>JAMJFZ010000239.1:10595000-11955000 GCA_026225945.1 Cricetomys ansorgei | reverse complement strand
TTTAAGACAGTATCTGTGTCTGAGAATTTCTAGGCAGCGGTTTCATCTCCTCTAAAATGCTGAACTGTTTCAGTATATTCTATACTTTTATTTACTTAGTTTATGTGTACAGGTCTTTTGCCTTAATGTATTTCTGTGCAATGTATACTTTTCTGGTGACCACAGAGGCCAGGAGAGGGCATCAGATTCCCTAGGACTGGAGTTACAGATAGGTTTGAGCCACCTTGTGGGTGCTGAGAATTAAACCTAGATCTTCCGGAAGAGTAGCCAGTGCTCTTAACCATGAGCTATCTGTACAGATCCTGTTTCAGTGTGTTTTAAATTAATCCAAGAAGAATATACTGTGGAATTCTTGCATGTTGTCTTACGCTGTGGCTACCATATCACTGCAGTTGTACACTTACACCATTAGGCAATGCAGAAGGGGAAATGAAAATATAAAAATAAATAAAATAAAATAAAATAAAATAAAAATAAAAATAAAACTGCTAAAATAGTTGTTCTATTTATGTTTTTATTTCAGAGGCCACACCAGATGCCATAACTGTAGGTAAGCTATTCTCCCTACCACAGAATCCTTGCCCTCATAGTATCCCCCCACTCCTGTCTCCAATCCTCCCTCTCCTCTGAGTTTCCACCTTGCCCCATACCCCAACTCCAGTGGAGGCTCTTTGCTTAGATCAGTGGCCACCCAGCCACAATTGCAGATAGGTGGGTCTCCCTATTACAGAATACCCTACTCTCTTAATTCTCCCACTCCCATCCACTCTCCAACTCTCCCTCTCACCTGCACTGCCCCTTGCCCTGTCCTCCGACTCAAGCAGAGGCTTCCTGCTTGGACCAGAGGCTACTCAGCTGCCACAACTTCAGAACCTCCCTGATTGGACCAGGGGCTACTACAGTCTCTTCAACCCCAGAAGCCAAGTCAGCCTCCAGAACTCCAGGGAAGATATATTGGAACACTTGAAAGAAGTTTTGAGGTGGTTTCTTTATAAACGCAAAATGGTGTTTGGATTAGGTTTATGTGTATGGTGGATGATTATGAGTTTGAGTTGGAATTCTTGATGCCAGTGGCTATAATTTGGTTAGGTATAGTTGTTTTGGCATGTGTATCTTGTTCTCGGGATTGTGTGTTGCTTGGGTTTATGGGAACTTTTGCTTAGGGTATAAAAGGTTTGAAGCCCTGAGAGCTGGGGTAGGTGTTGTTTGGTGGTTCATTGGTTGGCTTGTTCATCATTAGTGTGTTGATTCTTACTTAAAAGAATAAAGTTGGAGAAATTGAGTTTACAGATGGTGAGCTGAGACCCTAGTCTGACTCACTGTCAGCTAGTCTTCTCCAAGCTTAGGACAGCCTAAAAAAGACTGTAAAGATTTCTACCTTTCTATCATTCTATATCAAGTCTGTCTGCAAAAGCAGTGAAAATTTCTTTCTATCCTTTCTTTCTCTTTCCCTAAATTGAGGGTAAAAGATTGTAGTTAACAACCACAGGAAGACTCTCTACAAGACTGAGAGTTCACACCCTCCCAAAACTCAACCATCAACTCCAGTGGAAAACCCCAGTCCTAGCATACCTACCTAGCCTACCCTATACTACCAGGCTGACCAACCAGAAGGCCAGAGAAGAAACAGAACTCAAGGAACTAAACTTTCATCTAATAAAGAAAAACTCAGGAATTAACACCTAGACCTATAATCACCCCAACGCACAGATGCCTAAACACCAGCGTAAGAACACAATCAACAACCATCAGGGCAATATGGTACCACCAGAGCCCAACTGTCTTTCTAAGAAAAGGCCCACACACTCTGACATAGGTGAGGCAAAAGAAAAAGACTACGACCAACTTTATGAAGATAATAGTGGTCCTTAAAGAGGAAAAGAATAAATCCCCCAAAGAAATTGATGAAAAGACAAAAAAAGCAATTGGAGGAATTGAGTAAACTCATTTAAAAAAAACACAGGAAAGCACAAACAACCAATTAGAAGAAACAAATAAATCCTTGAAAGAAAGCTTAAGAAAAAACAAACAACTAAAGGAAACAAACAAAATTGTCCAAGACCTGAAAATGGAAATAGAAACTGTAAAGAAAACACAAACCAAGGGAATTTTGGAAAATTAAAAACCTAGAAAAGTGATCAGAAACTACAGGGGCAACCTACAGCAACAGAATACAAGAGATGGAAGAGAGAATTTCAGGAGTTGAAGATACTTTAGATGAAATAGATATATCAGAAAAGGAAAATATTAAATTGAAAAAAAAAAACCAAAAAACTCCTGACATAAAACATCCAGAAAATATTTTTAAAAAAATGATTGAACACTATTTTCCAAACCCAAAGAAAGAGATGCCTATAAGGTACAAGAAGCTTATACCTCACTACATAATAATCAAAATACTAAACATACAGAACAAAGAAAGAATACTGAAAGGTACAAGAAAAAAATAACAAGTAACATTTAAAGACAAACCTATTAGAATTACATCAAACTTCTCAGTGGAGAACCCAAAAGCCAGAAGGTTCTTTACAGAAATATTACAGACTCGAAGGGAACACAGATGCCAACCCAGGCTACTATACCTAGCAAAAATTTCAATAACCATAGACAGAGAAAACAAATATTAATCGATGAATCCAAATTCAAACAATATCTATCTCCAAATCATGCCATTTAGAAAGTACTAGAAGGAAAACTCCAACTCAAAGAGATCAAATACACTCAGGAAAACACAAGAAATAAATGATCTCACAGACACATACTCAAACACACACACACACACACACACACACACACACACACACACACACACACAACCATCACCAAAATCAACATAGCAGGACGTAACAATCATTGGTCATTGATATCCCTCAATATTAATGATCTCAATTCCCCAATAAAAAGACACAGACTAAGAGAATGGATGTGAAAACAGAATCCATCTTTCTGCTGCATGCAAGAAACACATCTAAACCTCAAAGATAAACATTACCTCAGCGTAAAGGGTTGGAAAAAGATTTGCCAAGCAAATAGACCTAAAAACAACAACAACAAAACAAGCTGGTGTAGCCTTTCTAACATATTGCAAAATAGACTTCAAACTTAAATTAATCCAAAGAAATGGGGAAGGACACTTCATACTCATCAAAGAAAAAATCCACCAAGATGACATTTCAATTCTTAACATCTATGCCCCCAACACAAGGGCTTTCACATTTGTAAAAGAAACATCAATAAAGCTAAGAAACACACCTTGACCCTCACTCACTGAACCTGAGAGATGAGAAAGTAGAGAATAGCCTTGAACATACTGGCACAGGAGACAACTTCCTCAACAGAATACCCATAGCTCAGGCACTTAGATCAATGATCAATAAATGGGACCTCATGAAACTGAAAATGTTCTATATAAGGCAAAGGACACAGGACCCAGTCAGTAAGACAAAAATGGCCACCTACAGAATTGAAAGGATTTTCACTAACTCCGTTTCTGATCAAGGGCTAATACCAAAACTATATAAGGAACACAAGAAAGTAGACATCAACAAAACAAAACCCAATTTAAAAATGGGGTACAGATCTAAACAAAGAATTCTCAAAAGAGGAATCTTGAATGGCTGAGAAACAAAGAAATGATATTCTTGGCCATCTGGGAAATGCAAATCAAAACCACTTTGAGATTCAGTCTTACACCTGTCAGAATGGTTAACACCAATAAACATAAATGACAACTCATGCTGGTGAGAATGTGGACAAGGGGAATATTTCTTCATTGATGGTAGGAGTTCAAACTGGTACAGCCATTATGGAAATCAACATGGTGATTCCTCAGGATATTGGAAATCGACCTACTTCAAAACCCAGCTATATTATGGGCATATACCCTAGCTCAACTATGTTTACAGCAGCTTTGTTCATAATAGCCAGAAACTGGAAACAATGTTCCTCAACTGAAGAATGAATACAGAGATTATGGCATATTTACACAATGGAGTACTACTCAATTATTTTAAAAAAAAGACTACATGAACTTTGCAGACAAATGGATGGAACTAGAAAAAAAATCATCCTGAGTGGGGCAACCCAATCCAGAAAGACAAACATGATATGTACTTACTTATATGACAAAGGCTCTGCAATTCACAGACCCAGAGAGACTATGCAAAGGAGGACCCTAGTGGGGTCACAGGGATCTCCCTGCTAAAGGGAAATAGAACTGATGATGCAGGCAGGATGGGGAAGGACAGGAATGGGAAGAGAAGGAGCCAGGAGATGGGAGAGGGATGGAGGGAGAGAATATATGGAGAGACAATCAGAATTGGAGGACATGTAGGAGAGAATCAGTGGAAACTCACTGGAATCAGTGAAGGAGACCCCAGTGAAGACCTCTAGCAACGGGAGATAGGGAACCTAAACAGGCCATCCCCTGTAATCAGGCAAGGCTTCCAGTGGTGGAACTGGGACACCATCCCAGCCACAAAAACTTCAACCTATGGCCTGTCCTCCCTGTAGGAGCCTCTGGGACAATGCAAGGGCAGAACTCCATGCTAAAGGAGGGGGTCCAGGGCTGGCCAGGAACTAGAGACGGGATAGCCAAGAAAGGACTTAGAATATTATCTTGCTTTCCTCATAGCTTGATGACTAGGTCAATCCTCAACAGACAGGCTCCCTATGGGAGCAGAAGAAAAGGCCCAGGGTCAAATAAAGGCCAGAGCTCAGGGAGCCCCATGGAAGAAGTTGAGGAGGGATTGTGGAAATCAGAGGTGTCAAGGACACCAGAAGAACAAACCCCATAAAAGCCAACTGACCAGCATTCCTAGGGGCTCACAGAGCCTGAAGTTTCAGACATGGAGCCTTCTGAGTTCCCAATTATGTCTTGAGATTGCCTGGCTTGGTGTCTTGAAGAATTCATAGACTGGAGTGCAGGTGTATGTCTCTGAACCTGTTGCCTGCCCTTGGGACTCTTTTACCTCTGCTGGATTGCCTAATGCACCCTTTAAGTAGAGAATGCTGCTTGGCCCTGCTACATCTTGTTGTGCCATGTTTAAACAATAATCCTAGGATGACTGCCCTTTCATGGGGAGAGGTAGGGATGGGGATAGGAGGATGGGGGCTAGGCGGAAAGGAGACGATGGGTGAGCTTGGAGGAGTGGAGGATGAGAAGGAAGGTGTTGGGATGTACTATATGAGATAAGAAAAGTTAAAAAAAGGTGAAATGTAAAAAAAAATTTTATTTTACATATTTTATGCATTAATATGCACGTGTATATGCCTGAGTATATGTCTGTGTACCACATGCATGCCTGGTACCATGGAGAGCAGAAGAGGGTATTGGATCTCCTGGAACTTGAGTCAAGAGCTGCCATGTAAGTATTGGGAACTGAACCAGGAGAGCCATCAGAGCTCTTAACTTTAGATAATACAGGCTCTGTAGGAGAGGACAGGAAATTGCTTTCAGATGAACATTTTTTAGCAGAGGTTTAGCCTCACAGGCAGTCATGATGGCACGACGGGGCTCTCAATGGAAAGAGCCTTCAAATCTAAAGAAACAGGGAATCCTTCTTCTTAAAAACTTCAGGTAAGGAAAACTGGGAGGTGCCACACCATATGACATACCAGGGGTTATTCAGGCAGGCACTAAATAAGAAGTAAAATTACCATTTAATATGAGCCTGGGCTCTTCATTGCTGCTAGGAGATGGGGTTGTAAGGCCACAGCAGGCTCTGTGGGAGGGGGGAGTTCTGAGGGGGTATGGCCTGGCTTGGGACCGAGAGGCAACTAGAAGTTCAGTAATCTAAGTGTTTGTACAATAGGGCCATGCAGATTCCCCGTAAGCAGATAGATGTGCTAAAATATAGAGATTATATTGCCCGAAGCATCATAGACTAAAAGGAGCATTGATTATCCAGGTAGGTAATTTTCTACTTTTGCATTGAACATCTCTTTGAAATTAGACATTAACTTTGATGTTTTCCATCAACTCAGAAATTGCTTCTAGGTGCTGCTCGTGTATTGTACGATGAGGGAGCATTGTATGAAGTTACAAGGCAGGGCTGGAGGTAAAAAGCTCAGATGGTGCAGTTGAAATTCTATTAACCTAGTGGTCTTCCATTCCTCATTCTTTTAGATTATTGAGTTTACAATATTAATTAAGCTACCCCTGCTGTGGCCTGTTAGTTATGCCGTCAGGTTCCAGGCATCCTGCTGATCGGCATTATTTTACCCCAGTTCCAACAGTGTGAGGGCTATTGAGAGTATTGCAAAAATACAAGTCTGCTACAGTCACAGCTGCTGAACTTGTTTGAGACCTTAGGCTGGGTATACGCTAAGGCAAACATACCTAGTCCCTCATTCTTAAGGAATTCCTTACTGGATTTGGAGAAAGACTGATTATGAATATTTACATAGCCCAGTCCTGTTGCCTTGTAGTCATTCATTTACGATGTATTGTCTGCTTGTATAGAAAGCTTCACAATCCTCATCTCCAGCTCTTTCTCCATCTTCATGACAGTGGCCTTTCTGATACCTTCAGACTGGAAATGTCATTGTCATAATCAAGGTAACTAGATCGCAGTAGCTGCCCAATCAGGAGCATGTGGTATGGTGATTCTATCTGAAGCATCTTCTTTGGACTGTCACAGCACTATGTTCCCATGGTGCCCTTCTTTCCCCACCAAGACACCTCAGTATGGTTGATTCATATGCTTTGTAGCTGATTCTACTCTCTTCAACCATCAAATCATAAAGTTCCCCAAGGCTCTGGGCTCAGTCTTTAGCCCTCCATTAACTGTACCAACTCCCTGTAGGAACTTGCCCAATTCTGTGGATTGAGACGCTCTCTACCCTGCTATTTGTCATTTTTCTATCTACATTGTGGATCACTTCTCTGAACTCTAAATACTTCTTTAATTGGCTCCTGGAAACTAACATGGCATATGAACTTTGCTCCAAAGCATGTAGTTTTCCCAGTATTCTCTATTTCCATAAATAGTAAGAATTATTCTCCAGTTACAATTAAACCAATATCTTTATTCTCTAGTATCTACCTTCGTTCAATGCTCAGTCCATGAACAGATCTTACCACCTCTTCTTTAGAATTCTACTAAAAACTGGATATCCCCACCTTTGTCTCTGTCTCCTGATCTGAGCTTCCACCATCCTTGCTGGCCACGTCTTCTTTTTCTAACTCTTGCCTTTGTCTCTTGCTCTTCCCTATCTGCCCCATAATCACTTCTTCCCCATAGAAATCACAAGGATTTCATTTTAAATACAGACATACTTACATCTATATTTACACTGCACACTTTTAAGTAGCTGAGAATGAAATGTCAGGTTCACCACATTCTCAGAAATCTCCTTTTATGATCTGATTTTGGTTTTTCTTTGGTTTTTTTGTTTTTTTTTTTCTTTTTTTTGGTGTGTGTGTGGGGTGGGGGGGGAGTACAGTCTTGCTATATAGCCCAGGTAGCCTCAAACTCTAAATTCCTTTGCTCTACCTCCTTCTGAGTGCTGGTATTATTATATTCCCAATTGTATTCAGCTTTGTTTTTGAATACAGGTGTTAATGGCAGCAGGAAGACATTTTCAAGTACTGCTGCCAGTATCAGGGTTTCTCTCACAAGGACCTCCAGTCAAGTGAAGTCTAATCCTTAGCTATGCCACAGAAAAGAACTTCTAGATGTGTCACAGTGATGCTCAGTTAACAAGTTTATTGAGTAAACTTAAGGATAGGTATAAGTTTTAGATGAGAGAGAGAATACACCCTATACCCAAGTCATGAGTTGGTGTGAGCTTCTCATAAAGGAGTTGGACACTTAGGTAGATAATGAATGTAACTTACTACAAAGTTGAAAGATTAAGCAAAGTTTAAAAAAAATTATGAGCTAGGGTGTCACTTTCTGCTACTGCAATATTTGAGATGTTTTTGTTCTGATGAAAGATGCTCCAGGCTTCCCTTCCTCAATAGCCGTGTCCCTTCTGATTGAAGGAGTCACTGGGAAGACAGCAGAATGCTCTAGTTGCTAGATGTAAAGGCCATGATCTTTGAGGATGTGACTGTTAACTTCATTCTGGAGGAATAGACTTGGCTACATCCATCCCCAAAGAAACCCTAAAAAGATTTGATGCAAGAACCCCACAAAATCAGATATTTCTACAGGTCAAAAAGTGAAGAAACATAAATGTAATAAAAGTAGTCTCTATGACAAGTCTTCAAATGGACTCCAGAACATATTGTCAACCACAAAACTCATCTATGAGTAACAACATGCAAAATCTCCATGGTTGGAGAAGTCCTTGTTGGTCTTTCATCCCTAAGTGTACACCTGATCCCTCACAAACAGGACACAAACCATGTCAGTATCAGAACTATGTAAAAAACCTGAAAGTTTAAGTGACTGGGGGACATATGCACTTCTCTGTACATTTAGAAGCATGAAAAGTCTCACACTGAAGAGAAACCTTGTGAAACTCACATTTGTGTTGAAAGCTTTACATGTTCCATTATGAAAGACCACACCTGATGAAAACACCATGAATGTAAGTACTGTGGAAGGTTATCATTCACGTGTTCCACTTTCCTACAAACACGTGAAGATATTCATACTGGCAAGAAGCCCAATGTATGTAAACAGTGGTAGAAAACTTGTTTGTTCCGAGTCTCTTCAAGAATATAATAGAACTCTGAAGAGAAACAATTCTATATATGTAGTTAACATGCAAAAGCATTCAAGAATCCCAGTTCCATTTGACTTCACAGTCAGAGGGGACACTGTAAGTGTGGGCAATTTGGGAAGGGTGTCATTTGTCCTTTGGAAAACATGAAAGGACTCACACTAAAAAGAAACCCATGTATGTCTGCTATGTGAGAAAGTTTTCAGTGCTGACAGTGCTTTTCCTAAATGCACAATGAGTCATACTGGAGAGAGACCATGTGTATGTAAGCAATGTAGATAAACTTTTAGATCTTCTAGTTATGTTCAAAACATGAGTGAACTCACATTGAAGAACAGTGTGTAAGCAGTGTGGAAAAGCCTTCTTGTTTTTGAATCAATTCTAAAACACAAAATAATTTAAAGTGGTGTGAATAATTATGTGAGAAAAATCTCAAATTTGAGTCACTTTCAAACACATGAATGAAGTCCTAATAGTTAGAAACTTATACATGTGAGGAATGTGGGATAGACTTCATCTTGCTTTGCCATTTTTGAGAAGACAAGTAGACCCACACTGGAGTTTCTATTTATGCATGCGACATGGGAAAACTGTCTACAGTTCTGATTCCTTGGGGCTGGGGTGGGGAGACATGAAAAAAGCCACAATGAAGAGAAACTATTTGCATGTAATCAGGATAGGAAAAGTTTTAGCTCTAACAGATCCCTTCAAACATGCAAAAGAAATCACACTGGAGACTTAATTTAAGCAATTGGTAAAGTCTTCTGTAGTTTCAGATCACAGAGACGTAATGAGAACAGTCACCCTGGAGAGAAACTTTATGTATTTATCTGAGAAAGCTTTGGTTCTTCCCATTCACTTCAAGTACATGGGGGAGTTCACACCGGAGAGAAAACCTTCACGTGGATGCACAGTGGGAAATATAACATTTATAGTTATAATATTTCCTTCAGCAGACATGAAATGACTCGCCAGAGAGAAACCTAAGTATAAAATTGGGGAAGTCTCATCTTCACCTTCATTGCACTTGTAAGACTACACATGGAAGATATTTTATCAGTGTAAAGTGTGCAGAAATAGCTCTTGGTGCTTTTTACAGATCAAAAGAACATGGTGCAGAGAGAGACTTGGACTGGAAGTGATATTCAGAAGTCTTCACTGGCATATGTGTGTAAGCACACCCTGGCCAAAAACCTTTGTTTGTTAAAAATGCAAGAAAATAGAGTTGTAGAAAATAGTATCAAAGCCTTGTGAAGATTCCTCAAATGTCCAATTATATAAATATCAGGAATATGAAGGGCTTGATACAAATTAACTTTTGTAAAATGATCCAGGAAATACACAATTTTAAGCAATGTACTGTAAGTTATGAATATATTGTGTTTATTTGAGCTTTTCAGAGATTTGTTGGCTTTGCTCGTCTTGTTAGAAAGGATCTGATTGTGTCTTCCAGGCTTGTGATGAACTGAAATTCTTTCATCTCCACCTCTTGAATACCTAGATTTAAAGTGTCTGCCTCTACATCTGGCATCAGTAGCTCATTCTTTTTTGTTTGCTTAAATGTATTAATTTTTTAAAAAAATCTGTACATGAATGCTGTATTTCCATCATTTCTTATCCCTCCAGTCCCCAAAGCTTCCCAACTCCCTCTTGAATTCATAGTCTCTTCAGACACACACACATACATACACATACACACACACACCACGCACGCCCACGCCCACATTTAATGTTCTTCACATGTGCACATGTTTAAGGTTGACTGCTTGGAATTGAATAACCTATCAGGGCATTCATCTCTAGAGGAAATTAGGAATAAATCTAGAATTGGGGCTTTTAGAGATTCCCTGCATATATTGGCACACCAACTGGTGTTGTATTTAGAGAGATGCTCAGTAGGAGGGGATTCATGACTGTTACTAAAAAGCAAACCAACTACCCATGGCTAGAGAGGCCATA
Source organism: Cricetomys ansorgei (assembly GCA_026225945.1). Taxonomy (NCBI): domain Eukaryota; kingdom Metazoa; phylum Chordata; class Mammalia; order Rodentia; family Nesomyidae; genus Cricetomys; species Cricetomys ansorgei. The sequence continues at coordinate 11,944,368 of JAMJFZ010000239.1, read as the reverse complement.
AACCCTGGAGGATACTCAGCTACTGCCACCTTCCTAGGCCCCTATAATTTCTAACTGTATTCTAAGTGCTTACGCTTATACCACAGGACTCTCATCCCTCATTGAAGAAGCTCCTTTTCCCAGGAGATAGAGACTATTACAGAAATCCACAACTGGTCAATATGCAGAGAATAACTGATTGTAGGGTGCCAAATCCCAATAAATAACAGAAGAGGGGGCAGAAAGAGTGTACGATCCTGGAGAACAGGATGCTTGGTGACAGATAGTATCTTCTAGACAAGACAGGAAAGTTGCTCCCATGAAATCTCAACAATGCTAAAGCTTAAAGAAGAGCTTCATAATGACAATGCCAGTTGGCCTGCCAATATGGATGGAGAAAATATATAACAGCCCAATCCTAGATGAAGAACTTCAGGTAATCAATAGCTGCCGAGAAAGGGAGATTCAGTTTCCCTTAAAGTAAAAGTGTCACTAGCACACACCACTGAAATATCTTACTGGTTCAGTCATAATACTGATTCATGGGCTTTGCAGAAAGGTATGACTATAGATTACTCTTCTCCATGGTAATTTGCCCAACATCTTCAGATACTATGAATGCTAGTTCTCAGGGGGGAGGCTTCCAGCCTTCCAGTTCAGTTCCAGTTCTGTTTCTTCAAGGTCAGTGTCCAAAGTATGTGATGTCTTCAGCAACAGAGTCTTCCCTCCAGGTTCTGGGAGGCAAGCAAGGTAAATGGCAGTTACCTATATTGATTTGGAGACTCTTGGACTCCCTTGATCAACCACTCTAAAGGAGTCTACCCACAGCTGGCATTAGGGGTTTTGCTACATGACCTCTGGATTTCAGGGGAGCAATATCACCCATGTGTTGTAACTCAGTTAAAGAACAATATGCACATACATTGCATATATTTTCAAGTAAACATAAAATAGTATGTTTGCTATAGCTTTTACAAATGTTCTGAGTGTTATTTATCCCTCTTTCCTTTCTCTCCTCTGTATGGCCCACTCTCTTCCTTCCACAGTTAAAGTCCTCATCCCCACTTTTCCCATTTTAGGTCATTCTGAAAGTAGATCTCTGGAGTATGAATTTTAAACTTTTACTCTAGAAAATAAGCAGTAAGCTGGGCATGTGAGGCGGGATGTTTACTTAAACTCAGGAAGTGAGACCAGCAAAACCTATATCTGAAAAAACAAAACCAAACAAAACACCAGAAACCCACAAGAACAAAAAGAATGAGCACTAACGAACACGATTGTACAGGATTTGTTAAAACAGTAGTGTGTGAATTTAATGGGTAATGTCTTTTATATCAAATCAGGTTTTACTTTCTCCTTTTATTTTAAATTGTGTCAGGTTCATCAGTGAGTTGAATTTTATTTGTAATATGTTAGTAAGTATAAATATTATGCTGTTTTTAAGCCATTGCTATTAATGAGTAATTAAATATTAATTTCTATAAATATTAGGGTTTTCCTTCAGGCTTTGTGTGGTAGGTTCAGATTTAGAATCTGAAATGTTTTCAAATAGAGTTGTTTACTAAGAAGACAGGTGCAGCTACCCCTTTGTTGGTAGTAGACCAAGTTACATCTATATGTCAGGTTGCTCTTTTTCATAGCAAATGTAATTATTATCATGTTTTTTACTATGGCTATTTTTTCTCATGTAAGTATTGCTTTGTGATTATATTATTATGTCTTTTATTTTTATTATAATTTCTCCTTCAACCATTATTCTAAACGATGTGCTAGCATTTGTGCAAATAAGATGAGCATCATGGATACAATAAAGTGATGCACCACAGTGTATGAGCTAGTTAACTTGTTTCTCATAGCTCAAAGAATTTCCTTTTATATGTGAAGTTGTTAGGTGGCTTTTATGAAATGTATTGTCTCAAAATAGGTATGAAAGAGGCTGATACAATTTAACTCAAGGCCACAACCATTCTGGGCAAAGAAAGCATCATTTGTTCTTTTAAACACCCTTGTTTGAGATGTCTTTAGAAAAAGGAGTCTTGGCTGGGCAGTTATGGTGCACACCTTTAATCCCAGCACTGGAGAGGCAGAGGCCAGTGGATCTCTGTGAGTTCCAGGCCAGCCTGTTCTACAGAGTGAGTTCCAGGACAGCCAGAGCTACAACAGAGAAACCCTGTTGAGAGAGAGGGGGGTGGGGAGGGAGAGAAGGAGGGAGGGAGGGGGGGAGGGAGAGAAAGAGAAAGAGAGAGAGAAAGAAAAAAAAGAAAAAGGAGTCTTTGAGCATTAATTAGCTCTGTTGGCAATCTTGGCTTTATTAGTTGAACTGAAGTTTATTCTCAGCCCATTGGAAAAGCAGACTTCAGGGTGAAGGACTTTTTTCTTTTTCATGTTACCTTGGTTTTCTGTTTTTCTACCCTTTCTCACTAGGGTCCAAACCCAGGATCTTCTACGTGAAGACAAAAATGTCTGGTCCCTGAGCTACAACCTCTGCCTGTGTTTGGGTGTTTTTACTGCCTCTTACCATCAGTCTCACTTGCCTCCTGGCTGGTTTCATTGGCATTTTTCCTGCCTCTTCTGGAGTCTTTTCCTCCTTACTCTTAACTAGAGAGGCCTCCTCTGCAGACAACCCTCATGTGGGTTGATTTCTCACACGTGTAACAGACACTTATCTTGTAGGTGTAACAGGCACTTAGAAACCACTTTTGTTAAAAAAGCATCAACTCCTCACTTGGTCCATAAGCTGGCTAAAAGCATTCTGGCATCTCTGACTGCCTTGCTTATTTCATGTCTCTTCGTGCTCGAAGCCAGAAAGATAGGTCATTTTCCTGAACTTGCACACAGCTTGGATTTCAAGATGAACAATGCTGATGAGGACTGGCTCCCAGATGAGGGTACTTATACCTGAGCAGGAGGTCATTCCCTGCAGCAGAAGTGATTATATTGTAGAAATCTAATAGTTTCCCCTCAGCTGTGAAAGCCATTTCAAATGAAAGTTTCTAACAGATTAACAACTTATTGAGACCAGTGCAGAACCAGAGCTAAGACAATGGCGGGCAGAATCACATCTTTAGCAGGACTTCTTAATTATGAATATTTCATAATTCTTTTTAAAAATAAAAGTTGATATTTGTAACCAGAAGATGGACTTGGAGTCTCTGGACCTCTTTATTTGTTTTTCCAACATTGTCTCATTGTTCGAATCTGTGTGTCCCCACTGCTCATTTGCTTGTTCATTTAATCAGCATTTCGGGATGGCTGGCCCGGACTAGCCTGTAGAGACTGCTGAAGCTCAGGCTTCCACTCTAAAGCTCCAGTGATGCTATCATCAGCGAGTACTCTCAAGTCAGTGTCACCTCTTTAGTGACATCTCTCTTGATGACCCACCTCTCTTTTTCCAAGTCTGCCTTCATACTTCTACTCTGCTCTGTTTTTCTCTGGAGTATTTATTGCAGTGACACTAACATTACATATTTATTTATTGATTAGCCACCTTCACGCCTTGAATGCAAATGTTATGAGGTCAGTGACTGCTAACAGAGGTCTTACAGTGTATAGTTTTTAATAAATACATATTTATATCATATTTCATGTTTTCAATAATGATGAATAAGAATGAACCTCTGTAAACTTAACCATGGACAGGAGAAGAAATAATTCTACTCTATGAAAAGCTAAAACACAGACTTGATCAATGCCTGAATGAATGATCTTCTCTCAGAGTCCAAGTGTTTAAACAAATATCTCAGGGACAGTTGTGGGATATCTCCCTATGAGTTCTTGGCCAGTGAATCCCAAGAGACACCCAAAACGGTGAGCCTATTGCCCTCATTCTTGGCTGGCCACCAGAACTAGATGGCATCATGCTATTACTGAAGACTCCATACATTTTTGCTGAAGCACACAGATAAAACAAGCCGGACATAAGCTGGAAGCATCCACACCACTGGCTGGCAGTCATACTTGAAGGTGTTCTGCAGTCTGGAGGAGAAAAAGCACCCAAGGTCTTATTAACCAGTTGTGGATTCTGAGCACATAATAATGACTTTGTTTGGCAAGATGGGCTCACTTGTTTGGAAGTAACCAACCACTTTTTGATTGGATTTGAGGCCCACTCTGTGGAAATAAATGTATATTTAGTATGTAAAACTGGGGGAAAACCCTATCCCTGTATTTATCATAGTTCTTATTAGTAATATTAAGCCAAATAGGTGTGCTGTCAACTGCCTTCTAAATATTTGTATTTGTACCCATGAGCTAGCACTATATCCATCTTGGCAAGAGAAACTTCTTGAAGTAACCAACAGTTAATACAGAGTTACAGAGACTCATACATAACTGATCCAAATGCTGACAAGAACTGACTGTTGTGTGTTCAGCTCTAAATAAGTGTATTAGTCAGGATTCTCTAGAGGAACAGTACTTACAGACTGAGTCTCTCTCTCTCTCTCTCTATCTCTCTGTATACACACACACACACACACACACACACACACACACACACACATATATTTGTATATGTGTGTAAAGGGAATTTATTAGAATGACTTACAGGCTTGGTCCAACTAATTCAACAATGGCTACCTATGAATGAAAGGTCATAGAATTCAATAGTTGTTCAGTCCATGAGGCTGGATGTCTCAGTTGGTCTTCAGTATATACTGGAATGCTGAAGAAGTAGCCTCTAATGCCAGTGAAGGTATGGAATTGCTAATGAGGGCAAGAGAAAGCAGGCAAAGAATGAGCCTTCCTTCTTCCACATGCTTTCTATAGACTGCTAGCAGAAGGTATGGCCCAGAATCTTCCCACCTCAAAAGGTCTGGGTTACAGGCATGTCTTCCTACCTTAAAGTTCTGTATTAGAAGTGGGCCTTCCCACTTCAAATGATTCAACTAATCAAAAATTCCTCACAGCTGTGAACAGTCATTTTTCGGTTTTAGTAGTAGTTTAAATGTAGTCAAGTTGAAAACCAAGAATAGCTATCACAAGTGTTGTTGTGTTTCAGACTAACAAGTAACCTTTTAGTTGGCACTTTGCCTCATAGTTCTGATACGTGAACAATATTGCTGCTTCTGTACTTACCGTGTTGGAGATAGCCTGATAAGCCTAATGGGAAATAAACTACAGTTCTATTGTTATCCAACAGGAAAGAAAATGTGTTTATAATCTCCTCATCAGAAATCAAATTTTTCTTGCTGTTTAGGTTAACAGGATATTGGTATGTCTTTTTCCCTCTCTTTTAAGATAATGTCAAAACAATGAAAATGAAGAGTTAAATAAACAAGAACACAATTTCATGTCAATCAAAATAGAGACCAAGCTCACTTCTATTGTCAGTTGCATGAAATCCAAGTTAATTACTAAAAGCATTTAATTTCTTTTCTACATTGTAAAATGAAAGCATAAAGATACTGGGCTATAATTTTAATATATAATTTCCTTTGAATAGCTATATTATCATAACTTTTCCTTTCCTCATTTTTAACTTGAAAGTTAAACATGAAGGAAATGATATGATACTTCTATTTATCTGAAAACGTGAGCTTAAATGTATTTAGGAAAAACTCTATCCCATTAATCTAGTTCCCAGACTCAGAAACCTCTTACTTTCATTTGCAGAGGTATTCATATTAATTGTGCTCAGAGACACATTTTGTTGCTTTTCCAGTTGAAAAACATATTTTAGGTGACTAATGACCCAGATCCATTTTCCCTTTAGCAACATAAATTGAATTTAACAGCAGAAGGGCCAATCTAATAACAACATCCCCTGTGCTGGGAGTTCTTGGTAAGTGTCTCCATATGTACTATGTTTAAGACATTTCTAGGAAACATTTGTCAAAACAGCCACTCCAGAGGAGAGTTACAGTCTGAAGATAAACGAAGTGACTGGTACCCAATGATGATCTTGGATTCTGCCAAGGAAATTGTGGATTCTTTAGCTGAAAATGCTCTACTTTCCGGGGAGGTGGCAGTATTGCCACTTGGTTCTTTCTCTAGACTTCTATTGGCTTTCCAGTTCTTATGGTCTCCATCACAAGAGCTCAGAAGAGACACAGAGGGTAACACAGAACTTAGGGTTTATCACAGGGTGGAACACTATCAAGAGATGAGGATGAACAGTGGCCAAAGGAAACCATTGTTTCAATCTACATTAGAGGCAGATTTTATACTAATTCTCTGTGGAAAGGTTTTCATGAGGTATATTTTCCCATCTAGGTGTTGACACATCATCTGTTCAGATTGAACTCTCACAGGAAAGGACAATGGCATGTCATTGTTTTTTGTTTTTGTTTTTTTTTTTCATTTGTTTGTTTTGTTTTTTTTTCTTTTTCTTTTTATCAGAAAGTCTCCTCTGGAAAGTAATTTTTAGGGTTTAGAGATTCTAGAACCAAGTTTAGATAGTTTTCACTTAATGATCTCCAAAAGAGTTCAGGATTTTACACCTCCCAGGACTGGAGATATGACTCAGGTCACATTCCTCTAACCTCCAGTGGACAGAGTCCTGCAGTTCCAGTCCTTGGTTTTACAAGCTGCTGATCATGAGGAAGTGGTCCAGCCCCAGTGTTCTCTAATGCATTAATATCTAGCCATTTAGCAGTATGGCTTGTGGCATGGGACTGGGATTAATAAATGCAAGAAACAAGGGACTCAGGTTGGTTAGTTGTTTGCATTAAACTTTGAACTTTCATTCAGTGACCACAGAAATAATTGGTAGACAAATCCCATGTTACAGATAGTCCTACAGCTACTATCAAACTGTGGAAGATGAAAATGGTCTCATCTACATGTCTTTATATAGATCTACTAGTTTCTTTGGATTATCTATCTATCATCTATCATCTAACCATCTTTATCATCTACTTATCACTTTCCATCATAAATTTTATTTACGGTTGAGATGATTTTGGAGAATATACTATCTAGAAAATATTTCCTCCATCTGCAGCTTGCACTTCTTCATTATATAGCTACTTATTGGTCAGATGACAATGTTGTTGTTTAAAGTATGGTCAAACGCTATTTAGCTTTCAGTCCAGCAATATTTTTGGAAAATAAAGTAAATATTTTTGTGAAGCTTGTTCTGCCTTCATTGTGTTCTTGCCCTTTACCTTTGCTGTACCCTCCAGCTTAACATCCTGTGAAAGAGTGTGAGAAAGCTTAAGAGAGGTCTACAGTTTTCCCAGACTGTGGCACCATTGTGCAGTGAGGTGTAGGAAGGAATCACACTAAATAATACAGCCCGGCCTTCTTGAAGTTACATGTTGATCTCTTCGCATGACTAGCTTCTTAAACATGCTCTCGTGAGAGATGGCATGAAGTTCAATGTTAGAGCACTTGTGCAGACAGCATGCTCAAGACACTGGGTTTGATCCTTAATACTTCAGAAAACAAACAGAAAACTCTGAGGTAAAAGTATACAGACTGGGTGATATCTCTATTAGGTTAAAAAAAAATGCAAGGAGGAAAGGGAATGAGTCAACTACAATAATGGTTATAGCTACTTATTTATCGATTTTTATTTGTGCTAAGAATTGAACCAAGAGCTTCCAGCATGCTAGGTGTTACTGTAGCCCTGAGCTACACTCCCAGGCCCTCGTGGCTGCATTTTAATACCATCTTAAATCATTGTTCCTATAAACAACACTAGACTATAAATGCCACACAATTGGCAAATCATTTTTCTTCCGTTTGCTTTTCTGAATATTGATGCATGAACCAATTTTGAAGTTCATTAGTTAAAATGCACCAGTTACTGCATGGGTATCTCTAATAAACCTCTTACTGATGGTAGAAGAAAGAGAATATTGATATAGTCTTTCTCAGCTCTTGCTAGATTATCAGGACTGATAAAGGCATCTCAGTGAAACCTACAGGAATACAGAAAACCCACCAACAAAGGAACTCTGGGAAGTTAGAGCACAAATCAGCCTATTAGCAATTCCTTGAGACTGCACATGAAGGGATGCAGCCAGAGCTAGCTTTGCTCTCCTGGGGCGATGCTACCAGAGCCACTGCTAGTCAGATCAGGCCCACATCCATTCTTTAGGAAGAAAAAAAAAAAGAATAAGAAAATCATTTAATCTGGCACATGTACATTTCATGCCCAAACTACTCTCGTTGGAAACACAGATTCTGACTGGATTTTAGAAACAAACTTGCTCTGCAGATATTTTTTGGTTTGGTTTTTTATCAGAAAAAGACTCAGCAAAATGACAAGGAAATAAGCATAAATGTAACAATGAAACTTGGACTGTTAGAAGGGCCAAGTAAGTCTGTGGTATAAAATTGATTTTGGAAAACACCAGTTCCCAGAAAATTGAAAGTCTTTGCCTAGAATCCAAGAATAAAGAACAAATGTCACACCTATTAAAACATAGTAGTATCCACACTAAGATTTCTTTTCAAATTTGAATGCATAATTGCTAAAAGGATTTTTTTTTCTCAGAGAAGTACTGACTTTAACATACCTTCAGCACTGGGCACAGAGATCACATGTTGATGATGCACATGGGTTCAATCCATGGTCCCGAGGGGGAAAACTGGGGGATTGGAAACAAATGCTCTCCCTTCAAGTGGATGGCCAGTCAGCTCCTTGCTTTTTACAGTGAACACTAATGTGGAGCCAGCACCCTCAAGAGCTCATTTTTAACAAGGAGACTCATAGAAAAACTTAACAATTTGTCTATTTCCATCGTTATAAAATGTGAAAATAAAGTGTTTTATAGTTCAGATGAGGAGTGTTCCCAACCAGCTTGTGTGTTTAAACTCTTGGTTCCCAGCTAGTACTGCTGTTTCGGTAGGCTCTAGATTCCTTGTGACTGTGACCTTGCTAGCAGAGGACCATCAGTTTCTGATATTAGCTGAGTTCTTTGCTTCCCTCCGTGATTCAACCAACAGTAAGCTCTGATGGCTACCGATATTCCTACCATGAACACCACAGTCTTTTTCAGCATGATAGATTGTCAGCTGTAAACTGTAGGCAAAATAGCTCCTTTCTTTTTTCGATTTCTCCATCAGGTATTTGATAACTGAGACAAAATGGGAAAAGTAACCAATAGGAAAATAGAAATGACTACATAAGAATAGCCACCTCTTAGGTCGTCCTGAGTTCTAGAGCTTACCTACAACTTTGGAGTAAATAAGCATCAGAGCCCATTTCATACCCAACCTGATGTAATAGATTGCAGAGAACAGCAGCATGCACACAAGTGAAAGCCAAAACAAAACAAAACAAACAAACAAAAAGCCAACAACAAGAAACCTCTCCAGTATGGGTCATACACAGTACAGAAACAATAGAGCTATTAGGACATATTGGGTCTAATTATTTTATTATTTACATTTTTGTATATATTATCACAATGCTATGTGATGTTGTATAATTACATCTTATATAATTTTGAATGATGGCTATTTTTAACGCATTAAGATATTCTGAAAATTGATTAACAATTAACCGTTGATGTCTGTGAATTTGCATGGTCCAATTACAGCCAATTACAGCCTATTATAGTAAAGACCTTCCAAACTAATAAAGCATATTCCCAAGGGAAATATTTCATTTCTAAAGGATGAAAATTTGAAAGGCCCTTAATTAGCGTATACGGTTGTGTCTACATACTGCTTTCTAGACAAAGTTACAGTCTAGCCCATCCAGCACTTCCTTCATGGGTTTTAAAATGTCCTCTAACATACATCTTTGACAAAGGAGAGACACTGAAGGGATAAATAATTCCTGGGAACAAACGAGTTCATTTTCTTTTTCATTACTTTTAATTGGTATACAAGATAATGAGCTCCATTTGCATATTTTCATACATACCACTATTCTTTATCACAGTGACCTCCAAATGCCATCTCTTGTCACCTCTCCCCTCCTGCTGGTACCCTTTTCCTATCCAGTTAGTCCCTTCTGCTTTCATGTCTCATATGTATGTGTATGTGGTTACTGTATGTGCATGTTTAATATTTAGATTCTACATGTCAGAGAAAACGTGATATCTATGATTGAGAGTTTGCCTTATTTCAGTTAACGTGATAATCTCTAGTTCTATTGTGCTCTTGTAAATAGCACACTTCTGTTCTTTGCATTGCTATATAAAAACTCTATTTGAAATACTTTATTACTGATTTGCAATAGTTCCTGAATACAGTTCTCTCTTGGTAGTCGTTTGTTCTTTTCCATGTACACACACACACACACACACACACACACACACACACACAGAGACAGAGACCTCGAATTCCTCTGATTAAGGCTGCACCTACCACCAACCATAGTTAATATTAAGAGGCATGCTACTGCTTTATTTCTTTTTCTCCTCCTGTGGTGTGTGTGTGTGTGTGTGTGTGTGTGTGTGTGTGAGAGAGAGAGAGAGAGAGAGAGAGAGAGAGAGAGAGAGAGAGAGAGAATAAGTACCAAATACACTTCTAAAAGATAGAGAGGCATATTTAGCTGTGAGTTTCCAGACACTCTTAGCTATCCTTGCAATATTTCCCAGCACACGCTGCAACATAGTGTCTTCATTGACAATTGAATGAACTATTCATCGGTCAGCTAGGGCCATTCTCTCTCCTCTTCTTACCTTCTCACTCTTTCTTACCTATTTACACAGTGTCACCGGACTGAGAGAAAGGACCACCCTAAGGTCTTATATTGCCAGCATTTACAATGAATCCGGTATACAGTAGCAGCTCAGTGAATATTTTTCAGATGAAAGATCATGCAAACATCCATTAGGGTGATTTTGCTAAGTCAGTTGCTGTTTATGCTAAAGGCCTATTTGAAAATATTTTTAATGGTCTCTCTCTCTCTACATAACAAAGGTCATCTTTGTTAAGCTGAAATGAATTTGGCCTAAGACACATCTGGAGTTGAGTGACAAAATCTGATTTTAAGTGGCCTCTGTACAAACCTACTATAATCTAATTCAAAGCTGTACCCTTGTAACTAAAACTGAGCCTCAGCCAAGCCCATGACAAAGGTTGACAAATTATGCTCAATAAAACAAATACCAAACTGTATCAAACAGATAAACTTTATCTTTAATTCCTTATTATTCTAATAATTGAAAGGCATAGTTCACTCAATTTTAAATGGAGTTAAATTCTGAACCATCTTTGCTCTGGAATGCTATTGAGTTCTAAAACTTCTTCCTACCTAGGTAAGGTTACATTTGACCAGGGTCAGTGTTTCCTTTAGCATTTAGCATTTATGATCCACAAGCCTCTGTCCTGGAAACATGTCTACCATCTCTCTTCCTGGACATCAGACTATCAGCTCTCCGGGGAGCTCAGTGCATAGCCTCCCGGCAGTCTGCTCCATGTGCCTAGTGTGCCCCATGTGCCCAGTGTGCACCACGTGCCTGTGTGCCCTGTGTGCCTGTGTACCCAGTGTGTCTGTGTACTCAGTGTATCCTGTATGCCCAGTGTGCACCATGTGTCTGTGTGTCTGTGTGCCCTGTGTGCCCAGTGTGTCCAGTGTGCCCGTGTGCCCAGTGTGCACCATGTGCCTGTGTACCCAGTGTGTCCTGTATGCCCAGTGTGCACCGTGTGTCTGTGTGCCCTGTGTGCCCAGTGTGCCCTGTGTGCCCTGTGTGCCCAGTGTGCACCATGTGCCTGTGTACCCAGTGTGTCCTGTATGCCCAGTGTGCACCGTGTGCCTGTGTGCCCTGTGTGTCTGTGTGCCCAGTACTCTTCTGCCTTCACACTCCTGCCCTGATCGCACCTTGACACAGAACCTCTTCTTTCTTAACCATCTTGCTTCACCTTCCAAGAGTTTCGTCAATAAACAAATGAAAAGAATGACAATGAAGGAGGGTAAAATGTCCTTCACAACACTAAATACTGATGGAAATCATTGTTCACTCCTAAGGCTTGCTAAAAAAAATGTTTTCTAGTGACTCAATTGTCGTTGGGAATAGAGCATTTTTGCAAACAATATACCACCTGTTTCTAAAATAAAGCTAGACTAAAATATATCCAAAGGTAGCTTATTACCTCAAAGAATACCCTCCAGGGAATAAGCCCATTTTGCAGTAGCTTTTTGTCTTGCAGTTGATATGAACCACTAGGCATGATGCATTACAACCTTTCTTTCTATAGTAGTTCCATGGTCGATATTGCTTTAGAAAGCCATTTCCCAAACAAAAATATTCAAGAATAATAGTCTTAATATTAGAAGACAGTACAATACTTAGGAAGTCCTTTGTGCCTGACTTTGGAATGAAGAAACTGTAACAAAAGCGAGAAGCAAACCTCAATTATTTTTGAAATAATGGAAATAGTAAGTGTGGAGTTATGTTTCTTGTTTGCTTAATTCACATATTTTCAGTTACTGTAGAAAAATTAAGCTGTTCCACATAAGTATTTGACAGACTTTGGGAAACAGATGTAACACTTGTTACTGTTTTCCTGTCTTAGCTATAGGAACTACAAGAGTCTTTTGAGCTAATCAAACTCCCCATTCCTAGCCTTAGTCTCACTGAATTGCCTAAGTTGTCCCTGAACTTACTGTGTAGCTCAGGCAAGCCTTGAACTTGCTATCTTCCTGCCTCTGCCTCCCTAGTGGTTGGGGTTATAGGACTGTGCCAATCAACTTTGTTAGGAGAAAATTCTTATTCCCGATAATTTTCTTCTGTAACTTCCTTTCTGAAAATAGAAATTTACCAATTTGTGTAGTAAGTATAAACTTTAACTGTGAAGGGGTCAACTGTAGTTCAGGACTTGGAAGTTCAGATGTTTATGTGAGCCTTGAGCTTGGGCTGACAATTGGCTTCTCCCATTCTATTTTAGAACAATACCTCACGGCAAAGAGAACCAGCTGTGCAAATGAAAATTTCAAATTAGATGTTTATAGCAGCCAGTAGCCCGAAAGACTCCAGTCACAAATCCACCCCTTTCCTTCTGTTACTGAGCGCAAATAAACTACCTCTGAATCTCAGGAGTGCCTCAAGTCAGAACATTTCCTATTAAGAACAAAAATCCACATGTCAGAAAAATTCCCTGCAAAAGCTAAAATATACTAGAAAAAATAAGACTGTAGACATACAATATATGTAGCCATGTATGCATGTATGTTGTAGATGAACAAAGAAGAATGAGTCTATCACCACATGAATGTGTCTTAAGAAACTCATAACTTCTTGAGAAACACAAAATCTGTCTATACCAATATGCATGTTTGTAGTGTATGTTAATAGGTAAATTATGCTTTTATGGAGTGTGTGTGTGTGTGTGTGTGTGTGTGTGTGTGTGTGTGTGTGTGTGTTGTATGTTCATGGGAGGTCAGAGAAGGACATCAGGTATCTTCCATTGCTTTCCACCTTGTGTTTTAGAAAGAATCTCTCACTGAGTGTGAAGCTGACTGCTTCAGCTAGGCTGTCAGTATCGTGAGCTCCTGAGATACACCTGTCTTCTCTAAATGTGGGGATTACAGGCACACACAGTCCTGCCCAACTTCTGCATACATGCTGTGGATTTGAACTCATGTCCTCTTGCTTTCACAGCAAGAGCTCTTATACTCTGAATAATTTTTCTCACCTCTGGGAGGATGAATTTTTAGAAACAGTTTGTGGCCAGGCACTAATCAGTTTATTATATCTGCTACAGGTGCTTGTTCATTTCCCTTCAATATAGAGGTAGAGAGTGCTCAAGGAAGACACCAGTATCAACCTCAGTCCTCCACATGCACAGGCACACATGTGCACGTACACTGTACACATATGTGCATGCTCACACATGCAAACACACATAAGCACATGTATATACACCAGACACACACATGATATCTAAATAAATGCATAATTTTAAATAAATACATAGTGTTTCATCATATTGTTTTATAGTATTTCTTAAACTATTATCTAATTACTGGACACTTAGGTTTCCTTTTTCTGGTTGTTCTTATTAAAATGTGACAATGGGGTAGTGGTAGTCGGAGAGATGGTTCAGTGCTTAAGAGCCTTGACTGCTCTTCCAGAGGTCCTGAGTTCAGTTCCCGGCAACCATATGGTGGCGCACAATCATCTATAATGGCGTCTGATGCCCTCTTCTGGCATGCAGCATACACAGAGCACTCATCCACATAAATAAATCTAAATTTTTTTATGGGACAATAGATGACTTCAAGAAGAAATGTGACATCTGCACTAGATGGAGTTTTATTCAGCAATAAAGAATAAAATTATTTAACTTAAACAGAAGCAGATGGAACTGGAGATCATTATAAGCAAAATAAGCCAATTTTATAAAGAAAAGCATTACATTCTTTTGTATGTGGAACTTATAAGGGCTATAAAGTACCTAGAAATGAATGAAGAGAACTGGAGACTATTAAGGATATGGAAAGGTAAAGGGGGTGTCAAAAGGGAATGATGTAAAGATCCTGAATATGATCAACATACATTGTAGTTCATATATACAGAAATGTTGAAATGAAGCCTCTTACTAGGAAAAATTAATTTATGCCAATAAATAGTGACAGTAAACGTTTTACAGATCCCAACTTTAGTCTCAGTTTCCTTAAAATAAATTTCTAGACACAAAGTTTCTGAACTAACATACAAACATATTTAAAGTTTGAATTTTGCCCTAGTTAAGAGTTCTAGTGCCACAACAAAACAAAACATCATGACAAAAGCAAACTGAGAAGGGAGGATTTATTTTAGTGTACAACTATCAAGTCTTATTCCTTCATGGAGGGAAGTCATGGTTGGAACTCAAGGCAGAAGCCCACAGGCAGGAACCACAGCAGAGGCATGAAGGAGTGCTAGTATTTAGGTTGCTCCTTGTAGCCTGTTCAGACTGCTTTCTTATACCATTCAGGACAACCAGCCCAGGGGAAGCACCACTCACAGAAATGAAGAAAATGCACCACAGACTTGACCACTGGTCTGTCTGGTTGGGGCATTTTCTCATCTGAGATTCTTTCTTCCAAAATGACCCTAGATTGTATCAAGATGACATAAGAATAACCAGCACAGATCTTTAGTACACGTTGTTCTTAAGAAATGGATTTCTAGTTTCTTTCAAATGTACCACTTTAGGCAGCACTAATACTGGCATCTTTTTTAACTTTTCCAAATTTGAAACTTGAAATTCTCTATATTCTAACATCATTTACTTTATTATTATGTAGGATTGAACATTTTTATGTGCTTTCAGGATAAACATATTTTCTGTTTTTTAAAGCATCTATGAGACAGAACTGGTGTATTTTTCTTCCATTTTAGTCCACTTTTTTAGAAGCTTAGTTTCTTCTCTTACTGGACACAATTCTTCATAAGCCCAAGACTGTAACCTGCCACCATTGTTTATGGCAAAGATGAGAATGTCTAGTTTTGATTCAGCAAACTCCTTAAGATACTCATCCAGAAACTACTCTGAAAACTATTTCATTGCCTAACCCTGTATGACAAATCCCTGTCCCATCAATCTTTTCTATGATGTGTTATACTTATCCTAGCATGCAGGAATTGTGATCTGGATATGAAATATCTCCTAACAGCTAACGATCTCCAGCTACTGTCGTGTTTAAGGTGAAGCTTACCTGGAGAAAGCTGGCCACTGGAGCCTTGAAGTTTCTTAGTCATTTTATTTCTTGTCTTCTTTTAGCTTCTTGACTGTGGACACAACGTGACTACTCACCTGACAACCCTGCTGCCGAGTCTTCTCCCCATGATGGCCTATATCCTTTCAAACAGGAACATAAACATTCCCTCTCTTGAGCTGCTTCTTCTCAGGTATTAGATCGCAGCAATGAGAGGAGTAGCTAATGCCTCCTCTGTGGTTTTGAGGTTTGGAGAGTCTGTGCCCTGCACACTCCAGAGACTTGAGAGCTCTGAACCAAAGGGCCAGTCTCAGTGTCCTTCATTTAGGGATCTAGAAGTTTAAACACAATGCGTAACTGCAACATTTTAACTACTTAAACTACTTAAAGTTCTCTCCAAGGATTCACCATTTGTTTCAGTTTTAGAAATGAAAGTGCCTTGTGTGACACATGGGTGAGTCTCACATGGTGTTGAATGAAAAGAAGCTAGTTTCTCATATGGTGTTGAACAAAAAGAAGCTATCTATCCAACTGTAAATGCTACATGTATACAAGGTTCCACTGTCAAAAAGTTCAGAGTATCCAAAGTAGACATACAGTGAGAGAAGTGAACATAGTGTTAGTCTCTGGCTAGGGGTGAGGGGTTGGAAGCAGCATGAGAAGGCTTCCTAGTTAATAGCAGTAATGTCTAATATAACAAGCCAAAGAAACGTGCTGTGATGGTGTTCTTCATCAATTTCCTGGATTTAGAATAGCCTAAGAAACAGATTCTAGGTATGTCTGTGAGAACACCTCCCTAGTGATCAACTGGGGAAGGAAGAACCATTCTGAATGTGGGCAGTACCAGAACAAGAGTTGAGGTTCTAGGCTGAATAAAGGGGCAGAAAAGAGAAAGGTTGATAGCGTCACCTCTTTGTGCTTCCTGTGGATAAATTGTGACCAGTCTCCTAATATTGCATGACCATGTGATCTGCACCATGATGGACTGTATCCCTTCAAACCGAAAGTTATGTAAGTTATCCATCCCTTAAGTGACTAGTACATGCACGGTAGTATTAATTATGTCAGATGTTAATCTAATTTAAAAATTCCATACATTCAGCAAATAAAGTAAGTTTCTTCAAGAAAATAAGAAGGCAGGACTGAAAGGCTTCGTTTTTGTAATTCTAATTTACGTTTTTTTGCTGCTCAAAGACTTTAGAGCAGAAAAAAAATAATTCTCATTCACTATATATGTGGCTTCTTTCCACCCTCCAAGAATAAATGGTGGCAATCTTTTGTTCAATTTCTCTTACAAAACAAAAAAGTTTGCTCTAGCTCATGGCAGTACGGCTGACATGCCAGAAAAGCAAGTTTATTAAACTCTATGGCTTGTTTTAAAGGAACCATTTCAAAAAGGAACCCTCCCAAAAAACTATAAAAACCATAGATCGATTTGATTATAGTTTCTAGACATGGATGTCCCAATGCAAAGAAGTTCTGATAACATTTTATGCGGCTGTGGACTACTGCTGCGTATTCCTCTTGGAATTGTTTCAATGAGTACATGCCATAACCCATTAAGGAAAACAAATTTTTATCCATGACATATATCAGTTTTTAAATGCTTCTGAGAGGCCCTGACCTGTGGCATCTGGTTGCTGGGCACGAGGACACCAGTGGGGAATTGCTCTAAGATTATCTTCACTGATTTGAATGTCTAAGTGAAGACCTTTTCTTTCACATTCCTCATTAAATCCCAAACTAATTTCTGAATTTAATGGAATTTTAATCAAAAGTCCCATTGGGAATGTTTGGAAACTGCCAAATAGTTCTCAGGCCTATCTATAATAACATATGTGCAATAAATGGAGAATTTTGCATAAAGAAACACAAGTATGGGCCTACTTGATCAGATACTAAGACAAGAAATTATAGTTAACAATCACCGAATACAGGTTTACTGAATACTTACTATGGTCAACTGTATGTTTCCATAGCAACAGTGGCTGTTATGAGTCTCAGTGAAGTGCCATATCCTAGATTGTCTATCTAGTTACTTGAGAGGTAGTTGTTTCCTTTTGGGAAGGAAAATCAATTTCTCCCTAGTTCTAGCTCAGTATAGTTGCTGATCATGTGAGGCTGCTTTTATGTCCTGATCTCCCAGTACCATTATAGTGAATTTGTTTCTTTCGTTTGACATTACTTTTGACTAACAAGTTCTTACTCTCTATCAATAGGAATAGGATGATGGTTGATAGCCTTCTGAACGACTGATCTTACCATAGAGTCCATCGCCCCATAGTATTCTATTGATAAGGTTGCAATGAGTCCTGGTTTATCTGGTTCATGTCTTCTAATTCAGCAATTGTTTGACATGCTCCTGCATGCTCTGACATGTTCTGAAACGAACAATAGATGACATTGTCACTCTACATATTAGCATTGCACCTACGGCTTAAACTTGAAAACCACCATATTTGATACTTTCTCATTGCTGTGATTAGATTCTTGAGAAATACTCCCTGAAGGGCTTCTCTTTCCTTGTAATTGAAAGAGATACAGTCCCTTGTGGTGGTGAAAGCACAGCACTAGGAGCAGGATGTGGCTTATCACTTTAAGTTAAGGGTCAGGAAACAGGGATAGGCTAGCGAGTGGAGCCAGCTAAGAAACCTCAAGGCCTATCCCAGGGACTCACTCCTTGCAGGCAGCCCTACCTTAAGGCCTGAGCTTATCTGGGGACCAAGTGTTCAAATATATGAGTCCAGACAATTCACATTCAAGCCACAGAAAATGCTCTTGCAGATTTATGGTGATAACTTACAGATATGATTTCATCTCTTCACCCATATAGTACTATTCTCCCTTTAAGTGAGATTTCAATGGTCTTGGAACCAATAGATATGAGATGTATACAATTTTTTAACTTGCTGATTCTGTTGAATAGATTCTGGTAGTTAGAGATATCTTGTTTCAGGGGACATAAGTAAGTTACATATTGCTATAAAAATTCACTCCAATTTAAAGGCTTAAAATCCTAGTTATCATTCATTGTGTATCATTTCTTCAGGTAAAATAGTTCAGCGTACTCAAATGGTGTTGCCCAGCTCTTCCTGACTTTGTAAGCAGATAGTAGCTGGGGATGGGTCAACCCAAGTCTTCTTCATTTACAAGGCTGGCATTCCGGCTGAGGAGGCCAGGGCAGCTGGAGGCTGTAATCTCTCCAAACGGCCCGCGCGGCATGGCAGACTCAGGATATCTGGTCTTCAAGAGAACTCCCAGCATCATTTGTGAAGACAGGATTGGAGAACAGATGGAGAGAGAGGGCAACGAAGAGAGTAAGGGACATCCAGAGGGAGATGATAGCTAGAGCAAGGGCAAGATAGGGGAGGAGGGAGGGTGAGACATTATGTCTGTCACCACGATTACACAGATGGTTTCTCCAGGCTCAAGGGAAGAAGGCAAGGCCTTGCCCCTGGAGGGGAAAGCATTAAAGGCAGACTGAAAGTAAGCATGCGGAAGGGAATATAGAGTAATCCGGCAGTAAAATCTACAGGATACAGAACAGTTCCTCAGTTCCTCTAACTTCACCACTCGTGGTCTGGGGCCTCTGCAGTTGCACAGGGCTCTGTGCTTAGAAGAGTTCTCCACTTCTCGAATGTTCTGCTGTTGCCATCTTGAAACTCTTCATATATCTCTTCAGAAGGACATTACATTTTCACAAATCATGGAACTAGTATGGCTGAGGCTGTCTTGTTATTTCAAATTCTTCCTTTTTGCCATAAAAAGCTTTTTGTTTTTAAAATTATTTTAAAGAAGGTTAGATGATTTACTAGCTTATCAGGTCAGGAATCAGGTTCCTGATAAAAAAGAGAGAGAGAACACTGATGTCCACTGATATATGAGAAACTGTAAGTATTAAGTATTCTCTCTGAAAGGGATCAGGGTGATGGCTCAGTGAGTAAAATCACTTGTCACACAGCTTGAGGATCTAAGCACTGTCAAGGGAACACAGCAATTAGAAACAAAGGCTAGGTTTCCCACCCGATGGAAAGTCTGCTGAAGGCAAAGGCAAGGTGGAGGAGGCAAGATGGGTACTGGTCAATGCTCTTCTTCCTTGTATTTTCATGTGTGTATTTATTAGCTACTTTATTGTCTTTCCTTTTTCCTTCATTCATTTACGTGTGTGTGTGTGTGTGTGTGTGTGTGTGTGTGTGTGTGCATCCCCCCCCTCGTATTTTCATGTCACTGGCAGTTAACTATCATTTAGTCTACAGATTTATTATATATAAAAGATAGAATTATAAGACTCAGAAACAATGTCAAGTTTGGGACATGGCAAGGATTTCAGTGGTTTTCTTAAATTAACGGTGTGATGGTTTTGTTTATGAATAAAGTGATTTTGTTTAAAATTTTTTAAGATAAAAAGAAATAATGGACATAATTTTGACATTTTGAACAATGAGGGCTGCAGTACCTAATGACAATCTAAGCTGGTATATTTGAAGTGATGAGCATAGAATTATATATTGTATTTTAACTGTTCTTTGTGTGTATGTGTGTGTGTGTGTGTGTGGTGTATGTGTGTGTGTGTGTGTGTGTGAGAGAGAGAGAGAGAGAGAGAGAGAGAGAGAGAGAGAGGGAGGGGAGCTGTGATAGAAATTAGTAGTTTAGACCAGGTAGCATCTATGAGGAATTATCTTAGAGAAATTCCTTATCTTATGCACACCAACTCAGCTTCAATTATTGATGCCGGGAATGCCAGATAGCTGCTCACAGTGAAGGCATGTGCACAAATCACTGGCTTTGTCAGTCATGTATGGAATTGAAAGTTAGTGGTGCGAACTAAATCCAGTTTGCTGATGGGTCATGTGACTATTAAAGCTTCTCCACAGGTTTGATTCTGTGGTATCATTTTGGGTACTATATTTGGCCCAGGTGCCCCGATCCCAGTCTCCCACTCCTCGTGTGAGTTTGTGTGCTATTCTATAAGTAAATTTTATTTCTGCTAATTTCAACCAGAGTTAATGTCTCGAAAACTAGAACCATAATTAATACACATGTAAATACTATTAAAAGTAGTTATTAAAACTAGGAAATTATTTTAAAAGTTCTATGAAACCTCATTTTTTAGGAGTATGGAAAGGACATTTACATCAAAAAAAAAAAAAAAAAAAAACACAAAAATTCTGTGGCTTGTGGGATGAAGTGGTTTTCTTCCTCCTCTTCTCTCTACACCTTCATCTTAACTTATTTCCTCCTCAACCTCATGCTTTTCTTTCTTTTAAAAAAGGTCCTCTCAAGTCAAGTGGCTGTAGCACATGCCTTTAATCCAAGCACTGGGGAGGCAGAGGCAGGCATATCTCTGTGAGTTCAAGGCCAGCCTAGTCTACAGAGTGAGTTCTAGGATATCCAGAGTCACAATAGAGAAACCCTGCCTTGAAAAACCAAAAAAAAAAAAAAAAAAAAAAAATCCTGTTGGATATCTCTTTTGTATAAACGAATAAAGAACCCAAATGCCAGGCAAACAAGAAGCACCTGGGAAGTCTCCACACTGGTGTTAGAGTTAAAGACTTTCACTCGTTCAATAGGCAGGTGTATATCAGGTACTGTTCTGGGCATTGGCAAGAGAGTAATGAATGAAATATCGAATTATGATGAATCATTATCAAAAAGCCACAGAAACAGACATGCATTTGGCATAGTCACGGAACAGAAGCCCTATGAGCCTGGACCACTGCCGTGCACAGGTTATGCACTGCATAACCAGCAATGTAGAAGGGAGCAGAGCACATGCACTGTTAGGTGCTATGGTTTAAGAAGATAAAAAAATTAGCATATTTGTAGCTTTTCAGAGGTTTTAATCTGTGGGGCAGATTATGATATGGGGGATATATGATAAAAACACAGCAGAAGGATGCTAGTCTTTGGGCCGGCGTAGGAATCCTAAGAGGCTTGTTAAAACGTAGATGGCTGGCCCCTGGTTGCGGGGTTTCTGACACAATATTTTAGCATTTGTATTTCTAATAATTTTCCAGGATACACAGATACTGCAGGTCCAGGGACCACCCTTGGAGAACCACTGCTCTTGTGCAAGGTGAAAGTCACTGTGGGGATGAAGGTAAATCTTTTAAAACATTGACAAAGTGATACAAAGAGAAGATAGTGAAAGGGACAGCATAGCCAGCCCTTAAGATCAGACCCCTGCGACAACTAAGCAACCGTGAGGGTTCTGTCCTAAACGGGACATCTTCATTAACCACTGCTGTCCATCGAGGCTCAGCTAATGACGCAGAAGAGGAAGCAAAAAGAATCTCAGAGCCAGAAGATGGAGAGGCATGCTGTGACGTGCTGTCATCTGGACATGACATGGCCGACACTGTCATGAACTCACTGTAGCTGTTGTTATCTGCACAGACCTACACAAGATGAGGCCACCCAAGAATGTGCTCATAGATGAGGAAGGAACTTTCCAGATCCTACCCCTTGCTGAGGAAAGATTGGCAATTGATAGCTTCTAGAAGAGGGAGAATCAGTCTTGATGAGAATGTGACCACTGGTGGGTTTTCCGTGTTCTGGCGGATGGCTGACACTCATACACACATGTTCAGTGCTATTTGATTTAGTGAGTAACCACACACACACAAAAAGAGAGGCCAGAATTTGGGAGAAGGGAGTTGGAGGGGGAAATGGGGGTAGATGGAATCATACACCATTGTGTACATGTACATTGAGAATAGTTTTTAGGTTTTGACTTTGATTACAAAGGGGATGGTGATACCAATTACTGAGACAGCAAAAACTGAGTCGGGGTAAAGGGGGTGGGATATGCTGGGAAGTTAATTCAAGAAATGAGATAACAGCATAGAATATTGTGTATGGATGAGATCGGATGGGAACAAATGAAAATAAAACTGTGGAAAGTGAGCTCCAGAAAGGCTCCGGAACACCCCACCACTGTCAGAGTTCTGACAAGAGCCTCTCTTGTCCTATAAAGAAACCTGAGAATGACCAGCTCAGCCAGAGGCAGAGGGAGTGCACGGCCAAGCCATGCATGCAGGGAAAGAGGTGGTCCAGGGATGAAGAAATATGTCCCAGGAAGGTCTACTGCATCTGCTAATGGAGGTTGCTGGCCAATATGACAAGGCTGGTGTGCATGATCTGAGCATGTAAGAAGCGTGATTCTATCGTGTTGCGAGGTTCAAGAGACATGAGGAGGCATTGCAGAGAACTCAACTATTCATCAGTCAGGTTGTGGATAAAGAAGGATGAGACAGGGCAGCTGGATGCAGGGCAGGGGCTCATCAAAGCAGGGGCTTGCTCTGTAGTGGTGTTTTTAACATTAATGATTTGCATTAATGATTAATCCCATGTGGGCTGGTAGAAGACAGTACTGGGGAACTGATCTCAGAAGGAACCAGGTAGCAAGGAGCACTAGGTAGTACAGCTCCTGCTTTATAACAGAGCAAAGAGAGGTAGCCTCAGCTTCCCTGCTGCCCATCAGGAGACATGCTAACCCACCTAGTAAGAAATCATGGCATATAATACAATGCCACCAATATCTATGTTGAACAAAGTGGGAAGCTTCAGAAGAAATCAATAATTTAAAAGGTAGAAGAGAGGACAGAATATCATTCATTTAATGGGGTAGAGTAAGGTGAGTTTTGTACATTTCCAGTAATTTTTGGAAGCATTAGGTAAGCTTACATTAATGTACAATAAGATAGGGATTCTTAACATCTCAAAGGGGTCGTGACCCCTTTGGGAGCTGAAGGACCCTTTCACAGGGTTAGTCTAAGACCATCTGCATATCAGATATTTACACTATGACTCATAAGAGTAGCAAAATTACATTTATGAAGTAGAAACGAAAGTAATTTATGGTTGGGGGTCACCACAACATGAGGAACTATATAAAAGGGTCACAGCATTAGGAAGGGTGGGAACCACTGAGATAGGGACATTTTTAGTGGCACAGAGGAAAATAAGATTCCTTTATGTGTGTGTGTGTGTATATATATATATATATATATGTGTGTGTGTGTGTGTGTGTGTGTGTGTGTGTGTGTGTGTGTGTGTATGTGTATGTATGTGTGTGTGTATGTGTGTGTGTATGTGTGTGTGTGTGTGTGTGTATGTGTATGTATGTGTGTGTATGTGTGTATGTGTGTATGTGTGTGTGTATGTGTGTGTGTATGTGTGTGTGTATGTATGTGTGTGTGTGTGTTGTGTGTGTGTTTATATATAACCATGGTAGAAGTGTTAGTATAATTTTTTTTAAAAATACTTTCATCATAAGGAAGAGTTTTATATGTTTAAAAAAGGTGCTACCATGTTTTATTTTCATACTTTTTCATGACTTGTGATTACATTCGTTAATCAGGGAACAGAATTTAAAGATCTCATCAAGGTAGTGAAAATGAAAGACTTTAATTTAAAACATTGCTCAGTTTGGTATTCAGGATAAACCAAATGGCCTGGGATCCAGACATTTTAATAAGTTTCATGTGTTTATACGATTAGCCATCTGGTGATGCAGCAGACAGTTTGAAAATCCAGGAAGATATGCACATCAAATATTTATGGAGACCAAATAGAAGTTATTCTTTAGAAAAAGTATCAATATCTCCAGAGAAGTGACAGCACAAAACCAGCTCCATTTTGTTCTCCACTTGTGTCTGTGGGGGATCCACTCCAGGGTGTTTACTTTGTTGTATTGCAACTGGTGTATACTGTCTGTTTTTGACTGATGGGCTCAAACTGTCATCTGCCCTCTTTCCATGGGAAGTCTCTGAGAGCAAGGGGGGCATTTACAGTTAAACATAATTTTTATTCATGAACTGGCTGTGGCTTTCTTATTCCTTTGCTTTAGATCTTTCTGTGTGTGGCAGGTTCAGAGGTCCAATCCTGGTAGGCATGCAAAAACTGTGGTGTTTATTTAAACCTCTTGCATCTGTAACAATCCATGCTGAATCTTTCTGAGCATAGCTTTCTTGGATGTTTGCTGGTGCCTCTAGTTCATTTTGTATTAGTAATTCTGGGCAAATTTTCTGTCTCGTACCATTATGTCCTTTCTGCTTTGAACTCTGACAGCAAAGGGGAGATGAAGGTGCTAAGCAAACACCTGAATGTTTGTAAGCGATAAGAACTAGATTTGCATGTTGATTTTTAATGGCTATCTAAGGACAAAGGATAGCTACAGTTATTTTAGACTTGAGATACTGAACTGTACATGCTTCATTAATTTAAGTATTTATAACTTCTATCTTTAAAATAAAAAAGTATTTTCTGTTCCAGATACATTGCCTTGGATTAGTCTGTTTTTGTTGTTGTTTGTTGGTTTGCTAAGCATTCAGCTGGGTGGTGGGAATTGTTTATTTGGTCTTGGGAAGGGGATTGAACTTTGGGTGGACATCTATTCCTAGAATACTGGGATGTCTATCTAACTCAAGAAGGAGCTATCTCTGCAGATTCTTCCTGCTATGCTCTCAGTGGGGAACCATCTCTATGTCTCCATAGAACTGCAGTGACTGTTCAACACATGCTTACACAACATCTTGTGAGCCCAGTACTGCAGCAAAGCCAGGAATTACAAATCAGTCCCTCAGAGCAGCACACATGTTCACTTCCCGGTTACATGCCCCTGTTTCGTTTCACGTTGATCCGAGTAGACTTGGCTGAGCTTGCTTCAGGTTTGCTCTTCTGTATCTCAGCTTCCCTGTGTTCCCAGGGTTTTCATTAAAGTGCTAGCAGATGCACACGGGGCAAGCAGAACCACTCAATGCACTGAGCTAGAAAATGAACCCAGTCAACCCCTGTTATTGACAGCCTGTGCTTACATGTTTATGAGATGTCAACAGTAAGGTTATAGATAGGCTGCCTTCCACATACCCAGACACCTTGAGCAGCACTGCTGTGCATTTTGAAGAGAAATTCCAGCGTCTAATCAGGCACCATATCTGAGAGCTCTCAGATACTTCCATCAAAGGGGAATCTCTGGATTTCCTTGGTGTCTGTTGTGATGTTCCCTTTTCATCTCTAATTTTATTCATTTAGGTCTTCTGTGTCTTTTAGTTAATTTTACAAAGGGTTTGCCACTCTTAACGATTTTCTCAAAAAGCCAACTCTTCGTTTCACTGATATTTTTGTATTGTTTTGTTTTAGTTTCCATTTCGTTTATCTCAGCCCTTCGTTTAGTTGTTCCCTAAAACTTTTGGCTGTTATTTCTTTTTGTTGTTCTAGAACTTTCAGGCAGCCTCCAAGGTACTGATACAAGGTCTCTTCAATGTTTTTAATGCAGGCACTTAGTGCTATGAATTTGCCTTGCAGAACTGCATTTGTATCCTGTGGTGTGCTGGCTAATTTTATGTCAACTTGACACAAGCTAGAGTTACCTGAACAGAGGGAACCTCAACTGAGAAAATGCGTAAGATCTAGCTGTAATATATTTTCTTAATGAGTAGTTGCTAGGTGAGCTCCCAGTTCATTGTGGGTCATACTATCCCTGGGCTGGTGGTCCTAGTTTCTATAAGAAAACAGGCTGAGCAAGCCATGATGGGCAAGTCAGTAACCAGCACCCCGCCGTGGCCTCTGCATC
This sequence comes from Cricetomys ansorgei, assembly GCA_026225945.1. NCBI lineage: Eukaryota > Metazoa > Chordata > Mammalia > Rodentia > Nesomyidae > Cricetomys > Cricetomys ansorgei. The sequence continues at coordinate 11,918,266 of JAMJFZ010000239.1, read as the reverse complement.
AGCTACTGCCTCCAGGCCCTGTTTGAGTTCCTGCCCCGACTTCCCTCAGTGATGGACTGTTACCTGTGAATGTAAGCTGAAACAAACCCTTCCTCCTCAGGTTGCTTTGGTCATGGTATTTCATCATAACAGTAGTGACTCTAACAAGAACACATGGGTTTGGGTATGTTGTGTTTTCATTTTCACTAATTCCTTTTTGATTTCTGTCTTGACCCATTTTTCATTCAGTGGAGAGCTATTCAGTTTCCGTGAATTTGTACACTTTTCGTATATTCATATTCAGCTTTAGTTCATGGTGGTCAGATAGTATGTAGGGTGTTATTTATTTCAATTTTCTAATCAGGTAATGATCTTTTAAAAAGATTGACGAAGTCGAGCAGTGATGGCACTCACTTTTAAGAATTTAATCCCAGCACTTGGGAGGCAGAGGCGAGCGGATAGTTCGAGGCCAGCCTGGTTTACGGAGAGAGTTCCAAGACAGCTGGGGTTATACAGAGAAACCATGTCTTGAGACACCAAAAACATTTTAAAAATAATTTTTAAAAAATTGGACAGTGGTGGTGCATGCCTTTAATCCTGCTCTCGGAGGCAGAGACTGGCAGATCTCTGTGAGTTCGAAGCCAACCTGGTCTCCAGAGTGAGTTCCAGGACAGCCAGAGTTACAACAGAGAAACCCTGTCTCAAAAAACTTAATACTACTACTACTACTATCACTAATAATAATAATAATAACAACAACAAACAGCAACAAATATGAAGATGGAAGAATATGCTTCTTCCTTACTGATAGTGTTTGTTGTTTTCTTGTGTGTTTTATAAAATGAGATCCTTGAAATTTGTGGTTTGTAGTTCCTCATCACCTGGCACCATTCAGATAAGTGGTTAGATACACCCCAGGTTTATTAGCTATGTACTAGCAATGTTCTAATAGACAGCAAACCCACGAGGCAGTAACAGAGAAACACCCAATACAAACAGTTCTTTACATATTCCTAAACTAAGGGGATTATAATTTTTTAATTACTAAAGTTGTATGGTTTTATCATAAGGACATATGCTTTCTAGCAAACTTGCTGAAACTCATGCATTTAATGAGGCTTACCCCAGAGTAGCTTCTGTGGTGGATGGCATAGTCATTCTCCCCAAAGGTGTCATTTCTTAAAATAGTTGAGAGCTGTGTTTTCATAATGGTGCTGGGATAACAGCTCTATAATTGTTTCTCACTCTAAAATAAAACTACAATTCAATCATTCATGTTCTTCTCCTTCTGTTGGATCTAATTTCTAACCTGGATTTCAAAACAGATCCATTTTCTAAATATTTAGATGCTGCCAAGATTAAGAGGCTGCTATGCATCTTCCTTGAGGTGCAGACCACAACAAGGTTGAAGTTAGCCAAGTCCAATTCTCATGTACAAGTCACTGACACCAGAGCTCAAGAGGTCACCATATACTGCTGAGGTTTGATCTCTTTTTGGGAAAAGATGGGTGGGAAGAAGAACGAGTGTTGAGCATCCCAGAGAAACACAACTTACTAGAGGTAATTGCATTTAGTGTTTATTGAAGTTCAAAAGGTTAGTAACTCTGTGGGCCAAGGGTAAATGCAGATGTGGTTCCAGTGCCAACGCTACTTGGAATTCTACCCAAACTTCTCAGAAGCAACATGAGGTGAGCTCAAGGCAGGGCAGCCACATGGACTCCTGGCATCCCAAGTGCCAGGAGTTACCTCCAGCTGTGAGTTGCCTCCTTTGTCTCTGTGCTTTGTAAATTTGATTTTTCATGGGCACTTGGACATATTGTACCATTCATCCAGTCATTCATTTATTATTTTCTTTGGTTATTGTGTTTGAGGCATTCATATTGGTAGAACTCGTGATTATAGAAGTGAAGAAGACAGTGCCCTGGTGCGAGTTTAAAGGAAAAGAGGAAGAGTAGCTGCTCCGCATGTATGATGAGAATTAGGGAAAAATCCTATTTTCAATCCATTCTTCTTTTCTCAGCTTCCTATAAATACTGTGCATTACTTACATACTAAGAACAAAGAAGTCTATGATGTAAAGTTCCCATAACTTATACTGGGTAGTTGCCTCTCGTGGAGGGAGAGTCTTGAGGGGACTCAGTGGAGCTCTTTGACCATGCAGTTCCTGACAATTCTGTTGATGTATCCTTTGGGCCCTGCTGAGCATGCAAATGAAATTTTCATTTGAACACCACTGCCAAAGGGCGCATGAGTCTGAGAAACTGGCCCCCATCTACATAGCTATTATTCATTGTCTTTAAAGGAATAAATCTCTAAACAGCATCGCACATAGGACTCTTGCTCAAAGCAGTAGGAGGCCAATTGAAATTGACTGATGTAAACGGGGAGGGGCATGCTCTCTTGCAGAACTGAAAGTTGGACAGGTGACAGTGACTGGACCTTGGTCCTGGGTCCCCTATCAGCTTTACTCTGCTGGGAGTACTCTGCTGGGAGTCTCAGCAGGCCCCCATCATCTCCTCTGCCAGAGTGCAGCCTCCCCAATACTCAACAGGATGACTGGGAGTTTTTGTGTGGTCCAGAACATGGGGTATTCGCTAACTGCTTGCTCTGAGTCTCAGGCATGGTGTCAGGGAGTGGTCAGCTGGCTAGGAGCTGAAGGGAATGAGAGGAAGTGTGAGGGTCACCTTAGGAACTCAAGGAAAGGAATGGTAGTGTCTCCCTGCAGGAGAGGAGGGGGGAAAGCTTCACAGGGAAAGCCAACAGGGTCCACAGATGACTTCTGAGGACACAGAGGCATATCTGAAATGAATGTGGCAGCTTGTGATTTCTTCATGGGAAATGGGATAGAAAAGGACAGTGGCACAGGGGCCTCTTTGGATCGCCCTTATGTGACAGCCAATGGTGTCAGTGTTATATGACAGAGCCTGGTGTCTTCTGCCACCGTCCATATCTGATATATTGTGTATCTTTTAATGTTAGCACATTCAGAGTAATCAGATCTAAGTAGCAACATCCCTGCTTGACAAAATATTTAGGCATTCATTTTGAGAACAGGAAATAGTCATCGGAGAGTAATATGCTCTGAGCACTTGTGAATCAAAACAGGAAAACTAAATCCAAACCATAAGGTAGGAAGATTCCTAGGACTCCACTGTGCTCTCATTTTGCAAGCATCCTTCTTGGTTTGTCCTGTCCCCAACATCTATCATCTGTCTCTAGGTTTCTGGCTCTGTTCACACTTTGTAGTCAGTTGACCTTAGAACAAAGACTTTCCCCTTTGTTTGGGCAGCAGTACTGGTGTATGTGTGTGTGTGTGTGTGTGTGTGTGTATCCTATCTACCATTACTCTGTCACTGAGAACATACTCTCCTCTAACAGACAAACTATGGCCATTTTATAATAAACATTACATTTCAGTGTCCATTTCCTCCAGGTGACAGGATGGGGATGGCAAAATACTTTGGCCCCACAGTTCTCTAGGGAATGAAGCAAACAGTACAGGGAGAGTTGAGTATAGCAATGTAATCGGGCTGGCACCATTCCCTCATGGAAAGAGGAAGATCACCAAGCTGGCCCCCACCATTTCCTCTTGCCCTCAGGACACTTGTGATCTTCTGGGTTCCAGAGTACAGAGGAGGTAGGAGGGTGACCTCACCAAGGTGTGAGACTTTCTAATGGTATAGATTGTATGTGTGTGCGCATGCGTGTTCATGCATGTGTACATGTGTGAGGAAACCAGGGGTCAGCATTGGTTGTTTAGCTCAACAATTTGGCTACTCCATCTGGCCAGAAAGCCCTTCTTCACCTGGCTCCACTCCACCTGTCCTTACATGTGCCACCATGTCCTCCTTTTTTGGCAAGTGATGCAGATCCAAATCCATATGCACTTTCCTGACTAAGCTATGTCCTAGTCTCTGGTTCAGCCTTGTGAGTCCTCACCAGGGCTGGGGTGACTCATGGAGAGATTCAGCCACTTTGAGTCACCCATGCCCCGGTATAGAACACCAGTGCACTCACTGGTTCACCAAGCTGGATTTGGGTGACAGCATTTCTCTGGTCTGTTCTCTATCTGGGGTGAGCAGATGCTTACATCTCACATGGTGGCTCTCTCACATACAGAGAGAGAACTTTGAATAACTAATAAGGCAGGCAAGAGTAGGAACAGCCCAGCGAGCTGGGGTACCACCCCTTAAAGAAGGTGTGAAGGACACCTTCTTTCCTTCCTGAGAGTAATTTGTGTTCAAACATCCTAGTAGGAGAGATTGAAATAAAATTATAATAAAATTCCAACCAACTCAACTTAACAACTTGTATGCATCTGTGATGGAGTGTAGATACACTTAAAATTGTGGGATACATGGCCTGGCCTATTCAAATTGTCTGAAGTTACACAGCAGCCAATCTGTCAGAGTGAAGATTCAGCCCAGTCTCTGTCCTGGGATTGGCTCCTCTGTCTATGTAGACTTATAAAGACCTGGGGCTCATTTTCTACACATTTACTCAATCCAGCTCCCATTCTGACCTTTATGCTTCTGCTCTCACTTTAAACGAATCTATAATTTGACTACTGCTTTTCTGAGCCTTGTTCAAGATGTAAAGAACCAGACACTGAATCACATAAGACCTCTGAGCCCCCTCTAATAACTGTGCTTTATGGAGAACCCAGAGCATTGCTTCTTCTGGTCTCTAATTGGGTGGTACACAGGCAACAGACGCTTGAGGGCCTCTACAGGAGCCATAATCTGCTGTTTAGTTCAGCCCCACCTTGTATGTTAGCTACAGGACTCCCCATTTTGTCTGTAAGGTACCTGATGAATATTGCATCAAAGTTCTTAAAATGCCAACCCAGAAGGATGAAAAGTTTGAAGAAAAAAAAAAAAGTTTGTTGTCTCCTCTGTTCACACTTTCAAATCCCTAAATGCTACAGCAAAATTTCTCTTGTAATTACACAAGTATGAACGTGCGCATGTGCGCGCGCGCGCACACACACACACACACACACACACACACATATTTGTATAGAAATACTCCATATAATCTCCTACCCCTTCAACTCTTTGGATCTCAGTACTTTGATATTTTCCAGAGTGTTCACTTTCCAGTGGGCTCTAGAACACCAGATGATCTGCTTGGATATCCTGAATCTTCTGGGTTTTCTGGGCTGAGTCTGTGGAGGTATTCACATAAATGGCTTGTGGGTCTGCTCCCACATACAACTTTCACTCAGTGTGTACTCCTGGCCTGTTTAACAGAAAACTGCTTGCCATGGGCTGAATGTTACTGTTTCCTCAGGATTCCCATGTTGAAGCCCTAAGCCCAGCATGAAGGGATTGGAAGGTAGGGTTGGGGCTTTGGGAAGCATTCAGGGTTTGATGAGGTCACCAAGGTGGGACTCTTGCAAAGGGATTTTGGAGGGAGGAAAGGAGAGTGGGAACTGTTGTAATTATGTTATAATCTCAAACAATAAAAAAGTCTTTTTTAGAAAAGAGGAAGCAACGCAAGAGACAGACCAGGATGAAGCAAGAAGACAATCACCTCCAAGCAAGGAAATTACCCTCATAGATCCCACAAACAAGCTCCCTGATCTTGGACTTCCTGCCTTCAGAACTATAAGAAAGAATGTCTAGCTTAATCCATCATGGCTGCTACTTTGTAAAAGCAGCCTACACTGAACTAGATACCACCTTTCTTCTGTTTCAAGTTGAGTACCATAAAACAACTCTACTACTGTCTTAAATGACTATCAACAGACATGAAATTATTAGCATTGATTATCTACTGGGCATAAAACAAAACAAAGCCCATGAAAAGTTGTGACAGATAGTACTACAACAAGTTTTATTTCAGTAATACAAGCCCAAAATAATAGTATACAGTTGTCGCTAGTACACATGGGGAATTGGTTGTAGGATCACATGCACATACTAAAATTCATGCATGTTTCTGTAAAACAGGGTACTAAATGCAAGTCACACACACACACACACACACACACACACACTTATATATCCTCCCATAGACTTTAAGTTACTTCTACAATACAAGATAAATGCTATGGGAAAGTTATTTGATTACCATTAGGAGATAATGGCAAGATAATGAGTCTGTCCATATTCAATAGAAACACATTAAAAAATGTTTTCTATCCAAGCTTCATCGTATCTGCAGATGAGGGATCTGTGGAGATGGAGGACTGTGCAAGATTCAGGGATGTTTTCATCTTCTCTCTGTTCCCATGTCTTAAAATTTCCAATGTTCTCATTCCCGTAAGAAGGAAGTGTGAGAAACACAATGGAAACCTTAATTGCCTTGGCTATCATTTGACTACAGGCATCTGAAGGAGGGGGACACCTGCAGGTCCCAGGGAGGTCGTCTCAGACTTTAATCATCTACACATGCGCACTTTCTTCTATACTCCATTGCAAACAAAACAACTTCAGAGTGACAGTTGAGCTTTGTAAATTAATACTAAAACCAGAGAAAGGGCTACAGAATAGCAGAGTAGGCATGGCTCCCAGATGAACCACGGGCCCAGTATTTGGATGGGAGGCTTTTCCATTGACTTGCCAGGGGGAAATTTAAATAAAAGAATTCTAGATTTTAACAGTTTTTGACAACAATTAAAAACCAATGGAAGATATGCCTCCAGGCTGCCCATAATTTATTTTGGAGTAATTGCCATCTGTGTACACGGGAGGAGTTCACTGCCTGTGGACCGTAGGAATGGTATAACTGGGAATGAAGGTAGTTCCATCTGGGTCTCAACAGACTTTACCTGGAATTGGAAGAGAGGAAGGACAAAGAGCTTGAGGTGGTCAGGTGGCCCTGGACTTCATTCTTTCCCACTGCTACCCTGACTTCTGATTCTCCACAAAGTCCATGACACTGTGGCAGGCAGCAGTAACTCTTTATTTCAGCGAATAAGGAAGGATTCCTAAGGTCAATCTTTTCCTACAGCTGGTGCCCCCAACATAGTGCCCATACATCCTCCTAAGCAACTGCAAATCCCTCAGGAAATAGTCTGGCAAGGAGGAGAGTAGAAGGGAAGCCCCTCTGTGGATGTAAATTTAACCCTCATGAAAGGACTAAAGGTTTAATCCTCAAGAAACAACTAAAGGCTTAAACCTCATGAAAAGGACAGCCCATAGCTGGTGAGCAAGCTACAGAGACATTTTACAGACAACAAAACAGAGTTCCAAGGAATTTGGAGGAAGGGCCAGGGGCTCCTAGGTGCAAGAAACAGTTGGTAGTTGAATCCTCTAGTTTCCAAGCCAGCTCTTGTCTTCCCATCCGGGAGATATGGGAAGGGGTCTCACACTTTCCAGGAGCAGAGAGGTGTGAGCAGTGGCCACCGGAGGTGAGCTGCTGTCGCTGGGTGGGCTGCTGAGACTGGATCATATCTCAGAAATTCTATAGCTGCCTGTTGGCTCCCAACAAGGTTCCAGATTTTTCTGGATCCGAGAGACTCCATCTTGGGCTTATTGACTGGTCTCCAGTGCTTGGTGTGTTCTTCCAGAGGGGCTGTCTGCTGATATGCTCTCCATCTTGCTCCTGGAACACTCAGCTCTGAGCTCAGACAGGCTTTTCAGAGACAACCCAGGACACAACTGTAACTATGTACATGCGGGCAGCTGTGTATATGTAGTATATGCTACATTTTATGAGTATTCTAATACTTTAAAGATATGAAAATTGTGTCTATTTCACATTGTCCCTCATTATATATTATCTTTATTGAAATGGTCCCATTTTATTTATTTTCTATTAACTATATATATGCTATTAATTAAACAAAAATAAAAGATAATAAACAGTGGCAACTGCAGTCACACAGGTCGGTTTTCTTTAACTCTCTCCTCCTTTCCAATGCTTAAATGTGGTAGGCTTGATCAGGGTGGTCTTCCGAGCTTGCTAGTGATGAGGGTATGACACTGGGTTTCTACTTGCTCTCCAGTTCCTCAACTTTTGTGGTTCAAAGAGAGCTGGATTAGCAAGGTTCCCCAAAGAGGTTCAGACAGAAGGAGATGGAGACTTTTATATACTAAATTCCTCAATGAAAACCCAGTAAACAGTCTTAGATGCATTTCACTCAGATTTCTGCCTTAATGACATTTGATTACAGAATAGTACGTTGCCTTTCACATAGACATTTATAATTAAACAGCCAGCAGGGGCTGGTCAGTCCAGCCCTCCTCATCCTGCTGCCCTGTGTCTTCTGAAATTGGCCAGAACCTGAATGGCATTCTAGATGTTTCTACAGCACATTTTCTTACCCTGCTTTACTTAGGGATGCCCTAAGTCTGATTTCCATCACTCCTGTTTTACCGTGTTTTCCTAAGAACCCACTGTCTTCAGATACCCTGTACATCTGACTTCCATGGTTTACTTCATCTTCTCTGTGACTCCATTGAAAACCACAGTTCCCAGAAAGAAGCCACCCCCACCCATGCTAACAATTTTACAGGACTGACTCACTGATTGGCTTCATGATTGTCATGAAGATGGAATGTTTCAGATTCAGAACCAAATTATCTTTGGCTATGCTTACTCCGCATGATAGTAATTCATTGGCCTTATTTGTGTCTCACCTACAAGCCTTGGGACTGTTTTATAAAAGTTTTCATTAATAGAGCACTAGAATCTACCAACCCAAAACTATGACTGTCACCAGATAGCATCTGAAACAGATGGCAGAGGTTCTCCTGTCTTGCTGTGACTGGCCTCTTGAGATTTCCACAAATGTATTTGGAAAATTCTGTAACTGTAAAACATTCAAGCAGTTATTTCCACATTGGAGCAACCTGAATGCATGTTCCTGGTCACTGACACTCATATTTGGATCAATAATAAACCATCTCTTATTCCCTTTAAAGTGAGACTGTGCTTTATGTTAACACTATCAAGGATCCCAGTGGAGAGAGTGCAAGGGGAGATTCTGCCTAGTTGGCTAATTGCTATATCCATAAGCCTGAAGGCCAGGTCTGGAATTCAGTAATAATAAATGAAAGGGAAATGAGCTGGAAAAGGGTAATTGTGTGGGCAGTGGGGGTAGGGGTGGGCATGGGGCACCATCCTGTTCCTTAACAAGAAGACATTCCACAAAAATTTTCCTGTCTCTCTCGAGGCTTCAGAGGTCTAGAATGATCCTGAGTACTCTTTACCCTACATCTATTCACCTCACGTCTACTCCCAACACATGACAAGTGAGTGTCTAGGGCAGGGTACACAGTAGCGGGCAACAGTGCCTATCTTCACGGAGGGCCGCTGGGTAGGCACACATAGATGTACAGAGAGGAAATGAGGCAGAGCTGTGCCTGGCAGCAGCTGCCTTGTCTTCTCAGTAGTCAAGAAAGCTGATTGTTATGATTTTCTTTTCTTTCTTTCCTCCAAACCTGAGTGTGAAAAAAAGCAACTCACTCATCAGCAGAAAGGGTTAAGAGCAATGCTCAGGTTAAGAGACTAGATACTGTAATTCCATATATATATATATAAATATATATATGTGTGTGTGTATGTGTGTGTATATGCACATACACATATATATATATATTTATATATACACACACACATATAATTAAAATCCTGATGGTAAATATATGTGTGTGTGTGTATCATCAGGATTTTAATTTTTAAAATAAGTAGAGTGTAATGTGACCTGATTTTGCACATTTGTCTGGTACAACTTCCCGAAGAATAAAACATGTGTACGCATATGAGCACATAGTCATTTAAGTGCAGAAAATACAAAAACCTTTGTCAGCTATTAAACTGGCTTTAACAGGCATCAGGTGTTACATTAAATGTGGAGACCAATTGAGACTGTGAAACACTATCCAGATCTCAATTCGCACATTCTTCACACCCAAGAATTTTCAACAGATGGAAGCAGCCCATAAAACTAGAGAAGGGGTCTTCAGGGGAGTCAGCCAGTGCTGCTACAGCAGATGCCAGAGCACTGAACTGCCCTGAGAAATCGGAAACACTGGGCAGGACACATTGGGCCTTTGTCCAGAGCAAGCAGAGCAGCACTCCCCACCATCCCCCAGCCACAGACAGGAGCCACACACTACCCAGCCATGGGCAGCTGTCGGCTCACTAAGAGAAAATAAAAGCTAACAATGTAATAGCCACAGGCCTAGGAAGTTATCATGTGTTTCAGTGTTTTCCTCCAAACTAAAATACTTACTAGCTCAAGGGATGGCCTAGAACTTGCTAGAGTGCATGCACCAGGACATCTTCTACCCTGGGCTTGAGATGCACTCAACAGGGAATTCTCTTGGCTGCTGTAATCCACCTGTCGTGTAAAAGAAGAAAGCACTAGAAATAATTATGTGAGACTACCAATCCTTGAAACTGTGCTACTCTTTTAGTCCTGAGAAGGCAAATGTACGCTAACCCATGCATTCTAGGAGGGTGCTTCTTCCAGCAGAACTTCCAGATGTTAGCAACTGTAAGCCACCAGTGCAGTTATATCCCACCAAGGATCAATTGCATTGAAAAGTGTTTTGCTCCCCCTTCCTCAGCCCTGTTAGCAGAATTCCAGAGAACAGGAGGGTGAACTTGGACTGGCAGGTCAGTGTGCACGCAATAGAAGAGTAATAGGCGGCTTCCACAGCAGGGTTGCTGAGGTTCATCTGCTGGCGGATCTCCAATGGTTAGCATCCAGTACTGCTCATTGTGGACACCATTCCATTTCTCCTGTCGTTACCCCAGAGTAAGAATCCTAGAGTGACTCCAGATTCTTCTTATCTCTCTCATCTATTTACCTCACATCTACCTCCAACATGTACCAGGCAGCCTGCTAGGCATGGGTTATACCGTACTGAGAAACAGTGCCTATCTTCAGGGAGGGGGCTTTTGGGAAATGGAAGCAGAGCGAGGCCACCGCGAGGAGCGCTAGGCATCTATAGATAAAGTATTTACCGAAACAACAGTTAAAACACAGGTAGTAATTTCAAAAGTTCCCCAAATTTCTTAGAATACTTGATCTGTATGAAGTTTCATGATAGCTAGGGTTAAGTAATAACTAATTAACTTGTCCCAAAAGAAAAATTCTGAATCAAGATAACTGATACATATTTTTTGAATCAAGAAACATTGGGCAGGAATACAGACACTCCAGACACTATGAATTACTCGTAAGTCCAATGGAAATTGAAAATACACTAAAAGTTTATATTGTACACCAACTTACCAACAATTTTATCTTAGCAACCCAGTCAACTGTGGAGTCCAACTGCCAATGCTCAGAATCTCTAGAGGGCTTAGAAGCAGCTTGTTACTAGGCCTTGGAAAAGATCAAAATTCAAAGAATTTCTACCAGATGCTTAGGTTACTGCCATCTCAGTATTGTGAGACTGAAAAATTGTACATCAAGGACCACCTGGAGCGTGACTGCTATTTCTACATAACATTTTGATATACGAGTCGTCAGGTTAGGTGGTGCCCCATCCTGCCTTGTTGATGCTGTCAGCATCGGTCCCCTCCATTCTAGCCCCACTCTCCAGCCTGTCTGCTCTTTCTCCAGTGAGTTCTGTATCTTATGTCTCTTCATCTATTTCTTTTCCGTGCAATAAGCCGGAGGACAATGGGTAACCCATGTCATGCCCAGAGCCACCCAGAGTTTCAGTCCTGATGTGACTAAACACAATGCAGTTTCATAAACCACTCATTATGAGGAAGAATCAAGTACACAAATAGTTTTCGGTGTCCCAGAAAATTCTACAATGAAACTCATTGTTGAGGATCAAAATCAGCTTCTGCCACACCAGACTCCAAGATTCATTTTCATACATACAAATGAGTCTCAGGAAGTTTTAGTAACTTTGCATTGCTTTGCTTTTCCTAGTTATTGAACGTGTGCCTTGGAGAAAAAGATTAATTTTCAGATATGCTGTCAGCAAGGTGGATTCTTATTCAATCCTATCAGTTCTTGAGAACTGGGTACTGTGACTGGGGGCTTACTGGCACAGCACTCAGGACACTGATAGTTGTGTCATGACTGTGAGATGAATGGAGTGTTCAGCTAGTGAAAGACTCATTTTTATCCCCAAAGCTCTGTGACTTGGTGTGTACCTGCCTGTAGCCCATCTGTCAGCTTCTGTCAATCAGAAAGGCTAACAAGTCTTTTTGGAGGTCCCTTCCATTCAAGAAGAATCCTTTGATAGATCTCATTTCCTTTTCCAACCAACACTTGATAGCAGCTAGTGCATGCAATGCCATTCCCTGCAGTGTCTGCTTCCCGTTGGGCCTCATCTGTTTTCTATTCACCAACAAACAGGATTTTCATATTCTTTGTATGTGTTTTAATGCTTCAAACCTCATACTATCAAGGAACACAGACATCAGATGGCCCTTCCCTTTTCACAGGTGAGGGGATAAAGGTCTCTTGTTAAGCAGAGGGGCTTCAGATAGTGGAGGGAGGGAATACAAAGACCAAGCCCATTTTCCCCGTGGCATATGCTTCTGCTGGGTTTTGGGTAAAGCAACGGGGAACAGCTGGAATGCAGGAGTGAACCCTTATGAAGGCAACTTGGGCTACAAGGTGCAGTCCTTACAGTGTGGTGTGTGTCCAGGCAGTTCTGCTGCAATGACAGACCTCACAGCCATTTCCTGAGGTGGTAAGTGGATGAGTTAAGTTTGACATTTCCAAAATGGTGGTGAAATCAGTCCTCTTGTCTGAGTTAGGAACCCATGCAGCTTTAACTGAGACCCCTTGACCTCTTTAATAATTTCTCAATGTATCCTGTTGGCCAGAAGAGCATGCACACCCTCAAGATTAGAACAGAGATATGCTGATTCCTCAAACAGCCCAAATGTATTTCCTGCCTGTTGATTTATAGCTATTTGTCTCTGCTCTTTACCCCTCCAAACGTCCTTGATCCAAAAAAGACAGGATGCCACTTAAAAATACGGCAAGGAAGAATGCTTTTGTAATGGCCTTGTCTCTCTGAATGCAGTGGGTGTATGCTACTCATGTTGGAGCAGCTGAAGTCTTTTTCTGAATTTATGGGCTCTTATTTAGGTGAGGATGGAATTGCTGAAATCTGAGACAGACATGTGTAAATTTAACACATTTAACAGGTTTATATACCCTGGCAGCAGACTCAAAAGTCAAATGAGCCGAAAGTCCCTTCTGTTTTTGCACAAGCTCTTGCTTTGCCTTCCCTGGTTTTGAACTGGGATTAAAGACAAGTGGAGCTGAGATTGCTGGGTTGAGTTTAAGTCTGTTTCAGCAGTTGCTTTCCATGGGATCTTGTTAAGGACCTCAATCTCCATGGGGCTAAAGTAGGGGTGAAACTACCACTTGGGGCTCCCTGAGATACGGTTTATAGTTTAGGCTGGGAGTTAAACATGATGCAAGGTGAACATGACTAATTTAAAATCAGAAATGCTCTGACATTTGAGGCCAACTTGATGCTTAAAGTTGCCTGCTTTGGGGCATCTAAAATTTCATATTTTTGCACTATAATTCTTGACTAGCAAAGTCTATGCAGGTATCCCCAAATCTGCGAAGTTCAAAAATTCTAAACACTCTAATCCCATGTATTTTTGATAAGGGATCTTCAAACTAAAGACAAACACCACCAGCCATTGTCCACTGTGGCTGACAAAAGTCCCACCACTACCAGTAAACTCTTATTAAACATCCATTATGTACTCTGCACTTCTGTGTTACATATTGTGAACATATTGGATGTTATCCAAGATCTCTGTGTATATTAGGGCTTTTTCCTCTCTCTCCTAAGGAATATAGTTATTAGGAAGACATCCTTTAATAAGGGCAACAGTTAGGCTTGCACAAGCTGGATTTGTGGCCATGAAAAAGAAAAATCATAAGCTGGTTGGATAAGATTGCCTAGAGACTAACAAAGCTGGTTGGATAAGATTGCCTAGAGACTAACAAAATGTTACTGAATGCAGTGTCGTCTTCAGAGTACAAGGATCTTTGAGATTAAGTGGAGAGAGAATATTCCTCACAAAATCATGAACTACTGAGCCTCAGCAGCAGATGGTTTTAAATTATGGCTAGAAGTTCTTTGGCATTCCTCCATAGCATGGGGCCTTGCAGGGGATACATCTCAGTGGCAGAGCTTTTGTTTAGTATGTACAAGGCTGTATGTTCAATTCCTAGCATTATCAAATTAAAACAAAGAAAAAAAGTAACAAACCCAAACCCTCATCCAGAAAACACACCTCACTCTCCTATGTGTGATGCATTTAGAGATTCACATTTCTAATGCCCTGATTGTGGCAGAGGTGTAAAACTCAGGACAGGTCTTACCTCCCTGACTCACTCTTTAGACATTCTATTGCAGAAGCGAAGGCCCCATTAAACAGATTCCTAGGCAACCCGGAGGGAGCTGTGATGGCTATTCTTGATTGTCAACTTGACTGCATCTGGAATTAACTAAACCCCAAAAGGCTGGGCACACCTGTGAGGGATTTTTTAAAAAATTTCCTTAATTAAATCATTTGAAGGGGGAAGAGCCACTTTGAACCTGGTCCTTTGAGTTGGGAAGATACACCTTTAACCCAGATCTTTTGAGGTGGGAAGATCTACCTTTAATCTGGAACACCCCTTCTGCCTTAAGCCTATGTAAAGGACATGAAAGAAGAAAGTTGTATGTTCATTCTATAAGTTCTGTTCCTCTAGATCAGTGGTCCTCAACCTTTAATATAGTTCCTCATGTTTCGGTGACCCCTATGGAAGGGGCATTTGACCCACAAAGGGGTGATGACCCACAGGTTTAAAACTGCTGTTCTAGAAAACCCTAATACAGGAGATTTTTTTTTCTTTTTTTTTGGTGAGGAATTGATGCCACTTGCCACAGAAGCCATATTAGAGGAGGCCTCTCTAGCCTGTGAATCCTGATGAAGTTTTAACCACTATCTTGCCACCAACGTCGTGAACCATCCCATCAGGAACTATTTGCCTTACTATTTGGCTATGATACCATGTATCATAAAGACAGATGAAAATGTTCCTAATGGTAACTAACTTGTCTTCTGTAGGACCCTAGAGGCCTGGATGTGTCTGAGGTCTGAGAGGTAGAAGTCCAACACTCTCTCTGTGTTAAGAAGTTAGGATTTTTCCCCTCAACAATCCACTTCATCTAACCATCTAACTATCAAGAGGCTGTTGGTTATACAGACTGGCAGTGGGATGACGGGGGCCGGCTGAGGGGAGGTTCCCACTTACAAAGTTTCAGAAACAATACTTCAGGTGAGATGGTAAAGCCTGAACTAAGATAGCATCAGAGTGGTGGACATGGGAGAACTGTTTGTAAGATTTGGTGGTTTTCAAAAAAAAATCAGCTGTTTCCAGGACCACCAAATGCAATAACCTTGTATTCGTGTGTGCATGCCTACATAAAACTTCCAAGAGCTAGAAGAAGGCACACTTCGCAGAGTACTTCACAATTAGGGAGTGTATCTCTTGGAATTTCATATTAAGCACCTGAAAAAGTCCTTTATAGAAACTCTGAACTACAGAGAACAAGCTCTCACCTGTCATAGCAACAGAAAGTCTAATACCGTCCACTGGACAAATGAGGCCAGGAGACTGGACTGGTTTTTAGGGATAGGTAGGCACTGGAGGTTTTGAGCACAATCTACAACTAAACTAGCATAAGCAGTAGTATGCACATGGCCAGGAAGAGATGGCTTCCTTAGGAAAATAACATTTATTTATTTATTTTTGATATTTTTTAGTATCTTAATAGCTCCAAAAATAGGTAAATGCCAATGCACCTATGTCTTAAAAAAAGCCACATTTCTATATAAGTGGTGAGGAAACAAACCTTTTTTGTTTGCCTAGAAAATTTCTCATTCTATTAATTTGAGTACGAATCACCACCATGCACAGCTGCATTCCCAAATGTCTCTTCTGGAAAGCAGGGTTCTAGTTGAAGGGAACATCAATGAGAGAGGCAGAACAAATTCGAAACCAGTAGGAAGAGTCAAAGAAACAAAATTTCCCTTTCAGGAAAAAAAATATTTATCAATAACACTTTTGACAATAATTATATTTTTGAAAAGTACACTTTCATAATGCTTCCTCATATTTGCATACTAATTATATATAACCTTAGAAGAAAACGTCTTCGAGTACCTTGATTCAATAAATACTCACGGAGTCGTCAATGTTTAAGTAACAGGAGAAAGGACACAGCCCCCAACAAGTGATACTTCTCTTGCAAAGCTGGCAAAGCCCTGGAGGCCATGGCTGCTAACCATCGTGGCCCAGGGTCTGTCGCCTTGAAAGATGACTAAGTGGGCAAACACACAGCCACACAGAGCGCTATCGAACTTGAGCTTGAAAATGGGTAGGCATTCAAAGCTATGCCCCTGCAGTAAGGAACTCAAATATGCAACTGAAGAGTCTTCTGGAAAATGTGAAAAATCCTCATGTTTAAGGAAAGGCAAAAATAAAAGCAGTGTGAACTAAGGGAATGGGCAGCGTATCTTAGGGACCTTGCAGTAACTATTTTAGCAAAAGCACACTGAGGCAACTATAATTAGGAATAACGCAGCTCAGACTCACTGAGATGGGGGAGAGCACATTAATGAAATGTTTTTTTGAAGTCTACAAAAAACGTACTTCTGGACCCCAGCCCCAAGTTAACCTTTCATGAAGAAAAAAAGTAAAGGACAAATAGAAATCACCACAGATAGAGCCTACACCAGAGCTATTTATTAGCATAACTTTTCTTTTTGGATTCCAGAACAACTGAAGTATGTACAAAGTCTTACAACATTCACACCATTTAAAGGCTCCTAGTAGCCGATGAAGACTGAGGTGGTTCTGTTGAGAACCCGTGGGCTGCCAGAGCAGTGAGGCCTGGTGCCTGGTGCCCTCTGCTTCCTCTGCCAGCGCTCTGCCAGCTGGCTCACAGTTCCTGAAATCACCTGGAGGGCAGGTTACTGGGGAAGAGGCAACAAGAGACAACAAGAGTGGAAGGCTACAGTGTTTCTACAGTTTTCTAGAGCTGTGACAAATACCCACAGCCTGCGAGAAGACTATAAGCAGGATAACAGAATCCCACTGCTGCTGTGTGAATCTGCTACCACACGGATGCACTGTGGAATGGGAGACTATACTGACGTGGATGGTATTCTTGCTTCCCTTCATGTCTTTAGATAGTGCAAACCTGCAGATGCCTAACTCATCTGCCCCAAACAGAACGACTACAAAGGGAGCAAGGGAGAGAAACAACATGAGTTAGTAGCTCTTGGCCAAAAGCACAACCAAAACAAATAAAATTCCACAAAATAACTTAAAAAAAAAAGCATTTAGTATCAGCTTTAATCAGTTTTAGGGTGGCTCTTCCTGTTAGGTTGATACTAGATATTTCTGCATTATCCCAATTTGAACAGCATCAATGGTCTCTCTACCCTCCTCTCAATATTGAACCTTTTACATTTGCTCATCCTGGGTTTTATCTGATTGTCTTTTCTGGGCTCAGTACTACAAAAATACCACTGACATATACACTGAATTAGACACAAGACAGCACGGTTGCCCCATAACGCTCCACTAATTGGCAAGAAAATGCCAACATGTGAACCACCAGGTTCACCAGGGCCAGGTTCACCACTCCAGTCCACATAAACAAAGCCCAGCCCGGTTCTGTGTTCTGTCAGTCATCCTCTGTCTGGTAGCAAGTCCTATATATTTTTCCAGTGTTATGGTCTCCCCTGTAGGCAAAGTGGCTTTTTATTTCAAAAAGATTCTGCTCTCAACTTAAAAGCCAGTTGATAAAATTTTTAATTAAGACATAATAGCGCGGGGTATAAAAACACAAGGACCACATAAATATTGAAGAAGTTGAAAACTGTTTGTTTGTTTTTTTTTCCCTGTAAACAGTTTTGCTTAAGAGCAAAAGCCCTAATCAGATTCTGGCCCGAAGCTTTTGGCAGATGAGCATTCAGCCAGGCTCTGCGGCGATGTGAGGAAGCCAGGCCAGTTGCCATGTTGACAGGCATGCAACTTGAGAACATTGCACAACAAGCAACAGAAAGAGTGAAGAAGCTCACGACACATCAAGGAGACCTCACGACCTTCACAACTGTGTATGCACAGACAGACCCACCCCACCCTCCTTTCCACCACCGTGCCTCTTACACGTGGGACACCTTCTGTGACTCTCTAGCTTGTTTGATGCTATACAGCCACTTGATGATTCTAGCATTTCTTTCGATGGCAGAAATGCCATATGGCACCCGGTCATTGGCACTGTCATCATTTCTAAGGTCACTGTTACTGTCCTGAGACTGTTCACAGTCTGAGCTGATCATGCTTGCGCTGCGGAAGTTGAGGGATATGATGTCAGAATTAGCCCTTGCGAAGTTCTCCATCCCGAGGTTTTCCAGCTCTTCCGGATCGAGTCCGCAGTAGTTGAAGAACCTCTCCACGTCAGCATCTACTCGGAAATACCTGTCACTCAAGTCTGACTTGGACCGCTGGAGGGAAGGTCTCCTGCTGACCCCACAGGCTGGTTCTACCTGGTCAGCCTCGGGGGACTTCACGGCAGCCACCTTGGGCTTGGGAGGCAGGGGAGGGGCAGAACTGCTGCAGGGGATGGCTTTAAGGGGCTTCACACTGGTCACTTTCCGGATGTCCGAGGAGCTGTGTGAGACGTGCAGGAAGGACTCTGCGGATTGCTCAAGGAGCCTCCTGCTCACGTGGGAGCTGCTCTCCTGTGGGCTGCCACGGCCGGGCGTGGGGTACATCTTCAGCGACTCTGCGAAGGAGTGCCTGTGCAGGTCAGTGGCGTCCCTGTGAGGCGGCCAGTTTCGGGAGCTATGCTTGTGGCCGGAACCGGAGCTGGAGCCCTCGGAGCTGTTGATGATGTTCTTGAGGATCTCGAGTTTGAGGGTCTCCCGCTGCACGCCGCTCTCAGTCTTGGCATGGTTGCCAAACACCTTGAGAGTGGGGCTGCCCAGCGCGCGCTTGGCTCCTGGGCACACTGGGGGCTTGGCCAGCACAGCCGGTTTCACCGGCTCCTGCTTGGCGTTGATCACCTCCTGGCTCTTGACATACTTGGCCTTATCAGCCTCCAGCCGCTCCACAGCACTGAGTCTCTTGGGGTTGGGCTCAGCCTGCCTGCGGAAGTAGTCGGGTCCTTTGTTCAGGATGCGCAGGGGCACCGCCGATGTGAAGGTGCCCGCGGGGCTGACCGGCTTCACCATGCTACCTGTCTGTAGCGTCTCCGTGGGCATGGTGGGCGGTCTTTCCCCGGCAGCCGTGGTGGATGCTCTTCTGGGCGCCTCTGGCCGGCCTGAACAGACACATGTACACGAAGCACAAAGGGCAGAAGAAGGATCCTAGAAGCAGTGTCAGCCGCGGCTGTGCCTCATCTCACAGTTCATTAACCACCACTGTGGTTTTGGTGCACACTTTTCTCCCCTTCCAGGCGGCCCCTGCACGGAAAGGCCACAAGCCACAAGTTCCTTTTTAATAGGCTTGACTGCCTCCTTTCTTCTCCCTGAAGGCTGTGGGAGTCTCCTTCAGGTCTTTGTGCTCAACTGCAGGCAGAGCTGAAACACAAAACAACCAACTGCGGGTTAGGAAGGGCGGGTGACATCACGGCTGTAGCAACAGAGGAACCCGCAGTGCTCCCACCTCCGTGGCACCCCCGCCCGCCGGGAGCCCCCCAAGGTCAGCGAAGCCGGCAACTGGCAATTCCCGGTTAACCGCGCAAGGAAGGCAGCCGGGACCTCTCCCGGAGCCTGCGCTGCCTCTGGCAGCAGCCAGATGTGGGCGTTTGCCTGAAAGAAAGGGGCAGAGGCTTCCCACGGAACTCTTCCAGCTGCCTCCCCATTGGTGAGAACAGCCTCCGGAACACGCCCGCTGGCATCACTTAGAGTGAGACCCAGGAAATACTCATGAATGGAGAACGGAGAGTTTAGCTAAGCCCTGTTCAGTTCTGTTGCTCATTAAATGCTAGGGGCTTCCTAAGACCTCCGTCTCCTTTAGCGGCAACGTGGGCAACTTGCGCTGCCATGCCCCTTTCGCATGAAATAAAACTTGTGACTGCTCAGGACCAATCAATCTGTCAGTAAAACCTAAAACAATCATTTCTTTAATGATTCAAAACGGGGGTGAGAAATGGGAATGGTAAGAAACAAACAAAAAAGCTTGTAAGAAAATAAATATAACCTGTTCCAGTTTGCTTAATTTCAGCAAGCAGTTTGTTTTCAAAGCACTGTCCTGGAAACCAATAATGCATGTGAAGTTTAGCTCTAAAATTTAATTTTTTTAGTTAAAAATAACTACTATAGAAATACTCGGAGAACCACATGAGTGGATATGTTAATTATAAAATGCTCCATAATTTCTCATACTTGACAAATGTGAAACATTTTGTTTCCTTTTGCCTGCTTACCAACATCAGCATTCCGAAGCAGCCAGAGAATGACCTCATCAGCATTCTCGTTGTAATTCGGAATATTAAGAGAGTAATACATCTAACTAACCTGCCAGGTTGCAAATGTGCACAATATATAAGGTGATATTACTGTAAGTTTATTTCTCTCATGTGGAGATACAGAAGACAAGGAGGAAATAACTGGCATTTCTCTTGATAATCTTCTCAAACACTTCATCTCTAAATAAAATCCATCCTACTTTATTGGAGCCAATTTTGGTAATCTGCAAAGGGATTTGTTCTAATAAAAATGTGTTCCTATGCAATATTTGAGAAACCCCAAGGCGACTACTGCATAATGATTTCCTTTAATTGTTCAGTTCTATTTTGATGCCTCAATTTAGATAAAAAAATAAACAAAACAACAGCCCACCTCCTCCCATGAAGATTAAAGGAGATTCTTCCTGTGAATGAAACTGCTGGGAGGGGCCCCGATTTGAGTCTTTACGTAGGCTGCTCTACTACATAGGGTCCATCTCACTGGGCGGAAGACACAGTGACTGTCTTGGAGAAAATGCAGCATCTTGTGTCTCCACTGGGTGGACTGCACAGCAATCTGCACGTCTGGGCTGGGAGGCAACCTCTGATTGCTCATAGAGAAGAGAGAGGGATCCCCCCAGACAGCCTACCTGAGCAGGATGTCATCCTGGACCTTAGAAATACTTTTCTCTGTGAGTTCCTTCTATCTAACTTTTACCCCTTAGCCAAAGAAACCAGAACTTCCCTTCTAAAAGCAGGTTTCCCATTTTCCCTCAAGTAGTCATAAAAAAATCTCACAAACTAACTCCTCTGGAGGTCTTTCTGAGTAAGAGTTGGCCATAATAAAATTCTCCAATCTACCTTGATTGACTATAGGTCCTAAGAGCCCATTTCAGAAAGAATGAGGTCATAGCTAGGAAGAAGGAGTACAGTATAAAGTGGCCTTGCTGGACTTCCCTCAGCCTGTTGACATTAGGACACACCCCTTTAGTTCAATCAGACTTTTTAACTGGCTCTCTGTGCATTGTCCAGCCTAAGCATAGCAATGGAGAGTTCACCTTGGGTCTTTGACATTTTAATCGGAAAGCTCTAGTGTAATGTAAATCTATGATTAAATGTTTTCCTGAGGTCTCTCTTTGGTCATCTATGATCTTGTGTGATGAATGGGAAAGGATGCTTCCTAATAGTACCATCACCACTGATTGCCTTTAAAGCTCTCAAAATGCCTCTGTATGGGGAAAATGCCAGAAAGTTAGGTAACAGATTGAAGAGCGGGCCTGAGATGTATGCCTAGGGATCAAAGTAGCCCTCAAATCACCCAAGGATGGACCAGAGGGCAGCAGCTGAGTGCCCCTTCATGGACATCAGTTAGGTGATTGAAGTTCCTATAATCCATCCTGGCTCTAAAACAAGGTGGCTCAAGGAGCAAAGACAGGGACTCATTTTCAATTTCAAAATGCAATAGCAGAATATTGCCTTAACTTTTCTATGCCTCCTGCCTTTACTGTCCTTCGGGGAGATTTTCTCTGAGTAAGAGATGTGGTGATCAGGTAATACCCATTGGCATTAACATTCTTGCTGGCCTATGATCAAAGATACAAAATGCATGGCCTGGCTTTCCTGCAGCCTGACTACCTGTGAAGGCAAGCTTTGGTCCCTGAAATTCTAAATAAACATCATTACTCTGAATTCGCAAGACTAGGGAATGCCAATTCATCTTCTAGGAGCCTTTCCTAGAAACTCTCTGTTCTTTTTTTTCCCCATTACTTCCTTCACTCCTGAGACTGGCACCCGTGGGAAGGCTCCATGGACTTCCTAGAAATGCCTTGATGTTTGTAAACTCAGCACGAAAGAATTATGTTAAAAACAGTGATAATTTTCAACCACTTCCTATTTCTTTTTCTTTCCATTTCCACCTCTTCCCTTTCTTCTTGGCCACTCCAATTTTCTGTAATATTTTTAAGTAGTAATGGTAGAAAACTAAAACAATCAAAAGGGCTTGTGGGAAGATTCCAAGCTAGGGGAAAAGCTACAGAAATGTTTGGTACTCTAGGATAATAATAGGCATACTTGCCTGCTGCCTGTGCTATCTGGAAGTCATGTGGTGGTGGTATAGGTTGCTCTCCCTTAATCCTTCGCATCTGTGCTGCTGCTGCTGCTGCTACTTTACATGGGGAACTGCTTTACAGGCCTAGAGAGATACTCTGAACTTTACAGTGTAGACTAGTCCATTGGAGATGACCCAGCAGATTCCCCAGAGCAGCAGCATCTCAATGTCACAGACCAAGTAATCATAGAGTCCCTTCAGGGAACACTCTGGTACATAACACCCTGACATCTGGCACCTGGTCTCTAGCATGGCTGGGGATTAATCACAGCAGTAAGGCCAACTGCTGGGCTGGGCCTGGGGAACTTTGTTTTGTTTTTTTTTTTTTTTTTCCCAGGAAAAGGAAAATCTGATCCAGTTTCATAATGTTCCATAAATAAAAGTAATTATACAGTCTTGCTTTGTTTTTCCCCGTGGTGGTGGGGACAAAATCCCAGGCTCGTGCATGCAGAAGCTCATCCTTTATCACTGGCTACATCCCCCACCCCTCTCATACGCTCAGACTCCTGACATACGACTGAGGATGCAGAACACAGACCTGACAGAAGGACACACTTCCACTCATGATCACGTTGTCTACATTCTATTCCAACCTTTGAGCCGTCGGAAGGGTAAAGAGACCAGGCTAAAGAAACCTGGTAGAGTTACAAAGCAGAATAGCTGGCTACATCAGCACAGAGCTCTGAAGCTGGTGTGGGTGGAGGGCTCGTGATGTGTGATGGAGACCCGGTCTGGGTGGGTGGCTTCTGTTGCCTGGAGGACACTGCTGATGACAAGGAATGACGATGACAAGGTTGCTGGCTCTGTGACAGTCTCAAGGGTAATGCATGAGAGTGCCAAGTCTGACTCAGGAGATCTTTGTGAAGGCTCAGATTCTCCATTTCTTTCTAGATCCCCACAGACGCTCTTGCCTTAGAGGCGCAGGGAGGGAGAGTAGGCCCATGCCTGTTTTCATGTGTATACTACAGAACTCAAATTCCTCTGTCACAGGAGATGAGCAAAGCTACCTCAAGTGTTTTAAATCCTTCTACTATCTACTTTGCCAGCAGCTCACAGGCTTAGTTAGGTAAAGCCCTGGACCCTCAGCCGATGTGCAGTATCAGGGAACGTTTACAGCTGGGAGGGGTTAGGGTCAGAAAACATCCTCCATGCACATGGTTTATCTGAAATCATACTGAAGTTGATATTCCTGTAAGCCAGGCAAGGCATGCCCCTGTTCCTGGGAGGCCAGGCTGCAGAGGTGAGAGTGCCCGGCCTGAACAAGGAGCCCCAGTTCAGGACTGCCCGGGAACATGACTCTGTTGCTTAGGAGCAAATCCAGAATTCTGGACAACATTCTGTCCCGTGAAACACTGTAAGCCAAGTCTGCTCAGCTGCGTTGTTCCTTCTCCTTTATTTGGTACTTCTGGTAAATAAAAGAGAAATACCCTCCAAATTGTAAGTAGGAAATAAAGCCACCAGAGTTAGCGCACAGCCTGTGGGAACCAAACACACACCCACAGAGGTTTCCAAGTGTAAAAGTGGGTCACTCCTCCGGGGTGCATCGGTGGTGGCGGTGGAGGGTGGGTACTTTAGGCAGGGGGGCTTTGCTTTAAAGAGAATGCCTGGCTCATTCCACTCAAAGTCTGCCTACCAGCTCAGGCCTGATTTGCTTATGTATGGATGCAAACATGTTGGTCTGGTGAGCTGGAAACGTCCTGCTCATTCAAGGGAGTACATGGCAAAAGCAGCTGCTGGGCCTCTGCATTGAAGATTGTAGATCTGATTCTTTCAGGCTCTTCCATGTGTGATCCACACTCTACAGAGCACGTGTGACTACCCTCTGCCACACGGCAGCTGGTCTAGTATCTGTAAAGCTCTTACTTTACATGCTGGCTCTGGGAAGTTTCCTTTCCCTCAACTTTCTTTTTTTTCTCCTTTTTTTCTTTTTTTTAAACTTATGACTTTTTAAGCGTAAAATTCCAACACGACTAGGACATTCCCTGTATTTATATCCTGGGATTTCATCGTTTAAAAACACAGTCTTATCAATTTTGTTTGACAGTGTGACCCTCTGAATTCTTTTCCAATGTCAGGAATGCACTCATAGTGTGAATACTCACTGAAGTATGCACTGTGTTCAACCAAATGATTCCTATCAGTTGACTGAGCAGTTATGTGTCAGATGTCAAGCAAAAAAGCCACAAACAATGTGGAAAGATTCAGATCCGTCTAATGAAGATTAATTATATAACGTGGTGGGAACGACATCAGGGTAGTAGTAACAAACTGATCTCCTAGCACATTCAAGAAGCCAAAAGACACTGATGGCCAATAAGAGTAACAGGGACAGAGGGAACAGTCTGCAAGCCTGGGGGGTGGGGGTGGCAGAAGAGGTCAGGCTTTACAGAGAGAAGCTCTGAAGAACACTGAAGCTGTAACAACACAGTCACATTTGTGTTTTTTGTTTTTTGAAAGATGCCCCGACCAGTACCGGGTCAGGTTGAGAACATATTAAGTACAACTGAGAGCTTAGGGAGGAGTTTCTGGTGTGGCACTGGCTTGAATTCTTAGGAATAGCTGAGTGGTGGCCTTCATCTTCCTGTGTTTCAGCCTTCCCATCAGGAAGATAGGGACAATAAAACAGTTCCCCTATCTGCTGCTGATTCTATATCCAAAGATTCAGCCATCTGCAGATGGAAAACATCCATCTCGACTTTCAAAAAGTTCTCTAAATGAAAACTAGAATGTCTTCCATGCTGAGCACTCTGCTGAAGCCAGAGTGACATAAAGCGCAGTCGTTGTCACAGGCCCTCTTCTATCAACATGTCTCCTGACCTAGGCAGTTGGTTCTACCAAGGGTGTAAACGACACAGTGTTCAGATCCCCAAAGGATAAAGTATAACTATTCTATTGGCTGGATTACTTTCTGTTACTGCGACAAAATACTCGACAGGCATAATTTAAGGGAGAAGAGGTTTACTTTGGCTCACAGTTCCTGAGGGTTTCAGCCCATCAAAGAGGGGGAAGCATGACAGAACAGCCCAATCTGGGATGGCAGAACCATATGATAGAGAGTGTTCACAAGCCAAGAGACCAAGAAGCAGCAAAAATGCAAGGGCCAGGGGGTGGGTACAACCTTCAGAGGCCTATCTCTAGTGATCTACTTCTGTTAGTCAGGCCCCACCTCATAAAGGTCCTACAGCTTCCCAAATAGCACTGCTAGCTGCAGAACACGTTAAAAATCCAATCCTGTGAGGGACGTGTGAGATCCAAACACAACAGGGGCATTATGCATAATGATTTAAGGATGTCCAACCTGTGGCCAGTAGGCTGTATGCATCCCAGGGTAACTATTTATGTAGCTCAATACAAAATCATAAAGTTACTTAAAACATATTAAATTGTTGGTGGTATTTTTATAACTGTGCAGTTCTCCTGTGTGAGCTTTGTAGACTATAAAATTGTTCTACAAGAGGCTGGACATACCCAGCAGGAGGAGTGTAAATCCTATGCAAGTAGTTCTTCCATCTTATATAAGGGACTTGAGCATCCATAGATTTTGGTATGTGAAGGCCATCCCACACACCAGAGCCTCACCCTATGGAAACTCATAGGGGAGGAGAGGGAGAGAGGGTGGGAGGGAGAAAGAGGGGGGTGGAGAGATGGGTTTATGATAGGCTTTATAAGAGTTCACAGACACTTTCTGTTACAGTTGGATTTAGGATGAGACTATGGCTGGGTTCAAAGGTGTTTATGATTCACTCTCGAAAGCAGATGGAACTTGTGGATTCAAGGCTGACTTCTGAGAAACACACACTGCACTTTAGCCCTCTCAGCCCTCCTTCTCTGTATACCAGGCTTGCCAGACACCACGGCAGCATCCTCTAAACCAGCTTTGTTTGTTCATACATTTGCTCTCCCTCCCCAACAGGCTTGCAATCAACTTATTCTTGTACACATATCACAAATAGTTAACAGTAATGTGGTTATCACAAACAATTACACTGAAAGTGTACTAAGAATCAGGCTTAGTACATGGGGGTTAAATGAGACAGAGTTATTCCTTATGAAAAGTATTTATTCACTTCAATTAAGAAGATTAGCCATATTTTCACATTTCCCCCTTTCTTTCCCTTCCTAGTACAAATGTGCTTTCACACTGCGGCAATAACTTTGAAGGAATGCAAATAGAAGATGAGTGTGGGGACACATGCATGCGATTCCAGCACTGGGGAGGTGGAGGGAGGGGGTCAGGCTCATCCTTAGCTCCACAGCAAGTTCAAGGCTGACCTGGGACCCTGTCCAAAACACAAATGTGAAGGTGAAGCAAAAAGGAAAGATAAACAGGGGAATGAAAGCCATGCATGTATCAGAAAAGACTGAATTTGCTCACTATAAACTGGGCAGAAGGGAAACTTTTCCAACCAGGTAGAGAAATTAAGTCAAACTTTGAACCACTTCAGGACCTGCACTTTTTCCATTAGTGAATGATGTGTTTCCTCCTTTCTTATCTCTACAGTGAAATCCTCTGCTATCTATAATTCTGACAGCTAAAGCTCTCTACATTCTCGGTGTTGCCACCAGCAACCAGCTTTAAGCTATACAGAAAGTAAAATCACCTTCTTCCAACACCACTACCATTTCATATATTCTTTCAAATCTCAGACTCTTTCTAATAACATTGAAACCTTAGATGACAGCTTACTTCCTAGCTTTATTATTATTATTATTATTATTATTTTGGTTGACTATAGTCAGTCTTCAAATCAAAGTAATTCTCTGGGTAGGAAACTCAGTCTGTAAACTGCCTGCCATGTATGTATAAGAACATGGGTGTTAGGCCTCAGGAACCCTACACAAATGGCTGAGGTGTCTATCGACATATCAAAGAAGTGTCAGGGTGACAAGAGTTTTGATTCAGAGCATCCCCAAGCAGACTGAGAGACTTGTTAAAGAGAAATGTCCCAAATTACGGAGGGGAAGCATCTAATTCCACGTGGTAGGGGCCCAGCAGGACAAGAGGAGCATCCTGGTGTGGATTTTGTAGTAAAGGTAGACAAGGTGGGCAGCTCCATGGTGACTGGATAAATGTCTGTTACCACCCTGACACTGCTGTTCCCTTGTGGCCTCTCTCAGCTCCTTTCTGCAACTTCTTTACCTTCCACAGCTTCTCTATGCTGTCCTGGGTCTGCAACCCTTCCATGCCTCCTTCCCCTCAGAGCTACCTGCTCTACCTCTCCCTGGGCCTGCAGTTTCCTTGCCTCCCGCTAGGAGCTGCCTGCTAAGCCTTCCTTAAGTACTTCAGCCCTCTGACACCTTGTCCCTTCTGCCTCTCAGATTCCCCCTGCAAGTCCTGGAGCTTCTCTATACCCTAGTGTCCTCTACGACATTGGAACCCTCACTAGGGTGAAGTTCCTCCTTATTCCTCACACTCTTCTCTGTCCAGAAGGCTGGACATATAGATTGGACAGAGAATTTTTTTAGCACAATGAGAAGCACTTTTGTCTATACTTAGAAGATGACCAAAGGAAATTAACCAGGGCTAGATTAATAGCTTATCAGAATTCCTTGATCAAGGTAAACTGCACCTGCCTTTCTCAGTAGGAGACCTACTAGGTCAGAAAAGTGAGACCTGACTTTACACATAAAATGAGTAGCCACAGGTACTGAGTGAATCAGGGAGAGCTAGCCAGTCCGCTTGGACATATTCATAGCCACCTTAGTTAGCGATTCCTCTGAGTGTGGGGGTCTGAGACCCATGGGTTTTAAACCCATGAGGTCGTTTAAAAGTTTGGTAAAAACAAAACAAAACAAACACCAGGGTTCTGGTGCTATCTGTAACCTCAGCATTAGTGTGGAGCAAAAGAGTTTCTAGAGTTTCTTGGTCAGCCAGCCTAGTCAAATCAATCATTAGCCTCCACAAACAGGCACATACCTACTCCCCTCCCACAACCACACACATACACACACACACACACACACACACACACACCTACATACATATCACACCCCCCCCCTCCACAGAAACCTGGCCTTAGATTTCTACTTGTTTGTTTTACTTACATATTTTAATTTTTCATAACACAAGCGAACCGTTTTCTCCCATTTTAGTTTTACATAACCCTTCATATCTGGTTGTTTTTGTCACATGGATTTTATACACCCAGACGATGGGAAGCAAACGTTGGGCTAGTATATAGATATGGGGGGAGGGGCGCCAATAATTTTATAGATATGGATCAAGGAATGGAGTATCTTACTCTGATGGTTCATATATGCTAAGCTGAGGGACACAAAGATGTGCCACAAAACCCACCCAACGGTTCTGATCAGTGTGGGGGGAATTATTTGGATGTGAAGTGATCATACAGAGAGAGCATCTCTGGTCTAAAAACCAGAAATATCCCAATACTTAAATCTCTTAAGAGGTGAGTGGGAAGTCCCACACCTGACACGTGATGAGCTGTAGTTACCTACAGCAGCCCTCAAGGTACTGCGTAAGATTTCCTTCAGGCAGTAGCTGTAAAGCATACACAGAACCTAAGTGGTTCTCCTATTTTCAGTAGATCTTATCCCCCAAGATATCTCATTACATACAGGCAAATACCCCCACCCCAACACCAAGACAGCAGAAATCTTAAAGCCTTCTGGTACCAAGCAGCTGAAGTAAGGGATTTTTAGTCGTATTAACTTATTGCCATAGCCTCTGTATGGCGTTGAGATAGTCTGAGGGAGTTTGCTACCCACAAATTTCTCCCATGACATCATGCAGGCGAAGGAAAGAGATTGCTGGATTGGAGGTGGGGCTGGGGCGTGTGCCTCAGGACAGCAGTAAGAGGGCTGTCTGGAGCTCTGCTTAGAGCTAGGGTGTGCAACAGTGAGGCCACACAGGGAGCCTGACACAGGTCCCTTGGGGTTCAGAAGCCTGGGAATTAGCTTACACATAGAATGTGGGAGGTCAAACTGCTAGACTCTAAACACTCAGTGAGAGGAAGTCCCTTTCCACAAGCACCAGGGGAAAGGTCACTCTGTACTGGGGGAGGTGCAAGTTGGCCATCAGGGAGGCTGCCTGAAGCCCCCAGTGAAGAAAGGCTGAGCATCCATTTGCCAGTGCAGAGACTTACCTGCCTCCAACCAAGATGCCAGAAGCTCCCAAAGAGAACGCCCTCTGAAATGTGCCATGACCAGGGCCACCAGATCCCAGAAGCAAAAGCCCAGAGACACCAAGCCACTGTCACTTACATACTCTCTTGTGTGCACGTCACATACCTCCACAGGGCTTGTTATGAAGGTCAGAGGTGACACCAAATGATGAATGCAAGAGGAACTCAAGGAGGTAAAGGGAGAACAATTCTGACCAAGCCTCCTTTTCCCAAAGGCTCTAGAACTGTTCAGGGTAGAGCTGGGAGAAGCTAGCCGACCTGGGCTTGAGGATGAAGCTTTCATTTTTATAAGAAGGTAAGACCCTTATACCTGAAATTGAGCTAAGGACTCTCAGTTCTTTAAGGACTGCAAAGGCCTTGTGTCCTGTCTGAGATACTATCCAGGGGAACAAAGGAGAATTCAGAGAAGCGTGGAAAAAAGAACACATATTTCATTTTACTTCTGAAGGGATCAAGCCCAGAAAACACTAGTTGGTGGACTTGCCACAGGTTTGACTTGATGTGTGCACTGGTCTGTGGCTGCAGCCCCTGGCTCTTGTCCTCACAGACAGCATGAGGTCTGGAATCCAGCTGTACTCACCAGTAGGCCTGGCCTTGCTACTAGCTCTGGGAACGTGGGCAAGTCACTCAAGCACCACTCCCTCAGTTTCTTAAGGCAACAATGATAAGCATGATTCCCTCAGCTCACAGGCTGCCGTTCCACTTCTCTAAGTGACAGCTCAAGTGCTCAGCACTACCACATCCGCTCAGTCAATGCAAGCTTGTCTTAACTGTTGTGTGCTGTGTTTACAACTTGACACCAAAAACTATGATTCCGTTTCAAGCTTTACGACCACCTACTAATCCTCCTTCTTTTCCCTTAAAATGATTCTGCTAAGCTCACGTGATAGAGTTAGTGCTATTCGTACTATTTCCGTCAAACTGGATTGCCTGTAGTTTCTGTCTAACAGGTCACTTGTATGCCCTGTTTTTTATTTGAGGTCCAAAGAAAATATGTGGTTTCAAATTTCAAAGCAATCAGTTATGTGAGCAAGATGGGCTAAAGGAAAAAAAAAAAAGTCATTATTAAAAATGAAATCCAGCCCACTATGGACACGAGGTAAAAGGCGGGGTGGATCTTAAGGCTTCCCTGCTTCTCCAGCGTCCTTCCCTGAACTTGCTCACAAGCCTCGGAAGTGAACCATCATTAAAGCGCCATGTGTTCCTTTTCTTTAATGACAAATCAACGAAATGAGAGAGTCAGAAACGAACAAAAGTTACATTTCTGGTTCAACATTCTTCCTTGGGTTAATCAACGAATATGTAGTTATGAGGCCACCAGCCTCTGTTCAGGAGGCTTTTACCTGCCTTTCACCTGGGTTTGCAGGAATTCATACCATGTTTAGCTGGTGCCAAAGGGCCCATGGAAATATGGCCAAAAAACTTAACTAAAGGGTGAAGTTATCAGAATTCCTGAAGAATATCCAATAGCGTAGCCATCCCAAAACAAACACAGACTGATGTCACTTCAGACCAGCTCTGTCCTCTTATGTGAGCTTCCTGTAGCTCTGCCTCCACCTCCAACACTCTGTGGGCCTGTGACAAAAGTCTAGGGCCTCTGCTTTCTCAGTACTGTGGATCTGAGAGTGAGCTGGTTACCCCAGTACCTGGGACGGTACCAGGAACAGCTGCCAGCAGCAAGGTGGTAGATGCTACAGACACTGGAGAGGAACATCAGAGCTCCCAAGGCTCTGTCCAGCCTTCTGCAGAGGCAGGAGGTCACCTTTTTGGGAAGAGTGTTGCTTTTGGTACACAGAGAGTCCAGACTAGAGTTCAGAGCTACTCGCACCTAGTACATCCTGTCCAGTTCCCCCCTCCAACACTGATCTTACGTGTCTGTGTTTTGCATATTGTTGCCTTGTCATTTCACTGCATATACTTGTACTCCAAGGCTTAGAACATAAAAAACATAACTGTGGCAACACAGAAAAACAGAGTATTTCTGCAAAAGAGTTCTAACTTCTAGCGCACAGCCTTTGGGCAAAAGATAACATCTGCTCTGAAATAAATATTCAAATCTGTTTTGTAAGAATCTGTGACACATTTAAACTTGAAGGAGGCAAAATAAGGCAGCATTCTCTTTAAGGCGAAGGGACCCAGTCCTGCATGAATACGTCAGGCGCTTTCTGTCTTTAAAAATGACCTATTAATAATGATCGCTTCGTCCTAAATGCGTACGGCATCCTAGAGATGTACTGAAGCCCTTCAGGTGCTTTTAAATCCATTCCCTTACTACTGACGCTCCTCGTACCACCTTAGGATTACATCCTGATAAACTTATCAAAACTGAAAATACCATATGGGGAAAATGAATTAATCCATACACTGCACTGAGCCTTCTTGCTTAGCAACTCTGCACTGCAGCATGCCAGCTGCTTCCCACTGTGACCTCCAGACTGACTGTGAGCTGTGGCTTGCTGCTTGATACCCAGAAGCACAGGAAAGGACTGCATGGAATTTGATTATGCCCCGAGAGATCAAAACTCCCTGTTCAAAGACTGCCGTGTGCATGCCTCTTCTGCATCATCATAGAGTCAGAAATTAGTAAGTGAAACCATTGGGAATGGGGCCTATATTTCTAAAGCAGGAGTTACGAACTTTAAAGATGAAGAAACTGATGCCTGAAGACACTAGGAAAGTGGTCTATGCCCTAATGATAAGGGCTTCACCCAGATGTCAGAACAGTGACATCCCACTCTACCTGACAACATAGTGTTACTGTTGCTCTTCTAAAAAGTTTGTCTGCTAAAGCCCCCGTCTTACAATACGGTCGGTGCTCACTAAAATGTTCACTGAGATCAATGAAAATGGTAAATATCGGGTGGAATACCAAGTGCACCCTTTTACATTGTAAGGACCAATGAAGATACCAGAGAGGAAATTTGGAAGATAGGAATATTTGTCAGTTTGGAATGATGCTTAAGATCCATCCTTCTGGTTGAAGATCACGGTACATCAGCACGCGAGTACACGGAAACCATTCACAACTTAGCAGACGTTAGCATTTCGGTGTGCTTAAGACACAGACAAGGTACAAAAGGGAGGGAGGCTGTCTGGCAGAAACACTGGGTTCACCTAACATGAAACTGATGTCTTTGCTCTCCACTGCCAGTGCACACTAGGATTATTCTCCATCTCCAGAAGGGCAGGCGGCAGAGCAGGTGCTGGAGACCAACTTGTTAATAAATGTCTTCTGCCTTGAGAGTCCTCTGGAAACAAACAGTTAAAACTTCCTTTTTTCATTTTTAAGGATTCTGCTTCAATTGTGGATAAAAATATCTTCAAAATAAGACATGTAAGATGAGAGACACTTAGTCTTCAGAGGATGTTATTTTCATCCTTTAGTACCTCATCCATCTCATCTAAAATAATATTTGGCTTAGTAAGGTGTGGGGAAAGAATTCACCGGATTTCCACTCGCTATACTATTTTGGGGGCCAAGTAGCCAGGTGCGCAGGAATGATTAGCAAGTTCATTTCAACTTGCCTGGACCCTTCCAGGTCTGCTTCTAAGAGCTTGGAATGAAGGCAGCAGACGCTAGTTGGGTGGCCCTCTGTCAGGTAGTTTGATGTGTAGACACAAGCATGGCCATGGATAGTCAGGGAGAGGCTTCCATAGGGTATTGGAATGGGGTCCATGGCCACAGGCTCTAGAGCCTCAGCTGATATCTCCCTCTGCATTATGCTGCTCTCCAAAACCTCATCCTCTTTTGATTTTTTAAGTTGACACATCACCCAAACCTTTGGGAATCCTTTCTGATCTCATGCTCTGGTTCCTGTCCTTTGGCTGAGGCAATCTTTTCTGTCCTTATTATGGAACAGTGGTCCTAACTCTTCTCCCAAGCAGTCGGCTGGCTCAGAACATGAAGTGCTGGTGGAAGCCAAGCCTGGAACTTTGTGTACTGAATTATCTTCTGCTGTGTTCAATTTCTTCCTCAAGATAAATGAATAAAAATCTACATGGTATCTACTATGTCAGATCAGAAGGCTTTGATCTCATCCTCCCTTCTACTCTGCTGCTGAGAGAAAAACAAACACCCCACCACCAAGTGCAAAACAGAACAAAACAAAACAACAGAATAAGCTCACTTAAGAGGCTCTCCGAGAATCCTGATCACCTGGACTTCTAGAACCTGAATTAAAATTAATCTGATAAATATTTAAAATATAAAAACTATAGACATCCCTGGAAGAACTTTCGCTAGACCTGGAAACATCACCTTCAGTAAACTAGAAAATAGATACTATTTCACACCATTCTGCCAGTATCTTCTGAATCCTATTTGCTACAGAAAAATGACCCCCCTAAAATGGAAAAGGGAGCTGCTGTTTGCTTTAGGATAAGCACCCTCTGCCTGCAGTGTGTAGATTGGCATTTGTGTACTGAGAGCTGGTTTTCTGTTGTGTTTTAACAAAAAAGTAACTTTGCTCATGGCAAGAGGCCAGAGCTGATGTTCAATGACTCTCAGTCTCTCAAGATTTTGCTTGAGACACTCCATGGCCTCACATCTGAGAAACCTCTCAGCAGCAAGCAGCAGCTGTCTCTCTCACCTGTTGGGCACCGTGCCAGGCAGGACACAGACTCCTCACTGTTCAGCTCCACTCAGTAAGCATCCTTGGTCCCATGGGGATGAGGAAACAGAGGCACAGAAGTTTGGGCAGCATGCTTGAAACTGCTCTGTTGCTATGCTTTCTGCACACCTCAGGCCTGCCTCGATTCGAGCTTGCACCCTGTGTTGCTCTGGACAACCATGGGAACACTGAACACTCCTGACATCAACCACAAGCAAGGAAGGTAGGACAGAATGTGGTCAGCAGCCTTGATCAGTTCCAGACTGGTCTCGCCAGACAGCAGGGAGGAAACCCTAGCTGCCGTTACTACCAGTGCCACCAGATATAGTAGGGAGGAAAACGAGAGACAGGGAGGTGCCCTGAAAACTTGGTGACCAGAGCCATTCATAAAATGTAAAAATAAACCCAAAGAACCCAATATGAGGTAGAGATAATACAAGTTCTTTGTTTGATGAGAGTCTCCAAGAAGCTCTCAAAATGTAACAACATCCTCCTTCATGAAAAATAAACATTCTAGTGTCTTGCTTGTTAAGGAAATTAAATTATCTGTGAGAAAAGGAAAGAATACTAGAGTCAAGACTTGACCAGATAAAAATCAGACTATTCTAAGAAAGAAGCCTCATCTTCCCAGGGCTGCTCCGTGAAAAGTCAATGATCCTACAGACTATGAAACCCACTCAACAGGAGAAAGGCAGCTTCTCATAAGTTCTGCCCTCAGAGATGTGGTCCCAGGAGGGGAACGTTTAATCAAGTCACGCGAGCAGGCAAGAAAACACCAGTAGTGGGTCTATTGATCAGAGAATGTTTACTGATTTTCTGCTGTGTGGCAGTCGGGGAAAAAAGTGAGTGACTCGTGGAACTTACATGTATAGCACAAATAAACATAGTGCGCACTGTGATAGGAATAGATGCTGAACAGGAAAAGAGAGCAGGGATTTAGCATGGGAGAAAGTGCTGTCAACACCCACAGGAAGAATTGTGATGAAGAAACTGGGCGGAACTGGGGAGCCTTCGGAGAACACAGAATAGAGAAGGCTTCTTTTCTTGGGCTTGGAGATGAAGGGCAGCTAGAAGTGAGTAAGTAGAGTCAGGAGAGGATATTTATTTCAAGATGGCAGAAGTGAGGTATTTATTTATGTGCTGATGGGAATGATACAGTGAAAAGAAAAGCACACAGGCTTCAGGAAAGACTTTAACCTGCACACTGAAAGTGGTGAAATACAGAGTCAACTGACCAGCACTCTTAAGGGCTCACAGAGCCTGAAGCAGCAGACATGGAACCTGCAGGGTCCCCCAAATATATCTTGTGATTGTTTGGCTTGATGTTCTTGCAGAAATCTTACAGGCTGGAGTGTGTGTGGGTATGTATGAGTGTGAGTAGGTGTCTCTGTTCCTTTTGCCTGCCCTTAGGACCCTTTTCCTCCTGCTGGATTGCCTAGTCCACACTTGAAGTAGAGAATTGTGCCTGGTCCTGTTCCATCTTGTTGTGTCCCACTTGAGCAGTAACCCTGGGAGGACTGTTTTTTTTGGGGAGAGGTGTGAGTAGGGGTGGATGGGTGGGATCAGGGGGTAGATTTGGGGGAGAGGGGAGATGGAGGAGCTGGGAGGAGTGGAGGGAGGGGAGGAGGGGTGTTAAGATGTATTATATGAAGGAAGATAAACAAACAAAGTAAAAAAAAATAAGTGAGAGAATAAAAAAATCACCTGCAAATTGAACATGGAGGGACAGTGGGCTTATAAGTTTCAGAAGACTGAACGAGACATTTGCTAACTGTCCTGTGCCATCAGGGAGACAGTTCAGAAGAAATGCACAGAAAGAGCAGTGTAGGAGTGCGCCATCCTTCAGAGCACCGAGGTGGCACAGGGAAGGAGTGTGTGCAAAGGCTACAGGCTGGACGAAAAGCTGTAGGAGGCTTCCTAGATGCGGGCCAGTTGGTGCGGACTGTGAACTGCCACAGAGGCAAAGCCTAGTAGGCACTGGAGGCTCTGGTTCTCCATCTGCTCAAACTCTCCTGCCAAAAGCAAATGGTCTCAAGGAAAACTTTACCTACAGAACAGCGGAGGAGAGGGTTGCTTTTGCAGGTTCTGAGTTTACCAATGGGGAATCTGAAACCCTAAGCAAAACCAGCTGAAAACCCATAGAGATTCAGTTGTGTGACCCATGATCAAGTAGTACACATGCCAGGCACTGTGCCAGGGGCCAAAGACACTCATGTGAAAGGGACAGATGTAACCCCTTGTGCCCAATGCATCCTGGGGCATTTAAGGGAGCAGAGTGTATAATTAGATGCTAACAAGATAAGATTCCGTGGCTGCATTCTCACGGAAGGTGTGACCTGCACCCATGAGGATCAGTGGCTGGGATGGCCTTATCTATGAGGGTATGGGACCTTTGCCTGAGGCTTCACCACTGATTACCGTGTGACCCTGAATAATCATCAGCCTATAGGCTCCTTACTCTCAGTGGGGGATGGTGTTGGGGTGTAGGTGTGCTACTGGGTTTCCGTTGTTGTGGAGGTACACAAGTCCTTGTGTTCACAGATAAGCATAGGGGAACCAGGAATGTTAAACACACAGGGAGGGACTATAAAATGTTTTCTGCCCAGAAGGCTGGGAGAGGACTTGGTTAACGTAGCCTGGCGACCTTTGTGCTCTCTGTGAGGCTGAGACCACACCAGACATCCTTATCATGCATTTGTCAATCTATAGGACTATATAGAAGATGGCACTTGTACTTTACAAAGAGTTTCGATGTAGTCACATCTTAACCTTTTGTGTGCACAGAGGACTGAGTTAATTATTACCTGGAAAACTTTGACCAAATTGTGTTGTGCTTAAATATGTCTAAAATAAACCTACTTGGGGTCAGACTCCCAAAGTTGAACCAACACCAGGTACTGAGGCCCGTTGAGCTGAATTACCTTCTTGCCTCCCATGGGTCATTATTTTACTGGCTGTGGTGGTTGGGGTTGGGGAGAATGACAGGACAAAACCCTGCATGTTAATGAATTGTGGAAAATGCTATCAGGTAAAAGCTGCTTCCAGATAAAAAGAATAAAAATATTCGAACAATTAAAACCACCCAGATCCAGAACGAATTACTCTGAAATGAAACGGACTTTTTATCCCAGAGAAAGGGTTATGTGAAGGAGGCTGGCTTACTGTCCTTCCTGAAATTTTAGGTGGGATTCCTGTAGGGGGTGGGAGAAGAAGAATGTTAAGTTCTTTTCAAAAGTGTTCAAAGGAATCTGAGACTTCTCATGGCCTAGGCTGAATTTTTTTCAAAGTGAAAAAAAGAAAAAACTCAAGACAGAAGTTTAAAGATAAACTGTACTAAGTCATAAGCATGGAAAGCTAACTGTAGTATAATACATTAAGAATATGTCAGGAAAATCTGAGTGAGTGATTGTGTCTGTAAAGAAACACATTAAAGCAAAGGGTATAAAGAAATGGACTGGATGAAAGGGTGACGAAGGTAAATGAGCAGGAGTCTGGCCTGTCCTCCCCAGCTGTTTTAACCGTTGCACATCTGTGCCAGTCCGCCATCTTACAGCTCATATACACCCAAGACCCCAGGCATGGAAGCAGAATACTTTCAGGTATGCAAGTGTATAGTGTTCCTGGTGGTACAGATTCTGAAACTATTTGATGGAAGTTTACAGCCGACCAAGGAGACCCTTAGGGAGGAACCCCTTGGATGCTCTGCTTGGGCTATGGCTGCAGCTAGGAGATGCATGGCAGTCTCTGATGATGTTAAGAGTTAATGTTCTCATACTTGACAGTGTTAAAACGATGGCGTGGGGTATTTACCTATAACATGTCAGCTTACAATGGAGCTCATATTACCCACAATGCATTAGAAAACATTTAGCCAACAACTGCAGGCCAGAAACCAAACCATTCAAACCTCCAGGCAGGACCTGGTGCACTGAGGCTAGAGGCTCCAGGCTCAGAACTGAGATGTGTCACATAGGGCACCACATCCTCATCTCCAAGGGAATGATCTGGGTAGCATGATTTCCCTCCATTAGCTTAGAGGAGCGAACTCTTCAGTGGCATTCTTCTTTCTTATCGACTACTAGAGGGAAGGTATTGGATTTCTTCCCTTTTGTGTAAAAGCTTTGAAGATAGATGGTGGCTTTTACACACTTATCTGTTTGACTTCCTAAGGCGTTCTGCGTCACTTGAGTGCTATGTCTAAAAAGCAAGAGGCCGAGCCTTCCAGTGTTTACAAATAGATTTGGAAAAACATTTTAGTAAATGAAGTCCGTGCCCCTATCCTTCTATGAAGCCACAATCAGTTAGCCAACGAAATTTATCCCAGGGAGACAATGAAAAGAATACTGTCTAAGAATGTTACTGTCTATTTCAGAAAGTTCTCAGCAGGTCCGTTTCCGGCACATGGACAAAGAACTATCAGTACCTGGCTTCTCATTTTTCCATGCCAGCTTTTTCAGATGTGATAAATAGCACAGAATGACCTACTTCACAGCTAAAGTGATGTGTCGTTCCAAAGCCTGTTTTTATGCACAGTGGAAAAAGGGTAGACGCTTCTGTAGTCATTCCTCTCTGATTGATGGGAAGGGCTCCTTTAAGCAAACTTCTAAAACAAAAAGTGGGGAGGGGTATAATTTCTTCCCTGAAAAGCATTTATCAAATGTTCCCTTATTGTAGGACCATTTGATATCCTTGGTTTAGCTTTCCAGCCAGACCATGAATGTGCCAAACAGTGCTTGGTAGGGCAGTAGGGAATAAAGATTACACACACACACATACACACACACATGTATACATGTATATACCCTATGTATGTATATACATAAGTAGGCTAGTCTCCTCCGGGAGAGTAATGCATATGCAAGAATGGCCCCAGTATCCTCCAGTGATGTGTAGAAGGTCATGCATCGTACAGTGAACCACAACAGATGCTGGCCTTCACTGACCATGTCTGTGCCCCAGTATTCTGCAGTTACTGGAGAAGGTCATAGAACAAATAATCACAGCAGATGTTGGCCTTCACTGACCATGTTGTGTCCCTGAATCCTGCAGTGACCCTGGAAGGTCACGGAACAATGAACTACAGAAGATGGTGGCCTTCATCGACCATGTCTGAATCCTGTTTCTTATCTTCTCTCTGCGCCCTTGAGCTGAGGAATCCTCTGGGTGTTTCTCATATGCCAGCTGTCACATGAGAACAGGAACACTGCCCTCTAAGGTAGCTGGGAATGTGACAGACAGGTTGGATAAACACTCAGCATATAAGCTGGCACGCAGAGTTGCGTTAGGAAATTTTTTATAGCAGAGAAGTTATTTTTTAATGGAAAGAAATTCAAAGTACCTTGTGGGGAAATCACTTCCCTAGTCAACCCATCAGTTGCAAAACAAACAAACAAACCAACAAAAAACATGTAAATTTAAGCTTTTCATGTAAGATTGAAACACGTAAAAATGAAATCCATTATTTACAAATGAATTTTTCTAGAAGCTTGGGGGGGTGGTACATTAAATTCATACTCACCTAAGAGAATGCTCATGTTTTCTACACTGCCTTTCAGTCCTAATGTAATTTTTTTTCTCTTTCTATGTTTTCTCCTTTTTAGCATGTCCTGCATTTTTTATTATATTGGCATTTATAGAATTTAGTTTTAAAAGCATTATAAATGCAATTATATTTGTAATGTTCATCTTCCCACACCTGCTGAAAGCTGTAGGGAATTATATGAAGTTGTGTAGATTCCTCAAGGTTTTCTATGTATATAATGGTGTCAGGCGAAGTTAAACAATGAAGAATAAGCTATTGTAACAAAAGTAGGTTAATGATATGGAACAAGCCTAGATTCTCACCAGCTGATGAGTAAATAAAGAAAATGTGTTACATACACACTGGGGTTTTAGTTAGCCATACAGAAAAACTCAGTTCCCCACGCTTGCAAGGCCAGCACTTTCCTGACAGAGACATCTACACAGCAATACATCTATATAACTATATCTACCTACCTACCCAACTATCAACCTACCTACGTATTTACTTATAGTTAGATGTAGGAAGGGAGCTATTTGTAGGGAGGAAGGGAACCAGCAGGAGGAAGAAAGAGACAAGGGCAGATAATAGGAGGTAAACCCAAAGAAAATATAATGATGTATGAAGATCCCATAATGAAGATCCTTTGTGTGCCATTTAAAAATAATTAACATTCTAATAGAAAAGTAGGCTGAGTGAATGAGAAGACAGCTGGATAGCAAGCAAACTTTTCATGACTTATTTGCAAGCATGCAAGATATTAAGCTGAAAGAGCTAAAACAATCCTGAAGAGAAGAGTGAAGGCTGGAGTCACTCTACTGAGTTTCAAAACTCCAGCATTGTCAGAGACATTCAAACTGCATGGTTTAGTGGAAAGACAGACACACAGATCACTGGACCAGAGGAAAGAACTCAGAAACAGCCCTTCCCCCTAGTGCAAAGCTAACTCACCTGTGAGAAAAGTGCAAAGGGAATTCATTAGAGGAACAGACTGTCCAGCGAACAATGCTAGACAAACTGGATTCCATAGGTCAAAACATGATCCCTCTCTGCCAACACCTGCACTGCACACCTCAGTCAATGCAGAGAAGACTTACAGAGTCAATTGAAAAAACAGAAAAACAGAGAAGTTTTGTGAGACAAAAAAAGAAGAGTATTCCCAGGATTTGGGCTGAATGGGACATTCTCAGGTATGATACAGAAAGTGTGATCTACATATGAAAGAAGAAAATGGATAAATCTGCCCAAATCAGGAAGATGGGGCTGTGTTTACTAAATTACTCCAAAACTCTAAAACAAAACTTTGTTGTTGAGGGAAGTCAGGATTTGGTATGGTGAGAAATGCACTGAAGGCAAAGGTACCATGGAACTGCTCAGGCCGCAGGCCCCAAAGCTTAAGTGAATGATAAGATGGACTTTGGAATAAGGGATTGGAACATTCACTCTTCAAAAATACATGTACAGTGTAGCATGGAATCCCCTGTGTTCTTTAAATGTTTCTACCAAGTATTTTCACGTAAAAGATCCCTTATTATCAGAGCAATCCCAAGTCATGGCCATTTCTCATTACAGACTGCAATGCTTTCTTTAAGAAAGTGTTGATAAGACATTAAACAAATCAAAGAAACTAATGACAGTCTACCAAACTTAGAAGAACAAATTACTTTTCTGATTAAATTTCCCACTATCTTTCTAATCCATGCAGAGTAAGAGTCAGTGATAGCATAATTAACATTTCCTAACTCTCTTCAATCCTTTTGCATTCTAATATCCATCCATCCATCCATCCATCCATCCATCCATCCATCCATCTATCCATCCATCCACCTACCTACTTATCTATTTCATACTTTGGCTTTTTGAGACAGGAGCTCACTTTCTAGCCTAGGGTTGCCTAGAACTAGCTCTGTAGCCCAGACTGGTTTCAATCCCATAATCCTCCTGCCTCTGTTTCCTAATTTCTAGGACAAGACTCACTAGGTAAAGACTATGGGGCCGAGAGCAGAACCCAGAACTCATCGTAATGACAACTTATAAGAGTCTCATGAACTCATGAACTCAGGGTCTTGAGATATCCATGCGTACCGGCTCAGCTTACTGAAGGGTGACTAAGTTCCCCCAAAGAATAGGGCGGCTATGACAACATACACCATCTCTAATTGGGAGAACCAGGGCCCACCACGATAACTGAATAAACAATAAGACAAACCCTTTTGTACCCTCCATTAGATTGACAAAAATAACCAGACTCTCCCCAAAATACAAGTCAGAATAGACGAAAAGTAAGTGATATGAAGCAGACAGGCAGGTATAGCAGTAGACAGCAAGGGAAATATCTCAGCCTCCTCTTTTCCAGAATAAGAAACACATTTTCCACATAAATAGAACTGAAACCCGTGTCACAAACACTCTTAATTAACTTTCTGCTTTCATTCCTTCCTCGAAGCGACTCTGCAGGGCGAGAACTGTATCTCAGAACCAACAATCCCAACAGCTACGAGAATAAGTCTGGCACGACTGACAAACTTGTTCGCCATTCCTATTTATAAAGCAGAAGCTGCGATGAATAGAGTGATTCTTGGTCACTATCAGTATATAAAGCAGTTAGTGGATTATGCCTGATGGAGACAGAATTCAGCATGTTCTACGCAATGGCTTCTCTCATTTATTGTTTCATTCTCTAATTCCCTAAAATGAGAATTTAGTAATAAAAAAGGCAGAAGAGCAAGTGAGATACAACGTGGCGTTCTAGTTATTTGTCATGCTGCATGACGAAACCCCTGACAAAGCGACCTAGGAAAGGAGGAGAGGTGGCTTTATTCTGGCTTGTGGCTTACGAGAGCACAGCAGCAGGTGTGTGAGGCAGCTGGTCATACAGCATCCGCATTCAGGAAACCGAGATAGACAGACCTTGCTGGTGTTCTGCCTACTTTCTCCTTGGCTTTCAGTTCCCCAGAACAGAAGGACACCAAGCCATGGAATGGTGCTGCCAACATTAAGGTGAGTCTTCCTGCCTCACTCAATCCAACTTAGAAACTACTTCACAGACAAGCCCAGAGGTGCGTCTTCTAGATGACTCTAGGTCCTGTCAATTTGACAATAAACATTATCACAATGGGTGAGTGTGCTGTAACTAACTTTACAAACAGACAGTCGTAGTTACAGGCTAGGTAGGTGTCAGGACGACATCCTGGTGAAAAATGAGTGCATTTGTTTGGCACAATGTTACAAAAAGGCAGGTCCAGGAAGCAAAAAAGGAAGAAAGGGCTTAGAAACAAAGCAGAGAGCTTAGAGCCTGTGAAGCTCGGAAGCACAGCCATGGTGGGCCCTAGGGACCCCCGTCCTACCACAGCTGCGAGGGAAGATGCCCCCACAGCACCCGGGGATTCCAGGTGAGGGACTAGGCTGAAGGCAGTAGGCCAAGTGTATCCATGCAGCTTATTTGTTCAGTGCTGAGTGAGCCTAAGGCCAAGAGTGTGACATCAGACACCACACGAAGGATTTTTGTTCCCTGGAGAAAACTGCCCCATCCTGGGAAGATGCTGTTTTAGAGGGACACCTGCTGAAGTTAGGGATCCCAATTTAAAGAAAGTTGGCTCAGCACATGATTTCATTTGGTCCATGCGTATGCTCATCAATAGCTCCCACCTTCATACACTGAGATTCCTGATTGACTAGGAACTTCTTTAAAGTGTGAAGGGACTGCTGAGCTGAACCTCTGACATGAAAGCCAGAAGCCCAGATAATCACACAGTAGAAAAGAGGCCTCTGGAAGATAAGATATTCAAAGGCCATT
Organism: Cricetomys ansorgei; assembly: GCA_026225945.1. Lineage (NCBI taxonomy): Eukaryota > Metazoa > Chordata > Mammalia > Rodentia > Nesomyidae > Cricetomys > Cricetomys ansorgei. Next base: position 11,874,697 of record JAMJFZ010000239.1, on the reverse strand, counting down.
TGAAGATAACTTCAAAAGACCTAGAAAATTGTCCAGAGAAATCAGTGGAGCTACTGAAGCCCTAAAATAAAAACCAAATGGTCTGAAAAACATAAAAAAATAAAATAATATAAAAAAGGCAAAAAAATTGACTTTAGAAATTAAATATATCCTTCAAGTAAAAAGATTCAAAATTTTTGAAGAAACGAGAGTGTTTCCTGGAGTAACATAACAGATGGAAGCCAGCAAAGAGGGAGGAGACAGTAACAGGGACGAAGGCTGCTTAGCAGCTCCATGACTCAAGGAAGAAAAGTGCTAGGGAAAAAACAATGCTGACCAGGAGCAACCATTCAGAATTACTACTAGGAACTTAGACCTAAGAACAGAAAGTTGATTATTGAAAACCCCCCAGTGAGGCAGGCCACTGTAGACTTCAGAATGTCAGGGGCAAAACCTTAGTTTCAAGAGAAAAACATCCTCACTCAGGACACACAGGAATTGAGACAGCACTGTTACTTAAAATCAGCACTTGATGTGTCTTCAAAATTGCAGGATTCTTTTTAAAAAATGGGAAATGATGGTTAACCTATAATAATTTTGTGCTCGGAGAGTCCCTCAAACATGAGGACAGACTAAAGAGCCTTGCTAACAAGAAGAGATTCAAGAATAGACCCCATAAATCCTTTTACTCAGAAAGTGTATGAGGGTGCACCTCGGTACAATGACAGAATAAGCCTAGAAGAAAGAGACCTGGCATGCAAGCAGGAGGGACTCTCACCCCGAAGAGCAGCCACAAGTTACAGCAGCTGCTGAGAAATGAGACTTGGATGCAGGCAGGATGAGACTTAAACATTCACGAAACATTACTCAGAGGCATACGGCAGAGAGGTCAGAACGTGTGAGTGTGTCAAGTGTGTGTATGCAACTCTAGTGTAAGTCAGAAAACAAGGCAAAGGATGGAATGGGAAGCATTGACCACGAACAGGAAACCCTGGACAAAAAATGGAGCACAGACGGCACACGCCCAGAATGTACGGGTCTGCACTATTGATGCAAGCTTAACTTAAAAGTAAGCTCAATACAAAGATTCTACACTTTGTAAACATTTCTGCTTTGTAGCATATTCTCCATGCAAACTGAGTCAAAGCTCGACTGCAGGTTTGGCATACAACACAGATTAATTTACAAACAATTTACAGTACAGATTAATGGTTACAAACACTCCTAAGTGTTCAGATGGATACTGTAGAATCTGGGAAATGAATATTCACTAACCCTCAAGTATGTTTCCTTACTTGGATGGACTGTGCTGGGCTTCTGGACCCGCATCAAAGGCATTCTTATGCCACTACACCAATGAGGCAACTGCAGATGCTGTCCTGGGTTTACTTATGGACGAAAGAGATCACTGAACCTCTCTGGCTTCTTTCACCCTGGTCTCCGGCTCTTGTCATTTTCCTACTGCAGGGTTGGCTTTTCTGTATGAACGTGCCACCAACTGAGTCACCTAAATTATTATCTGTCCCCTGCTCTAGAACCCAAGCAGTCTCCACTGATGTATTGACACCTATTGTGCACCCCAGAGCTCAGCTCAAATATTCAAATGACCAAATATGCAGATAATCTAGAGGAAAGAAGCAGAGCTCTGCTTTGTCTCCAGCCTTCTTCACCTTGACTACCCTTGAAACTGCCTCGTGGAGTATCCCACACGACTAGCCAGCAATTTCTAGCTTCAGGTGGTGGTATCTGCCAGGGAAGGCTGGGCCTCAGTGAATTCTGACGCCAGCTACCCCTCTGGGCTTTGTAAAAACTGTTCTCTACGTTTTAGATGAAAGCCAGTTACAGCCATTCTTTCCTTCTTACCTTGGGAATTTTAAGGATCCCAGAGGCATGTACTTAAAATGAAAGTAGCTTTAAGATACAGCACTTGGGCAATAAATCACTGTCTCAATGATGTGAGCTAGAAGTCCCACCCTGGAACTCTCTACCACCTATCCTTGCCTGCTCTGGACTTCTGAGATGAAATACAGAAATCTGTATGCCCATGTTTCAAGTAAAAACTAAATTATAGAGAAAGCTTTCATTTGTTGAAATATCAGAGGCATTTCCTAAGTTGCCCTGCTTGGAATTTCTCCTGATAGTAAGTGCCTGTTCAGCCAGTGGGGTGACGCCCTTTTCTCCCCATTACACATCACAGCTATACAGTTTATATAGGTCAGTTCATCAAGGAAAGAGGAATTGTGCAGATGCAAAGGTGACAGACACATCAAGAGAGATCCCCCAAATCTCCATGAAAAGGCATACAAGGATTTAGAGTATCACTCTAATGACAATATACTTATGTGCAAACGTGGTCTGGCTATTTTCTCTAAATGTGCTCTGGCCATGTGCCCTTTCTTCACCTACTCAATTTCCTTAGAGTCCATGTATCTTTTCAGAAAGTATCCTTGTTTCTAAGGAGGCAGGGGCCTGCATATGTGATATGGGTCTTGTTCACTTGTTTGTAGTCAAGTTCAAGTCTCCATAGAAAGTATGAGCTTGAAGTCAAGAAGAAATTGCTTCAACCCTGGGCTCTATACTGGCTGTTTACTGGCTGCATGACCCTGAAAAAGGAACTTATGTAAACCCACTAACTGTCTTGATGGTAAAGGAATGATGACTGTAACTTCCTTCCCAGATTGCTGAGGTCATCAACAGAGGCAAGTATATAGAACAGCTGTCAGGGTGCCAAGCACAGTGGGTGCCAGAGAACAGGAGCAACTAAAGCTGAATGTCTCAGACTCTTTCTACAGGCTAACCTGGGAATGTCTGAGCGGAGCTGTGAGAAGACCTGTAGCCATCAATTTGTCATATATGCTAGCGATCCCAACAAGACCATATGGACTCAAAGAGAAGGTAAACTATACTAAAACAGTCTCTAAAAGACTCTTTCTTGGTAACCAGAAACAAGTAGTTTTCAAGTTAGAACTTGTAACAAGAGGGACTTTATTCATCACTATGACATAGTCATATCTGCTGTCTGCTAGAGTTTAAATGTATATATCTCCCCAGTCCATCTGTCGAATCACCAGCACAGCAGTAATAGTGGTCTGCAGAGGGGGTGCTTTAGGTGAGTACATCATGAGGTTCCACTTTCACAGTCAGGCTTACTGCACTTACAAAAGAGGCTGAAGAGAATGTGTTTTTCCCCTTTGCTGTGTGACGATGAAGCTAAGACGCAGAGACACCAAGAGATCTGCTCTGTATTTAGTTTTTTGAGATAGGGTTTCTCTGTTGTAACTCTGGCTGTCCTGGAACTCACTCTGTAGACCAGGCTGACCTCGAACTCCCAGAGATCGGCCTGCCTCTGCCTCCTGAGTGCTAGGATTAGGGGGATGCACCAACACCACCATCCAGTGACAATAAATTAATTTTAAATTAATTTCTCAGTTTATAAACTAATTATGTATAAAACCAGGTATGGTGGCACATGCCTGTAACCTGAGCAGCACTTGAGAATTAGAGGCAGGAGGATCAGAAGCTAAAGGACAGCCTTGTCTAAATCATGAGATAGAAGTCAGCTTGCAAATCAAAGAATATTACTCAATATAAACATTTTGGTATAGCAATAGGAACTGACTTCTTCTGTGGTTCAAAAGAGGATTTTTGGAGTTTGTAACCCACGAATGACTTGCGATGTGTTTACTGATGCTGCTACAAATCCTGCCTGATTTTCAATGGAAACTAGAGGGCAAACACTCTCCTTAGCGCACAGCCTTTCCAGAAGCCTTTTTACCACAATCCACATGGGTCCTGGAAACCTGAATGAGGTAACAAGGGAGTAGAAGGAAGGACAGACACACAGACACAGGTAAAGGAAAGCTGGGATCATGTGAGTCACACTCTGATGGAGATGTAGAAGCAGCAGCCTGGAAGCTGGGCTCATTCATCTTATACATCTCAATCCAGGAGGTGTGTTTTTGTATACAGCTGAACAAGGAGGGTTTATTGTATACAGACAACAAAGAGGTAGGCTTATTGTATGCAGCTGAATGAGGCAGTGGGTTTATTGTACAGAGTTGAATGAGATGTGTTTAACTAATCTCTTTAGGGATCTATTGGGGGCAATCTTTGGCTGTAAACATCTGGGAGGCAGAAGCTGTGCTCAATGTTTTCTGCACAGACTGTCAGTATCTGCACATGGACCAGGGAAAAGCTTTGGTATTTCCCTGAGCCCAACCAAAGAAGGCTTTGCTATTCCCATGAGGCATTGGGGTTCTTGACACAGCTGTGCTCACGTCCACAACACACATTCATTCAGGACATCATCTGCTTCCCATACCTCTGCTCCCTGAAGTACCATGCAAAGCCACAGCCATAGCTTCCATGAGGAGCGCCAGTGTCGAAGTGAGCACGGACAAGCAGCATTCTGGAAGAAACTTCTTTACCACTACACAATCAGCACTCTGATCCCTTCTTTCTCAGGCAAAAAATATGACTGGGTTCCTGGGGGAAGAGTACTTGAATCTGAGTGCCCTGGGATGCAGCTGGTTTCCTTGTAGTGCTTGTTCATTCCCATTCTCTGTCTCTCTCCCCTTTCCTTCCTACTCTCCTTCTCAGGAAAAACAGGTTTTATTCAGGAGCTACTGCAATAAGGAAAAAAAAAAGACTCAGAACAGACTGAGATTCCATTCCAAACATGTCACGAGTAAGTAGGGAAGTTGGACAGCAAGGGAGCAGAGAACTGGGGCCAGGGAGTCAAAGTCACTGAGTGGAATCATCAAGGATCCAGGGACTCTGGGCCTACGGACCTTCTATGATTTTTGCTGAAGGCAGGCCAGCTGGGGTAAGAGAAGACACCAGATAACGAGAAACTGGGTCATATATAGGCAGAGGACAATCTCTAAACTGAAGTAGTAAAGACTTTTTGTACTGCAGAGTGATCCAGGTGCAAGACAAGGAGGACGAGGCTAGGGCTTGATGACTTTTGAGGCTTGCATGAAGCTGGCCATCCTGATCACTAGTGACAACTGGTACTTGCAGGCAGAATGTGTTTGTGCACTGCATATATGAAAACCACATCATAGAGCCATTCTAATGGTGGAAAGTGGAAAAATAACAGCACGAACTAAGTCAGATGTTCTCAACTTGTGGGTCGCAACCCCTTTGAGAGAGTTGAACAAGTTTTGAACAACAAAATTTCATAAGGACCACCTAAGACCATCTACATATCAGATATTTACATCATGATTCATAACAGTAGCAAAATTACAGCTATGAAGTAGCAATGAAAGTAATTTTATGGTTGGGGGTCACCACAACATGAGAAACTATATTAAAAGGTCACAGGACTAGGAAGGTTGAGAACCATTGAACTAAGTCCTTCGGAATTATGGAAATTGTTTTGCTACCAACAAAATCATTAATGGTGAATGGTAAATGTTGCAGAAGTTTATTTCCATTTATATTTAAAATGGCTGTTTTGTGCATTGTTGGGGGAAAGGGTACGTAGGCCTTGGCATTTTTATTATCTGCAGGTGTTGGCTTTATGTAAAAGATGTCTGATTGCTCATGATCTGCACATGCTCACTGCTCTCTGCAGAGCCATTATCAATGAAACATCTGAGAAGCTTATGTATCAATAAAAACTCCTGAGGAGAGCCTCAGGCTTCCATTATCTAGTATGGTGCTGGCCATAATGGATGTTCCCTCTGCTGAGGGTTTACATGTATGAAAATGCCTCCAGTCTTTCTTGCTGAGCCACACAGGATCTTAACTGCTACAGGTAAATATTTCAAAACCTAAAGAATGGCATTGTGCACACCTAGAATCTATCCACAGGCAAAGCTCCTACTCTACAGTCTTTCAGATGCTTTTAGGAAGCTTTATAGCATTACACAAGTATTTAAAAAGACAAATGCCATTTGCTATCAATGTTTAAAAAATGTTGTTTTCCATGTTTATAAGTTTTAAATACAATACATTTAACCTTTCAGGTTTTGGAATGAGGTTAACAGACAACATAAGTCTATTAACTTTAATGCAGAATAACTAAGGAAAATGCAAAACTGCCTCTGGTTATAAATAAAGATTATATTTACTAATATACATATTCATGAGGTACATATTACACAACGATTATGGAAATAATACTTGCTACAAGGTGCTTCTTGTGTACCAGAACTATTACAAAGACATTAAAATAGTAACTCCTACTATGAAGTCTACGATGCAGAGATGCTGCATTTTATAAATAAGGAAACCAAGGTCCCCAGATGTTAGGATGCTCAGTAATTCATCTAAGATGATGCTTTTGCTGCCTCTGTTAGACTCTGAACATGGCAGGCCGGCTCTATGACTGATCCCTCCCCACAGTCAGAGAAGAAGGAACTGAAGTACTGCAAGATGACAGCCCCCCTCCTCCAACTGGCCATCCTTGCTCTTGGGCTGTTGTTTGCTGGCTCTGAACTTTACAGAGCAACTGATCTGAACATTCCTCAGCTTTCCCCCTTCTCTTAAATAGTGACTTTTAAATAGTGACTTTTGCATCATTTCAGCAGGGACTGAATTTGAATCTAGTCCTCTCTGTTCTCTATCTGCAGTTCACCAGAAAGCACCACACCAAATTTTAGCAGCTCTCTTCAGATAACACAGCTTTCCTTCTGATCTATCAGACTTAGAGAGATAATTCACTTAGATCTTCTAATTGGCTTACCTGCTATTGATCTCCTAGCTCCACAAACACACCACTTAAGGGATTCTGGACACAACTCCACTAAAATGCTATAAACTAAAACTGGCTTGAAGGAGACACTTAGCTTTTAGCCATCCCAGGAGGTCTTGAGAGATGCAGTCTCTGGTCTTCCCACCTGTGTTTAAGACTGACAGAGACATGTCAGCTTGCAATCCCAGCAGCAAATCCTCAGTGCAGAGAGCCTCCCAGTATGGGAGAAGCTTGAGATGCTTAGGGGTAACAATCATTCCTAATACCCTACAGTTTGTTCTTTCTTTCAGTCTCTGGGCTTGAGGATGATAAACCTTAAGTGAAACATACTCTGGATAAGAATAAGTAAAGTAATTTAATTGCACAGATAACCTCTGGTTTAATTACCAGGACAACTAAATTTCAGTGTCTGAGAGGAAGGAAGACTGTGCAGAGGAATGCTGCTAACTGGCTTGCTCCGCACAGCTTGCTCAGCCTGCTCTCTTACACCACACAGGACCTGCTGCCCAGGAATGGTCTGTCCAATTCAATCATTAATCAAGAAAACGCCCACAGGCAATCTGATGGAAGCAATCCCTCAGTTGAAGTCCCCCTCTTTGCAGGTGGCTCTAGCTTGTGCTGAGTTGACAAACGACTAGCCAACACAAGTGGGGGAGAATTGGTCATTTTCTGGATATATGAAAGGTAAAGATTTACATGCATTTATAGTCTCCCCTTCTTTGCACAGCATGGTTGGCTTCTTAACCTCTGTGTTCTGAGTATAATACAGTGCATGGTGCAGAGTTTACAAGAAACTGTTAAATAAGTAAATGAACTCACCCAAAATCAAAACACTGCCAAGTGCCTGAGTTGGGATTCTGACCTGGGCTTTTATGACTCTGAAGGCACAGTTCATGAACACTGTAGTATTTTGCTTCGTGGTACACTATTTTTCTTCAGGAATAAAGTTTTTTCTGCTCTGAGGTATACTAGTGAAATACATTTCTCAAGGTACTCTGCAACACTAGTGACATGTATGAGCATGGGACATGAGGGTGAGAGTGTGAGCAAGGTGCAAGATCTTCGTACTCTGCTTCTAGTTACTGTCTCTCTGTGTGTACACATTTGTGTGCTCACACACAGAACACTACTCTGCAGAAACAGTAATGAGCAGCACTCTTTGGCTAGATAAAATGCACACAAAGGGAATTCTTTGCTCTAGTTCTAATAAAAATGGAAAGTGAGCCAGGAAGGTCATCTCAGAAGAACCAGACAGGGCCGGGCACTCCAATGAGCTGTGGAATATTTCTGACACAGTATTTTTCAAGATGAAATCACAGATTTTGAGCCAAGTAGATTGGTCTAAAGTTTCTAGTGATTCCACTACAAAGTAAAGCAAAACTGTCTTTCTTAGGGTCTCTACTTCTGTGATCAAACACCATGACCAAAAAGCAACTTGGGTAGGAAAGGGTTTATTTTATGTTTCAGCTCACATGTCACACTCCTCTTCAGCAGTTATTCAGGTTCTCTGTAACTCAGTTTCTCATGTTTGACAAGACAGAAAATATTACTCATCTCCTAGGATTGTGAAGTGAATGAACACACGGAAATTGTCTAGAACAGTCCTTGGCTTATATGGCTAGTATACTCTATTGAAAATTCTACATGAAACAATTGCTGTGTTTGTCTCTTCTGGTCCTGGCCAGCAAATAAAGGAGTTCCTTGCTCCACTGAAGCCCAAAAAGATTGAGTGAAAAATTATATGAATAAACAACTCAAATGTTTAGAAACTTTTTGGCATATTATACTGTCGCAATTATCCTACTTTAACATATTGTTACCATGCCTGGTTTATAAATTCGATTTATCAAAGGCCTTTATTTATAGGTAAAAAACTAGCGCTGCAGGTTGGTATTATCTGTGGCTTACAACAGCTGTGGAGTCAGATGGTGGGAGTGGGAGGAGACTACTCTATACCTAATGACCCGACTTGTTTGTGTAAATAAGCAGAAAAGTATCTGCTTGGTTTTGAGACAGCAGTAGAAATTCTGAGTCATAGGGCTGGAGTTGAGGAGGGATGACATTGGAGAGCACAAAGTCCCTGAAGCCAGTGTGAGGCCGGTTGTGGTGCTGGAGGCCACAGGGCAGGGTGAACACACTTGGGAATGCTAGTTACATTATGTGTATGCAATAGTGTTGGAGTCCAGTTTACCAAGACTATGAAATGCTTTAGCTTGACAAGGTTCCTGAGCGATTCACTGTCGGGAACTGGAACTCCCTAACTGCCTTGCCCCTTTCATGTCTTCACTGTACGGTGGCATATATTCTCTCATCAATAATAAGATCTGTATAAGTCAATAGTAATAGCAAAATCAGTCCCTGAGCTGGCTACTGTGGGCTGGAATGGAACACAGCCATGCTATCCAGAAGTAAATTGCAATAAAGCAACCCAGGTTTATTGCAAAGATTTAAGAAATATAAAACCCAGAAAATTCCCCTAAGTGTTAGTGCTCATGTAGAAACAGCCCCTCCCCACCACCTATCAGCAGGGATTCTTTCTTCCCCAAAAAACCCAGGCGCCATCCAGTCTCAAGAAGTTCAAAGGTGCCAAGCGGCTACCCCAACTCTGGTTCCTGCAAATACCTGACCAATGAGGTGGAGGAACCAATCAGAATAGCACAAGCCCTGACCCCCGAGCCCTGGCGAGGGGGACCCCATAAAAGCCCTGGACGGGGGTTTCTCTCTCTCTTGCTTCTTGCCCAGTTCACTAGCCCGCGTCTCTCGCCCATGCGTGGCGCCTGTCCCCTAAGCTGCCGCGCGCCCCAAGCTCATTAATAAAAAAGCTTCGTGCGGTTTTCGCAGCGACCCAAGACTGTCTCATGTTTCTTTGGGGTTTACCCATCCTTCATGGAAGCAAAGAACCCCATTTTGCAGGGGCCAGAGCTGGACTCCAGGACCCCCGCACAATAGTATTTAAAGGAAATTCCGATCTTCATGAAAATATGCAATTGGTTCTCGTATCTTTACCATTATAAATAGTTATTCAGTACACACCCATCTGATGGTTAAGTAACAGCAAGTACAGACTCTAGGAACAAGTCTTTTAGATTAATAAAATCCCTTCCTACTGATGGACTCTCTCAGGATGTCTCTGTGTCTGCCCACACCACAGTTATACACTAGGAAAACATAGTCTCTCTGTACAAATACTAGCTTTGAGTCATTAGTGAGTTTTTCTCTTCTTAAGTGACAGGCCATGCTCATTAAAGCCCCAGAGGTCAGGCCAGAGCAAACTTATTAAGTGACACTAATGGCAGGGCACTGAGAGATACTCTTAAACACAGAATCTCAAAATAAAATGACATGGGCTATAAATGGGCGCGGATTCTTAAACGGGAGGTGGAGGTGACTACAGACACTGAAAAGTCAGTTGTGCTCCCTTTGACACTTCCTAACAACTCAGCTAAGATGTGAACCTAGCAACAATTACAGTTAGGCAATCCCATGAAATGTCATTCAAGAGAAATAGCCAGGATATGCTCTCTATTAACCAATCATTCCTAGGTACAGATTTGCTTTCTTATTGCTGTGGTCCGAATGTGACCCCCTAACATTTCCAGGTTGAAATCTTATCATTGGTGAATGAGTTTTAGTGGGGCGTGGACTGTAGGAGCCCAGGAGCCCAGGAGCCCAGGAAAGAAGAGCTGTTTGAATCTCTTGGGAAGAGATGAGAACTGAGTTCTTTCTCTCTGCATTGTGAGGACCCAGCAAAACTGCCCATCTGTGAAGAAGGAAGTGGCCCTCAACAGACACCAATCTACTGCGAGTGTGACTTTAGTTCCACAGAATTCTGAGAATTCAGTTCAAGTCACTCAGATTATGGTCTTTAGTTATAACAGCCCAGACAGATTTTAAAAGAAACCTTTGCAACACCTTGGGATCATGAAGATGTATATTTCACCTGAGGCTGCACCTGGGAACACACTGCTAGACACTGTTCCCGGGATTATGGGAACAAATCTTCACAGGGACTAGATCAGGATGAAGCCAGGGATGCATGCTGACAAGGCACGCATGCTCACTAGCAGAGGGCAGGGCCGAGTTCAGCTCACCTTCAGCACTATCCTGCACCCTGAGGAAGTTATGCCGCCTGCCAGGAGATGAATGCAGGTTATGTGTTATCAATAAATCCTCAGAGGTACACTTGGATAAGCTGGATTTTGGAGGTCTCTCTTTCTAATAAGGTGATATTTTTTATGCAAAAATGAATTAGAATTTTATCACAGAAATAATGAAGCTGTTGACATGAAGATACTAACTTTAAATTTTCACATTGTAATTCTAAACTGTACTAAGAACTATGCAAACAAGATTAAATTTTGTCAGCAATGACTTGTGCTTGAAGTATAACCAAACCAAACCATAAATATTCACGGGCAAACTTATTTAACACCTATCAGTTAAGTAAGATATGGCACATGCCTAATACAATGTCAAGCACAAAGTAGGTGCTGAATGAATGTGTGAGAGAACACAGCACACCTCCCTCAATTCCTACCTGTTGTTGAAGAGAGAGGAATGCGTCAGCCGCTAAGGGAGATCAAACAGGCTTTAGCTAACCACTTTTATTTACAGAATGAAACTATTTGTTTAAATCCACATTTCCAGTGGAATCATTGAAAAGCAATTATGTATGTGTATATGTAGATTCAATTAACTACAAACAAAATATCTGAAAAACTTCAGTACTGATAAATATGTATAGACCGACTCTCATTATTTTTCCCAAAACACAGTTTAACAATGACTTACATAACATTTATATTGTATTAGACACTCTGAGTCTAGGGATGATAGTCACTCTACAGGAGGAAATCCAAAGGTTATATGCAAATAGTAGAGAATTTCATATGAAGGACTTGATCACATTTAGATTTTGGCATCTGAATGGACCTGGAATTCTCAATGGACCTGGTTGCACAGCTCTGTTTACTGATCATTTGTACCTGTTGTATTATTCATTACAACAACATAAGCATTTTATTTTATTTTTTTGTTTTTTGAGACATGGTTTCCTCTGTTGTAACTCCGGCTGTCCTGGAACTCACTCTGTAGACCAGGCTGGCCTTGAACTCACAGAGATCTGCCTGCCTCTGCCTCCTGAGTGCTGGGAGTGTGCACCCCTACCACCCAGCCAGCATAAGCATTTTCATGTCTATGTTTTAGATTTCTAGTGTTCTATAAAATCTGTTAATGATGGTCATTACTTTCATACCAGAAGTTCCCAACAGCTGTATAGTCCTGTCTGCTTCTATCTACCTCACAGTTACAAATCTACTGCTTCTAATCTACTGAGTTAAAGAACCTGGTAACTAAAAATTTAAAATTCACATTAAAGATAAATGAACCATAAGGAACTGAATGAAAACTGTTACATGCTGTCACAGGGAAGAAGTTGGTTTTCTGAGCTCAGAACGTAAGAGCTGAGGCTGGCACAACACTGAAATGTACGTTTAGAAGATTGCTCTCTGCAAGAAGGGGTACTCAGACTGGTAAAGAAATACAGAACATAAAATTAGGTTTATCAAGATTAACACATTCACATTATTCAAAAGCAGTATTTTCTTAACATGATGTTTTAGGATTAATATAATCAGGTAACAATGTCCAATTAATCACTTCATGGAATCATAAATAATGCTACACTGAGAACAATGAAATCCTAAACAGAGCTTGACACAGCTCCATGCGGGCTATTGTGCTTGGCATCTGTTCACCCTGAACATCCTTCACATGAATTTTGTTTCCCTTTCCACATCTCTCCTTGAAACACTGGGCACAACTTAACATTGCTGCTTTAAAAAGTTAAATGTTCTGTATACAATCATCTGTATTATTCACTCTTCGGTTGCCATGATAAAACCCCATGACCAAACCTCAACAAGAGACAGTTTATTTTGGCTCCTGTCTTCGGAGGGATGAGTCTTAGCAGTGAGGAGCAGGCACGACAGCAGGAAGCCGAGCTCTCACATCAGCTATGGGGATGAAGCACACAGAGACGAATGGGTGTGAAGTGAGCCTACACTGAGCGCCTACCCCAGTGACATGCTCCTTCTTCCAATAAGGCCATACCTCCTAAATCTCTCCAAACATCTGAGCTTCCCCACCTTAGACAAGAGTTCAGACGCTAAAGGCTTGTGGACAGAGTTAAGCTAATAGGTTTCTTTCTTCATGCAAATAGACCTTTGGATCAAGAAGGAGGAGCTTTGATTAAAGTAAAACTCCAGAGGACTTGGTCAGCAATCAAAGATGGCTCTTGCCATGACACTTGTCTCTGCTGAGGTCTGCAGGCTTATGTCTATGAAAATGTCTTCTCGTTTTTATTAAGCCCTTGATGGATTAATTAACGACAACAATTGTTTCCAAATCTCAAGGAGAAATTTGCTTTTAGTATTGTATTCCAGTTCAAATATAGAAAAAGTATTATAGATTTCAAAATTTCTAATTTCAAAATTACTAATAATAAATTTCAAATGTTCTAGCCACAAACACAGAAAGTTAGACATTTGAGGCAATGGGCACATTAACTGATTGATTTAGTCCTTGTACTGTACTTGTATTTAATGTCATTTTGTACTTCAGACATTTAGAAAATTATAAATTGTCAGTGTATAATAACAAAGAAATCATAAGAAAAAGAATGCTACCAGGAAAGATATCACTGAAATACGTGTGCTGTTGCTTAAATTATAATAATTTTATTGTACATGAGTCAGTGTAATACTTATTATATCTTCTGTGTGACTTACATTGATAGTCTTAAGATTTAAAATTTTAACAATCTTAACCAGTGTCTTTTTTCTCTACAATTTAAAATGTATATTAATGTCATAAAGTCTTTCTATAAACAGATTTCCTCCTTTTTTTTCCTAACACTAGAACTTAATAGTGTTCTGTTTCACAGCATGTTAAACCAATAAATACACATCACTATTTCCTACTCCCACCAAGACAGTAGGGATGATAGAGAGCCATCTACCTTGGAGGGTTTCCTGAATAAGTATTTCTGATCACTCCATTTTTTAAAAGATAACTAAAAATGGGAAAAATTTCCATTAATGTTGAATCATAAATTATTTCTTCGCATAGAAGCTTCAGGTCTTCTTTTGAGTGAACTCTGTTTCCCTGTGTTGTTTTATAGGCAGCGCTGGAAGAGAAGCATGGGCACAGAAAGAGGGCATGGTGTCCACAGTTTCCTTGGGTCATGTCCCTGGGCTCCTGAATAAGTACCCTGAATAAATCACAGTAAGCGTCTGCTGCAGGCTCCACTCATTCCTATAATGAGTTGGCTGCATATAAGGCAGGTTAATGGCATGAAGACTGTGGGACGTTATTTAGTCTGAGGGTGAGAAACCAAGGCAGGCTGCCAGCTTTGGCAATGCTACAACTTTCTGTGTCTCCCGTGGCACCGAGAATGCCTGCTGGTCTGTCAGTGTCCTGGGCATCTTGCCACTGTCCAGGATTTCTAACCTCCTTTCTGCACAGCCCTCCTACAACTGTGGCAGCAGAGCTCAGTGGGGAAGAGGGTGGGGCACCACAGCCTCCAAACTGCCCTCCCTCCCAGCCCTCTCACCCTGCCCAGCCAGAGCCAGCACAGCCTCTGGGCAGGATTAATATTGTAGAAAAGGAAATGGCCATTTTCAGAGCCTTTGTTAGGAACAGCTACTGTTGTCTTTCTCTAAGACTAAAAAGTGAATTAAGGCCTGGGGCCTTTAATAGTTCTTTCCATAGACTCTTGCCACGGCCAAATTTGTTCAGCAGAAAATTATTCCTTGTCAAATTGGATTTTAGTCTTTCTTGGTGCTTGGACTGTGAAGTACTTAGTAACGGACCTAAACTTCTACACATTCATTCGGTCCTCTCACAAATAGGCATGTATGGAGCAGGGGTCGTGGGCCAGGCCTCAGGCTTCATGTTTGTGGTGGCATGAAATGATACACAGATTCGACATAGAGGTCAAGGTCTAGTAGGAAAAGAAGGAAGTGAAGAAGGCCCACTAGAGAGAGGATTTGCTGTGAAGGAAAATGAGAAGAGGGCTCCAGCTAAACATCTACTGTTCCCTACTAGCTCGGCCCTGAGCGATAAACTTCATTCATTCCCCTCTCACAAGGCAGGGGTCTCTAATAGGATTTGAAAAGGGTAAGTGAGCTGACATCACGCTTGTTACGTGCCTGTGTCCGGCGGACACCCCACAGACAGAAGGTGTTCTGTTAAGAACAGCTCACTTGCAGAAGAAGAAGTGAGGTACCTGGGATGAGCAGAAAAGAATTTCTCACTTTCAGTGCAGCTCACTAAACGGTGAAGTGGGAGGTGGGACAGGTACCCTGGCTGCATGAAAACTTTTGAGCAACTTGGGGATCCATGGAAACCCAGACTGGAGAGGCCAGGGGGGTCACTAATGATGGATGAGGAGAGAACAGTGGAACCAAAATACCCCCACACCCTGGGGTGGGTTATTTTGGAATAAGGATAGCAGCAAATCCAGGATGGCCATTGTCCTCAAAAGCACCATGTGGGATTCAAGGCTAGGCTAGGCTTCATATTCTTTTAAACCTGCCTGGAAGTGACATTAGCTTTCTGTGCATCTATCAGCATCCCTAAGGTCTCTCATATCGGCACTCACAGCTCCCAGTTCCCCACTTTTCCTAGTCCTCAAAGTGCTCTTGGTTATAGCAGTGTAAACCAGTGGAATCTGAGAAGCAGGCAAGCATCATCTTGTTGTGACATCTGTCTTCCTCTCTCAGTACAGGGGGGCATCTATCTCCACATCTGCCATCATCTGGTCTCCATGTCTACCTTCCCTGTTAGAGAGGACCCTCTACTCATCATGTCTGCCCTTGCTCACTGTGTTGCAGTCACCAAGTCTCCATGTCTGCCTCTCTCACAGTATTGGAGAGGATCCTGTCTTCAGGTCTTCTGTCTTTCCTCCTTACTTTCCTTACAGCTCAATCTTTCTTAAAAGAATCTTCACTTCAGACTCAGACAAAGCTTCGGAATACCTTTGAGAGTTTTCTTTTAGTGGGGAGAAGGTAAAGTTGGAGAATATACAATATATTACATGAAAACTAACTATAAGGTTATGCTTACAAGAGAGCTGATCCCTAAAAGACCAAAACCAATGGACTACCTTGTTTCCAGTTGAGGAAATCACTTTAGTTAAACAATGAAAAGGGAGCGCAGAAAGCTCTACCTCTCAGATGGACACTGACCTGCATTTCCTTAACATAATTTAACCAATCTCTAACAGCGCAGACACTCCCCAAACAAGGCTGGTCATTACTGTACATAACCAAGCATATTGTTGGTATGAAGCCCCCTGGAGTGCAGTAAAATGAGGTGGTATCATTGTGGGCATGCAGAGGTGCTGGGAAATCTATCTCCCAAGCTGTAATCAAGTTTCCTTTCTCAAAGACCACAGCATAGGATAGACTAAAAACACCCAAAGCTCTCTGTATTATTTGTTATGGTAACATCTTCCAAATCAACTAATTTAGAGGGTTTAGGTTATAGTTATGTATTGTAAAGTTGAATGATACAAGCTTTAATTACTTTAGACTTTTAAAAATAAAACAATTTGCATGCATATTAAAAAGACACCACAAACCCTGTATCTTGAAACTTTATACGAGCAAATGAGACTGGATTGATAACCACTATGAGAATGGAACGTTCATTAAAACTTGATTTGTATAATGTCTCATTTGGCCATCGCCTGTGCTGTGTACTAATAAAGCCCTCTTTCTGAAACACAAATAACAAAATAAACTTTAGACTATAAAACGTTTCCTCAAAAGGTACCACAGAAGCATGAGTCTCTGAATATCCAGTTTTTGGATTTCTGAATCATTAACATGATAACTATAAGAAGGTCCAAAGTTCTATAAGCAGAAGGCAGCAGGGCTGTGCTCACCTGTCCACATTCACAAGGTTGGCATTCAGGGCTCCAAACAATCGAGGATCATGAATTTGAGGAAAAACAATGTACTGAACGTGTTCAGATGCTTTTACAAGTCACTATTCCCCAAACAGAAGAGTCCAACAAGTATTCACATTGTATTAAGTATCAGAACTCATGTTAAGATGATTTAAAGCAAATGAGAAAGTATGTACAGGACATACGCAAATACTGCTATCTTAAGTAAGTAACTTGACCATCTGAGGACTTGGTATCTGAGGGGGATCCTTGAAGTAATCACCTGCATTATCAATAGACAGTGGATTGCCTTTCAAAGGATAATAATATACTTGAAAATACTTACAAATATCATGGTTATGTGTGAGTGAGTGTTCTAGCAATCTCAAACCCCAATGGCAAGGGTAGCATCTATCTTTCACTATCGATTTGCAAATTTCCAAGTATAAAAGTAACCATATAAATAAAAGCTGTGCAATTTGTACTTAGTGGAAAAATTATGAACCTTCTGTGACTCTTAAATACATCTTACCATTATAATGAACACATAATAAATGTAACTTAAAATACTATAATTGACAAGCACATTGAGAATTTTCGTGTGTGCGTGCATGTGTGTGTGTGTGTGTGTGTGTGTGTGTGTGTATGTGTGTGTGTGTCTCATCAGGAATGGCTGGAATAGAGCCTACCTTTTCTATTCTATCATAGTGCATACAATATGGTAAGCACTGACTCTACTTGGTCAACAGTCCTTTCAAAGTCAGAGTCAGCCTCCATATAAGGCTTTATAGTTTCAATAACTTCCAAGACTATCTCTGATGATTCCTTTGGTAGTAAGTGCTGTGACGGCACTGTTTTTTGTTTATTGTTTTGGTACATCTGATCCTTTGTGTCATGTACTGGATAGTGTCAACTTGACACAAGCTAGAGTTATCTGAAAGGAAGGAACCTCAATTGAGAAAATGCCTCCATAACATCTAGCTGTAAGGGATTTTCTCAATTAGTGATTGATGGAGGAGGGCCCAGGCCATTGTGGGCAATGCCATCCCTGTTCTGGTTCTATAAGAAAGCAGACTGAGTAAGCCATTAGGAGCAAGCCAGTGAGCAGCATCCCTTCATGGCCTCTGCATCAGCCCCTGCCTCCAGGTCCCTGCCTGTTGGAGTTCCCATCCTGACTTTCTTTGGTGATGAATAGTACTATGGAAGTGTAAGCCAAATAAACCCTTTCCATCCCAATTTGCTTTTTGGTCATGTTGTTTCATCACAGCTAATGGAAACTCTAACGAAGACATGTCACAACATTCTCCATTCATAAGCTACTAATTTGGCCTTCACTAACTTTTTAGATAAGAGTGCCTAATGACAAGATCTAGAATACTGCCAAGCACCAATAAACATGCGGTTTAAGTTTCTCCCTGAGTAGCACCACTTTTTCTTATTCTGCTGCATTGCCTCTCCACCCCCACACCTCCAACTGATGGCCAGTCTTCTCTTGTGTCTGTTTCTGTACAAGTTCACATGAGTCAACACTGAGAGACAAGTAGACAACATAGCCACAGTATTCCTGTCTGTGTGCTGGACTGAAGAAGACCACAGCTCCATCCACTGATGGGGCTGCAAGGCCTAGAAAGAACTACCGCCACTAGCCCCTGCTGGGGACCGGCACCCACTATTTACATGCTGATTTGTAGAAGGAAAAGCTAACTCCTGAGGTTTTTATTTTGTGTAAACACAATTACCATGAACTAACCTTGAACTATAGTGTTGGGAAATTGGTTTTATTGAACTATGGCATGGTAACTGGAAATCATACAAATGGGAATCATGCAAAAGAAAAGGTAATGATTAGGAGCAATTTAAATCCACTAGACATATTGTTCTAACCCAAGAAGCTGCAATACAGTACCGCTAACGTATTAATGCTGAGAAAGATACACTAACTTCCCAAGCTCTGCATAAACATTTGAAATTTAGAAGACATCTGAATATAGGAAAAATGAAAAAAATAATCTGAAAAGTATCCCATTCTCTCACATTCAATAAAAATGCATAAAAATGACAGTAGATATTGGGTACTTCACATTGTTTTCCTTGAATTGCACAATGTGAAACTGAGGAACACTGAGGTGAAGTCAGCCTGCCCGATGGGCCGGTCTGCTATTAAGTGGTAGAGCTACAGTAAATTAAAGGTGAAGCTTCTGAAGCTGAAGTTGCCTCCAGTCTTAGCTTACAGGGAGCTCAAAGAACTTTTGGGAAAACATCAAAAGTCTTGCAAACTGTCACATCACCCATATTAAAACCATACTGTCCCAAGGCAACTAGTCCTCTTGTGAGATCAAGTCTGGAGCTGTATGCCAGAGTTACCTTTCTGGTGAAGCTCACTTAATCTCAAATAGGCAATATGGAAAACACCTGCTGGTATGAATCCTCTTCAGTAAGTCCAATAAGATGATGTGGGAGGTGCAGCATTCCTGATTAAAATGCAACCTGTACTCTCAGAAGGCAGGCTTTGTGTTTTCTCCTTTAATAAAGTGGTTTTCCATTTTTAAGAAATCATTGCAACATGTTACCTGAGAATCTCTCTGGAATATTATTTCTGAAATATTCTGGTTAGTTATATGTGCATATAAACAAATATAATTTCAAATATTTAAATAATACTGTAAAAGGCAATTATATATAATGATTTCTTGACAATATCTATCATCTAAAAATAAAGTCTTGACAAATTATGGAAATAATTATTTGAAGTGGTTAAAATAATGTCTTACAACTCAGAAGGCTGAGAAATTGACTGTCAGCACATATAATAGATTTATATTAATAAATAATTTCCATCTTAAGCAAATGATATTGTTTGTAAGTGACATCATAAAAATAAATTATCGGCTTTCATTTAATACTTTCAAGTGATTTTTCATATTTTATGGGATTTTTATCCAAATATTTTTGAGAACTTAATGCTATGCTAAGTTCAATATTATGTAATATCTTTCTACAATGTAGTAAATAAATCCCATTTTAAATACTTTTAATGTAAAAAAAATAAAGAAAATATTTTCAACTGCTATCTGTCTTTCAATGGATGGTTTTCCCTCATGTGCTCTAAAACAATTCCTAATGACTTATCATTATACTGAGATATTAAGCCATCATTCAACCCTCATCAGAGAAGCTTCTGTGTAGATGATGATCAACACAGACACTCTCAAGTTGCTGAAGAGCAGAGATAGGTGACCGCAGAATGCTCAGCCCTAAATGGAACCTAGGTATCACATGCCCTTAGCGGTTAAGAATCATTGCGGAGGAGGGAGGTAGAAAGAGCATAAGAACCAGAGGCAGTGGGAGACGACAAGGAAACAGTTCTTCTGGACACAGCAGGGTGATGGATAAATGAACCTACAGAGGTTGGGGCAGTATGTATAGACCTGTTCAAGTCCAAGCCAGACCAAATCCCAGCATGGGGACTGTAATCCACTGGGAGAAAGAGAATCAGTTTTCTATACGAATGGAGCCCCTAATTAGTCAACTGTGCTACAGTGGAAGGCCACACGTCCAAGAATATTTGGGCAAAACAAATTGGCTTTGATGGGGGAAAAAGACATAGATTTGGGTAGGAGATGGGTGGGAGTTGGAGAGGGTGCATATGCTCAAAACACGTTGCGTGGAATTCTCAAAAAATTAACAAACAACCCCAACCCTGAATATCAGGTTGTAAAGGTTTTGTTGCTAGAGAGAATCTTCACCAAGAAATAGTTACCAATCATGTTTTTTTTTTTTTTTGGACAGGTAAGCTTTGAAAAATGAGGGCCACAGAAAAGTCGAAGCATGCAATATGAACACTGAGAGAAAAGATGTCCCCTATCAGCCTCTCAGTCATTTACCTAGCCAACATACCGAGGAAGTCCTGCGCATGGCAGGAACTGGGGTCAAAGGATAGTTTGGCTTCTATTAAGATTGAGTTCTCACAAATCAAGGTAAGCAGATAATGGAAGAATGAGAGATGGAGAGGTAACAGGTGCAGGAGAGGGAGCGAGAGAGGGAACGAGAGAGAGAGAGGGAGAGCACAGGAACTTCAAAAAGAGCACTGAAGGAAAAGTGCAGGGCTGGAGGAGGTGACGAAGGAGCTGTCTAAAGCAGTGGTGTCAGAGATGGATTCCCAAGGAATCCTCACCTGAGGATGCAAGCCTCACCTGAGTCCCTGTCTACCTTCACATACAGTCTACGGAGGGCCATGTTTACAAACAGGGTGTGAATGAAACATGAAACCATTAGGACTTGTTTTTGAACCTTTAAGTTTATTATCTAAGGATTTATTGTCAAAGTTGATTGGTTTGGAAAAAGCCAAGGGTATGTGCTATATTGAAATAGATGCCACGCTCCAAACAATACATACATTGACAAACTGCACAAACTTCTCTGTTCGTCCTAAGGTTCACTGGTCATGAGAATTGGATATACCCTTAACTGACACAAGAATTTCTCTTCACTGTGCAAACTGTTTTAATTCATTGGTTTTTAAATAATAGGTTTTGCACGGAATCCTTCTGCAAAGTTGGTGACGCGCAGCCTTTGTAAAAGTACAAATCTGATCATGTTCCAGGTTGTGAGCCTTGAAGGTCCTGACCTGAGTAGCTGCTAAATGACTGGCTCACCTATCATACCTGGAGTTTTATGTGCAATCCACAGGTGGAGAGATACAGCTCTAGGAAGGAGACACAAGATGTCGAGAACATGGAGAGACACTGGCACCAGAAATCAAAAGCAAAGGGATACCAGCAGACTGAGCCAGGGGCCAAAGAAGGAAGGAGAGAAGATGGAAGCAGATTTTGTTTGCCTGTTGCATGCAGTGAGATACACCATTAAATCTCACATGAAAATCAGCCCATGTAATAAATGTAATTAACTTAATAGTAAGGATTGCCCAGCACATTCCTTCCCATAGTTAGGAATCTAACCATTGTGTCTATAATTGTTGCTATATTTAAAAGCAAATTCTTAATCAGTTAATCAGGATATATTCTGAAGCAATAGTCATACCTATGGAATATGTAATATTTTGAAAATAAACTATATAAAAATGGGTAATAAGCCCTCTAGCATTGCAGTTGAAGTCCACGTCAATCTAGTTTTTAGATTACGTTTTATTTGAAATTTGTAGATAACCTTGTTAAATCTCAACGCTTTTGCTCTTAAGTAGAAGTTTAGGTTAATTATTTTTCAAGTTCTTACAACTGTACCAACTATTTCTTCAACCTGGGCCAGGTGATTGGAATTACATTGACACAATGGTGGTTTTATCTGTAATTTGGGTCTTTTAACAACTTCATTCTGCTTTCATGTAAATACATACTTTAAAAAAGTGTTGGTGGAAAAGTTAGGATTAGTGAATTAAAGGAGAAAAAGAATGCAGTGCTCTGGAAAAGTAGCGTTCACATCGGAGATTCCAAGTTTTAGATGTTGCCTGTGGACCTTGAAATACCAATCAGCCACTACTGCAGCTCCAATTATGGCTCTGATGTCTTCCTTGGGCCTCAGGGGAGTCTGTGTTCTGGGATTCTCACCAAAACGGTTGCTACTGACTCTCACTCCAGGCACAGACCTGCAGCTTAAAGGAAACTGTTCCCAATACGTACAAATAGTGCTGAAAAGCAAGATGTGCTCTGCCATTTAGAATCATGGCTGTCTTGTTGACTGGGAACATCCATCCACCACAATCAAGTTACAGTGCAGTGGAGTACGATCGAGAAATAAATTTTAACAATGTGTATAATAAATAACAATAACTGTCTGCCTATTAATGTGGTATATGAGATCACTAAACATGCCCAGAAGGGCAGAGATCATAGCCAATCGTGAATTAAAGAAGAGTGAAGCAGACTGGAAAAATGAACTTGCTCTCTTAAATTTCAAAGATATGCTTAAATGCTGCCATTCATTTGCTATTGAAATTTTCAGTATTCAAAAATTTAAATCTACATTAGTATCATTTTTTTTTTAAAAAACTACATTTAAATGTTTAACTGCCTCACAATTCATTGTCATCTACCATTGAAGATTTCTGGTCATCTCCTGAGATATTTCTCCCACCTTTCAGTTAAGAAATTAACTAAAACAGAAACACTGCAAACAAAACCAACTGTCAATGGGGAAAGTGGAGTTACAGATGCTTTGCCTACACTGACTCAGGAGTAGTAAATACAACATGTCTCCATAAAGACATTAAGATTTAAAGTAAAAAAATAATGCACAAACAGTAAAGTTTGACTAAATAAAACTATATTCTTCCAGATGTTTTCCTAGCAAGACTAAAACAGGGCCGTGAAGATGTCAGCCTCAGTCAGACCCAAGAACGGGGAAGCCCTCCTGCCATAGCAACTCTGCCTTAGCACTGTTAGTTACATCACATTTAATATCGTCCTGATGAGTCTATTTGCAGCTTTATATGAGTGCTTTTTAAAAAACAAAGCCAGGCTCTGGTTCTAGATGAATTTTCAATTTCTCTAAAACTAGTATAGAGGTAACATTCCAGGAACTAGCTGAAGGGTTTATAAACTAGTAAGCTGTTTCTATGGCAACTGGCTGCTTTGAGGTGGAGAGATCAGTTCACATATTTCTTGTATCCCAGAGACCACACTGGGTGAAAAGAGATGCCTGAATTTTGGGTTTTCAGGGTAGGTACCAATAATAATTTGGGGTAGGGTTTTTATTTTTGTAAGAATGTCACATGGGGCACTTGGCATTAATATTTAAAAGCTACCTAATCTTAAATGTTTCTCTAGTCTTTGGTCTGCCAAAGACCATTAGGAAATCAGGAATGTTTTCCCTGGGGTATACTAATACTAGATGCCCAGAATTCAGTTCAAGCCATGCTGTGACTTACAGCCAACTGACTGCAAATTTCTGTTGTTGAATCTTGGGAGAGAGGGGCTGCCAAGCCAAAGATGGGACCTTTGCAACCCCATGTGTGCTGCAGTGAGTCCTGCATGCTGAGGGATGGGTAATTCATGATGACTGTCTACTGGTGATTTGTGCACCCCTCCATTCACACATAGCAGAGATTAGTCACAGCAGGAAAACAAAGGGAGACAAAGACTGGCACCCTGCAGTGGGCAGGAGAGCATCCTCATTGGGCAAACGTCTCCAAAGAAAATGTGCTGACTCTTGTGCTTCAAACATAATGCCTTCTGGGGGAATAGATGTAACAATATCCTTGGCTCACATGTCACCATTTGGAGTAATATTGACATTTGTCCCAGGTGTGAGCATGATTAGCAGAATAGCCCTTGCTGGAGGGGAGGGTCCAGTTGTGCCTGCAAACCCCACCTACCCTGAAGAGAAGACAGAGCCACAGTTTTCTCATCTGTCCAGGGGTGACATAGTGAGGATTAAGTGAGAGCATCTTGGGCATGTTTTAAGAAGGGCAGTGTTAGATCTCATAACTATTGCTGCTATTTACGAGTATTAGTAATATTAAAGATTAGACACTATCCCTTCTAGGCTGTGTGTGTGTAGGGGTGACTCACATCCATCTTTACAAATGATGAGATGAAACCACTGAAGTGGCTCAAAGAAATGTTCTGAAGAACATAAACACCTTAAGCTTTGTTTAGAATAAAACTAGCAACCTGAGCTTGTGTCACCCACCTTTGCTCTATGAGAAGGACAAAAAACGATCACACATGTATAAAAGGCAAACTTTTCTAAGCAGTGTCACAGTGACAAATATTAGGTCTCTGCCTGTCTCTGTTTCTTTCTGTATGGGAATCAATTCAAGTGGGGGGGATCGATCAATCCAAGCACCTCATGCATGCTGGGACAACTTTAGCACCCAGTTGCATCCTGGTCCTGGAAGTGTCATCTTCTAAAAGTTACCTTATGGTCTAAAGTAAATAAGAGCTATTTAACCTATTACAATGAATAACTCAGACTCAGAAATTAACTATTCTATTTCTCAAAACCTACATTCAGGTTATGAATATTGCTTAGTTTTTCCCCAATAGGTGTCTTTCCAAATTCTCATGCATTTGAGCCTTATTTTTGGTTGTGGTTCATTTATCAAAGCAAATTGAATCCTAAAGCAAAATTATAGCCTCTATTAAGTAAGAGTGGAAAGGGAAAGAAGAGCCCTTCAGATATTTAGCAGAAGAAGGTAATGCCTGTGGCTTCAGTTTCCATTACAGTTTTCCTCGGAAAGCAAGCCTACCCAGGCCCTCACGAGCAAATTTAGCCTGAAGACTAAGTTGTGTGACATGAAGACACTATTTCAAAGCATAGTGGAGGAAAGCAGCCATCAGGTGAGAATATCAGCTCTCTACCTTTAGATCCCCAATGCAAATAATAAAAGTGAGAAAGAGTCCCAATTTCCTCAGTACTGTAGAAATAAAAGCCTAGACACGGATGACCTTCAAGTGACTAAATACTTTATGATCCTTTGATACTAATGTCCACTGACTCCAATGGACGATGCGAGGAGGTGTCTATGATGGGCAGTATTAAGACCCCCACAGTAGACAGGAATTAAAACCACTCAGCTATGAAGGTTTTTATTCCAGCTTCTCCTGGAATAAAGGAATGTTTTAGACAGTCTCCCTGTCCTTTGTTGGACCATTTGATTGTCGTCCTAAAACTTCAGAGCCACACTGAGAGCTTTTACCGCTGCTGCTAACGGAATATTCATGGCGCTAGCTTCTCATGCTGTCAAAGGAAGTATTTATGTACACGAGAGTATAAAACTGTTGTAACAGCAAAAATGCCACAGATTTACAAGGGATCTTGGTTACAAGGCAGCAAGCTGAAGAGCCCAGTGTTCACCTTGCAATTTCTCTAATCCAAAGGCCAGGGTTAGAAGGAAAAAAACTGTCCTTGATAGTTTCTGGACAAAATATTGCTTCTTCTTCACCCTGATGCTCTTCCTCCACTGCACACTGCTACCAAGCATGAAGGCTCTATTCTGCTGCTGTTCAGTTTCCTTGCTAATTCCATACACATTCCAGTACACACAATCAATCAGCAATCATAAGCCTTTCTAAAGTTTGGGAAATGAGAGAACTATCATTTGGTTTATTAAATTAAGCATCCGTATTGATAGCATCCTAGAACAAGAAACATATAGAATCCCTGTACTCAAACTTCTTCCAGGAATGAAGAGAACATAGAAAATGTTTTATAGTAAGAAAGTGGAATCCATAGTTCAGAATTTCATAATGAGAGATGGACAATCCTGTCCAGAAACATCATTTTATTGCAGGAGTATAAAGTAGATATATGATTTTAAATGTCATTTGGAACTGGGAATTTATCAAATCAGCAAAACAATGTTGACAGCTGAGGAGTATTAGAGAAAAAGATTATTTTATACAGACTCACTGGACGTATACATATATGCAATGAAGTGAGATTTAAAGGAGAAACTAAGTTATAATCATTCTTTAAACTTAGTTATAAAATAGATGTAATCTGATCATATTATAACAGGGGTAAATTTTTATATAATCTGTGCATTGGTTAAAATACACAAAACTTTAATTTCATTTTATCAGCATTTATTTAGCATCCCTTTAAGCCAACCAAGGCTTGCAGGCACTGGAACCTGAATATTAGGTATTAGGGAATGTTACTTCTGGAAAGGTCTCTTGACTTTGGCCAATAGCTATATTTTTGGAAAGGTGGACATTAATTTTATGAGTCAAACCATATTCTGCTAATAACAACTGGACTGTGTTTGTATTAATTTCATTGACTTTTACTTCATTGCTGGCTCCTACCAAGCTCCTCATCTACACCGTGGAGATGACAGTCACCCACACCTTGCCCCTCAAGGCTGTTGAAAGTGCTGTGTGAAAGGTAACAGCCCATGAGAATAGCGCATCACAGCAGTGGTGCTATACTGGCAGTCTCAAACCAGAAAGCTTCAAATGAAGCCAAGTAACTTGAACTCTGGAAAGCTACATAGCCTTGCCATGGACCTTGAAGACATGAAGAGTACTGGTCTCTCTGAGAAGAACATGCAATAAACATGCCTAAAGTGGAACTGTTGATTCAAATATTAGTTTTTAAAATGTGATAAATAAGACATACACTTTAATGGAGGAAACCTGTCTTTTGGTAATAGTAGCAAGAGGTTCAGTTCATGGACAATTCCCACACTGTTTTAAGCAATGTTGGCACAGTATATCATGGTGGACTGTGGTGGGAGAATATCTCATGGTGACTGGGAAGCAAAGAAGGAGGGGAGGGGACTGGGTCTCATGTCAAGGCACAGCCCTAATGGCTTAGCTCCTTCATATCTGGCTCCCAATCCTCAAGGCTCCATCAGCCCCCTGGCCCACAACAGCTTGGGGAGCACTCCTTCAATGTGTGGGCCCTTAATACACAAATTACAGCATCTAATATC
Source organism: Cricetomys ansorgei (assembly GCA_026225945.1). Classification (NCBI taxonomy): domain Eukaryota; kingdom Metazoa; phylum Chordata; class Mammalia; order Rodentia; family Nesomyidae; genus Cricetomys; species Cricetomys ansorgei. The sequence goes on along the minus strand of JAMJFZ010000239.1, from coordinate 11,847,667 downwards.
TAAACTATGGCAGTGGATATCTGCAACTACTTTGGTTCAGAAAAACCTTCCTGAAATCTGATCTTACTAAAAACATAGGTTCTAAATCAGAAGAAAATATTTACCTCCAGGAGCTGTGAAGTTCCTGACATCAGAAATCATCACCTTTTTTGCTCTTTGACAGGGTGACTAAGAGGGAAAAGTCTACAACCTGACGAAGTGGGCTGAAATCAGGTTACCCATTATGGCTGCTGTCAGGATTAAGTGAGTCAATGCACAGAGCCAGCTCCTGGGAGCCCCTGGGAGCTGTCAGTGGAGACAAAGCAAAATGGAAATCCCACAGTCATCCCTGCAATATCCTGTAAGCCAATGCCATCTAGAGCAGCTAGCTCATCTATTAACATCTCATCCTGGGATACACTGGGAAATATACCAGTCCTGACATGTTCTCTTAAGGAACCCAAGTCCGCCACGACAAGTAAAGGGACTAAAGCCCAAAGGGGGCAGTTGTAAAGTACATCACTCACCCTGGAAGTGCTGCACAAGTTTCAAACAAGTGTGACACCCTCTTTGGGATTTCTTAAGTATGCAGTGGTCCTACCGACTTACGAGGCCGAGTGCCAATTTAAAGGTGACTTATTAGTCTGAACTGTAACAACACTTGTGATGGTTATTTTTGGTTGTCAACTTGGCTATATCTGGAATTAACTAAAATCCAAAATGGCTGGGGACACCTGTGAGGGATTTTTGCTTAATTAATTCAAATTAATCATTTGAAGTTGGAAGACCCACTTCCATTCCTGATCTTTGAGGTGGGAAGACATACCTCTAATCTGGGCCACACCTTCTGCTGGAAGCCAATATAAAGAAAGCCCATGGAAGAGTGAATCAATCTCTCTCTCTCTCCTTCTCTCCCTCTTCCCCCACCCTCTCTCTCCTCTCTCTCTCTCTTTGTCTGCTTCTTCCCACCGTCATTAGCAAGTCCATTAGAGCCTTCTTCTTCAGGATTCCAGCGCATACTAAAGAGCAGCGGAGACATTCAATGTCATGGGCTGAACACCTACTGGATTCTTGGGCATGCTGTACATAGGCAGCCATTGTTGGAGTAGCTGGACCATAGCCTACAACTCATTCTGATAAATCCCCCTTCTCTCTCTCTCTCTCTCTATCTCTATCTCTCTCTATCTATTTCTTTCTCTCTCTCTACACTCACACACACACACAATTCATTCTCTAAGTTCTGTTACTCTAGAGAGCCCCGACTAATACAATACTTCAGAGAGCACTTCGAAGCCAGGTTTCAACAATTTTAAAAATAATAGAACCAACTAGATGAAAGTGTCAATCATGGTAGAACGCTCTGAAATAGGACTGTGCATTTAAAATTAGCAAGGCACCAGCAAACCTGCATGTCAAGTATCATTCCAAGGTACAACGGGAAACCCTAATAAGCTACAAATTTGGTATAAAATGTCATCAAGCGATCTCTTAATTTCCCATTTAAAAAATAGATTTAAAGTGGCACGCTCAAATCACTTCTATCTTACTTACCGTCTCCTAATCAACTGCTTAGTAATAACCAAAGGCTGCTAAAAAATAAGAAATGCTCTCAGAAACTCTGACAGGACACTCTGGCCCGACACTCCTGTGCAATGCCGTAAGAGGGCCTGTGATCTCATTATGAAAATGATGCTGTAGACAGATGAGGTACATTGGAGTGGATGCGGCTGCATGTGAGTGGCCAGCGCCAGAGGACAGCAGCCAGGATCAACCACTGCTGGGAAACCCGACAGGCAACAGCAGGTTGTACCATGGAGCCATGGCTGCCGGAGGGAGAGAAAAGAACACGGCCTCCAAATGGCTTATAGAGAAATGTGACAGGGATGTTCCTGCAGAATTCCTCACACCCTTTAAAACTGAATGTGAAGCCCCTTGGTCCTGACGTCTTTCTGAATTGCAAGATGATACTTAAAGTCATATGTCAGCTTTCCTAAGACTTACATCAATTAAGTAGAGGGCTGTCACCCTTTCCTCCCAAATAAAAATGCATTTTTTTAATTAAAAAAAAAACCCATCGTCAAAATGGTTATAAGGACCCTCATAACAATACCATAATATCCAATGCACAATGAACTAAAAGCAACACAGGGTTTCTGTTTTTCCTCTTTTCTTCTTCTTCTTCCTCCTCTTCTTCTTCTTCTCCTCCTCCTCCTCCTTCCTCCTCCTCCTCCTTCTTCTTCTTCTTCTTCTCTCTCTCTCTCTCTCTCTCTCTCTCTCTCTCTCTTTCTCTCTCTCTCTCTCATTTCTGACCTCATTTTCCCCTTTCCTCCTCCCTTGTGGATTGAGTTCCCCTCTTTCACTGACATCGCAGGGCTGGCATGTGAGCTCCAGGCTGCTGGGTTTTACTCAAGATGCTGCAGTCCGAGCTTGAGGGAGGCAACAGAGGACCAGAGACCTCTCTTTACCTGCATCAGTCCTATTAGCCTGCCAAACATTAAATCCTCTTTACTGAGCCAGATCTGTAGATCCAGAGTTAAAACCAACTTGTTGCTCTTAAGCTGCAGATCATCTACCAGAATGCTACAGAATAAATGAACTACAATGTCAGATGGACACAGACTAACAAATGTCCAGGAGCAGGCATGCACACTCTTAAGAGCCTCTGAGTACACAAAATGCTACCAGGATCAAGTACATATGTCAGGCTAGGAAGCCCTCCCTGGGGAGGAAAATTGGAATTGGGACTTTCCTCACAAAGCTGGGCTGAGCCAGGCTCAGGTTCTACTTACTCTCTGCTGTCAGGGTGTCTATGACTTCCAGAGGGCATGATGTTATCACCCCCAGTTATGTTTTCTATGTTATGTCCATTATGATGTCATTTGACTGTGGTCATTTAAGAACTGACATCCTCATTCTGTACCGAAGAATAAAGTTTACATCTCAATAAGGGTATCTGAACTGCAAGTGCAAAGTGCTTCGATCCTCTTCAGCAGGCTGGTAAGTTGAATTAGAAGAACATCATGCTTGCTTGCTTACACTCTCTGATATATTTTGAGCCAATGTTTGTGGTCTTAATGGAAAGTTTTGAAATGATTTTATTATATAATTTGAGATAAAACAAAAAATGCTTAAGGCACTAATTTTAGCACCACTTGTACACAGATGGTACTACAGCTTAGGGTGCTGAGAGTGCCCCCAGAGGCCCATATGTGAAGGCCATGTCCTAGGGTGGCACTCCTGTGAACTGCCTGAGACCTTCGGTAGGCTGGCTTTAGGTCACAGGGATCAAACCTTGGGGGCAATTAAATAACTCTTATTGTTCTGACTTGAGATGTGATGGATTCTGTAACTCACACTGCCATGATGTGCCATCATCAACTGCCCTTACTTGAGCTGAAGAGACACAGGTACCACATTGTTGGTCTTCTAAAACAGGTAAAACATGTTTGGGTATTTTGCTATAGATAGAAAGATGACCAATAAGCATGTTTCAGGTTAAGTTTAAGTTGTAAAGACATTTGTTGTGTGAATTACAGATTTGCTGAGAGGTTAAACATTCTTGGATTCTGACACACACACACACACACACACACACACACACACACACACACACGGGGGGGGGGGTGGCAAGAAGCCATCCCTGAACTTTAGTGAGCCAGGTATGCAGAGAATAGAAGAGTTTCAGACACTCACTTTGGATAAGACTGGAAATGTCAGATAAGTGGTAGTTCTATAATTTATCAACACACAGGTAATTCTGTTCAACAAGTTAAGAGTAGGGATGTGAGACAATAAAATGTTCCAATTGATGATTGGGCTGGTTTGAGAATAGAGGCGAAAGGCAGAAAACTGGTGTGGGGCTAAGCTAGTAGCAGAGTTTTCTGGGAAGGAAAGATGTTCACAGCACATGCTGTTTCTGAGGAAGGTTTGAAGGATTCAATGCCTGAAGCACCACGTGAAGATCAGTCACTTAATGAAGCTTCCTCTCTGTAGGTTTCCCCACGAACTGTCATAAGGAAAGTTGCCTGTCTGATTGAGGATGACACGAGAATGTGGCTTTGAACGTGTCCTATAGAGTTTTAAGTCCAATGTCTTAGTTTCTTTTATTGTTGTTTTGATAAAACTCCCCAACAAAAGCAACTTAAGTGGAAAGGGTTTATTCTGTCCACCTGGGAAGTCAAGGTGGCAGGAGTTGAAGAAGCTTGCCACTTAGTATCTACAATCAAGAACAGACAGCTATAAATACATGCTCAGATCCCCTTCTCTATTTTATACCATCCAGCATCCCTACCAGGGAATGGTCTCACAGTGAAGATGGGTCTTCCCATGTCAATTATCATAACGCAGAAAATCCCTTACAGGCATCCCCAGCTGCCCACCTGCCACCGGATGCCAACTTCTGCCGAGTTGACAATTTAACACATAAGCATTCCAAGACAGTGATGCCTGGAGAGCATGAATTAGCTAAAGAGGAAGTCTTCTCCAAAGACAACCAAGTGTAATCTGAAGTACTTTTAGGCTGTCTGTCACCCTCTGAAGAATGGATTTTTTTTTAAATGAAACAGAACCAAGGTTTTAATACATTTCCATCTTCTGCTATGGAAGAGAAAGACCAGACTGGGGAGGATACTCTAATATTTGTCAACCATGAGGTCTTTTCAGATGTGTCTGCCTGCACATCTCAGTACAAAAAACATTCTCTTACTCCATACCTGGAAATGGCAGAGGTTTGGAAAAAATAAGAAGCTTTGCATATTTTTGGACCACTGCAGCCACCATACCTGTCTTCTTCACTGTAACATGGATGCTTTTATATTCTCCTCCACAAAGTTCCTAACTTTATATTCTCATTCCTTCCCTTCTTAAATATATGGAATTATTTTAACATCAAATTAGACATCCTTATTTCCTTTTAACATTCCCATTCTATTTTCTCCATTGCCCAAATTCCCACAACCAGCTTTTCTGTTGTATTTATCACTCCTTTGCTTCAGAGAAATCAACTGGTGTCAAGGTTACAGAGGTTTGACACTAGAGCCCCGGATTTAATCACAAGGTTTCCCTTTGGTCTGAGGTTTAACCTCTGTGATCCCTGCTCAGTGTGAACTAGATGTTTCATGTTCCCCATGGGCCTGTGTGCCAAATTCCTAAAGGATGACACTGGGCAGCGATAGGCTCTTTGGTAATAGGAAGCTGGGCCAGTAGAGGACTATACCTGTAGGGGACTGTAGGAAGCCACTCTCTTCTCCCATTTTTGCTTCTTAGAAATAAAGGAATCATATTGCTGTGCCACATGCTCCCCTTTACTACCAAATGGCACTCTCACTTAAAGATTATTGGATCTGCCAATCACAGACTGGAACCTCCAAACTGTGAGACAAAGTAAACCTTTTCTCTTTATATATTAATTCCTCCAGGTATCTTGCTATATTTTGAAAAGCCAGTGAACGCAGCCCCATCTCCAACATCTACATGTGAAAATTCTTAAGGCTCTCTCTTTGGGGCATGTGGGAAAAAAGAGATGTTACAAGTCACCTCTGGCACAGCGCTCATTTCCACATCATGGGCTCAGGTGCACCCTGGCCTTCTTTTCTTGCAAAGAATCTACTGACTACACTGACTATGATATTATCATGATCTTCCTCTAGGGAGATAACCCTGAATAACCAGCAACTGTGTACATGTACAAGGCAACAGAATTAGTCTTTTGCTTGGTTAAGAAAGCATTTTAAGTGTGCCAAATATCTTAATTGGTAGCTTAGTAATTATTTATCAATGGTTCTTAAACTTCACAAAAAATGTGTGTGAAATCCTCAAAACTGGAGTTAAGTTTTCTGTCCTTGGCAGGAGAATTTTCTTTTGGAGCATGGACTATCTGCCATCTACCTCTTCTCACAGAAACCTCTCTAGAATAAACATCGAAAACCCTAACTGCTTTTCCAAGAGAATGTCCTACCCGTTCCTTCTTGTGAAGAAGCTCTGGCTAGCCTGATGGAGCATGAGTTCCATTACAATGCCTGACTTGCCCTGGTCCCTGAGGAGACCTTGCTCAAGGTCAGCTGAAAGGGCCCAGGAGGAGCTCCACCTGACCCGTGCTGGGGGAACCTGAGCTCTGAGTCATTCTCTTGGCAAAAAGCTGTTCTGGAACAGAAAAGCCAGAGGTGCTGGTGTGCAAGGATGCTGAGTCACCAGCAGGGAACACAGGGCTCTTTATGGAGGAAAGAGCTGATTCCAGTGGGGGAAAGAGTGTTGGACGAAAACTAGCGTGGAGTTTGAGTCGGGACCATTTAATACCCAGGAGTGCAGGGGCTGTGTTCACGCCCAGGGATTTCTCAAGCACTAGTAGGCACAATATGAAGGAATGGCAATCTATCTCACAGAAGTTTTGAAAAAAAGTTAACTTTTCAAGGAGAAATTGACTTTATCAGTTATTCAAGTTTGATTAAGATAGCAAGAATCTAAAAACAAAGGGACTCGAAGCTTGTTTCCTGAAATCGTAGCCTCACGAGGGCCTCTCAGTTACTGGTGCCATCGCATCTTTTAAAATGACTTAGGTTGCATGCACAGGGGTTCTCATGTTCTAGGATAACTGAAATAAAAAAAGCCATTTGAAGAAAGGAGCATAACAAGACCATTTTATTTCCTATCACTTCCCTTTTTAGTGTCCATGAACAAGGGGCCATTTCAGATACCCAGAGTGTACCCTAAAACAAAGTTACCCTAAACGCACTGTTGAGAACAGTGGAAAATGCTAGTGAGGTGAATCCGTAATAATACCCGTCAGGATGCTAGCCTATGATGCATGAGCTTAGACAGGAATGAAGGTTAATGACCTGAGATCAATAAGAAACAAGCAATAAGAAACTGGAAGGTAAAAGCATATGACAGGGGTAAGAGAAAGTCTATACTTCTTACATCTCACAGCACTTTTCAAAAACGCTTGCATGTCATTTATGAGAAAACTGCAAATGGTTATGAAAATAACTTTATGTAGTTTTTATGTACTTACCCCATCCTATCGGAAACAAGCAGAAGCAGGGTTAAGATCTGGTGCCTATAGCCACACAGTTGAATCTTTCTAACCACACACAGGATAGCAGCTCTGATAAAGGGCCACACAATTACTCAGGCCCAGGAAGTAGCTGACTACCATCCCAGCTAGGAAGAAGGACCTCTACTCTCCTGGGCTTATGCTGAAGCAGATATCCCCCTCCCTGTGTCTGGATGCATCAACATCTCTATTGACGTCCTGCTACTCTGATTTGGCGTCTGGAATAAGATGGTGCACAGAGAGCCAGTGACCAGGCCAGTCAGTCCGTCTGGGTCAGAGAATGGGAATACTGAAGTCTCGTCTAGTTCCACATGGCTCCCCAGTTCTTTTCTTGTCTCTAGGGATGCAAATACAATTGTTCCTGGCAGGTGCCTGTTGAACACACACATCACACAGGCACATGTGAGAGCAGGAAGAGAAGGATCATGTGAGAGGGACTGAAATGTCTCGCTTTGTACCAACTTTTTGAGGCTTAGCACTGAAACTTCAGTCTCAGGAAACCCCTCAGTTATGGGATTACTGGGATGTTCAACCCCCTCAGAACAATTCAGAGTAGAGAAAACAGGACCAGTTGGAGGCATTCCCTATTAAATCCACTGTGCCAAGGTACAATTTTACAGCTCTTGCTCTACCAGGGATCCAGATGGAAGACAGTGTCTTCCTTCCAGCCGACTGGAGCCCCAGCGTCCATGCGATAGGATGGGAATTAAGATGGTGGATAAATCTCAGGGTGTAGTACTGAAGAGTGCCAGGGCATTTTCCTTTAATTCCCTTCTGTAGATCACAGAATTTCACCTGGATGAGGATGGTTTTTATTTGGCATCAGAGTTAGATTGGGAGGGTCCTGGAGAGGTGACAACATCAACCAAAAATATCTTACAGCATGTAACAGAAAACCATAAAATGCATGGCGGACTATGTAAGCCATGGCACATCACACATACATGCTGGGAAGGGGGCTGGAGGAAGGCTGTCCTTCAACATGAAGGTCATGTTCACCTGCAATGTGGTCAGAGGTTGCAACTGTGTTTTCATGGAGGATCTTTCCCACTCCTTGTTTCACAGAAGAGGTGACCTAACTGGAGAGATGGTTCCCATTTTTCTAACCCTTTCCAACCCTTCCATTTGATGGCATGGAGCTCTCTGCCCTTTGAGAAAGGGAGAGAGGGGTACATTTGTTTCCCATCTGACCACAGTTCATACACTTCTTCCGCCCATCCTTGGGTAAACGGATCTGATTTTGAGAGGAGAACCATAAGGATCTCTGTGCTCTCTATCAGTTTGTGAAGGAGACCAGAAGAGAGTCCTCGGAATGGCCAGTTCTGTGGGTTTGGTTGACCTGTAAGATCTATCTGATCCTGTCTGTCTCGGTCCCTGGGCTGGAGTCAGGTTCTGTCTTCACCACTCTGATTCTCAGTTGTCCATTAGCAAAGTTCACCACATCAGCTCCCAGGGTCCACCTCATCATAGTATCCCCAATCTCAGACAGTCTATGTCTCATTCAGGGGCAAAGGTGCTCACTTTTTTAAATTGTTTTCAAATCCAGGCACATAAATGAAGTCTCTTGAGTACCTGGGAGGTTAGTGATAAACACTACTGCACATAACTAATGGTAAATCTCAGCACATATCCAGACAAGACATGAGAAACCTTGGTGGCGATACCTTGTTCCTGGCTGGGCTTATTTGCTTATTTAGTGGCTGAGAGCAAAATACTTGCAGCCCCAGGCTCTTTGTCTTAATATAATAATGACACAGGTTTCAGAGACAATCAATATCTTCTGCTTAGAATGGATCAAAGCAAAGCCATACACTTACCTAAAAGGCAATGAGTATTTTATGGAATCCAAGCAGAAGCCAAGGGAAGTTCCAAAGTGCTCTCTGCAGCAGAAAATACCTGAAAAACACAGGAAGAGAAGGCTGCTCGTGTTTTCTTATTTGGCAAAAATAGGGAGAGTACTAAATGTATTTAGCAAACAGTAATTCCATTAAAAGTTAGCCAATATATATTTAAATTCTAGATAGCAGACACGTAAGTTATACAAATGCATCTGATTTTGTGTATTATATTTATAAGGCACCTCTACATTTCAATCCCTGCTTTTATTTTGTTTTGAGAAGAGACATGTAAACACAGTAACTATTCTACAGGAAGAATAACATAAAGTGAGCTTAGAGAAATCACGTAAACATGACTTCAGTGGTGGCTGGCACTCACCATCCACAGAGCAGGAGACCTAGGACCACTCAAGGGAGAATCTGGGTAAGCAGGAATCAGCAGGCTGGAGCACAGGTCCTGGTTGACACAGGACTTCCATGCTTCAAGCAATTTGCTTGTTCATTTGTTCATTCAGTAGGTACTGATGGAGCATTTTCTATGAGCCAAGAACTGTTCAAGGCTCTGGGGGTTTAAGCCAAAAAAAATCTGTGATTGGTTGGAATTTACAATCAAGAGAGGAATAATTGGGGAAAACAAAACAAAACAAAAATAGATGCTGTATCAGAAAGTCCTGGTAGATGTAGCCTATGGAAATAGGACATACAACCCTGGGGAAGCTGTTCGAAGCAGAGGGAAAAGCTATGGCCCTGAGGTCAACTTTCCTGGCTGTGCAAGGAACCAAAGGCCACAGACAGTGAAATGCAAGGTAGTAGGTTAGTAGGTATGTGGCACAGACAGGAAGTTGATGAGAGGCAGGACCACGGGGAATATTACTTAGAAGGCAGCCTGGGGAGGAACAGTAAGACACACCAGGCTGAAGAATGCCAGAATGCTGCTGGCTGCACCGGCCAGGGGCAACAAGGGGGCAGTCTTACAGACTCAGCTAGTGGGGCGTGATGATAGTGGGAAGCAGAGGTTAACTGTTAACCTTTAACCTTAAAGTTTAAAGAAAGAAAAAGAGTGAAAGCTGGTTAGGGAAAGCATCATAGAAGGGGTTAGCAGGTTCCCTGACTCACAGTTAAACACAATACCCGTTTTCATATAGAGATTTTACACATAGCAAGATGGAGCAAAATCACTTGGCCTTTAACGTGACCCTCCCTTACCAATTCATCAAGACTTATAAGACATCTAAATTTAAAAGTATATGAAATTTTCAGAAATTATTTTCTACAAGTGTTGTAAAAACATGAGCCTTAGTCATGGCAAGGTGTAACAGGATTCTGCAGGCCAAGGCCGGGTTTTACAAGCGTGTCTCTACTGACTGCCTGGAAGAGAAATGACAAATTATTTAAGAGTCCACTGGCACCCTAGAGCAGAAAGAGTATTTCTGGCAATGCAAACAAACAAATCCAAAATTAATCACTGTCATCAAAATGTTTCCTGATTTTTCCTAGGTGAATTTCAAATTATTGGATGAATTCTTAAAAATTTCAAGTCCACTATGATGCAAACCTACTAACAATAAATTTTTTTCCAGGCCTATGCAATCTCATATGCATTCTGAGACAAATTAGAAGAGGAAGGGAGCAAATGACAGTTTACAGTTCTTATGTATCTAAATTAAGATGTGATGACACTTCAGAATACACAACGGATCTGAGGCTGCATGCATGCCTTCATGCTACGAGTAGCAGATGCGTTGTATAGAGGAGACAACTAGTCAGCTTTGGTGCAGGCTGCATCTTTCCTGTCTTCAAGCTCCTCTTCCACCTTCTCCCAATGAACTGGCCCCTCACACTGGCATCACCAAGCACCGAGGTCTGCTCCTGCTCCCAGTAGTATTAGTTTTATCCAGCATCTGTCTGCCTCAGAAGGCACTTTTTGAAGGAAGGGACTAGTCTTTCATCTTTTTCTCAAAAAAAAAAAAAAAAAAAAAAAAGAAAAACAAAAAGCAGTTAAGAGAGCCTAGCTCATGATAAATATCTCTTACTGCAGAATAAAATAATGAAAGAAGGATAAACCTATTTAAATATTTTTTTTCTTTTTCACATCCAGGCAACTTTAAAGGGTCAACCCTGAGTTGCTAATCACCTGCCAACGACATCCCTCCCTGTTCTTTTGGAATCACCAGTACCCAGGTGGCCAGTCATAAGCTACTGACAGTCCTGCCCTAGAACTCCTATGGCCAGCAGCCTACATTTCTCATTGCTCCTTCCTGACAATTACTTTTTCAGACCCTGTTCAGTCTGCTGTTTTGTGGTATATCATATTCTATGCAGAATGGCCTTCTACGTTTAAACTGGTCCCTGCATATGTCATTGTAGGGCTAGAGAAGAGACAGAAAGAGACAGAAAGTATCAAATACTGGAAATGCTTTCCCTATTTATTTTTGGGATGCTGCGATTGGACCCATAGCTTCTTGCATAATAACCAAGCACTCTACCAATTGAACTGTACCCCAGCCCCCTGAAAATGCTTGGAATCTTAAAATATTCTATTTTATGTTCACATTGACAAACTTTTTTTTGATTGGTCAGAACTATTCCTTTTCTTCTAATGAGCTACAGAATTAGAATGAGAATGAACAAAAAATTTAAAGTATCAGAAAAAAAATCCATCAGTATTTTCTTATCTTAAAGATAGACTTTCCCTAATGTATTAAGAACAAAAAAGTCAAGTAAGAAAGCTGAAGATAAAAGTGCACGTTGTGCTACTTTGCAAAAAACATGAACTTCTTTTAGTTCTGCTATTAAAATAGCCTTTTAGTATATATTAAATGGAATCATGGGCCATCAGCAGGCAACATGGATGGCCCTGTACTGTACAGGATGCACATTTATAGTAAAGGTTTTAAGAAATTCCTCAAGACATTGTGATTCTTGAAGAGCCAGCCTTAGCCCCTGAGAACATGTATCACCACCTCCTAGCTTTTCTAGTATCATACAGCACTGGGGTGCAGCTCACAGAAAGTACCCTGTGCAATCCTACAGGGGGAGAGTGCTCTAGCAGTTAATAAAGGAAAGACAACAGCCATCTATTTTTAAGGCTGCCTCATTAAGGAGACAAGAGGGAAGGAAGGCTGGGGATATAGCTCAGTAATAGACCACTTGCGTAGCAAGTGCCAGGCCCTGGGTTCGATTCGACACTGCAAATAAATAATAATTGCATATATATTATATGTAGTATGTATAAAGTTTATATATATATATGTGTGTGTTTTATATATGAACACATATAAATGAGGGTACTACAGAACTGCATCAATGTACGCCTCCCTAGATGAGTGTCCAAGCCTAAGTTTTAAAAGGCAGAGGTGTCTAATATATTTATGTCTAATAGGGAGAATGTCAGGCCAGGAATGATGAAGAAACAGAGAGGTGTTTGGACTTTTGAAGAAAAAGCAAACCATCCCGGCTGAAAATGCCCTCTGGGCTGGGAGTGCACCAGGGTGGACACTGTCCATAGTGAGGATAGATAGGGTTTGCACCCAGTGGGTGTGATATGAAGTAGAATGGTTGTGTGTTCATTTCACCACCCAGAGTGTCTCAAAGCTGAATACTCCCCACTACCACACACACGCACACACACACACTGCCTCAAGACACAGAGATACAGTAAATCGCTGCTAAAGGCCATCAAACTTTATCATTCTGGGTCCATTACCATCCACTGAACGTCCACTGACTGTCCATAATGCTCCCACTTTTCTCTTGACACTGTTAACCGAGGAAATGCCACCACTGGATAATCTATTCCCTCCTGGACAGATCTGGGAGTGAGGGCAAGTGGTGAGGTAGTTAGTACCCTGACGCGTCTCTCCCAGAGACTATATACTGAACTGCCTAAAGCAGGGTACAGATCTAGATGAGAGCAGTTATTTACACAGAGCATAGAAATTGCAACATCGGCTTCTCAGGAGCAGGAATCAATTTCTGACAGTTTTCCGAATCTGCCCGACTCTCTGCTGATAGCAGACGCATGGTGGCAGCTGGCCAGCCCTGTGACTGGTGACTCAGGACACAAGTTTTTGTGGAGTCTGCGGTCTGATATGGAAGGACATCAGTTTTCAAGTTTAAGGACTAAAGCAGGGGCTCTGGACCCACAACAGGGCTGGGTGGTTTTGAGGATTTTTTAAGCCTTCATCTTGTTAACTCTTTTTTGCTTCATAGTAGACTATCTTTATTACAGAATTTAGAATTCTTTATTGCCCTCTCTGGATAATAAACCAGACAATCCTTACTAGAAATAAAAACGTTGGGCAGCAGTCAGTGATTGGAAGGAACCCCATCTTCCTGCTGTGACATTTCAACTACAAGAGCACCATCCTTTTAAACAAAGCCAGGACTCAAATACTTGCTCAGGCGTGGCTGATAAACACCTATATGTGCCTATTTTGCAGAATGAGATCGGTTAACACTCTGTACTAAAGAAGCTTCATTAAAACTACAAAAGGTGAGACAAAGAAAGCCATCCAAAATGAAGGCTGCACACATCTGTGAAGAAACAATAGCACGTTACTTCTCCAGCTAAAAGCCAGACAACAAATCAGGAGCCTGGCTGCCTTCCTCTAATTAAAGTGTGCTCCGCTAAATTCTCCTTAATTTCGAAATTATTCAGGAGTCAGGACTCAAAGTGAAGTCAACAGTTCTGACATGCACCAACAAAGACACCTAGATGGAAGCAACATCGGCTTTCCCAAACAGAAGAGAACCAATAAGAATCACTCCCAAGCACATGCACCCTTGCATTCAGGTGAAAACAATACTCCTTCCTGAACAGGGAGCTGTTTACCAGCCAAGCACTCTGCAAGAATGCCCGTTAGAAGGGAACACAGGGACACACACGGCGTCAACAAAGCAAGATCAAATTAGACAGATGACTCTATGAGCATGCTTCATTTCATGCATGGCTGTGTTTCTCATAAGAGAGACTCCAGTAATTACCGTGAACTGAGACTCCTTCACTGACCTCCCTCTGCAGCTAGCTGCAGGTCCTTATCATCCACCGAGTCTTTACAACAAAGAACACCTGCTCTGCGGGGTCGGATTCCTTCTTTAGTATAACCAACCAAGCACCTTGCCTATGTTCTGCAAGAACACAGCCCAGTGCCTCTGTATCTACGTCTCTAATGCAGCATAAAGATCACTGTGGAAACCTATCAAACGGGTGAGCAGCAATGCCAGCCAATGAGGATGAGGCACATGCAGAGTCCAGCACATGCTCTCTGAGGCACAGGCTGTCACCAGCACTGAGCTGGCTGCTAATCTAATTATAGCTAGTTTGCTAGCACAAGAGCTACCGGAGCAAAGCACAGGAGCAAATTAAATTTTAATAAATTAAACTCCACAGACACAATCATCTTGATTTTCTGTCATTTTAAGGATTAATGTATCACCTCCTAAATCATAAGTGATTTTTAAAGTGCATTCTTATTTTTCCCCCCAATCTAGAGAAACAAAGTACATAATGCATAGTGGTACCTGCTGACTTATACTTTAGACCCCCAGCACTGAAGAACAATAATCAATTCGAAAGCACAGACATATTAGTGAGAGTGCTAAAAAATCCACGCCTTGCTTTATTTACTGTGGTCAGTAATTTGCCACTAATTGTCAAAAGTACTAATCAATTTCTCCTCAACACAGTTTCAAAATGCCATGGCGAAAGTGCTAATCAAGGTGTGTCAAAGATCACCATCTTGACTATAGTGATTAAAAATTCACAGCTCAAAAAGATGATCTCAAGTCATTGTAAAAGGCACACACTAGATGAATTTGTCTATCACACAATTTGCCAGGAAATGTAGCCTTGGGAGACAAGTCTGTGAGAGGCAGCTTGGTAGAGGATAAAAAGCATGTGCAGTAGCCTCCCTGAGCTTAAGTTCTAGATCTTTCATTTCCAAGCTGTATGACCTTCAGCAAGTATCTAGATGTCTCTGTGTCTCAGACATAATATAATCAGTGAAATCAAAGGATTATTACCAGGGAGCTCTAAGTACTTGTACATGGCGGTCAAATTTAAGCAATCTTTTCTGGGATCTCTTTGTTTTTCCTTCCTTCCCTCTTTTAAGAACCTGAACTCTTTACCTTTGTCCAGTGATAGATGCTGATGGTGCTAATGGCAGGCCTTACTGACCACACAGAGCTCTCACAGGCACTCACTGGAGTTGGAAGTCATCCCCCTATTCCTGTGTGGATATGGAGCATTCTTGGCTGTATGTGAATGGAACTAAAAGACATCTTTAGGAAATTATGAACATAACTGGATTTCAAAAATGATTTACAGTGTAGATTATAAGATACACATTTAAGAAGTATTTGGATCCATAATGAGAAAATTAAATTTCAGATAGCAAATTTACATGAAGAAGGGGAAGAGAGAACTCGACTGATAAATACGGGGCCCTGAGAGACCATAACCTATGTTCCTTCTCAGCATTAATTTCCTTCTTCCTGACAAGTTCTAGAGGGTTAGAGGTAAGCAACCCTGCTTGTCATTAATTCCTGGACAACAGTATGCTCCAAAGTGAAGTTCCACTCCCAGGATGCAATGCAAATCTCTTACTGCCACACATTTCATCCTTTTGATTTTTAGCTAAAAATCTTTACAGAAAGTTGCTGTGGTCCACAGGCATTGCAATGTGTTCACGCATTCCTGAGAAAGCATCAAGAGCAATAGGAAACAAATACTGACCAAGAACACATGACCCTTTTGGAAAAATAAAACCAGTGCAAGGAATGGATTGATCCATGCCAAAGAAAGTGGCAGCTGTGTGTGAGGAACTACCACACATGACATAGGCCATCACAGCCATCATTGGGGGAACTCTAGGCGCTGGGTTGGGTGCCTTGCACTAAAGCTCAGCTCCTTGCAGGCTGTGGGATACAGACTAGTAACACTTCAAAGCATTTATCTAGGAAACATCTAACAGTTTCCACCTTCCTCTTCATTTAACAGACTGCTAGCTCAAAATAGACACTAAAAAAACGGTTTGATTAATTTGTTTCATGCTTATTTTGTTGAAGACATTAAATAGATACTTCCCAAGAGAAGGAAGCAACTGTCCTCTCTTGGATCTTAACCTCCAACACATTCAGACTAGATACTTGTTTGTAGCAGACTAACAATTCATCAGTGTTCTTTCTTATAGCCACTCTGTAAGGAGAGCAGAGGTGATCTATATACCTATGTATGCACACATGCACACACATAAACACACACACACACAGAGGAAATAAGCACTCATCTTTGAATTTCAGTCAACTCATCCTTAATATAGAAAAAGGAATCACTCACTGTGATTATTTCTGAGCACCTACTAGTTGTGCAGACATACTGAGCTTGGGAATATTACAGAAAGAAGTGTTCTGATTCTAATGGAGCTTTCACCCCAGTCAGGGAGATGATCATTAAGGGACTAATGAAGAAATAAGCACTAATGTAAACTACAGTGTAGTACAGGACTCTGAAGGAACCTACGTGGGGGAGGGGGAAGAGGCTGGCCAGTATTGGGGACCATTTCCCTGATGCCCCTTGGGTGGCAACTTCAAGAGTTGTGAAGGTTGTGGTTGCTGTTGCTGCAGGATACAGCAAGAAGAGAACCAAGAACAAACTCAAAGGAGTGAGTGGCTGAAGCCCTCAGGAAGTCTGGTCAGTTGTTGGATTCTTTCTTGTAGCTCTTCCCTGTATCAGATTCCCATGATCCTTGTCTTGTTTTTCTGTGTTTGTTTGTTTTGTTTTGTTTTTGTTTTTTGTTTTGTTTTTCTATTGTTGTTTCATCAACTTGACACAAACTAGGGTTATCTGAAAAGATAACCACAATAC
Organism: Cricetomys ansorgei; assembly: GCA_026225945.1. Lineage (NCBI taxonomy): Eukaryota > Metazoa > Chordata > Mammalia > Rodentia > Nesomyidae > Cricetomys > Cricetomys ansorgei. The sequence goes on along the minus strand of JAMJFZ010000239.1, from coordinate 11,830,932 downwards.
CACAACTGAAAAAAACGCATCCATAAGACTAGCCTGTTGGAAAGTCTATAGAGTATTTTCTTAATTACTGATTGATGTGGGAGGGCCAAGCGTATTGTAGATGGTGCCACTCCCGGGTAGGTGGTCCTGGGGCGTATGAAAAAGCAGACTGAAGAAGCCATGAAGAGGAAGCCAATGAGTGGTGATCTTCCACAGCTCCTGTTTCAGTTCCTGACTCCAGATACCTGCTTCAGCTTCTCTCAATGGACTGTGGCCCAAGGTAAGTAAGGCAAATCAACCCTTTCCTCCCCAAGGTGCTTTTGGTCATGATGTTTTAGCAGAGCAATAGAAACCCTGACTAAGGCAATCCTCTAGGGACAATCCATCCTTCACCCCACCTGGCACGGAGTAGAAGATGGCACAGTCTCCTCTGTTGCCCTGATGAGGGGTGGCAGCCAGCATGGAGCCGCGGGCTCATCCACTTGCACGGAGTTCTGTTTCAGTTCTATAAACTTGGGAGCATGAGGACTAGAAAGCCAATGGCTTGCGTGTTGAGAATTTACAGACAATTCTGTTAGTTTTCTACCCTTGGGGAAAATGTTAGGGCTTATACCCTAAAAATAATATGGTTAAAAGTCAGGCTTCTTGGATAGTGTTCATTTGGAAGTGTTGATTTGTTCTCGGATAGGAGGTTCTTCCAAGTGCTGCCCGATGAGTGACTGACACTCTGGACCACCTGCCCAGGAGCGGCACCCTCCACAATCGGCTCTGGCCTCGCACATCAATCACTTTCTTATCAGTTCCATTGCAGAGAGGAGAGAACAGGCTCAGGGTGTTATGGACTGAGCTCAGACTCCAGATCCTACTTGTTCCCATACCATTCCTCTCTTTACTAATCTCTTTATTCCTTAGGAATATCCTTTGTTCCTTAGGAGGAAGAAGTTTGAGATACTAGGGATTCACTCTCGGGCATCTGAGTGTGCTAGGCAAGTGTTCTACCTAGAGCTATATATCTAGCCAACATGTTAGCTCCTACACAGCAAAAATATCTGCCCATGGGTACAATAACCAGATATTATGAGATAATTCACCACATAATCCTAGTAATTATACTAATAATCTAGTAACAATAAGGCATTATAATTATCAAAAAAACATTAGAATTTACTAAGTGCAATAAGAGGTTGTGGGTGTCACCCTGAGCAGTCATTGTCCTTCTGTCCTTAAGTCGAAGAATGCTTTGGATGTTCACAGCATCTTCACATTTTCATGTCTGGGATATGGCAGTGCTGACCTCATGAACCTGTGTGCCATAGCGGATCTAGGACTGGGCTCTTACTATAGTGAGCAAGAGAAATTCCTGTGGGGCATAAAAATCAACAGATGGGCAAAAAGCTGAGCATTGTGATACAGGCCTGTAATCCTAGCACTTTGGAGGCAGAGGCAGGATATTGCAAGGTTGAGGCCATCCTGGACAACACAGAGAGCTCCAGGTCAGTCTCAGCTAGAGAGTAAAACCGTCTCAAAAATGAACCAACTAAACAAACAAACAAAACATGCACAAATTTTATCTGTGAAGTGTAGGACCCATGTGTCAAGCTAGGTGGTAGTGGTGCATACTTATAATCCGGGGACTCGGGAGGCAGAGGCAGGCTGATCTCAGTGAGTCCCAGGACAGTCAGAGTTACAACAGAGAAAGCTGTGTCTCAGTTCCATGGAGGCTCCTCTGATTTTAGCTTTGTGTAGCATCAACACCAACCAGTTTTTTAATGCATCTCTGCATGTCCTATTCACCAGTGAGGCATGTGATTCTGCATGAGTAATGCACAGTTACTCTAAGATGATATTCCTTAGAACTACATGGGCCTGCATACTCACATGTTCAAATAGTCAGTATGAAAGATTAGACTTTAATCAAGCAGGATTGCTTGATTAAATTAATAAACTTATTTATTAATTTATTTATTTATAAAATTAAATTAATAACATCGCTTGCTATTCATGTGAGAACATCCCCAAAGCTTTAAAGCCAAACAATCACCAACTGAAAAGGGTCACATCAAGAATTTAGAGGGTATATGCTAAGTGCTTCAGAAGACATTGTGTTGCTGGAGTACTATCATTTTATAATTCCCCAACTTTTTTTCTAGTTAATAATGTTGGGAGATGACTTAACTTCTGGCTGATGACAGAAATTAAAACACCCATGGCAAAAGATACAATATTGTTAGAAAAATTGTCTGTCTAGAAATATATAATACACATATCTAACCCCCATGCCCTCAGCAGAACCCAGCCTGGAACTGTTATGCCGTGAATAATTTGATGCATCTTGAAGTTCCAAAGCTCTACAAATGTGTATATTTTTGCACCCAACAATCCATGTTGGAAAATTCTGCCTAAAAAAATAACTGATAGGCATTCACCCCACAAAAGAGATGAATGTACTTACCATACTATCCTTTGAAATCCGTGAAACCCTGAATAGCTTAACAACCGACAGCAACGAATTGATTAATAAATAAATGATGGTATGATAACAAAACCAAAAACAGGTAAGATTGTTATTCCCAGGTGCTACCCAGTCACAGGCTATGAGAAGCTGCTGCAATGTCACCAGTGTGTACTAGGAGTCCAGGCTATAAACACTGACTCTCTGACCATCTCGTGCACGTATAGAATACATTCCGATCATACTCACCCTATCTCTGTTTCATTTTTACTTATCCCAAACAAGTCCAGCTCCCTCTTTCATGTTATTTTGGGTTTGGGTTTGTTTTTGTTTGTTTCTGACCCACTGAATTAAAGCACTGTCATGGGCATGGGTGTGTATCTTTCCACTGGAGCCTGTGCAGCTCACCAGTGGCTATGCTACTGAGGCGCTGACTCCCTCTCCCTCAGCAGCAGTCAGGCTGCTAACAGCTCCCTGGGCAGGGATCAGGGACTCACAAGGATCTCCTCCCACGACTGAACATTGGAGGACCTGGTCTTAGTGGGCTCTGCACAGGAAACCACAACTGCTGTGTATGCAGTGGCTATGCGTCTCATGGTCTTCCTCCCCAGCAGCCAGCCTGACATTCTTTCTGTCCCCTGTTCCACTAGGATACCATTTTTACCAATGTTCTTTATGAACATGTATCTCTACATGTATACACAAAGGTCTAGTGAAAATGCAGGGTGTACTTCCATGTCTATATAGTAGAAATGATGGGATGTGTACGAATCATTTCATTTGTACTGTTATTAATAACATTATTTTGATTATTAATAACAATAATGTTAATATAAAGAACAATTATATAATGACAACAGCAACAGTATTATTAATAATATGGTTATATTAACATTAATAAATAATGACATTAATAAAGCATAAATGATTTACAAAATGGTATGGGATCAAGAAAGCAATAAAACTATAGAAGGTGTCTTTAGGAGAGATTGAACCCACACCCTTCTGCACGCTAAGCATGAGTTCTAGCACTACGCCAGCCCCAGGTGGCCCCTGTACAGCCTTAGGCTGGTGATGCTTGATGCCTCCTTCTTGGTCTGATGTGGCCCAGCACCGGCCAACACACTGCAGCCTGGTTCTGCTAAACAATTTGTAAGGATGGCCTTAGGAACAGGATTCTGATGGGCTAACCATTCCTAATTATCAGTCAAACAAGTAGGCTGGGAACCAAATGCTCAGCTCAGAGCTGTCAGCCAATTTCTTGGTTGTTATAGGCACCAGGACAAGGGCCTGCTGGCACTAGTGCAGTCCTCATTGCTATACGTGCCTCAGCTGAGGCTGTTTCTTCCCTTAGATTCAAGACACCCTTCTCCTTTTACCCAGTCACTCGGATACACTTGGATCATATAGCCTGAGTTAAGTGTCTGGGAAAAACTGGGCAAGTCTAAGTGACAGGGGAAGTGAAAAATAATAATTTGTATATACAGTTAGAAACATTAGCATGATTCAAGATGGACTGGGACCTGGGTATGTTTCTGAGACTTTATGGTTTGTTATTCCGATCCAGGAATCTAATATAAAGTAACGAAAAGGAAAACAGGGGCATTGCTGTGTCAGCTTATACTCATGACATTTTTACTTCCACAGTTTTGAAAACCATGTGAACCATCGCTCAGTAACATCAGCAGATAATAGATCTTTATGTCTCAAATATCATAAAGATGTTTCCATTCATGAGTGTTTTATGGTTAATTTCACCGTTCCTAGGAACCATTTTTTTTTTAAGTTCTACAAAAGAAATAATGAGAAAATGGAATTTCCTTAACAGACATTTTCCTTTAGGCAAATTGAGCTGAATTCCATCTATATGGCTTAGTTAGAGTTACTATCGATAAGATGAAACACCATGATCAAAAACAACTTGGGGAGGAAAGGGTTTATTTCACTCACAATTCCATATAACAAACAGTTCATGATCAAAAGCAGTGAGGGTTTGAACTCACTCAGGGTAGGAACCTGGAGGCAGGAGCTGACACATAGGCCATGGAGAAGTGCGGCTTACTGGCTTACTCTCCATGGCTGTTCAGCCTGCTTTTTTATAGAACCCAGGACTCCCAGTCCAGGGGTAGCACCACCCATGATGGGCTGGGATCTCTCCAATGAATCACTCAATAAGAAAGAAAATGCCCTACAGGTTTGCCCATAGCCCAATCTAATGGAGGCATTTTTCAATTGCCTCCTCTCTGATGACTCTAGCGTGTTTCAAGTTGACATAAAACTAGCCAGTACAATGGCTAAGTGTAATTACCTATAAAGCCAAAATTTCTTTCTATTGAAAATAACCACCACCAGTTTAATTTTAGAATGCTACTGTTTTCATGAACTGTATTTGGGTCCTCTCTTTCTCCCCCGTTTACACACAGTAATACAGGTGCATGTCCTGTTCCTTGGAACAGTTTCTTTATAGTAAGGAAACAATTTTATTGGTTACATAATTCCTTTAAAAACAGTGGCATTTTTACATTTCAGGAGTGTTAGTCTTCTACAGCATCCATCCATCACTCAGTAATTTGAACAAGAACACTATTGTATCCTTCAAGAATGATGAAGTTATATAAAAAGAAATAATCTTTTGAAAGTATGAACCACAGAATAGTTTCTAAATAAAGAAGCAAATCTGTGTCACATATTTAAGGCTCTTTCTTAGGTTAACAATATACACATTGTGGACATAATAAAAGAGCAATTCCTTCAAACATTGTTGGGACAATCTGTGTGTCTCTGGTGACATCTGAAAGCTGTCGGTTGAGCTGTGACTTGTCACTGTGTAGGTGGGGCACCTTTTCTAAGAAGAGTACCTAGCAGAAAAAGAATGTAGAAAAGATGAATTTTGTTGCTGCTTTACTTTTATCATATGTGTGATACTGGCCTTGAAACTGGAAGTGACCTGAAGGACACTATATCACATTTAAAAATAAACTTTCTTGGGCTTCTCATCTAATGTATGTTCAAAGTCAGACTGCAGGTGAATTCAAATCTCAATGTATTTGATTACATCCCTTTCAGATGATTGTTCACGGTCTCTGCGAGCCAGTGCCCTATCCAGGGAGCTACGTTAACTCCCCTGCAGACAGGTCCCTCAGGGGAGGCTTTCCATTTCTCTTACATGAATGAAATTATGATGAATGGTTTTAATTTAAAAAAGTCTGAATCAAGCCCATAAAAGTGAATCTGTATTAATCACATAAAGGCTTCAAATTAATGTTCCAGAAACAATCTTTAATGGGCAAGTGGCCCCAGTACCTAAAAGATCAGAGGAGAAATGACCCAGGGGTCCAGAGGCCAGTGACAAGAACTGTCCATGCCATAACCTAATGATATTCCACATGTTATTGATAGAGATATTTTTGTGGCTTTGGACATCTTTCCCAAATGGGTAAGCAGGAACTTCAAGTTTACTTCTGTTTTTACAAACAGAAGCTATGTAGTCCTAAATTTAATTAATCCTAAGTCTAGGATTGACTGTATAGAGAAGGTATGTGGTGTGCCCTATACTCAGGACATTAGGGTGGGGACACTGGTTGTGTTAGCTTTTGTTTCTGTAACAAGTATCGGAGATAAATCAACTAGTAAATGAGGTCTAATTTAGTTCACAGGTTTGGGGTTTCAGTCCATGACTGTCCTATGGCTTGAGTCTGTGGTAGCAAATGACACCTTGATAGGGTACAGAGCACTGGAGGCCTGTGCACCTCATGGAGAAGAAGAGGGACTGCTGGGATCCCAGTCTGCTCTTTGCAGCATGCTACCAAAGGACCTAAGATCTCCATTATGCCTCCATCAGGTTTCTGCTACTGTCTAGTAGTGTTAAGGTAAGAATTGAATCGCAACACAAATGTCTTTAGGGAGCATTGCAGATCTAAACAAGAATATTCATTTGTTGGGCAGATCCATCAGAGTGGATTCTGACTGCTCTAGGGAAGGTTCATGATCTTAAAGGAAGGTCTTGCTCTTCCAGCAGAGTGACAACGTTGTCTAGCTGCTAAGAATGAGTGCTCCAGCTCTTAGGCCAGGATGCCTGATGTCACAAAGCCAGAGCTCTCACAGTCTTCTTTTCCAGGAGAGGAGGAACGGAGAAGGAAGATCAAATTGTCATTTTCTTAAAATGTCCTCATTTTCAGCAGTTACACACAATTTCTCCTTGTTCTTTTTGCAAAATCATTTATGTGCTCCCAAAATATGTAGTACACTCTGTACCTTTGGGGAGGATGTGTTTTAAAAGAAAAGAAAAAAAAAAAAACCATTGGTAACCAAGTAAAAGCAACACTAAAACATTGCTTACAATACTGGTTGGTTTCAGCATGCTAAATTAGCTAGAATTTTGTTAAATGCATCTACTATGTCTTCCTCTTTGATTTACTAGTATGGGCTGCTCTGAAATCTGTGTTCACTGATGCTTTCACACACATTTCCTTCCATTGTAACTCTCAAACCTGTATCACAGTGAAATGGAATGCACTGCACCAAATTTTTCATAACTGAACAAACTGAAGTCATCCAACTGCAAAACACATTGCACCTGCAAAATTCAGGGTCTGAATCATGGATTAGTGATGGTGCCTTGTGGCAGTGGGAGCCATAGGTGTTCACACATAATAAAGGATCTTCCTACCCGAGGAAGATAACTAAGCTTCCCCTACAAAGGCACAGTCTTCCTATCACTGTAGTGTTAAGAAGAAAAACAGGAGTCCGGAAATTCAGCAGCACACATACAATTGATTCTGACAGATACATTCAGACAATTCAAAGTCATTATCATTACACAGCAAAGGAACAACTGGATATCTATTTGGAAAAACCATAAACTCTGACCCCTACTTCACACCAGAAATGGCCACCTGAGATAGACCCAACTTGGAAATTCCCCTCATGCTTATCACTCAACACACATGAAAACATATATCATACAAAGACTCATTCAGTCATATATACAATAGCTTTTTTCAAAATGCTCAAGAGAAAACAATTGGAATAACATTAACAGGACCAGGGATGTGGGTGTGAACAAGGTGAAAAACTGTATCAGCAAGGAATGACTAGGAATTGGATATGAAAGATGACACTCAAAGACATTATACCGAATAAAGGACTATCACAGAGATCACTTGCTGTATGGTTTCATTTCTATGCTTTTAAAGGTACAGACAATTGAATTATGCTGTCAGAAAAGGAAAATCATGACTTCTTGAACAACTGAAAATGGACAAGAGAGAAAAATTTGCTGAGATGCTGCAAATGTCTGTTCTGTAGCAGTCTCCTCCAAGATCAAACCATTCATCTTGGAAGTAAGCTCCTTAAGACACAGGATTTTTATAGGAAAGTGAAACAGCCAGATGTTCTAAGAGGAGGTGAAATAATCCAACCTACAAGGATGCTCATTAAACTCAGGAAGCAAACAAGACAAAACAGCATCAGGAAGTACTTGAAACTGACCAGATTAAGTATGTATTTCTCTCCCCAAGCATATATAACAGTAAGGACTGCTGAGAATGACTCTCAGAACTGCTGAGCTGCCTAAAACAAGCAGAGATCAGTCCAGGTGCCTGGAAAAGGCTCAGTCCAACTGAGCTACCTGGAAAGGACACTGTCCAACCCCTTAAGCTGCCTGCAGGCTCTGCAGTGTGCTCCAGGTTTCCAGTTTCTGTGAGATGTTACCCATGCTGGCGTGGGGAGTTGATGACATAGCTGTCTTTGAGTCCCTTCTGTTCCCTGGAAGTAACCCCTCACCCATATTCCTGTAAGTAACCCCAATAAAACTCACTGGCTCACCAAGTTGGAATCGTGGTATCAGTACTTAAGTCTGTCATTAGTTCCGTATTTGAGGGGAGCAGATATTTCCCCCAGGAATAGTGTCAGACAACAATATTCTGTGACTCTATTGGGGTGCATGTATTTGTCAGAACTTACAAACTGTACATCTATGGTGAGTTGAGGGCCGACTGGTACGTAGCAAGTTCCAGACAACCCCCACCCACCACCACCACCACCACCACCACCACCACCACCACCACCACCACAAACCCCACCAAATCCTCCAAAAACAAAAACAAAAAACTGACCCAATTTGTCAACATCATAGTAATTATTTCATAGTTTCCAAAGAGAAGAACTAGGAGCTAGACTCTTGTGGGAAAGGATATTGCTTGCTTGTACATTCAAAAACAATAAAAATACCACATCAGAAAGTTGTAAAGCATCTCACTGACATAATGCCATCCCTATGGGCACACTGCTTCCACTGATGCTATGCAGGACAATCCAGCACTGCAGGATACTCATCCCTGAGTGGAGGAGAAGAAAAGCAGCCCCAGCTCCAGGTGAGTCTTTGCTTCAAGCTGGCCCATGGATCTTACACGTTTGACCCATGCTTGATAGCATCAATCATTTGTTCTGACAACCATCCCATGAGACAGATGCTGCTACTGCCTGAGAGGATGGAGAAAACTGACAGAGCGATCACTAACCTCATCCAGACCACCAATGGGGGCATCCTGACAGTGAAGCTCAAAGGAGTGTCCTTTGAATTAGTTAAGCCACCATTCCTGAGCTTCTAGGCCTCCCCATGGTCTTTAAAGAAAGTGACTAGATACAGAGTGGAGAAGCTGTGAAAGAAGAATGATGACTTAAAATAGTTAGAAATATGAATTGTAAAGGTTAGCACATAGTAATAAAAAGAAGGAAGAAAATTAAAATGGAAAGCAGAAAAAAGGTTGTTCTAGTTTGCTTTTCTGTTGCTCTGATAAAACTGACCATAGCAACTTAGGAAAGGAAAGGGTAGCTCAAGCAGGAAGTAAAGCAGAAACCAAGGAGGAATGCTGCTCATCAGCTAGCTCACCGGTACACGCTTAGTTAGCTTTCCTATATCACTCAGGCCCACCTGCCTAGGGGATGTCGCTGTCTGCAGTGGGCTAACATCAAAACAGTCTTTCACAGATATGACCACCAGCCAATCTGGTCAAGGCAATTCTTCAGTCGATACTCCTTCTTCCCAAGTGACTCTAGGTTGACTCTAGGTATCAACTTAACATTAAGAACTAACTAGGATGCCAGGCAGTGGTGGCACATACCTTTAATCCCAGCACTTAGGAGGCAGAGGCAGGTGGATCTCTGAGTTTGAGGCCAGCCTGGTTTACAGAGTGAGTTCCAGGACAGTCAGAGTTACAACAGAGAAAACCTGTCTTGAAAAACAAAACAAGAGAGAGAGAAAACAAACCAGGAAGCATTAAGGAAGTAAACTAGAAAGAAAGAAAAGCAGCCTTGCAAATAACTTTGAACTTAGTGGTCAAATTTGCCAGTATATGTACATACATATGTGTGTGTGTGTGCATGTGTGCTTGCAATGTCACATAGCTCTCTGGGTTCTCTTATCAAGAGACCCCCCTCCCATTTCTTTACTCAAATCAACAGCTTGTATTTCAGGTTGTAATGTAAAAAAAAGTAGATGCCTGAAGGGACCTTGGATTTCACCACCCCAAGGCCCAAAGAGGGAAGCAGAGCCCGTAGATTACCCACAATTGGACTGTATGGCAGAACCTCCAGGTAAGTGTTGACATAGCAGTGAAATAGCTCTTAGCATTGGTGTACATGAATCAAGTAGCAATTAGATTTCAAGCCCTGAACAAGATCCATCCATCACCCTCCTCCAACAGCCACAGGCAGGGGAGAGAAGCAGCCCATTTCCACTAAAAGCACAAGCTTCGTTGTATTGAGCCTTGTGTTCAACCTTAGTCCCTGAAGTGCAAGACTAGAGAGATCTGCAGTAAGTCACAGAGCTCAAGGCTCCAGACTGTGTGGTAATGACAGTGGAGATGGGACACAAGGAGGGCTGCATGAGAGGGGATCTGCAAAGACCACATTGGAACATGACTTGACAATGAAGGATCACATCGGCCCCAAAACTATAGTGGTCTGAGAACTAGTGCATAAGAACAAAAGTGTTGCAATCTCCACAGATGCAAACAAAACACGTACATTCCCCCATACACACACATACACAAAGGAGACAAATAGAATAAGCAATCATATGATTTTCATCAAAGCAAATCCAACCTTTACTTTAGGACATACATGTGTCATCTTGGACAATTCATACAGGAGGCTTCAGCATATAAATGAAATACACCCTCATGAGAATTTTATTATTAAATGTTATCAAGCTCTTTGAAGTGAAACCTAACTTTAACTTTTTTGAGGTAGTGGTTATTAAAACTAGGGCCAAGTACATAACTAGGCAAGCAAGCACTTCACCCCTAAACTATATCCCCAACCTTCTTCTTACTTTTTATTTCAGACAGGGTGTCATTCAGAGACCTTGCTCATTAAGGGACTAGGCTGTCCTTGAACTCATTCTGTAGCCCAAGCTTGCCTTGAACTTGCAACCTTCCTGTGTCTACCTTCCCAGTAGGCAGAGTCCCAGACCTGTGTGAGATCACAGAGCTGTACTATCAAACCCAACAAAATATCAGTGTATCTCTGATTTGACCTGATGCCTTTTTTTTTTTTTTTAGGTTTCTCCACTTTATTTAAAATTTAAAAACTGCAGAAATTAAAATAGTATTTGAAATCCAAATAACAATGAAGTATTATTTTTACACCACTGACCATCTTCTACTAAGAACCCATCCTGGAAATTTTAAAAGCTAAAACATATGAATTATCCCCAAATTATCTTATATCTATAACAGTTTTACACACACATATATATGTATTATATATATACATACACACACACACACACACACACACACAACTTATATACAAGTTTTCTGTACAACTATAACAGCTGTACTTGATGGACCAAGGGTAGGAACATGTTTCATCAACCACCACACAGTAAATATTTTTTCCAAGTCATTAAAGAATGAAACCAGTCCCAGCCAAGGCCTAAATAAATGGTCATATATGCATGTCAATAAAATTTTACCTATGTAACAAAAGACTGCATTTGCCCCAAAGGGCATTTCTTGCCAGGCACTAATCTAGATGAGACTAAAACATTATATAGAATTCATCCTTCAGTACACACTGGAAACTGAAACGTCAGATAAAACAAAACCAAACCAAAAACAAAACATAAACGAACACTGCATCCAAATGTACATTAGATGCAGGAAGTTTCTGGCAGTTGGTAAATTCCACCATCTGACAGGAGAGTCAGAGTGTGTATCTTTTCCCACACAAAGTGTGTGTACAGCTGGAGACAGCGCACATCCTGCACGTGACTCAAGAAGGCTATAGAAAGTGTTCCACTTGCAAGAGGATGGTTCACATGTCTGGGATCAACTTTTAACAGGCCCAGGGCACACTAAAGAGGAAAAAAAAATCAGATCCACCACGTAGGAGCCCAATTCACTCAACCTCAGGAGGGCACTGAAAATATTCGACTTTGAAAAACACAGAAAATAATAAGGGGAGCAGAGGAAAACCAGGGCAGGTCTCTCCCAAATAGCGCAAAGGAAGGCATGCTCACAAGCATCAGGAAAAATCAATTAGAACGTAATCTTTATATGAGGAGCAGCAAGTGTTATATACATAACCGCCACACTGAACAAGCCCACCCCCTCAAACCAAGAGCACCTTAGAAGTTTGCCCGCCACCCTGTTTAGAATACTACCCGCCGTACTCTGCAACACACGTCTATACCGATCTTGTTTTACCACCCTCTTTAGAAACTCCAAACCTTTTACCTATTTTTTCTCCCATCTTCTCAGCTTCCCTTCACTGGCACAAATGGCTTGTGAGGACGGAACCCGGCCTCTTTCTCCCAGCTGCATACCTGGCCCTCAGGATAGTGCTTGGCAGAGCAAGTCCTCGCTGACGGGATCAGTGAGGATCACCCAGTGAGGATCTTTTCCACACAGCTTTGGAACCTAGTTATTTCTCCTTCCTCTGCATGGCAGGGTTCCTGCGCCCACTTTCGACTGCCACTGAACTTCGCTTAGTACAGAAGATGACATTAAATGTTAGCCTTCCCACGGCAACAAAGCGATGGAGTTTTATTTTCAATTCAAGTTCCACTGTGAACATGGAACATTTTAGCCAACTGTGTGGTGAGAATTCTACACTTGGTATTTGAAAGCCAGCATTTTACTCTTACATAAAAACAGATGTCTCTACTCTTGGGTTCCCAGGCTCCAGATAATTTTTGCTGTATTTTTTTAATTAAAAAAAATATATTTAAACAGTAGAAAGAACAGGAAGTAAAATCCAAACTTCCTTTGAATATAAATTCAAAGAGAACTGCAGGAATGTGAGAGGTGCGTGACTACAACAGAAAGGCACGGGTGTCAGAGCAGTGCACGGAATGTCACTAGAGCTAGAGGCACGAGGGAGACCTCACTTAGAGCAGTGCCTTCTCTGAGAGAGACTGGGAGGGAAGTGAGGTCAGATGGCATGCGTGTGAAATACAGCTTCTTGTCAAATACACATCTGGCATCCATGAGCCCACACATCTCTGGCTGACAACTTCTTTGAGGTGGTTTCAAAAGGTACACACACACACACACACACACACACACACACACGCACACACACACACACACAGTGCCCTAGAACCCACACGCAAGCTCCGTAACGAATTAAAGGTTGCCCTGACAACGCACCCTGAGATCCCTTCTTGTCTACTCTCACAAGTATCTTAGACTACCCATGTTAGCAGGGTCTCCAGAAAGCACCCAGATTTCCTTTTATTCTGTATATAATTCATTTTCTGTTTTATTAGCACTACTAATAAGAATGTCATTTTAATATATTCGAAATTGCCCTTGCCAGGGATGCAGGCACATTTACTTCGAAATTCCTGGCCGTGTTCTGCTTCTGGCCTCTTCCCACCTAACCATCATTAATTTCCACACCAATCAGTGTTTGGCAAGTCTTTCTCTGATCGCTAACTCAGGCTGGCTCCCTGTAGCCCATCCTGTCAAGTATACTGTTCTTCCTGTGATGGGCTCTGCCTGCTGATAGTAAACCCAAATTAACCCTTTCACCTGGTCTGGTTTGGGTTCAATGCTAACTGCATGACTGCATGCTTGACTCTAGGCCTCACGTGGCCGGCCACACCTAACCCAGGGGTGATGAACTAAAATATACAGATCATTGAATGAAAATCCTAAGCTCAAGTTTCTCAGCCCTGCTAATGAACAGTAATAATGCCATGCACAGGAAGGATGGCTGTTCTCTGTCACAGAAACACAGTGAGCTTAGGAAGAAGGAATAACCTTTAAAAGTATCCTCCGCCATGTTTAAAGTGCTATGGTTATGTATTACATAAGAATGGTTCAGTCATTGTTGACCACATACTCAACAGGGGACCCTGATACCTAGAACCTTTGCAGTCATAGGAATGTGCAGCACACTTTAGTAGTGTGTTTGTGGTATACTGCTAGTCATATGAAAGCACAATATGAACCATGATAAGTTGGACACTGTTGATGAGAAATGACCGTTGCTGGCTAATGCACTTTCCTTCCTAGTATCGGAGATTCAACCAAGAGGCTGCTACATGCTAGGCAATTTCTCTACCACTGAACCGCATTTCACACTTCTAAAATGATCTTTTAACTTTTTAATTTAGAGACAAGATCTTGTTAACTTGTCCAGGCTGATCTCGAAGCTGCAATAACCCGGCCTCAACCTCTGGAATATCTGAGACTCAAGTTATACTATGCTTTTTGTCACTAGGGTCTACCCCTGCAGATATCTTTATTGTATACTTAATACAGAGGTTCAAAATGTAAACTGCAAAACACTCTGATGAGTTACTGTGCCAGCAGTCACAAACATCTGCTGATGGTGTCAGTTTACTGAGCCACGAGGCCACGTGACTGCCGACCACACCATTTTCATCTCCTGAGTATACTGCATGATGTAGACAGAACTACCCAAGGACAAACTTCTTAGAACAAGTGAGGCATGACTGTTTGAGCACTGAGGTAAGTCTGGCAATTCCCAAGCATCTTATCTGAACTTTCCCGGAAGGCAGAGTTCTTGCGTGACCCTATGATTCCCAGTCTCATGTGGGCGCCCAGTACCAAGCCCTGAAATGTTACGTAACTACCACGAGTTACACTGTAAACTGACCTGCAGACAAGGAGACAGACAGCCCTAGGCTCACAGAACAAGTCCTTTAAAACAGTTTTTGTTTTGTTTTTTCTCCTATTGGTCACATAAGAAACCACAGAAATCTGAGCTCTGGAGAGGAATGGAAAAGGGACCTGATGTTCACTGCAGCGCTCTCCAAAGGCCCACGATGGACCTGCAAGTAGTTTCTGGTACAAAGTGAAAGCAGTCCCCAGCTAGGAAGCAGGAACTGGAGCCAGAGCCCTGTCAAGAAACTGAGTTTGGACAGATTCTTCCCCAGAGCCTCAGGTGAGAACATGGCCAGGCAACACTGGAAGTGTCAAATCTTAGCAAAGGGCCTGGCTGGCCTGCAGTGGGCACTGGTCCTCAGAACTCGGCGCTACTTGTGGACTTTTGAACTAAAGAGCCCTAGAGAACCAATGTGCTTTCCTGTGTTAACAGAGATATCACATCATCCCCAGTGCACTGGAAACACTGCTAACTGTCCTCACAGACCTGAGCGCTCAACCGATGGCAGAAGAGCAAGTGTAAATGGCTATCTTATCCCCGCTACAGAACCGTGAGATCTCAGGAGGCAGAGCCTCCTGTAATGGCGTGATGGCTTTTGTTTACTGACCTATGTTTTTACAGGGATACAGTGAAAGATGACAATGGACAGCTGTTTTCCTCAAGTGCTCAAAGGGGAATCAGTCCTTTCGTGATACTTTATAATGCTATTATCAATGACAGCAACATCAGTAGGAGAGAATGTTTTGTCCATTACTTTTCTTTGGGTAAATATTAACTACTAAAACACAAATATTTTTGGAAGTGAAATTACTGTTATTTCAATTTAGACGTACTTGTTATGTGTCTGCTCCATGGCAGATGTTATATAGCACAGATAAGTCAACCCATGCTGTCTAAATAGCCACAGTCTGCTGAGAGAGAGAGAGAAGGGGTGGGGAGTGAAGGAGAATACGAGCACTATTTGGAACTGAAACACGTGATCTCTATCAGTGCAATAGTGGTAATTTGTGTGATATTTAAGGCCCAATGTAGTCACACAAGTCGAAATACTTCATATGATGGTTCATATGATGATGAGAGGTCGAAGTGTTTATTACATTCCTTCACCCATTCACTTGTCATCTGTCCTTCTACGCATGCAGGATACTTATGAGTTAAACAGAAACATCAGATATTTATAACATTTGTGTGTGCGCTCAAGTGACCAACTACATGTTTTTGAAAACTGGCTTTCTGAAACCCCGTTTCTACCTACTGCAGGCTGCTGAGACATGAAAGACAATTGACAGTTTTAAATTTGTATAATTATGCATCATACCCCAATGCAACATTCTGTATACCATGAAATTGTATATAGCTATACAAAGATAATGCAATTTTTTTCACTAATTTCTAAAGTTCCCCAGACAAAAACTTATGAAAACCAGACATTCTGTACCTAAATAAAACATGGTAAACTTTTCATTCCTGACCTAAAAGTGAGAAATGATTGTACTTATATTCATCAGAAGAGTACCATTAAATAGGAAATGGTTAAGTGTTTGAGCTCTAGATAACATATAGACTCGTATAGAGAGACAGTCACGCATATACACAGAGACACAGATGTACAGACACAGCAGTGTTTATCATATTGGTCTTGTTGGGAGAAAGTAAAATACTCTTAATGCCCAGTTTTTACATTTGTGTATTTGGTGTTTATGAGTGTTTTGCCTGCATGTATGTATGTGTTCCATATACATACCTGGAACCCAGGGAGGTAGAAAAGGGTGTTAAACCCTCTGGAGTAGGAGCTATGTATGGGTTGAGAGCTGTGATGTGGTCTCTGGGAATGTTAACTGATGAGCAATCTCTCCAGTCCCTAATACCTATTATTTAGAAATGATCTTATTTCTAGTGAGAAATTTCCTCATTATAACCCATCTTTTTTCTTTTTTCAAGACAAAAGTTTCTATGTAGCCCTGACTGTCCTGGAACTTTTTATGTAAACCAGGCTGGTTTTGAACTCACAGAGACTTTGTCTGCTTCCCAAGTATTGGGATGAAAGGTATGCATGATGCCTGACTTACCCAAGTCCTATCATTTTCTTTTCAAAGGCCAAGACAGGACTCTTTACACAAACTGCTTTCTAATTTACTATTGGAAACTATTCGTAAATGAAATGTCTTAAAGTCAATCATCAGATGCTCAGCATCTGCTGTGTGCTAGACAATGTCAAGGATGCAAAGCAGAGCTCCTGGAAAAATCAGGTGCCTAGCCACAGCGGGTGTGTTGACTTCGGCAGAAAATGACAGCACACAGCCGGCAGCCCCAATTAGTCATGCGTTAGAACAGAAATGTGTCCACGAACACACAGAAAACTAGTTATGGCATGAGCTAGGTGTAGTAGCCTGTGCTACTGGTCCCAGATACACACAGGCTAGGTGTAGTAGCCTGTGCTAATAACAGTCCCAGATACACATAGGCTAAGGTAAGACTCACAGTAAGCAAAATAAAGCACTACTAGGAACTATGTATTCAGAAATGAGTAAGATGATGATAAATGCTACAATATTTTTTTAAGGAGGGCTGGAGTTTGAGCCTCCCCCTGTGATGGAAAACACTGTTTTGGGGTGAAGATTAGATCAATGGGATCCACAATTCAAAGCACCACAGTGGTGGAGACAATGATAATTCTTTTTCAATAACAGATCACCCAAGCAGCCTCACAAAACCTTCCCTAAAGGAACACCTGAGCCTCCTATTTTTATCCTTTTCCTAAAATATTTTTGGAAGGCCCTAATTGGATTAAAAAAAATAAATAAATAAAACACTGCAAAGCACTGTGAGCTAGACAACTCACTGCCAACCGAGTTTTCAGAATACTGAACGTGTGTTAGTAGCCTAGTGTGTGAGCAGTTTAAGGACCCCTAGCCCTGATCTTCCTCAGCACACAGAAGCCAGGGAATGAGAATCACGAAGCTTTCATGCTAGCAATTGTTCCAAGGAATAGGAAGAATTAAAAACAGAAGTTAATGTTTAAATTAAGTCTTACTTTGACATTACATTTTTCTTTTAATTCTCAAAGTGGTCACCAAGCACACCAACTCCTATGAAAGGAAGCTAGTTTTTCAAATTCCAAAATCTCATTATTCATTATGTGCATTAACAAGCTTGCAGAGCCCTTTATGTTCTATAATTAGTCATTCACCAAAACAAACAAAAATATATAAAGATAGGATGCCTCTACTACCATGTATTAAAATGTATGATTTGGTCTATAAAGAAGGAAATGGGGGGAGGAGGGGGAAGAGAAGGAAAGAGAGAGAGAGGAAGAGAGAACAAGACAGAGACAGAGATGAAGGCACCCAGAGCAAGACAGACAGACAGACAGACAGAGAGCCTCTGCTTGCAGCTGGGTAGGGGTGAGCCCCAGCTTGTTCCCTTGGCCCCAGGAAGCTGCATGAGGGTTGATGACTGAAGAGGGGAATACTATAGGCCCTTCTAAGGAAACTCAAATGGCAGACTCCAGGCAGTGTTCACAATCCGCTCCATAGATGAAGTTACTTAACAATCCATCCTCTCCAAACAGAAAGATTGCATCTTCAGGAATGTACCATTTAGTGTTTTCCTACAGTCAGCTGGGCTCCTTGCGTGGGTTTCCAGGTATACAGAATAAATTGAAACACTGCAGAACACTTTAGCACTACTTTGAAAAAGAGGCTTTCATTCTTCTCCTATCTCTGGTGTTTTGCACAGGAAAGAAACCCACTGGTTTTCCATAATTCTGCTTAATTAGGTTCAGCACTAAAATATCAATTTCAATATTTTCTGGAAATGTCCCTACCGCCACCATTTTTCCGCTACATAACTCTTCTGTCTACGTAAGTCTTTTATTGACCAACTCTAGAAACCTGTCATCTGCCTAAGTCTCCTGACTCCAACATCCAAGTCCTTAAAAGTCTATATACTATGTGTAAAACTATGTAATGCTGGTAAACCAAACACTTACAGCTAACCATCACAGCCACAGTAAATCACGACCCCACAACTTCTGCTCAGTGGAAAAGCACAGTGGACAGTACATTAGGCATACGTATTCAAACCTAGGCCACTAATGGTTGCCTGACTTGGAATCAATCACTCTTCCTATGAAATTGGTGTGAGCAGGTGCTGCATGACGACATTAATGCTCTATGATGGGTGTGGGGCATAGCTCCATGGCAAAACAATATCCAAGCATGCACAGGACCTGGGCTCCATACCCTGTAGCACCACAAGACAAAAGCAGAAAAAAAAAAAAAAAAAGAACAGAATGCTTCCTTTCCTGGGGTGACACATGGACAAAGGTTTCCCTCTTTGGATCCCTATTCTAAGTGAGCAAGAACATAATCATATATAAATACAGTATACAGACACGGTCAAAGGCTTTCTGGCATGTTAGGTGTACACATGGGAGACTGTGCCATAATGAGGACTGTCGGTATACACTGTGTACCAGACTAAAACTCAGACATTTCTTTTTGATGATTAATGCCTGGATATCACCTAAAAACTCTTCTCATTATCCTTAACTGTAAAAGGGGCACTTTTCAGAATGGCCCAAGTTATACAAAGTATTTCTGAATGAATTATGATGATTTTATTTCACATTTCTGTAGTTGTATACTAATATCTAGTGACAGTTTTATTGTTACTAATTCATTTAAAAGCAATGTTTCACTGCATAACCCCAGTTGGCCTCAGCTTCCTAGGCACTTAGATTGTAAGTGAGAGCCATCAGGCCGGGCTTGTTCTGATAACTCAATTACATAAAATATAGGAATTCAATTACAGCTAATCTGTTCAGTAAATATCACATTTAATTTCCTTATATTAACATATTCTTAGCTGAAAGGAGTAAAACTTCTCTGCTAGTATGTTAGCATGCTAGTATGTTTCCCCTAAAATACATATGTTGAAATCCAACAACCCAGGCAATGGGACTAGAGAGAAAGGCCTTTGAGTGGTTTTTAGGTCCCTAATCCTAATGGTGGGGTACTCCTAAAAAAGGACCCCAACTTTCTTTCCCAATCTGCCATGTGAGAACACAGAAGCTCCATACTTGAGGAACAAGCCCTTGCTGGTCCAGAGCCTGCTGATGATTTCCTACTGTTTGACCCTCCATAACCGTAAGCAATAAACTCTCATTGATTTTAATTTACTTGGTCTAATGTACTTTGCTATAGCAGCTAGGATGGATTAGATATTCATTTTAATTTTTTCCGTTTTTTAAAATATGGGTGGGTGTTTTGCCTGCTTGTATGTTTGTGTGTCATGTGTATGTAGTGACTGCAGAGACCAGAAGAGGGCACTGGATCCTTTGGGACTGGAATTACAGATGGTTGTAAGCCACCCATGCGGGTGCTGGGAATCACACCTGGATCCTCTGGAAGGGCAGCCAGTACTCTTAACCACTGATCCATCTCTCCAGCCTCAAACTAGATATAAGTTTAAAAACTGTCTGTCCCCTATCTGGTACTATACAGTTTCCTAATTAACCACTGATCCATCTCTCCAGCCTCAAACTAGATATAAATTTAAAAACTGTGTCTGTCCCCTGTCTGGTACTATACAGTTTCCTAACAAAAATATTCCTTTGTTTGCATTCCATACTGTATGTCCAGCAGTTGTTGAATTTTAGGTGAAGAAAAAAAATCTGAACTGGATGCAATCAATAAATGGACCTGCCCATAGGATGGAACTTGGGGCTGAGCAGCTCCTAGGCATAGCATAAAATGTGTCTGATTCATCAAAAGGCATTGTATATAGAACTGTTTACAAAAACATGGAAAAGCCCTACCTACGTAGCATGTAGAGTGCAGTCAGGCTGCGCCTTTACTTTGTGAACATTTACTGAACTCCCAATAGATGCCACGCTCTACGGATAGAAAAATCAGTACGTAGACGTGACCTCTGCCCTCAGGAGGTTTAGCTCCCACCTCCATCACTGCGCCCGTTTCTTTTTGCTGAGGTGAGGTGTAGCCTCAAAGCCCCTCGGCAGTCAAGGACAATCCCCTGCCTCCACCTTCAAAGTTCTGAAATTACAAGTGTGTGCATCGTGCTAGGCATCTGTCAGTTAACATTCGGAGAAGAGGTACAGCAGTAAGGAAGACTGTGGTGATGCTGTCGGGGATGGGACTCTCATCCCGGCATCCTGATTTTTACTGGCGTATCACATTGCTTGAATGTGAGCTCCTATGTTACACCACAGGCTACAGACTCACGCTCCCTAAGAGTGGCGTTCACTGCTGTAACTGCACAGGCCTGCACCACACAGCTTGGCAGAGTAGTTAGTTTCACTCCACTAATTCTTAAAATAAGCCATTAACAGACTATTAAGCTTTGACTTTTAAACTAATTAAAGCTCCTTAAAGAGTTTTTATTTTAGCCAATTAACTCACTATTTTCTAAAAAAAAAAAAAAAAAAAAAAGTAGAATAAATTCTGCATCACCTATTTATACAGAACATGTTTAATTGACGGAAAGTTTGAGGGCTCCATTTCCATCCGTGCATAAAGTCTTCTGCTGGTTCCAGGACTTCAACCGGCACGTTGTTAAAGAGTATCCATGAGTTGAGGCCCTAAAGTATACGTCACTGAGCACTGAAGGCACATCACGGCTCAAGGAGTTCAAGTTGACCTCTATTCTGTGATTCTTCCTAGTGAGACTATTCTTGGAAAATTACAAAGCTGATTGTTTTAAGTAGAATATCCAAGCTAGCTGACTAGTATCCATCTGAATTACAAGTCACAACAGATACTTATTTTGATTGTCCTGTGGCGACCTTAACATCTTTTTATTTATGTAGTAATTGCTGTTTTTATAAAGACATTTGAATGCAGATAAATCTGCTTTGTGAAATTATATATTTATGTTTCACTCATATTTTTATCTAAAAGGTATTCTGGGTGCAGTGAAGTAAGTGTATAAAGCACGGGTCATTATCACAGGTATATTGATGTTCACACTTGCTCGTGAACATTCTGGAAGTGAGGCAGTCAGCTATGAAGGGCTACACACAGAGACGGGCTAGATACAGCATCCTCTCAGGATGTCAGACTGTGGTAGTCTATATAAATGCCACTGTTCATGTGCACAAATGCTTTGGGGACTCTGAGCAACACATATGACTATGTGTGAACTCAAAATTCTGTAGGCACTAATCCTTAAATATCACAGACCAGGAGATTCACGCAAGCTCTGCCCATCATGTTTAAGTCCCTGAGCAACCTCAATGAATCACATTCCAACCTAGATGCACGTATGTCCCCCAAAGGGTGAATGCAGTCATTCGATCAAACTAAATGTGAAGGAATCAGGGACTCTCTACCAGCTCTCTATTAAATAAATGTTTTCAGAGACAGTGTAGTACAGTAGGTAAGAGGATAGAGTTCTAGAACAATCCTATAGGGCTTAAGTCCTACGCCATCTCTTATCATCTGCAGCCCTAGACACAGGGCTTCACTTCTCTATACCCTGGTTTCTTTATCTATAAAATGAAAATACAAGAGCTGTTCTTTGCATTAGAGGGCTAAGGGATAATACAGAAAGAGGAATGCAGTAGCTAGAAAGGCCCCAGAAAATAGTAAGAACTATACAAATGTGTGAGGATGCAGGGTTATTATCACTAGGGAAGATAACAGTGATATGAAGGGGAACATGGAAAATCAGGAAGGGCTTTAACTGAGGATAGGGAAGGACGGAGATCAATACAACAATCTGAAATTGACCTGGCATACTAACAGCGGCTCTTTATTCTTTATTTCAACTGATTTTGATGTAGATAGGGTTTTTAGATACTGAAACACTTTCTCTCTCCCTCTCTCTCTCTCTCTCTCTCTCACACACACACACACATACACACACACACACACACACATACACACACACACACACACACAAACACACACATTTTAAAAAGGAATTAAATATAGATGTGTATGTAGCACTCCCAGCCCAGGCACATTGGCATCTCCTGTGCTAACGAGTGCAGTCCTCGGCATGACATGCTGTCACGTGGTGGTGCACGTGGCACCAGAACAGCTGACCAATCACCTGGCTAGCCCCTCACTCTTCTCAAAAATATCTCTATTATATTCATTGTGTGTGTAGTTGATCCTTATGTGGATATCAGAGGACAACTTGGGGGACGGTGGTGCTCTCTTTCTACCACATGGGGATCCTGGGGATTGACCTCGGGTCGCCAGGCTTGGAGATAAGTGTCTGTAGTCACTGAGCTAACTGCCAGCCCTCGTTCCCCACTTTTAAGCAGTTTGATAAGAGGATCCCTCGGGGCAAAATTGAAATAGATACAGTGAAGAAGCCCAGGGAAACTAAGGGTCTGACTATGTAAAACTGTCTTGCCAAGAATCAACTACAGAACAAGCAGGCCCTGTGGATGGTACTGCAGTGCATGCAGACTTCTTCACTACTGCAGCTTCCTCGAAATGTGCATGCTGTTTCAAATTTAGAACTTGTTCATCATAAATGCAATCAGTGCAATTCACTGAACAGAGTATGCGGAAGCAAGCGAGAGTCATCAGGAGAACTCGGTCCAATAGTTCTACTCCAGTTGTTCCTTCTTCTTAGTGAGTGAACAGGGAGAAAGGTCAGGGGAGTTGGGAAGCCAGGCCACTGTATATTTCATATAACACAGAACAGCTGGCTTTCAATTCTGAGCACTGCTCTCTAGCAGATGGCAGCACCAAATCCTATAGCTGAAAGGGAGAGAGGAGAGGATACAGTCACACTGGTTTGGGCAAAGCACTTATTTCCTAGATGCTTAATATCACAAAATGCTGTTGATTCAAAGTCTTTATCTTTCAATCAGTGTAGCACAAAACAATGTCACAAGTTGGTAACGTGGTGACCTCTGTTGTGAGCAAACTTCATCCAGAGAAATGCCCCAGTCTCTTAGCTACCTGGCAACAAGATTCATCACCTGCTCTCATTTTCCTTCACTGTGACTGACCCCAGACAGACAGAAGATAAAATGGTGACAAATCTGCCTGTGGGAGGGAGATATGAGATCATTGGTTAACATGCTGTTTGAAAGATCACCATCATCCACTGATCATACCTAACATCATGAGATGTTTAAAATTTGGAGAAATGGAAAAAGCAAGTGAAAATAAAAAGAAATGCACTTTAGATGAAGAGGTTGGATCCATTTCTTGCATTTATGTTCACTTGCTCATTCATGTTGTTACGTTACTGTGATGTGTCTGAGACAATACATGGTCGAGAGGAATTGGCGTGGGGCATGACAGGTCAGCCTGGGCCACAGGTGGGCTCTTTACCCAAGTGAAGTAAACTTCCCATTCTTAAGTGTGTATGTCAAGGGGAAAACACAGCATTTACCACTATAGTTTATTTCAATAACACAGAATCATATGTCAACAAGGTTTCAGAAACAAGAATAGCAGAGAAAAGAGAACTATCCTAAAGTAGACCCTTTCAGTCTCATTAAAAACTGAGTATATATATGTGTATGTGTGTGTGTGTGTGTGTGTGTGGGTGTGTGTGTATATATATATATATATATATATATATACACATATATTCATAATTCATATTCCTAACTGGTTACAATTCATTTTCTATGCATCCTAGTATGTGTCTAGATTTTCAACTTTAAGAACACCTTTAAAGTTTGTAATATAAATATTATCAAAAAAAGAGTTCAATTCCCAGGACTGAGATTGAACTCAGGTTTATACTTAAAATGATGTGGAAATTGAGGATAGAGGTTTAGCTCAGTGATAGAATGGTTGTTTAGCATCCACAAGGCCCCAGGTTCAATCCCCAGTACTGTGGGGAAAATTGGTACTACTCCCTGAAGTCCTACTGAGATGTGATGCACACAATCTTACTGCTTTGATGGCATTAAAGAAGCTGAGTTTCTTCCTCTTCGAGGACCAATGAGCGGGAAGATAATATATGAATCCTGATCTCTAAAGTAGAATGGTACAGAAGTCATAAAGCAACCATGGGGAGAACTGTCCTGCCCTCAGGCCACTGGCACAGGTTTCTCTGTTATTACACTTCAAATATCAATAAATGAACTTCTTAGAAAAGAGCAAAGTGCTTTTGCAATCTGCTTGCTATGTGAGCAGTAGTCACGTGCTGTGGGTGTGTCTGCTCTTGGGATGAAATTACTCATTCTCACAATAATAATTTTTAAGAAAAGAAGAAACAGGAGGAAGTTCACCAGGCAGATCTTCCCAGGTATATTATGTTGTGGAAGGCAAGATTTTTGAAGAAGTGACCTTCAAGGAGGAGGCCAACTTCCATTAGGGACTTAAATCATCAAACATCAGACAAGAAGCAGTAAGAGAATTCCTGTGATCCTTCCCACCATCCAGAGGGGCCTGGCACCCAACACAGCTTCATTCGCAGAAGTAATTTCTTCAATGGCTGATTGGTGGAACTATCTGAAAGCATTAGATGAAATTTCAAGACCATGTAAATCCAGTAGGATTCACAACAGTAGGATATTGAATGCATGTGTCCTATGAACATCAAAAGGAAGGAATAGAAAACAGAACTGGGGATGAAGGCTTTTGTAACCTTGACTCTGCACTGCCTCTGCCAGCCAACAATCACACTGAGACTAGGCATGTCCTCATGTTCACATGGGGGACCTGACACCATGGACTCTATTGACACCAGAGTTTTCTGGCTGTCAGAAAACTCTGCCTTGTTGGCAGGACCCAAACACAGACAGCTATGGAAGAGAGATGATTATGGTAAGTCAGGGCCAGACACAGGTGTGTGTGTGTGTGTGTGTGTGTGTGTGTGTGTGTGTGTGCGCGCGCGTGCATGCACGCGCGCGCACATGTGCGTGTGCTCATACCAACCATCCTACCATCAGCGCCGGTCAGATTAACCCTACCCAGAATCTAAGCACAGAGGCCCTATAGATGAGAAGTACTCAGAAAAGGCAACATGCTGCAGTTCCATTCAATGGAAGGAGTTACATCACAGGATAAAGATTCTGGCAGATTAGCTAAGGGCTTCTTCAAGGTAAAAGCCAACTCTTCACCAAGGTGCTGTGGATGCTGGGCACACATCTGTCAAGAAGAGCCTCAGGAGGCCTCTCAGGAACTCCTGAAAGCTAAGCATGAAGCTCCTCTCCCTCTGATAGGCATGGAGACAGGGGCTGGTGCTTTTAATATGTAACTTGATGCACCTGTCACTTTCATAGAGGTTTTAATTAGGTGAAGAGTACCTATGCTAAGAATAAACCTATCAAAAGAATCCCCACTACATTCTTATAAATATGTTGAAGGCTGGCAATGGTAAAACAATCTCAATTTTCTCAGTTGGTGTTAAATATGGTACCTCTCTGTTTTAAATATTTCAAGACTGCAGGGACATAAAACACAGTTCTGAGCAGAAAGCAGTCAGCAACAATGGCCCCAGAGCTAATGGCCAGGAATGATGGCAAATGTCACCAGAGCCACAGTAAGCATCAATGAAGAATTAATGTTTGGGCAAAAAGAGGCTATGGTACATTTATGCATCCTCAACCATCTCTCAGTGAGAGAAGGCCAACGTGTCTCTCAATGGGTGCAATTATCTTCCAACAGTACACATAATTGGATGAGTCACTAAGCAGAAGAATCTAGAATTCACTTGATCTAATGTACCCTGAATTTCAACCCAATCAGTGCCTACCTGGACTGTGCTGTCCTGATGCCTATCTGTCTAGTGACAGACTCTAAGGAAACTAGAGCAGTCTGAGATCAGAGGTTCTCTGCATGAGCAAAGAACAAAAGAACAATGAAGACACCCAGGCTTGGTGGCCTTGGTAACAATGAGAAGAAATGGCAGTTTTTCCAATTCTAATGAACTGAGGAAACAAGTCAAGGTGCTGCTAAGAACAGTGCTCACCGGAAAGAGACTCCACTAAAAACCTAAACAGCTTGCAAATAACATTCCACAACTTCATCATTTATGCCTGGCATGTGCCCTATAAATCAAAGACATTTAAAGTCAATAATATAAACAAGAAGGAAGACAGAAGTATACATTTGAGTAAGAATGCCTGAAAAAAAACTAAGGGTACTGTTTTGTTTTGTTTTTAAAGGGGATTCTATGTAACAGTAAGATTAAAGGGAATCTCATATAACAAGAAGAATCTAAGCAGCTTCTGTGATGGCTAGTCAACCTATATTACAGACTGCGTAGAAAAAAAATGTAACACGCTGTGGCTTTACTATACTGATATTTAAAAACTTATCAATATACTAAGGTCTCGAAAAAGTCAGGAAAATAAAAGCATGCCTCCGGGTGATTGTCTTCTATCAAACATAATAAAGGCAGACTGTAGTGCCCCAGCCATGGCCTCATTTTCCAGAATTTCAGTGGCAGGTAGTCAACATTGCAAAAACACATTAAATGGAAAATTCAGAAATACATCGGCCCCAATGTTTTAAATCACACACGACTCTAACTAGTTTCATGAATCCCCAGTCAGTCATTCCACTATGAATTGACCAGGCCTTTGAGTGTATCCATGCTGTGTATTCAACTCACCTGCTAATCGTTTGCTAACCAGAGACATCTTGGTTAACAGGTAGCTGTCCTGGTGGTTCAGAGCTTATGTTCTACCTAAACTTTATTTTACTGAATAATGCCCTCAAAGTGAAAACCTGTACTGCAATACTGTTATAGTTGTTTTCATCGTACTATCAGTTACTGTCATTAATCTCTTGCTGTAACCATAAGTTAAACTTCACCAGAGCAATATAGGTATGGGGCAAAACAGTAAGCACAGGGTTCCTTACCATCTACCGTCTCAGGCCTCCACCGGGGGTTTTAAAACATAACCCTCTATGGCTAAAGGGAGCTATGATAATATGATACCAATTCCAAATTCCACTTTAGGATGATCTAAGATCATATCCTAGGAATTTAAAAACAAAAGGTACTCCCAGAGAAGAATATTCAAAACCTTATCATTTGCAAAATTTAAAGAACTTCATGCTACTACATATTAAAGCACTCTCATGCTTAGTTTGCTCTGATGATACTCAGGTCATATTGATTAAAGCAAATAAGATAAACAATGAGAAGAGAAATCACAGATCCCTTGTCATCTTTCCTCCCTCTGACAAAAATACCTCATAAAAACAACTAGGAAGGATAAAGATTTGTCTGGGCTCAGTATTAAAGGTTTCTACCCTTGCTCAGCTGGCCCATTGCTCTCAGGCCTGTAGCAAGGCAAAAATACCGCAGTGGTGCAGCACGTGAGAGGAAACAGATTACCCTGTGACAACCAGGAAGCAAAGAGATAAGAATGTGCTACGGACAAATGTGGCCATCAAACACATGACCTCAGTGACTCACTTCCTCCAATTAGGCTCTAGCTCTTTTTTTTTTCTCCTAGGACTTTTTCAAAATTTATATCTATGTGTGTCTGTCTTTGTGAGTGCATGCTTCGTGTGTAGGGGCATCTGCAGGGGCTAGAAGAGGATGTCAGATCCCCTGGAACTAGACTTACAAACAGTTGTGAGACACCTGATGTGGGTCCCCTGGAAAAGCTTCAAGTGTTTGTAACCACTGAGCCATGTCTCCAACCCACTACCTTCTAATAACCCACTGAGTGTGAACTCATGGATAGATAAATCCACTGATGAAGTTAGCACCTCATGATCGAATCCTCCCTCAAAAGCACCACCAGCCAGGGTTTTAGCTTTGGACACACGAGTCTTAGGAGGATACTTCCTATGAAAACCATACTGTCTAGCCAGTGTGCATTTTGGTGTTGGAGGAGAGCTGTCTCATGTACCCACAGAAGGGCACCTTAACTTCTTGGTTTTCAGAAACTTTCCCTTTGTTCTTTTCCAAATGTTGTGAAGAACGTGTGGTTTTCTCACATGCTTACTCATAGTGCAAACCCTAACCTCTCATATAATGTTGCATGGCTGTAGTGGCGTGGGACCTGAGAGAATGGAGCTGATAAATGAGGCAGACTAAAGTCTCATGCAATAGCCACCTTTATTCGGAGTCCCGTACAATTTATACTCTGAAGGTTAAGAAAAGTCACCTAAGTGAAGTCTTCATCAGTCCAAGCTGTATGCAATCACAAAAACAAGCTGCACATGACAAAAGCATGTGTTCCCATAGAGGCATATAAAGGCTAGCTTAAACATTTAACTGAATAACAACAGCAAGCAATAATTAGTAATCTGAAGTAAACTGGCTCCTGTCCACTACACCTGGGAGGAGCATGTAAATACATGTCAAGAACAATTCTGTGTTTTGGAGAAACAAAGGTCATAAGACTTGTCTGGTTTTCTTGGAGTGTTCTCACAAGGATTCAGAATTCTCCTCACGTGACTCCTGGAGTTCCTGGACTGAGCTCTGACAATAATGAAGTAACACATACAAAGTTATGCAAATGTACTTTAAATATCATAATGAAAGGGGGCAGGTGGCTACGACTGAGAAGAACACTTCGCAAGTCCAGATTTCTATCACAGGAACTAGTGATATCCCTTCAGGTTAGTAAGGCTTCATTTCAAAAAGAACATACACCCTCTGCCCGAGCCTCATCCTTCCTTGCAAAATGCAGAGATTTGTAAAAATTCAACCATAGCACTGGTCTCTGCCAGTAAACGCTAACATGGATAGACACAGAATTTCCAAAACTAGCTGAGAAAAGATGACCAAAGGGCATCAATGAAATCACTTCAGAAAGCATAGGCTGAGAGACACCACCAGGGATCACACAGGGCCTGGAACCCTTCCCTTGGCACAGGTTAGGCAAGTTAGCTGGAGCGGAGGCCACAGCGGCAGAGATGGCAGTTAGGGGTCTCATTGCTCTACAAGAGCGACTCTTGGTATGACTCTCATCGGACTCCCCTCCCAAGTGTCCCAGACCACAGGTAAAGAGCACTGGGACTGCAGGGCTCTTAAGGTAAGGTTCAGAAGGACAGAGAGAAGGCAGGCAGGAAAGGAGGGATGGGGGGACAGCAGGGAGACTACAGGAGGAAAGCAAGACAGACAGACTTCAGCCATCAGCATCCCAAACGTCAGGCAGAAGTGACATCGCTGCATTCAAATGCACTCATCCTCCCCAGAAAATGTCTAGCTTTACAGTTCTGTTTCACAGGGATGCCAAATGGAAATTTGAAAGTCATCATGTCCTTGGGATTTTAACAAACGGGTTCTCATTTACTCTGTCCCCTCAAAGCATTTTCTGTTCAGTTCACGTCTGCACAGTGCATGCCCAATGCTGGCATAGAGACAAAGACAATGGGGGAAGGGCACTGCTAGTAAGGTTCAGATAGAGCCACTTGATAAATTATGGTTCTCGCAGTGAATTATATAATTATATACAGTTTTCTTTAAGTCTCGTGTGTGTGTGTGTGTGTGTGTGTGTGTGTGTGTGTGTGTGTGTGTTGTAAGGGATGGAGCCCAGTACGTTGTGCATGGCTCATTTGTCTGTCAGGAAATGTCATTCACTTCAACTGCACCAAAGCAAATGCTATGAAATGAGTGCTTAGGAAAGTCTCTAATATGATGGGTCTAACTGTGTTTTCAGTTCAAAGGACAGGGAAAAGAAAGCCAAAATTCAAGTAAGCTGCATTTAGTTTATGTACAGTACATTTAGGTTGTTCCATTTCAGGTTGGTTGGCTTCTCAAAGTTGGGGAAAAGACCATATAATAAAGGTGATAATATTTCATAACATTTCATATGTAAGAATAAGCAAAAACATTATCCACACATGTAGAGGAACACTTAATCTTTTAGTCCAGCAGCATGGCTGCTCTAGCAAAGGATTACACTGAAAGGTCTGTGTGACAGACATCTGATCTGTGATGTAGCAGCCTCGCTGCTCTAGGGTAGAAAGAATGTTAATATACCTTTAAACCCAATTCAGGAGGCTGTGGTGTCATATGCCTTTAATCCCAGCTCAGTAGAGAAGCAGGGAATAGAAGCAGAGTTTGGAGGCAGAGACAGGAAGCAGAGCTCAGGGAGAGGTGGAAGCAGACAAGAGACAGCAGAGCTCAGAGAGAGAGAGAAGCAAGGAAGAAGCAGACAAGGAGCAGAGCGGAAAGTAAGTTCTCTCAGGCAGTTTGAGTTGAGTCAACTCACAGATCGTTCAGTTCAGAAGGAGAAGTCAAGAAGAACAGAGCCAGTCCAGAATAAGCGAAAAGAGAAAGCAGAGAATCAGAACCAGATGGTTTATGATTTACAGTTTAGAGTTCAGAAGACAGAGAGTCAGGGTGAACTCAGTCAGCAATAAATCTTGGAGGCTGAAATGTTCTAGGTTTAGGCTTGAAGAATAAATTGTAAGGAGGCTGAAGCCTTTTAGGTCTAGACTTAAGATTAGATTATATGGAGGCTAAAACCTACTAGGACCTGGGATTGGATTTGCAAAGAATACACTGTCCTCTGGCTTGAACCCACAAAAGTAATTAATAAATCAACACATCATACATCTACACCTACATCTGGCACCCATCATCTACGCCTACACACACATATGTGCTGAATGAATACAGAGAAAAGAGGAAGCAAACAGGAGGGCAGGAGGGTAGGAGAGAGGAGAAAAAAGAAAGAGAAAGTAAACAAAACTGGAAAAACTTAGAAGGGATACCAAGCTTCTGTTTAACACATAAAAGAACACGTTTACTCATGGGTGGATTTATATGTGACTTTAATAATACATTTTAAAATATGATTACCTTTTATTTCTCTTCTAGGCCATGGAGTCCTGGCAGCTCTCAATCCAAGACTCAGAAAAAGAAGGAATGCTGTTCTTGGTGTCCAGCTCAGGGATTTCTAAAAGAAAATGGACATAGACTAAATGTTCTGCTGGTCATGAAAAGGGATTTCAAAGAGCATTAAGATGAAACCAGTTTTCACTGAATAACATAAGACACTGCATTTCATGAAGCTCTGAGCAGATTGCTGGATTAGAGACCCTATTCCAACTGAGCTAACATAGCGGGCTTTACATTGGTTTGAGAAAACAACAAAATCAACAAAGGAGTGGGTTTACTCTGTACCCAACCAGCAACAAGGGACCTGAGAATCACCCTGGGTTTCACATTCATCCAAAGGTATATCCCTCATAGCACCCACCAGGGCTCCAGCTCATACGGCCAGACGCAGCAAGAAGAGGCTGCTGACACACTGGCCTGGATTCAGATAAGAGTGTTCCTACATGTCACAGATGGAAGACAGACTTTGGGACATGCCTGTTGTAGAAGTTTATTTTTAGTTGTGTTTAAAGTAGTTGTTTTTGTGCACTGTTGGAAAAAAGGGATGCATAGGCCTTGGCATTTTGTATTTTCTGCAGGTGTTGGAGTTATGTGGGGGATGTTTGATTGCTTATGATCTGAGAAGTTCTGAATGGAAAAAAAAAAAAAAAACACCTGAGCTCAGATGCTTGGGGGTACTGCTGTCTAGGGCGCTGGCCATGATGGCGGTTCCCTCTGCTGAGGTCTCGCATAGTTTGAATCTATGAAAATTCCATGTCTCCTTGTTGAGCTACCCCAGCAGCAGGTGAACTACTACACATGTCAGATTTTGAGAATACCTAAGCTCTTTTTCAGGAAGGAAAACATTAATTTTGACTAGGCATGTGGCTGAGCCTAAACAACAGGTGCATTTTTAAAAGACGGTGAGAAACTGAGGCTCCCTGAGAGAAGTGCTCCCCACATCTCTTGGATGTGTGACTGCTTTCGCTGTATTTGGGGATAGCTGGATGAATCATGAAATTGATGTTTATCCAGACATCTGGCAACTCACAAGAAGATTCAGTGCTGGAAATTTTAACTCTCTCTTCCTCCCACATCTGCTTTTGTCAGATGCCACAATAGAAAAGGGAGCATCTTGCTTGAGAGTGGGAGGCAGCAGGCAGAGAAGGGAAGTTCTGGCTGCACGTGTCTTCTTCAGTGAGAGGCTCTTTCCATCACGCATAGAAGAATAATTGGTAACTAAGGTATTACTTGCAATTGCAACAGATGATGGTTAATGACCACATCACTTGGAGACTCTGACAGTTCTCAACTACCACGTGCCCCTTTCTGGAGTGATGTGTGTGATGCATGATGTACATGAATTTTATTAGTAAATGTGAACATCTTGACCCAGATTTTATATGGCTTCAAAAACTGGAGAGAAAGCCTGAAAATGTCTACTTTAATAACAGCTAAGAGTAAGCCCCCTCCCGGCAGCTGTCACCTGCAAACCTTTCCAAATCATCCACTTCTGTTCCATCACTCAGCAATGCTCAGCAATAGCATGTAGTTGAGCTTAGCATAAGATTGAAAAGAAATGAAGACTCAACTTCTGTGCTCCTCTTTGGCTCCTTTTGTGTATGATTTTAATGACACTATTCTATATGGGACTCCATGATTCAAATTAATAAGATCATATACTTTTAGAATTAATTTAGAGGCCTTTTATTCTAAAAGATATTTGAGCCCAATTTAATTGGTATGACTCAGAATAAAATAAATGGCTTTGTACCATGCTATTTTGCAACCAAAAATTTGGCTCAAAACTGCTTTTTCATCTTTATCATTATTCTTGCCCGTGTTCATATTTTTGAAGAAAGAAAAATGAAGAGCTAAACTCTATCATGATTCAGAGATATTAAAGTCACATCCAGTTATCCATGAGATAAGGTCTAACACACAGAAAGAAATCCAGTATCAGTTGATCTTCTAGTTGGATATGTAACCAAAGCCACAGTACTAAAATAACATCAAATATGCCTGGAGCTTAGAGACCTCATGGTCATGAGCACAGCTGACCTGTTTTTACTAAGGAGGTAAAACCCTAGAGTGGTTATATGCCTGTTCCAAAGTCACAGAGCACACCTCAGATCTCAGATTTCCTACACGCCAATATGGTTCTCTATTGCATCACAGTTGATCCTTAATTTCCATAAAGCTTTGAAGAGCTTATAATTGTATCTATTGTAGTGTAAAATAAAGATATCCTAGGAATGCTAATACCCCTTCAGAAGGGAACTTAACTACTAGAGCATACTCTCTACATTTTGTTCTACTGTTCATGCTAGCTGATATGCGGAAGGCTCATGGGAAACTAAAGGAAAAGGTGGGATATTCTAGACTCGGTTATTCCAAAACTACAATTTCTCTCTTGTTCACAGTCACACCATAATGATAGGATTTGCTAAAATGCAGTTTAAGTGATTTTATAGCCATCTAGCAAGCGAACTCAACATGTACTAAGCAAAGTGTAAAGAAAGCATTTGAGAACTATTCAGTATCAGATCCACCATGAAGAATTTGTATTCTCTAAAGCCCCTGGATCATGCAGCTCACACAGATCAGCAGTGTGATCAGCAGCTGCCTGCTGACTCCCACTGATTATGTCAGTCAGTGCAGGGTGCATGTGATCCAGCAAGCCTGAGGTAGTGACCTGCTTGCTTCACACTGATGAACAGGTTGCTGAAGGGAAGCCTTTGCAGTGGCCTGGAGGCTCCAATGGGATGAATGTGTGTATTGGGGGTAGGAGCGGCTTAGTGAATCCACTGGTGCTTTCTCTAAAGAGCGTAAACTGACACACACAGATAAGTAAAGGGTGCATGCAAGGATGAAAGGGAAGATCAACTAACCGGGGAACAAAACCCTCCACACATGCTACAGACAGCAAATAGCCCAGGAAACAAAGCATCCATTAAGGAGTTCTTGAAACTGCGAGGCAACTGTACAGCCAGCCCACTGTATTCATCGGTTCTTATCTTTGGATTTAACCAACATTTCTTAGAAAATATTTTTAGGGGAAATTTCATCTTCATGGAGATGTACAAATTTTCTGTCATCACTCCTAAACAAGGTAATGTATCAACTACTTAACACAGTGCATTGTACCAGTATTCTAAGTCAGCCAGCAGCGACTTGAAAGTATATAGAAAATGCCTATAGGTTCTATGGAAATACAATGCCATTCTGTAAGAGGGCCTTGAGCATCCACACACTTTACAAACGAGGTGTGTCTGGGAATCAGTTCTCTGAAGATACCAACAGACAACAATGGTTTCCTTATATTTCTTCATGTAAACTCAACAATTGTTATAAAATCTCATTGTCAAATAACCATACTAAGGAGGAAGCAATAGGGTGTAGATTTTGGCATTTTTGTCAACAAAGAAAAGTATCATGTAAGCATACAAAGAAATTGTCAGCATAATTAAAAAGAAGTACAACAATCCGTAACGAGATCCATGACATAGCCACTAGAATGGTTAAACAGAAAATCTAAAGATGCCATTACAGTAGGAAATCAGAATGTTACAAGCACCCTGAACAATAATTTGGCAGTTTTTCCTAAAGCAAAGAATATGTTTATTTGACTTAGTAATTCTCTGTCGAGGTCTGAGGAACTAGAACACAGGAATTCCACACAAAGACCGACGCAGGGATGTTCTCAGCAGCTGTATTCATCAGAGTCCCAAACCTGAAATAACCCAGATGTCCAGCTTATCCAGTTTGTCAATGGATAAACTGATTATTATGTGGAAAATACTACTCATGAAAAAGAAAAAAAAAACTGTTGATGCATAAGACAATATAAAGGAATTGAGGAGTACTACACCATAGGAAAGAAGCCAGTTACAAACTACTAAACATCTGGTCCCACGTCCTTAAAATTTTGGAGAAGGCAAACTCCATCAATAGCCATCAGATCAAGGATTGCCATGACTGAAGAGGACGGTAGGGACTAACTACAAAGAGGAATGAGAGACATGTCAGATGATAGAAACACGGTCCATGGCTGGAATAGTAGCTACCTCCACATTTCTGTGGAACTCCTAAACTATGTACAGGAAGTCAGGAAGTTTGACTGTATATACATTTAATTGCATACACATTGTACTTACATACATGGCTTAAAAAATAACCTCAGTACCACCATCATTTAACCTAAAAATTCCTAACTTCATCTGTAAGACATGAAAACCCTGCATGAAATGGTTCTCCAGATCCTCCGATACCTAAGAAGGATCAGAGCAACCAGTAGTGGCTACATGCCTAGAGACCAAAAATGCAAACATGTACTACGCCATCATTCGACAACTTCTACAGGGCTGTAGCTTGCTAATAGATTTGCAAGATTAGCCTAACAATGTTTAGTCTATAACCAATCTCTTCACTGTAAGATAACAGACTTCTACAACTTAATAGTGTGTGGATGGCAAAATGTGAAAGACGGAAGGCATGCCAAGAACGTGTGGTGAAAACCAACTTCAGAAACTTGAAGAAATGTGAGAAGACTGTAAATCAACCTGAAAACTCTTAAAAATACTTGGACAATTATCTCCCGATGGGCTTCCATGTGCTGGTCACTGTCTACATAGAAATAGACACTAAAGATTAGGCAAGGAAGTCCCTACTCACACAAAGTTCACTATACCAAAAAATGCAATGTCTTCTATAGTAGAAGTTGTATATTTATGTGTGTGCAAAAGATCTACTATCCCTTGAGATTCTCACTCAACTGTAACTACAGCATAAATACCAGAGTAACTTCGGGCGGCACTGTCAGAAGTAAAATGATCTGATCAAAGAGGATAAGTTCTACTGTGCTCTGTGAACTGGTCAGCCCAAGCAGGGTCATGGAATGCCTAGGATAGTCTCATAAGCTTCCTTCTAAAGCCTAGCTTAAGCTCCCTTGATCTTTTAAAGTGATAATGATCCTCCACTACTAGAGCCTAAAAATGGTACATGAGATAAAAATGACCCAATACCCACCAAGCTAGTAAGGAGGGCTGGGGTGACCAGATCCTGACAAAGACACACTTGGGCAGATAGAGGGGGCTCATGGGGGTGTGGTGCTGGTGGGGTGGTGAATGAGAATGGCCAGGCTCACATATCTAAATGCTTGGTAAAATTGTTTTAGGGAAAGACTGGAAGTATGGCCTTGTTGGGGAAGGTGTGCCACTGGGGAATGGGCGTAGCGGCTTCAAAAGCCCTCACCAGGCCCAGTCTCTTTCCTTCTTTGCCTTCAAATTGCATATAAGATGTAATCTTTCAGCTACTGCTCCAGTACCATGCCTGCCTGCTGCCATACTCCCGCCATGCTGGTCATGAACTCATCCTCTGAAACTGTTACGTGACCCCACAAATTAAATCATTTCTTTTAGAAGTTGCACTGATTGTGTCTTTACACAGGAACAGAAATGCAACTAAGACAAAAGGAGACCTAGAAATATTTAAATCAACTACCAAAGATCCATTAGCATAAAAACAGAGTGACGTACTGAACACGCAGGGACAGTGAGCATTGTGAGTGCAGAAGTCATAGAGAAGTAATACGGGTCACAGCAAGCACATTCCAGTAAGGGAACATGCTAATGTTTGAACAGGCTGCCTTAGAAAGCAGGGAGACCCGGAGGCAACAATGAATTTAGTGACACTCTATCGTAATATTAAGAGATGTGCCTCCTAGGTCAGTATCACCACCTCACAATCTGTTTACCAGAACTCAGGCTTCCAACCTGCTCAACAAAACTGATCATTCCCAAGCCCTGCTGTACTCACATCATTCACATCGTGCTCACACCCTCCGCCCCGGACTTACTGACTGCAGACACCAGCCCCCTCTCCTTTCACTTTTCCATAGCTACCCAAACTTAGTACCATAGTGGACAAGGCCGTCTATGTGATTAGCCTCATCAGCCTCTGTCCCTCATCTGGCTGGGTCCTAGACACTCAGGACTGTGAGCAGATACCCTCAGCTGGCCATGCCTTCTCTCTTATCTTGTGTGCATCCTGTCTACTGTTCGAATACCTCTCCTATACCCTGACACACCCTGGAACTTCAGCTTGTTTAACCTTAGCTCAGATCACCCTGATTTTGAGTGCATTCCCCTGGTCTCTCTAAGCTTTATCTCTAAGCTCCTTGTCATTCCCTGGAGCTTCGCTAGATCCCAAGAAGATACTCACTCCAGGTAAGATCAGCTACTCCCCACTGGGACATAAACTCTTCTTGGTTATCTCAATCCCTAGGACTAAACTCAGGAAGTGAGACTTCACATGTTTGTGAATGAGTCAGGGCTCCCAAGACAGAACAGTTAACTGCATCTGTGACCTGTCTCATCTTATCCAGTCAGTGCTGAAGCATCTTGGGTTATGTGACAGCCTGACTAAGCCTAAGCAAATATTATTTTGAAGCTATTAAAGGTGGAAGGTTGGCAACTCTCAAAAATAACAGGTCTCCTTTAACTGGGACACAGATCCAAAATGATGACCTAAAGGACATTTCTGGACATTCTGGTTACCTGGATTTAAATCCTGCCTCTGTGGCACAGTGAAACTTAGTTACTCATTTCCCCCTCTAAAGATCCATCTCGTGTCTGTAACATGAGGACGA
Organism: Cricetomys ansorgei; assembly: GCA_026225945.1. Classification (NCBI taxonomy): domain Eukaryota; kingdom Metazoa; phylum Chordata; class Mammalia; order Rodentia; family Nesomyidae; genus Cricetomys; species Cricetomys ansorgei. Next base: position 11,792,968 of record JAMJFZ010000239.1, on the reverse strand, counting down.
TACAATCCTCATCTACAAGGGTCATATCAGGGATTAAATGTCCTTGAGTTAGCAAATGATCCATTCAATGCTGTTGGCTGTGCAGCAGCGGCCCTGACAAAGGCAGAACCAGGTCACATCCTGGCCACTACTGGGAACAAATGGAAATTCTTCTTACTTTAGATGGAAGTATTGTGACAAAATATATAAAAATGCTGGGCGTACAGGAGGCACATAACAAAAGGTTTATTTGTTTGCTGTTTGTTTGTTTGTTTTTCTAATTCTCCCCCTCTCCTAGGGTTATGGATCACTGGATTCTAAGCAACCTGGAAATTTTCCATCTTGTTCCAAAATAGACTACACAATTTATGACAGTTTTAAAGCCAAACTAAAAAGACCATGGTCACCTCACACCAGTGCTTCTCACATGAGACAGGTGTCGTGACAAAGTTGTTTGTTCCCAAGGATTAATTTATTTGGACTGAGCTGAAAGAGAGTCCCATACATATAGACATTTACAGAAAAGAAACAGCATACTGAAAGTTTCATTAAATATACTCAAACTAAATTCATCTTGCCCATCATTTTTATTCATGGTTTCTCTATAAACAGCACTTAGCAAACCACATAAAGAAATGTTATGTCCATGTTAAAAACGCCTAGGCAACAACTCGCTACGCCACTTGCTACAATGCGAGCATTACACGTCTTCTGACGATAAATATAAATCTGGCTGCAGATTAGGAATAGATGCAACCAGTTATAAAGAGCACACTTTTACAAAAAGAGTATTATACATCACAAATGCTTACTTCCCACACTCCCATAAATGCTATGTAGTCACACCGCTTGTCGCACAAACACGGGATCTTAAACCTGGAATGCTGTCAGCTGCATATTATTCAGTTAATAACCAAGCTGTTCCCCAGGGTTCCAATGATTGAGTCAGCAGCTAGAAGAAACATAGTTAATAAAGATTACAGAACTTATGAACCAAATCTAGGTTTTAATAAAGTTACCAAACAAATGGCCAGAATTGGCAAGGTGGGTCTATTGCTTATTCTAGAAACAGGAATATAAACAAGAGCGTCTGAAACAGTCTTGGGACATGGGGACAGGCTGGGAAGAAGGCAGCAAAGCCTCCTTATTTTAAATGTTTTCATCTGTGAAACTCTGATATTTCCTAAATGCGAAATACATCAAGAGGTAATTTTGCTCTGCTGAGGCCAGTCTGTCCACAGTCACCATACTCAGCTGTCCAACAGAAAGTGTGCTTTGTGGTTGTGAAATTCTTATACATGAAATCCCTTAGTAACTAATGGAAAATATTTCTTTAAAGAAAACCACAGGAGTAATGAACCCCCAACCACCTAAGGCAGAAAGAATTGATCTTACCTTGAAGGTGACCTTTAAAGTATTATTTTTGAATGACTAGCTATTAAATTAGTCATTGTGTTGTTTGAAAAATAAAAATTACAGAATATAATTTAAGTCACCCTTGGATATAAAGCCAAGAAAGTATGTCAACAAGTTTCTGCTCCCTATTATTATACACTGGCACTTTCCCATTATTTGCAAGTGTCCCCAAACACCAAGGAGAGAACTTCAATAAAATGCAAGTCTTCTTGTTTCCTTAAGCAGTCCAGGCTAAGCCACTCTAGTCTAATCAGTGAGCTTCAGGTGAGGGAACCTGTCTCAAAAGATAATACAGACAGCAAGCATGTATAACTACATGTAAGTGCATGCACATGCACACATACACACACACAACACATACACACAATTTACTGCTCAGTGGCAGAGTTCTGGCCTAGTGCGCATAAGGCCCTGCGTTCTATCCCATACTGCAAGAAAAGACTCTACAATATATTCAACATGAGGTTCAGGACACAATGTCTTAACTCGCTGAAAGACAAGAGGCTCTGATGCCAGTCACTTCTGAGGATTCGGCTTTCCCACGTGCTTCTGTTCCTTAAGCGATAATCACTTACAGCCCTCTAACTTGGCTCTCTCTTCTGTGCTAGATATATAATTGGAGCCCTCCTCAAGCGCTTTTTAAAGCAGGTGGCACTAATTTCAAGCCAAAAAAAAAAAAAAAAAAAAAATTCTACTCTTGGCTTCCCCAAGAAGATCCATTCATCTCCTTGGGAAGCAAGTGTAAAAAGATGCCAATATCAACACTGGTATTTTCTGCTATTCTACAGAATTAAGTACAGCATTAGTAAAATGTAATCTATTGGGCACAACTTTTCTTTTAAGGCTTCAGCTGATTTTATTGAGACGTGATTTTATATTATACATTTTTTAAATTGTGTAGTATTTATCATCTTAACCATTTTAATTATACCACCGGGTGATGAAATACACTTACTGTGCTATGCACCATTACCAACATCTATCTCTAGAACTAGTCTCCTCTTGAACACCCAAATGCTCTGCTCATAAAGCAATTTGCACGTTTTCCTTCTCAGTCTGGGCCACTTCTGTTTTCTTTCTCAACTGACCACACTTGAAACTTGGTACAAAGTGGATCCTGTAACACTCACGTCATAGCTGACTTCTTCTAGGTTGCATAATTCCCTCACGGGCCAGTCATGTGTAGTGTGTTTTGTAGGACATTTCTTACTTCTTGTACCAGAACATTCATTCAGCCTTCATAACTGAAGAAACAGAGGGCCAGATGCTTCTCAGCAGTAAACCCTTGTGAATCAGCAAAGTATGGACTACTAGGTGAACCAAAACAAGGGCTTCCCTGCACTGTGAGGATCTAGAGACTGCATCCCAGCCTCAGAATGCCAGTGCCCCCCAACACAAGGTCTGCAAGAGAAGTGTGTTAGCTCAGCCACACAACATGTCTATAAAATAACAGGAGGTTTCACTCTGGTTCAACTTTCTACACTTAATGTTTGCTTCATTCTATCATCAGGTCTCCGAGGAAATCAACTTCAAGTGAAATAATGATCAGGCAGGAAAATTGAGGCTGTCCAAAATAATGTCTCCGCAAAATACACTTCAAACCCATGCCCTCATCATATTAATGACAACTTTGCTATCTTTACAGTAAAATGGGTTAAGAATTGCATATCCAAGTGACTGAGACCAGAAGTGTTTCAGATTACAGATTTTCATGGAGAGAAGGAGTTTTAGGGACAGAATCCAAGTTCAAACACAAAATTCACTCTATCTCTTACTTTCCCTATTAAATGTTTCACAAAGCTATCCTTTGAATTCTCCCATGGCTATCAGGCCGCTGTCTGAAATCAATACCCCCAATAACATAGGTCTTAGGAAAAATACTACTGGCTCGTCAATAAATAACTGGTTGAAAAAGATTAGTTCTTACAGCTTAGTGATCAAAACACTTACTTATTGTCAAACAACCCCAAAATGTAATTTCACTTCTCTTCAGAGTTTTTCCTCAATATCAAATAACAATGTATTTACTATCACTTTAAATCTTTAAAAATAGAATCTTTAAAATAGTAACAATTACATTTCAGTTCCCAGGGTTAGCAATGCTATAAATCAGTTCTATACAAGGATCTTGAACTTATCATGCTTTCTAACTCCCCTGCCTACCACACTAATACCACTCTCTCTGTCCCTTGCATCTTCCCTTATTTACCATACAAAACGGAACAGCTCATGATCCCAGGTGCCACTCTGTTTAAGACCTCGGAACCTGAATTTGATCTGTCCTGCCTGTTTACCTAGCTGTGATCCAACTAGCTTTAGCTGATCTGGGCTCTCATTTTGATCTCCAGGACAGTCCTCCTAAACACAGCCTTCCCCAGCACACAGTGAGCTGGGTCTACTCTTTGACCATCATTTTCCCAGGCCTGAGCCGATTCCTCTCTGCACACCACAGAAACTCTCTGTGGCACTTTTCGGCACAAGGCATCTCTTCGGGAGAGGCTTGCTGAATAGCAGAGTCAGAAAGTTTAACCAATCTGGGACATAATGAAAGACATGCCTTCAGGCTCATCCCTGGTCAAAAATCTGACCTATAATCCAGACAGGACAAGCAGTGCCAGAACCGGAGAAGGGACTGAGCTTATCCCTCATCACCACTGAATCGCCTCTTTAGCTACCTTTCTGGGCCATTGCACCTACAGAGCAGGCCAGAAGCCTCGGGAACACCTTGATTGAAGCCTGGTAGGAAACCCAGAGGCTGAATCCTCGAGACCCCACTGAAAATGCCAAGGGGAATCGAGGTCATTTCTACAGCTAAGCTTTGAGGCCATTCGTTATGCAACAAGAGATAATAAAGTTTTTACTTCAACTTGTAGCTTTCTTTCTTCCCACTAAAATCTTTTATCTGAAAGTATCTATTACACAGATTACAAAAACAACCAAACTTAATCAAACTGGCATTGGAAATGCCCTACTTTTTCCAGCCGCACTCACCAGAGAGAAGTCAGCCTTCTCAAATGCTAGAACTGATTAAAAGATACTCCAGTTGGTTTTGTTATGTGAGACAGTCAGATTAAATGGGTCAACTACACGATTAAACCATAAAAATAGAATGGGTTTAATAATGTAATAAGTATTTCAATAGTTGTATGAATTAAATTGGTTTCCAAATAAAGCTAATTTTAATTGTAGAATACACATTCCATTAGATTTCTACTTGAAATCCTCATAATTTTGAAAACCTTTGATTTGGCCCACTGAGAACTTTTTGACGTAAGAAACTGAGACAAAGATCAGAAATGGTTATATATTTTCACATATTTAACTAATTTAACAGCATCTAAATCAATTTCTGCTGGAATAAGAAAACTATTTCAAGTATGTAAATGTAACATATCTATCTTAAAGTAAAACCCATCTAAGTTTTCGGAAAATAAAAGTACCAACTTATATCTATCTTAAAGTAAAACCCATCTAAGCTTTCTGAGAATAAAAATATCAACTTGCCAACTAAAAAAAAAAGTTAAAATATTAAGAAAAAGAAAAACTAGGTTTTTCATAGTGTAATGGCATTTTCATAATGTAATGATTTTCTTATGCAACATTTAAAAATACCTTATTAAAGTAGCATATACTACATGATATATTTTCTTTCAAAATGAAAACTGAGGATCATTGGTTTACTTCAGGGTGTTTAGCATGCTGAGCAAATGACACTCCCAAAGCAAATCATAACTGACCCAGGACTTTAACAGTGAGACTCTACATAGACTAAAGGCAAGTTCAGAGTATTTCAGCGAAATCACACGTGACATACAGAAAAATGACTCTATTGAAGATGAGGGAAGACTGGTACCCAGTGTGGTGGGACAGGCTGTCATCCTAGCCCTGGGGGGAATGGAGTCAGGAGGATCACAACTTAGACGTCAGCTTAGCTAAACTGAAATTTTCAATCAAATCTGTGCTACTGAGCAAGGCTTTGTCTCAAAAAGTTATAGGCATGCACATATGCATACACATGCGCATGTATGCGTGTATACTAAGGAATACGGGGGCTGCATTTGGAGGCTCTTGATGAGAAGTCTGAAGCGTTCCTCACAGGGCTTCGGTCCTGACAGGGGCTTTTACTATCCCACATGTCCTCTGCAATGTCTTCATCCAGGCCAACCACAGTCAGAACCCACTTCCTGCCTGGTCCTCACCTGAATGCACTTGCTGTCTCAGTCTCAGCATCAACATCTCAAGAGTGAGACTTCATCAGGCCAGTTCAGCATCACCAGCCAAGTTATGGGAAATCCTAAGAGACAGAAACTGGTAAGGATTGGCAAGTCTGTGTTTGAGAAGCCCTCCAGGTAACACTGAACTACCGTGCAAAGCGTTTGCCTGCTTAAGGCCTCCTAGAACAACTGTGTATAGGTGCACAAGGGAGGATCCTCTGAAATCCCACCAACCCTACTCCAGAAAGGTGTTCACTACACACAAAAAAGCCATGTGGTCTTAATGGGTTGACAGCTCGGACCACAAAGCAGATCACCTGGAACAGCCTTTGCACAGAGCACTGTTATCTGTCCTGCCACTCTAGCTTTGATAGTGCTTGTTTTGCTTGGGCCTCTTCCAGGCTGAGAGAAGAGAAAGCAAAAGCGTAACACTTCCCTGCAGGCACCAGGACCTTAATGCACAGTCTGTGAATCCCCATTCACAGGAGGCCCATGGTCCAGTCACAATCACAGAACAGGAATAGGTGTCCCAGAACCGAAGGCAACAGCTTCACCCCGCCTGCACTTTGCTTCTAAGTGTTTGTCAGTTTACAGTGGTGTTAAAGGGAGAAGTGACCTTATTTCACAACAATGTGCTCCTGAGAGTGCTCTGAACAGACTCCTCCGTTAATCTCACAGTGGAACAGGCACAGAGCTTCCAAGGCCTGATGAAATCAACCCACAGTGAGAGGTAGAAAAGATGTGTTAATAACAAAGCAGCCACTATGGTGAATGGGCAAAACCAACAGGTACCAGGATGCTACAGAGTCAGCCTAGGAATGCAGAACAGAAAGATGACGGTCTCAGAAGTTCTCAAACGGTGGGTCGCAACACCTTTCGGGATTGAATGACCTTTTCACAGGGGTTGCCTAAGACCATCTTCGTATCGGATATCTAAATTAAGATTCCTAACCTTAGCACATTATAGTTATGAAATAGCAACAAAATAAAATTACTGTTGGGAGCATCACAACATGAGGAACTGTATCAAAGGGTCGCAACATTACGAAGGTTGAGAACCTAACTATACTTGTTCTCAACCTTTCATGCATCAACCCTTTGTGCAGCATTTCATTCTGGACTCAGGCTCCTCTGACCTCACATTAGGCTGAAACCTGACTTCCTATCTCACAGATTCTGGTTCAGCAATTTAGCAAACATATATTTCACTAATTCTATCACCTAAAAAAGTTACTCTTGACTCAGCCTCGGAAGTGCCAGGCTGGGTAAGACTGCACAGCACCCATCCTGCACCATAAACCTGCACGTGGGCCTAAGGACCTCTAACACACACACATATACCCCACCATGTCATTATAATGGTCTTGCCACTTCCTGCTATGATATTCTTTTACCTACACAAGGAGAGGACACTCTAACAGCAGGGATTTAAGTGAAAGAAATCTCTGCTGTAAGTACAGCCCAGCCAGCCTCAGTTCTCCAGGAGAACGCACACTAATCCCAAACACAGCTAGGAAGGCAGGTCCTGTGAGGACATCAATTTGAGGGCCTTTAACACAGGTGGGATGAGGAGGGCTAAGGGAGAGGACAGTTGAGGTAGACTGAAAGTCAGGCAGGGCCTGTGAGAGCCACTCCATCACGCCAAGCTCAAGTGCATGAGCCTCCACAGACCACTGTCACCTCCCAAACAACTTGAAGACCATCTTAACTCTGCATCAATACCCATGTCATCAAAGTAGGAGAACAGCTGGCAACCCACGATTAGAAGTTCTTGGGACCTAGCTTTCCCAATCCCTGGCAGGATTGCAGATGTTGGGAGGTGATATTCTTTTTTCAGATTTTGTACTATTTGCACAAATCTAACTAAGAGCATCTTGCGGGCTGGGATGCTTTGAAATCTCAAACTGTTTGGAAGGATAAGACTTCTAAAATGTCCAGATTTCGGGATATTCGGGTTTCGGAGGGGGTTAGGGAATGCTGAATGTGTGGTAACAATCCCGGAGGGTTGATCTGAGAAAGAAATGGGATAATGACAAATGTCCTCCAAAAAAGTCCTTCATGGGCACAGGAACCAAGAAGCCACTGTCCTACACTGCAATGACCCAAACAAGCCCAATGCAGATGTGTCCAGAGGCCAGAACAAGGCCCTGTGAAGATTTTTCTACTCAAGGAAGATCATTTAGTCCTGAAAACTTACATCTTCTCTAGGATTCTCAAAACCTTTTCAGTTTGGAATAGTGGGGGAAAAAAAAAAAAAAACAAACAAGCAACAACAACAAAAAACACCCTCCTACCTTCCCCAAAGTACACCGGAAAAAAACAAAAACAAAAGCCAGCAACCCCTGATTTTCTCTCTGTCTTTGATTTTTGGTTTTCCAAGACACGGTTTCTCCGTGTAACCCTGGTTGTCCTGGAACTCACTCTGGGGACCAGGATAGCCTCTAATGCAGAGATCTGCCTGCCTCTGCCTCCCAAGTGCTGGGATTGAAGGTGTGCGCCACCATCGCCCAGTCTGATTTAAGTATTTCATATGAAACTTCATTGAAACAAAAACTATAGGATCTAATTTACAATTTTAAAGAGTTTTAATCAGAATCAACCCAGAGACCAAAATTTATTAATAATGATGATCATGATGATGATGATGATGCATCAATTAAGCCTTCAGCTTTACTTTAAAGATCATCCTCTTTAACAGAAATGCACCTTTCTGTGTAAAATAAGGTAAAATCAGAGGAAAACAGAAAATCAAAATTTTGGGATCTAGAGAATACTGACGTATATAGAATACAGACATGAAGATAGAAACGGTGCCCACAGGGTCCTACTGAGCTGTTGCAGTATGCCTTAATTTTGCATAAAACTTATTATTTGTATTTTTAATCAGACTGCTTGCCCTGTATATTTTTGACAGCCATATAGAGATATGTAAAGTATAGGTGACAATTGGCAATTAAGCACGAAGATTTTCCAAACCCCTACCAAGGAAGCAACAGGTGTCATGCGCCCATCTCTACAGTCTCCTGCCAAAGCGGAGCCCCTGGCAGACTCGAGGGTCTAGTCACTCAAGAAGAGATTCTGAGAGGGTCTAAGAGAAGTTGTCACCCCGAAGTTGCCTATATCCACTTAGTACTTAGATCAGTGGTTCTCAACCTCCCTAATGCCGCAAGCCTTTAATACAGTTCCTCATGTTGCGGTGACCCCCAACCACAAAATTATTTTTGTTGCTATTTCATAACTGCAATTTTGCTACTGTTATGAATGGTAATGTAAAAATCTGAGATGCAGACGGTCTTAGGCAACCCCTGTGGAAGGGTCATCTGACAACCCTCCCCAAGCAGTCTCAACCCACAGGTTGAGAACCACCACCGATTTAGCTGATCAGAACTGATCGGAGTGAAACTGTAGGTGTTCTGCATACATAAACTCCTGATGACGTCTTCTAAAATAAATTAAGAGGTTAGGTTAGATTAGCAGTCTTTTTTGCCAGTGTATCACATAAGTGCCTGGCCACATTTATGCCCAAGAAAGGTGTTCAGTGATGAACTCTGAACCACACAGCAGAGGACAGTTCATGGGACAGAAACTCTAGAAACCACCCCCACGTACAAAAAAACAACAAAAAAAAGAAACCTGAAAATGTTGATCTCTTACAAGCACTGTTAGTTTCTAGAAGTGAAAGCAAACCAGCTCCATGGGAAGCCAGGCTTCCCTCAGGCTGTTCCTGACACAACAATCAATACTCAAGATCCCTCCATGGGAGTCTCCCCAGCTATGCTCCCCAACACCAGCTCTGTCCCCTAAAGTGCCGCAAGCTTCACTGCAGAAATCTGTCCAGTGAATTACAGAAACCCAAACGCAAATCTATGGAGCCTTTCTTATGTTCCGGTAACCTTAGGAGAAGACTAGGCATGAGGGCGGCTTGGCGGATTTGAGGTTAGGGAGACCATTCTTGCTTTCAGTCACTACTACTTTCCCTTCTGCTAGTACATGGCCATCTGCTTAGCCGAGACCTTCCAAGAACACGAGTCAAGGAATTGCAGGGTACTGTACAGCAACACTCAGGAGAATGGCAAGCCACAGCCGTGAAGCACATACCGTCATGCGTTTTCCTATAGCCAGAAGAAATTATGGCTGTAGCCTAAGAAATCTAGAAAAATTATCACTTTAGCAAATAATTAGTATAAAAAAGGACAGAGTTACTTTGCATTCTGTTCAAAAATTAAATCTTCAAACCTGGGTGTATTTCCACTCTTAGAGGTAGTGTCAGGTCAAGATGGCTACATTTTCAGTGCCCCGGTGAGCAGGTGGCCAGGGCGCCACCCCACCTCCCTGCCCCAGAGCAGCCAGCACAAGTGTGGCTGTGGGTGCTTCCCTCCACTGCAACATAACTCCATCCTCCGTAACCTTTCAGGATGTAGTTCCTCAATCCCAGCTGCAAATCCCTTCAGCACAGGAGCGATTATTCACCCTGACCTGTAGATAAAAGCCACACTCACGTAACAGCAAAGTCTGAAACAGATGGCCAGCAGACTCGGCCGGCTCCATCATGGCTGACGTCCTCTGTTTATTGCAGGGCAAAAATGTACTTTATGCCTCGGCCCTCATGCTACTGGAGCATCATGAAGATATGATTGCCTCCTTTGTTCCTTTTATTCAGAACACAGAAGGTCAAAGAAAATGAGAGAGAAGACATCATAACAGCAGGCTTCATGAAACAGAAAGGAAGCAAAAAGATCCTCAGGCCAAGGAAAGGGTAGGTGTGGAGGCTGAGATGGTCCTAAAGAGGGCTGCAGATGCTGGGGTAAGCCGGGAAAGACCCAGAAAGTACATGATGCTTTGTTCTAAGCACCGTAGCTGGGACTTTGAGCAGCCTGGACATGTGAAAGGCTGGTATCTCAGCTGACTCAGGTGTGAATCCAGTAGACGCACAAAGACGAGAAAGAGAAATATTTCCAAGCTGGAAACTAAGACGGGGATACCCCAAGCACACAGACCCTGGTAAGGCAAAAATGTCACAGTCGGGAGTTGGTGGGACCAGGCTGAGCGCCCAAAGGGCTCTCAGTTTCCAGGGAGCTGCCAAGCATGACGAAAAACATCAAGGAATCTTCCCAGTCCTCAGCCTGCGTAGTGGAGGCCCTGGCTCAGGGTGCATGCCTGCTGGGAACCTGGCTCAGTCGTGGGGATGAACTCATCCCTTTCTAGGGAAAGTGTCCTAGTTTTTTGCTGCTGTGATGATCAAAAGCAACTTGGAGAACTGTTTGTCTGGTGTACAGGTTGCAATTCATCCTCAAGGGAAGCCAACCCAGGAACTGAAGCAGAGACCTATGAGTAATTAACTGTATTCCTGGCTGGCTTTCCAAGGTTTGCTCAGCCAGGTTTCAAATACAGTCAAGGACCACCCACCCAGGGGTGGCACCAGCTACCTGGGATGTGCCCTCCTACATAACTTAGTAGTCAAGATAATGTCCTACAGACATCCCCACAGGCCAATCTAGTGGAGGCAATCCTCAGCTGAGACTCCCTCTTCCAAGGTATGTGTAGGGTTTCAAGTTGACAAAAGCAGCCAGCACTGTGGGTTGCCCGAGTTTCCACAGAGATCCAGCTAGTCTCCTGAACATCCTCTGGGCACAAAGTGCTATTGCCATGTGTGCAGCTTTAGGTTTCAGGAACACCTCTCTTGTTTGCAGAATAAAGTATCTTATAAGAATTCTGTTGATTTACATGTCAAATGCAGGGCTAACATGTACTCTGACATAACAATCTGTTTGAATTACTGTTTCTTCAAAGAGGGGATCCTTAAACCACCTAGGCTGCTACTATAGTAGAAAGTATTTTATAAAATACTCTAAACAGAATAGAAATGGATTTCTCACAATCTGGAGATTAGATGTCTAAGGTCAAGGTGTCTACAGATTGCTGTCAGTAAGGGCCCACTTCCTGGGTCAGATATGATAGCTTACTGCTATTTCCTCAAGAGCAGGAAGATGCAGGATCTCTCTCTGGCTCTCCATCTGTGGACTCTTCTCCCCTCCTGACTTAATCACATCCCAGAGCTCTGGGATGCCAATACTAGCACCTTGGGGTGTAAAAGCAAAAATGTATCAGGTGCATCAATTCTAACACGATGCATGGTGCAAAAAAACAGTGCCAGGAACATATATGTAATTCTAAAGGTCTGCCTCAGTTTTGTATTTATTATGATTCATTAGATGGACTTGAGGATCCGTCATAAACAATCAAACACTCTTAATTGAGTAATATTGAAAAGAATACTAAAATCACCTGGTTCCTTTTTGGAACTTCCCACATTGGATTAAAAATGATACTTGTCATCAGATCAAACCTATTTGGGGTTGAAATCAGAGAATATATATTTGTAAGCTTCAAAACATCTCCCTCCCTATTTTAATTCTCAAAAATAAATGGGAAGGAAAACTACAAATCAAGTATGCATACACAAGATTGCTTTTATACCTTGAACTTGAATGGAAGCAGTGCTTGGCATTGACCAGGCATTGACCATGGGATAGACAGATGCCTGGTCTATGTGGAACTGACACCTGTTTGTGAGCATGACCATCACTGCACGCCCCTCGAAGAGTAGGGAGAAGGGTATCCCAAGGACACCACTCTTTTCCTCTGACAGGCAATCCTTTTCCTAGACAGAAAAAAAAAAATGTGTACCCTGATAAACTTCTATCTCACAGAAGAGACACATAAAACCAGAGAAGCTTGGTAACATGCAGCTATCAACTGAGAGCAGCTCTGTAACATGCAGCTGTCAACTGAGTACAGCTCTGTAACATGCAGCCGTCAACTGAAGCAGCTCTGTAATATGCAGCCATCAACTGAGAGCACTCTGTAACATGCAGCTGTTATCTCAGTGCAGCTCTGTAACATGCAGCCGTCAACTGATGTCATGACTGATATGCTAGTAGGAAAGGATGTGCTACAGCAAGATAGCCCAGAAGGTTCCAGAGAGGACCAAGACTTTGAGGGATCTAGTCAGCTCATTTCAACAGATGGGGCAACCATATGGTCCCAGAATGACAGAAAACAATCCCTTAATTAGTGAGGCACACAGATCAGACCACAGGTATATGGTGGCTAAGGTTACAAGTCAATATGAATGATCTACGGGGCATTCAGGTATTTTGGCTCAACATTATTATCAGCTGTGCTTGTGTTTCCAGAAGAGGTTTATCAGGAACTGGTGGACTAAGTACAGCAGCTGGCCCACCATTCTATCACCACACAGAACAAAAAGGTGCAAGAAGATTGGATCCATTCCTATTCTTCCCTAACTCCCTCTCTGCTGGGTGGCTTGAGCTGAGCGTGTTTGCCTGACCTTGGTCTGGAACCTACACTGCTGGTTGCCCTTGTTTCCCTGGTGTGTAGACAAGCAGACCATGGGCCATCTCAACCTCTAATCACATGAGCAACTTCCTTGTAATGTATTTGCCACTGGCTCTGTTTCCTGTAGAAAGAACCCTGACCACTGCAAGGCACATGCATTGATGCTGTCAGATAAAACATGTAACCGGAAGTATGAGGAAGATACTTAAGTATTTCACACACAAAATGTATAAAGATCTATGTGTCCTGCTGTGGTGCTTAATTAAAAGGTCCTGTGATGTGGTTTCTTTATAGCTGACTCACAGTATCTAAGAGTCAGAATGCTTCAAGTGGAGAAATGGCCTCAGGGAAACAGTGATTGGGGATTAACAAACCAAGGATCCAACCCAGTCCTGTGCTAAAGCAGAAAAACTGCAGGAGAAATCAGATAAGCAAGGAAGGAAAAGTCACATGAGTTGAAGCACAGGTCACAAGGACATGAGGGCAGAGTTACGTCGACCTGGAAAAAATACAGCATCTGATACTCATACTGAACACAGAGCATGATTGATATCTCCCTCTCTCCCTCTCCCCCACCCCTTCTCTTATTCCCTCTCTCTTCCTCCCTGACCCAAATCTGGCACATGTGGAACTCGCATCATTTATAATTTCAATTTCTTTCTTCTTTTTTATTTTTTAAATTCAAGCAACTCCAATAAAGCACAAATCCTTTCTGGTACTACTTAAGAATATTTCAAGTACCTGCAAAATATATATTTATATCGTAATAATATTCTCGTCCAATATGAACTATAAATATAAATTTAAAACCAAGAACTACTATAAAATTTTCAATAAATCAAAGAAATAAGTTTCTGCACAGTCAGCCTATCCCCTTACACCTGATGGCCACATTGTCCAAACGTAACGGGTTAGGTTGCATGCCACAGACCTCTGAGCCAGATATGCAGTAATGCTGGAGCCAGAAGACACTGGAGAATATCTGCAGCCAGCCGTCTAGGAACCAGTGATCATTTCTCTTATTTGCTCATGGTCACCAAACAAGAACAAAGTTGATTAGGAAGAAAAACACAACATTCCAATTAATTATCATTTGAAAGAACACAGAGCAATGGGAGATTAAAAGGTTTTTAAACGCAAAGATCACAGCCAAATCTACAAAGAGCCTCCCAGTTCAACAACATTCCTTTACACAGTAAACACACACACACATGAACACACACAGTGCCCAGTTACCAAAAGCCTATTATTCATTGTTTTGCAGAGCTGCGTGTGGGTAGCACACAGGATCTCTGCTTGCTAAGCAAGTGCAACTTAAACTGTTTCCAACAGGAGTGGGGATGGTGGCCCTTGGTAAGCCAAGGGAAGAAAGATGACTTATGTGTCTGCATGTGTGTGGTGACTAAATGTGTACATTTATGAGCATCCATGATTATGGGCTGCTTCCCCAGGGTCTGAACTTTTTCTTTTATTTACCAAACTTCACACAAAGAGCATGCACCAAGCAACAGGCAAGCACTGCGAAAAACTAAAAGCTTAGAGACTACACAAATATTGTGTGATTTCTAAAATCAGCATGATTTCCTTTTGAAAACTGCAGATAGCATTTAAAACAAAGCACCAATAGGGTTATAGTCATGAGATACAGTACGGAAAGTGACAGAAAAGAACTAAACAGAAACGGGAAATAATCCATAGACCAGATTAGCAGCTGACAGGGCCTGTCACTGCAATGTCAAGTGGGAGAATGCAATGGTTCCAGTGTCTTAAGCAACTGGAGAGGTTTGATACTTCCCTATTACATCTACTCCCATTGGTTTTTTTAAATTATTTTTAATGTGTATATCTGTATGGATGCCTGTCACATGAGTGCATGCCCGTGGAGGTCAAAAGATGTGTCAGATGCCCTGGAGTTGGAATTATAGGCACCTGACACGGGTGCTAGGAACCCAGCTCCGTTCCTCTAGAAGAGCAGTGAGCAATCTTAATCGCTTCTCCACTTTTACACCCCCACTCTTGTCATTTTATTATACAACACTCATGTATTTGTAAGCAGTATCTCAGGCCTTACATGACCCTTTGTGACATTCAGTTCAAAGGCCAAACAAG
The DNA here is from genome assembly GCA_026225945.1 of Cricetomys ansorgei. Classification (NCBI taxonomy): domain Eukaryota; kingdom Metazoa; phylum Chordata; class Mammalia; order Rodentia; family Nesomyidae; genus Cricetomys; species Cricetomys ansorgei. Next base: position 11,777,891 of record JAMJFZ010000239.1, on the reverse strand, counting down.
CCATAGTCCCCCAGAAGCCACTGCAAATGTCCTTCCCCCAAGAAGCCCATGTTTCTCAACACAATCTCTTCCTCCCTCCAACCGCAAGGTCTGTGAAGAACAGGTATGCACAGCTCAACTGAAAATCAGTCACATCATAACATATGCTCTGACCAAGGACAAGATCACCATCTGAATTCAGGCCTTTTGGCAATGTCACCAACATCTTAGAAGGTGCAGGTCTCCTTGCCAGCAGCACGGCAGGGGAGCCAGCATCACGTGGCCAGCCATAGTACCAGACACACGCTTCAGCTCAAACATGAGCATGAATTTCAACTTAGAGATTGGTGTGCTCAACATACAAACGAAATACATGTGAAGTTTCAGTTGGGGATGGAGCTGTGAATGAAATCCTACAGTGCAGCTGGGACAGGGGCTACTACTCTAGCTTCGGCTAGCATGGCAAAGCTGAGAAGACAGCTTTTGGCCTGTGACCCATATGATGACATCTTATGTCTAGGAAGGAAGAAGGCATGAAATCCATAAGAGAAAGACTAGAGTTCTGCACTTTGCAAGCATATCATCTAACTTCAGAGGTCTTAGAAGAAGGTAGTGCAGCCATTCCCATTTTAAAGACAAGGAACTGAGGTCTTGCAACTTCAGGGACTAGCTGAACTTCACAGAGCCAGTATGTGTTCCCACACTGACTGGACCAGGAGACCATTCCCTCTTTTCAAGGAACCTACATAACTATTCCCTGGCTACAAATACAAAGATATGGGATCCCCAGGGCCTCAGCCTGCCCAGTGACAGAACAGAGGGACAGTGTGGATCCTCCAGGTCAGTTCCCACTCAGGGCCAGCCATAAACACTGCCAAGAACCCAAATATACACAGGGAATCTGAAACTTTCTGAGACATGGCAGATCTGGCATTCCAGATTCCAGGTCTATGTGATAACAACAATCTAGACTGTGCGTGCACATAAATATAATGCACATTTCCCACACGTTTCTGAAGCACACTGTAGAGACTCTATATCTGGTGTAGTTTTCTGCATTAGTTTCTGAATGGAAAGCATGCAATTTGTCAAGGCCTGACATTTCTCCCAATGGTCATCAATAGCACAGGGCTAACCTCACTTCAATCAGGGACAAGCAACAAAAGGATACAAGTTAGCAAATCCTCACAGCTTCATCTGCAGAACAGGCTGCCTATCACAGATAACAAAGCATACCTACTTTCCTGTTTCCTGACCTAAAATCAGGACCCACATCACAACTGATGCTGCATCACAGTCTAAGTGACACTGTAGTCATCCCAGTGATGATATGATATGAAACGATGATACATTTCAGAGTCAGAGGCTTGTTAGGCAAGGAGGAAAAAATCAGAATCCCAGGTACCAGGCCCCTCCACCTTCTCTGCTTTCTTCTAGTCTAACAAGCATGGCTCCTCCCCACCCCAATACCTTGATAATAATGGCTTTCTGCTTCCACTTTTCTCCAGAGATCCATTGTCTGCCAAATGCTCCACAGCCAAGTTTCCAAATATGCAAATCTTCTTGGGATCGACCTACCAGCTCCTACCATACACAGAATAAATGGAGAACACACGCACACACACACACACACACACACACACACACACACACAGGAGGGCTACAAGGCCACCAGTTGACCTAGTTTCTTTGTTTCTTATCACAAGATCAAATATCCTTCAAATGTTTGCCTCCCCTTAAATAAACTCTCAGCACTCACTAACATTCTCACAGACTATCCAAAACCACACAACCCAGATGGGAAGTCATCCCCATTCTCAACTGTACTTGTTATTCCTCAGTTAGGTTTTTGTACATTCATTTAATTTATTGTCTGTTTTCCCATTTTTCACTCTAAAGCCTTATGAGGCTTTATGAGGTTAGTTTTGAATATCAACTGGGTATTGACTGGGTCTGGAATCACCTAGGCAACAAGCCTTCAATCACACTCATAAGAGTTTACTTAGGTTAGGTTAGCCTCTGAACAAGACTATGAAGGGTGATCTTGATTTTAGGTAAAATGAGGTGTGAAGGCCTACCCTAAACGTGGTCAGAACTATTCCTGGTTTTCATCTTGGACTGCATAAAAAGAGAAAGCTAGCTGGGCAGCGCACCCACCGCCTTCTGCTTCCTGACTGTAGTTGCAATGTGACCAGCTGCCTCAAGCTCCTGCCTATGTGACTTCTCTGGAACTGTGAGCCAAAATAAATCTTTCTCCTTTAAGTTGCTTCTGTCAGATGTTGAATCATAGCTACTGGACTCACAGTTAAAGAAAAAGTAACTAATACTAGCCACAAACAGGCAGGGACCACATCTTTCCTGGCTAGTGTTTATTAAAAAAAAAAAAAAAAAAATTCTTGCACATAATAAATCCTCTGCAAATAATTTTAAATATATTATCCATAATAGGGCAGATTATTAATGATAATTCTTTTGCATAATTACTTCTTTTTTTATTACTAAGTTCCAGTTTATGGGAACAAAGCACCATTGACAAGAATGGTCATTTTGAAGTGTTACCTATGATTCGTCTTTAAGAAGACATCTAAAACAATGTGAAAAAAAAAAAAAAATAAACCTTTAGTTTTTTTTCTTCTAGTACCAGAAGGGGGAGAAAAAAAAAATTGCTTTTCATTAAAACACACCCAAATCTCATGTGCTTATGCTTAAGACTGTGTTTTTAAAGGCCTTATCTGAAACTAGACAATTTTAGACCACACTGATCTTGGTCTACTACACAAACCACACCATAGAATTCTTACAATTCTTCTGGAATCCTGTTTGCTGAATGACACAGGTTTCTCAAGCTAAGTTGTTCTCCTTTGAACTTGCATGGAAAACGTTTAAAATTTTAAAATCCCACTCCAGAGCCAGATGAAAATTGTGTTACTGCGTGTGTGTGTGCGCGCGCACGCGTGTTGTGTGCACACGCACACACAGACACATTTCTCAATGTTGGAAGAAAGGACTCAATTTGGCTACTTAGCTTTACAAAGGGAAGGGGATTAAGGCTCGTAAGCACCAGGACCATATGTAGCCTCCTCATGAGACAAAGGGCGTCATATGAAAAAGATTAAAATCCAATTCCATCCCTTGTCCTTATACACAGGAAGAAACTGAAGGTGTCGAAATAGGCATATGCATGGTATAAATTTATTGATTTTATATCACAAAAGAATCATTAAGAAGCCTGCCCACGTTGTCTACAGACAAGATGAAAAGGACTGTGGTAGAGTAGAAAAAGGTTGGCCCGTACCTTGATTATTACCATCATTGGTCCAGAAAAATGAGAAAATATATTTCCACAGATATCATGCAATTCTTCTATGTCCATCATCCCATACGGACCTCTCATTGCCCATAATCATGGGTCCATCAAGCTTTGGGGATAGCACTGGGCCCTAATCATCTGTTCTTTTCAGGGTTCTCAAATACAACTTGTTCACATTAGTATTTGTATTTCTCTAGGGTGGTCAACCCAGAAATGGTACCCATCAATTTTTTTTTAACTTTGTTAGGCTTTCCCTCAACTGTTGAACAAAACAAGCAGTGGTTGGAGAAGAGAGAAGAGATTTGCTTCAGCCACCACAGTTCTATCTAACAGATAAAAGTGACCACAACAAACAAGCTCACCGAGAGAGAGAGAATGTCACAATGCTAATGGAGAGCTAGGGATATCCTGAGCCAAAGGTCCAAACAGACCCGACCATTTTCATTTCCTCGGTGCCTAAGCTGTCTTTATTAGCCTTTTATCTAACTCAAAGACACTCAGCTGCCATCCTTCTCGACCCCTAAAACAAGTCATCTTTGCCACTCATGGTAAAATTCCTCTGCAGGGGGGAAAAAAATGCTTATTTTTTTCCTAGTTTTTTTTTTTTTTTTAAGATCAAGCACTGTCCAGAAAATCTAAATCTGTCACTCCGTCACTGAGTGATGACACTTGTTTATACCACACAATCAAAGAAGGTAGCAGACAGCTCCAGCAGCTGAAAGTAGGCAAAAGCTTTGCCTTACAGGGCAATAGAAAAGCCCCTGGGTTCTGGTACTTACACACATTTTACTACTTATTAGCTACCAGTCAAACAAAGCATTCACTTCACCCACAGAAAGCAGATAACAGACAAACTGTTGGCAATCAGAGGAGTAAGAGAAAGATTAGAGATACGCTGCTCACAGAACTGGCCTTCAGAGATAACTGATTAGGAGCCAGAAACCCTTTACTGAGTTCACCTATTTACTTCCTAGCCTGGGTGCCCACGCAGCACAATTGCCCATGTGGCATGGATTGAATTCAGAGTCTTCAACCTTAATATCTGTTCTCATTGCATCATACTAGGAGCCAGAAAAATGAAAGGAAGCAAGAAAAAGAGTATACTTAGAAAGGTTTTCCTAAATAAATTCAACACATTAGTAGGGTTCTTACCATTTGTTTCTCTCTGTTAGAAGCTCTTATTGGAAAAATAAAAAGCCCAGGTTAGCTGGAGAGGCTCTTGGCTTAGGTTAGTTCATCTAACTCTAACATGGAAAAATAAAAGTGAAGAGTGCAGACAGTATTTTTCATAAGCAATGTGCATTAAACAATGTACAATGTTTGTAGACTCAACTTTATAGGGCTCTCAAAGAGAAAACATTCTACATGGAAAATGCTCAACAAGTTTAAAAATATAAAGAGGAAACTTAGAACCCATGTCATTCCTAACGCCAGTGCAAGCTGGTGTCTGTATCGTGGGTTTTTTCATGGCTAGGCAAGCACTGGTGCAGATCCTGTTTCCTTAAGGATACCTGTGCTGTCAATGGGCTAACAGCGTTCCCCACAGCACCACCTACTGTCATGGGGCTGTACCTGCAGCAACTAGGCTTCCAGAGGGACCTCAGGACTTCATGCAAAGCCTCTCTAAGCTAAGTAAACATTGATGAAGGAGTGTCATTTCAAAGTCAATGGTGGGGATAGAGGATGAGTTGATAGCAACTTGGTCATATGAAATATCTAAGTTGTAAGCGTCATCTTTTGGTTCCTGAGCACGGCAGGTAACTAGTTTTAATTTTTTCTTAGCTATATAGTCTTACAGCGCGATCCCAAGGCTTTACGACATACTCTGAGGAAGTGATCACACAGCAAATACATTCATCTTTCATTAACGACAGGCATGGTGAGTGTTAACTAACTGCTATGCCTAGGTGAGTTTTTCAACTAGAAATTTAAAGCAGTATTGTAAACATAGAGAAGGGGGTAGTTTGGAGAAGAGTTCACAGCAGAGTTTTTCCTTAGGTTTCAGCCCTTCATGCACAATCAGGCCCTTTAGAGACAGCCAGTTCCTATTATGAAACCCACCGGGCCATGACTACTCAGAAACCTACCAAATACCAAATCCTCCCTTCCCAGCCATTGAGAATTGACAGAGCAGCTAGCAGCTTCTCAGTCTCATGCAAACAACCCAACCTCAATTCTGATCTAAAATTAAATCACAGACTCAAAATAGACCATGCTTTAAAGGATCTGGATGAAAACAAACAAAAGAACGATTTTTCTTCCTGAACAGCAAAAACATGGATTAAAAATAAAAATAAAAAGAGCTGACATTTCTCTAATACTGTCTTCCCAGGCCCTATGTGAAGGCCTTTGCAGATTTTTGGGTTCAAGAAGAAATGCCATACCGTGTTTACTTCATGATTTTATGATGAATAATCTAACCAATGTCACAGATTGAATGTAAATCAATGGCATGTTATCATCAATTATCCCATGTCTAAAAATAACTATGCTTAATAAGTACCTAATTTGAATGACCGGGTATCAATACTACAAAATGAATACAAATAGTAATAATAATGATGATAATAACAACAACAGCTCAGGTACCTGCACTTGACTTAGGATGGTGGATGCTAAACAACTCTTTCACACCAGCAGAGGAAATGAAAATGGAAGTCATATTATTCATCCAGAAAAAAAAAATGCTGATTCTGCTATCATATTCCTCGCTGCAGAAATAGACTCGGCAGTCCTCACAAGCCAGCCACGCTCTGTTGTCACAGATGTGCGCCAGATTTTGCACAGAACATAACTTGGCTGTGAGGGAAAAACCCAGAGTTTGCCTGAACGTTAGGCAGGAAAGAATGCGTGTACTTTCCTGGGGGGCGGGAGGGACTGTCAATAAATCCAAATAGCAGCTTGAAAGGGTTAAACGGCTGGGCGTCAGGTGGTTTTATTCCCACTTCGGGAAGTAATAAAGCAAAGTTACGTTCTCTTCCTTCTCCACTAGCCAGTATGGAGAGGCTTGCCACGGCCGCTAACGCCACCAGGCTCCTGCTCTAACAAAAGGAGGGCAGTGTAGACACCCGGCTTCCCACAGCCTGGCATCGTCGCCAAGTTCTGAGCGCCGCTAGGTGACAGGGGCACGGGTGAGCCAGGAGCAGTTTTATTCCATTTCCAATCCGCATGCTTTCAAAGAAAGCAGAGACACCCGAGCTGTGGGGGGACCGGGGCAGGGAGGAGGGCGACAAACTAACTTTGAGAGCCCAGGCTCTGCATTCCCGCAGGGACTCCAGCACACCAGCGCGCCCACGGGATGACCTGGGTGGGGATGCAGCAGGAGCGGGGGTCGGGGGCCACGACGTCCTCGCCCACCCTTTCCCCGGCACCGAGCGCTCCTTCCGAGCCTGGGCCTCGCCGCCGGGCCGGGGCGCGCAGCCAGGCGCAGGGCGGAGAGTGGGACCGGACTCCCCGGCGCCCAGGCCCGGCCGAAGCCGGACCCCGAGTGGCGTTCCCCACCCGCCCGCGCCTCAGCTTACCTCGGCCGCGCTCTGGCCCCTGCAAGGCGGCCGGGCCAGGGCTCCGGAGAACGGGAGGAAGAGCTCCGGTCCCGCCAGGCACTGCAGGCCGGGATGAAGCGGCCGCCGGGTCCGCGCCGCTCGCTCCAAGGGACCGCCGCTGGCCGAAGGGGCCCGGATCGCACGGCGGCAACGGAGAGCTGGGCTGCCGGCGGCGGCGTCGGCTCCTCCGCACCGAAGGGGCGGGCTCAGACAGGCTCCGCGGGAGAACGAGGGAGGGAACTTAGAGCCAGTCGCTGCGGCCCAGAGCGCGTGGCCTCGCGCAGCCGGCACGCCCCCGGAGCGCCCCGCCCCCAGCCCACCTTCCCGTCCCACCCCCTCCGCACCCCGCACTCCTCCTGGGTCTCCCCCGCCCCGCCCCGCCCACCCGTGCCCCGGCCCCACCCCCATCAGCCCACGCCCACCCTGTGCCCCACCTCTCCTACCCTTGAGAAACAGCCCTGGGCTGTGACTCTCCCACTCCAGCACGCAGCGGATGTGTGCTCCTGTGATGATGCCCACAGACAGCCCCTTCTGAACATCTTGGTACCCTTCTAACTCACACATGGTCAGTAACAGGGTCTTCTCCGTGGACAGGAAGCATTTAGGAAGACGAAGTACGTTGTAATTGAGTTTCTCTAGTGGGAAATCTAAAAGTTAGAATCAATGCTCATCACAATGGCCGAACTTAAAGGAGATTAGGAGCCACTGTACTCTTCTCACAAAAATATTAAACAAAATTTCTCTGCTTTTAACCCTTAGTACTTTGAAATGTAATGGTAATTGTATGCTTTTCTCAGAAAGGTCATCTATACACATATAAATTGTGCAACTCTTCTTTCCTTTCTTGTTCAGAAACTATCAAATGAAAGTCAGACTTCTATAATAAATTTCTGGCAGTTTGCTGTAATTATTGTGTTAATAAGTGACATAATGCTGGGCTTTGAGTGGAACTTTGGCATCCAAATGAGTTCCTTGTCCGCAGATTACGTTACAGCTCCCATCCCACTCCAAAACCTAGTGACAGTGGAATGAAGCTATTTTTTTATCATTACTATAGCAAATGCACCCAGTTTCTGGCCAAAAGAGCCCCCCCCCCCTGCTTGTTTGCCCCAATTCCTTTTTTTTAAGGCCTTGCCTCTTCCCACTGTGTGTGACAGGAGCTCCAGGACAGCCAAGTAAAGTATATCTTGGGGGGTGGGAGACGACCTACTCAGGAAAAGTCAAGGTTCTTTCTCCTCAATGTGGCATGTAAGCCTACAACAGCTGAATGTACCCCACCGAGAACAAAACCAAGCCAGAAGGAAACTTCTACAAACAAGAGAGACAGGAAAACCCATATATCAACCAACTCTGTGCAAAGCAACCTCTGAAGCATCAGGACAGGGCTTCTGAGGAAAAGCACAGGGAAATCGTCTTCCTTGCTCATGCAGTGTTGCCATAGGCTCCCTTTCAGAAGGTGGACTTATAAAATCATAAAAGAGTCCCCTGTATCTTAGAAATCAAGAACATAACCTGTGAGTTACGGCTTTTGTGTTGCCCAAATCAAAACAACTCTTGATAATGAAGTCTAGGTCAAAAAGTCACTTAAAGTAAGTCCTAGGTTTAAATAGGATTATAGTTCTCACTAAGGGAATTCTTACTTCTTGGTATAGAATTAATGCATCATAATGTCCTACGGTAATCCAAACCCAGTAAGAGATGTGGTCAGAGAACAAGAGACAAGCAGTAGAATCTAAACAAGAACATACTAGTAAATTTTCTGTCTTATCAGTCAGTGCAATAAAATGTACTATACAACCTCTTGTGGTCTGCTGATCAGGCTTTGTCTTTTCAAGACAACAATCTGAAAGACTGCTGCAGTCTTCTGGGTTTTCACTACACTAATTTATTGAACTATAATTTTCTTGGGCTTGAGTATCTTTCCAGAGAAGTGGGCCACTGGCCTATGCATGCAATTCATTTGTTTCACAGAGATTTTTGTCTTTGAAAGTGTGTAATGATGCATATTTCATTGGTACCCCAACAAGCATCTCTGTAGATGCAGTTTCTCAGTATTAGACACAGCCTCTGATTTTTGGATTTACTTTGCATGGGAGAATAATATCAAATCTAAAGGATGGGGGATCAGGGCCCTCGGCAGGGTTTCTCTACATGAGTAAGAACCTAGTCATTCAATTTCAAAAGTATAAAAGCCTGTGAGCTGAACAGCAATGTTCTGTAAACAGATGTATGGTGCAGAAGTTTATTTTTAGTTATGTTTAAAATGGTTGTTTTGCGCACTGTTGAAAAAAAGGCTGCCTAGGCCTTGGCATGTGTATGGTCTGTAGGTATTGTATGGTCTGCAGGTGTTGGCTTTATGTAAAAGATGTTTAATTCCTCATGATCTGCACGTACTATCAATAAACATCTGCGGAGCTTAGGCATCAATAAAAATCCCTGAGATGAGATGCTTCTGAATGGTGCTTTCCAGGACAGGTGGTTCCCTCTGCTGAGGTCTGGCAGGGTTTACACCTATGAAAATGCCTCCTTATCTTCTTTGATGAGCCACCCAGTACCCTACTGCTACAGATGTGCCTCCTACAGAAGAGACAAGGAAGAAATCATGTATCAGCAGCTTAGAAGCATCACATCACAAATGTTTATGATTCTTTTGGGGGAATCTCAACCAAACAAATAGAGTTCCCCAACATCCATAAACAGGCCCCAGTAAGGTCTATGCTGTGTCTTTGTTCTCTTTTAGTTAGGTCAGGGTGAGACAACTCCATTTGTCCAGAACTGCCCCTAGAATCATGGCATAACAGAAGGATTTCTGGCAGGATGCAGAATTAACTGGAGAGCTCCTGACAGCACCAGGTCTCCAGATCAGGGAGAAGGAGATAAGGATAAGATGTTTTGTTTTAGTTTGTTTTTAACTTTTCCCAAGAGTTTGTGATGGTTGTTCAAGGTTAGCTTGTGCTCCTCAATCTACAGGAAAAGACTTGAGGGATCCTCAGCCCTCAGACCAGACTCCTATGACTTTGAATTGCATGTAAAATTAAAGTTATTGGCTGAACTTTTCCATTCAACAGTGACTCTGAAGTTGTAGAGGAAGCAGGCAGGAGAAGAATGTATCGCAGTGGTGGGAAGATTGGGTTAGGAGCAATCACTCTGCCAGAGAAAGGGCAGCTGCCAGCATAGAAGAGCTAAGAAGACCTTGTCAGATATTGCACCCTGGGTCATTCCACCATTGGCAAGAGCCTGGAGTTTATCTAGTGCTTCTGGTTTCACAGTTTACTTTGCACTCCTGCACATGCTCAAGATGGGGATGGCTTTTCATAGACAGCAATCTCTTAACTCCAATAGCCACCATTTCACAAATACTTAGACAATTTACACGCTGCATTTTCAGTTGACACAGGCCACTAAATGTAAATATTATGATGTCCATTTCATGAAGATGAATGAAGAGTGACATATCCAAGGTTAGAGTTGGCAATTAGAAGATTTATGAACTTACCCGTGTGACCTGTAGTCCATATGTCTTTTACTCTAAACCAAACTTGCTCCTGTGTCCCACAAATCAACTACCAGTGATTTGTGAGGTAGAGTGAGGCAATCTAACCACAAGAGGCCATTTGAATGTAAATGAATTAAAGTTTCAACACATCAAAATCCTTTGAGTTTAATTTTGATTCATTGAATTAAACTTTTTGATTTTAAATGTCAGTGGTTTAAATTTTTCTTAGCCCCAGTAGATCTTTTTTCAAGTGTTCAGTGACAACATATGACTGATGGCTGCTCTGCTGACTGGCTCAAATTATGAAAAAAACATTTTCTGCTGGATGGTGACAGCTCACACCTTTAATCCCAGTACTCAGAGGCAGAGGCAGGTAGATCTCTGTGAGTTCAAGGCCAGCCTGGTCTACAGAGCAATTTCTAGGACATCCAGGGGTATACAGAGAGACTCTGTAGTAGAGAGAGAGAGAGAGTGAGAGAGAGAGAGAGAGAGAGGAAGAAAGAGAGAGAGAGGAGAGAAAGAGAGATAAAGAGAAAAGAAGAAGAAGAAAAAGAGGAGGAGGAAGAAGAAGAGGAAGAAGAAGAAGGAGAAGGAGAAGGAGACGGAGAAGAAAAAGAAGAGGAGGAAGAGGAAGAAGAAGAAGAGGAAGAAGAAGAAGAGGAGGAGAAGGAGGAGGAGGAGGAGGAGGAAGAAGAAGAAGAAAAGATAAAAAGCATTTCCATTGCCACAGAAAGTTCTGCTGAATAAGTGAGCCTTCACACATTGGCCTATATCATCAGGTAAGGCAGAGTTCTCTGTGATTCAATTTTCTGAGTATGTTTTTCAGCCCATGTATGTTAACTGTTGTGGTAGAATTGTGTCCTAAAGGTATGTTCTGTTTCTGTGCCCACCTTTATCAGCAGGGCATGCTGTACTGGGGACCACAGGAAGGCATACAGGGTGAGAAGTGGCTCTCCAGTGAGATCTGTGGCACACTGTGTGGCATACCGTGAGTCCTATGCTTTCAGATCTTACCTCTGGCATCTCTGCATTGCATCTTCTTGTAAATACCTTCCTGACACTGGAAAAACTATAGTCCTTGTTAATCTTTGCCCTCAAGTCTGCTTTCCTATGCATTCATGTGCTTTTCCTATGGAGTGCCCTTTTCTAATTCCATGCTTCAATTTTCAATTTTCAATTACATGCTGTATGACATGGGGACACTGGATCCATGACTTCCACGATACAAAATCCTTTGTTAGGTGATTAAGTTTTTATACATTATATAGTATAATATTCTCATGTAACCTATGCATAGCCTCTTGTAAATGTGAACTCATCTCTGAGCTATTGTAATACTTAGTGCTCTGAGAATAATTGCTGTACTCTCTGGTTTAAGTACCGTTTTCTGTGTCATTTGTAGCCCTTTGTAAATAGCTGTTATGCTATATTGTTTAAGGAATGATAGAAAGGAAAAAGGTCCCTACATGTGCCATACAGATGCAACATTTTCCAAATATTTGTGATTCATGGTTGGTTTAATCCCAGAATGCCAAACCCATGGATGTGGGAGCAAAGTGCACCACTGACTTGGAGCTTTGGAATTTAAATGTCCAATTTCCACCTTTCGTACTTATTTTCAGAGCCATGTATTTCCCTAGCTTTCTCCTGGAAGAGTCTACTCAAAGAGCAGCAGTGAGTTGTTTGTAACTAAGCTAACATATGCTTTAAAAAATGGAAGCTTGACCTGTGACACTTTTATAGCAACTTGACATTACCTGACATTGCATTATAATGTTTATACATAAAATGGTTGATAAACTACATTAGGTTTGAAATTGAAAACAGCTGTGCCTGGTGGCATGGGCTTGCAGTCCCAGCTACCTAGTAGGCTAAAGCACTTAGTTGAAATAAGTATATGAGCAAGTTCAAGGCAAGCCTGGGCAATTTAGTGGAAACCTTGTCTCAAAGTAAAACTAAAAGTAGGGGTTGAGATATAGCTCAGTAGTAAAACACACTTGCTCAGCATGAAGGGAGGTCCTTTGATCTTATTTCTAGAATGTTCTTTAGTGGTTGGAATCAGAATGGCTCCCCTAAGCTCATATTTGAAGATTTGGTCCCTAGTTGGTAGAATGCTTAGGAAGGATTAGGAGGTGTGGCTTTGTTGAAGAGGGTGTGTCTCTTGGGTGGGCTTTGTGGTTTCAAAAGCCTACCCCAGGCCTAGTCTCTGACTCTGTCTCTCTCTGCCTCTTTCTCTAGCTCCCTCTCTCTTTGCCTCCTATCTGTAGATCAATCCAATGTAAGATCTCAGTTGCTGCTCCAGTGCCATGTCTGCCTGCCTCTGCTGTGCTCCCCACCATGATGGTTATGGACTCACCCTCTGAAACTATAAGCAAGCCCTCAATTAAATGCTGTCTTTTATAAGTTGCCTTGGTCATGGTGTCTTTTCACAGCAGTAGAAAAGTAACTAAGATGTTCCCACTACTGCTAAACAAAAAAGCAAAGAAGGGAAAGACTGAATAAATAACTTAAAAAGCACACACAATAAACAAGCAAACAAGCAAATAAATAAATAGTGTCGCTTCTCTGTCAGAGCATCTCTGTCTAGACCCCAGTACTCACCTCTACCTCCTGTCAGTCGCTGATGTTCTCATCACCCTCTGGACCATTAGGCAGGATCCAGTAAAACCTAAGATTAAGGCACTTTAAGTGGTTTAGAAACTTAAAACACTAAGTATAAAAATGAGAGGGGCAGGAGGAATAAAGGAGAGCTGCTTCAGCCTGGCATTTGACAAGAGCAGGTGATACAGCTGCCCTGAGCTGGAGCAGGTGAATAGCCAAGAGACAGCATGCAGGTCCCCTGGAGAAACCATGACTCCTGGCAGCCAAGCCCATGAGGATAAACAGGCCCTTCCTCCTGACTGCGCTGACCTGAACCGAATTAATTATGGATCTGCAAGCTGAACTAAGCAGGAGAACCCAGATCCCCTAGCACTAGTTGAAATAAGATATGAGTTCTTATTATCATTGGGTCTGAGACTCCCACCAACTTCCAGATTTTAAAATAGTTTGAAAGGATTATGCTTTCAGAATTTGCTAATATCAAAACCAGAAGATCAGTTTAACAAATACCCTTTCTATATTAACATAAGTAATAGGAAACATGATCCCAAGTGTATGGAGTGTTTATAAACTTCTCACAGTGCAATTAACTTAGAACATTAGGATATGTGGTTAGTAGAAATAGAAGCCATCGTTACTGCATTTTTCCTGGAGTAGGAAATTGAGGTGGAATAAATAACTGAAGCTCCTAAGTCACTCCACTCTCTTCCTAATCAAATTCTAAGTGAGTAGTTCCTTAGTAGACAGAAAAAAAAAAGAACTAATTTAAACCGCTCTTCTCCTTGCTACTGTTGTATAGGAGAGATTCCAATGAGTGAAACAGAGAAGCAGAAAAGAGGGACAGGGGTGGGGGTGGGGAGGGTGGGAGGGTTCATTAGATCTGTGAGGCACAGAGGCACCAACGCATACTAACCGTTTTCTTCTCTTTAAAGCACCTTGAACCTGGTGCACACACTTAGAAGACTCGGGGGTTGCTGTGCATTTTGTTCTAAATAGTTTTTAATATGCATGTGATGATTTCTAAGTGTTTAGTGAGGGTGTATTCGAAGTAACATGTCGACATTTTATTTTTCATCCATCTGGTATTAATCTAAAAGATGAGCAATGACATTTCTGATATTTGTGGAAATCACCTGCAAATCAGAGGAGGGTCTTAGCAAAATATTAGAGTGCTTTGGCTGGCAATATGAACATTTGTCCACATTCACCACTTGTTGCTTATTCTGTCACTAAGTCTCTCTTTTTCACTCCTGTGTCTTATTGTTGACATCGTACCTGCCTTAAGTACAATACAAAGTTATGAAGCAGGCTAGTACATTCTGTCTGACATTTCCTTTGATTATTCTTCTATTCTCAAAACTTTAAAATTATTCTTTTGAACAGTAGTTCAGTGACACTGGCTCCTTTACTCACACACAACCATAATTTTTCACTAGTTGGGGCACCAAAGCTTTGAAATAGGTAAGACTTTAGATCATTAACATTTGTAATTTCCCATGCCAGTTTTTATAGAAGAGGACTAGGACAGAATAAACAGAGCAAGAAGATCAGAAAAGACTGCAGAGTATGGGGAAAGAAGAGTCCGCATGACTTTCCTTAACCTTTCACCTAAACCTAATTTTTAAATTTAAACTATGCTAAAGAATATCCAGGGAAGTTTGGAATGAGATGTAGCTCCGTGGGAGAATGCTTGCCTCACATATCTGAAATGCTCAGTTCAATCACCTATAGGGGAGTAAATGAAATAGAAGACTAATCACAATATATTGAGATATTTTGGGGAAAAAATAGCATATGTTGCAATTTAGTATTTTGAATACATGTATGGATACACAAAACCATTGTATATCGGAGAAATAACTATGATGTTGCTGATACGCCCATCTTCTCCCAATAGCCTCCACTTCTGTATAGTTAGGAGTCAAGAGTTTTATGCCAAGTAGTCAGTAAGTATTTAAATAATAGTACAGTTTTCTCATAAGTATAAATCATAATCTCAAGATGGTGAATCGGCTGGTTTCTCAAACTCCAGGTGTGCATCACAGCTATGCTATTCTTAGAAGCTCTTACTAGGTCATGTTAGATTTCATAGTTTACATATCATAGCTCAGACTTAATTATGCACTAATAAGTGACCCAATGCAACCAAGTGCTTTCATAATAAATATGGTCACGGTGTATCCTTCTTAGCCTTACCAGACTGTAAGCTACATGAAGACCGGAGATGCCAATAATCCCTCTTTTGAAAATTTCAAAGTATTAAGCAGAGCCATAGCATCTGACAAAGGTTCCTCAGACATACCTTGAGGTAATGCAAATCTGGTAATACAGTAATTATCATGTCACTCTGCACAGGAAGTGCTGTGGGTCTTAGTTTTGCAGCCAAGTCCTAAGCATGGGTATGATGTCACCATTCTGAAGAAGTCCCTATTCCCAATGCTGGTACTGATAGCCTGTCCCTCCAAGAGCAAACATCAGAATTCACTTGAGAGCAGGAATTTGCATTACAGGAAGATCTGACTATACTTGATTGGGGAAAGATTTGTGAAACTACATATTTAAGAATCTGAATGTTCTTGTGGATCTGCTATAAATGAAGCATTATATTTCTCTAAATGCAAATATTATATTTAAGAAGGTAGAACTATGATAAAAGTTCTTAAACCAAACAAAATATGAATCACTAGGCAGGTTGTGGTAAGGAACCACAGGGAAAGAGCTTCTCAGAGGCACAAATGTCCATTGGATTCACTTGACAATAAATGCTTCCTACTCCCTCTCTTGTTCCTCTAGAGCATGGGGCATTTCTAGGATTTTCTTAAACTGTCATGGTAGTCACAGAGAAGATGATGCATGCCTGTAGTATCACAGAGTAGATGCAGAAGCAGCATCCTGAAAGATGCTTTCCTGTACAGCCTAAGTTACCTAAAACTACTCTAGTCGGTTACGTTTACAGTATACACTTCATGTTGTTGACTAAATAAAGCAGGCTATACTCTGCACATACCACTTTCCATCAATCCATCTGTAAACTGCCTAAAATACTGCATTTCCAAGTACCTATCCCCACATTTTCCATGTGTATGTCTCCAGCATCTCGTACTCTTGACATTTTGGCCAGTTACAGCCTTCTTCACTGAGCACTGCCTAAGAAGCTGCTCAGATGATGTCTAGGCACAGTACTAACCTATGGGTATATGAATATTTAGAAGACAGATTGACAACATGACCATTTTGTAAAACAATGGCAGTATGCCTGGGTATATGTAAGGTGTATGTAGTAATGGTTTAGATATACACATATTTAAACACGAACAAACAACCTGTTCCTACGCCTCGATCTAAAATGGCTTTAAGGTAAGGAAGTATATTTTTCTGATAATATGAAAATAACTTTGGTATTTAATATGTATTTGTATGTGGTTGACTGTCTAAACAATATCATTATGTGTGTGAGAAATAGCTTAAAATGCATTGTAAATATAAAAGTTCATAATCTGTCATGAATTTAGCATAAAATAATTAATTTCACTTTTCTAAATGATGGTCTTAGTTGAAAACTGAAATGACCTTACTAAATTTTTTTAGATGTAGTCTCATGTAAAATCTTAATGATCATGATTCATTTGTAGATAGCTTAGCCTCTGAAAGGCACTTAATGCTTAGGCACTGGTCACAAATTGTGCTTTGTCATCCCACCCTATTTTCCTCACATATTTAAATTTCTTTATGTTGTATTTAAAGCTTTAATGTTATATTTTGGGTTTTGCTTTCTGAAAATTAAATGACTGATGAGAAGTGTTATAATTTTGACATCATGGCACATATCGGATTGACTGGACATCTACAAGAGTTTAAAGACTGTTCATTGACTGAGTGATTCCAAAGCTTTAAAGGTTATCATACCCTTCCCCATAGTTTCCCTGTTTCTGCACGGCTGACCCATACCCCACATAACCTGTATTGCCCAAGTTCATGGACCGAACTGCAGACAACATCCCTTGAGACAATGTACAGAGTGTCCCTGGAACTCAACAATATATTTTATAAATTTCTGGAAACTGTCAGGAATTAAATTAAGTAACTGTAAAGATGTTTGGTAACTATTTTTAAAATATTCCATATTGTAGAAGTGATATATAGGACATAAAATTTCAATGTCCTAGATAATGTAATTCTAATAATAGTAGAGAATTATGTTATTTAAAAGAGAAATGCTATAAATTCATAGTTGCAAGGAAGTCTGGTACAGTAACAACTATTCTTCCTTTTCTGTCTTTCCTGTTGAACAGATCTGACTCACTTTATGTTCTTCTATAAAGAAATCACTTTACTCGTGGATAGACACTGTTCTTCCCAGAGCCATGGATTATTGACAGAAAGTCCCAGTGCCAGGGATAAGACAATTCTCTGGGGAATGTTGGCTATGGAGAACCCAGAGGACACCAAAACAATGCAGCCTATTACTATTGCTCTTGGTTGCCCACCAGAACTCTATTGGTGAAGACACCAAATCCTTTGGTCATAGGACATAGGTAAATCAAGCAAGAGCTGAGTTGGAAGCTACTTCCTTAATACCTAGCCATCATAGTGACAGAAGATACTGCATAAGCTGCAGAAAAGTCATAGCAAGATATGCCTTCTAGTGTGACAATGTTAGGGAAACAAACTGTTTTAGGATTGGGTTTGCTCCCACTTGACAAGACGGAAGTCAAGCCTGATTCTGCAAACCTGATCAAGAGCCTGTGGCTGGGGAAGCCATAGGCCCTGGAGACCAGACTTACTGTTATTGTTTTACAAAATGGTCACCTTGACAATCTGTCTACTTAATATTCTTTTACCCATAGATTAGTACTGTGTCCAGGCTTCATCAGAGCAGCTTCTTAGGCAGTGCTCAGTGCAGAAGACTGTAACAGGCCAAAATGTCAAGAATAAGTGATGGTGGATTCTAAGAAGGACATCTGCATCTCCCATCTAAAGCTCTGGGAACCTTGAGGAGGCAGAAAGAAGGTAAGAACTAGAGGATGGAAAATGAACCGCAAAACATGTCTTCTGGATATTCGTAGCCACTGAACTCCTGAACCCATGGTTATCCGCACAAGAGGCGGGGCCCATGAGGTCCTTGAGGGATGATTATCAATTACCTGACATTAGAGGAACAGGTTTTTTTTTCCCCCCCAGTGGTGTAGCCACTGATATGTTGCCCTTGCTCTAGTAAACAGCCACTTATTCCAGCCTAGGCAAGAAACTCTAAATAACTCATCGGGCCACACACACAATAGAAGACACGAAAGTCGGAGGGGTCCTTGTAGGGAAGAAGAGTTTCAGCAGGAGGGGGAAGAGGGGAACAGAGGGAGGAGGGAAATGGGAGGGATGAAAATAACTAAATTTCATTATGCAAGTTATGAGTCTATCATCAAAATATCAAAAGAGAAAATTTTCATAAAAGAAAAGCATTTTTCATATTTGTGGGATTAGAACTATTTTGGTTGTGATGAGCAGAAGGTCGGATATTGTTTTTAACGGTAACCACATCAATTATTCTGAGAAGACCTCAGCATATTGTGTGTTCATTATAAAATATTTTTCAAGGAGGAATAACCATTGAGTTATATGATACTGTGGCTATGCATTATACAGTGAATGACTCACTATGTTTTTGAGTCACATGTTGAGGTCGACCACAAAACAGATAAACAGTGGAGTAATTCCAGCCCCCAAAACGCCTGCATATTTCCAGCTTCTGTTCCTTTTGGCTTACATGGGTTTCTGTCCTTTGCAGAGATAAGGAGCACTTTAAGAATCTTAACAGAGAACTTAGAAGTACTCTGCATTAGAGAAATCCCAGGGAATTTAATTTATAAAACCACTTGGATGTTTCTCTAAAGGATGAGCAAAGGTTGACAGTTGTGTGAGTGTGTGACTGATGGAAGTTTAAAGAGTATAAAACATTTATTTTTCTGAAGAGAAAGTTTGTACTATTGTATAGAAATTGAATTCGCAAAGGAAGTTGAGGCCTTGTGATCATACACTTGATAATCTTTAAGACTGAGTGATAGGTAATATACTTGCAATATCAAGTCAGAATTTAGAGTAAGACAGAAGAAAATACAGAATCAATGGGCTTAACACAAGCCAGTTTAGGAGCCATTCATTAATTCACTTATTTGTCCTCCCGGCATTTATTCCAGATTATTCTTGATCTAGGCTCTGCTAAGGGCTCTAGGCATACAGTAGCAAGATTCTGATGCTCATGAAACTTCCTGCATCGTGGTGGGAAAATCAAATCCCAGCACTCAGGAAACAGAAGCAAGAGGATCTCTGTGAGTTCAAGGCCAGCCTGGTCTACATAGTGAGTTTCAGGACAGCCAGAGGTGTATAGTGAGACCCTATCTTGAAACAAAACAAAACAAAACCTCCTCAAATAATATATAAATATGATGTTAAATGATTTGCAAGTTTGTTTTAAATAAGATGGTGCTATAGAAAACCAGTGACTCAGAGGCGAGGGATTTAGTTAGGTTATGAACTCGAGAAGTGTTCACTAGTGAGATGCAATTTGAGCTGGAGGCCTCAAGAAGTAGAAGGAACCAGCCAAATAAAGATGAGAACCAAATATATTCCAGGTAGAGAGAGTAGCTACCATAGAGGCCATTTTCAGGGCTGCTGGATGTGCTGAGGGAAAGAACAATATATTTGGAACTTAGAATCAAAGTGTAGCACGACGTGAGGCCAGAGGAAAGAAAGCCCACAGCAGAGAATCTGCATTTTATTCTACATGCAGGGAGAAACCCCACACATTAAACAACCTGTTTTGTGTTCCCGTAAAGCGGTCTTTCTGGTGCCGCAAACTGTTGGGTTAGGATTGGGTGAGAATGGAAGCTGGGAAACCAGCGTGGAGGATTCATACACAGTGGGACAGGGGAACAGATGAAGTTGGCTTACACTGAAATGGCAGTAACAAAAATGAGCATTTTGTGAATTTTGGTTGTAGTTCTAATTTTTAATCTCTGCGTGTGCGTGTGCGTGTGCGTGTGCGTGTGTGTGTGTGTGTGTGTTTGTGCGCGCGCATAGTGTATGTGTGTGGTGTATCTACATATGTGGCAGTTAGAGATGTGTGTGCTTATACAAATACACATGGAAGCCGGCAATTGACATCAAGGGTCTCCTGTGATTCTCCACCTTGTCTTTTGAGCAGGGTCTTTCACTGAATCTGGAGCTTACCGATTGCCTAGACCTGCTTACCAACATACTCCTAGGATCCTTTAGTCTCGATCTCCCAGAGCTGGGATCACCTCTGCTTAGTTTTTTATGTGAGCTCCAGGAATCTGAACTTAGGTCTCATGCTTGTGTAGCAAGCATTGTACTTACTGAGCTCCCTCTACAGCTTCTTGTTGTGCTTTTAGAGTAGAGCTAATCACACTTGAAATCATATTGCATATTAGATATGGAAGAATGTACAGCAAGGGAAAACAATAGAAATTTAAAATAAATGCAGGCTGGGCAAGTGCTAGCAAGAAACTCCTCTCTGTGATATTGGCCTTATGGTAGAGGATGTCCAGTAGAACCTCATACCTAAGATACCTGCACTATTATAGTAAATGATCCTACAGCTTCTGCATAAACTCTTCTATGAGAACACCTTTGAAAAGTACTTCCTTAATGATGCTTAGCCTCATCCAGATGATGATAAGCTGAATCAACATGATATTGAAATGCATATTCAGAAGAGATATTTATTTCTCAGACTGACAAAGAAACTTTTCTGTTTATTTTGTCAGTGTTTATGACTAGATAAAGGTAGCAAACTTAAAGTAAGTGGAAATGGGTCCCAGGAGCACTGAGGAGGGACAGATGCCCCGAGCTCATGAAGGTTTGGGGCTGGAGCAAACAGAAAACTGACAGGTTATTCTCTATTTCCACAAAGGGTTAGGCATAAAGTGACATCAATTAGAAACCAAAAGCATTTTACTTTGCTTATGAGGAAGAACATGGTAGATTTGAGAAGTAAAATACTTTAGTATTCCCTTGGGTCTCATAGCCTTCCAAGACTGTCAGAAAAACAATTAGTTCTGGGTAATTAAGGCCATCTATCAAATGCAAAGGACCATAGGATTCCCCAGTGCTAAAGCAGGGCTTGTTTGTCCACTGAATGAATGTAAAGCTCCCCCAGTTGCCAGAAGTGATTGAGTATAGGCCAAAGTGCACCAAGAATCCTGCTCACTCCATTTAGGATCTGACGAGGATTTTAATCTAGTTAACGGAAAGAGAAAGAGAAAGATGTTATTCACAGGTGTGACAAGGAGGCTGAGGGTGTAGCTGAGTTGTCTATTGGGTTCAAAGCTCCTGACTCACACTCCAGCACTGTATAAACTGGGAGTAGGGGTGCATGCCTGTAATATGTGTGTGTGTGTGTGTGTGTGTGTGTGTGTGTGTGTGTGTGTAATGTATATGTAAATATACATATATACATAATATACATATATAATGAAGTAAATATATTTATTATATATAAATATGTATATCATATATGAATATATGTTTATAAACATATATTTAAGCATATATATATGTATATAACTGGTTACAAAACATCTCAAAACTTAATACACTGAATAAGAATACAAATGTGTACACACTTTTGTCAGTGGGTACAAAAGTTGTTCAAACCCTTTTTAATGAGTTAGCAATTCTTTGGTATACATGGTATACATGTATACATGGTATACATGTTTCTATAAAGAAACATGCCCATATCTGAACCAAGGGACATGCACAAATGGTTTACAGGAGCCAAATACTGGCGACAAACTGATAACTCTTTACAGTAGAATGGAAAAACTAATTGTGGTATATTCATCTATGCAACAATAAAGCGAGTGAGAACAAATTGGAGAGTGTCGTAAGCAACCTTAAGAATGAAACTCACAAACACATCATTAAAGGAAGCCAGATTCAAAAGAATGAGAATTATAGGATCCCACTTATGTAATGTATAATAACAAGGAAAACTTACCTGTGACTTAAGAAGTCAGGATATGGATTACTTTTGGAGAACATAGTAGCATTAGTACATGGGACATAGCACAAGGTACGCCTAAGACAGATTAGTGATTTGATGGCTTTTGTTGTAGCTGTTCTTTGCTTGTTTTTATGAGTAGTCACTACTGGGAGCTCACTTTATAATCATTCAGCAAGCTTACAGTTAAGATTTGTACATTTAGTGAGACTTAAATCGAATGCATAACACAATAATGTAAATCTCTAAGTTGCGTGTTAATTAGACAGACACAAATATAAGTTATCTTTCAGTTAGGATCCTACCTCTAATATACAAAGGAGTTACATAACTTAAAATTTTCTAATTGTGAACATCGTCCTCTATTACATAAAAATAAAATAAAATAAAATAAAAAAATTGTGTATCATTAACCCAAAAACAAAATACATAGATACTAAGGAAATTGTATCAGGTTTTGAAAATAAGCCAGCTCTATAGGGTGAAATTTAACAGGTAAAGCACAAAGTCATTTTTGGGGAAATGAATAAACTAGGCACAAGTAGACAAACTGCTTCCAAAGCAAATAAGCAATGTGAACAGGAGGCTGAAGTGGTTAATGCAGGAGCTCTTGCTGACTTCATTAACCTTTCTCTAAAACAGCCATAAGTGTGCTGAAAATAGAATAAAAAACCAAGACTGTCAGTCAACTTACTTCAAAACTAAGACAATCGTTAGAGATAATTTCCTAGGAAGTATTTGAAAATCAGTTGATTCGCACTAGAGCTGTAGTTGCTAGCCTGGAGTCATTTGATCAGACGAATGGAACAAAGCTAAGAGCAAACATAAACGTTAGAACACAACAATTTCTCCTTCCCATGCTGCCAACCAAAACAGAAAGGAACAGCCTGCACATCCAGAGAACGTACAATGGCCTGCCTATTTGTTCTCTTTCTGGCTTGGAGAAAAAGCTTAGAGACTATAATTCTCTGAAAAACATGAAGAGTTGCGTATGGAGTGCACAGTGCACACTCCATGTGAAGGCAGTCAGATGTGAACAGGCTTGAGTCGGTGAATGCCACCCAAGAGGCACGTCCAGGAAACAGAGGCAAAGTCAAGTTCATGAAACAAACCTGGGCTTTGGTAAGAACATGGAGAACAGTGAAAAATAATAATATGAAAATCTGTAGATAGATCCAGTGATGGAGCTGTGTAAGATGGATTGTCCAAGAAAGCTACTCAGATGGCCATCTTTGTATGTACTAAGGCCCCAGTTACTCAATGGAGCCAGTCTAGTGCCTAGACTTTCCTGGAAGGAGCAAAATGAGTGTAACTGCTCTAAGTTTATTCCTGCTTACCCCAAGTTCTGTAGTTCTACTAATAGTGATTGACGATTTAGTTCTGTTTTGTTTAAATTCTAACTTTCTATTAAACATATTCCTTTTACCCTGGATTCAATCCCCAGGAAATCAGGGACTAGAAACATTTTACTAAACTTAGTGAGGCATGAGCACAAAGCTGTGCTTCGGTCCTGCCCAGTGTCCCAGTGCAGGAACCCGTTTGTCCAGAAGTCTTAATTTCCAAAGGAGTAGAATTTCTACTGGGTCTTCAACAAGGCATGCCAGAACTGGACACATAGACAGTCACATGGCCACTCTAGGGTCTTAGCCTAGAGTGAATCAGTGGGCAAAGGAAGATATTTACTGCTCTGATGGGATGATGGATCTGGGCCCTTGGGGGACAATTAAGTGGCTACTGCACCTTGGACATAAGGAGCATTGTGTCTAGAATGCAGGAGATGACTCAGAGAACCCTGAAAATCCCGAAATAAAACACAGTGGAAACTATAAAAACCCAATTCAGGCAGGAGTTATCATGTCCACGCTCTTCACAATGGAAAGTTCGGGTCACCCAAGAAGTGAGAAAGCCTCATGCTAGCTAAAGTGCCTTCTGATGGCAAAGGTAATATAACATGGAGAGGGAGATAAGTTGATTATAATTAAGACTACGATTGCTATGATCGCATGGCCAGTTGGAGACCTGCATATCATTGTTTTGAGAAATAATTCCTTATTTTTATAGAAATGTTTGTGTTTGTATGCTAACAAAATTTTTGTTCTCTTTTCTGAGTCTCCCATATTAATATACTATGTACTACTAAGTAACTTCGTGCCTCTGTGTTTGTTAAAGGATATCAGAGAAGTGAGAATCAACAAGACGAACTGAAGGCACTAGTTAAGAAAAGAAAGGTCTTTCTATACACTTTTGGCTAAAGAATACTGTTGTGATCTGTGCTTCACATTTTGTGGAAACATGATTTTATTATCTTCCCTTGGAAACAAGACATGGTTTAGCAGTGTCTTTCAACCTTCCTAATAATGTGATCCTGTAGCACAGTTCCTCATGTGGTGACCCTCAACCGTAAAATTATTTTCATAACCATAGCATTATTTTCATTCCTACTTCATAACTATAATTTTGCTACTGTCGTGAATTATAATGTAAATATCTGATACGTGGGATGGTCTTAGGTGACCTCTGTGAAAGGATCATTTGACTTCCAAAGGGATCGCAACTCACAGGTTGAGAACTACTGGTTTAGAGTGATGCACATTGATCATGAGCTGATAAGGAATGGACTGATGAGCTTTATAATATGACAATTTGTCCAGAATGAGCTGTTTATTTCCTTGGAGAGTTCCATATCCACTTGCCCATAACATGGCCTATAAGAGATGGTCTCATGCAGAAGTAAATATTCAGTTTATTACTATGCATGGTTGAGGGGTTGGGACAGATACCATCTGTAGCTCCCCTCCTGTTGCTCATTAACTGCCTTGCCTCATTGACTTGAGCAACGCCTATCTCCATAAAGTTCCTCTTTCCCTTAAAGCCTCCTTCGGCTTTCACTTTGAGCTAGGAGGACGATAGGTGTGCATTTCATAAGTGAAGACCGTGAGAAATGGCAGACATCCAGCAGGTCCTCCTGGGGATCAGGAACCTCACACAAAGAGATTGCAGTTCATTCCACTGGGTTAGGGTTAAACTTTGCTCTTCTCCACTTCAGCTTATCTTATCTATGAGGTTATCTGTGCTGTGGTTTTCAGTCTCCAGCATTAAATGCCAACATGGTAGCCTTGGTTATTGATAGCTGCATTGGATAAAACTTTAATAAATTCAATATATAGAGCTATCTATATATCTCTGTCTCTGTATCTGTATATCTCTATCCATCTATGTACTTGTATAGTCTCCAATGACTCCCTTGATCATTCAAATGTTTTCTGTTTAATTTTAATGGTGTGTGTGTGTGTGTGTGTGTGTGTGTGTGTGCTGGGGATCATTCCTAGGGCTTTGCACATGCCCAGCAAGTGCTGTATCAGTGAACTATACACACTCTGTTCCTGAGATTGAACTCTGACTGATGCATAGTAATAAACCTACCAAAAGTAGTTTAAAAATTCATATTGTAAAACATAGAACACTGTAGACAATAAGAAATTAAGGTACACACAAAATACATATATAGACAGAAAGATATGTCTAATACTTGTGAATTGAAAGATGAAAGATAACCTAAGATAATATGTATACTTGATATAATCCAAATTAAAATTCCAGTTTGTAGGCTGGAGATATAGCTCAGTGGTGTGACACTTAACATACATGAGCAATGTTCTTGAATTGATTCCAGAATAAAAAATAATTTCAATAGATTTTGATTAATAAACCTTTGAATTCTCAAGTGCGTCACTGAAGAAATCAGGAAGGACCTTAAGATTTTCTAGAATCAAACAAAATGAAAACATAGCTTAGCAGATCTTTTGGAACAAAGTAAAAACAGTTCTAAGAGGAAAGTTTAAGCAATGCGTGTCAATATTAAAAATCTGATCACTCAGATAAATAAAATGACATACTTTAAGATCATAGAGAAACAATAACAAGCTAGATCCCAGATTATTAGTCAGAGAAAATGAAAAATTAGGACAAAAATTAATGAATGGCTACTGAAAATATTACAGAGCAACAAATCAGTGAAACTAAGTCTTAGCTCTTTGAAAGAATATACAAGATTGATAAAGCTGTAGTCACCCCCCCAAAAAAGGAAAAAGTCACAAATTTGTAAAATTAGAAATGGGTTCTACTGAAATCTAAATGATGATTAGAGAATCTGAAAATTTATATTGCAATAAAGTAGAAAATTCAACAGTATTAGACCAATTTCTAAATACACATAGTCTACCAAAATTGAACAAACAATATACAAGCTCCTAAACAGATAAAATGAGCTAAAGATTGAAGAAATTATAAAGAATCTCATAACAATGAAAACACGGGGACTAAACAGATTCACTGCCAAATTCTACCAGGCCTTTAAAAAACCTAAAAATTTATTTTCAGATAATAGGATACTATTATCTAAAAGATCTAATGAAACTATTCTCTAATAGTGTCTAGTGATACATTAATAATAGTATCTAGTGATAGTATTAGCTAAAAGATCTAATGACAATAAAGGCAAAGAGCAAACAACAGACGACATATACATTGAAAGATGCTCAGTGTCATTCACTCTGAGTTAAAAGCAGTTTGAGCAACAATGAAACACCACTACCACCCAATGGAATGACTGACGCTTAAAGGTTGATAATGCCATGTGTTGGTTAAGACAGGAAAAAGCCCTGATTTCACACATAGCTGGTAGGATACAAAATGAATTTGTCAAGAATGCAAATACATTTGGAAGCTATTATAAGTGTCTTCAATAGTGAAACACACACTCACCAAGCAACGCAGCTGTTCTGCTTTTAGGTAAATATCCAGGCAAAGCAAAAGCATATGTCTGCACGAACCCATGAGCATAAATACTCGTAGTGACTTAGATTCTAAGAGCTCCAAACTGGAAGCAAGCCTGGCCTATCAGCAGTTGAGAAGACACACACGTTATGATATGTCTGTACAGCCGAATACAACCCAGAGGTGAAAAGAAACAAGCTGTCGATGTAGACTGCAACATTGATGATTCCTGAAGTCACTATGAGGAAAAGAACTGTGCAAAAAAGGCTCTGTTTATACAGTATTCTAGATCAGCAAGCAAAGTCTGCACTGATGCTAAACAGGCCCATCTGAAGGGTCCAAGGGATAAACACAACGAAGCACCAGGGAACCTTCATGGATCATGAATGTGTTTATTGTGTTGAATCTGGTGAGGATTTCAAGGCTGCATACATATATCAAAACTCATCAAAATATCGATTTTAAACATAGGCAATGTATAGCTCTTTGATTACACTATTGGTACAGCTGGAAAATATAACAAAGTTGTAAAACAACAACAAAAACATTTATCCCATAGTTTCAACACAGAATGTGCCTGAAGGGCTGGGTGTTTCACTATTCAGGGTCTACTGAAAGGTGTTTGGATGACTACATGTACCCTCAAGGGTATGGAGAACTTGATGCTTTCTCCTTCTCCTTTGCCTCTTTCCCCTCTCTCTCCATCCCTCTCTCTACTTCTCCCTCTCCCTGTCCTTGAAGTAAATTTTGCTCTGTTGCTTACTTCTGTCAAAGTACTTCCCTTCTATAGGCCCCAAAGCAACACAACCTTGTGATCAGGAACTGGAATCTGTAAGCTGAACCAAACCTTTTCTTACTATAAGTTGATTATCTCTGGTCTTGTTATAATACTGGAAAGCTGATACAATCTTTAGAGATTAGACAACTTCTGGCCTAGCCTTTATGCTGTTTTGCAGTGAACAAATACTATTTTACATACTTTTTTTCTTTTCCAGTATATGTGTGTGTGTGTGTGTGTGTGTGTGTGTGTGCAGCTGCATTAGAGGAGGATGTGGTGTGTTCTCCTTTAACACACTCTGCCTTATTCTCTTATAATTATGAGATAGCCTCTCACTGAACCTAGAAGTAACCTTTTAGACTAAACTGACAGGGATTCCTGTAATCCTCCTGTCTCCACCCCAGTATTGTGAGAGCTATATTCTCAGTCTGGGCTTTCTACATAGGTTCAGGAGATCAAACTCAGGTCCTCATGATTGAGCAGCAGGCATTTTTACCCACTAAGCCATCTCTCTGGTCCTTCACTCTTTTTTTTTAACAGTGTGTCTACCTTTCTGTGGTTGCTATTTTTCTCTCATTCCAACCCTTCAGTCAGTACTACACAATTGAGTTATGATTCTCTCTGGGCTGTTATAGATAGGTCTGTAAGCCAAACTAGGATTCTAGCTGACGGAAAAACTGTCTCTTTCTGTAATTATAGCCTTAGTGTGTGAGTCCAGGACTCCCTGAAGCTTCCTTTCAACACTGTGAAGGATCTGGCCTCACAAAGAATAGAACTGACATGTAGAAAAGATGTGTAGAAGGAAAGAATTCGAGGAAGTATTAGGGAAAGGGACACAAGCAGAAAAAGAACTGGGGAAAATGAAGGGGGAAGGGAGGCAGAAATAAGAGAGCTCGATCCTTGGGTATATTTGCCCCAAGCTCCAGCTTTTGGCCTGGCCTTTTGCACATAGATGAAGTGACCCAAAACCAGTCCCTGTTTGGCATCCAAGATAATTTAGGTTTCTATCACTTCCAGCAAGAAGTCTGACTGATTATTATTGTTTATTCAGTGTCCTTCTCTGAGATGGACAGGAGAAGTGTGACATTTGCATTTTTTTTCCTCTCTCTCATGCTCAGAAAATGGCCTTGGTGGTCTGGATTCAGTACCTAAAAGTCAAGATTCCTTAGCATGCATTTCTCTCAGAAAATTTGCCTTTTCTGCTTCCTTCAGGGGAAGTTGTTCTTTTTTTTTTTTTTTTTTTTTTTTTTTTTGCTTTAAAGTTTCTTTGCTTTATAGGATTTGGGCTATATTTGTCTAGGCAGCCAGTCTGGTGGGAAGTAGAAATGGAACTTTTAAAATGAATGAGACAGCTAGAGAAAGGCTCTAATTCCTGCCTCTTGCCATTCTGTGTGATTCTGTTCCTGGGGTGAGCTCTATTAAAGCAGGAAGTAAAAAATTTGCCCTAGACCCGGGCATATTATCTGTTGAACTCTGTTTCAGCGAGGCTACAAAACAAACTCTGTTTCAATGTGGATATGAACTTTTGTATTTGATTTCTCTATTGTCTGGGAATATTAGTAAAAATTGGGAAGATGTGAGCCCAGTTGTACTCAGATCTTTCCTTGTTACCAGGGAAGCTGGCAACTCAGTATTTTAAAGTAAGAATCGGTCCTTGTTTCCACGGGCTCTGCAATTCTGGAAACATTTGTAGCCGTCTATTAGAGTTTTGAAGCTCTAGAAATTGCAGAAAATGAGCTGAGTTTCTGAGTCAAGCCTGGATAGAGCAAGCCTCAGCGCACGTGCGCACACACACACACACACAGAGAGAGAGAGAGAGAGAGAGAGAGAGAGAGAGAGACCATTAACCTACTTTGCCATATGTATAAGGCCAATGATCCTGATGACAGAGTATAGAGACATGGGGACTATTTACTCCTTTCTCAAGCCCTCTGGGTGAGAAGTCCTCTGGATCATCCTCTAAATTAAATTGGGAGATTTCCCCATGTGGTTTGGCCTCCCTTGTTAGCTCAGGAAAAATGCTAAATTAGGAGGCAGAGTGAGCACAGTAATGAACGGAAGGACCTGGAGGGGAGCTGGAGGAGAAACCACGATCAGAATCCACTGTAGGAAAGTTTTTATTTTCAAAATAATAATAATAATAATAATAATAATAATAATAATAAAGAAAGTCAAATTAAAAAAAAAGAAGAGGAAAGCTTCCTTCTAGATTACTGATAATTGAGTCTTAGCATTTCCTCCCCGATTCATAATTTCGTCCTATTTACAGCAGCAAATGCTTACTTGAATTTGGAATTTAGAACGTTACCTAATATTTCCATTTCTTTCTGTGCCTCTTGTATTGTCTTCTCTAAATAGAGGAATGGACTCAAGGCAAAAGAACCCACAGAATGTGCTTCCAGAGCTCAGCTGGACACAGCATGCCTCGGAGGAGCCTAGACTTCACCTACCTTCTGACACAACAAACAGGTTGTAGAATTCACACTAACGTCTCACCTATATTCTGAACACTCATGAAAAAGAAAGTTATATAAAATTTATAATCAAAATAGTCGTTATAAATATTGAAATAGTTCTTTTATTTTTTCATAAGATCCACTTTTTATAATAAACATTTAGTTAATTACCCTGTCACCAGATGCTAGCTTGGTGTTTATCAAATGTTAGGAATCTCCTGTTATACTCAGAGAACCCATCCTTGATGAATAGATTTCTAAAGAAAGAATATTTTTTCCCTG
Organism: Cricetomys ansorgei; assembly: GCA_026225945.1. Lineage (NCBI taxonomy): Eukaryota > Metazoa > Chordata > Mammalia > Rodentia > Nesomyidae > Cricetomys > Cricetomys ansorgei. The sequence goes on along the minus strand of JAMJFZ010000239.1, from coordinate 11,747,652 downwards.
TTAAATTTAGATCAGGAAAGGACATACAGCAGACATTTACTCTTTGATAATGTCATTATTTTCATATGCCTTGAATCAGTTGAGAATATGGCATATAATTAATAATCTATGTAAATCATTTTTATTTTAAATAAATGTGCATAAATATATTAAGTGGTAATTGGAAGCAGGTCAACAAGATAGAAAGGTTTTTTCCCACAGATCCTAAAATAATTATAGGTAAATTTAATAAGAAATTTTTAATGTAAATCTTAATTCATTTACGATGTTTCTTTTAGTCACCATTTATTATATGCTTAAAATTATACTATATCTTGCTGATGTTGACAAAACTATTGTTAATATGATTTATTTATAAGCAGAAGCGAGAAAGCCATATTGCTTAATCCTCAGGACTCAGCCATAAGTCTTTAGGGTTTTACAATAACACACATTTCCAATAAAGCTGACTACATTTCCCGCTGTATTTAATTCTCTTGAGTTTTAGCCACTCCACGTTCTTGAGACTATATACAGGCTCCTACATTAGCCAGATACTCTTCGGACTATGAAGTGGAAGGTCTCATTAAAAATCATGTGCATATGTGTATGTGTGGGTGCACCCATGAATGCATGCACGCTTGTTACAATGTTGTGCCGTCTCTTGAGGGGTTTTATCTTTTCAAAGAGAACAAACACTAAGAGTACTTATTTGCCTATATATTAAGCTAATGTGGACCTGTTTGAGGTGGTAGTACTGGACAAAATGATGAGAAAATTCCACTGGTAGTGTCAGGGTACGATGTCAGCAGTGACGTCTGAATGGTAACCCTCTCTGCCTTGTCTTCGTTGTTTTTTGCATGTTTTCAAACATTTCACCAAATCTATTATGAGCCCCTTTATTTGTTAAAACTTGAAAATGTTTTCTGCAGTAACAGTAAACAACTGATTCATACAAAGAGATCAACACATGGGAAACAAGCTACATAATTAAACTAAAGAACAAGAACAACAAAGCAAAACTAAAGAAACTGAAGTTCAGAGAAGGGATATATCAGTAGTTTTCAACCTTCCTAATGCTGCGACCCTTTAATACAGTTCCTCATCCTGTGGTGACCCCCAACCACAAAATTATTTTCATTGCTACTTCATAACTGTAATTTTGCTACTGTGATGAACCGTAATGTAAATATCTGATATGCAAATTGTCTTAAGTGACCTCTGTGAAAGGGTCATTCAACCCCCCTCAAAGGGGTCTCTACCCAGAGGTTGAGAACCGCTTGTATATATACACATACAAAACTGTCTACAGGGTTTTCTGAGATAGTTTTATCTAAGGTTATTTTTTTAAGATTAATTTAGGTTTAAAACTTTTACATGTATATGTGGGTGCTTGCATATCTGTATGTGTACCACATGTGTAACTGGTCCCCAGGAAGACCCAAGTCACAGCACATTATGGGTGCTAGGAATTGAACCCTGGTCCTCTGCAAGAGAGCAGCAAGTGCTCTTGACCACTGAACCATCTCTCCAGCTGCCTGAAGTTATTTCTATGTAGACAAAATCCAGATACTTATTCAAATACTTACATAATATCCAGATACTTATAGAAATGACCTGTAGGTTGCAATAAAAGCATCTTTGCACATACTTATTCCTACCATAGAATATTTATCAGATAATTACTAGAGCATATAAGACAAGCAGGCTAAGGGAGTGTGACCCAGGCAAGAATGGCCCAAGAAGGCTGTGGGAAGCCCTTGGCTCTTGTTCTAGGTAAGGTAGGGCAGGTGGAGGTTTACCAGGAACTTGGTTCTTACCACAGTTTCATCTACATCTTAGCAGAGTCTCTCTCAGTTAACATTTTCCTTCCTGCCCTGTGTCACTTAGCCAGGGCTACAACAAAAACATCACAGGCTGAATGGTACAAATTCTAGGTATGTATTTCCTGCAGTGGATTAGGCTGGGAGACTAAGACCAAAGAGGGAGCCAGATCAGTTTCTGCCGAGGAACCTCTTCTGACAATTGCCTATTTGAGGTGGCTTTGTTTGGAGAAGGGAGGAAAGGAGAAAGAGGACAAAAAATATGTACATATTTGTGTGTGTGTGTGTGTGTGTGTGTGTGTTGTGTGTGTGTGTGTGTTTGTGTGTGTGTGCATTTTAGAGTTTCAATTTGTTATCTTTAGGAGAGCAGAAGCATGCTGTTCACAATGCTTTCTCCTGTAAACATCAGAATTTAACACTATTTTGAATTAATGCTCTGTATTGGTATGAAAAACATTCAGTGTTATAAATTTATTTAATATGAAGACTTTTTCTTAAAAAAAAAAAACCCAAAAAAACTTTACTTTTCTCTCATACAATACTACAGTTTCCTCTCCCTCTATGCCTCCATTCCTCCCCCATCTTCCTAGATCCACTCCTTCTCCGTTTCCCTTCAGAAAAGAGCAGGCATCCCAGGGCTGTCAACTGAACACAGAATAACATGATACTATAGGATGCACAAATCCTCATATCAAGGCTGGCAGAGGCGACCCATTAGGAGGGAAAAAGAGCAGGCAAAAGAGTCAGGGACACCTCTCTTTACTTTTAGGAGTCCCACAAGAACGCAAAGCTAAACAACCACAGCATATAAGCTGAGGACCTAGCGCAGACCCAGGCAGGCTCTGTGACTGCCACTTCAGTGTCTGTGAGCCCCCATAAGCCTTGCTTTGTTCATTCCCTGGGGCTTGTTCTCCTGGTGATCTCCACCTCTCTGGCTCCTACAATCCTTCCTCCTCATCTTCTGTGGGGTTTCCTGAGCTCCGCCCAATGTTTGGCTGTGGGTCTCTGCATGTGCTCCCATCAGCTGCTGGAGGAAGCCTTTCTGATGACTACTATGAATACTTGTGTCAGCAATCCTCTTACTGTTTCTGCACGGCTATGGTATATCAAATTAAAAGACTCAGTCTTGAAATTTCCCGATAGGGTTGTTAACGTTAAAAGTTAAAGCAAAACAAACATTAAACTTTGGTTCAGTGCATTCGACTTCTCTAGCATTCTGTGTGTGCTCAATGAGATACAAATTGCAGTCTCTGCCCATTTACAAGCTCCTTTCATGTGAGATTGGAGCACACTGTCAGTTCTCACAGAATCTGTCACCATGTGTTGGGCTCCCATAGAAGTGAGTTACGGGCCTTCCCAATGGGAAGTAGAAAACAGCAAGCTGGATGTAAGACACAGAACACAGGGTCAGGAAAGAGCAAGGGTTTTCAAAATGAAAAGGGAGCCAGGTGAGGGCAAAGTGAGAGCAGCCCAAGGACAGCCACTTATTTACAGCTCTCCACTCTCCTGTTTGTGTCTCCTTGATTCTTGAAATCACTTTGGCTTTTGATTTTTAAAGCTCAAGTTGTCGCAGGATTTTACTTGCTTATGTGTGATAGTGCGATTCGTGATTATGATATTCATGGTCCAGCTAGCATTTTAATATATTTGTCACTTCCAATACCGACCATGATCATTGCTGGAGGCATCAAAAATCCTTTCTTCTAGGTGTGTTGAAATATGCTATGATTGGTAGCTGTAATCACCCGTCTGGTTTACAGAACATTAGAATTTAATCCTCTGAACTAACTGCATTTTCGTATGTGCGTTAGTCAATCCCCCGTTTCCCCGCTTTTCCTTCCCACCCTACTACCCTCCGCCTCCATAAAACTAATTTATTTTCGTTTCAATGTTTGAGAGAAGACGTAGTCTTGCTTTTTGCATCTGGTTTATTTCATTTAACATGACATTATCCCATTGAATTTCATTCGCCTCAAATGATAGGATTCCGTGCTTTTTATGGCTGACTGGTATTCCGCTATGTATATATGGTGTACTTTACTCGTGCACCAGTGTGTGGATACTGGTGAGGTTTGACTAGGAAGTGTCTCCTGAAAGCTCCTCTGTTGAATGTTTGCTCTTTAACTGGAGGTGTCGCCAGCGGCTATGGGGGCAGAGACATGGGACCACTTCTCATTCATTGCAGTCTGGGCGGTTCTCAAGCCCTTTGGGGACTTCCACTTCAGTAAAGCCCGATCCTTGACTTAACCATAAGGAGAATTTCAGCGTAGCTGGCACAAAATTGGAATTTATTAAACGACATTTTAAACAGATACGAGCACGGACTTTGAGGATGAGAGGCCCAGCCAAAGAGTAAACAGAGCTGAGAGCATGGCGTGGGCTTCTCAGAGGAGATTCCCACTCTGTTTTCTTTAGTCTAGTTGTGTCTAGGACTTGGGTGGGTTTAAATGTCATTAGGGAACTGAATGAGATGACAGGGTGGTTTCTGAGGTGTACCCAGGTTACAATCGATAGAGTAACATCAGGTCACGAGGCAGTAGGAACTTAGGGTGTCTTCCCTGGAAACACAAGGTAGCAGTCATGTTTGTATGACTTTCAGAAAATACGTGGTGGAAAATTAAGTCCTAGACAAATGCAGCACTTCAGCCATGGTGGTTGTGATTTTAACATTTTATTCTAAAGTATTTCTATATAAAATATTCAAGCTGGCAAGAGGGCTCAAGTAAAGGGAGAGAGATGCTCATAGCTCCAGTAGAAAGAGTTAAGAGTGTTACAGGACTGTCACCTAGGAAACCCACCTTTACATGTTCCTGTTTATCCTTCCCCTGGCTGCAAGTGATCCTGGAAGAAACTAGCACATAGGAAGTGGAAGATTAACTGAAGGGGTACTTTATGATTCAGCAGCCATAATGAAGTGGGACATTGTGGTGGTGTAGCTGGTTTACAGGTACCCACATCCCTGTAAGTAACCCTTCATGCATGGATCCTGCATGGCAGCTAAGTAAAGTCATTAGTTCATCAAGTAGGACTGAGCTAGAGTCTTTACTTTGTTCTATCATCAATGCCCTGTCTGAGATGAGTAAACATTTGTTCACATCTTCCCAGGAAAGTGAGCCCCCAAATACAGATCACTAAGTCCAGTTCTGACTGTGACCGTTGATAACACAATCACAATAAACGTGAGTGTGCAGGTATTTCTTGGCTTACTGATTTATTTCCTTTTGGATGCACACTCAGTATTAGAAGTCAGCGATGATACACTGCTTATATTTTTAGCTTATTGAGCACTCTTCACGCTGCTTTATTAAATTGCTGTACTAATTTACATCCTTGTTCTAATATGCAAGCTTTCTCCCTCCTCTGTACACTTGATGGCATTTGCTGTTCTCTGTGTTTTGTATGATAACCATTCTAACCAGGGTAAGATGCTAGCTCACTGTGAACTTGAAATTGCTAATTAGTGATGATGAACATTTTGTTCATGTTGCTTGAGCGTGTTTCATATTTTGAGAAATGTCTTACTTTTGGTACTGGAGGTTGACACTTAGACCACGTACATGCTAAGTGCATTCTTTCCATTTTCCATTTAAAGTATCTCCTGTGTATGTTTTTAGCTGGTGGGGAGCCCTTCGGTTCATCAGCTGATTTGGACACAAATCCCCCATGCTGTTTTTCTCTTGTTTGCATGTGGCCTTTATGCTTATTTTGGTGTAGTCCCACTTGAGGAATTGTGCTTGCTGCTTTTGAGGTCTTGTTAGAGGATTTTTCTTCTATCAGTGCCAAGAGTTTCAAGGTCTTCATTTTAGTCTTCAGTCCACTTGGAGTTGATTTCACCTTTGCTAATAGATGGAGATAAAAAGCTTGCAATATCATAACGTACTATTCAACTCGTCCATCGAAAGTGTGGACCTGAGTTGCTTTGACTCCAGTTTCAGTTTGGGAGGTTCCTGAGGTTACGCTGGCATCTGCTCGGCCCTAGGGGAGCCTTGGGGCAGATGGCATCACAGTGTGAGAGTGTGAAGAAGAATCACATTGTGAGAGAGGGAACATAGCACATCCAGTGAGCTGCCAGACTCCTGCTCTTCCAAGACTTTGAAAGCAAGAATTAGCTGCAAGAAAGACTTACTCCTGCTTAAAACCCAAGTCAGTGTGAAGCCTCTTAAGGTCCCCTGAAGCTTTTAGTACCATCACCCTAGGGTCACCCCTAGCTAGTGACTTCCAAAGTCATTGTCTCAGGCCCAAGAACATGAAACACAGACAAAGAGTAAGCAGAGAGAACATACATTCATTGGGGGTAAAAAAACAAGAAAATAACTGCTGGGGATGGGAGGGACCCTAAGGAGAAATATTGCCATTTTGTCCTATTCAGTGGATCTTTTCGTTCTTACAATAGAAAGAAGAGGAGACATAGGTAATATTTGAACTCACCATTTTATAGTTGACCATTTCCTCTTTCAGTAAGGAGTCCACACTTCCTAAACTTACTTCCTTGCCCAACCAGAGAATTATTCATCCATCCAGGAAGGGGTCACCTGAGTTGTTTAACTAACTCATGGCTTACCAGTGTCTCTCCCTGTCTGCCTAGGTGAGCTTAGCTCTTATTTCAAGTGCCTATGAACGTTGTAACCACCGCTGAGTATAGTCTCTATTCTTTGTTTCCTAGGCAACTAAGCATGTGAACTTTCCTCTACAAGCTTCAACTGACATGTGCTGGGTTATTCTTCCATGCCTTCTCCACTGTGATGAACCATCTGAGCCCATGATCTAAAATAAATCCTTTCTCCTTTAGTTGGTGTCTGTCAGATATTTCATGATGACAGTGAAAAAGCAAGCTAATGCTCAGATATTATGAGTTCTCCTTGTAATCTGAAAAGCTCCCCCACCACCTGTGATATCCCAATAGCTCCCATCTCTATTACTGTCTTATCCTCAACCAGCTTAAATACTATTAGCACTATATTTTGAAATCTTGGCATCTTCCAGTGACTTCACAGTAATTCCACAGCTTTTGCCTTTCACAGCTAGACTTCATTTGTTTTTCTTTTTTTCTTAAGATTTATTCATTTTATTTATATGAATGCTCTATCATGGGTGCTAGAAGAGGGCATCGGATCCCATTGTAGATGGTTGTGAGCCAGCATGTGGTTGCTGGGAATTGAACTCAGGACCATTGGAAGAGCAGTCACTGCTCCTAATTGCTGAGCCATTTCTCCAGACCCATTTGTACTTCTTATCTCATTCCTTCCTCCTTTATTACCATGGTCCTAAAACTTACTGTCATTATGTTCCAAACCACTAAACATATAATTTTCCTTGTACCACAACTGCTGCTTTTCTCCCTTTGCTGCCTAGGGAACCTTCCACATCCAAACATGTCACAGCCAAGCATGACATCAGCTGGTGAATTACAAACTGCTCCTAAGCTGTGGACAAGAGCCCATTTCTGTATCGGCACTATTTGTGCAGTGACTCGCTCCATACCAGTTTTAATTGCCAAGGGGAAGTTCTTCAAGACCGAGGACCATCCTGTCCAAATCACTGTCTTGTGGCCCTTTCAGTTTATAGTAGGACTCAGACAGTGATAAGTGAATGTCAACAGTGTCCTTTCTCAGGGCATCCTTACTTGAATATCTGATGGCACATTTATTAGCTTCTATTCAGGCCACCACTTGAGGACTGGTCTGGTTGGCAATTTTCAAATTTATGATTACTTGTTATTTCTCATTTCTTTAGTATTTAAAAATAGTCCTCCCAGCAATCCAGAAGGAAGATGCAGACTATGGCAGTTTGACATACTGAGGATAATGAATGAACCTTTCTTTGGGATTCAAATCCCATGGAGCTGGATGTCCTTTTAGCCAGTGAGGTGGAGTGGAGGGTGAAGGGAAGGAACAGAACCCTGAGAAAGGTTTCTAAAAAATTTAGAAAGAGTAGAGACGAAGGGAGAGAATAGTCATATACTGTGAATGAAACATAATTTTGAACATAATTATATTTTAAAAATCGTGTTTTTCAGTGAATGCTTATAATATACCAACCAGATGGTATTTTTGCTTTTTTTGACAGTATTTAACATTTACATACGTTCTGGATTTGTGAGATTTATGAGGAGTTATTTGAATTTTAGTCATCCAGATTTTAAACAGAAGCTAGCAACTGACATGGATCCAGGCCTGTAGCCTGTGCGCTCGAGTGTAGAGGATGTCCCCTCTACTCTCCTAGCCTTTTCTACCTCATTCCTCACTGGTGTTTCTATGGTTGTCATTTGGTTACCATGATTGAGTATCACCCTTTCCTCTCGATGGATGGAAAATGATAAGTACTCCAAAGTCGACTGCTCTCTAATATCTGACTGAGCTTCTAGCTCATGATAAAAGCTGGAGCAATCAGACTTTGTGAGGCACTTTGAAGGAAGTTGCAAAGGACTCTACAGAGACAATCAAATATGGCAGCCGGCATGGTTCAAGTTCCCACAAACTACATAGAGCTGAGTATAGATAGACATTTTAGTTTCTTTTGGTATTGCTGTGATAAAATTCCATGACCAAAAGCCACTGGGAGAGGAAAGGGTTTATTATTTCTCACAGGAGGCAGGGACTGAAGCAGTGACTCTGGGGGAATGCTGCTCATTGGCTTGCTCCTGAGGCTTGCTGAGCCTGCTTTCTCTTCAACACAAGACCACCTGCCTAGTGGTGACACTACCCACTGTGGACTGGGCCCTCCCATATCAATCATCAATCAAGAAAATGAGCCCACAGACTTGCTTACGAGGCAATCTGACGGAGGCATTTTCTGAATTGTGATTCTCTCCTCCCAGAGGATGCTAGCTTGTACCATTCATTATAGTGAACAAAAGCAGAAACCAGTGCACTAATATGGTCTAACTTCTGTGAGGCTGTGTCTATGTAGTTCCTACAATAACCTACTACACTGTTATTCTATTCTTATTGGTAGATCTGTTCATTGTAACCTACAAGGCCTGATAGAACATTGTATTCAGGTGTGTATTTTCTGGCTTTCATTGTAGCAAAATCAACAAAGTGAAAATTTTGAAAGGATCTTCTCAGTGTAGGTACTGTGAAACCACACACTGGGCACCTACGCCTATCATACACCAAGGCATGCAGTAGCCCATGGGAAAGTATCACAGTTTTGAGCATGTTGATGTGTTCTTATATTAGAATGAGCATCTTTTGTGTCCTGCAGCAGCAGCTGCATGCATGTGGCAGTATGTGGTTATCATGATATACAGAGGTAGATGTGGGTAGTAGTGGTCTTCCGTTTGAGGGAAGATACGTGCACTGGTTTGGAAATTATTTCAATGTGTTTCCAGAGTTTCATGTGCTAGAAACCTATTCCCTCGTGTGGTGGTACTGAAAGCTGCTGGGAACTTTAAGAGACTTCATGGTGATTTGATCTTTAAGAAGGAGGAAATCTTTCTTACAGTTCATTCTTGCTTTCGAGGTCTTGGGAGACCAGGAGAATGGAATGTGCCATGGTCTCTCTCTCTCTCTCAAAATGTGATCTTTTCCTCACATACTCTCTCACACTGTGATGCCATCTGCCCCAAGGCTTTCCTAGGGCCAAGCAGATGCCAGCACAACCTCAGGAATCTCCCAAAGTGTGAGCTAAATAAATCTCTTTTCTTTACATTTTACCTAGCATCAAGTCGTGCTGTTAGAACAACAGCAAATGGATTGAGGCACTTCTAAGGTAAAACCTAGTGGACCACGGCACCAACCCAGACTGCTCCTAGTCACCTTGGGTAATATAATGGTGTGGTGTGATTTTTTCTGGGGAGGTACCAACAAGAATCTATTCAACCCAAACAAGGACCGATGACAGGCCAAAGAAAGGGTTCTACCGAGGCTGGCCTTGAATGGAGAAGCAACAAGCTTACTGGGGTTACTTACTGGAATCTCAGTGAGAGATTACTTACAGAAGAATGAATGTCCCAAAGGCAGCTGTATCACTACAAAGCCCACTCCACCCTGGTGACAACTCATGAGTTTTATATCCTTGGAGCTCCCTGCACAACCCGAAGGCAGCTCAACAGTTGGGACAGTCTCCCCTCCCCAGCAGTTGACCTTGGGAATAGGTTTGGGAATCTGAAAAGTTCTAGGAACTTCTGAAGACTTGTGTTTACTTCCTTAATCTTAAAAGATTTCTTTTCAGGACAGAATGTTCAATGAGGAAGACATTGTTACCAAACAAATGACCAAAAACGTTTTGCTAGTTCATTGTTTGGCAACTTGACTGAAACTAGGGTCATCTGGGAAGAAGAAACCTCAGTTGAGGAACTGCCTCCATCAGACTATCTTACGAACAAGTCTATGGGGCATTTTCTTGCTTAGCAATTGACATGGGAAGCCCGACCCACTGTGGGCAGTGCCAGTACTAGGCATGTGGCCTTGGAGTGTATAACAAAGCAGGCTGAGCAAGCCATTGGGGGGGCAAGCCGGTAAGCAGCAGTTCTCCATGGCCTCAAATTCAGCTCAGGATTATAAGAAAACACAATCCCATTGGAGTGAGTCATTCATTTGCAATACTTTGCTCTAGTTCATCATAGAGTAACTGGGTTGCAGTCACGTGGAGTGGCCAAGAAGGCCACTGATATCTCTTGGTATGTACAATGATAAATGATTTCCTCCAATGTGTCACAAGTATCCTGAACCTGGAGAGCTGTGCGAGGTGCCCAATACCTCAGCAGCACTGATTAGAACATTCTGGGGTGTTAAAGTCTCCTTGATTCTGTAAGCCACTGGGTCAGTCTGAGTCCACAGAGATCCTCAGAATGGAACTCTGTCTTAAATGCTCATGACCTGACCCACAGTCCGGGAGGCTGTGCTTTGCATCTCATTAGAGACAGGTGTATGAGGGCAGCTGGCTGGCACAGCAGCTGTAGAGGTCTGTCATACAGACACATGCAGGGCCATGTAGAGGAAGCCATGGTATCAGATATTATTGCCTTGTTCTGATCATTATCATGAACTGTGCTATTTACTGTAGGTTCAAGATAGATTCTCTTTTATTTATACCTTCTTAGGATCAACATTTATTTTTTGTTAAAAACACAGTTTGAGTTTATTATAATAGTTTCTCTGAATCTCTTGAGAATATCACTTGTTTGGCTTCTTAATCTATTAACAGATTGAATACTTTGAATGGTTTTCTAATGTTAAATCAATCTTGAGTTCCTACAGGAATCTTCATTTTCAAAATGAGTTTTGAGATTTGTAAAGTAATGCAAACACACACACAGAGTCCACTTGAAGATTGCTGTGTAACCCTGTTGCTGCTGATGTTTTTATTTAATTGCAAAGCCTCTTGCTAAATCCTATTTATTTCAAAGATATTTACTTTTTCAGCTATAGCAAAGATTGTTGCAAGACAATAGCAATGGAACGAACCTCTGCGGTGGACTTTCCTTCACGCCTTGATCTTCCTGGCAATACTGGGCGGGAGCTGCTGGAATTCACTTGGCTACATATTTTTCAGTCTATGTACATGAGTCAGCTGGCTGATAATTTACTTTTCAATAGCTATTCTTGCATATTTTAGTATTAAAACACCAAAGTTCCTGGATGCTCCGTGTTTCCCACTTTTCTGCAGAGTCAAGATGAACGTAACCCACAAATGAACTGTGTTTGGCATTTCCTTTGTGTGAAGATTGTTAAATACCAACTCTGTCTTGAACTATTATGCAAAAATCACTTAGTTTTGCATTACTTAGTGATCTTTTCAGAATCTATTTTATCTGTTCTAAATATATTAGCTATTCTGCCATACATATTATTTTCTTGTCTTTTTAATCTCTAATGTTTGTTGCTACAGCCCTCTTATATTATTACAGTGGATTTGGTGTGTGTGTGTGTGTGTGTGTGTGTGTGTGTGCGTGTGTGTATGCAAAGAAAAAAAGTCTTGCTTTTTTAAAATTAATTTTCTACTGTATTTGGTTTTCCAAATTGCTGGTTCCTGGTTGGACTGAGCTCCGTCATGGCTTACTTCTTCTTTATTTTCCTGCTCTTATTTATTTATTTTTGCCACTTTCATTTCATTTGGACCATTATTTTTAGTTTTAGGTTATCTACTACATCTTAACCATGACAATTAGCTGATTAAATTTCAGCCCTTTTTCTTTTCTAAAATAAGAAAAATCTAAGGCTGTACTTCCTCTTAAATGCTGAAACCTTTATCTGACGAGCGTTGATATACAATATTTTTTTCAAATTCTAAGTATATTCTAATTATGTTTGCAATGTTTTCTTCAATAAATTTGTTAAAGTATAATGTGAAATTTCCAAGCATATATCGATTTTTTTTGGAATGTTCCCATTGTTTTGTAATAGACATGCACTGTTATTTTTATAATACTGATTATACTCAGCATTTGTAAATGTGTCATGTACATGAAGTCTTACCAAAATGACTGCCTGAACACAAGCTGAACAAGAACAGCAATATATATGCTAAAATAGATGAGGGAAAGCCCAGGATTTAGGTGATTTTACCCTGGATCCATGGCTCTAGGTATTATTGCATTTTCTAACTATTTTGGTCTTCTTCTCCTTATATAAAATTTTGTATTTTCTGAGACTAGAGGTTAGAACAACCAATATTTATAAGTACTTCTTCAATTTGCCAAGTACTTCTTAATGTTTTAGTTTTTAGTCCTAATAAAAATCCCATGACTACCTTAATTTATAATTGCACAGTTGTTTGGAAAGATTTAAGAACCTGGCTTAGAGCTGAAAAGATGGGTCCATGCTTAAGAGCACTTGCTGTTCTTGCAGAGGATCCGGGTTCAGTTCCTAACATCCACATAGCCACTCTCAACCATCCTTAACTCTAGTTCTGGGGTGGTCTAAGTGCTGTCTTCTGGCTTCTATGAGTATCAGGCATGTGCACAGTGAATATAGAGATTCAGACAAAAGACTCATAAACATAAGATAAAAATAATAATCAAAAAAATTTTAGAGCAAGCGTGTATTATCAAGATGGCTTTCCACCCTGAGTTCCTCACCTATGTGATGAGTTCAAGAGCCTTAAACTCTGATATGACAAACATATTCCATAGAACAAACATTAAAAAGGGCACAAATGCAATTTGAAGACAAAACGAGGATTATCATAGTTGCTGAGCAAGAAAGGTCTATATCTATAAAAACACAGTGTGGTCATCTGTGTATAGAAATATCTGAAGGAAGCCATTATAGGAAGAAATGAGTTTTATTCTGCATCCTGTCCAGAGGCTCACAGTTGAGCATTTCTCATCTGCAATGGCCATTGTACTGTAATAGAAGAGTGTGAGATGTGCGGAGTACCACACAGCAGGAGAAAAGTGGGGTCTGTGTGTCTGTGTACCTCTGACTATACAGCCATCCTGCTTCAGTTAATGGGCGCTTGGCTCTAGTGATTTTAATTCTAATCAGTTGCCAAAGTTCAAAGTTGCCAATATCAAACACCAGAGTTGAACTGTATTTCATTATTTTAATACCACTGTGGGACTAGACTGTGCCTGAGTTAGGAAAATATGGCAGATTGAAACCACAGCACAGTCCCTCCAAACAAGGTATTAGTGAATCTCACATATGTCACACATGTTGAATAGGCAGTGATGTTAGTGGAGCAGTTATGAGCAGCTCCATCAAAGAGTCTCTCATGACTCCCATGCTCTTAGGACTGCAATATCCTGACGATCCTGTCCCATTCAAGTACATATCTCATGTCTTCACTGATAAGGTCTTTAACACAAAATGCTCAAGGCCTGTGACTTTAAGAACAAAGCCTTTTGATATCACGTCCTTGATGATGATGGGATTGACTGGAACAAAGCTTCTTAGTGTGCTAACCTTGTTAGGCAGAACAGCTTGTCCAGATTTGCTCAGCATATGCGTGTGTCCACAGCATATTGTCATTAACTGCAGTATCTTTATCAGCATATTAGGCAACCCCCGTGTATGCTAAATAGAGGATGGATCTCAAAACTTCAGTATTTGATCAGGTTTTGAACAAGAAAAGCAGAGTTAACTTACTGCGCATGTGCGTGCTCATGTCTACTGTGATCCTTGGCTTCAACCTAGCAGCCCTGGACCTTGGTGATGGCCGAGCTAAATGCTGCTTAGAGAATTCTTTTCGGCTGCATCTGAATTTGCAATGGGATGGGACTCATTTCAAATTAGACATCTGGCAGTCATTTGCCATATCCCTGTTTCATTGAGATAATTCTGAAAAGCAGAGTTTCTAAAGGACGCTTCTCAAGCTAAACTGAAGCCATAGCTCAGGGAACCAAAGAAGCCTCAGAATTACAGTGAGCTACACAAAATTGCCTGGTGTTTCTGTCCATAATCTATTCTTAATAACCCACTCTTAGAGGGTGAATCACAAGAAAAGAGGGTATCGGGGGACGGGGTCACAATTCTAATAGAAGGTTAGGGGACACATGTGGTGATTGCCTTCTTTTAAAACTATCGTTTTAAAATTCTTCTAAATTTTAATTTAAAAATGTACATGTATAGGTATTCTGCCTGAATGTACGTCTGTGCATCATATGTGTATTCAGAGCATGAGGAAGCCAGAAGAGTATACCTGATACTTCTGGAACTGGATTGTGAGCTGCTATGTGGGTGCTGGGAATCAAACTCAGGTCCTCTGGAAGTACAACCAGTGCCCTGAACAGCTGAGTCATCTCTCCGTGCTGCGCTTGCTTTCTTGTAGGCAGATAGATGATACAGAGTATCACATCCAATAAATAGACTGAGGAAATGAAGAGACGCACCAGTCATTTAGAGTTCTTGCTGCTCTTCCAGAGGACCTGAGCCAAGTTCCCAGAACTCACATCTCGTGGCTCCCAACTGCCTGCAACTCTGGTGCCAGGGAATCTGAGACCCTGTTTTTTAGGGACACCTGTACTCACATACTACACATAGACAAGAGACACACATCACATATAAAGAAACCTGGAGACAGGAGAGATGGTTTTCTGTAGTAGTACTGCAGTGGTGGCTAACCCAGGACGACAAGGAGGCATTCTCATAGGTGCAAACCCTGTTGTGAGGCTGTCATGGGACTGTCACATAGCTAAGTGGGTCAGGGGTGCTTAAGACCCCAAACTCTCATTCCCAAGCTGGCAGGAATCTGGACCCTCCTCTTCCGAGCAGCAGACAGACCACAAGCCACAGCAAAACACCACTCCTTTCCAAAGGCGGGCCCACGATCTGGCAAAATTGTTTATTTGGAGTTGGTATTAAACCCTTCCTTATAAGATCTAGCCCTCTGTTCCCTGGAAAATACCTGAGCACCAAAATATGCAAATAGAACTGCCTGTCCTAACCAATGAGCTTCCACTGATGTTCCTGGGGTACAGGGACCATTCCTTCGGCTACAAATATGTAAGCCCTTCCCACATTGAGCGAGTTAAGCCCTCTTCCCTTGGCTCCTGAGAATGGTTCCTTAGTTCTCACTGGCTCACAGATCTCCGATCTAAGACTGGATGGATGCAGAGTAGAACTACGCAGCCCGTGCAGCTTCCTGTATAGGAATCTGCAGCACTGCCACCGGCCGGTGGGTGGTGGAGCCACCCCGTGGACTTGGAAGCCTCCCTAGAATTTTTTATTTTTAATACACCTTACCAAACTTCAGCAGAGGGAACCACCATCATGGCAAGCACTGTACTGGACAGTGGAACCATCTAATCTTAGGAATTTTTGTTGATATCTAAGCTCCTCAGGTGTTCTATTGATACCACATGCAGATCATGAGCAATCAAACATGCCCCACATAAATTCAACACCTCCAGACAATACAAAATGCCAAGATCTAGGCAGCCCCTCACCCAACAGTGCACAAAATAACCATTTAAACATAACTAAAAATAAACTTCTACATTTCCCCCTTTCTGTATAAGACAATAAAATATGCTTTATCTCTACAACACAATTTAACAATACACAAGCAAAAACATTTACAAGAGGAACTACAAAGAGGGTTGCTAGGATGCCAGGACCAAATGAAACCAAACATCTATTAAGCCTTTCACAATGTCTTTGGACAGCAGAAAAACATTATCAATGTTTGATTATCAGGAATTCACTCATGATCTTCTGGGTTCCTCCAAAGGGCTTGGATCACTTCTCTGGCTCTGCCCTCTGCAGCACACAGATTTTCTTCCAGGTTCTCACTGCCTCCCCCCACCCCCACTGCTGCTGCTGTCCTTGATGGTTGTCCCATGGTACTGGTATCTCAAAAACTGCTGGGGTCTCTTTTTGCATTTGGGGTGCACTTCCACCAATAGCCTCTCCTGGACTTTCTTCATTGCGCCAAGTCTCAACTTTTATGCATGACCCCTTCAATCTCGGCCTTCTGCTACTGAGGCTGCACTTTTTACCAATGGCCTCTTCTGGCCTCTCACAGTGCCAAGCCTCAGCTGTTCTCCAAAGACCCCTTCATGCCTTCAAAACCAGTAACACCTGGGTGACTCTTACAGAACCAAGTTCAGCTGCCAGCATGAGATACAACCTCAGCCAGTTCTAGAAGACACTTTCTGTGTGCTGACCCTGAGGAAACACTTTCCTGATTTTAAGACAGAGTCTGATTTGCAGGAAAAACAAGTGGTAACCTTGTCTGCAGGAAGGGTTCCCTCATGTGGTGGAGTGCTCATCACCATAGCAGATGTGTCTTGCCGGGATTGCCTCACCAGTAACCAGACTGTTTGTAGACAAATTTGCAGATAACAAAACAAACAAACAAACAACGACAACAAAAATGGACTCTGAAAGATCTGGAGTTTTCTTTTCTTTCTTCTTGTGTTCAAATTGGATGTAGCTGGTGTGATGTCTTGACCTTCTTTAATTTCTGCCTACCACATCGAGTGCCATCTGAAACTGTACTCCGTGTCATGTCGCTTAGTATAGAAGACACAAAAGCATTTTTATAGATGTAATCCCTGCCAGACCTCAGCAGCAGAAACCACCATCATGGTACCCAACAGTGGAACCCTCAGCTTCTAATCTCAGGGGGTTTTGTTGATATCTAAGCTCCTCAGGTGCTCTGTTGATACCATGTGCAGATCATGAGTAATCAAACATACTCTACATAAATCCAACACTCCAGACAATACAAATTGCCAAGACCTAGGCAGCCCCTCACCCAACAGTACACAAAACAACTGTTTTAAATATAACTAAAAATAAACTTATACAACAGTTTTCCACAATGAAGATCGTACCAATTGGTTTTCCAGTACCAAAATGGTCATCCCTTAGAACATACATACAAGCAATGTTATACAGACTGAGAAAATTATATTTAGGAACATATACTCATATATACATCCATATATGCATGTAATAACAATTAGTGTAAAGAAAGGCCATGCATTTTTAAGGGATGCAGGAGCATTTATGGAAAGATTTGAAAGGAGGAAAGAGAAGGGGAAAATGTTGTGATCTATTATAATCTCAAAAATAAAAAAGAAAAGAAATGGAAAGTTTGTTTGTGCCTTTGTTTGTATATGAGTGTGGTCCTTTGGGCTCTCTGCTTCTTTTAAAACCACTACGATTCAACATGATCAATTATAATCAGCTCCCCAAAGCCTTGTCTTCAAACACTAGAGTTGGACAAAATTTCTGTTTTCTTCCTTCTCCTCCTTCTCCTACCCCTTCCTCCTCCTCTTCTTCTTTTTCCTCTTGTTCCTTCCCCTCCCCCTGTCCTTTTTCTCTTTCCCTCCCTTTCGCCTTCTTCTCCTTGTTCTTCCTCCAGACTAAACTTCAGTTCACATGGCCATGGGGACACTCCTGGGCTCACATGGCCATGGGGACACTCCTGGGCTCACAGTCATTTACTTTACACAGGTTTGAAATGGCATGCATATGTGGAAATATGAACTTAATCCTATAGCAACTTTTTCTGTGTAGAGAAATATTAATTTTAAAACTGTGTAAAAGCAATCATACAAACGAATTTATGCATTTCCATATACATATATCAATTCTATCTGAGAGTGTTCTTCTAAGTTAATGATGCTACATAGACCACTAAAATATTTTCATAAGAGAGTTCTTCTCATCTGATAAGCAGTACATCAATATTGCTACTAAAAAATCCTTGAAAATACTTTTTCTGTTATTTGAGTGTAACTCAAGACCCCTCAACTGATTCTTTCCTCTCAAACTATTGCAATGAAGGCAGAAAAGAAGCATTTGTTCAGCCTGCTGCCATTTTTCATGAGTGGCACTTAGTAACACAACTAAGGAACCCATAAATCAATGATTTATTTTATTCAATTAATGAATTCAAATATTTTTAGAAGATGCATTTTCAGACAAGAAAACTTAGCATCTTTATTAACTGAAAAGTTATGAATTGAATTCAAATGAAATGTTGGAGACTTGAACCCAGGGCATGACAAATCTGATTTCAAGTCTACCCAGATTCTACTGTCCCTGGTTTTTGCTTGAGGACAAAGCTGTGATTATGTGACATCCTTAGGGGGTGTGACAGCTGTAACTGCCCCAGATCTCCCAAGTCCTAAACTAAGTCAAGCTGAGGTTGGGGGTTTGGCAAGGGAAGTATGCTTACATGTGTGTGACTGTGTGTGCATTTGTGAATGCTTCCACACACATATGGTTGTGCTGAGTACAAAGGAAGTTTCACATATGAAACTCTTGGTGATAAGACTGAGTTTGTATCTGCTACAGTGGGCTGATAAGCTCCTATGCCTTTGACAGGAGAGGTCTCAGAGCACCCTGTCTCCAGGGTTGGGAGAGGGGGGTGAGTGGGAACAATGCTCTTCCAGTGCATGTGGCTGAGGAGCAAGGAAGGGGAAGCAGCCCATGTGAACAAGTAAGGGGCTCAACGCCCTTCCCTGCTGATCTGACTGGGAAGAGCGCAGTGAGGCCTTTCGCCAAGAAAATTGTAGACCTTGAGGAAGAAGCATGGCAGCTAAACTGTTTAGAAACGAAACAACTTTGACTTTTGTTGAGTTGGTAAAGAAGAAACTAAAGGAAAAGAGGAGAGAGGAAAATGGAAGAAACTATGGTCAATGTTCTTGAAAACCTAGATCCAACTTGAACGTTTCACTGCGTGAAATAAAGCATGAGGGAGGAAAGCAGTGAGGGAGGAGATAAGTTGACGTAGGTTTCATATATATGAACCCTCTCATCCTCCAGTATTTCTGTTCAGTTTAAATGGCAGCGAACACTACTCTGATTGTGTCTCCCAGAATCTTGTATTTTAGAAAGTTAGATTGGAGAGCACTGGCTAAGGGCTTGGCTCCATCAGCTGAAGGGCTAAGAAAAAATGTGTTTTATTTTTTTTCCTTTATTTTAATGGCTCATGGGCAACTCTTTATTTTAAAGTTGGGATTATCTACAATGAAAAGCAAAACAGTAAGAGTTCTTCTAGTAATCTACAGCCCCAGAAAAAAAAAAAAGGATATATTGGAACTTATGAGGGAAAAATGCAGACTTGAGCTCTCTCACAACTGGATAGCTGCTTTCTCAGAGCAAGAACTAAGATAGTGTTTGGAGAAAGAGGTCTATAGGGGGCTCAGCCAAGAATTTTTATATTGTTTCAAAACAGGTGGAAAATCTGAATACAAGGTAGTTTACTATATTCCCTATGAGTAAAAGTATATCATAAACTGAAGGACCAAAGAGGATCCCAGAGAGAGGGTCACCAGCTATCTTTAGTCTCTAGATTACAGTATTTTTATGTTTGTAGAAGTATGAGCGGAGCCTGTTCTCTCTTCTCGGTCATCGCAGGGGATCAAAGGGAAAGACCATAACACAGCAAGGCGTAGTCTCGCCTCTTTATTAGTTAAGTTTATGTTGTTATGACTAAACTACCATGGGAAACAGTTTAAAGTAGGAAGGTTTCCTTTTGCCCTGTGATCGGAGGTACGGTCATGTGTGTCAGGGTGGCATGGTAGCCGACTGCTCCGCGGAAGCCGGCATGTGTGGTTCCACTGGGTTAGTGGTCAGGAGGCAGAGAAGAGGAAGGGAGAGATGTGAGGCTGTAACTCTGAAAGCCTGTTCCCCCACCCAGTGACCTACTTGCTCCAACTAGGCCCCATCTCTTGAAGGTTTCCCCAACAGTGCCACCAGTTGGGGACCACTAGGTCTTCAAACGTGTGCTGGTGGAAGACATTTCAATAGTTAAACCATATCAATCTTCGAAAATGTCATAACATAAAAATTGACTCTGAGCCTCCTGTAAGGGCACCTTTTTGACATGTTACATGCTACAAGAGAGGAAAAAGTGGTCCAGATGAAACTGTGCTGTCCAGGGTGATTTTGAGAAAGCACATTTTGCCATAAATGGATTTAATCCCATTTTCTGAGATAGAAAGTAGGATATATAAAGTTCTTTTCTTTATGAGGCCCAGGTCTTTGACAAAACTAATGAGAGCTGTGAGATCACTCCCAAAATCAATGTACGAGCAACTTAGAATTTCCATACAGTTCATAATTACAGTGTCGACAGACTTGCAAGGCACCACCGTCAGTGCTGGAGGGCTTTGTGGTTTTGGGAGAGAGGAGACAGCGGAGTGCATGCGGGGAATGCTGGTGTGGAAGCATTGTTTTGACCATTACTTGGCAGGGAATAGGTTGAGGAGTAACATTAAAAATTCATTTACTAGGGAGATTTGGAGTACAGACGTTTCTTCTCATTCCATGGAGAGTTTTTGACTTTGCAGAGAACTGCCCAGACCTGGAAGGGAGGTTACAGCGAGGTGAGGCTATCAGCTCCTCATCCCTAGTTTCGGTTGATATTGCCAACCCGCCGGATCCCCTGACCACAGAGGATGCTTATGGGCTCAATAATCTTGCTCACCGAAGCTCTGGAAGGCATCCGGAAGCTGGATTCATCACGCAGGGCGTGACTTCTGTCTTCCTTGCAAATTAAAGCAGAAGCTCAACAGCCCCCAACTCAAGGAGGGGTCGGAGTGTGAGTGAATCTATCGGGATGGCAGCTTAGTTGTGTGCGATTCAACCATTGTCTCCCTAGAGTTATGGTGCAGTCCCGCTGGAGAGTTTGGGAAGAGAGTCTGGACCTGTTAGTCAGCTGTTTCATTCGGGATAAGCTGCCTGTTATAAAGGGTCATTTCTGAAGACTGTCTTTTAGGAGTAGGATTTGTGAAGGTGCTGTACCCTGGATTTGGTTCCAAGCCGCTCTGAATGCATTTCGAGGGTCAGTATTAAATAGCTGTTATAGTTTTCATCTATATCCCAAATCGCCTCACGATCTGAACGATCCCCAGCTTCTGGCACTAGTTTGAAAGTTGGGGAGTCTTTGAGAGATAGGGCATGGCTGGCAGGAGTAAGTCACCAGGAGTGAGATTATATCTGAAACCAATTCTAGCACAGGCTAAACCTTTCTGGTCTGCCAAGGTGTGAGGACCTCCTCCACACATGAAGCCACCCCTCCCGGCTATAATCCAATATGACGGGTTGGAACCCCTTTGAAACTGTGAGGGAAGGATTAAACCTTTCCTCCCTGCTAGTATATCTGTCAGGTATTTTATCACAGCAAAGACAAAAGTAACTGCCACAGAAGCACATATATCTAAGGGTATGGGCTACTTTGCTGTATTCTATTTAAAATTTAAATTAAATACATTAAATGAAATGGAGATTAAGAAACGTCCATAAAAATGGGCCAAGTGGCATTTTGAAACATGTACTAATAATATAATGCTTAAATGATGCTATACTCACCTTCCAAAACCTTTATCATTTTTTAGCAAATGCTTTCAAGATCCCGTCTTCCAGCTTTTCTGTGAAATGTACAGCCTGTTACTGTCAGTTCCAGTCATACGCACGTGAAATAGTTTCCAGTATGTCTTACTCCTATCTAACATGACTTAACACCCAACTATCTAACGTGACTTAACACCCATTGGTCAACTGTTTCTCTTGCTTCTTCCTTCTACTCTTCCTTTGCCTCTGGCTAACATATTTTTGCTCCCAACTGTTTTGCTGTCTGCATTTTTTAAAAAATATTCTAAATACAAGGGCGATCATGTGGCATTTGTCTATTTGTGCCTGCTTAGTTCACTTTACATATCGTTTTTGGTTTCTGTCTACTTTGTTGCAGACAATATGATTTCAACTTTTGTGACTGAATACTATTCCATCGCATGTTTTGTATCATGTCGTTTTTATCCATTCATCAGTTGATGGACATTTAGAGTGATTCTTTTTTCACCATTGTGACCAGTGCTTCAATGACATGTGAGAGAGAGAGAGAGAGACAGAGAGAGAGAGAAGTTGGATTATTGAATATACACTTGTACTATTTTTAATTTTTTGGAACCCTAGCATAGTTTTCCGCAATAGGTGTATAATTGTTCCTACTCCTCATCTTACTTCTTCCATTGTTTTGTTTCTCAATTATTCAGAACTGAGTAGAGACCACTGTGGTATATTAAAATTCCCATATGTAAAAGAATAGGAGCTATAGAAGATACAAGGCATTGGAGGTTACTGTTCTGTCCTCCATCTAGGAGGGCTTAGTTAAATTTTTCAGAATCCCAGGCCTACATAGGTCTTTTACTCCTTTTTCCTGGGCAAAGGTGACATCAACTCAGCCCCAGGATTCTTCAGCTGTACAACACATTCTCCTCTCTATAAAAAGTGCCTGTAAGTCTCAGGATATCTACTTATTATACACTCAAGAGGAAGACTCATAAACGTGATAAAAATGAAAATCACACATTTAACCTGTCAACTGGCCAAACTTATTTACCTCATTAGTTTAATTAACAGATTCCTTTATTCTTTAGAAATTCCAGAAGCATGGAAATTATATTTTCATTTAATTTTAGGACATTCATATTTATTAAAATATGATATGAATTCATTTACATTGATTTGCAGTAAATATACTAAAATTAATTTGCTGAATATCAAGTTTTGTCAGTGCATATATTTTCTTTCCTTTTAATGAATTGTATTTTTAAAGTACAATTTTAGTTTTATTTCTCAGAGAAGCCTTCTGAATAAACACATTACTGTATCTTCCATTCCCCCAAATGACTGTATTTGTTACTTTTGTTTGGGTCATAAAACACCATAACCAAAAGCAGCTTATGGAAGCAGCAGCTTAATATGGCTTATGGTTATAGAAGGGGAGTCCATGATAGAGAGGAGGCGTGGCTGAGGTGGTATGAGCAGGAAGCTACGAGATCACATTTCCATCCATGTGCAGGAAGCAGAGTGCAAGCTGAAAGTGAGAGATTCAGTGACACATTTTCTCCAGAGCAGGCTTTCCAAGTCCTCAAGCATCTATAACCTTCCCTCAAACTGGTCTACGAGCTCAGATACCTAAGTCTTTAGGGACAGTTCTTGTTGAAACTATCGCAGTCAGGACAGAACGAGGAGGAAAAGCTAGAAAAGTGTGTGTGTAGTTTTGCTTTTATTTTTATAGTTTTGCTTTCTAATTCATCTTTAAACCTGTCATGGAAAACCCAACTTACTGCAATACTATGAAAAACCTTAATAAGCAATGATATATTTTATAAGATCTTCAGACTTTTAAATTTATAGACGTATATATTCTTCTTTGAGTAAGTAAATTTCTATTTGAATGTAGACCTGGAGACCTTGAATAAACATATTTCCTTTGTAGGTAGAAAGTGTAGCTTACAGTGGTAGAGTAACATGTGTTTGTTCCCAAGCAACATAGAAAAATAGTTGTAAAGCCATATATTGGTGACAAGTGACAATTTGCATGTGAATAAATGCACTCAATCTTATGTGTGATTAAGAACTTACAATGGGCTATCTGATCACTCATGCTTCCTCAGAGTGGCCAAAGGGATAAGATCACATCTCAAAGTTTGCTTGTGCGCATCTGTGTCAGGTGAATTCCCTACTGTATTCTGAGGCACACGCGCAGCAGACAGCATGTGCTATGAAGCCACTTTTAAATGCAGTATTAAGAACGGGAGGAAAGAGGATGCAGGTACTTCCAAACCTTTGGAATCAAACTTTTCATGACATGTCAATAACAATTACCCTCTCTTTCTGCAGTTACAGATACTTATTTCATGGAGTCAATGGATTCAGTTTCTACCAACCAGAGACCCATTTCAGGTGTCCTTGTATCATACTGGCCAGGCTGGAACATTTCAAATAACACAGATTTTGTTCCCATTAGAGTGATATTGAGGTTTATCTTTCCCACAAGAATGAAGTTGATTTAGCAACCATCCTGCATGTTGTTGGGTGAATCCTGTGGAGCCTGTATTTCCTTATCTTCCTTCTACACATGAACACATATTAGGGTCAAGAAGGCTGTGTGTGGTATTGTAGACACAGAGTCAATGTATAATAGTTACCTCCCCCAGTTTAATATGTGTCTGAGGGAACTGAGACAACTAGACTAAAGTTTCTAAAGCCCTGAATAGGTCATCGCTTTCAATTCTGTCTGTATCAACTTCCCAGGGATGCTGGGCACAGGCTTTCCCTTTCATCAGCCCTCTGCTTTTATGGTACCGCCATTTCATTCCAGGAGTAGAAGTCTGGCTGGGCGGGGGTGCAGGGCCAGAGATACATTCAGTGTGGCCTTTCTAGTGGTCTTTTGCTGTGATCCCTTAAAGGACTGTGCTAGATAAAGAGGCACCGTGAAAACAAGGAAAAGACTAGCTGCCTTGAAGTCAGCCCTCCTGCTAGTGCATGAAAAGCTCACTTCCTCTGCCTGAAAATACCTGTTGTCCTTGACACAGTTGCTCCTGGGCTGCTCACTCTGGTCCTGTTGCAGCATTTTGTGCTCTACTAGGTGGATCAAATACTTTAACTTGTCTTGGAGGAGGTGCACAGCCATAGCCTGGGATAGCCTGTGACCTGATATGCAAATAGAGGAAGCAGGAAGAGGATGAGGAAGAAAGAGAAGGTAATGAAGGAGGAGACAGGATGGAGAAAGAAGGAACGGAATGGAGGTGCTGAGGAAGATGGAAAAAGGAAGACAATGAAGAAAGAAGAAGGAAGGAAGCAGAGGTGGAGAAAAGGGGATGAAAGAGGAAGGAGAAAGGTAGAGGGAGGAGGAAAAACTGGACTTGAGGAGAATGGAGGAGGAATGAGGAGGAGCCTTTGTGTCATAAAACTTCCTAGGCAAGTGGAGGGATTCCTCCCAGTGTTAAAAAGTGAAGACAGGAGCTGGGTAAGGAGAAAGAAAAAATTTCAAGGTGTAGAGGTCATGGAAAAAATTACACAAAGGGGCTGCCCTGTATTTGGAGTTCTTTCTAGGAAGCTTATAATGATCTTCTGAAGAAAGATAGGATCTCTCACCAGGCACTGAGAAAAGGGTCTGTTGTCTATCATCAGGACCAGTGACTCCCTGAATGGGGTGACTGGCCTGGGTCTCATAAGACCAGAAAGCAAAGAAGGGCAGGGACCTGGAGCCTGAATCATGATGAGAAAAATATCCATATAAGTCTGTTTTTAAACATGATCATTAGATGAGCTCTGTAAACCTGTTTTACCTGGGTTTCCATCAGTAAGTTGCACATACACACAGTTCATAAAGCTAGAAATATTTTGGAGGTACTATGTGCTTATATATGTATGTACACAATGGAATATTCAAATCACTAACATTTACACAGTCATTTTGGAATTTTAAGCCACAAGAAAAAAAAAAACCTGAGAAACCATTCATGGGCCTACCATCCAGACATAACAACCATGACATCTATATTTAAGTTTTCTTTTCAATTTCTGTACATACACTTTTAATAAATCAATTTATTGAGGAGCCATTTATATATATGAAAATACAGCCACTCTGGGTTGTGCACGAATGGCTTCTGTCAAATGTGCACTCCCATGTAACCACATTACTAAGACAGAGAACATCTTTATTACCTCCAGAAGATCTGTTTTGCTAGTATTCATCACTTTCACCTGAACTTGAAACCTGAGGCCTCACTAATTGGTCATCTGTTTCTACACAGTGTCTGGGGTCTTTTCTAGTGTTCCATCTTTGCTTCATCCACATCAGGATTTTATTGCTAAGTGGCATTCCATCTTATGGATCTGTGAATCTGCTGCCTTTTGGTTACTCATTCAGCTGACTGTTAAGAATAGCTAGCTGAGCAATTAAGGATGAACCTTCGTGAGAATGCACACGTTCAGTTCATTACTTTGGATAGAGTCCTAAGTGAATTTCTAGGTCATAGGTCGAAGGCATGTTAACCTTTACAGGAACTGACATTTTCCCAAGCTGTTTGTACTTCTTTATTTTCCTAGCAGTGAGTGTAACAGTTCTACTAGCACTGCGTCTTTGTCAACATGTGACATTGTGGACCTTTCTAATTGTAACCTTCTGGTGGGATGTGTTATAGCTTTACTTTATTTCTCTGATGACTACTGGTATTAATCCCATACAGGTACTTATTGGAAAGCCAATGTATTTTTGTGAAAATGCATTAAAATCTTTTTGCCTATATTTTTAGCTCTTTAAAATTTAGGTAGTTATGAAATTTCTTTACATGTCTTACCAGTGTTTGTGTGGTTTCTCAGTGCACAAGTTTTCAAAATCAGAAAAAAAAATTGCCTTTTCTGGTTTCCTTATAGTGGGATCTTATATCCTTAATTCTTTTTGTTTGATATACATATTTAAATTTCTATTTCACACTGCTTTAAATTTATCTGTAAAATTTTATTTATTTTTATTTCCACTCACTTTAATCAAGATTATAAAAATAGCCCAGAGTCCTCACAGAGACACAGACAATAATCAGACCTCTGCTGGTAAGCTTGTTGACTCCTCTGTGTCTGGGTCACTGTGTCTGGGATGGACAGATGGATGGACACACACACACAAGCACAAGCCAGCGTAAGTAACTGAAGCTGCTTTGAATTCATGATTATAAGGACTGTATCATGCCCAGAAGAAGATATTTCAAAGCCTTTCTTCCCTGGCTCTTACTGTCTTCTGCAATATTCCCTGAGCCTTAGAGGAGTGCTATAAATGTTTTCTTTTGGGTTAGGCACTTGCCGTCCAGTTATTTTTAGTACCTTGAGTCTCTGTATTTACTGCCATTCGTGTTAAAGGGCTGCTTCTCTTGTTAAGGCTCAGAGTAGCATTTGTCAAAAAAGGTAGATATTTAACATATATGATCATAGACAATTTAATCTGTCAATTTAACTGAACAGGAGTAGACTTCTTCAGTCACATGTTTTTGATCAGCTTATAGTACTGGGCAGGGGTTCCCTTCTGTGAAATGGCCCTTAAATCTAATCAGTGAGTCCTTGGTAACTCCTATATAAATCATGACATGGTTGCATAATTTAGCAATCTTGTCTTGATGTTTGAATTGAAGTCCATAGGGCTCTCAGCTGGGAGAGAACTTTCCCAGCAGTCTGAACAGCAAAGCTAGCCAGAAGGAAGGGAAGTTTCCAGTTCAGTCACAGTTGTATTTCTCTCTATCTTGTAATCAAAGCGTGTGGCATGTTCAGCAGTGGGGTCCTATCATCCATATCTGCAACAAAGTAGAATGGCAAAAGCCTCGGGGTCTTTCTGAGCAACAGCTCACACCAAGGCATCCCAAACTTGGTGCTGTGATTTGGAGCCAGAGACCTACAGCTTCCATCAGTAGCATTATCAATACAATTTATAAATTATAATATATAAAATATATATAATATATAAAATAATACGTATATAAATATAAATTATATTCATAAATATTTTTCTATTTTCTTTTTATTGAAAATAGATTTTTATACTATATATCCTGGTTACATACAACCAGATTTCCCCCAAATCCTCCAAGGTCTTCCCCACATCCCATCACATCTGAAGCCACACCCTTTCTGTCTGTCTTTAAAAAACGGACATCTGAAGAATGATAATGAAATAAAACAAGACAAAAACAAACAGATCAGAATAGGACAAAACAAACAAACAGAAGAAAAAGAGCCAAAGAAAAAGTATAAAAAACACATACAGATGCAGAGATATACATGTTTTCACACCCAGGAATCCTATAAAAACATAAACCTGGAAATCATAATATATACACAAGGAAAATAAGGGAAGCAATTCCTTGACAAAATATTATGAGGTAAATAGCCACCAAAGATGTCATTGAGTTTGTTTTGTATTGGCCTCTAACGCTGGGCATGGAGTCTGCCCTTAAGGGTGGTTTGTATTCCCAAGTGAGACTCCCTTGGGGAAAACTAATTTTTCATTGTGAGTGGTTATAAATTGGAGATTTTAGGTTAGGGATGGGCAATTGTGTCCTCTTCCCTTCTCAGCACTGGGATTCCATCTGGTCTAGACTCATGCAGGCCCTGTGCATGCTGCCACAGTCTCTGTGAGTTCATACGTGTGCTGGTCCTGCTGTGTTTAGAAGGCCTTTTTTCCTTGGTGTCCATCAGCCTCTCTGAGTCTTAGGATTGTTCTAACTCATCTTCCACAGTGTTCCCTGAGGTCTTAGGTGTGGGATTTAATAGAGACACCTCACTTAGGACTGAGGGTTTTAGGGTCTGTCTCTGTTGGCTGTGGGTGTCTATATTTGTACCCATCTATTGCAGAAGGAAGCTTTTTTGGTGATGACTGAGCAAGGCATTGATTTATGAGTATAGTAGAGTACTATGGATGAATGGGGTGGGTGGGTGTAATGAGAAGTCAAATGGGGAGTGGGGCAGATTTGGAGAGGGACAGATAAAACTAAGGACCAAATGGAAACTTTAATATGGTAGACTCTTCCTAAAATATTCACATGTATGAAATTGATCTAAATGAAATCGCCAAATAATAGGGGAGACAGAGCCACAGCTAGCTGTCTCTTATTACCAAATGAAGCTTCCAGTATCAGGAATTCATTACATCTAATTGACTTGTTGGCTAAAGTGTCCCATGGAAACTCTCAAACAACTCAGACTATTGCCAAGACTCTGGATTGCTTTCTACAAGCTGACATAAGGCGCTACTGCTGAAAGCAGCACCTACACAACTCACTGAATGTAGAGAAATAGAGTTGGTGGCTATCTAGAACCTTCATCTCTATGAACTGGAAGTTCATGGTACTGAAAGGTACTCTGAACACTAAACCCAACACAGCTACAAAACTTTTCATAGACAATAATGACCTGCCTACAAGATGTGCTAGTGCAATAGTGGCACAAAGCTTGTTGGAATAACCAACCAACATCTGATTGGACTTAAGGCCCACTTCGTGAGATGGAACTCAGATCCTACAGTGCTCAGGTGGCCAAGAACCTGAGACCAGATAGAACAGGGATCTAGAGGAAAAGAAATAATATTTTTTAAAATAGCTTGCAAAGTAGTAGGTTTCTATATGGAGTTTTTCATATATCTTTCATTTTGGTTATTTCCTTAGTCTCTTTTCTCCTCAAATCACCAACTTCTTTCTCCTTTATGCCCAGGATGTGCTTCTCTACTTTCACTTAATCTCTGTTCTACTATCACTGTTTCCTTAGGGCATCTGAAGTCTGAAGTCTCTTTTGACATTTCCTGGTTTCCACAGGTGCTGCAATCAGAATGTGCGGAACTAGACTGGAAGCTAGAACCACATATGAGACAACATATGATGTTTGTCTTTCTAGGTCTGGGTTAACTTACTCAATATACTTTTAAATGTTTTATCCATATACTTGAAAATTTCACAATTCTATTTTCTTTCCTGCTGAGTTAAATTCCACTGTGTGTACACCACATTTTCATTATCCATCCAACACTTGATATCCATCCAACCCAGTCCAGCTATTGTGAATGAAGCATCAGTGAACATAGATGTGCAAGTATCTCTGTAGTAGGATATGGAGTCCTTTGGGGCTACACTGCTAGATGTGTCATATTATAGTTCTATTCTCTGTCTCTGTCTATCTGTCTCTCTCTCTCTCTGAGAAATTTCCAGATCAGTTTTCTCCACCAACAATGCACAAGAGTTTCATTTTCCCTACATTCACATCTGCATTTGTCATTGTTTGTATTCTTGTTAGTAGCCATTCTAAGATGAGATAGAATCTTAAAGCAGTTTTAATTTATGTATTTCCTTGATGGCTAAAGATGCCAGGCATTTTCTGAAGTATTTACTAGTTGTCATGATTTAATTCCCTGTAACAAAATATCCTGTAATAAAAAAAAACTCAGGGGAGAAAGGGCTTATAACTCACAAGTTCATTTCATTTTCATCATTGCAGTGAAGTCAAGGCATCAAGAACTTGAAGCAGGTAGCCATATACACAGTTACAGGCAGAAGATGAATGTGTGTATTCTTGCACTTGGCTTACCTTCTCTGCTCCCATGCCGTCTAGGATCCAAATGGGGGAAATGACATTGTCCACTTTTAGGCTGGGTCTTTCCACATCAGTTAATGTAATCACAACAATTCCTCACAGACATGCTACAGGTCACCCTGATCTAGATGTTTGCTCATTGAGACTCTTCCCAGGTGATTTAGGCAGTGAGTGTCAAGTTGACAGAGCTCACCATCACACTAGCCACTTGTTTTTTTCATTTACAGAACTCTCTGTTTAGTTCATAGCCCATATTTTTGGATTATTTGATTTTGAGTTCTTTATATACTGCGGACACCAATTATCTGTCAGAAGTAACCTGGCAAAGATTTTCTGTCAATCTGTGGGCTGCTTTGTTACTCTATCGACAGTTTCCTTTGCTGTACAGAAGATTTTAGATCTCATAGAATCCCATTTGTCAATTGTTGGTCTTATTTTCTTAGCTACCAAAGTCCTTCCCAGAAAGTTCTTCCCTGTGTCTCTATGTTGAAATCAACTCCCTACTTTTTCCTCAAGTAGTTTCAGAGTGAGTATCAAATCTTGTGCTGAGGTCCAGAGTCCTTTTGGAGTTGTAGTGTGAAGGTTGAGTAATAAGAATGTTTCATCATTCTTATACATGTCAATATCCTGGTTTCCTAGCATCATTTGTTGAATATTCTGCGTCTTTCTTACAGATAATTAGGAACCATTTCTCTAAATTTTGCTATCACAAATAAAGACTTGAGGATGTTCAAAAAGTAAAAACTTCTAAAGAAGAAGACAGTACTAAAACAGCACTGCTGAATAATAAATTAATAAATTAACAAGGATGGACCTGGTATGTGCAAAACCTGGATGATTTGGTGTCACAGAATTGGACATCTTGTAGCTAGCAGTTTTCATCATCAGCACCTCTGTGGCAACAATGATGGTGGGAACATTCATGAGTCTGCTTTGATATCTGGGAAATGAAGATAATCAGAGCACTTTCCAAACATGTTAGAGAAAGTTGAAGGGGGTCACAGATGTAGGTATAGAGCACACATTCCTGTGGTAGGAAGGAGGGACACTAGAAGGTAAATGCTTTTCCTTGTCTTTCTTCTGTACTGAGACAGAAATGCTAGCTAGCTTCCAGGAACCATGAACTGTTACTTTTGTGTTGCCACCTGATAGACTGCCACTAATGTAGCAATTGATTGGCTACTTATGAACATCTGGCTAGAGATATCAAAATTCTTATGTTGATTGGTAAAAAAATGACAAACAAATTTCTTCACTTTTGTATTTTATTGGGTAGAGTCACTAGGCTGACAGAACTGGAGAATGTGGTAAAGTGTATGTAGACAGGCAGCACAGTCTGTGGGAGCCAAGCGTGGGATTTGTAGGAAGAGGATCTAAGTTTGAACTCTGATTCTATTTCAAGAAGTTCAGTAAGTTAATTAATCATTTTGAACTCTGCTCTATGTATTTTCAAGATAGGAATGCTAACACAGCTTGGTTTTTGAATGAGATGAAGGATTAGAAAGCAAAACATTGTAATTCTGTAATTTGAGAATAGTCTCATTCACTAAGACCAGTCTCATGTCATGTTTATGTGAAAAGAAGCAGCTCTTGGGGCTGGCTCCATTGCTTTAGTTAGCTGAAGCATGACACAAGTAATACTCTATCCTTACTATATATATTAATATATATATTAATACCTTACTTATAGTAAGGTATTAATAGTAGCCAGCTAATTTATTTTTTTATGAATGATGAGACTCACTTGCACAAACTCGGAATGGAGTGATTAGAACACAGGTTTGATATAAGGAACTTCATATCAGAGGAGGGTGTCAAGTGTCAAAGACCCTCAAAAAAGCAGTGTACTGATGTAGACGCAACACATAGCTCTTGCTCCAGAGGAAAGAGGACACAATTTATTGTGACCCAAATATGACTGTCCATAGCGCAGGGTCATGATTTCCACATTTAATTTGGACTAGCTTACAGTTCATAGGATTAGTCCATTAATATGGCAGGAAGCATAGCAACACAGTTCTGGAGAAGGAGCCAAAAGTTCTTTGTCTGGTTCAGCAGGCAGCAGCAAGAAAGAGTGAGCCACTAGGTTGGGCTTGTGCTTCTGAAACCTCAAATCCTTCCTCCAGTGACACACTTCCTCCAACAAGGGTCACACTTTCTCCAGCAAAGCCACACCTTCTAATAATTCCACTCCTCTTGAGTGGAAGAGGACACATGCACTTTTACTTTGATAGGACACAAGAAAGCCATAAGGTAATAGCTTTGCCAAATTCATTGGTAGGGGATTCAGTTTAGGTGAGCTGGAGCAGAGACCTCTCTTCTGTAGGTTTCTGACTTTATCGCTCTTAGGCTTTGAGTTGGTGGAAAGCTGTGGTATGCTAAGTGTCTTAATTCATCCCAGAGCTTCACTTAGCCTTCACAACGATGTCGGTTGTATACAGAAGTTGTTGGCAAGTGCTGTGACGAGAATTAAAGGTAGCTCAGTCATCACTTCAGAGCCATGAAGTTCTAGTCAAAGGAGAGGGAGACAGTGAGCCAACAAACCCCACTGGGATGGTCTGAATGAAAATGACGTTCATTGGCTCACAGGGAGTGGCATTGTTTGTGTTTTCTCTTCATGAACGTGGCTAATTTTTTCATGAACAAAGTTATCCAGAGTTTTTGTTTGCAGAAATTCATAAAATCTTCCATGTGATAATATATTTCCACGCATTAGAAGGAAGCCTGTTTATAATGGTCTATTTTGCCAACTTGACACAAATTAAGAATTTCCCATAAAATAAACCTCTAGACATGCCTGAGAGGGATTATCTAGATGGGGTTAGACTCTGGGAACATCTGTAAAGGATTATATAGACCAGGTTAATTGATGTGGGATAGATTCTGGGCACATCTGTAAAGGATTATCTAGACCAGGTTAATTGACATGGGAAGACCTATCGTAACTGTGGGTAGCACCATTCCGTGGCTTGGCATCCTGGATGAGTACAAAGGAGAAAGAGAGCTGGGTGCTGACAGTCATCACGCTCTGTTTCTAGACTGTGGATACAATGTGACCAACTGGCCCATATTCCCACCACCATACTTTCTCCATCACAGTGGAATGCACCTTTAAACTGTGAGCCAAAACAAACCCTTTCTTCCTTATCTTGTCCTTGTCAGGATATCTCAAAACAGCAATAAGGGAAGTAAGTAATCGAATATCCTGGGCAATATTGTCCAAACCTGCTGTAACAAGACACCTATCTCTTCCAAGCAATGTTTCTTGTGATACATTTGGGGTTTTCTTAGACCCTTCTAGAATCCATTTATAGAATTCAGGAATCCTGTACATGACTGTAGTCTAGAGTCATTCTTTTATGTTTGAATGTTTTTTTCTCCTTGAACACTAAGCAATGGGAATTGATTATCTTATAAAAGTCAGCACTAGTGTCTACGTTTTTAGTTTATGCGCTTGCTACGTGCTACCTAAAACTCATGACCTTGAATGGACATACTGTTAATCTGGTCCGGTTAACAAAGCAATGGCAACCTTTGCAAAGGCCTGGGACTTCATCACTCACCTTAGATCCAGGATTATCATATTTACTATGTTTTATCAGTAAGTCAACACAGAAGTTGGCAAACACTTTTGAAAAGAACCAGAATGCATAATTTTGGGTTCGCTGATCAAATGGTCTCTGTTGCAACTACTCAATTTTGCCATTGCAGTGCAAAAGCAGCCATGGACGTTATACAGACAAATGAGCATCGCCATGCTCCAATAACACTGAAAACAGGAAGCAGGCCAGGTTGGGCCCCAGGGCTGTTGATTGCCAACTTGTGATTTTTTTTTTTTAAATGAAGATAAAGAACATGATGATCAGCTCTGCAGATGACATGATGCTACAAAGCTACAAGGGGTATGTATTTGACCTAGCACAGTGTCTAATATTCTTAAACCAGAAGATCTTCCTTTTATTATTGCCATTCCTAACGTGTGACTAACTTTACTAGTGATCTTAAAAGGGGAATGATGAATGAAAATATTCAATTAGAATTTAAAAGGATACATGCAGTATTAGGTACAGTCTGTGTTGCTGGGACTAAATGTCTAACAAACCAACCTAAGGAGGGAGAATTTCTTTTGGCTCACAGTTTGAGGGTAGAGTCTATCATAGCAGGAAAGTCATGGTGGCAGGAGCCTGAGGAAACTGGCATATGGCATCTGAAATCAGGAAGCAGAAGTATATTAGTGATTCCTTTCTCCATTTTATTCATTGAGTAACTAGACCCAAGGCATAGTGCCACCCACAGTGAAGGTAGCTATTCTCAACTCAATTAACCTAACATACAGAATATGTCCAAAGGCTAACCTAATCTAGATATTCCATCATAGGCATACCTAGAGGCTTGTCTCCTTGGTGATTCTAGATCCTGTCAAGTCTATAATACATGTAGTCCATTGTATATAAAGACTTAGTTTTTCTCTAAGAAATAGTCTGGAAATCTGGGCTATAGGCATGGATGCCTCAGAATAAGGACCGATAGCTCTAAGGGCCCAGAGGAGATGAATGAATATGGAACTAGAATCTGGAAGACTCTATGAATGTTTCTTAAGCATCAAGAAACTCAAGATTATCTGCTGCTTGAGCAGAAAATTGCATGTTAATTTCTGGAGAGGGCCAAACAGTGGTTCGCTACCCATAAAGGATATTCAAGGCAGCTGTGAGCTGGCGTGTCCTGCTGCAAACAGGCGAATAATAGGACAATGGATGCATTTGGAATACAGATAGATGCAGCATCTTTTCCCAACTAGGCCTAGGGAGCTCCAATCAGAATATTTAAAACAACTCTTCCTGTTAAGTTGAATTACCTTGGCAAGAAAACCTAGGAGCACTAACGTTGGAGGTTATCCAGTTAATTGTCTTAGCCGGTCACCTTACAGTGAAACTCATAACTGACATCCTTCTCCTTTGTGGAATTTCCAAATGCCTTTTTGGTATGTAACCAAGAATCCTGGAACACTAGAGAGACCAAATTTCAAAAAAAAAAAAAGAAAGAAAGAAAGAAGAGAAAAGCGATTAGGAAGGCATAGAGATAAAATGGAAAGATGACTTAAAAAATAAAAATGAAACTATTAAGATAATGAAACTATTAAACAGAGAGATAAAGGAAATACAGCATGCTAAAACAAGAAGGGGACTCTACACAGAAGGAGGATTCATGACTCAAACTGTGCTCTTGGGAGTACTTTGAAGGCTCCCAACACAGATAAGTGACAAATGTCCAGTAAACAAAAATGCTAATTACCCTTATTTGATCACTGTGCATCACATATATGTATTGAATTATCCCATGGTACTTCATAAACATGTATGGCTATGTGCCAGTTGAAAAAAATTAAAGACCCTATGATCAATAGATAATAAGTAAGCTATAGTTATATAGGAGAAAGTATAGTATGTTATCCCATAGTAGTATCCTATAAATAATGGTGGTGCAATATATACTTGAGAAAGTTAACAGAGCCTGATGGCTCAGTGGGTAGTGGTGTTTGAGACCAAGGCTGATAACCTGAATTTGATCCCTGAGGCCCACATACTAGGAGCGAACCAGCTCCTACAAGGTGTCTGCACTCTACATACAGAACTTGGCACATGTACCTCACACCCCCCTGCATAAACATAAGTAAATACGTATTTTTTAAGTTAACAGAGAGGATTTTGTATTTTTGCCATAAGAAATTGATGAATGTTTAAGGAAAATATATTTAATCACATTTAAACATTGCATAATGCATGGGTGGACTAAAACATTGCAGGATATAATCATAATTATGTATAATTTTCTGCAACAGTTAAAAATAAACACAGGGACAGAAAGAAGAATGCAGTGTTGCTTAGAGCAACCTAGGTCAAGGTCCTAGTAGCCTTACAGATGTTTTACTTTTATTCTAGGTGTTTTCCTGTACATTTATAATTAAAGTTTTTTCCTTGTCTGAAAATAGCAAATGAATTACAGTATCTCAATAGACATAAGGTAGTAAAAGTGTTCTCTTGTACATAAAAATGTAAATTCAAAAATAACAACCCCAATATTATGATGATTGGTTGATGTTCTCAGAAAGCTCAGAATGAGAGATGCTTACATAAGGGAGAAGAGATAAGGACATCACAAAGTATTCCAGAAGTCTTTAAATCTGAAATAGGTGATGGAGAAGAAGGAAACATTGAAGAATTTCTAGCTGTGTCCCAGAGTACAGAGACTCACGTTTTTAGACTTGAGTATTCAATGCACAATTTAGATGAAGATGAAGATGACTATGAGCCAGACATCATTGTGAAATTTCATAGCACTGGTGGCAAAGAGATCATAATATCTTTCAGAGAGAAAAAAATATAAGAATTCAAATTATAAGTATAAAAATCCATGAATCTGATGAGATCAGAGTTCTCACTATAACCATGGAAACCAAAAGACAGTGAGTGATACTTTTGAAATTCTGAGGAAAATGGTTTCTGTGTAGACACATACAAAAGACATCAATCATCTTGAGAAGGCAAAATAAGAACATTTTGAACATTTAAAATTATAGAGTGCTTTCTACACACCACTTTACAGTGATCTATAATGAAATGTGTTCCAACTAAGTATAGAAATTAATCAGAAGGTGAAACTATGGGATCCAAGAAAAAAGAGAAGAGACAAAGGAAGATCAGGGTAGGAAGGGAGGCTTGGTGTGAGTGATTAGGTTTGATCAGAGACATAAGCTCTAGGGTGCAGCACATACACTCAATTTTTAAAATTTTATTTTTATTTTTTATTTATGCATATGTGCACATGTGTGAGTTGGGACATATATCAGCCACAAGAGGGCACTGGACCTCTAGAGTTAGAGTTACATGTGGTTATAAGCCAACATGGGTGCTGAGGATTGAACTCTGGTCCTCTGGAAGACCAATAAGTGCTTCTAACTTCTGAGTCAGTTCTGCCAGTCCCTGTGATTTTTAACCAACACATAAAAAATTGCATGTATTTGTAGGGTAGTGTGGAACTTCAACACAGGTGTATAAGATGTACACCTGTGGTATACAAAGGTGTACAAAGTCAGGGCGATTGATATATTTATCACTCCACACCGTTATTTTAAAAATATATTTACTTTTATTTTTTGGGTATATGTGTTTCCCCTGCATGTATGTATGTGTACCATGTGTGTGCAATGCCCTTGGAGGCTAGGAGAAGATATCAGATCCCCTCTAACTGGAATTATAGATAGTTGTGAGCCATTAAGTGGGTATTGAAAATCAAATCTAGGTTCTTCTAGGGAAGTATTCAGAAATCTTTAACTGCTAAGCCGTCTCTAAAGTCCCTACTTATTATTTCTTTGTGGTGGATTTCAAGATATATACTTTATTATCACAAACGGTAGTTATTCTACTCTGCAACAGAACAGTAGAAGTGATGTCTCCAATTTACTTGCATCTTTGTAGCCATTAGCCATCTTGCCTTAGTAGAAGGTGGATTCTGTGATTACTAAGGCTCCTTTTAACTTTAAAATTCTCCTCTCTGACCTCTTCAGGTATTGGCAATGACCTTTTAGATCTGCTAGCATGATGTATACAGAGAAACCATTAACCAGAGGGTTGGTGAGCAGCTGTTTTCAATTTCCACTGTTGACAGACTTAGAGGAAATGGCCTTTGGTTGGAGTGGTGCAAATGTCAGAGACGAGAGAACATGAACAATGAGAATCTGACACAATACAGTAGTTCCCAGAGGTTTAAGAACTTGTCTTCTCCTAAAAACCTAGGCACACATACTGCTCAGCTTGTGGAAGTTATATGTAGTCAGTCATTTTGCAATAAGAAAAATACTAGATTCTAATGGCTCAGTGTTAAAAGTTCCAGACTTTGGAGTTAATGCTGTACCCCCAATATAGAAAGGCTGATTATTTGAATGAAAATCCCTGTTGTTCACAAGCTCCAGATCTCTTTACACACTTTACCTTGCTGTGCTTTTCATGCCTCAGGAAAGGCAAATGCTTTGCACAAGGTCACATCTTCAGTGAACTGGCCAAGCATCAGTTATGCTTTTAATAAAGTCTTGTGAAACCTTGGTTCAGTAGTCTTAAAAATAGTCCCCAGGAAAGACTTCATTTTATATTGTTGCTACATACTACCATTGATGAATATGTTGGATGAAACTATGAGAACTCAGGATGAAAACTTACTGTTAAGTCATCACAGACCGTGACACTGGGAAGGATCTTATCATCTAGTTATGTCTTATGGGTGAGAAGATGAAGGTTAAATTTCAGACAGTTTCATTAGATCATATCATTAAGCATTTCATAGAGTAGAAAACTGTGTCTCCCTCACTCACTTACTCAGTATCCTATACCGTACACTACTTGGTGTTCTACACAATTAAAAAATGCATGTGTGTTTGTGTGTATGTGTGTGTATGTGAGAGAGAGAGAGAGTTTTTCTTCACAATACAAAGGATTGTACAATCTTCAAAGTTCATCAGCATTGTATCACCTATTTGAGTGCCTTCCACCTGTCTTGCTGTCTCTACATGTTTATGTTACAAAACTTCTAGCTGTACTATTGAAATTATTTTATTAACCTTTATTATTGATAGTCAAAATGTCTACAAAACTAACGCACCATGCTTTACGTAAATTTTCTATCTAAAACATAACATTTAGGAGTATGGTGCCATCCATAGTTGTCACAATATATGCCATATATATATATATATATATATACACACACACACACACATATACATACATATGTATATATTTATGAATGTATATATAAATATGAAACAATTATTCTCTGTGAATAATTGAACAAAAACATGTATATACAATGCATATACCATCATATACAGCTCTTTGAAAATATACACATATATTTCAGCTCCTTCAACTCAGTGTGTTTACAAATTATAAAGGGATATTACATACACATGTGAATTAAAATATTTTATCGGAGTTTAACTGAATTTATCTCCCAGTTTGAATGTATTGTCTATTGATAGGTAATATGCGGAAAATACAGATCCTGAATAATAAAACTACAACACAAAATTTAACTTCTGGCTAAGAAAACATCATGGTGTTTATCTTTCGAAGGTCTGCATGTGTGGCTGGCAGGAATTCCTGAATTGGCTCCCAGGATTCCTGTCCTCTATTATCCCATCAGACTCTGCTCTGAAGGGACTTTCAGATTGAATTAAGGTTTTCATCTTCAACGTTGGGAGATCATCGAGCGTTATCTGGATAGACCTCTGGGGATCCTATGAGCGCCTCTGTGGTGAAGAGGAGGTAGGCGCCACAGTTCTTCAAGTAAGTTGAGCTCAGAGACAGCCGGAGAGTAGAAGCTCTCAGTCCGTTATCCGTCCATGACTTGCTGATGGAGCACAGGGCTGTGAATGGGAGCCCGGCATCCGCCAGCTGAGAGGAACCAGCCACCAGAAAGGCGGAAGCAAGCTCTTAGACCAACTGAATCCAGCCAACAGTTGACTGAAACAAGCTCATTCTTAGAGCCTGCCAAAAGTAAGTAACACAGCCACA
The DNA here is from genome assembly GCA_026225945.1 of Cricetomys ansorgei. Taxonomy (NCBI): domain Eukaryota; kingdom Metazoa; phylum Chordata; class Mammalia; order Rodentia; family Nesomyidae; genus Cricetomys; species Cricetomys ansorgei. The sequence continues at coordinate 11,708,013 of JAMJFZ010000239.1, read as the reverse complement.
GACACTTGTCTTTGAGCTGTGTGAACGGCCCAGGGGATGGACGGCTGATCTCGCACTAAGTGTGTGTCGCTTTGTTCTGCAAGCAATGGAATACAAATACAAAACGCATGGACACAACTATTTTACTACCGTGAAAGTAAAAAAGAATCAATATTCTGATCTGGGGGAAAAAGGAACAAAAAAAGTTATTTTTTTCCCCTGAGAGTCCGTATATAAAAGGTATGTGGAACGGTGACTTTTCTGTTCCCCAAGCGGAATGAGCCTGGCTCTTGGTGATGCATCACTAGACACAGCACATGGCTCCGACTTCTATCACAGGCTCATCCTAACTGTGCCGGCTTGTCATCAGCCTGGTAATTAGTCAAAACACTGAGGCCTACTTTGTGTTGTTGAAATTTCTCTCTCACACACACGTTTTCTACAAGATTACTATTCAGGCTAAGAGACCATTAGCAAATTTTTCATGTTAATGTTCGCAGTCAGTCAAAGAGAAAATCTAGAGAGGTTGATGAATGTGATTGTCTGGTGTGTGAAAGATAGGAGGTAGTTGAGCATGTCCCAGCTCTGTGACTTGGGGCAGGTTTCCCAGTCTTACTATGTTTCTGTTTCCTTGTTTGCAAAAGGTGAACAAGCATTGCCTACCTCAGGGATGTGGGAAGCCCCAAGATCACATATATACAGTGCCCTGGCCAGAGACCACACATGGTCAGCAGGGTATTCAGATAGCTATTAGACTTTATAACTTATTAAAGGTGTGTGGGAATTTTAAAAATGAAGACTGAGTCTTTCTTTTGTAGGGAAAAGACTATTAGTTGGATGCCAAATAGCTCAAGATGATAGTAGACAAACTTCCTAAAGAAGATCTAGAGCACTGGTTCTCAGCCTTCTTAATGCTTTGACCCTTTAATACAGTTCCTCATGCTGTGGTGACCCCCAACCATAAAATTATTTTGTTGCTATTTCATAACTATAATTTTGGTACTGTTATGAATTGTAATGTAAATATCTGGTCTGAAGATGGTCTTAGGCGACCCCTGTGAAAGGGTCGTTTGACCCCCAAAGGGGTTGTAACCCATAGGTTGAGCTGACCTAGAGCATTTGAAGAGGTGGTTACAGCCAGATAAAGTAGCTGTCATCAGGGAAGGCTTCCAGGAGGAAGTGACAGTGTAGCTGGGACTTCTGCCTGGGCAGCATGCTGAGTGTATGGTTGAATTGTGTGAGAAAGTAAATAGTCTAGTTAATGCAGTGGTTCTCAATCCGTAGGTTGAATGATGCTTTCACAAGTGTTGCCTAAGACCATATGCATATTAGATATTTATGTTACATACAAAATTTCAGTTATGATGGAGTAATAAAAACAGTTTTATAGTTAGGGGTCACCACAACATGAGGAACTATAGTAAAAGGGTCACAGCATCAGGAAGGTTGAGAACCACTGATCTAATGAAACACCTGAGACAGGCACCTTAATAAAGCAAAGTTTATTTAGTTAATAGAGCTGAGATTCAAAGGTATGTGACAGTCTTAGCTCAGCACTGATAAAATCCAAGGAAGATCTGGAGGGAGAGATCACATTGCCAAATAGAAATAAGATAGGGACTCAGGTGGGACTCACTTCAATAATTTATATTCAAGATAAATGAGGGTCCCAGAACCATGCAATCCTTTCTGATCCAGTAAGACCCAAGGATCTCTCCATAGAAGTTTATTTTTAGTTATGTATAAAATAATTGCTTTGTGCACTGTTGGGTGAGGGGCTGCCTAGGCCTTGGGATTTTGTGTTGTCTGCAGGTGTTGGATTTATGTGGGAGATGTTTGATTGCTCATGATCTGCATGTGTTATCAGTAGAACACATGAGGAGTTCTGAATCAATAAAAACATCTGAGCTCAGATGCTCATGGCTCCACTGTCCAGTATGGCATTTGTCATGATAGTGGTTCCTCTGCTGAGGCCTGGTAGGGTACGCCAGTGTGAAAGCACCTCCCTGTCTTCTTTAGTGAACTGCTACAGCAGCGTACTACTACACCCAGTACCCCTCATATCACATCATTAGGAGACCAAACCTCCAACACAGGAACCCTTAGGGAGCAAACCAACTGCAAATCTGAGCAGAGACCCACCCCTGGGCAGTGCAGAGTGCAGACAGACCTGTTTCTTAGAATCTGGCAGTGAGCCCACACATTTGATTTCACTTAACTTTGAGCTAGCAGTTAACCAAAAACTTTCTTTCTTGGTACCCCTGCATTGAGTAATGAATTTTAATTTTAAATCATTAACATTATGAGTCCCTATTAACAATCCTAGAACTACGTGGGATTTGTTAAACCCTTTAGTGGTTTTCACAGCTGCCTGGACTTATTAGTCTAGGGAATTGCTTACACCTGTGCAAAGATAGCTTTACTTGCAACTTTAAACTCACGGAATTCTAAATTTAAAATCTTAATGCTTAATATATTTAAAGAAGGAAACAAAAAAAAATGAGGTTTTCTGCTCTAGAAGCTGTCATGACAGTGTTTGCAGGGAGTTAGATATGGATCTCTGAGGCTGTGTTCCTGTCTCTCCCTGCTCTGAGAAGTAAGCATCCGTGGACACTCTGCCCTGGTCTTCTCGCCCCAGAATCCTCTGCCTTCGATGTCATTATGAAAGCTGTAATCTGTCAGGGCTTCTCCAAAAGTACTTTCGCTCCTCTCCACATCTTGGAGGTTTCACTGACTGTTTTGTTCTGCAGCCCATTCTATCTTTAGACACCTGAATTTACATTTAAATGTGCTTGACTGAGAGTATCTTGACACAGACTGTTTCAAATTACAGTACAGTTCCTTAATCTTCCTAGACAATTAGTTAGTGATAAAGATAAACAAAATTATAATGATGAACTTTATGAAAAGCTGATAGATACCAGTATTTTACACACACACACACACACACACATACACACGACAAATACATAATAGAATACATGCAACTATGAGGTAGAACTTTCTTGAAACTGTTTGAATAACCCCACTTCTTTTAAACCTACTTCCTTGAAGTTCTAAGAGAGCACAAACATGAGCCATTTTTTAGCATCATGTGGAAATGATGCTGTCAGATTATTTGATTGATGATCAAAATTCAAAGTAGTTGAATGCTTTACAGTAGTTTTGAGATCAAATGTTAATATCAAAGAACCAACATAACCGTGTTAAGCATAATACTGGAACAGAACACTCCACGTAGATGAAGTTGGCCCTGAACTCACAGAGCTCCACCCATTTCTGCCTCCCACGTGCTGGAATTAAAGGAGTGTGCCACCATGCATTATTGGTGCATTTTCGTAAGACAAACCCATGAATGATTTGTTTGGTCATTTTAGAAGTTTCCTCTGAAGTCTGTGTATTAGTGACTTCTGTTGCTGTGCTAATCACCACTACCAAAAAGCAAATTATGGAAGAGAGTATTGGTGTTCACAGTTCCAGAGGGGTAGGGTTAGTCATGGAGGGGAGAGCGTGGCAGCAATCAGGGAGGCGTGAGGCAGGAGGGGGAAGCTGGTTGATCACCGTTCATCTATACACAGGAAGGAGAGCAGAGATAAAATGGGAGGTATGGCCAGGCTATAAAACCTCAAAGCCTGCCCCAGTGATACACTACTTTCAGAAAGGCTCCAGCATCTAAAGGTTGCAAACAGTCCCACCACCTGGGTACCAGATGCTCAAATATCTGAGCCTGTGGGGGACATTGCCCACTCAAACTTCCACCGTCTGTAGAACTGATGAAATTTGGTTTAGCAGTGAAAGGACCTAGATTCATAATTCTATTTCTGGATAGAAATAAACCTTTGAGTATCTCTTGTGTTTGGGGTTGCTGTGACATAGTCCACACATCTTAAATCACGTTGGTTCCACCTTCTACTCTATAATGTTGGGACAAACAAAACTGGTGATTAAAGCTAAAAAAGTACAAAGCCCTCCTTTCTCCTTCCCTCCCTCCTTCCTCCTTTCGTATCTGTTTCTCCTTCCTTCTCTCCTACTCCATTCCTCTCTCTCATCCTTCTGTCCTTTCTTCTCACTGTTTTTTTCATTCTTTAACTATACTTCATGTAAAACAGAAAACGGTCGACTCATTTGCTTACACTTTAAAATATTTTCAGCACAATACTTGGTTTTCTCTACACACCTCAGCTCTGTTCTTTCCACTGGTGAAATCAAGAGTGAATCACTTCTATCGGGAAAATGCAAACAGGCTCCTAATTAGCAGCCTTTGCAATCTAGGAGATATTGCTTATCCCTAATACTGAGGGAAAAAAAAAAAAAGATCTTCACTGTTCCACACTGTTCCAAATGGTCTGGCTATCAGAGCGTGGCTTCAGCCTGGTCACTCACAGTCAGTTATCAGCCTGAGCTGATAAGGCCCCTGTTCTAGCCTAGAGGAAGGATGGTTCACTCTCAGAGCCCTGCTCTGCATATGCTCCTAGGGTGAGAAGCTTAGCCACAGATCACACAGTGGCTGCACTGTGCTCAGTAGTAACATAGAAGAATTCCTAGGGGAGATGATTGGAGTTGCTGGGCTGGATCCAGAGGTGAAGCCATTGAAGCAGTTGCCAAGCTGAAAGCTGTTCAGCGATGACTTCCATGAAGCCTGAGACCTAAATGCTTTCATATTCATTGGACTTTGCCAAGGAAGAAAAAGTGCAGCAGGTGTGTGAGTGCACATAGCAGGGATCTCCACTCCCTGAGAAAGTCTCATTTACTTCCCTGTGGGGATTTCATTTCAGGGCTTGGAGAAGTTCATGATTTCCTGAGGGAAAGATGACAGCAGAGATGGCTAAAGAGATGGCTAGGAAGGTATTAGCATGGGAAAGTGGCCTCCCGATCCACCCCCACCCTCAAAAGAGCATCTGGGGATCAGAGAGATTTTTCTGTCTTTTCTGTCATGCCCTAAATGAATGACTTAGTTAATAAAACAAGGAGCACCCCTTCCGTCCCCCAAGAACCAGGGCCCCATCACCCCCGTTAAGAAGCTGACACTTTTGCAACAGATCTCTGTGAGTACACGTATCCTAATGGTGCTTGATTTATTCTTGCCCCATGATACCTAACATACAGAATTTAAAACTTTACTGTCCTCTGGCAGAAGAAGAAAAAGAAAGAGAGAATGAAACATTGCTCTGGAGACACTCTTAGGAGAAGGTCTGCCACAGTACTTCCTAAGGCATACTCTCCTGACTGGCAGGCGGGCTGATGTCATGCTGAATCCCAAGCAAGTTCCTCTTATACTTATTACTGCATTTAGTTAGGTGCTAGGCTCCTGGGTCTTGTTTATGTATTTATTTATTTTTAAATAGGACCAGAGCTGAGTGGTTAGAAATTAGGTCAAGTTTGATAGACACAGTCGGGTGAGTTGCTATATCATCTATATTGGGCAGAATCTACTTTAAACACTCAACAATATATATCGTGATCCTAAATGTGTCTGTCAATTCAAGAATGGCCCAAAACAGCCTTCCCAAGCAGCCTTAATCAGCATAGTGTGTGCTGTGCACAGCTGTTCCTTCCCTGACACCAGTGCTTGCTTCTCCTCCCTCTGCCCATTGCCTGGGATCCTGGCTTTGGGTGTATGCTGAGGACTTATTCTTCACTTTTGGAAAGCCAAGTCAGCTTTAGTTCCCTTTGCTTTACTCAGAAGCCCAAAGCATTGGCTGTAAACCATTTCCATTTTCAACAGGCTTATTTTAAAAACAAGATTTTCCTTTGTTTTTTAATCAGACAAAACTGACTTACTCTTTATTTCCAGGTAGGGGATAATAGGAATTATTGAAAAGTAATGAAATATTGTATTTTTGCGGGCTCTGGTATAAAAGATAAAAAGCTTTGAACAAACCAGTTCCAATTTTCAGCTTAATATGAACAACATAAAGAGAATTACAGGAGATTTAATTTATGGTACAGAGAAGAAATTGAATTGTGATCCAGTAAATTGTACACCTTAAAAATTAATATTTTAGCCATGTTTCAGCCCCAACTCCAGTCGACATCCCCTGCTCAACTATAGGCCACACTGGCCAGAAAAACAGAAAGGCTGGTCTGCAGACCTTCCCCAGTCTCTCATTTCCCCGAGACCCTGCCCTCAGTCCTCCCCTTCAGTTGCTGTATTCCATACCCCAACGTGGGTGGGAACCTCCCACTCAAGCACAGGCCACACTTGCCAGAAGACCAGGTAGGCTGCCACCCACACACCTTCCCCATTCTCTATGTTCCCCCAGACTCAATCCTAAGGGTTTTTCCTAGTAAAGAATACCAACTGCTGCCTCCCTTCCCTGCTGGTCTGTACCTCCTGTCCCCCAGCCTCCAACACCCCAACACCAGCAGCACTTCCCTTGAACACACCAGCCAAAAAGGACAGTAAAACAGGCAACACACAACAAACACAGAGAAATCCAGAGAAACAGAAACCAATGAACAAACCACCCACCAAACAAAGACAAACCCAGAAATCAGCACCTAGACCTATAATCACCCGAAATCTAGATGCCCATATGGCAGCCAAAGACACAATCAATAACAACCAGGGCAATATGTCTCCATCAGAGCCCAGCTAACCTAACACAGCAGACCCTAATTATTCCAACATAGCTAAAGCACAAGAAGAAAAGTAACCAACTGTATAATAGAGGTCCTTAAAGAGGAAATGAATAAATCTCTTAAAGAAAGCAAAGCAAAAATAAACAAACACATGAAGACAATAGGGAAAAAAAACTGTTCAAGATCTGAAAATAGAAATAGAAGCAATAAAGAAAACATAAACTGAGGGAATTTGGGAAATGAAAATTCTAGGTATGGGAACAGGAACTAGAGAAGCAAGCTACACAAACAGAATTCAAGAGTCTCAGGCATTGAGAATATGAGAGAAGAGATAGATACATTGGTCACAGAAAATGTTAAATCTAAAAATTTCCTGACACAAAACATCCAGGGACACACAAAAAATCTGGGACACTATAAAAAGACCAAACCTAAGGATAAGAAGAATAGAGGAAAGAGAAAAAACCCAGCTCAAAGGCTCAGAAATTATTTTCAACAGAATGATAGAAGAAATTTTTCCAAACCCAAAGAAGGAGATGCCTGTAAAGGTACAAGCAGCATACAGAACACCATACAAATTAGACTAAAAAAAGAAAGTTCCCTTGACACATAATAATCAAAACATTGAACATACAGAACAAAGAAAGAATATTAAAAGCTGCAAGAGGGGGGGCACAAAGTTACATATAAAGGCAAATCAATTAGAGTTACATCTGACTTCTCAGTGGAGACTCCAAATGCCAGAGGGTTTGGGCAGACGTGCTGCAGACTTAAGAGACCACAGATGCCAGCCCAGAATACTATACTCAGCAACATTTTCAGTCAATACAGATAGAGAAAACAAGATATTCCATGATAAAATCAAATATAAATAATATCAACTTACAAATCCAGCCTTACAGAAGTTGCTAGAAGGAGAATTCCAACCCAACGAAGTAAACTACACCCATGGAAATATAGGAAACAAATAATTTCATACCAACAAAATCAAAAGCATGGAGGCAAACACTCCTACACACACACACACACACATTCACACACACACACACATCACCACCACCACAATTGAAACCAACAACAAAACAGGAATTAGCAATCATTGATCATTTATCTCTCTCAATATCAATGGTCTCAACTCTCCAATAAAAAAGCACAGATTAACAAAATGGATGTGAAAATAGGATCCATTCTTCTGCTGCATAGAAGAAACACACCTTAACATCAAAGATAGACATCAAAAAGGTAAAGGGTTGAAAAAAAAGATATTCCAAGCAAATGGACCTATGAAGCAAGCTAGTATAGTCATTCTAATATCTAACAAAATAGACTTCAAACCAAAATTAATCAAAAGAGACAGGGAATGACTCTAATATTTATCAAAGAAAAAAATCCACCAAGATGACATCCCAATTCTTAACATATATGCCCCAAACATAAGGGCACCCACCTTTGTAAAAGAAACACTACTAAAGCTTAAAGCCCATTTGAGCCCTTACACACTCAGAGTGGGAGACTTCAATACCCTGCTCTGGATAAGACATCCAGACCAAAACTAAACAGAATACTGGAACTATCAGACATTATAAACCAAATGAACATAACAGAACATTTCACGTAAACTCAAAAGAATATACCTTCTGCTCAGCACATCAAGGAATTTTCTCCAAAATAGACCACATACTCAGTCACAAAGCAAATCTAAATAGATAGAAGAAAATTGAAATAACTCACTGCACCCTGTAAGACCACCATGAATTAAAGCTGGATATCTACAACAACAGAAAACTTACAAACTCACGGAAAATGAACAAATCTCTATTGAATGGAAAATGACCAAGACAGAAACAAAGAAAAAAATTAAAAACTTTCTAGAATTCAATGAAAATGAATATGCAAAGTACCCAAGCACTACATGGCTACATTAAAAAAAAAAAAAAAAGGAGAGACCCTATACTAGCAACTTAACAGCGCATCTGAAAGCTCCAGAGCAAAATGAAGTAAGCATGCCCAAGGGGAATATATGGCAGGAAATAAGCAAACTGAGGGCTGAGATCATTAAAATAGAAACAAAGAAAACAATTCAAAGAATCAATGAAACAAAGAGTTGGATCTTTGAGGAAATCAACAAGGTAGACAAACCCCTACCCAAAATAACTAGAAGACACAAAGAAAATATCCAAATTTAAAAAATCAGGAAGAAAAGGGGGAACATGACAACAGACTCAGAGGAAATCCAAAGAATCATTAGGACATACTTTTAAAGCTGTACTCCACAAAATTGGAAAATCAAAAAGAAATGGGTAATTTTCTTGATAGATACCACTTATCAAAGTTAAATCAAGATCAGATAAACAACCTAAATAGACCTATAACCCCTAGAGAAGTAGAAGCAGTCATTAGAAGTCTCCCAACCAAAGAGAGTACAGGGCCAAGTGGCTTTAGCACAGATATCTCCTAGATTTTCAAAGAAGAATTAATGCCAATACTCCTCAAATTATTCCACAAAATAGAAACAGAGGGAACATTGCTCAATTTATTTTGTGAAGGCACAATTACACTGATACACAAAACAGACTAAGACACAGCAAAGAAAGAGAAGTAGAGACCAAATTCCCTTATCAACATAGATGTAAAAAATATTCAACGAACTATTTGCAAAACAATTCCAAGAACACGTCAAAAATACCATCTACCATGATCAAGTTGGGATGCAGGGATGGTTCAACATACAAACATCAGCCAATATAATCCACCATATAAACAAACTGAAAAAAAAAAAAAGGCCCAACACATGATCATTTCATTAGATGCTAAAAAAGTCTTTGACCCAATCCAACACCCCTTCGTGATTAAAGTACTGGAGAGATTAGAGACAAAGGAACATACTTAAACCTTAATAAAGGCAATTTACAGAAAGCCTATAGCCGGTATCAAAATGATACCATGAAATTAGGAACAAGACAACACTGTCTGCTACCTACATACCCATTCAGTATAGTACTTGAAGTTCTAGCTAGAGCAGGAAGACAACTGAAGGAGATCAAGAGGATACAAATTGGAAAGGAAGAAGTCAAAGCATTTTTATTTTAAGATGATATGATAGTATACATAAGTGACCACAAAAATTCCACCAGAGAAGTCCTACAGCTGAAAAAAACCTTCAGCCAAGTGGCTGCATACAAGATTAACTAAAAAAAAAAAAAATCAGGAGCCCTCCTATGTACAAATGATAAATAGGCTGAGAAAGAATTCAAGGAAACCACACCCTTCATAAAACCCACAAATGAATAAATAAATATCTTGGGGTAACTCTAACGGAACAAATGAAAGACCTGAATGATAAAACGTCGAGTGTTTGAGGAACGATATTGAAGAAGATATCAGAAGAGGAAGGATCTCCCATGCTCATGGATTGGTAGGGTTAACATAATAAAGATGGACATCCCACTAGAAGCAATCTACAGATTCAGTGCAGTCCCCATCAAAACTCCAACAAAATTCTAAAGACTTTGAGAGGACAATTATCAACTTCATATTAAAAAACAAACAAAAACCAAGAAAACAAAACCACCATGATAGCTAAAACAATCCTAAACAATAAAAGAGCTTCCAGAGGTATCACCATTCCTGATTTCAAGTTCTACTACAGAGCTGTAATCATGAAAACTGCAAGGCACTGACACAAAAAACAGACACATTGATCAATGGAATCAAATAGAAGACTGAGACGTAAATACACACATGTATGGGCACCTGATTTTTTATAAAGAAGCCAGAAATATACACTGAAAAAAGGAAAGCATTTTCAACAAATGATGCTGGTCTAATTGGATGTCTGCATGTAGAAGATTGCAAATAGATGCATATTTATCACCCTGAGCAGAATTCAAGTCCAAGTGCAGCAAAGACCTCAACACAAAGCCAGATATACTGAACCGGATAGAAGAGAAAGTGAGGAATAACCTTGAACTCATTGGCGCTGGAGGCAACTTCCTGAACAGAACACCGATAGCTCAGGCACTAAGATCAGCAATTAGTAAATGGAACCTCATGAAACTAAAAAGCTTCTGTAAGGCAAAGGACGCCATCAATTAGACAAAGTGGCAGCCTACAGAGTAGGAAAAAATTTTTACCAACTCCATTTCTGATAGAGGACTTATATCCAAAATATATAAAGGACTAAAGACACTAGATATTAACAAACCAAATAATCCTATTAAAAAAGTGGTGTGCAGATCTAAACAGAGAATTTTCAATAGAGAATCTCAAATGGCTGAGACACACTTAAATGTTCAATATCCTTAGCCGTCGGAGAAATGCAAATCAAAACTACTCTGAGATTCCATCTTTCACCTGCCAGAATGACTAAGATGAATAACACAAGTGACAGCTCATGCTGGTGAGGATGTGGAGCAAGGAGAGCACTTCTCCATTGCTGGCAGGTGTTGAAACTTGAACAGCCAATACGCAAATCAATGTGGAAATTCCTCAGAAAATTATAAACCCATATATATATACCTCAAGATCCAGATATACTACTCTTGGGCATACCCAAAGGATGCTCCATCCTAGTACAGGGCCACTTGCTCAGCTTTATTCATAATAGCCAGAAACTGGAAACAACCTAGATGTCCCTCAACTGAAGGATGGATAAAGAAAATGTGGTACATTTACACAATGGAGTATTACTAAACTGTTTAAAAAATGACATCATGAAATTTGCAGGTAAATAGATGGGACTAGAAAAAAAATCATCCATTTGATGCCTCCCCTTGGAGCTCGGGAAACCTCGTGGAAGAGGGGGAAGAAAGACTGTAAGAGCCAGAGGGATTCGAGAAGACCAGGAGAACATGGCCCACTGAATCAACTAAGCAGGGCTCATAAGAGCTCACAGAGACACAGCAGAAATCATGGAGCCTACATGGGTCTGCACCATGTCCTCTGTGTATATGTCCTAATAATGGGAGTGGGCGTGTCCCTGACTCTCTTGATTGCTCTTGGGACCCTTTTCTTCCTACTAGGTTGCCTCTTCCAGCCTCAATATGAGGGTTTTGCCTTGTTTTATTGTACCTTATTGCGTTGTGTTAGAATGACATCTCTTAGAGACCTGCTCTTTTCTGAAGGGGAATGGGGGAGGAGTGGATCTGAAGGAGAGGGGAGGGAGGGGAGTGGAGGGAAGGGAAACTGTGGTTGGATGTATTGTATGAAAGACGATTCTATTTTCAATAAAAAAAATAAGTATTTCAAATATTAATGCCCTCAAATCTCTACATTTGACAAAATGTTTGCAAAAGTTAAATGAACCCATTATAAGATTTTCAGGGAAAAAGGCTGGGGGTGGATGGACTGCAGGATTTAGCAGTTATTTAGATATTATTTGAAACAAGTTAATGGAATTCTGGCAAATGAAATAAGTACCACAGGTCCGGCTATCTTTCCAAATGCCAAAGTTTTTGGAGGATTAAAAGCACTGAATGAAGGTATGAAAAAGAGTACGCTGCACCCTGTGAGGCAGGTTGAAATCATGTAAGCACACTTGCTTGTGATGTATGGCTGCCAGACATGTCTTTATCAACGCTAGAATTATTTGGAGTATTTTATCCGAGAAAACTGACATTCATAGTTTTCATAGTTTGCTTTTGGCTTCTCCATATATTTTAAGTAAAGCTTATTTTTAGAACAGCCTCTAAAAATACATTATTCCCTAAGAGAAAAAATATGTTATTTGAAGACTTTGGTTATATGCAAATCCTTGACCATTATATATTTCCATTGTCCAAGGAACTTTGTGACATAATGTGTCATTGCTACTTGAACTGGTTAGCCAATGTTACATTTCTGAGGTTTTGTTGTGGGGAAGTTAATGAATAGTAGGTTGGTTTCAAAGAGTTTTCAGATAGGAGGGATAGGAGGGTTGGGGTAGGTATTGGGATAGGTGGTATAGAAAGGTCAGGGCTTCCAAGCTCAAACCCTGACTCTTGAATTTTTAGTAGCCCCTGAGACCATGAAGGACTTCGCTCTCTGGAATGGAGGACATGTATTTGCAAACTATGAGAATTGAGAATTAAGCAAGGCTGGACAGAAGGGTGGCTAGGACTCAGTGAGGTGATAAGGGCTGTTCTATCATGGCATTGTAGAGAGCTTGGCATAGCTGTGGGGTGATAAGCAGAACGGCCAGGTCAACCAAGGCCAGCAGGAAGCACCAACTCACCGAGCCGTGGAATGTGCCAGACTGGGCTCAGGTGACTTTGGTGGAAACAAGGGGAAACTTCAGAGGAAGAATATCTAGGTTTTGGCAAGTGATTGATTATAGAGAACTAAATAGCAGGGATAATTACTACTTACGAGCATTTGCTATGTGGGAGGTATTATATAAAAGAATTACTCTTTATATAAGCATCTGGCAAAAAGGGAGCTTGTGTTCTTTATCCAAAGTGCTTTTCTTAAAAATTGCACGAACCACCTCTGTGCCTACACAGTATGAACTTCATAATTTGCTAAATTTGGGTGGTACTTTTAGTAGAAAACTGACTTTGAGTTATTATTAAATATATTGATGCACTCTGTTTATGCATATCAAACATAATTAACTATTACAACTCACACACTAGACGCTGAGAAATAGTATATAGCCAATTTTAAAATGATAAATGTAGTGGATGTGAGCATTCCTGAGAGCAGAGGAAAGCCCAGCATAGTTAAGTCTTCGGCACAGGCTGCCCATCACATCAGAGAGTGCTTTGGGAAATCTACCCTTCTCAGTAAGCCTCCTTAAAGTAGAGGATAAGAATCAGAATACTTCCTTCTTAACAAGGATTTCAGCTGAGTCTTCAAAACAGGCGTGCTGTTCCCTGGCAGCTCACTGGTACAATCTCTATAGTTTGTGGAAAACTCAGGCACAATTTCCAAGATTTCCTCTTTAGTTTTCAAAATAAGAACCGATAGTGGGTTCACCTATGCCCTTTTTAAGTTCTCATGTTTAAGTTCAATGACCAAATTGATGTTAGGAGGTGGGGCCTTTGGAGAAAATTGGGTTTAAATGAGGCTGTGAGGCCTTATGGTGGCATTCTTCCCTAGGACACATACCAGAGTGCTCTTCCTTTTCTGTTTTTCTTCTCCCTTCCTCCTTGTCCATCCCCTTCTTCTGTCCTGTCAGAGCACAGGAAGGGTGCTGTTCCACAGTCTGCAACAGGGCCAGCACTGTGTTCTCAGATGCACAGTGTCGCAGACTATGAGAATATAATTTCTGTTGTTTGTGTCCCTCGGCCTATGGTATTTTATTATAGCAGAACAAGTTATCTGACATGAAACTTAAATTTAAAGTACATCAAACCCTTAAAACATGCATCTAGTCCTATGCTTGATTTTTCTATGTTTTATCTCATTAATCCTCAAAATACTGCTAGAAACCACACTTTTATTCCAATATTACAGAAGATCCAACACCTCTGACTAAAATAACTTGTTCAAATGCAGACAAGCAATAAAGGTTGGTGTCAGGATTTGAACTTGGTCCTAACTTCCTTTCCCCGGTTCTTTTTCAAAAGGACTCCCATTGTGTAACCCAGTCTCTTAATGAACATGTGGCCCTCCTGCTTCTACTCCACAAGTGCTGGGCTTCAAGGCACCACCATCTTGGCAGTTGCTATATTTCCTCTTAAAGGTGAACATAAAATTAGTGATAGCTCTAAGCTGAGTATAAGGATATTAAAATCATTGCCAGCAAGAGATAAGCTAAGGAGATATTGCTTGAGGTAAAGCAGGAAAGAAGAACTTTGGCAAATTTAATTAGACTGTTAATGAGTTTGTATATAAAACTCTATCATAGGGTTCACTTCCACACACCAATTTTTGAGTGACAGAGTCAAGACAATGGAAATATTTCTATCGAGGGCTGTATAACCTTGTGTTGTGATGTTGGGGAAGCACATGTCAGAGATGTTTCTTGTCATAGGGACTTGGTTTGCAATTAAACCATAGAGAAGCACCATCTCCTGACTCATTTCTCATTTCCTTTTGTGCCGGAGGCTCTTTCTACCTTTGCTTCTTGTACCTATATCCAAGTCCTTATGACTTAGCCAAGTTACATGGACTTTAAAGGTTTAATTTAAATCCAAGAATGATGTCTAATTGATCAGACGAGTCACTCCTATGTGAAAAGAATCTATGGGGACAGATGAGAGATTTTGTTCCATGCTTAGTGTAAAAATGTGAGCCGGGTAGAGGATTCCTCAGATTAAATCAACTCAACATTACTTTAAAAAGCTCCCCAGGGACATAGTTTATTGGAAAGACTCAGAGTAGGATGCCTTGCTGTGCCAAATGACTTCAAGACACACCAGCACCTCGAAAAGAAGAAATGGCTGCCAAGGCTCAGCATAACAGCTATGCAGGACAACTTCCACCTGGATTTGGAAGGATCCTACACTCTGCCTTTAAAAAGGATTTATGAAAATTCCTTCTGTAAGGAAAGACTTCTGTCGGAAGAAGAAGCTTAGCTTTTAAAGACTCATGGTGGAAAAATAGAGAACACGGAGCCAGTAAAACTAGTAATCTAAGAAAACCCCATTGAGAGCGGTGAAACTGGGCATCCTATTAGCTCATAGTGTATATGTAGAATTATTATGGCTTATGAATCTAGAAACAAGCCTCAATTCAAACTTGGTGTTTGCTCCTCAGAGCCTTGTCCCTGTGAGAGGTTTGCCTAAACCCTATGGGTAAAAGGAATCTCACCCGTAGAAGGAGAAATAGAGTTATCTACTCTCCCAATTCTCCAGGACTTTTATCAGTAAAATAAGAAATAACATTTCAGAATGTGGACAGTGTTCTGTCTATTGCTCCATGGTCTAGAATGTGCCCTCAGCAAAGTCTAAGTGAAGCGTGTTTACATTTTTGCTTGTCTGACTACCCATGCTCTCCTAGCATCAGCCTTGCTAGCCCAGATCTGAGGCCCTTCTTTCACTCTGATGTATTGATCAACCTTCTTGAGGTTCCCCAAAGCACCCCCACCTTCCACTCTTCACATTAATAAATGTGTGCTATTGAAAAGAATGGTCTGGAAAATACTGATGATTTGGATCAGCCTGCTAGTTCATCTAACAGACTAAATGGAAGCCAGAGAGACTTGAAGAGAGAGCAGTTATTACTACATGAGAATGGCTAGAACAGTTCCAGTGAAGCACAGATTTGGGGTTCAAAGCACAAATGTCGCCATGGCCCCCAGAAACATAAATGTGGCCTTGAAAAATCTATTAATTCCTGGGTCTAAGGTACACCTCAAATCTATGAAACTAAAATAGCATGAAAGTATCTTCTCAACATTAAATTAACTCAATCTTACTTAAAATATGTTTATTTTGCCTGGTAGTAGTGGCACATGCCTTTAATCCCAGAACTTGGGAGGCAGAGGCGGGTGGATTTCTGTGAGTTCAAGGCCAGTCTGGAAGTCAGAGTGAGTTCCAGGACAGCCAGAGTTACCATAGAGAAATCCTGTCTTAAAAAAAATAAAACAGAAACAAACAAAAAATATGTTTATTTCATATAACAGTATGTTTAATTTTGTAATCTTCTAAAAACCCACGCAGACTTCACAAACATATTTTAGTTTATATTTTTAAATTACAAAACAATTTTTATTTTTTATCTTTAATTTATGTGTATGGGTATTTTCCTGTGATTGTGTATGTATACCACATGCATGCTCAATGTTTGTGACATCAGAGGAGAATACTAGATCCTCTGTAAGTAGAGTTACATACAGTTGCAAGCCACCAATGGTGCTGAAAAAAATTTGGATCTTCTGAAAGAACAGCAAATGCTCTTAACCATTGAGCAATCTCTCCAGCCTCATAATTTATATATATATATATATATATATATATATATATATATACACACACATATATATTATATATACAATTATATAATAATATATAAATATTTTTTCTTTAAAAATTTGAAACAAATTTAGGCTTGTAGATGAGCTGCAAACATAATTCAAAGTTCCTGCATAAATTTCAACCAGTTTCCTCTTATGTTATATATCATCTAGTATACCTAAAAATTATCTTTTGTTCAATTCTATCAGCTAAAGAATGGACATTATCCATATCTTACTGGTTTTACCCTAATTTCTTCTCATCTGAACTGTGATCCAACATTTGTAGGCAAGACTATGTGACATTTTCTTAATTAGTGATCAATATGGGAGGTCTAGGTCACTGTGGGTTGTGCTGCCCCTGGACAGGTATCCCTGAGGTGTATAAGAATACAAGCTGAGCAAGACATGGAGAGTAGTCAAGTCATCAGTGTTCCTTTATGGCTTCTGCTTCAGTTTCTGCCTTCTACCTTCAGTGTCTGCTGTGACTTTCTTCCATGATTGTGATGTGAACTTATAAGATTATTTAATCCACTCTCTCTCCATTATTATTATTTTCTTTTAGCTATGATGTTTTATTATAACAGAAGCTCAAACTAAGACAGAAATTGTTATCAGGAGTGGGGTTGTGGTAATATTTGAACTTTGGGCTGGGAAAACAACTGTTAAGTGCTTAGAGCTCAGTAAGGTATTCTGGAGCTTGGAAAAGAATAATGCTGAGAGCAATGCAGAAAACGTAGCCCTGGATTGTGAAGTTTCAGAGGGAAGCAAAGACTTTACCAGGACCATTTGAGTGATATTTTGAATTAATAATCTGTGGTTCTGGTGAACTGTTGTTGAAAAATCAGCTGTGATTAACACAAAACCAAAAACACTAAAGTGAAACATTCACTTTGGTGGGACAATTGATGCTGGTCAACAGGAACTGAGAAACTAGCTGTAATTAAGAGGAGGCCAGCACCATTAAAGTAAATTCCTGGGAAGTGTTTCCTAAGGGTCAGTACACAGAAGCTGTGTTCCAGAAGTGGCCAAGGCTATACCTCATGCTGGTAGCCAACTGTAAGAGTCATCCTGGTAGTACTGATTTAGGAAGCATGAAGGGGTCAAGGACAGTAGCTAAGACTTTGCTCTGTGAGAGCCCAAGAGAGGCTTTTGGTGAAGGTTCAGCCTCAGTCACAGTGGAAACCCCAGAACTAATGAAGTTATGCAAAGAAGTTGAGGCCTGGCTCCATGTAGCAGGGTCAGAGTTCCCTGAAGAGAAATCAAAGAAAGACTATTAGAGAAGGTCTAATTTCAATCTATCTGCAATGGGTATCTCAGCATTTTGGAGATGCCAGTACCAAGAACAGCAGCAGGTGGGGCATGGAGCTAGCCTTAGCCTAGGAGACAAGTTGTATGTGTGGCCAGTTGTGGAGTTAAAGAAATGGATCCCTTTGGAGGAGCACAGAAGATTGTAAGAAAATCCCAGATGTCTAACACTGAACGTCTTACACTATTGGATGCTGGTTTTGTTTTGATCTTCTATTAACTGCTCCTTGGCTCTTCCTTTGTGAAGAAAGTCTGCAATTTATTTTTGATTTTACAGGAACCTACAGTTGAGAGATTTTGGAATTTTACAGAGATTTTGAAATTTCCGAGTATTTGAAAATTTCAGAGAAACTTTAAACTTTGAAAGCAATTTTGAATGTACATGGGTATGGGGCCATTCCCTAGAGCAAGGGAAATATGTCAGTGATTACATTCTCAAAAAAGAAAGACCTTCTCTCTCCACCCAGCTATCCACTTCCAATAGCTCCTTATTAAAGGGTTATATAGTTGGCAAATTCTGTAGGAGGTTTTACACTTTGCTGATGGACTCTATTTCTGGGCAAAACCTTTTTCTTTTTATGTAATGATTTTGTTTTACTATCAAGTTCTAAGGCAATAGCTTATAATGTTTGGGGGTTCTCTGAGACATATTTGACCAAAACACCTTTGACCAACCATACTGGCACTTGGCTTTTTTTTTTTTTTTTTTTTTTTTTTGGCTTTTCTAGATAGGATTTCTCTGTTGTAACTTTGGCTGTTCTGGAACTCACTCTGTAGACAAAGCTGGCCTTGAACTCACAGAGATCTACCTGTCACTGCCTCTTGAGTGCTGACCACTGCCCAGAAGCACTTGGTTTTTAACTGGCAACTATGGCTTCTGTGAGAAGCATAATTTCCTGTGTAGGGTAACTCCAGTTAAACTATTTTATGTGGATATGTATATACAAAACTTATAAAATAGGAGTTTTGCTTATAACCTTTTCAAGCATTCTCAGTGTTAGCTATCTCTCTTCAAGCCAAACCTCCTCTTCTACCTTCCACTTCAGTCCCTTCCTTAAGTCTCCTTCCCCATTATCCTCCCCCTTTTCTTTCATATCGCCTTTGTTTCATTGTGCCCCTTCTGTCAGAATCTTTCTGCCCTTACTCCAGTGATGCTCCCTTTCTAGTTATCTGAAATTTACTGGATTTCAAATTAAATACCTGAATCTGAAGATCGGATACTACCATCTGTGTGTAAGTGAGAATCTGTGATGCTTGTGTTTCTAGGTCTGGGTTACCTTAGTCAGTGTTATGTTTTCTGGTTCCATCCTAAACCTGCATATTCACTTTTCTTTACGACTGGATAAAATTCCATTATATTTGCACAACACTGCTATTTATTAAAACTCGCTTCTCTCTTCTCCATTCCTTCCTCACCCTGCTCTCTCTTGTTTTCTCTCTGTTCTGGTGCTGAATATGTAACTCAGGTCCTTGCGCATTCTAGGCAAATGTCCTACTACTGAACATACTCCCTCTTTTTCTGTCCTATCCTCAAAGCTTCTTTTCCAGGCTTTTTAGGTGTTCATAAAATTTCATCTCATGATCCCAGATAGTCTGTCTTAAAAAATAAAAGCACATCAAATTCTGTTTACTTAAGAGAAATACGGTCTCAGATCATGCAACATTAGTAACACTGAACTCTCCTCTGTTCTGCCTTCAAAGTCCTGTTTATATAAAACTCAGCTTCACACTATGCAAAAGTAATGACGAATTTATCCTCCTGTCAGGGAAAATCAATTCCTTTTATTAAAAAAATGATTCTGTAATCGCCATAACCAAATTTATATCGTGAAAGTACCATAAACTATTTTTTTCTTTCCTTTTGTCTTCTTTCCTTTCTTTCATTTTTTTTTGTTTGTTTTTCAAGTCAGGTAATTTTATTTTTCTTTTAAAGTCATGGTCAAATGATGGCCAAAAATATCAGCATAGTGGATATCTATGGAGAAAAAAAGTTTTGGGCTGAAGTTTTTAGGTTTAGTGTCACTTAGACAAACATATACTCTAGCTAAAGTGTGTGGTTTTCTCACAGTAACTCTTACTTTTCAAAACTACAGTGTGTGATTATCTCTTTAAAAAAAAAAGATAAAGCCTTGATTTTTATGGTTGATTAACTAGGTTATTGTAAATCACATCAGCCTTGAGTTTGGCATGTCTCCCAGAAAGCAAACTTCCCAGGCTAAGCTCAAAGTTTCTTTTTCCATAACAAAGATTTGAATCCACAAAAATCCCTTGAGATTTCTTGCATCCAAAGCAGACATTTCCCAGGGTTTCATATGGTTTTCTGGAAAGCTCTTGACCTAACAAGTAGTTCCATATGGAGGCACCCGAGCTAATGAAAGTTCATTTCCTGTGAGTTCATCTTATTTGAGTTATCTATTCTTTTTTTTCTCTATAACCACTGGTCTCTGGGTGTCCTGTCCCAGTCTATGCCATGTTGAAGGAAGCCATACTTATCACAGTGACAAAGCATAGAAAAGCATGGTACCTATTTTTTAATCAATCAAGTTATCAGGACATTTATCCTTTGAGATTTGCTCAGGCTCTTGGGTGGCTTTGTGGAATGTCTGACAGAGTGACAAGGCAGTTAGGTCTCAAGCTATCCTGCAGTCAGTATCACGGTAGACTAACAGGAACATTGTGGTGTTATTTTGAACTTAAAGACATATGATAAATTAGATTTGCCTGGGACAATCACTCAGCATTTCTGTAGCAAATGCTGTCAATGTTCCACCCAAGTCCTTGGAGATCCCTTCACTGATTCTTGCATCCACCTCTAAGCTTTTGTTCTGTTGCTTCTGATAGCTGTCACCTGTGGAGGTCTCTTCGGTGACCCGTTCTCAGGCTCTCAGAGTCAATAGACCTCTGTGAGAGAGTCTGAAATGCAGATCCCATTCTTACAGCCCAGACTCTGGTCATTGCTTGACTAGGGATGGTGACTTTAGATGGGAAAGAGTATAGACTTGTTCCCTGGTAGAGCTCCCACCACATGACAAGCTAATGCTGAGACTTTCCTTAACATCATACCATTGCAAAACCCAGAAATAACATGTACCACTAAGGCTTACTGCACGAATGAGATGGCATGGCGTTTGTGGAAATATCATAAGTAGTAAAATGTCCAAACATAAAATGACGTGTTTCGCCCACACAACAGGGATGTCATATAGATAAAGCAATCTGAGCCTCTAAGATGATAATGTAATCTTCAATTTGAACCCCTTGGATTTCAATTAAAAAGAAGGTAAGTTAACGTAAATTACTTATTAGTTAGCAACTCTTTCTGTAAATTTAGAAATTTGAAAACATATCATTTGTTTAAAATTGGGTGAAGGGCAAAGAAAGATCTTAGAATACCTGAAGAAGAAAATTTACCTGAAAACTAAATTTAACAGATCTCATCTTCGGGCAATGTAACTTTTTGGCTATGTACACATTGTTTTCTGTTGGGAGAAGCCTGACTTTAAAACAGATATATCATAAAGTTTGCCTCTGTTCTAGTGAGCCCCTGAAACATGGTCTTTTGGTTAAGAAAACATGCAGGAATTAGTTTCCCTCTTTCTCATTAGTGTCTCTTTCTCAAAGAGGATATTTGAAACCCATAACATAAAATTCACTACAAAGGAAGCAACTCTACGGAGGTGCATTTACAGCCACAGATCATGTGGCTGCTCCATGGTATCATGCTCAAGTTCTACCTATTCGCTCCTTGACACTCTTCATATTAACTCATGGTCTATACTCTGGACTGCCACTCTGGTGATAGCAGCATTGTGGACAAACTTTTGGGAAGCCTTGAAATGCTCAAGCCATAGCAACTAGGTCGCCTTAAGACCTATTTAGAGAAATTGCAAGTGGCTATAAGTGGGTTTAGGTCCCACTTAGTTGCTTAGTTTCTTTAAAACATGAAAGGTTTTGATGGGAATACTCTTGAGAATGCCTTATCTTGATAGTTCTCTGATGATTAATGATTGTCAATATTTGCCAATCAGACACTGTATAATGCAACTTTTAATGAGAAGGGAGGGAATTGTAGAGCCCAAAGTGAAGAAATATGCTACCAGAAGCATCCTCAGATGAGATTTGTTGAAGAAAGCACTGAGCTGGTACTGAAAGAGGGATAGAGCTGTGGTTTCAGTTTGCAGTACCAAAGAGCCAGCTGAGTGTTTAGGTCAGTGACCTTGGTGACTGTTTACAGGGAAGAAAATGTTAATAGATAAATGACTTGCTGACTTAGGTTCCCAATAACTGATTAAGGGCTGAGACCAGGGCAGAAGTGATAGCAAAGCAAGGTGAGTGAGGGACGGAGAGAAATTTCTCAGGAAATTGGTGAGTTTTGTGAGCAACTTGATGTGCAAGGCCAAAAAGAGGAACTGAAGTGTCAGCCAGTATCTGAGGCATTTCAGGTGGCTTCATGCCTACCATCCACTTACCGAGTGACAGCTGGCATGAATTATTTGAGTAGCATAAGCCTGGATATATGTTCTTGCTACCTCTCCCCCTGACTAATGCTCTCTGAGCGTCTTAGATCTGGCTCTGTAGCTTGGAGTCTGACATTAATTTTACAATATTCTTCACCATTATGACTTTAAATATCTATTCTGCTGCATTCTGTTTCTCCTGTCTTCCTGGTGTTCTGATTCCATACATGTTATACTTCTTATGCTGGCCATAAGTCTTAGAAATTTTGTTCTAATTTTTTCCCTATCTTAATTTTAATTTTTTAGGTTAGTTAATTTATTTTTATTCATATGGGGGTTTTGCCTGCATGTGCATCTGTGCACAACACTCTTGCTTGGTACCCACAGAACCCAGAAGAAGACATTGGATGTCCTGGAACTAGAAGTTTCAGATGACCATGAGCTGCTATATAGGTGCTTGGAATTGAATTGAGGTCTTCCTGAAGGACACCCAGTGTTCTTAACTGATAAACCATCTCTCCGACCCCTAATTTTCATGATTAAAAAGACTATTATTACATTTATTTTGTGGGACGGGGATGCATGTGCCACGGTGTGTGTGTTGAGGTCAGATAACATGCAGGAACTGTTAGTTCCTTCCCCCTACCATGTGGATGCTCAGGATTAAACACATGTCTCTAGGCTTAGTGGCAAGTACTTTTACCTACTGAGATATCTCACTGACCCATTCTTTGTCAAGCGTGCATTTTGGTTTGAGAAATGTGCATGAACCCACCTCAATGTTCACTCCTTCTTTCCTTGACTGTATCTGGTCTGCTAATGGGCCTATCTAAGGTGTTGTTTCTGCTATGCTATTTTTGCTTTCTAGAATTTAGTTTTGATTTTTTTCTATTTTCTATCTGTGCCTACATTGTCATTTGTCATGGAACATAGAACATGACATGGAACATGCTCTTCCCATTATGACTATTACTATGTTAATCATTGTTGCTCTAAATTCCTTTCTGAGAATTCCAACATCTGTCTTGTTTGCATTTGGTTCTGATGATTTCTTTCTCTCTTCAGGCTGGATATATATACCTTCCACTATACCTTGTAATTTCTTGCTCGATGCCATATTATATTGATTGGGTAAGAACTGGGGTAAGTGGGCCTTTAGCGTGAGGATTTATGTATTTATATGGGTCTGATTAGCTGTTGGGCTGTGCTTAACGTTTCTTGTAACTGTGGACACAGCATCTTCTCTCCCCCATTAAATTCCTCTACTGTCCTTGTTTTTATCTGGAACTTACCTAATTATTCTCTTCAGAGTCTGGATCTTGTCTTCCAATTGATTCAACTGAAAATCAGTTATAATGGAGCTCTGTCCTGGTGGTGACCAGATATAGGAGAAAGACCATTTTCTTAATTAATCCTCCTGCTAAGTCTCAAGTTTTCATATAAAGCTTGATTTTTATTTTAGATTAACTGTGTGTGTCAGGGAGGTGTGTGTCTGGTGTGCATGTCTGTGTGGGATAAGTGCATGTGAGTGCAGATGGCTGTGGAAGCCAGAAGAAGGTGGCTGATCTTTTGGAGCCGGAGTTACAGGTGGTTGTGAGCTGCCAGACATGGGTTATAGGACTTGAACTCAGGTCCCTGCAAGAGCAATAATGCTCTCGTTGGGTAAGCCATCGCTCTAGCCCCGCTAGTCTCATGTCTTCTTGTACGTCTCACATCAGTGAACTCTTAAGTGTTTGTTCAGTGTTTAGTGTTTATTTTCTCTTACCCCATGTTTGAGTCATTGATTGTACCATTCCCAATTTATTTCTTTGAAGTCCTAACCCTTTCATTTATGTGTATGTGTTGTTTAAGCTGAAGGAGTAAGGCTAGAGGGAGCTAGAGTTAGAAACAAGCCTTTTCATCTCACTGAGATAAAGTTTCAGAACTGACATCTTGAGCCATTCCTTCATTTAAACAGTAGGTCTTTGTTAGGGAGTAGGCTCTGAGCATTCTTGACAGTGGTTAATCTTTCTGTCCCCTTGACAGAATGACAAGCTAATCTAAGATCTTGGAGGAGTTCCTGAAAAGAAAACATAGGGGAATGAGGGTGTTTATCCTAATGCTGAGGACATTATGCTGTGTTCAGCTTGGAAAATATTCCCAAGGAACTGACCTGACAGCTCAGGGTTATAGTGTTTCTGACAGCTCTCAGTTTCTGCACCTCTCTAGCTGCACTCTGCTCTCTGTACTGTGGGGTGACTGTCTGCCCACACAGGCCAGTTCCCCTATAGGCCCAAGGAAAGCACTGACTTTTCAGTTTCTCCAGCTTTTTCTTATGGTGTAGATTGGAGTGACAGTTTCATATTCTTCCAGTAATATGGGATATTGAAACTGGAAGTGGATTGATTCTTTTGAAAACTAGAGTCAGATGATCTCACGAAACATTGTTCCTTGGTCGTTCCCATTGCTGGCAACCCAGGGTACGCCTGCAGTTCTGTCACCCTCAGAATGTCTACACGGTCTATGCTTTCGCCTAGGACTCGAAGGTCTATTTCTTCCCTTCCTTGTTCTTCTTCCTTCCAAATGATCTTAGGGAGCTTCTTTAAATTCTCTACTTAGACAGTACAATCACTTCTAATGTGGGCAGTAGAGCCAGAATATCTGATTCAGCACTTTGATCCAAGTTTCTGGTCTTATGAGAAGTGTGGGAAGACAGGGATTCTTCCATATTTTCATTATGCTGCCACTTCATTAATAAATTATGTTTTGTGCTAATCTCCTAGGTGCAAATATTTCGATTTGTATTTTAAAATTACCCACAAGCATCTTTACATTTTTATTGTGATGTATTGATCATTTCCATCTGCTCGTTGATTTCTAAGGGGCTACCAGACTCGTAAATGTGGGTGAGGCCTCTTCAGTGTCCTGCTCTGGCTGGTGTCCCCTGAACTTGGTAACCTCTTCCCCCTGCATCTGTTTTTCCCTTCTGCAATCAACGGCAGTATTTATCATTTTATTCCTCTAGCTGATTACTTACCTTCTGGTGTTTTAAGAAAGGAGCAGGCCTTCATGTCTTACTTTTTGATTTTTAATGCGTTGTGTAGTTCTTTGGGTGGGGAGACCGACATATGCTGAGATATTCTGAGGCTGGAGTGTCAAGCCAGAGGAGAGGAGGCAGGAGGCAAATGTAACTGTTCTTTTGGGAAGATGGAAAATTCAGGGTTCCAACAGCATGCTGTTTTTGTCTTGACAACTACCTCTAGAGCCTGCCTGCATTGCCTGCCTCATTAATGATAGATTTCAAACTGTAAGTAACATACAAATCCTGGAACTGCAAAGTTCTCCAGTTATAAAACATTGGCAGGTGGTTTCCTTTATAGCTCTGTCCTATGAAGAATAACTACTATTGGTCTACTAATTAAAGCATTTAGAGTATGATTAACTTGGCTGCCTTCCTTTACTATATGTGATAAAGCGATTTTAGGTTACTATGTTAATAAGTGTCCCAGTACTCTAACAAAATGTTAATAAATTTATACAAGGAAAACGTTATTTTGGCTCCAAATTTTGTAGTTTCAGTAAGTGGCCATTGGAGTCTATTTCTTGGGGGCCTGTAGTCAGATCATGGCAAAAACATGTGCAAAAGTACCATCTTTAGTTCAGGAAGGGAGTTAGGAAAGAAATGGCATCCTCTTCAAAGGTACAACCCTGATGGCAAGAAGGCTTCATACTGCAGCTCACCAGTTAAAGGTCCCTCTGTCTCCCAACAATGGGAGGGAACTATTTAGGATGGGAACTAAAGCTGTAATGGTCAATATTGATTGCTTACTTTGTTGAGCAAATTATGCTTCTGAGCATATCTGTTTCGCGTTTCCAAAAGGGATTGGCTAAGTGAGATGACCAGCCGTGAACGCAGGTGGTACAGTCTAACAGATGAGGGTCTGTACAGAACTAATGGGTAAGCACAAAACATCTCAGTCCTGCAGGCCATCTTTGCTCTGTGCTTCAGGGACACTGTGATGTAAAGGTCTCTGCTTTGCCCTGATCTGCTCACTGTGATGGGCTTAAACCAGAAATCCAAATCTGTTTCTCTTAAGTTGTTTTTCTCAGATACTTCCCACAACACTGGAATGTCTCACACACAACTCTTTAACACACAGACTTTGGTGGCACTTATCCAAGCCATAGTGGATGATATTGCCTATGGTGGTTGCCTCCCATCTCATGGGTTAGGGAGGCTTTATGCCCTTGCCATACTCAGACTGTTTCTATGGGGGAAAATATGCTCTTAACATCAAGTGAATTGTTCAAAGAGTATTAGTGTGCCCATAGAAAATGCCAGTTTAACCACTGCTGGCAACACAAAGTTCATAAAATCTCTTGAGCAAAAATAAAATAAATCAGCAAAATTATACCCAAAGAAGACAAGTGGAGGGGCAGAATCTGACACGTGGAGCTGCAGAAGGTAACATCTCAGCTCTGACACGCGGGGCTGCAGATTTTCCGTAGAGTGCCAGTGGTTGGTTGCTCATGGAAAGGTTTTCAAACTGTTTCCAGTATTAGTAGAACAGAGCATAAGTGACAGAATTCAAAGATTTGCCCTTTCTGTGTTATTACTGAGAGGTGAGAAATGGGAATCGTTAGGAAAGACAGTTTGAGGAACTTTGAAAGCAGCGTTTCTCATGTGAAAATTCAAGCCTGAAAATTGAGTGTTAATATTTTCCCTTCTTTCTTTCTTTGCTCCAATGTGTGTGCGTGTGTGTGCGTGTTTGTGTGTGCGTGTAGTTTGCAGGCGTGTGTGTATGCATGTTTACTCATGTATGTGCACATATGTGCACCTATGTGGAAGTCCGAGTCTGAGCTGACTGAGTTGATGTCATGTATCTCCTTTAGTCACTCAGCCTTTATATTGAGGCAGCGTGTTTCAGTAAATCTGAACTTTCTGCTTTTCTCTGGTCTGTCTAGCCAGCTTCCTCTGCAGATTTCCTGCCTCTGCCTCCTCTGCATAGGGGTTACAGGAGGGCCACTACATGCTCGCAGCATTTATGTGGGCCCTTGGGGATCCAAATTCAGGTCTTCATGCACGTGGAGCACGTGCTTTATCTGCTGAGGTGTCTCCCCAGCCAGAGGTTATTTTTAACTAGAAGACAGAGAGGACAGGCATGCAAAGTTCCTTCAGAACATTGTAAGAAAATGAAAGATGTGCGTTCTTTTCATACATACTTACATTTCCTCCACTCCACAAATCCCGTTTATGTTTTCTTATTATTCAGGTTTTAAATTTTTGAAATTACTATAATTCTAGTCAATTTAGATGGGTACGTTTTCTGCTGCGGCATATTCACCACTATGGTGGCTTTCTTGGGCTTTTTCATACATGTGCATTCTGATTTTGCAAGCACCTTGTTTAATGCACTCTCAGAAGTTACAAGTGGATTATTAACGATTTATTTCCAGCTGAAAAATGTGTAAACAGTGTGATAATATTTCCATGAATGTTTAACATTGCTAACATATTACAATCAATTATATCTCAAAGCCTTATTAAAAATAAAGAATTCTTATTTTTAAGTAAAAATATAGACAATATACAGTTTGTTCTTAGAGAACAGAGTTACACTCTCGTTACGACGTCCAGATGCTCTTATATCTTCTGAAGAAATGACCAAGATTTAACATTCTGCCCCAGAGATGCTTGAATCTGTAACACGCAGCTTCCATCGCCTCTGAACAGAATGTGTAAATCATCTGGTTAACGATTCCAGCCCTGAGAAGAAGACCAAGTATGAATTACCCCAAGGTGCTGCTGTGAGTAGCAGGCTGTGTCCAAAATGTAATGGGAAACAGCAACACTCAGTGCTCAGTAGGCAGATTCTACGATAGGTAGACGAAATCTTGTGAGTCCAAAGGGCTTGGGAAAGTATTTCAGCTTAAACTTGAGGAAGTAACACAAAGCTTGAGTTGGTCAGATCAGAATGGTCTTTTAAATGCTTTTATATGCTTATGGTTCCAGTGTGTGTGTGTGTGTGTGTACATGTGTGTGTGTGTAAGAGACACAGACACAGAGAGACAGACAGAAAGACACACAGAGAAAAAGGTTTTAATGTAAAATTTTAAGTGGGAATCACTTAGGTGATATGAGCATCTGTATCTGAGTTATCACCCAATACTGATGTCCAGAAAGAGAGCTCTCCTAAGTTCCAGATGAATAGTAGTAGGCCAAGAAGAAAGAACCTGGAACAGTGAGCAGAGACTGAGTATAGGGTGGTGTGGACATGTAGGTAGGGTCCAGAGAGTCATTCCAAATATGACTCCAAAGATAGCAGGTAGAGGTAAAGCTAGAAACAATATTTACAAAACAATTCAGTGATGGCATTAATCTCTGATGAGACTGACATAGAAAATGAGTCACGAGATAGGATGCCACTGAAGCAAATTCATTCAGAAGAGCAGTTGACAGGTAAATGTGCACCGTGTGTCCAGGTGCCACTTCGTGGTCCCAGGTAGAATCTGTCAAGCACAGCAGATAGGAAGCCTAGCAAACAGGACAGCCACTAGGCTCACAGAAATGGTTTAGTCTCTTTTTAATAGGGAAAAATCAATACAACCCAACCTGGAATACTTGCCCTTATCATAATGCAACCCCAACATTTCCATGGCCAACGTAAGTCAGAGTGTAGCACAAACGCTAAGGACTTTTTACAGAATCTCTCAGAACTAGTCCATAACTGGTGAAACTGGCAAGGGTACTCAGGGAGACCATAGGACAGGAGAGACCTACAATACAGTTCATTGGCACTTTGGGGCCAATGTGGTAAAACTTTAACATATCTCAGTGTATCCGTGAAAACTGAGTAGAGATAGATATGTGTGAGATGGTATGTTTGAGATAAGCAGAAACTCCTCCCTCACTTCTCTTGCTCCTCCTTCAGGCAAGGAGCAATGAGGTGTGATGGACAGAATCATGTGATTTATCTTGACACTGCCAATCCTGGACTGGTTAGCTATAGGTGACACAGAGGAGGGCACACTTTAAAAGTAAATATCCAGCGATATGTTTAACCCTTCCTGTCACCTTGGAGCTGCAGTTCTCTGGGATTTGGGACTTAATTGCTCAAACTAGGACAGCAAACCAGGAGAGTTGGTGGTGTGCTTTGTAACTTCTTAGTATACTCTACTAGTCTGGCATCTGAATACTGCTGACATCTTCCTGGGAGGTCTCTGTTAATTCTTCTAAACCAGTGATTACCAAGCCTGGGTGCAGCAGAATCATCTGGAAAGCTTGTAGAAACAGAGAACACTGGGATCTCCTCCAGAGTTTCTGATACAAGCATTCAATGGCAAGAGCCCAAGATTGTGCATCACTGATCAAGTTTCCAAATGCTGCTGCTGCTGCTGCTGCTGCTGCTGCCGCCTTCTGGGAATGAGGGTAGAACCAGTCTGAGTCTCTCTGAAAGACAGTAAGAAGAGTGGCTGCTCTACTCACTCTGTGTCCCTAAGCCCTGTTTGGTATATTACAGTCACCTAAGAACCAAGACCTGCATGCTAAGTAGTTTCTTGATCAAGTATCTCTTTTAGAAAAAAAACAAAATAATTATGTTTGCTGTTGGCTTTTTGTTTAGTTTCAGATTTCTCAGGTTTTTGCTTTGAAAGGTTAAAGAGATTTCAGGAGGTTCTAGATCTGCTTTCCAGTTAATTTTCATCTTAATAAGAATAATTTGAGTGGCTTGAGAGGTGAATCATTTGCTAGGAGCCCTTGGTGCTGTTCTGGGGGACTCTGGTGTTCTCATCACCTACATCAGGCAACTGACCAGGAATTTGGACACTCTCTTCTTGCTCCCACAAACACCAGCAAACAGGTGATATAAATATATACATAAACACACACACATATCCATCCATCCATACATGTACATAGAGACACACACATACAAAGAAAAACATGAAAATAAATCTTCAAAAAGAATGCTTAGAGTAGAATAATAGCAGGCTCAAGTTACAGTGTTGACACTACATGAAAGCATGGATTTAACTAAGTAATCCAGGTTTTAGTAAAAGAACATCTCAGGTCATTTTGATTGCCTTGCTCCATCGATCAGTTCAGATAACTTTCAAAGGATATGTAGTTTACCTTGAGTAGTCTTGACTCAAAAGGTCTTTTTTTCCCTGGCCCTTTTCCTAGGAGAGAGTTTATAACTGATTAAGTGGAAGTGGGGGCTTAGACCTGGATTCATGGAGCTGCCCATGGTGCATGATTGACCCTTTTCCTCTGTGGTCTGAGAAAAGATGCACAGTTCAAATATGAACTCCAGCAGAAGCTAGAGCTAATAGTATTTTCTTAACAACTTAGTCTATTGAATAGTAGATGTTCAGTGTGTCCTGTAGTGTTTTAAGTGTGAGAGTCTAGCAGTAAGCATAAACAATACTCTTCATGCTCTACTATAATGGGGTAAAGTAAAAAGAAAAATCAGTTTTCTGTATCTGTGGATTCTGTACTTGCAGACTTAATTAATCATTGGTTGAAAATATTAGAAAAGCAACTACAATTGTGCAAACCACATACAAAAAATCCTTATTATTATTCCTAAACAATATATCAACTTTTTACACCGTATTTATGTTGCATCAGGTATTAGAATGATCCAGAGGTGGTTTAAAGTGCCAAGGAGGCTGTGGGCAAGTCACATACAAATACCACATCATATTATACAAAGAACAAAGTGCCTGGGGTAAGGTAGGTCAGGTGGAAGAACTGTTAAATCTCTAAGCCCTCAGGAAGGATTAGACTCCATACTCGAAGCCCTGCTCAGAGATTTATGTAGCTGGATTGCAGAGGAGACAGGCAGTGGGAGAAGGGCCAGGAGTGGCCAAGAGCCAGGTCATGGGCACATGGCAGAGACTAGGGTAAGATCTTTGGATTCCCATCCTGTCCACACTAGTGGGGTGCGACGCACATTCTGCCCATCATGTCATTGTGTTAAGTTCCTACCATCATTTCAGGAAGTTAAGAGCTGGGTAGGACAGCATCTGTCCCTGTGTAGTCTGCAAGCCACCGCTGTTAGTTTCCGGAAGAATTATTTAGAAGCACTGTACTTCACAGTCACTTTATTTAATATAGTTTATGAACCTGAATTATCAAGAATAAGAAAAATTGCCACTACTGGAGCATAAAAACAAAACTAGTTTCACATAAAACATCAGATTCAAGTAACACAACATTATTATCTAGATTCTAAAACATGCATAAGTTTCATCATAAATAGTTAATATTGAACACTAGACAAAGTAAATACAGTAACTCTGCCATGCTTCCTCATTGTTTTCCTGGTGCCAGGCATTGCTAGTCAACTGTAGCACTCTCTTCTTCTGATCACACCCCTATTTTCAGAATCCTTTTCAACCTCAAAAGTGAGTAGTGACTAGCCTTTACTTAAAGTTAGTACATGAGCTATGTTTATGGATATGTTTGCTATTAGAAAAAGTAGCTGTAGAAAAACTCTAAGTGTATTACTTTTGTTGTGCCACCCTACCTATAAAATCTGTTATTTCAGCAGAAATCAGTCAGTTCAAGTACCTGACGGTATATATCAAAAGTAGTTCATTTTCCTTTGCTCCTTCCGCACATAAAAAAGGGAGGAAGATGAATTTGAAAATATGAGCAGATGAAGGCATATTTATTTTTTTGAGAGTCAGTTCCGGCATTTCCAAACAACTTCGGATAAAGAAGTCAGCTTTGAAATCTTTCTAATATTCCAACTGGAATAGTCCAAGATAGTTAAAATGCCTTGATCACATACGAGTGGGAAGAAAGAAGTCTATTTAAAATATCGGATCTTCTGGCTACTTTTCAGTTCTACTTTGAGCTCAGACAACATACATTACACAATACATTTAGCCTACTTATTCATAAAGACAAGTATATTCACCTACATAAATGGCTAATTGACTCACCATTTCAAAAATCAGGTTTTTCCAGGCATTAGGTCTCATATAGTTAAAAAAAATAAAAGAGGAAATCGAACTGGGGAGATCACTCTCTAAAGTAAAAGATGTAAGCCTGAAGCATTTACCTGGTAGCTAAAGAAATATGAAGAATTATTCTACTTGTAGCTTTCAGTAATGAGATCTTGTTTTCCGGTCAGTGCTGTTCTAACATTTTAGAATTGCTTGAGAGCTGAATTTATAGAAAAAATATTTCCCTGAAGTTTGAAGGTCTTACTTCATAGAATCATTGCCACCCAAAAGCAAATTAAATAAAAATATGGAGCTGCCCTGAATGCAAAAGACAAATTCCACAGTCTTGCTCTCCATCCTTCCTGTGTTCAGGTGTCTAGCAAAATCGCTTCCCCTCTCAGGGGTTGCTTTTGTTTGTGTAGCTGGCCTGCTGACATGAAGTGACAGCTGAGAGTTGAGCTTAAATAAAATCGATACCTTCAGCATTCTGCCTCTAAACTTCTCTTTGAAGTACGAGAAACTATTACCTTCGACTTTGCATTCCTCCCTCCGAAGGGGAGTTTCCTACTGGGAATATTAGAAGTGTGATCTGAGTTCTTGATTCTTGCTTTCTTTTTTTCTCCTTTTTAAGTAAAATAACAAAGCACTAGAGTCTACGAGTAAGTTATCTCCTGCTTAGTTTTTCTTTCAAAAGTACAGCTCACGGCGTGTGCATATGCGTGGAAGGGGACTGACCTAAGTAATTTTAGAAGTAAGTGAAGTCCAGAAGAAAATATTATCCACTTGATAAAAGCGTTTCCTGTGAGAATACATGATACAGCCCAAAAACAGCTATGGATTTATATTGGAATTTGATAGTGAAGTAAATGTCTTTTGACGTGTGGAATCCAGATTTCTCACCGTGGAAAGGAAAATTGCAGTAAGTAAAATTGCAATATGTATGAAGAGACATGCCAATGATCCATAGAGTAAAGGTTGCTTGTTGGAGAGAGTGTGAACTTACGTTAGCTTAACATTGATACAGATGGTTACGTGTAGAAATTCTGGTTGAATGCCCACATATATGTTTTTGCCCTGACAGCTGGAAAGCAATGACAGCCCTCAGAGTGCAAAGCATACCTACACCGCACGTTTTGTGTTCTGATTGTGTTCTTGAAAAATTGAACTCCGTAAATTCCATCGAGAAGAAGCCGATTTGAATAGAAGGCCACGATGATCCTAGCATCATTTTAGAAAATAATCCAGACGAGCTAACATGGAAAACAACATGCCCCCACACAAGGATGGACATGTCAAAGAGACACAGGTCCAGAGGACAGCATTCCTCTTGGGCAAAACTGAAACAACCTGACCAACATAGCTACAGAATATCGAATTCCAACTAAAATTCTAAAGTGAACCATGAGTTCTTCGTGAGGTATATTAAACTACATGGAAGAGAGAGAATGAGGACATTTCCTGTCAAATTCAAAACCTTTGACATAGACACTTTATCCTCATCAGTGTCCACACTTGGCATGAGGGCTGTGTCTAATGACTTCTTCCTGAAGAATACAGCTCGGGAGGAAATTAGGAGCACCTCCCCCCCCCCCCAGAAAGGGAGGAACCTGACAAACAGCCACTCAGTGTTCAAGTTCAGTTATCTTCACTGTAAGATCTTTTTGGCCGGAAAACTTGGCAGATCCTAACCATTATCTCAAAACTGTTAAGGTAAGCGGGTGGCGGCTCCTGCTGTAATTCTAGCACTCAGGAGACCAAGGCAAGCGGATTGCAAGTGTTTAAGGCAAACCTGCGCTGCAGAGTCTAAACAAAACCACCCAAACACTAAAACAACAAACAAACAAAAGATGAAGCTGGGACATTTCTGTAAAGATCTTAAGAACAGATGAAAACTGAGAAAGCGCTTCAGCCACAGGACCCCTAAGAAAAGAAGCCAATTCAACATAGCATGCCATCCTGGAGGTAATGTGAGTCCCCAAAAGCCTTAATTAAGCGTGGGTTTTAGTTAACAATAATGTATCGGCATTTACTTTTTAAAGTACATGTACCAGATCATATGTTGGTAATGGTGGAAGCTGGGTGTGAGCTCTATGACAACTGTGTAACATCCTTATTATTTTTCTATAATTTAAAAATACAATTCAAACTTGCAAAACTAACTTACATATTTTATTAAGCTTAGACATTCTTCCTGCTTTTATGTCCTTTGTTAGCATAATTGGTAAACTATAAGAATTGAAATGGAACAGAACCCCCATTTTAGTGCTGAAGGCTGTGTCTAACTGTATTTTCCTCTGTCTTCTAGTAGAAAGAATATTTTAAATGGAAGGTTAGCCCCTAAAGGAGTATTCTACAGAAACAAAAGACAAAAGTACCATGTAGTTTCCATGCCACTGCTGCTAAACATGTTGTCCCCAGATATAAACCTTGCTATAATCCAAACTGAGAAGTCTGAGTACATAAAGAATACTCAGTATATACTCAGTAAATAAATGCATGTCATTTTGGGTTATCCCCCTATAACTATGGGATTCAAACTGTCAAAGCACATGCTTACAAATATCAGTGCTAAAATGTTGCAGTACTTAATAATGGTTATTGACACCATGAGATTTATGAAAATCATGGAAAGAGTAAACCAGCACATATGTAAATGCTGTTGGAAGATGGATTGGCTTTTGAGAGATTGTGCAACACACAAAGCATTTCAATAATTTTATTATCAAACATGTAAAACAAGATTCAGTATTCTTTTTTTATACCTATGAAGTTTGCAGCGTTTTGTAAGATCAAGTACATTGTACCCAGAAAAGTACAGAGTTGCAAGTTAAGGTCCACTGCAGTTTGCCAAGTAGATTTTTGACAGTGTCCCTCCATCAATATTTTAATGAGGATTAAAAAAAAAAGTGAGCACAAGAACATTTTATTTATTCTTACTGGAGTCCAGTTACCTATTGCTGTGTTCCAAGGAAAAATCCTGATTCTTCTAATGAATATAGATTTCTGAAACCTTCAAGGAAAACCTCTGTGCTATCTGTTCACTTTTCATTTATGCTTTAATAAAAGCCTGCTAGTCACTCTCCATTTTGTGATACTTAGGGGCAAAGTTCAATGAATAATGGACCCTTTCACTATACTCTATTTTGATCTCAGCTGAATACATATGATGTTCAACATCTAGATGACCAGAAGTCGAAGTCATTTGCAATATGCAACCATCTGTGGCACTTCCACCTAGTAGTAGATGGTATCTACTTCCATCTAGATACCCTACAAGTCATGTCTGAAGTTCGGAAGAGCCTGGCTGGACTATTAAAGCTATGACATAAAGGTCATGTCAACCCCACATAATAACTCTTATTTGGTAAATCCATACACTGGGTTGGAATTATGTTTTCTACACAAAAAGAGAGGGCTTTTCTACTCCAATTCTACTTGTTTTTTTTTCTCTTCGAGTCCAAATGTTCTCAGAATATGAACCTAGGTTGAAGAATAACAAGTCTTACTTTCTTTGGAAGTATTTAAATTGTGAACACATAAGCATAGCACATAAACATAGAATTATGAACAGAATTGATATCAAGTAAATGGATATATACAATGAACAGTTTTAGTAACATTTTCCAATGCTTATATAAAATTGTCTTCCACATGCACACTGCAGCATGTACATGTGTGCACATACACAAATTTTAAAAAAAAAGATCTAGATAAGAAAAAGCCAAATTAATTTTTTCAGGTTTGTGAAGAAATCTAATATAGCTTTTTTGGGGGAATCAGACCTAAATTTGCTACATAGGTGAGGATGACCTTGAACTTTGAATCTTCCTGCTTCTTCCTCTGTAATGGAGCAATAGGGCTTTAGGAGTTTGGTGAGGGAGGTCTAGGCAAGCTGTCTACCAACTTACCTATATTCCCTACCACTAATATAAAGCCTTAGTCGTAAAGTTTGGCTATTCAGTATCCTCCTGGAAAGACATTGCCTCTAAGAGAAAATTGGCAGTTGAACACTAATGACTAGTGATGTCTAATGATACACCTTAAAATTTTCAATGATACTGTTGGAACATAATTCAGGATTGGAATCAGGTGATGAGAATTCTGAGTGCTTGTGAGAACACTCAAAGAAATCAAGAGTCTTGTGATCTAAGGTTCTTCAAAACATGGAATTGTTCTTGGAATGTGTTTTCCTGCTCCTCCCAGGTGCAGTGGATAAGAGTGAGTTTACTTCAGATTATTGGTTGCTGTTATTCAACTAATGTTTAAACTATCCTTTATATGCCTTGATAGGAAAACATGTTTTTGCCATGTATGGCATGTGGCTTATTCTTGTGAATGTATACAGCTTGAACTCATGAGAACTATACTCATGTGACATTTCTTAACCTTCAGAGTATAAATTCAGTCTCTGAATAAAGGTGGCTATTGCAGAAGACTTTATTTATCTCATTTATTCTCCCATGTCCCAACACCTCTAGATCAGTGACAGATACATATTGTACAGGATCATTTTATGTTAGCTTGTCACAAGCTAAAGTCATCTAAGAAGAGGGAACCCCAATTAAGATACTAAAATAAATCAATAAAATTGGGCTGTAAGCAAGCCTGCAGGACATTTTCTTAATTAATTATTTGTGGGAGAGGACCCAGGCCATTTCAGGTGTTGTCACACCTGGAGCTGGAGGTTCTGGGTTCTATATGAAAGAGGGCTGATTGTTTGCTCAACCCTCCCAGTAGAACAACCTGTTCTCCTAAACCCCAATCCACTGCCATTTTCCCACCTTCTCTCCCTCTCACCCCTCCCTGGCTCTTCCTGCCCTAGTTCCAGAAAACAACTGGGACAGATATCTCCCGCACTAGAGTCCAACAAGGATAGTCAGAAGAACAGGTAGGAAGCCAGCAAACTCAGTATTTCAGTCCCCAGCCCAGGCAGAGACTCCCTGCTTGACAAGGGGCCACAAAGAACAAATGACTAGAAAAGAAAAAGAAACCAAGAAGCAAGATACCCATTCAGTAAAGAAAAACTTAGGATCACCCTAAACCCTGATGCAAAATGCCAACGTAAGAATACAACCAACAACAACGAGGGCAATATGACATCATCAGAACCCAACTGTCTTTCTACAAAAACCTCTGAACACACTGACACAGTAAAAGCAGAAGAAAAATATCTTAAAAGCAACTTTATGAAGATAATAGAGGTCCTTAAAGAGGAAAGGAATAAATTCCTCAAAGAAACTGATGAAAAGGCAAACAAAGAAACACAGGAAACCATAAACAATTAGAAGAAATGAGTAAATCCCTGAAAGAAAGCCAAGAAAAAACAAACAATTGAAAGAAACGAACAAAACGTTTCAAGACCTAAAAATACAAACCAAGGGAATCTTGGAAATGAAAAACCTAGAAATAGATCAGGAACTACAGAGGTAATCTACAGAAACAGAATACAAGAGATGGAAGAGATAGTCTCAGGAGTTGAAGATGCTATAGATGAAATCTATAAAGAAATAGTAAAGGAAAATATTGAAACCAAAAAATTCCTGGTACAAACCATCCAGAAAATCAGGGTCACTATGAAAAGGCCAAACCTACAAATAATAGGAATAGAGGAAGGAGAAGATTCCCAGCTCAAAGACCTAGAAAATATTTTCAACAAAATCATTGAAGAAAAATTCCCAAACCTAAAGAAAGAGGGAATATAAAGGCCCAAGAAGCATACAGAACACCATATAGACTGGACCAGAAAAGAACATCTCTTGCCACTTAATATCAAAACACTAAATACGCAGAACAAGGAAAGAATACTAAAAGCTGCATGAAAAAAAGAATAAGTAACATACAAAGGCAAACCTATTAGAAATATACCTACTTCTCAATGGAGACCTTAAAAGTGGGAAGGGCCTGGATAGAAGTACTACAGACTCTAAGGAAACACAGATGCCAGCCCAACGAAACTTTCAATTATCATAGACAGAGAAAACAAAATATTCCATGATAAATCCAAATTCAAACAATGCCTATCTACAAATCCTGTGCTATTCAAGGTACTAGAAGGGAAACTCCAACCCAAGGAGGTTAACTACACTCACGAAAATACAGGAAATAAATAATCTCACATTGTCATCATCAATAGAAGGGACACACACACACACACACACACACACACAACCAACAACTACAAAATAACAGGACCTAACAATCATTGGTCATTGATATTCCTCAACATTAATGGTTGCAATTTCCCAATAAAAAGACACAAACTAATAGAATGAATGCAAAAAACAGAATCCATCCTTCTGCTGTATGCAAAGCAGAACCTCAAAGATAAACATTACCTTAGAGTGAAGAGTTTGGAAAAGAAGTACCAAGCAAATGGACCTAAAAAGAGAGCTGGTATAGTCATTATAATACCTAACAAAATAGACTTCAATTCTAAATTAATCAAAGGACATCGGGAAGGACCCTTCATACTAATCAAAGAAAAAAAATCCACCAAGACAACATTTCAATTCTTAACATCTATGTCCCCAACACAAGGCCTCCCGTGCTTGTAAAAGAAACATTATTAAAGCTAAAAATGCACAGTGATAGTGGGAAATTTCAATACCCAACTCTCAACAACTGACAGGTCATCCAGACAAAACTAAACAGAGAAATACTAGAGCTAAGAAATGTTATAAACTAAATAGATCTAATGGATATACACAGAACATTTTACTACCACACAAAAGAATATACTTTTTTCTTACAACTTCATAGAAACTTCTCCAAAACTGACCACAGACTTGGCCACAATGCAAGCCTTAATAAATACAAGAAAATTGAAATAACCCCCTGTATCCTTTCAGATCACCATGGATTAAAGCTGGATTCAACAATAACAGCAAAAACAGAAAGCCCACAAATTAATGGAAACTGAAAACCTCTGTACTGAATGACTACTGGATCAAGATAGAAATAAGAAAGAAATAAAAAACTTTCTAGAATTCAATAAAAATGAATTTGTAATATACCCGAACTGATGGGACACAATGAAAGCAGTGTTAAGAGGAAAATTCATATCACAATGTGCCTACCGAAAAAGAATGGAGATGTCACATATTAGAAATTAAAAGCACTTCTGAATGCCCTAGAACAAAAAGAAGCAATATACCCCAAAGAGGTAGATGGCAGGAAACAATCAAACTGGAGAAAAAATCAAAGAATCAATGAAACAAAGAGTTGGTTCATTGAGAATATCAAAATATAGACGAACCCCTAGCCAAACTAATTAAGATAGAGAGAAAACTTCCAAAGCAACAAAATCAGAAACGAAAAGGGGAATATAACTATAGACACCGAAGAAATTCAAAGAATCTTTATGTCATACTTTAAAAACCTGTACTCCTCAAAATTGGAAAATCTAAAAGAAATGGATAATTTTCTTGATAGATGCCACCTACCAAAGTTGAATCAAGATCAGATAAACAATTTAAACTGACCTATAGCCAAGGAAATAAAAGAGATCGTTAAATGCCTCCCAACCAAAAAAGCCCAGGGCCAGATGGTTTTAATGCAGGATTTCACCAGACATTTGAAGAAGAGTTAATGCCAATACTCCTCAAGTTATTCCACAAAATAGAAATAAAAGAAACACTGCCAAACTCAACCTACAAATCCACAGTGATACCCAAACAGACAAAGATTCAATGAAGAAAGACAATTATAGACCAATTTTCCTAATGAACACACATGCAAAAAATACTCAATAAAATACTGGCAAACTGAATCAAACAACACTTCAAAAAGATCATCCACTATGATCAAGTAGGCTTCATCCCAAAAAAAACATGATCATCTCACTAGATCCTGAGAAAGCTTTCAACAAAATCTAACACCCCTTCAAGATAAAAGTCATAGAGCTACTGGGGACACAAGGGCCATATCTAAACAAAATAAAGGCAATTTGCAGTAAGCTCACAGAAAACATCAAATTAAATTTGAGAGAAACTCAGAGAAATGCCTTGAAAATCAGGAACAAGACAAGGTTGTCCCTTCTCTCCATACCTATTCAATATAGTACTCGAAGTTCTAGCTAGGATAATAAGACAACAGAAGGAGGTCAAAGGGATACGAATTGGAAAGGAAGAAGTCAAAGTATCCTTATTTGAAGATATGATAGTACATATAAGCAACACCAAAAACTTGACCAGGGAACTACTATGGTTGATAAGCAAATTTAGTGTAGCTGGCTACAGGATCAACTGAAAAAGATTAGTAACTCTCCTATATACAAAAGACAAATGGACTGAAAAAGATCTCAGAAGATGGAATGATATCCCATGCTCTTGAAGTGGTAGGATTAACATAGTAAAAATGGTCATCTTACCAAAGTGCAATCCCTATCAAAATACCAATATAATTTTTTATAGAACTTGAAAGAATAATATTCAATTTCATATGGAAATCAAAAATCCCTGGATAGCTAAGATAATCCTGAAAAATAAAAGAACTTCTGGAAGTATCAACATTCCTGATCTAAAACTTTACTACAGAGCCATAGTACTAAAAACCCTATTGTATTAGCATAAAAACTGATTCCTAAATTGATGGAGCCAAATTGAAGATCCAGACATAAATCCACATGCTTATGGACATCCGATCTTTGATAAAGAACCAGAAATATACAATGGAAAAAAGAAAGCATCTTTATCAAATGTTGGTCTAATTGGATGTCCACATGTAGAAGAATGCAAATAGATCCATATCTATCTTTGTGCACAAAACTCAAGTCCAAGTGGATCAAAGACCTCACAGAACCTGATAGAAGAGAAAGTGGGGAATAGTCTTGAACTCATTGGCACAGGAGACAACTTACTCAACAGAACCCTGATAGCTAGGCCACTCACATCAATGATTAATGAATGGGACCTCATGAAACTGAAAAGCTTCTGTAAGAAAGACATTATCAATAAGACAAAACAGCAGCTTACAGAATGGGGAAAGAGTTTTACCAACTCTATTTTTGATATAGGGCTAATATCCAAAATATATAGAACTCAAGAAAGTAGACATCAACAAAACAAACAACCCAATTGAAAAACGGAGTACAAATCTAAACAAAGAATTCTCTAAAGAGGAGTCTCGAATGGCTGAGAAACACTTAAAGAAATGTTCAACATCCTTAGCCATCTGGGAATTGCAAATCAAAACTACTCAGAGATTCCATCGTGCACTGTCAGAATGGCTACGATCAATAGCATAAATAACAGCCCTTGCTGGTGAGGGTGTGGAGCGAGGGGAGCACTCCTGCATTGCTGGTGGGAGTGCAAACTTGTACAGCCACTATGGAAATCAATATGGGGATTCCTCAGGAAATTTGAAATCAACCTATCTCAAGACCCACTCCTCATCATATACCAAAGGAGGTTCCATCCTCCCAGAAGGACAGCTGCTCAACTAAGTTCATAGGAGCTTTGTTCATAATATCCAGAAATTGGAAACAGCCTAGATGTCCCGCAGTTGAAGAATGGATAAAGAAATTGTGGCACATTTACACAATGGAGTGTTACTCAGCTATTAAAAAAAAATGACTACATGAATTTTTCAGGCAAATGGATGGAAATAGAAAAAATTATCCTAGTTGAGCTAACCAAGTCCCATAAAGGCAATTATGGTATGTAGTCACTTATATGCAGATGTTAGCTGTTAAGCAAAGGACAAAGGTGCTGCAATCCACAGACCCAGAGAGACTACGTAACAAGGAGGGCCCCAGTGGAAATAGAACAGATGGTGCAGGTGGGCTAGGGGAAGATGGGAATGGGGAGAGAAGGGACCAAGGCGGGGAGAGGGCTAGCCCAATCTTCTTCAGGGTGGCTTCCTCTGGTGGCTGATGGGAGCAGATACATAGGCCCAAGGCCAAATAGAGCATAGAGCTAAGGATGCCCCATGGAAGGGGTGGAGAAGGAATTGTGGTGACAGGAGGGGTTGAGGACACCAGAAGAATAAACACCATGGAGTCAACTGACTAGCACCCTTAGGGGCTCACAGAGCCTGAAGAGAGACAGACATGGAACCTGCAGGGTGCCCCAAATATGTCTTGAGGATGTCTGGCTTGGTGCTTTTATAGAACTCATACAGACTGGAATAGAGAGGTGTGTCTTTGGGATCCTTCTCCTCCAGCTCGGTTGCATAATCCACCCTTGAAGTAGGGATTAGTGCCTGACCCTGTTCCATTTTGTTGTGTCTTATTTGAGCAGTAACCCTGGGAAGACTGCTCATTTTGGGGGGAGAGGCAGTATGAGGTTGGAGGACGTGGGATAGATTTAGGGGAGAGGGAGATGTGGGAGTTGGAAGGAGTAGAGTGAGGGGAGCAAGGGTATTGGGATGCATTATATGAGAGAAGAAAGTAAACACACTAAAATAAAGGAAAAAAGTAAAAGAAAGAAAGAAAGCTGGCTGACCAAGCCATGAAGAGCAAGCCTATAAGCAGCAACCCTCCGTGACCTCTACATCAGTTCTTGCCTCCAGGTTCCTACCCTGTTTTGGTTCCTTTCCTGATTTCCTTTGGTGATGAACAGTGAAACAGAAAGTGTAAGCCAAATAAACCCTTTTCTCTCCATGTTACTTTGGCCACAGTGCTTCATCACAGCACGAGTGACCCAAACTAATACACCTACTATCAATATAGTCAGAGAAATAATTTTCTTGGCAAAAAAGGTGAGGTTACAAAAACTTAGATTCCATATCTTTGATCCTACAATTTTAGGCTTTTCTCTTAGATAATGATTTTAGCTATTATGTAGTCATATATCTACGTACTGCTTGTTATTATGAATGGGAAGCATACAAATTCGGGTGCTACTGAGGACAGCTGCTGTTTCTTTGAAGTCTCTGCCTGTCCTGCTTGTTCTAGACCAACATTCTGATGTCAGTGTTACTCATTCCCTTGTGTTATTTTCAGCATGTAATACACACTCCTTTCTTTTTATTGGTTTCTCGATTTTCAATTCATGTAAATGAAATCTTTACCAGTGGATTCCTTCCATGTTGACTTGTATTAAATATTCATCCAGATGATGAGTATGGCTCCACTCCCTTTCTCAAGGATTTGGTAACCCATTCCATGAGTCTGCCCAGTGAACCCTATGTGGATATTTAAGGTGTGATATTTTTGTTGTTACAAACACTGCTGCTATTAAATTCATTGTGAGAGGCTATCTCTAGAATACATATGTAAGTAAGAATTGCTAGGGAAGAACATAAATATTTTTACTTTGCTAGGTCATTGTCCTGATTTGCTTTCTTCTTCTGTAATAACTATCATGCTTAACAGAAACTTGTGGAAGAGGGGGTTTATTTATCTTCCATGTCCACATTACAATCTATTACTGAGAGAAGCCAAGGCAGGAACCTGGAGAGAGAAACTGAAGCAGGGACCACAGAGGAATGCTGCCTGCTGGCTTGCTCTCAGTTGCTTGCTCAGCTTGCTTTTTTTATCCAGCCGAGATCCATCGGCTCAGTGGTTGCACCACTCATAGTTGGCTGGACCCTCCCACATCAATCATTAATCTAGAAAATGCTCCACAGAGATGTCCAGAGGCCAATCTGATAGAGACAATTCCTCAATTAGAATTCCTCTTCTGAGGTGACTGTATTTTGTGTCAAGTTCACAAAAATTAACCCACACAGTCATGTTTTCTATGGCTCTCTTCAGTGTTGAGACCCCTTATGGATTCCTCAAAGCCTGAGAACTTAGACTGTCACCCCACCCCCTCACCACCCCCATCCCTTTTTTGCTGTTGGCCTGGTATATGATCCCTGGTGTGTTAATTTCCTATTGCTCTTGGAGCAAATAACCATGAACCTAGTGACTTCCAGTAACACGAATGTCTCATCTCAATAGTTCCAGAGGCATCCTAGTCCACGTCATGGAGCTCAGGGATGTGTGGCAGGATGGTCCTTCTGGAGACTGAGGAGCACTTGCATCTTGTCCTTTCCAGCTTCTAGAACCTGGTGTCCTAATGACTTCCTGTGTGTCGCACAGTGCAAGATGTTGCTCATATACTTTAAATCAAATAAATCCTTCAGGTTCGATAAAGAAGACATGGAGGAACATGTTAATGTGATCAGAGTATTTAAATGGTTCTTTAATTATTTTTACAAGTAGCCTTGATTCATCACATCTTATTTTAAGTTCTATAGAGGTTTGAGGTTCTTACATCCACCACAACCTGAGTAATCTGTGAAAGAAAATGTATATTATTTCAAGATGTGGAAAAAACAGATTATACAATCTGAGCATAAAATTGTTAGCACTAGGAAACCTGGAAATTCCTGTGGCGAATGCAATTGCCTTCATTTTCTATTCTGTATTTGGTTTGTATCTGAGCTCAAGTTT
The DNA here is from genome assembly GCA_026225945.1 of Cricetomys ansorgei. Lineage (NCBI taxonomy): Eukaryota > Metazoa > Chordata > Mammalia > Rodentia > Nesomyidae > Cricetomys > Cricetomys ansorgei. The sequence continues at coordinate 11,663,498 of JAMJFZ010000239.1, read as the reverse complement.
GAAATACAATCCATTAAAAATCGGATCAGCATCAACGATACAGGAGAACAGTTTTTATTATAGTAATTTCTGTGAAAGATAAAGATAATTTGTCTTACACTGATTATAGGTCTAGCCTCCTCTTGGGGCAAAATCTAAAATCACTTCCAACCTTAGCAGTAATGTTAAATGTAAGCTCTAAAGTCACTTGCAACCTTAGAAGTCATGTCAAATGAAATGGCACTTGCATTTATTCCTCCGGATTAAAACTGACTGAAGAAGAATAACTTTTTAAAAACCATACATGTTATCAAGGGAAGAGAGTAGATACTGGAGTTTTCCCTTGCTTAAGACTTGCCTTAGTGTTTACTGACATCTTCTAGGTGAGTTACTTATTCTCTGAACATCAGTTTTTCCACATATAGAACAGGGTTAATGGGAATAACGTCACTGAATTCTCATGGTTTAAAATGAATCAGTGCTTGTCATTCTGTTTGGCACGTGACGTATTTCACTATGTTATGCAACTTCCCATTACTACTAGAACAAATAATTACAAACTTAGTCGCTTAAAGCAATACAGATGTGTCTGTGAAGTGCAGAGTAAACATTTGTGCTCAGGAACCAATTTTAATTTTTATTAACTCAATTACTATTTCTATTCCTGTCTCTTATTACTGCTACAACTTTTCCTATAGATTTTCGGAAAACTGCATACAAGCAATATTTTGTTTATCGAAATTGATTTTTATGTAGCATGGCTTTTCCTCACTAAATAGTCTTTATTTACATGTATGTACAAAGGAAAGTGGATGCACATGTGGCACCATGGGGCCAGAACCCAAACCCAGGTTCACGGAACGCAATATATGCAAGTCTTTCATGTTTATCACTTTGCCACTGACTAGGGTTTCTGAGACAGATCATGTTAATCAATTGATGCAAGCCAGAAATTTATTTTCTCTGATAGATGGAAGGCAGATTTGAGGCCACCAGCTGGTTATTTCTCCCACGATATCTCTCCTTGACTGGCTGGCCGATAACCAATAATCACCCATTTTCTCTCTGTGTATGTCTACGTCCCAATGTTCTCTCTATGAATCATGTTGGATTAAGGCTGACTTTAGTTACCTCATTTTACATTAATTAACCTGGGGCCTTGTGGATTTAGACAGCATTCTACCATCGAACCACACCCACAACAAAACCTTACTATAAATTTTGAGACAGTACAATTCAGTCCACATCAACTTCCAAGGACTGAATCCATATGAGAACTGAGAAAACTTATAATGCCAACTCCAAAATCCATTAGACGTAAGTTGGTCTCAGGAAGAATTCTGTTGTCTGATGGTTGGGAAAGATGAGGATATTGGGAACACTTCCAGGATAGATTCGGTTGTAGATGCCCATCTGGAATAGCTCTCCAGGCTGCCGGGCAGGTATACTCACATTACTTCTCCATTTAGATAGTAAAATAGAATTTTGTAATTTGTCTTAATGTTATTTTTTTTTTTGCTATCAATTAGTTTAGACTTTATTGCAAACTACATCGAATTATCAGCTTCATATTTGATGTGAATTGAGCTTGGGTTCCCTTCCATGATGTTTATGGTGTTTCATCACAGTGGGAAAGCATGCCTCCACGAAGCCATAGTACATACACCAAGCTTTGTGGCCAAAGCATTTTCCTGAAAACATGAGTGAAACTGTTAAGTATGTTTTTTAAATACAACCTAGCAAACAGATCTGGTACAGACAGAAAGCTTAAACAGGTGAGTAACACTAAAGCAAACGGAGAAATCAAGGGCTCTTCCTCCCTCAGTAGCCCAGACGGCTTCACTTGGTAGCTAAACAAAATGTTAAGGAAATCCGAATCTAAACTGGACTATTAAAAATACTCCATTATTTAAAGTATTAAAAAATTAAAAAATTGAAATTTCTCATTTTTTTCTATAACATGTTCATAATAGTGATCCCAAATTAAAATGATTAAACCATAAATTAAATGACAGACTGATTTTACTTAATTTTTGTGTCAACATTTTAAGATATCAGCTAATAAAATTAAATCATTAATTTAAGAAACGATGCTCAGGGCCAGGCATGGTGGTACATATCTTTAGTCCCAGCACTTGGGAAACAGAGGCAAGTGGATCTGTGAGAGTCTGATATCAGCTTGGTCTGCACAGCAAATTCCAGGCCAGCTAAGGTTATATTGTGAGACCCTGTCAAAACTGAAAAAAATAGAAAGCAAGCAAACAAACAAGAAACAAACCATGTTTATGATCAGATAAGGTTTACTCCAAAAGTAAGTGGAAGACCAGTACTAAGCAATTTATTTGTACAAGCCATCACATTTTTATGGTTTATGAGAAAAATAATATAATTATTTCTATAGATTCAGTATATATATTTGATAAAATTTCATATCCATTTATGTGAAAAACGTTGATACTATTAGAATTGATCTACCTCAAGATCTAGCTATATATCACCATTAGGCAAACACCCAAAGGATGCTTTGTCCTACCATGAAGACACTTGCTCAACCATGTTCATTGCTCCTCTATTCGTAATAGCCAGAATTGGAAACAATCTAGATATCCCTCAACAGAAGAATGGATAAAGAAGATGTGATACATTTATAGAATGCAGTATTATTCAGCCATTAACAAAATGAAATTTTGAAATTCTCAAGTAAATGGATGGATAGAACTAGATAAAAAAAACACCATTGCTAGTGAAGAAACCCAGACCAAGGATGCTAAATATAGTATGTACTTGCTGATATGTGGATAGTATTTGTTAAGTCAATGATAACCAAGCTAAAATCTGTAGCACCACGGAGGTTAGGCACAGAGTAAGAAAGTGGGGGGACCAATAAATCTCCCTAGGGAAGGGAAATAGAATAGGTAGTTATGGATTGTGTGGTGGGGCTGGAGTGGGAGGATCAAATGGGGCAGAAGAAAGGAGAGGGGACTAGGAAGGGAATACGAGGAGAGACAGCTAAAATTAAGAGTCATTTGAGGGGTAGTATGGAAACCTAATGCAATAGAAGCTACCTAAGTATGAAGGCAAAGTAAATGAAATTGCCAAATAATGAGGGAGACAGAGCCCTAATTGGCCCCCCCTTGCCACCAAATGAAGCTCCCAGTACCAGGACTGGGTTACATCTAATTGAGTTGTTGGCCAAAGGGGTCCAATGGGAACCTCTAATGAACCCAGGATACTGCCTAGGCTGCTATCCACAAACCTATGACAGGGACAATACCTACAGAACTCATTGAACTTTAAGACATCAAACTGGTGTTTACTTAGAGACTTCATCCCCATGAACTAGTGTTCATGGTACAGAGAAGGTACTCTGCAGGTTACCAAAAGAGAAACACAAATACCAACCTACCCACAAACCCTTTGTTCTACAGTGGTGTCCTGCCTGGAAGTGACACCAATGCAATGGTCCACAAAGCTTGTGGGAGTAACCAACCAATATCTGATTTAATTTAAGGCCTACTCCATGAGACAGAACCCATACCTGACCCTGGTGACCAAGAACCTGAGACTAGAGAGCCAAGGGACCTAGGTTTAAACCAAATACTTCTGTTTAAAACAAAAACAAAAATGTAGCAAAAAAATGACTTCTAATGACATTCTGCTATACTGATAGATCAGCGCCTGGCTCAGCCATCATCAGAAAAGATTCCTCCTGCAGCAGACGGAAACAAATACAGAAACCCACAGCCGGACACACTGAGTGAGACACTTTGGAACACTCAGCCCTAAATGAGTGTCTCAATTAAATCTCTCTCCCCTTAGAGCTCAGGGAGCCCTGTGGAAGGGGAGGTAGAAAGAGTTATAAGAACAAGAGGGGATGGAGGACACCAAGAAAACAAAGCCCTCTAAATCAACGTGAAGGCACAATGACTGAGGCAGCATGCGCAGGGCCTGCACCGGTCTGCACCAGACGGGGTCCTAGAACTGAAAGGAGAAGTGGACACATGCCCCCACCCCTAACCCAGAAGCAATCTCCAATAGATAACCACTTGCAAAGAAAAATTTAGTTTCCTACAAGGGAGTCTCACTGGGGAAAGTCACACGCCCAGCAGTAGATGGCCAACAGAAAATTGTAGTTGTACGTCTCTGTGGCAGCCCAGCAAGGAGACATGATGGCATTTTTATACATGCAAACTCTGCCAGTCCTCAGCAGAGGGAAACACCATCATGGACATTGCCATCCTGAACAGTGGAACCCTGAGTATCTGAGCTCGGGTGTTTTTATTGATTCAGAACTCTTCAGGTACAGATTATAAGCAATCAAATATCCCCACAGAAATCCAACACCTGCAGACAATACAAAGTGCCAGGGCCTATGCATCTCTTTTTCCAACAGTGCACAAAAACAATTATTTTTAAACAGAACTAAAAATAAACTTTCACAGAAAATGAACTCAAATGAATCTTTGAAGTTTCCTTGCCTCACAATGTTGTGTCAGGTCTTTAAGTTATTGTAAATAATAACTTGTCAATTTGCATGTTGCAAAAGCTTCATATATTCATATGTCGAACAAAAACCAGTTTGAAACTCTAACGAGGATCAAACTGCAGAAGACAAATGAAACAGGAAGGAAAATAGGATGGCAGCCACTGAACAACCAATTGCAAGATAGCCTTGGGGAAAACCATAAAGCACCTGAAAGACTTAAAAACAGGAAGTTACACCCTGCTTATGAATATAAAGGCTCAAGGTCATGAAGATATCAGTTATTACCAAAAGACTTCTTGCATACCCACTCTGATCTGTATAGAATACATTGCAGCTATTTGTCCTTCATTTACAGGAAAATGACAAGGAATAGCTGGGCTATTCCTGACCTATGAGAAGACAGTGTAAAGAAGCAGTTCTCAACCTGTGGGCCGCTATCCCTTTAGTGTGTGTGGGGGGGGTGTCAAATGATCCTTTCAAAGGGGTCGTTTAAGACCATTTGCATATTAGATGTTTACATTATGATTCATAACAGTATATATAAAGTTATAAAGTAGGGACAAAAACAATTTTATGGTTTGGGGTGACCACAGCATGAGGAACCGTATTAAAGGGTTGCAGCATTAGGGAGGTTGAGAACTACTGGTGTAAAGCCCCTCTAATTAATCTTTGGTGCCAGCTCCTGTAGGTGGAGAAAGGAAACAAAATGGAAACTCTAGCGACAGATTCCTGTACATAATGACAATTCACCAAAAAACGCAGGCAACACACTAAATAAATAACAGCTAGATTTTCAGCACGTGATGCTGGAATTTCTAAAGAGCGATCTCTACCAAAAAAAGTCTACTCCTTACACTGATATCTAGGTAAATTAGAAAGACATCATACATTTACATGTGAAAAATACGACATCAGCAAGTACCAGGCAATGTAGGGAAATTCTCCAGTCACCAGAAACCTTAGGAAAGCTTTTCTTACTTTAATCTTTCCTGAGTGTGCAGATCTCTAGCTGACATACAGTCACCATGACATATAGTCACCATCCAGCCTGAAAAGACGGCCATGACCCTAGATGGAGGCGTTTGATAGTGAGCATAATACTGTCTGTGTTGAAATATGTTACTTACCCAGGAAAGTTTGCTTCCCTTCCAAATTTCATCAGAATCTAACAAAGTCTAATCTAACCACTGATCATACTATCAATTTATGGTCAACACGAAAAGATTCATAGGAAATGTTCAGTGACACCTATTACACACTTAGCTATAATAAGGGCTTTCTAGCCTATGTAGGGTTTCTGTTTTTACAATGATAAAATCGACAAGAAGCGATGCAAGGAGACTCTCAGAACAAACGAGACTAGTTAGATCACCAGTTAGAGTACTGACTTGTATGGATATCAATGTCAAAAATTATGAAAATATGAAGGCCACTCAGGGAGGTAGGATGAGAAATAGAACTCTAGGAATACCAAGGAAATACTGTTGTCCATTGTTTTGCCTTTGTTTAATGGAAAAAAATTTTCAATTTAGGAGCATGTACAAAAATCACTATATCACAGATGACACCGTGTGTAGGATTACTTCAAAACAGTGTGGGGCATCTTGAAACAGAGGTGAGCAAAGAGATGACCAGGAGTTGAAAGAGTTGAAGCTGGATGGTGGTTGTGCTTACGTTTATCTCCAACTTTTATATATATGCTTGCAAGTGATTATGACAAAAAAGAAAAATCGAAAGAATTATTCTCAAACCAGAGCGTCATTCTTCATGTATGTATGCGTGTGTGTGTGTGTGTGTGTGTGTGTGTGAAGTAGTGTGTGTTATGTGGTGTGTGCATGTGGTGTGTGTATAAGTAGTGTATATTGTGAGGTGTGTTTGTGTATGGGTGGAGTGTGTGTGTGTGTGTAACAGTGTGTGTGTGTGCCACGGCGTGTGTGTGAATGTTAGAAGATAGCCTCAGATGTTGGTCCTTGCCTCCTCTTACCTTGCTTTAAACATCGTGTCTTTGTTGTTGATTAGTGAATACACTAGGTTAGCTGGCCTATGACCTTCTGGGGATTCTTTGTCTGGTGGTGGGAACACTGAGACTACAATTGCAGGCTGTCACACCTAGCTTTCGATGGGAACTAGAGGCTCTGGACTCTGGTCTCATCCTTGTAGGATAAACAATTTACCCACTGAGCCATTTCCTCAGGTCCTCCTTTTTTCTCTGATTCCTTTCTCACAAAATATGAAAAAAGCTCACGATTGATTTTAATCCTTGATTGATTTTTATTTATTTGTTTGGGAACTATGTCTCACTATGCAGCCCAGGCTGGCATGGAACTTTAGATCCTCCTCGGAGGGTTAATGAGGTGAAAACTTCAGGTGGGCTGCTAAACTCAGGTCAGGAATGTCCATTTACTGATAACACCTGTGCTGTCAGGCTCTGAGGCGCTTCTGATAGGTAGATCAGCATACCACTCCTGCTGGTATTTACCACGTGGAGATTACAGGGAACTGACCTACAGATGGAGTCTTCCACCCCAAAAGTCTCCTCCCCCAAACTCCACATGTGCACAGTTTTCATTTCCTTGGAGAGACTTCCAGCCCTTCAATTGTTCTGATTAAAATCCTGCTTCTGAAGAGGCGGGTCTCCTTGTCACCCCCATCAGTCCTGATTTAACGCTTCTGCTTTGTACTTCTAAGTTCTGGGGCTACAGGCAATATCACCATGTCTGATGCCACTTTTTTTGATAAGAGATTTTTCTGCCTAAATTCTTTATTGCTCTTTGTTCTTCACTGTAGAAGCTCTTGAGAACCAGTTTGCATAGAACGTTGAAAGTTATTTGCTAACAGTTTTGGCAACTCACGATGTTTTAAAGCCTGCTTTCTTTAATTTTCTTGTACTTGAAATAGTCTTTGCAAAATGTTATAATGTTACAGGGATTCTGAAGAGAAAACCTCCAGAGGCCTGAATAAATCAAATGGAGTCTTTTTTAACTGCTAGTGGGACTGTCCTAATCCAATTCAGGAAGCAGCTTCAACCTCCAGTTGGTTTATAAGGGCAATTGTGACATACACAGAAAGACAGCTCTGGACATCTACAACAAGCAGGCTGTTTACAGAAGCAGAGAGATAACAGTTAAATGGTCAGGCAGTTAACCTTTAGCTTAGGGTCACATTGTATAAGAATTTAGGGCTGGTCTGGAGACCAGTTTACCTTAGGAATTTATGGTTGGTCTAAGTGACCAGAGACCAGTTTTACCGAAGATAGTTTTAGCACTTAAAGTATTCTTACAAATACTCACAGGTGATGGCATAACTACTCTAGTAGCCTACCTCAGTGATTTTAAAATTTGAGCTATACAGAAATCCTTTTACTTCATCTTGTAACATTTCTTTGAATTAACAAAAACATAAAAATGCTGCCATGTTCTGTTTGTGATGTATAGTCACCATAACTGACCAGGTCATATTAGTGTAACAAACAGCATCAAGAATCAGTGGTCTAAATGTTGATTTTCGCCTGTGCTACCTGTTCATTTGGGTCAGCGAGGGGTTCTGCTCAGTGTGAAAACTCCAGAGCACAGGTTAATAGGGTAATATATTGAAATACGGGACTCAATAAGTTCACCGGCCCCAAAGCTTTCCCAGTCTCCCTATTCAATAGCTTTTGTAGAGTTCAATCAGCTGGGACTTTGACCTCCACCATGATCTAGAAGATGAGGAAGAGACTACAGAGCTGATTGAACTCTACAAAAGCTATTGAACAGGTGACTGGGAAGGCTTCGGGGCTGGTGCATTTGCTGAGGCACTGGGGAAAGGGTGACCCTATCCAGTGCACCAAAGCTCTGCACCCCAGTCACAGCAAGCCTTGTGCATTTCTTACATTTCATTCTTTCCTCATTGCCTCCTTTGCAATAAACCTGCAAAGAGAAAATTGTCCCTCAGCACTCTGTGAGCTTTTTCAACAAATGGCTGCACTTGGGGACTGGGTCATGTGGAATGCTAATTTACAGTCCACCGATCAGAAACACAGCTATGTTAGACCTACAGATCAGCATCTGAAGTGGGAGAAGTCTTGCAGGACTGAGCTTTTAAACTTTTAAGGTCTGTGTTAACTGCCTGTAGTCAGAGTCAGACCTGAAATGAATTAGAGCACAGCTAGGTAGAATTGGTGAATTTAAGAAATTATTATCATCAGAGAAAATAACCCACACTGTGATCGATGAGCTAGTTCTGAAATATCTTAATGGGAATGGGAGACGTCATTATGCCCCACGTCTTATTGGCTAAAGCAAACCCTGTGATCCTAGGTCAGTGCAGTGGAGTGAGGGAGCAACCCTCTTGTAGAAAGGACACCAAATGCTTGCTGATCTTAATGCACTTGACCAGACATTAGGATTTATCTTTAATACACGAAATACAATGAAAATTGAATTCATTTTCCCTTACTGGATGGAAGCAAAAGGGTGATTTTAAAGGTGAACTACAGACATCTCTTCTAGATCACTTCTTTGGCATAGTAATTCTTCAACCTTGGATCATATGCTGTTTTCTTTTAAATCTACTCTAGCCATACTAACTTTTAATTTGTATAGTGTAAGTAAAGTCACAGTGAAACTGCCAAACTGGAGCACTCCGTGGATTTAAAGTGAGGTTTATGGAGGACCAGAGAGAAGTAAAATCGTCGAAAAAGTAGGAAGATTTTATATGACATTCAACAAGGTCTGGAGGAGAGGCACTTTGAGCTAATATGGGCTGTTTCAATTGACTGGGATCTAGTTGACCTTTGTGGAAGGGTTAAGGGAGGTTCCTGGTAAACAGAAACCCATCTCTAGGCTTCTGCTTTCTCTGGCAAAAATACTTCTGTTTAGGGCATTGTTGCTAACACTGGCATTTGTGGGGGCTGCTTTGGACCTAACAAATAGCATGCCTCATTGTATCTCCTTCTGTCTTTCTATAATAAATTCTTATCCCCTAGGCCTTTGGATGACCAGTATATGAGGTCAGCTAGATTTATAAAGAAAATGTTATTGCTTTATTTTGTTTATAGTGCTCTTGTTTCCTTATAAATTTATACTAGTGGTCAATAAGAAAAAATAGTATCTCAGTTCATAAAGGGAAACTATGAAATACAAAGTTGACTTTTGTCTCTATTAAAGTCCTGTTTTCTTTATGAGTCATTCTTCTGTCTCCCACCAAGCTGGCGTCTAAGATTCAACTGACCTTGAGGCCAGAAAATAACTTTTGGGTGCTTCGGAGCACATCTTCTGACTTATCTGGAGGCTGGTTCCCTGTGAGCCCCAGTGTGCAGTCTATAATGGGGGACGTGTGACTTTGTCCAGCAAGGCTCCTCATCTCTTCCTTAACACCCCCCACCCTGCCCTACAGCTCCTTCCATGCCCTGCATCACAGTCTTCTTTGGCCACCAACCGTGCATGAGCCCTGCTTGCAGTCATACCACGTTGACCCCTGGCAAACTCTACAGACAGATCCTCAATTTTACCCTTTATAAAGAATCCAAAGGCAATTGTAGTAAGCAAGACCTCTGATTTTTCCGTTGGAGCAGAAATCTGTTTACTCAGTGAAGACTTCTTTTTAAATGGGGTCCACTCAGAACCCCAAGTAGCTGGGTAAATGTACTTGAACAGTTCAAGCTGCACCTTGTTGTTCTTCCAATCGTCCATCTCTGGGTATTAGAAAAGGGCATACTTTCTTCCATTTCCCCAAATGACATCTTCCTTTTATGTGAGAGCACCAAGTTTAGAGTCTCTACTTCTTGGGCAGAAATAAAATCTCTGAGCTATGAAGAATGCAAAGAAAATGACTTGTCATTTACAACTATCTATAAAGCAAACTAAAGACCGTTGGGGGATTTCTCCAGTCACACAGAATCAGTCCTTTTCAATTTATAAAGGTCTAATACTGGCTTAGGCCATGGAGCTAACAATGAGTTTTAAAAAGAATGCATGGTCACAGAAGATCATGCACCAATGTTTCTGGGAGTGGTATGGAAAGTCAACCCTTTTCATTTTGATAGGAATTAAGTTTTTATCTCTGGTTTGGAGTTGAACTTCACCTGTGCTCAGGTGGTCTCTATAAGACTTGCTTTGGCTGTTTGGCTGAGCTTCAGTTGCCTCTGTTAACACTGCTTTGCCCAGTTCATTTCTTCCTTGTTGCTTATAATTTTACTCGAATCATTTCCAAATCCCCCCTTCTGAACAAATCTATATTTATTCTATAATTGGACATGAGAATAATCAAGTCATGTTTGTTCATTCATTCTTACTGAGTAGATATCTGTTTGGGAAAATGAATACCTTTGACTTCTCTAATAATGGATAAAGAATGAAAATTTGTGCAGGTTGATTTTGTCATAAATACTGATTACTATCTCTTGGTGTGACTTGAATCAGTGTAAATGTGTATATGCACACACATTCACATACATAGGCATACAGAGTAGTTGTGTGTTATGAGCAAAATGAGTCATTAAAATGCATTGTCTCCTAGGGGTTTATAGTGTCTACAGATGTATGTATTTGCTTTCTGGTACTAATGTATATTTATACAAATATGTATATAACAGAGAGAATAAATGTAATTAGAACATTTTGGAGTTCAGAGTTTCCTTTTTGCTTTTTTCTCTTTGTGACATTTTATACTAGTCATCCAAATGCATAAGAGATTAGAATGCATTATAAAGACAGAAGGAAACAAAATGAGACAGTGTTTGGCATCTGATGCTCATTAAGTATAGCAGTACACTACTGTGGGGGCTCAGCAAGGAGATAAGGAGGCATTCTTCAAATGTGAAAATTCTGCCAGACCTCAGCAAAGGGAACCACGATCCTGGCCAGCCGCATACTGTACAGTGGAACCAGGAGCATCTGAGGTCAGGTGTTTTTATGGATTCAGAACTCCTCAGGTACTGATAGCATATGCAGATCACAAGCAATCAAACATCCCCCACATAAATCCAACTCCTGCAGACAATACAAAATGTCAAGACCTAGGCAGCCCTTCACCCAACAGTCCACAAACAATTATTTTATACATAACTAAAAATAAACTTCTACAACATGTAAAACCCCACGAAAGGATTCTGAGCTTGCATGCCAGGCACAGCACCAGAGAGGGAGCACATTTTCTAATCCTTCTGTCTTCCCAACCTCATATTTACTCCGATCATTTATAGAATGAAAGACTTGAAAGCCTACCTAATGAATCTAGTCTTTTCTTCGCCTGGGAGACTGAGGCTTATCTAATACGGTGAGTTGTCCAAGGCCACAAAGACATAGGGAATTCAGCTGGGGGCTGACCCCTGAGATTTAGGATTTTTTGTTGTGGTCATGTTTCCAAATGTTCTTAACTCACTCACACAAGAGTTAAAAGCTAATTTAAAAAATAAATAAATAAAACAGCTAGAGGAAGTTTTGACCTTGAGCCTCATTTGCCAGAGTACAATTGCTAGGTACGATGAGATCATAGATTAGCCACGAAATTCTGGATATTGAACACAGTGAGTAATTGCTTCTCCCTATGCTTTCTGTCTCATGATGATTATCAGGGCCCTGTAATCTATGTCTGTTGTGTGCCCAGGCAAGTTCAGGCTTCCTTGTTGTGGCATCTCAAGAACTTGCAGGGTTTACAGCTTTGGTGGTAGCATTGGCCATTTTGCAGTGAGAAATACTGCAAGATACTTAGCATAAAAAGAATAACAATAAACACAAGTAAGAATTATTCTTTCTTTGTTGCTTATTTTGTTTTTAGAGAAAAGGGCTGATCTAAAACTTGGTATGTAGACCAGGCTAGCCCAGAGCTTGCAGAGATTTGCCATCCCTGTCTCTGCCTCTTCAATATTGGGATTAAAGGCATATGCCACAACACTGCCTTGAAATCTTTTCCTTAGGCTAGTATTGGAATGAAAGATGACTTGGAATATTCCCTCATTGAGAAAAAATATCATTGTCTCATTGTATTTGAGAAATCCGAGGCTTATAGACATTAAACTCATGAACTCAAGGATCTGTGTTTGGTAAATGTCCTGAAAATAGTCTTATGGGTTATTCTCCTGTACTGTTGCTTTTCCTATTAGACCAGATTCTTCCAGGTGATGTTGGTACATACAGTCATTGCTTTCAAAATCAAGACTACACTGTTGGCTTTTTGTACTTGTATGATCATTCTATCTAATTACAGTCTAGCCCTGGGAATTTCTTCCTGGATGAACAGTGTATGTGAATATACTTCACATGTTCAGGAAGAAGGAAGCTCAAGTATGCTCTTACTATTACTAAATATTATGTATAGTTGAAGACAAAGGGCAAGACAATGGAATATAGGACAGCAAGGTCTCTTTTCACAGGAGCTCTGCGGATTCGGACCAAAGTCAGGGCAGGGACAGAGCTAGAGTGCTTGCTGGTGTAATTGGAGTTAAAGCTGTTATTGAAGATTTGGCTGAAATTGGAGTCCAATAATCATGACCGAGTCCACAGAAGACACAAAATCTATGAAGAGAAAGTAGTCTGACTCTCCCACTCAATAAAGAAAAAAATGGGCAAATCTCTTAAGCACAAATGGCGCCGAATTTAGTATTATTTACTCATTTATTTATTTTCCTATTGTATTGTTCTAGAATATGAAAACATCAGCCCAGTTTCCAACTTTCGTCAACCTATATCCCAGAGAGAGGCCTCCCTGCTTTGCTTCCCCTTGCTGCGCATTTTTACATTGACCTTTTACTGACAAGCGACAAGATTGCACTGCTTATCTACCTTCATGCAATGTTTGATACATACTTTATGTTATAAGGTTATACGATGATGGCCATTTTAATATATAGCTATCAATACTAAATATATCAAATCATTGGGAAATAATTATAGAACTATCACAATGCAGCATTTCCCCCCCTGCTAACGGGGAGAAAATACCAGGCGTGATTCATGCATTGTGTTTGAGGATAGTTTAGGAGCTCGGCTTTGATTTCTCTTCTGTGGACACACCTTCTCAGTGAAAAATCACTCCGCACACTTAGCGATGAAGGTAGGGTCTTCACTTAAGTCCCGAGCCAGCTGGGGCTAATGCTCAAATATGAGACAGCACTGAACAGAAGATGTTACTAACATATATATATATATATATATATATATATATATATATATATATATATATATATATATATATATCTTAGGCTTATGCAGGCCACAGATGCTGTCATCCTTAAATCTCTTGTAGGTCCCTGCCCTAGGTTACACTTTGAACAATTTAAAGAGAGACCAGAGACTGCAAGTCTGGCTGCTTAGGCCAATAGGAGAGAGTTATACAGCAAAGATATTACATGTTGCCAGAATGATTTTAAGTACACCAGTGTTATTCTTTTTTGAATAGATGTTACCCAGGGAGGGTCATTTTGCCCTCTTGTCAGAATGAATGTTTTTCCTGGTAAGATCACAGGGGATTTAATTGACGACCTGGACTTAAGGACGGTGTGACTCTGCACTGCCCCCTCCCCCAGCAGTCCATTAGAGGTGCGTCTTGGGGTATGGGCCTAATGGCTGGTCAACCACGGTGAATAAACATTTACATCCTGGCATACTAAATTTCCCTTATCTCTAACAGGTCTGGCTAAGCATACTACTTATCTGAGAGTATTTTAGAGGCAGCACTCCCTTCGTTAAATTCCATTTGTGTGACTTAATGTCTCCTAAGCAAATCTACTAGTGAGTCCTTTATAATATCAGTTCTATCACTTTGGATTTCTTCTGCATCAGGAAGAAGTATGTCCCCGGGGGCAGCTTTTCAGAGCTTAAAGATTTGGACCATTTCGAAGTCTACTCTCTCTCCTTCCTTCTAGCAGTTTAAGATGTGAGCCCTTAGCCGTTCCAGGCTGCCATGCCCAGTCTTGCTGCCAGTTTTCCCACTGTGATGGTGGTGGAGTCATATCTCTCTGAGACCCTAAGCCCAAATATACCCTTCCTTCTATAAGCTGCCTTGGTCACGGTATCATATCAGAGTCGTAGAAAAGTAACTAAGACAGTAGTAGCCTTTCATGTTTAGGTCATGAATGTGTTTGCTGCCAATTATCAGTCAGTGTCTAAAACTTTTTCTTATCTTAATAGTATCCAAGGGTTACTGCCATGGAGATGTTGCTAATCGAGAACTCTAAGTTGTTTGCTATTTCATTTGGATCTCTGCCAGGGTTTTACTGATGTTTCAAGTTCATGAATGACGGGGTTATTCATCCACACAGACAGCTTCTTTATTGTTGTGACTCTTGATTCACGAATTGTCACCGTTTCTGACCTAGTGAATTTCTTGCCCTTTGAAGCCATTTTATTGTGATATTTAAGAGGAACTATATTCTAATTAGAGATCTAGAGCCCACAGTACTGAATAGACTGGGATTGTAGTACCACAGTTCAAGCGCTCTTAGTCTGAGTTCTCATTTATACTAACCAGTTACACTCCAGCCTAAAAATTCTTAAATGCCCTGGAAAAAAAGTTTCTTTTGCTGCTTCGTGGGAGAGTGATGCAGAAGGGACACTATGGGGAGGTAATAGTAGATGGATGTGATCAAAATACATGGTATAAATTATGAACATTTCAAATAATGAATAAGATTTTATTAAACATAAGTTTAAGCCAAGGTGGTGATGGAACATACCTTTAATCCCAGCACTTGGGCGGCAGAGGCAGGCATATCTCTGTGAATTTGAGGCCAGCCTGGTCTACTGAGTGAGTGCCAGGACAGCCAGAGCTACAACAAAGAAACCATGTCTCAAAAAACAAAACCAACCAACCAAACTAACAAAAAATAAGTTTAAATCTACAACTAAAAAGAAAAAATACAATTTAGGAGAGAGAGCTAAGGATACCTTTCCTCTCCATTTCAATGAATACAAGTAATTTAATATCTGCAAGCCTCTGTTTCCTTTCCTCATATGACTGCAGAGCACCAAAGTACAGCTTTCTATAATTGACTTGTATACAGAAGTCTCTTCTTTTTTCTAAAACAATGCCTTTGATGGTAGAAATTCTCACCAGTTGATCTAACAATGGTGCTTGGAAGAAACCTCAAATTCCTCAAATTTCTCCCTCCCTAGCATCCTGTCAAGACTAAGGCAATGAGCATCATGTAATTTCTCTATGTATACAAACTTTGAGGCTATCTCCATGAGTTGATATTCTGTTGTATTCACTAGCTTTAAGACATTCACTGTATCAGTGAGTGTTTTTGTGTCTGTGTTATAATTTCAATGAGTCCATAGTCCAGAGACAGTCCATTTGGCAGCATCTGAACTTCCATTTTCCTGACCTGGGTGTGTTGGATCCTTGGTGTAATGTCAGCTATCTTCAAGGCCATAGGAGCATAGAGAATCCCCATGATTCCACAAATACAAATTGGTTTCAACACCCTTTTGGTTCTACCTGCTTGACCCAGAGATTATCACCAGAGTGGAACACGGGGAAACTGTCGGTAGACTCGGAGGTCCGCTGGGTATCTCAGATAATCTAATGAAAAGCTGTAGGACTGGAGTGCCATAGTGACCTGAAAAAGGATGGTTAGAAAGTTTTGCCAACTTTTAGTCTCTGAGCCTGGGAAGCACTAGGGGATATCTTCTGAACATAATCTCATAGGAAGTAAATCTCTCCCTATATGGTACGTAGCAGACTGAAGCAAAGCAAAGGAAGGAGGCCTATCTATCCTTCACTGGATTTTAATGAGAGGTTTTTTTTTTTTAATGTTTTATTTATTCTTTTTACCTAGCCAGAACTCTGAAATCTATATGTACAATGAAGCTTTTAATGTATGTCTGAAGCTTTAGCTACTAATTGAGAGGTTTTGGCTATGAAAGTCAGGCCATTATCGGACCCCATTGCTAGGAGGAAGCCAAATTAGGGGATCAGTTTCTGGAGAAGCTTTTAGCTACTATTTCAGCCATTTTCAGTCCAGGTGGGGAATGCTTTTACCCACCCAGAAAAGTATCTATGAAACTACTAAGTACTTGTATCTTTCCCTGGCAGGTCAGATTTCAGTGAAGTCAGTTTCCCCAAGGTTTGCTTGGATGCTGATCTCTCATTTGACACCTTCCTGGGTAGGGGTTCTGTGTTTTGTATTCACTTTAGCACAAACCTGGCATCTGGCTGAGACACCTAGGCTAGGCTGTCTAGTCTAGATATAGCATACCTTGGACTGAGCAGAACCCAGAGGTACTCCTGGTGAAGGTATGCTTGGTGAAGGTTAGTTCCCAGAGTCCTGTCAGTTGTTTCTGGGAGAATGTTTTCCTCTGGTGTCCTCCATCAACAAGTGAGTTTGAGCTGTCCATTTCTTCTTTACCATGGAGTATCAGAAAGCACTTGATCATGATATGTCGTCAGAATATCAATAGACCCCATTGGTCTTAGGACCAATTGTCAGGCAACCAGGTCAGCAGCCCAGCAGTGGAGGACATCAATTTGTAGGAAAAGCCAAATAGCCTCTAGGAGAAGCAAGATTTATTTCCAGTGGAGAGAATCCTGCTTTCTCTACTACATTGTGAACACGTACAGTAGTAGAAACATAGTCATTGTCCATGTGTATAGTTGTGGACTTTTCTTTTCTCCATCTGAGAGCCTGAGTCAAATTACTTCTGCTCTCTGGGCTGAGGTGCCTGGCTTGGGCCCAAAACTTTTTGGTTAAAATGCTTTTTGCAGCTCCCATATACTGGGTTTCTTCTTTCATCTCCTGACCATCATGGATGAGCACCTGCAGGCTGTCATCAGGCAAGAGAGTAGCAAGATTGATGATGGTGGGTTTCTCACATCCAACTTGAGGGTGGTCCAGAAGTAGGACCTGGTACTGGGTCACACAGTCATTAGACAGGCAGCATTCTGGTGCTCTTCAGTGAAGTCACTCATCCGCATTGTGAGGTGTTGTGAGCATAAGATCTTGAATAGAATTAACTAGTTTGTTTTCTTTCATTAAACTAGCAGTAGCCACCACAGCTCTTAGATAGTTGGGCCATCCTCTGGCTACAGGTGGCAATTGTTTGGACAGTATGTCACAGGTGTTTCAATGATCCACAAACTTTGGGTTAAAAACTCTTTTGTCTTTTGTTTCACAGACAAACAGATAAAAAAAGGTTTTGTGACATCTGGAAGTTTTAGGGCTGGAGCTGAAATCAGAGCTGATTTTAAATCTTTAAATGTCTTTTGTTTAGTCCCAGTCCAGATTAGGGACTTAGTGTGCCCCTCCCCACTTTGTGTTGGTACATAGAGGCCTTGTTATGTTTACAAACTGCGGTATCTAGAGGCAGCAACATTCAGTTGCACTTAGAAATTCTTGAACTTTTCTTGTAGTACTCTGAGACAGGCTCCTTTTGCTTCTCTTCAGCTAGTAGTCAAGATAGGTAGCCTTCTACAAGTTGGGCTTTCTTAGCTGACATTTTGCAGCCCAGGGCCTTTAATTCTTGTAGCAGTTCCTCTGTGGCCCTTTTTAGTTTATTTTCCCAGGAAACCTCTGATGGAAGGGAAGGAGTCTGCATTTGATGTCTTTGAATCCCAGGGCAACCTGCTCCAGCTGTGTTGCCCTCTGTTTCCCACTGGATCTATCCATTTAAAAGCAAATATGGATTGACTCACCTCTGCCAATATGAAACTAAAGAATGTGTCTTTTAGATCCAAGACAGTATGTTCTGTTTCTCTGGAAGAACCAGATTCATGAGAATCAGGGGTCCCAGGTTTCTTCATAGGCAGGAGCAGGCACAGGTCTTAAACCAGGGAGTTCTCACACCAAAGAAAGTCACTGGTCAATACAGGGTAGCAAAACTGACAGAGGCATAGAAAGGCACACAGACAGACCCACACAGAGAGACACACAGTAAAGACAACCAGGGGTGGCCACCACACATTCATACTCCTCTAACAGAGAGAATCTTGCCACATCTCATAGGACCCAGGTCATTTGGATCAGCAGTCACTTCCGACCTCTCCTATGTGTCCAAACAGAAAGTGTCTTAACCAGACTTACCTCTGGAGGTGACACACCAGGACACTCTCTAATTTCTTTCATTTTGGGGTGGAGGCATAAGACTCCTATGAAGCATTAGGCAGTCATTGATCAAAGAGAACCCTGGGAACCTGAAATAACTCAGGTGGTAAATACATCCACTAGGAGCCCTCTCCTTGCTCCCCTGGGGCTCTGAAACTCCCAGTGTCTCAATGTCTGGTCTTTGGGATCTCAGTGGGATCTCCAGAAATGTTGCGGGGTATTCACCAAGGAAGACTGCTAAGACATTGGTTTAAGCCAATAGAAAATTTTTATTTAGCCAGCAGGATGATGTTGATGTCTTGTAGCCCCAAGCCCTTCTCAGGATGAGCTTTTAAGCACAAAAAAATATTTTGGCTTGACATACTTTAGTTAACAAGAACAGTTTGCCAGAAGTGGAACTATAGAAGCTAAAAAGCAAGGTTGTATATTTTGATACTTTTCCAGAACTATATGGACTTTGATGAAGTAGGTTTTTGTTTTAGCTTTGGCAGGTGGTGCTGTCTACATGCTGAATCTTAACAGCAGGAATGGCACCTCCATCATGGAGTCAGTTGTGCTAAGGTCTCAGGGCCTGCTAAAGTCTGAGGCCCTATTACCACAGGGTGCTTATTACAGTGTTTTGCAAATATAAATCATTCCCCAGTGTCTATAAGAGATTATTTTTAAGACATATCAGATTCGTTCTTTATATGAAATGATGTAATATTGTATAGAACTTGTATGCATTCACCTATATTCTTTAATAATCTCTAGGTTACTTTTAATCTTCAACAAAATGTAA
Source organism: Cricetomys ansorgei (assembly GCA_026225945.1). Lineage (NCBI taxonomy): Eukaryota > Metazoa > Chordata > Mammalia > Rodentia > Nesomyidae > Cricetomys > Cricetomys ansorgei. The sequence goes on along the minus strand of JAMJFZ010000239.1, from coordinate 11,644,232 downwards.
GTGTCATGTAAATAGTTGTTAAAGTGTATTATTTTGGATGCAATAAGTATAGGTTAAATATAATATAATCTGTTATCAAAATTTTAAGATGTATCATTATTTTATGTGTATGGTGTTTTGCCTGCATACATGTCTATGTTTCATGTGCAAGCCTGGTACCTGCAGAGGCCAGAAGAGGGAATCAGAACCCCTGGTAGTGGAGTTACAGATCATGGGTGCTGGAAATCCTTTAGAAGGACAGCAAATGCTCTTAACTTCTGAGTCACCTCTCTAGCCCCTGTTTTAAAGTATTTTTGATCCATAGCTGGGTGAATCTGTGGATGAAGAACACACAGAAATGTAAGACCAACTTTGTAGCCACCTCTAGTAAGTCGAGAGAACATTAATTGGCACCAGTTTAATAAATTTAAGGTTGGTTATTTCCAACATCGGACCCACACTGGGAGATTTCATTGTGTTTATGTGTGTAGTAGATGTACGAATATTGTCATGCATTAGCTCATTTAATACACATTCGAAATATGTGAAACAGTTGCTATTATCTTCCCTTTATGGATCTGGAAGCTAAAATTCAGAAATGTTAAGCTCTGTCATTTCCCCAGTGACAAATAAAGGAAAATGGCAAAACTATAGGTGTCTACAAAAGCTTCCAACGCCAAACTCCAAATCCAACTCCAGGTAGCCTCATCTGTGCCCAAGATACAGTAAAAATACTGCTTTCTTTTGTTTTTGTCTTTTTAGATGGTGGGTTATGTGACAAAAATCTTAAAACACAGGTGAGGAAGAACATTTTAGAAAGTTCTTCAACACAAATTTGAAATGCAAATCAAAACTACTTTGAGATTCCAACTTATACCTGTCAGAATGACTAAGATCAATAACACAAGTGACAGCTCATGCTGGTGAGAATGTGGACAAGGGGAACACTCCTCCATTGCTGGTGTGTTCAAACTTGTATAGCCACTATGGAAATCAATATGGCAATTCCTCAGAAAATTGGGAATTGGCCTACCTCACCACCCCGCTATACCACTTTTGGGCATGTACCCAAAAGATGCTCCATACTACCTGAAGGACACGTTCTCAACTATGTTCATGGCAGCTTTATTCAACATATCAAAAAACTGAAAGCAAACTAGAAGTCCTTCCACCGAAAAACGGTAAAGAAAATGTGGTCTATTTACATAATGGTGTATTACTCAGCTGTTTAAAAAAAAATGACATCATGAAATTTGCAAGTAAATGAACTAGAAAAAATTGCCCTGAGTGAGCTAACCGAGACCCAGAAAGACAAGCACAGCATATACTTGTTTATAAGTGGGTATTAGCTGTTAAGCAAAGGATAATAAGGCTACCATCTGCAGACCCAGAGAGGCTAAGTAACAAGGATGGCTCTGGGGTTGGAGGCTGGGGTGGGGGTGACGGGACTCATGGATCTCTCTGGAAAGGGGAAATAGAATAACTATTGCCGGTGTACTTGGGGTGGCTGTGGATGGGATCAGGAGGGACCAGTGGGGACAGGGGTAGAGGGAGAAGAGAGAAAGAAGAGATGACTGGTATTGGGCAGCCCTTGGGGGGCAGTGTGGAGACCTAGTGCGGTGAAAACTACCTAGAATCTACAAGGGTGACTCTAGTGAGGATTCCTAGTAACGGAGGGTACAGAGCTGGAAATTGCCATCTTCTGTAACTAGGCAAGGCTACCAGTGGTGGGACAGGAACACCAACCCAGACACAAATCCTTTGACCTACAATCTGTTCTGCCTCCAAGATGTGCTGGGGCAACGGTGGCACAGAACTTGTGGGAGCTGCCAATCAATGACTGGTCTAACTTGACGCCCACACCATGAAAGGGAGCCCATGAACTTTGCCTGGATGGCCAAGAACTGGAGGCTCACATAGCCCAGAGACCTAGGGTAGAACCAAACATGACTGCCATCTCTCCAAAAGAAAAAAAAGAAAAAAGAAAATCAGTGACATGATTCCTAGTAATATTCTTTTATATTCATAAATTGGTACCTCCCCCAATTTTCATCAGAGAGGCTTCCTCTGGCAGCTGATGGGAGCAGATGCTGAGACCCACAGTCAAATCTTAGGCAGAAAGAGAGCCTAAACTGGAGACCTCCATTGGGTTCCTCCCATTGGAACTTGGGGAACCCCACAGAGGAGCAGGAGAAAGGATTGTAGGAGCAGAGGGGTCAAGGATACCGGGAGAATGTGGCCTACAGCATCAACTAAGCAGGGCTCATGAGGGCTTAGAGAGACTGGACTGGCAATCTTGGAGCCCACACTAGGACTTCTGCATATATGTTATAGGTGTTAACTTGGTGTTTTTGTGGGACTCCTAACAGTGGGTGTGGAGGTGTCTCTGACTTTTTTGCTTGATCTTAGAACCCTTTTCTTCCTACTGGGTTGCCTTGTCCAGCTTTGATATGAGCATTTGTGCCTAGTTCTTTTGTATCTTGTTGTTGATGTCCCTTCTGCTCTCTTCTGAAAGGCAATGGAGATGGAGTGTGATGGGGACTGGGAGAAGTAAAGAGAGGGGGAACTGTGGTCAGACTTATTGTATGAGAGAAGAATAAATATTAATTAAAAGATACGAAGAGATGGTGGATTATGTGACAAAATCTTAAAATGCTGATAAGGAGGAACATTTGAAAGAGAATATCAAGAATTTTCTTGCTGGCAATTTCTGTCCAGTTAGGAACAGAAGACAGCAGCAAAGGAAGCATTAGGCAGCCACACCAGAGCTGCAGGGCAGTGCAATAGCTCTCCTTCTGTCTTGTAGTGAAAAGACACCCAATTTGAACTACAACACATGTGAAAGGCTCAGGAATGAGGTCTCAGTATTCAACCAGGAGATTTTTATGAACTTATTGAAGTTAGGCAGTCAAACTCATGTAGTTGAATACCATCGAGGAATAAGAAAGAAGGAATAAATGAGTCCAATATGTCCCCACAGGTAACAAGAGCTTCTAAGTGAGATTAAAAACAAAATGAAAATGAGAACAGAAACAAACCATAGCCTGCAATCCTAGTTTTTGTAGAGGCTGTTGCATTAGTTTGTCTCCTGTTGCTACTACAGAGTACCAGAGGTTCTGTACTTTTTGTAAAAAAAACAAACAACAATAACAATAAAAACAAAACAGGTTTATTTTGCTCCCACTTCTGAAGGTGATACCAGCACATGGTCCCGACAGCTGTTCAATCTGTTCAGCTCAGGTGAGAGTGCAAGGGCACATGGGAAATTCCATATTAAGACAGGGAGCCAGAGAGGGGCCTGGGGTGCAGGCTTACTATTTTATAACCTTCACTCTTGTGAGAACAGACTCACCTTCCTAACAGCTATGCTTCAAATGCCCGAACCACACTTCACTTGTGCCCCCCCCCCATTCTCGAGCTTCTACCGTGTCTCACATCACCCCACACTGGGGACCAGGCCTCCAGGATGTAATTCTTTGGGGAGTAGCCCACATCCAAACCACAACAAGCATCGAAATCAAATTGTATTCCTTAAAAAGACCCAAGACAGGTTAGTTATAAAGTTTCTAATTGAGTCTAAATTAAGAATTTCTGTTTATAAAAATACATTATTAAAAGTGTGAAAACAGCCGGTGGTGGTGGCGCACACCTTTGATCCTAGCACTCGGGAGGCAGAGGCAGGCGGATCTCTGTGAGTTTGAGGCCAATCTGGTCTACAGAGTGAGTTCCAGGACAGCCAGAGTTACCTCCGACCCCCAACCCAAAGTGCAAAACCATAGCATATGGCAGGGGTAAAGTATTTTTGAGTTTTGAAAATAAAAGATACATTCTTATCTCTTGTTTTTACTATAAAGAGAAATATGAAAAATTCAGAGAACTCAAAAGGAAAGAGTTGAATTATTTCATACTTAACCAAATAGAATTTCTAAAAATCTAATAAGCACAAGACTCTTAATTGTGTTAGTCACTAGGGAAATGCAAGTTGTAATGTAATTCTAATAAACGCTATAAAGTTGGATATACAACATAATATGTCCTAGTAATTTTACTTCTGTCAGCTAGTTACTGTTCAGATAAATGACTCCAAAACCATTACTAAGGATCTAAGGACATCCATAGAAACACCAGTTATAATATGCCTTCATCAACTCATAGCAGCTGTGGTTGCCTGGACACGATCAAGCCAATCAACATTCTAGCCTGGATGGAGGAGCTCATGAGTCCCCCACCCCTCGCTGAGATCTATAGACAGTTTATAGTTTTAGGGGGAAGGAAGGTTAGTTTTCTTTAAGGGTATGGCTCCTTGTAGTTGATGGCTCCACACCTAAGAGTATATGGAAAAAGTATAATATGGGATACTAAAATAAATCATACATATATGCACACATAGGGGAGAGAGGTGGTGGCAGATCTGGGAGGAGTTAAAGGGAGGAGATGGGGTGAATGTGATCAAAATACATTACAGGAAATTCTCAAAGAATTGATAAAGCCATTTTTAAATCCTAAATGTTCATTAGTAACGTACTACAAACGCTGTGTTATTTTTATAGTAGCATACTGATATAACACCCAAAATTAATAAGCACTCATAATAAAATGAACAATTCCTAGATTCAGAATTATGTGCTTAAAGAACCAGATCTATAAAATCACACATGGTAAAGCTAGACGAAGGCCAGTCCAGACACCAGTCGTCTTGATGACACAGTGAAGACAATGCTAATCCCTGCAGGAGGATCATAACTAGAAGGAAAGCATGGCTTTGCCAGCATGCCACTATTTTTTTTTAATCTGTCATTGGTGACAACGCTGTTCACTCCGTGACATTTGTCAGGTGCTCACCAGGCGTTTGTGTGTGAGTTCTGCTGAATGTTGTACTTAACACAAACTTTCAAAATGCACTGGATCCCTCTCCACGTTATTTCTCAGTGAATATCCACTTTCGTCCCAATAGTGCATGGACCTGCTCAGTTCTGCCTCATGACTTCTGAAAGAAATCAAGTACACACTCCATTTCATTTTGAAAAGAGAAGGAAAGGAGGCCCCTGGCAGTAGGACTTCTGAGGAGCAGAGAGGGCAGTGGCCAACTTGGATGGGTCCCTAAGGCAGTATGGATTTATGGAAGCACTGATATTTTCACCCCTCAGAGCCAACTAAAAAGATGGGGAAAATTGACTCTGGCAGCCTTAGCAGTTTCTCAGCTCATCATTCAATCTTTGGCACACAGCTTCCGCCAGGGATGCTCTATCCAGATGCATGCCACTTCCAAACAAATGGACCGCTATCCTGGCTTCCAAGTCATGCTGGATGGCCTGAGTGATGCTATTAGGTCAAGTTCTGATGGCTGGTCCAGTTTAGATATGCTATGTACAGAGCCACCACAATCCATGTGATGGAAATCAGTGTGAGCCTTGAGGATAGGACTGCTATAACACAAGCAGCTGTGCTTTGGGCTACTTCCTGGGCTTATATCTTCTGCTTCATTATTTTACTGTATTTTAAATGTATTAAAAAGCCACACTGGCAAATGATGATTTTCAATTATGTCAAAGGTATTTGTGGGTGTAACGTTTTGGACCCTCATCACCATTGATTCTGTGACAAGATCAGCTCTGGACAGACTGTATCATGGTTACCCATTGCCATCCTTGATATAGTAAAAAATAAAGTGACAGACATATGCTGGGTGGCATGGCACCCCTAATGTGTGGGACACTCATAGCAGACACTTAACTCATTCTTCTGGAACAAATAGGTTTTCAATAAAAATATTGAAAGAGACACAATAATAGTAATCACAAAAGAAATACAGGCAGGAGAAACTTTATTTTTTGAATCTGTCAATTATGCCCAAAGAATCAATAATAATAAGCAAATTCTGATCCCTAACATCCAAATGCCATACATGCAACAATTCAAAGTATTAGACTTTATTTTCTTGACTCATTGTTATTAATTAAGAAAATTAAATTTAAATATGTTATATTAAAATTCAATAAAATGTTTATTGCATTAACTGAGATTTGCATTAACTAAATTAAAAACATTGTACCCACCACACTATTTTACTGTCTTTTGAACAAAAACTATAAGTGGTCACATAAAATGAGAAAATTAGAAGTTCTACATCCTTATTTTCATAAGCAATGTGCTATATAACACCTTAATTAGACTATATTAATTAAATGCAGGAATATACTCTTCCCTAATAGTTAGAAAAAGAAAGCACACAGGAAATAATTCAGTCTCCTAAATTTTATGTTTATTCCCTAAATTCATTTTGATATCTGAGTCTAGAGACTCACTTTGTAGATAGGAGTTCTCTAAATTAACTGCTTTGAAATGTGATATTTATTAAAATATTGATAAGAGGCTAACTTCAAGCATGCATAGATACTATTAAAACTCAAAACAACAAACAGTATGATAAAAGAGGCTTATATAGATATTTCTCCAAGGAAAGACACAAATGGCCAATAAATACATGGAAAGATGCTCAGTACTATTAATCTTCGGTGAAACATAAGTCAAAACCACAAGGAGATATTATCAAACAACAGTGACACAGCAGAAAATAGAGTGTCGGCATGGATTTGGAGAAACTGGAACCTTATATGTTGGTGAGAATATAGAACTATGCAGCGCCACAGAGGAGAACAGAAGGAAATTATGATGGTTACTCTCTCCCAAATTGAAAATAGAATTAGCTTATCATCCAGAATTCTGTTTCTAGGTATATATTCAGAAGAATCAAACAGAGTTTTGGATACATAATTGTGTAACCATCTTCAGAGTAGTATCAAGTACCCATCCATGGATGGACAATAAATAAGCAACACCAAAGGCATACTGTTCAGTCTTAAAAAGTGAGTTCTGACATGCTACAACACAGATAGGCCTGAGTAACACGGTAGTGGAATGAACCAGTCACTGAAAGACAAACAACATATGATCCCCCTCCATGAGGTTCACACGGTCACCGAATCCCTAGGGACAGACAGTGAAGTGTTGTGTGATGACTATATATATGGTTTGTGCTTTAGGAGGACTGGATCTTTGGAGAAGGGTCTTGGTGATGGTTGCATGCCAATGCGAAAACACTGTTAAAATTAATGCAGACCGTTGTGTCTGTTTCAGCTTCTACACAGAGAGCCAATCAAAGGTGGATCCACTTGAGCTGGGAGCTAAGGAGTCAAATTCTACCACAGGTCAGTTTTCCAGACACAAGTGATACACAGTAACTAATGAAGAGAGACAAGGCCGACCTGAGATAGCACAGTCTGTAATTTTCCCCAGCTTTGATATAGAAGATTGTTGCAGACTGATGTTAGTCCTCTGCCTTTTGTTTGGTGTGGTTCCCTGGTTTCCGTATTGGCTACCTTTGCTTGCTGCCCCTGATGGAGCTCTTCTTTAATCTGTAAACTGAATGTTCTCCAAATGCACTGGATATACTTAGTCACTTGTAGGTGGGAGATAGCCCAGGCAGGAAGTATGTCAGGCTACATGCTTGCCCCTGATTTGACCAGGTGGGAAGTGTGTAGCTTTATGGGTTCCATCTTTTTAAACATCTCTTCAATATGACTCAGCACCATTTCTTGGGAACCTTGGAGCGAGGAACCTCGGAATGGTCTGGTCAGAGTCCATCTTCCTGGCCAGTATTTAGTTAATTTAATTCAAGCTTGCTTCAAAGTTGCTCAAAATTGTGGTGATGGTCTTATTCTTGACCAGTGGGAGACAGACAAGAGGTCAGGGCAGGAATTAAAGCAGAAACCACAGATGAATATGTTTACTGGCTTGCTCCCAGACTCACATACTCAGCTTTCTTTCTTGTACCATCTCGGACTAGCTGCCTAGGAGTGGCAGTGCCACAGCTGCTTGGGATGTCCTGCAGTTGTCAAAAGAAACTCCCCCATAGATTTGCCTGCAGGCAATCTGATGGAATGATGTGACTCTTCAAGTGAGTTCTTCCTAGATAACTTGAGCTTTTATCAAGCTGACAAAAATCTACACAGCACAAATACTGAAGAAAAATGAGAAAGGAGGTGGGGAGAAAGAGAGAGAGAAGAAAGAAGGAAGGAGGAAGGAAATAAGAAAGGAAGGAAAAGAGGTTTCCTAAAATCCCACCTATACCATGGGCCTGATTTTTTCAGTGTAGGGAAACTCTTAGGGAGAACAGCACATAACCTGAAAGGAAATAATTGTGTTCTCTGGGATCATAAATTCAAGGGATGTCTGGGAGACACCATGATAATTTTAATCCATGCTGTCAGTCTGCAAGCACCTCCTGAAGTACCCTGCATCTTTCCTTCACCTATGGGACCTGTCTTCTCCCTCTCCATGTGGCAACTGTGTCTACTATGATCACTGAATAGATGGAACAGAGCAGGTAAAAACAGCGATATTTATTTGTCTTCTATTGTCCCAATCTCATATTTGTGATGGGTTATGTCAGAATATGCCATTTTGACATATGAGTTATTTTGAGATGAAGAAAATGGGCAACCAGCTAAGGCACAAAAGCCCTTCCCTTGTCTCTTAAATTCTTGCCTTTATAAAGAAAATGTTCATGTTTACAAAGAGTTCATTATTAATATTACCCTTGCAGGCCAAGAGCGATGCCAACACAGGGTTTATGATCCAAGGGACTCAGCAACAGAACACAGCAGTGTTTACTCCTTGGATGTTTTCTGCTCTTCTTCGTTCCTCTCTAGCTTCCCCATAACGACCACACCCTGTACACCTGTCCTTTCTATAGCTCAGAAAAATACGTAAATTCCAACCACTTGTCTCCTTTTGTTAGTGAAATTTTAGGGCAAAACCATAAGTTTCAACAGTGCTAGTGGACTTGGCTTGTTCGCCAGTTCCAGTAATGCTAGTTAGAGAGCAGCAGTGGCAAAAAACAGTGAAAGAAGACAGAATCAGTTTGTGTCATCTTCAAGATGTTAACATGAGCCATCTAAATAGAAGGTCTAGGTGTATATGATGAAGCGGTCTTGGTCAGGGTGTGGTTTAGTTGATCATTATCCCATTTCTGGGTCTGTAAGGAGTTTAGAAGAAGTCTTTATTGCATGAGGGGAGCAGTCCATTTGTCATATGGTGGCTATTCCTACTCTGGGGTGTAGCCTTTCCAACTGGATAATTGCCCTCATTTGGGATGAGTGTACTGGCTCACTGGTGCTCCAAGGTAGTTTCAGTCCCTTGTCATAAAGATATCCATCGATAATGATTTCTTTTTTCTTCAGACCCACAGTGAGTGCAGGTTCAGTAGCCTTGGGTGGGCAGGTCTGAGACAGAACATTGTAAATCTAACCAGACAGTCAGATACACAAATGTGATGGACACAGACTGAAGGCAGAGGCGCCAGACTTTCATTCTGCTTTTATTACCCTGTGAGTTCAAGAGAGGATTCAGTGTTTCTATAAATAAAAGTAGTCTCAAATTCTGTTATACTTTGTGTCTTACATTTTTGCTTGTCTATCTATAATTACAATTATTTTTCTCCAGTTAATTTATGTTTGTTAATTTCATTTGTAGACGAGCCTTCTAACCAAAAAAATGGCAGATTGTTCTTCCTCTATTACGGTCTGTCTATGTATTTGTGCTAAAAATGCCTTTATCTCCTTATTCCAATTAAAAAGACATTTTTCTGCATGGGGTTGGGATATGGAGAATGGGTAGGAACTAGTGGACAGGAAGGGAGGATTACTGTTTACAATTGGCTGAGCCTTTGGTTTACAGGTGGGAAGCCTTGTCAGGCCAGTATTAACATGGGTTTCCTATGTGAGGTAACGGATAAAGCTGATTTGTTCCTCTGTGGTGACCCTGCCACTGAAGTGCCCTTGAAGATGGGGACATATTCTGAGAACTGCATTATAAGGTGATTTCAACTTGTGTGACTCTTCCAGCATGCATGTTCATAAGCTCAGACAGCCACATCACTGGGAGATATCACCTCAAGAAATACCATGATATATGTAGACAATCATTAGCTAAAACATCTTTATGAAGCACATGGTTCTATCTATGTTTTATAACCCTGTGTGACATATTTCAAATTTATGCAATACAATTTGTTATGGATGACAATATTAAATAGCAAGCAAGCATGAAATCTAGGCAGGTCAGGGTTAGCAGTGCCTTGTAAGAGGTAGAAGGGGCTGTTCCATCTTCTCCACTCAGGGCTGTTTAGTATTCTGGCAGATCTCTGCTTCTTCTTTGGATGGGTTCAAAAGGGATGGCAGCCAATGAATGGATGCTATCTGGGATTTTGCTTAGAAATTCCAAGCAAAGGAAGGAAATGGGTACAAAGGTTAACAGGTTTAAACAAGGTGCCTTGTTGAAAGTGCTTTGCTGCTCCCCAAACCATTATAAACACCAGGGAGCCTAGCATTTCATCAGGCACTCAATGTATGGCTTTGTATTGAACACATCTTTTGGTCTCTCAGTATCCTTGGTGTCACACAGGTTCACTGTTTCCTGACAATGATCCCAATATCTTCCATCTTGAATCCACACAACCATTCTGATTTATCATCAGCCCGTGGCCACAGGCTTCTCACATCGACTCTTTCCCTCTATCTAGTCCCACAGGATTCTCTTGAGATGCAGGAGAAAGAGGCTTATATCTCCCTTTTTTTTTTCTGTCCAGAATTGAATCCACATAACTGTGACGCCTATACCTCCACCACAAAAGTATTTATTATCATTTTCCTCAAGTCCTTATACAACTGCCAGCCCTTCTTTCCTGCTTCTCTGGAAGCTTGAGCTATCTTTGGATTTACTGTGGCTCTCCTTTTCATTTTCCTTCCCACCACCTGTGTGTCTCTTTTCCCTCCCTCTAGTTTCCGTGCCCCCCTTCTGTGCCTCACAGCCCTTATCCACGTTTTCCATTCTGCCACTGTGGACTCCTATTGGATTTCTTATATATTTGCTCAAGGAAGTTGCAAGAATTTGATTTTGGTGACTACGTTCTATAGAAAGTGTGTTTCCTACTAGTAAGTTCTGAAGAATCCCTGCTGTCCTCTGAGTCCTCCTTGCTTGATGTCCTCTCTGCTCCTATTTGTATTCCCTGCCATCTGGCTTGCTGAATTACCCCTGCATGATACAATTTCTCTGTGAGCAACAGGGGTTTTTCCAAGCCACGTTGAGTCATTTGCTACTTGGAGAATGAGGTGAAAGCCAGTGTCCCTTTTGGCAAGTCACGACAGTACCAGAGTCAAGGTCCTGTGTGATCACACTCTACCACTGCACAGGTATTTGTTCCTATCTGTTGCTTTGTCATGCCCTGACTTACATTAACTCTTACATAAAACTCTTATTTTTAAAAAGTTTCTGAAAATAAAAACAGTTTAAGATTAAAGACAGTTTGGGAGGATTAGAATAGTAATCCTCTCCTTCAAGATTTGAAATATATATCTTACCACATTAAAACTCTAAGGCGTCAAAGGTCATTGAATTTGTTTACCATCTCCCAGAATTATTTGTGTAGCCCTTTTTATTTTCTTTCCTTTTCTTTTTTTTTTCTTTTTGATTTTTCACATAACACCTATTAGTTTCCTACTGATGCTGGCTAATTCAGAACATCATTTGAGAAATGCTATGCTGTGCTGCTGTTACATTCATTTTAGAGACAAATTGATATCATGGAACTTCTATGAGGCATATGAAAAATTCCACCTTTGTTATTTCTGATTCTTCCCTTGGGATGGGGTCCTAGGACTGTAGCTTTAGAAAGATAGAGTGAGTGAGAGAGAGAAAGTGTACATTTGCTTTGCTGTAATAGCCATATGAAAGCATTCCACTGATTACAGAGATACTCATTTTACTATCACGTTGCATGTCAGCTGCTGCCTTAGTGTTTCAAATGCAACTTGGGGTAAAGAAGTCATTTCAGCTTGCAGTTCTCAGGTCAAATTCCATCAATGTGGGAAAGCATGGCAAAAAATCAAGACAGGAACCTGGAGGAAGAACTGAAGCAGAGAGGTCATGGAGGAATACCACTTACTTGGTCAGTTGCTGTCTTACACAACTTAGAACTGCTGGGTTCCCGAACTGGACCCCAACTTGGTGACGCGCCCACAGAGAGACACAGTCGGATAATCGATGCAAAAAGCAAGAGGTTTATTAACCAGCGCTGGGGCCATTCTAACTCGCAGGATAGAAGCGGCCCCAAGGAGCAAATGGTGAAGCTTTCTTGATGTCCTCAAAAGCCGCCTGGTGCCTTTCCTCCCAGGTAAATGGGCAGTTCTCCTTGGTCAGTGAATATAGGGGAGCCGCCAATTCTGCAAAGCCGGGGATCCACAGGCGGCAAAACCCAGCCGTGCCCAAGAACTCTCTCACCTGTCGGGGTGTTCGGGTGCTGGATGTGGAGCACAGTCTCTTTCCTTGCTTCCGAAAGCCACCGCCTCCCATCTCGTAGGAGATACCCCAAATAATTAACCTCCTTCTTGCAGAGTTGTGCCTTTTTAGCTGAGGCTCTGTATCCCAAGTCTCCAAGTTCCGTCAGCAGCCGTTGTGTTCCCTTGAGGCACTCAGCCTCAGTCTGGGCGGCCAACAGCAGGTCATCAACATACTGAAGGAGGGTTACCTGTGGATTCTGCTCTCTGAATGGGGCAAGGTCCCAATGGAGTGCTTCATCAAATATGGTAGGTGAATTTTTAAACCCTTGGGGAAGCCGGGTCCATGTCAGCTGCCCAGTTATGCCAGATTCCGGATCATGCCACTCAAAGGCAAATATAAGCTGGCTAGCTGGGCTTAGCGGCAAGCAGAAAAAGGCATCCTTTAAGTCTAAGACGGTGTACCACACTCTCTCAGGTGGCAAAGCACTCAGCAAATTATATGGATTAGGAACAGTGGGGTGTACATCCACCACTCGTCTGTTGACCTCTCTTAAGTCCTGGACTGGCCGGTAATCGTCGGTGCCAGGTTTCCGTACCGGCAACAATGGGGTGTTCCAGGGGGACTGACATCTTTTAAGTACCCCCAGTTCCAGTAATCGATGAATGTGGGGTCTGATCCCTTCCTGAGCTTCCTTACTCATAGGGTACTGCCGTACCATGACAGGGGTGGCAGAAGCTTTCAATTCTACCAGGATGGCAGGTTGGTACTTCGCCAGTCCCAGGCCAGCGGTCTCTGCCCATGCTTTGGGGTAAGTCTTAAGCCACCAGTCAACATTCTTTCCTTTAAGTTGGCGAGGGGTCTCAAAGAGTCTATACTCATCTTCTAGTTTAACTGTAAGGGCCTGAATAAGCCTTCCGTCTCATCCTTTACTTGGGGCCCATCTGGTAGGAAATGTATTTGGGCCCCCATCTTGGTCAGGAGGTCCCGCCCCAACAGCGGGTAGGGGCACTCTGGAATGACTAAGAAGGAGTGGGATACCCGGCCCGCACCGAGATCCACCGTTCTTCGGGTAGTCCATGAATAAGATTTGTAGCCAGTGGCCCCTTGGACCCACGACCGTTTGTGGGATAACGGTCCCCCAGCTTGGAGTAGCACGGAATGTTCAGCTCCAGTGTCAACTAGAAATTTAGTAGGTGTCCCCTCCACTCTAAGGGTTACCCTGGGTTCGGGGAGGGGTTCCGAACCCCGTCCCCTCTAGTCGCTATCCTCCTCCAGGGCCAACACCTTATGATTGGGTACCTTCTCTGAAGGCCGGCGGGCCCCCCTTTTCTTAGGGCAGTCTCAAGCCCAATGTCCTTTTTCCTTACAGTAGGCACATTGGTCTTTATCAAGCGGCTTGCGCCTTCCGCTCTGCATCTTCTTTTCTCTTTCTATGTTCCTTCCTTCCCTGACTGCAGTGGCCAATATCCTAGTCAAATTCTTTTCCTGCCTCTTCTCCCTCTTTAATTCCTTTTCATCTTGTTCCTTTTGTTTCCTTAGTGTAAAAAACCTTGTCCGCTACTTGTACTAGGTCCCTCAGCGACTTGTCTTGTAATCCCTCTACTCTCTGTAGCTTCTTTTTAATATCCTTGGCTGATTGATCAATAAAGGCTACCGTAATCGTCGCCTTGAAGTCCTCGGAGGCAGGATCGTATGGAGTATACTGTCGATATGCCTCCATTAGTCGCTCCAGGAATGCAGAAGGCGATTCCTCAGGTCCCTGCACTACTTCTCTGACCTTAGCCAAATTAGTGGGGTGGCGTGCCGCCCCACGGAGACCCGCCATTAGAGTCTGGCGGTACCGTCGGAGGTGCTCCTTACCTTCTGCCGTGTTGAAGTCCCACTGGGGCCGGGTCAAGGGAAAGGTATCATCAATTTCATTAGGCAGCTGGGTGGGTCTTCCGTCTTGCCCGAGTACGTTCTTCCGAGCTTCCAGCAGGACCCTCTGCCTCTCCTCTGTAGTGAGAAGAGTCTGTAACAGCTGCTGACAGTCATCCCAGGTGGGCTGGTGGGAGTGAAGGAGGGAGTCTAACAAGTTAGTAAGGACCTGAGGATTATCAGAAAAGGAGGGATTCTGATTCTTCCAGTTATAGAGATCAGCCGCCGAAAATGGCCAGTACTGTAGGGGTTGATTTCCCTCAGCATCTGGGGGACCATAGGCTCGGAGTGGGAGTGCCACCGTTGTATCGGGGGTTGCCGCCCTTCTGCTTCTGGTTCCGGTGGCTGGTCCCCCCAGTCCTTCCTCTACCAGGGGTGCGCTTGGCAGCGGCGCCGGTGCCGCTGCCCCCGGAGGGAGAGTAGGAGGTTCCGCCATCTGTGGAGTGAGAGGGACAGGATATGGGGGAGGGAGATCCAGAAGAAGTAGATCTCGATTGGAGTCTTCCGGCAGGACTTCCTTCTTTTCGGGGGTCTTTCCACTGGATCCCTGGGCGGTAGAAACCGCCAAGACTTCAGTGGTGCACAGGCCTGGAGGGACAAAAGGCTTTAACCATGCAGGAGGTTCTTCCACTAAGTGTTCCCAGGTGGTGATGTACGGAACTTGGTCGGGGTGGCCCCCATGCTTCTGAATCACTTTAAGTTTAACCTGTAGAATAATATCAGGAGAAAACGTCCCCTCCTGGGGCCATCCAACCCCGAAGGTTGGCCATTCAGAGGTACAGAAGATCTGCCATTTTCTCTTCCTCACTAAAAAACCCATATTCCCTGCCAAGTCCCTAACTTCAGACCAATGTTTTAGAGTAAGGGTCAAAGGGGTCGTCGCTGTCTGTCCCATCGTCAAGTCAGTCACAATTAACACAGAAATCACACACAGAGAAAGACAGAACACAGATAGCAGACAGAATTTCCCTGCCGGTTTCTGCCAAATCAAAAGTATGGCAGAGGTTCCAGTCAGATGCCACGGGGCTGCCTGCCCCCCGGCTCAGACAGAGAGGAAACCTTACGGTGTCCCCTCCAAAAAGAACTCCACTGGAGCGTCCTCCAGGGTCGGTCTTGGCTTATACTGTCTCGGTGAGCCTAAGCCGCGTGGAGGGATCCTTACGGACCACACCACAGACCGTTACAGACACAGTTCTGGCCAGTTACTTATCCCAAACAGACAGGCAGACAGGTTAACAGACAGACAGATTGGCGATCGCTCTTACCTCCAAAAATCCGGGCTGCTGGTCTCTGGGGCACGTCAATATCCCGGACGAGCCCCCAAACTGTTGGGTTCCCGAACTGGACCCCAACTTGGTGACGCGCCCACAGAGAGACACAGTCAGATAATCGATGCAAAAAGCAAGAGGTTTATTAACCAGCACTGGGGCCGTTCTAACTTGCAGGATAGAAGTGGCCCCAAGGAGCAAATGGTGAAGCTTTTTATACAGTTGTTGGGCATAAACCGAATTGGTACAAGTTGATTGGTTCCCAAATTGTTTTCTCATTTTGATAGGTAGGGGCCAGTTAACCTTTAAGTTGATGATAGCAAGGTCACGGGCACCAGGAAATGTACACTTAGGGTAAAGTCCCTTGCCCAAGGCTATTAGGCAGTGCCTGTAGCCGCCGCTCATTTTAGGAATGTGGGCTGGGTCACAGTGCTCTTGAATTAAGCCTGACAATAATTGTTTTATGGTTTCTGGGGTGGGCTAGTTCCTGGAACAGGGAGTTCTGGAATGTACAACAATTATTGTATAGAGTAGAGAAAGCCTAAGTTCCTGTTAAGAGTTTAGGATTAATGACCAGGGCCTGGGGTCTCCAGCCTCACAGCACCACCTTCCCAAGAGTTGCAGTGCCCACAGTGAGATTGTCCCTCTCACATCAACAATCAACCAGTACACTGTAGAGTTGCCCACAGGCTAGTCTTAAAATGCATTTTTTCATTTAAGATTTCCTCTTCCCAGATGTAATTTAGAACTGTGTCAGGTTGACAGAACCAACCAGTATAGCTGCTTCAGTCAGATGTCATGAATATAACATGGATAAGTCTTTCCCATAGTGTCTTAGTTAGGATTATTATTGCTGAGATGAAACACTATATGACAGTTTACCCCTCTGAAGGGGGTGGAACCTGGGGAATGGAGCCTAAAATCGAGGCACACTAAAGTCTCAAGCAATATCAAACTTTATTCAGAGCACCAGACAATTTATACTGTGAAAGCGAATCAAGGTCACATGAATAAAATTCTCACAAATTAAAGCTGTATATAACCAGAAGGACAAGACATGCTGCAGGTGGCAAAAATGTGTTTTTTCCATTGAGGCTTATAAACAAATAACAATAGCCAGTTGTAATCAATAATCTAAAACAAACTCAATTCTATCCATTACACTTGGGAGGGCCACAAAAGCACATTCCAAGTATAATTCTGTGTTTTTGAAGAAACTGAGGTGTAGAGGAATAGGCCTGTGTGAAAGCTAGGAGGGGTCTGCATTCCAGGGATCTATAAGAAGGAATAAGTAGTCAGAGGTCTGTGGGGTCTAGATGGAATGTAGAAAGAATGTAAAGAATGTTGGCACACACCTTTAACTCCAGTAAAGCAGTGGTAGCAAACATCTTTAATCCCAGTATTCAGAAGGCAGTGGTGGCCCATGCCTTTAATTCCTAAGACAAACACAGTATGGAAGAAGGCAGAGCTCAGAAGGAGTCAACGCCACACAGGAAGTGACATCTGAGATGAGTCAGAGTGAAGGACAGGCAAAGTGACGAATCAGAGCAAGAGTTAGCAGAGTGAGTCAGAGTAAGGACATACCCAGCTCTCATGAGAGAAAGGCAAGCTCTCAGCTCAGAGTCAGTTCAGTCAGTGAGTTCCAGAGTCAGTTACAGCCAGTTGCAGCCCAGTCAGTTACAGAGGCAGAATGGATCAGTAAGAGCTCATGGGGAGAGCAGAGCTTGCCAGAAAAAGTCTGTATCAGACAGGAAGAGTGGGTTGAACCAGAAGAGTCGAAGTTCAGAAGGAGCTAGTAAGAGTGGCTCAGTCAGCAGTAGGTCTTGGAGGCTGAGACTAAAGCCTTCTAGGTCTGAGCTAGCATCTTACAGGTTTTAGATTGTACAAAGGCTGAAGTCTTCCAGTTCTAGGTTTAAGATTGGACTGTATAGAGGCTGAAATGCTCTGCGGCTCCATTACAAAGGAGCCAATAAATTTAATTAGCCAATGAATAAATCATCTTTGAGCCCGAATCTACAGCTACATCTGGTAGCTATGTCTACAGTGAGGTCACAAAGACTCTTGTTCTGTTTTCTTGGAGTTTTCTCACAAGTACTCATAATTCCCCTTGCAGGACTCTATCTCACACCATGTTCTGACACATGACCAAAGCAACTTGGGGAGGAAAGGGTTTATTTGGCTTCCACATCACTGTTAATCATCAAAGGAAGTCAAAACAGGACCTCAAACAGGGCAGGGACCTGGAGGCAGAAGCTGATGAAGAGCCCATGGAAGGTGCTGTTGACTGATTTACTCATGGTTTGCTCTGCCTGCTTTTGTATGGAAGCTAGAACCACCAGCCCAGGAGTGGCCCCAGCCACAGTGGGCTGAGACCTCCTACATCAATCACTAATCAAGAAAATCCCTCATAGTCATGCCAATTTCATGGAGGTATTTTCTCAGTTGATGCTCCCTCTTTTCTGATCATTCTAGCTTGTGTTAAGTTGACATAAAACTAGCCAGGACATATAGCAAAGGGGAAATAATAAGACCTGGTAAAGATATATTTTCTGAAAATCTCTCTGGGACAACATATCATATGGTAATACCCATGCATGGTATTGATTTTGTCTTTTTCTGTAATTAAGCAACCCCTCAAGTCATTCATGCTTCTCTTTGCCCACATTTTCTTCATGCACTATCTCTTTTCTGTGACACCTGTGAAGACAGCAGTCTTTCTCATGGCAGACATTTTATTCTCATGGCCCAGTACCAGGATCAGACAATGTGGAGAAACTCTAAATGATTCTTAGGCTAATGACTCCACAGTCAAACACTAGAGGAGAACTGATATTTTGCCTTCCACAATTGGCACCTAACAGATAAAGGTTATGCAGTCCTTTTATAGACAAGGGAAACTTGTTAATTGAGAAAAAAAATTAGAAATGATTTCAGGGCGAAGTAGTATAGTGTCTTAATATCATAGATAGGGTGTTATTTTTCTTACACACAAGGAAGTCTGGGAACAAATGGTTGCTAATAGTAGATAAAGTTTTTTCCAATAATGCTACCAAGATTCACTTTCTATTACACTATCCTAAATGTTCTTATTGTTCACATTATACACATTGCATCTTCATCACAAGAAGGATAAAGAGCTCTAAAGATAAAAGGCATATTGAATGGGTATGTTTTTCCAGCAATGTCATTTGATAAGAATTCATATACCATCTTAGAAACCATTCCATCTCCTATACCAAAGACATTCACTTCCATCTCATTTTGAAGAAGAAGACTCTTTAAGTCACAAGGAAAACAAGAAGAGACTAGAAAGATTATATTAGGCACAGGCTAAAGAGAACAGAAATTGATTGTGAACTGAGTTTACTGCAAAAGACAGATGTTGGACTCAGCTTCTTTTGTTACAACTGGAAACTAAAGGCAAATTTACATCTTTTACCAGTTTACTTGATTAGCTTTTCATTTCTTATGCGCACAATTTTCTGGATAACACTACTAAATCCTGGAAGCAATCTACTCTCAGAATTTATGTAGGTAAATTTTGCTATTAATGGTATTTTTGTTCTTTAGTATGGTATGTATGTGATTAACATCTCTAAAAAGAAAATGATAGCCAACAATGAAATTTCATTGCACAATAGATTTTAGAATAAAAGAAATTGTTCTTTTCATTTGGTTTGCTTATATTTATAAGCGCTTGGTAGTTATTTTGTGTAATTAAAAGAGAAGTAATTGTGCTGCCACAGGCATTATATGGACTCCTTCTCATGTGTAGCAACACATTCCAGTTTCTGGACAAGGATGTGTTATGTCTCTTTCCTGTGAAAATTGTGAACTGCTAAGAAGTCTGACTGAATCAGAGATAGCTGACCATTTTAAGAAAGCCCTATGTACACGGAGATGTTCCTGTTCCAGTATCTTGTTCTCTGCTTCCTGTGATTCCAGACTGCCAAACACTTAGGGATTTGGAAGACATGGGAGGTAGGGATGTCTCTTTACTTGTGATTCGTCATTAGGCCCAGAAGAGGGAAGAGCCTTTGACTTTGTTTTGATGAGAAGCCATTGGGTATAGGGAGAGGGTGTTGTTGCTAGAGCTGTTATAACAAAGAACAGGTTTCTTCTCCAGACAGCTTTCTTCCCCAGCAGGAAGCTACTCACAGTTCGTTCTTTAGGCTGGATGTTCAGTATCATGGAATCACTAGGGATTCCCTGAGACCTCTCTCCTTGGCTTTTATGTGGCGGTCTTCTCCTTGTGTCCTTGTTTTGACTACCTTCTGTGTGTGCCTGGGTTTTAATCTTCCCTTCTTGTAAAGATAGTAGTCATCTTAGATTAGGACCTACCTCCATGCCCTCATTTTGCCTTAATTACCTCTTTAAAGACTTTGCCTCCAGATGCAGTCATAATTTGAAGTACACGGTTCAGCTAACAACAGAAAGGTAGAAGAGAGAATAGTTTTAGGATGTGTTCGTTTCTCAACATACTCATGTTAAAAAACCAGAATCTTATTTACTTCTGTCACTATTTTCAGGAGAATTTGCCTTTTCTGCGCAGACATCATGGTGACAGACACTCATCACAAAGAGCAGCAGTGGTGTCTATTAGAGCTACAGTGCGCACTAACAAGCACAGCATACATGTGAGCACTCAAACGCACATGCTCACACCATCTGTTTTGCCCTGCTTTGAATGCTGTTATCAGGTACCCAATACCCAAACCAAGAGAGCCTCCTGCTGCTCATTGTAAAGGACAAGTTATAATCACTCAGAGAGGCCAATGTTAGTTACAGAAGCCAAGAGTTTATATGATTTTTACAAGGGATTTAACATTTTGGATTTTATTTTTCTGTTTGTGTGCTTCAAAAGTAGCCAAGTAACATTAGATTTCATTTTCTTAGTATTTTAAACATTTTAATAGAAAGTTTTTACTTTGTTACTTTGTTTCACCAACAAAAGGACTGTCATGAAACCAGCCACACTAAACCTTGTGGTTTTTAAATAGGATAAAAATCTCATGATTTGTGGGAAGACATATGGATGCTCATATTTTGAAGAAGCTTCTTGAAGTTTCCAGTTCTCCAACTGTTTGTTGTGCTTCACCCCACTTCATAGAAGTCTGTTTACCTTTATTCTTTACAGGGATGGAAACAATGAAAAATTCAAGTTAATTTTGTTATATAGAGGTGGCTTGAGACACTCTAGGCTTAGTTTACTTGTGTGGAGAGAGCGAAGGCTCTAGAAAGTAGCAGTGAGTCTTGAGGACAGGAAGGAAGCTTCATTCTCATGTACTCTTGTTCACCCTGAGAAGTGAGGCCACCCAGAGGCTGTGAGAGCCACTGGCTATTCTTACATTAAAGCAAAATGCCTAAGATGTCCAGAACATCTCACCACAGAGTTTAGTTTGCAAATGTCATTCTCTACTGCTGATTTTTGTGCTACAGCAACAGATACCGAAGCCCTGGGAGCCTGATTGATTCTTATCTAATCCTGAGCCCCACAGGGCTTTTAGGTAAAGGCTGGCCCTATAGCATGACCTGAGAGCAACGAGGACAGACAGACAGACGTGGTTCTTTTATGTGTTCTTCAGATGGCCTTTTGTGGTCCACCTTGATTACCATTGCTGCTGGAACCCAAATAGGTCGTCATACTAGATGTGGCAGAAGTTGACAGATTTATACCCACTTAAAATCTACTTTTACAATAAAATATTCAGGGCCCCAGAATATGGACACCTCAAGCTGGGAAGTGATAGAATGACTACGTCAAGGGTCTGACCAAACACATTGAAGCAAATGGTGAGAGGCAGCTCTATATTTTGTCTATTACTATGACACTGCTAGTGTCTTGAAATTTGAGCAAGCATTAGACACAACTGCATGTTGAGCCTAAGCCAGGCAAAAAATTATTTGAAGGACCAAGCTTTGAGGGTATGGGAAGTCTTTGAGGTACAGGCTATCCCTATGGCATGACATGAGAGCACTAACTAACTAACTAATTAACTAACTAACATGAGGGCTAGCTCACTGTTACGCTGAAGAATTTGCCATAGATGATGGGAGAAGAAGTATAATTGGACCCTGAAAATGATGGTTAATAACATCCTGACATGAATTACTCAAAAACTTGAACTATCCAAAGCAACAAGAAGATGGCTGTGTATATAGTAAGAGTTGAAATCTGTAAAT
Source organism: Cricetomys ansorgei (assembly GCA_026225945.1). Taxonomy (NCBI): domain Eukaryota; kingdom Metazoa; phylum Chordata; class Mammalia; order Rodentia; family Nesomyidae; genus Cricetomys; species Cricetomys ansorgei. The sequence continues at coordinate 11,622,546 of JAMJFZ010000239.1, read as the reverse complement.
TTCTGAAAGGCGAATGTCATAAACTACAGGTGTATACTGGGATATTAAAATGTTTGTGTGCATTTTCAACATTGTAATTTGAAATATAATGTCTATAATTTGGAAATTTTTGAACATATTAGGCAAGTTATTTCTGGAAGACATAAGATTTTGCCAGTATATTTTTCCCCTGGAACTAAATATTTCACAGCTTTTGAGGTCTATTTTTAAGAAGGTTACAATGTTTTTAATCAAATCTTCCCAAGAAAAAAAAATGAAGAAAATGTAGCTGCCCTGTTCCTGCTCACCATTCAGGGAGAGAACAGAATATTTAAATAAACTATAATACAGGGGGCTGGAAATGGTGTGCTGACAGAAAATAATGCTTTGTTTTCTCTTAATTTCATTTAAATTCAGGGCAAGAACTTAGAAAATTCCAATGATTACTTCTGGGACTTTAAGTGAATTTTAATCATTTCACAGTTCAGCCTTTGAATGTGGACAGAGAGAAACTTCCAAGGCTCCTGATTATAATGAGACTGCATAGTGTGGATACTCGTTGAGGAGGAACCTGTGACACTTGGCTTTGAATATAAAGAGGTAGGTTGAACCTGCCAGAGAGTAGCATGGTCTGAACTGCTGTGCACCCGAACGTAGAGCAACTGGGATGCTTTTTGCAAGAAGAATTTTCTGTCAAGCTGTCATTCTACTGATTGTTCACACATCCAAGTGTAGACTTCATACAATCACAAGAGTATGTAAAGTTATTCTTAACATTTTAAGAGGTGAATAATACTGTGCACTGCCTCCTTTAAAAAGATATGAAAATATTCCATTTAAAAATTTTCAAATAGCTTTCCAGAATTAGTTAGCTATCAATGAGTGCACTTCTAGAAACCTAAACTCTATCATCTCTATTTGTGAATGCCTGCCAAAGAAAAGAGCTAGAATTTTGGTGTAATTGGTGCAAATCTTCTTTCCATAAAAGCTTTCCAAAGATTTCAGTGACTACATAGTGTTACCACTCTGTTTGGTGTCATGAACCTGGGAGAATGAGGCCTAAAAATGAGGTAGACTAAAGTCTCATGCAATGACTGACTTTATTCAGCATCAGGCAATTTATGTTCTGAGGGCATCTGAGGGTTTAGCAAGGTCATGGGAGCAAAGTTCACTTGAGTTCAGGTTGTATACAGTCTAGAAGGCAAGGTCACATTGGTCCTGTATGCTATCATGAGGGACCTCCTGCTTGGAAGCATCATTCTGAATAATGGGTAAGATGACGAGTATGGAAAGTAAAACCCATTCCATTGCTGCACCTGGGAGGGACTCGAAAGCACATTCCAAGAACAATCCATGTTCTGAGGAACAGAGATTGCAAGACTCTTGTCTTGTTTATTTGGAGTTTTCTCATAAGTTCTCAGAAATCTCCTCATACAGCTTCATTCACGGATCCTCTTCTGACATGTAGAAAATGGCTCCATAAAATTATCACCATCAAGGCAGCTGATGTCTGCTCACTAAAGCCCTAAATTCTTAACTCAAGTGTTTGAGTTTATTTATTTATTTATTTATTTATGAGGCAGGAATTTCTCTCTTGTAACTCCAGCCATCCTGGAACTCACTCTGTAGACAAGGCTGGCCTCAAACTCACAGAGATCTGCCTGCCTCTGCCTCCCGAGTGCTGGGATTAAATGCATGCATCACCATCACCAGGCTATTTTTTTTTAAGCTTTAAGAAAGATAGCTTCAGATGGGATTTGTCTAACACACTCAAAATGGGCAGTAGGAAGGGAAAGTATTGTATTAGTTTGCTTTCTGTTTGCTGTGATAAACAACAAGACCAGAGGAATCTGGGAAGGAAATGCTTTAACTGGCTTACATATCCCGATCACAGTGGATTACTGGGAGAAGTCAGGGGAGGAACTCAAACAAGGCAGGAACCTGAGGAACTGATGTAGACGCCATGGAGGATCTCTGCTTACTGGCTTCTCCCCAAGGCTTGCTCACCCTATTTTCTTACACAACATAGGACCACCTGCCCAGAAGTATCACTACCCACAGTCAGCTGGACCCACCCACATCAATCATTAACCAAGAAAATTCTTCACAGACATGCCCACAGGCCAATCTGATGGAGAAAATTTCTCCACTGAAATTTCGTCTTCCCATATTGTTAATTCTGTCAGTCAAAAATAAGACCAGTATCACAAATTTTGAGGCAAATTTCAAGCAAGCATTAATTAAAAACTGGCCAGGATGATGGACACTGTCTAAGTCCATTCCTGGGGTTCCAGAAAAAGGTGACAAAATACATTAGATAGGAGCTATATAGAGGCAAAAGCCATAAGACTATGGTACTTCCCTCCTTTGTCCTATCAGGGCCAAGCATACATCCTGATATATTTCCTGCCTATGTATCACCTATGTGCAACTAAGCACATTCTGTGCAGTTGGGTCAACCAAGCTTTTTTACAGAAGTGAAACCACATGGCTTGAAATTATTTATATAAAAAACAGCATACAGCATTTCAAGAAATTATGTCCTTAGGCAAGTGGGACTTACAGATCAGAAGCATTTTTTTTTTAAATAGATCTCTTAGGCACAATAAGACTTAAAACATAACTTCAGCTTCACAATATATTTCCAGGTTTGTGTCAAGTTGGAAAAAACCAAACAACACAAGCATTTTTCCAAAGACAGGTGGCATTCTTTGAAGCACAGTTGCTCTGCAGCAGGAGGGTGTCGGTGCGAGTTATCCACAAGATATGCATGCCTGGATCTGCAGCCATCCTTTCTTTGCTTTCATTTCAAAGACATTCCTCATCTTTCTCTCCAAATCCCTCCCATGTGTTTATCATGTGCTTGTGGTCCATCCGTTATTTATTCTCTTTATTTTAGGGCATCCTCTGTCTTGGCTTTTTCCTTCATGGTTTCTAATCACACCAGAATTACTTTACTGTAAAACAAATTCCCTCTTCTAATGCTGCTCATGCACCTGCCTTTTCCTTAATTAAGCTATGAGACAGCAATAGCTGGCCAGCCTTTCCTTCCCTAAATCATTTCCTGTTGAAACCTTCTGTGGCCTATCTGAAAACCCCACAGAAGACTTTGTACCACCCCAGCCAAGTGCCATGTTTAACTAAATCTTTCCCAATCTCACTGGAGCAGTTTTTAGCCTCTTTTATCTTATAACTCTTTTCTTCCTTGCTTTCTAAGAAACCAACTGCTCCCACACTGCCACCTCTCCTACTTCCCATTGCCCTCAATCTGCCTTTTATACTTGTTGTCTTCTCTTAAAGAATGTTCCGCATCTCCCAGCACCCTTGTCTCCCATCTTCACTATCTCCTGGCTGGGGTTTGCGGTAGCCTTTACTGTCACGACTTTGTAATCTCTGAATTCTCTACAAGGTGCCCTGATCGGCCCAGAGGATGCTATTAACTGTTGCTCCCTCAACAGGCAGGACTAGACTGACTTCTTCACCTCGTCTCTGAGGCTAAAGCTTTGCCAAGGATCCCTGCCTGGTTTGTGGCAACATCAGGTTGGTCTTGGTGATAGCAACCCCTGAGAAGCAGAAGAGCAGAACAACAAAGCTGGAGGGACTAGGAGCAACGGAGGTGAGGCTCCTTTGTAGATGCCTTACTAGCATCAGAATCACAAGTGTATAACAGAGCTCTGCTTTGCGATCAGCTCAAGTTTTCATTCATCACCAATGGAAATGGGAGAATTGGCAGTTGGGAAGTAAATGCTTGTTTGTTTCACATAGCCTAAATTTTCTGGTATTTAACAAGATTCTGGATTGTGTTGACTTGAAACAAACATTTTTTTAAACTATCAGCATAATAAAAATTAAACTCAGCTTTGCATGTGCCTCATAAATTACTAAATTCTTTGTTCCAGAATAGAGATAATAGGGAAAAGGAATAAGGTGTTTAAAAAAAAAAAAGAATAAAATTAAATGAAAAGGGAAAAGACAGCCTTGAAATGCTCTAGGTTGTCATCGATGACTGAATTTACTTTGCTAATAGAGTTAATAGCACACCAATATGGTAAGAATTACACAGTAGAAAACAAATAGCTATTATCAAACAGCATTCAGCCATTAGCATCAAGCTCATTGAGAATATCACTTTGATCACTTTTGTTCTTATTACATTTCAGCCTGTAATAGTTCTTGGGAAATAAAAAATGCCAAATAAATAGATGGATGAACGAGGGGCAAAGCTCAGCTTGTGTGAGGCAAAAGTTTCCATTACCAGCACTGCCAAAGGAAGCAGAAAAGAGACCTCTTTTGCCTAACCCCTTCACTGTGCAGTAGGTCCCTTCTACATGTGTTCAGACCATATTTTAATTTTTCTATTGCATTATTAGTCAAGTTCACTTATCACTCAAGGACCGTTCCTCAAATACCTCTCATGTATCTAACTTTACAAAGCAGTGAAGATAGTATATAATCTATTATGAGTTGTTCTGATAAGAGACAAGTACCATACCAGAGGTTATTAAGGAAAGAAAAGGAAATTGAGGTATTCAATGGCCTTGGTACAGAGGAAAAAGGGTTAATATGTTTCTAGGCTTCAAGAAAGATCTGTTAAATAAACTGATACTGATTTACAGGGAAATTGTATGTCTGACTCATCTCTGCATCTCTGGAATTCTGTAGAGTTTGAAATACAGATCTTGTTTAATTATGCATGGAATGAATGTTGTAAGCAAACTCAATCTTGGAAAAATTGGTATGGGTCACAGCAAAGAGGTAGGCTAGTAGGATAAAGGTCTTGCATCTGAAGGATACTCAAGACCTTAGGTATGAGGCTAGCAGGGCAGGGTGGACAGGAGTCAGGTCTATGAGCCATTAGTACCAGATTTTCATTGGGTAAGCAGGGAGAGGAGCATGGCATATAGCTGGAGATGAAGACCTGCTATTTGTCAAGGTTAACTCAGACCCCTGAGGAGGTTGTACACTGAAAAATACTAGGAGGGCAAATAAATGGTCGGTGATTGTATTTGCTATTGTAACAATATATATGCATATGAGTATTTTGATATATGGTTTTAAGACTTTTTTGTTTGGAATGCATCACTAGTATGATTATATATTATATGCATGGTTTCAAAATTATTGTCACATTAAATATTCTACTTTTGAGCTTTCGGTGACCATTTCTCTTGTTATTAAACATTCACTGCCAGTGTGCTTTATATATGGGTGCCTCTATGTTCATTATTTGAATATTCAACTGCTTCTTTAGCCAGCTCCTTATTATTTATTGGTCATTCAGGTTTCATGTATTTCTTTGCTTGTTGTATGAATCTATGGTTGACTACTATTTCTTATCAGACTTATGGTTAATAATCAACTCCAAAGCCAAGCAACCTTTGGAAGCACATAGTATCTCTGCTCTTAATTATACTTTGTAATTTAATTCCATGGTCTCCTTTGGCTAGGTTTAGATTTCTATTTCTTTATTAATATAATGCAAGAGGTCAGTTAAGAACAGCCAAGAGTAGTCTTTAGATTTTCCTGGAGATGAATACCTGCCATTCTTTCACACAGATAAAAATGCCCCTCAGACACTTGCTCAGGAGGTGGGGAGGGTTTTTAGAAGGTATGTGTTCCCCCTAGTGAAAGCATGACAAGCGAACCTGTGCTGGGTCACAGGAGCTCATGTTATGACTGTTCCTGCTCTTTAGGACTGAGGTAGAGAATATCTTTTCCCTGGTCAACCGTAATGTTTCGTCAAGTCCTAAAAGGCCAAGGGAGCAGACAAGCATTTGTTGTAAGTTAAAATTCATGTCCTAATAACACATGTCCTTCTACGGTTTGGGCAAAGCTTGAGTGTCTGTGAAGACTCCGCCGTGAATGGAGTGAGTGCAGTCTCTGTCCCAAAGACGATGGTAGTGGGAAATGCTATAACTTTAAGGGAAGGGGCCCAGTGAGAAGTCCTTAGGTTACTGGGACGTGGTCTCTGAAGGGAGTTCTGTAACCCAGGATGGCTGTAAACACCCAAAGATGGCTCACCTCATCTGTCTGTTCTCCGTTGGAGTCTTAACTACTCCCCCTACCCCGGAACCATTGCTGTTGGCCATGAGGAAATGCAGCCAGTGTTGCTAACTTGACACAATGTTGCTGGCTTGATCTTGAGCCTCCAAGACTCATAAACGTTTTCATGAATAGTTTGTGTAGGTACTTTATTACAGGAATGCAACGCATGGAAAGTGAAGATACCCTGAAATTTTGAAAATAATCCAGAATGGAATGTTATATGGACATAAGGAATTCATATAAACGACTACATTAAAATTGAGTCACTGGGGATGGCCATACTCCATATAATTGGTACCTTGCACAAAGAAGAAGTTTACAACCAGACGCACGCATACAGGGGAGATTACATTAAGAACTATTTGGGAAAAGGCAGTCGTGTGAAGACTACTACGATGCTCCAACAGCCAAAAAGTATATTCAGCTGTCAGGGGCTGAGAAAGTAGGGATCATTCGCTCACGACTTCAGGAGCGCTACCGTGGACTCCGTGACTGTAGAGGTCTAGTTTCTAGGGCAACAAGTCAATGCATTTCTGTTGTTCTAAGATACTTTGTTATGACATCCCTAGAAAACTGATTAAAAACTTGTATACTATGTCTAAGAGGACCAAAAGTGTTTGACCAGGGAATGCTGAATATATAGGATTTATTGTAGACCGGCTGCCAGATGAATCTTATGTATTCATCCATCCATTCATTTCTTTTGATATATACTTACTTAGTATAAATCAAATCCCTCTTATCTCATTTTCTAATGAATCAGTGCCGCAGGGATGTAGTTTGGAATAGTTTGCTCAGTTGCAATAGTTCTAGAGATAAATTATCTTGCCTCTTTCTCTTTCCTAATTGCCAAATAAAACATTTCTGCAGGAAAGTCATATGTGACTGTCAGTCGTCCCTCTCCCACCGATGGCACGCGTTTCCCTGCTTGGCGATTCTGCCCGCTTACTTTCTTTATAAATAAGTGGTGTTTTGCTTTAGCCAACTGACTTTGATCAGTAAAATATACCTTCATGCACAGAAGATAAGTCTTTATTCCCCATTTCATATATTTCATCTGACAGGAGAAATGAGTCAATTAATTAAGCATTGAAGCCACTGAACATTTACAAGTGTCATCACTTTGTGTGGAAATACTTCATTCCTTGACAACAGTAACTAAGTCTCTCTTGTATCCTGACTTGGTGCAGAGGTGAGGAGTTAGTGTTGGCTCAATGAATATGTACTATGTAGCATTGATAATCATCGAGTTCCCACCTCTGATAGGATGAGACTGGGGCTTGCTGATGCTTCTGTCTATTCAGATTCTCATTCTGTCCCTTAAACTTCATTGCTGTAATTGTGAAGATCTTGGTCAGTTTATTACTACAGTTATCAGGTGCTACAACAGAGTTCATGGAGGTAGTATAACTTTACCAGTTACGAAAAGACTAGAGAGCCAATTCTCAGTTCTTGTGCTGCTGAGCTGTACGAATTTGGAAAAGTACTGAATCTTGCCATCCCCAGAAATATTATTTGTAAAATCAGATTAACAACCTAACAATACTGGTTCACTTAGTTATGACTATTCCATGAAATTGGGATTAGGTTGAGAAAAGCTATTCTAGAGTAAGATGCCATGCACAGTAGTTATCTTCAAAGCTCAACACCATTTCCCCTGTGATCAAATGAGTAAGACAGCACCAACTCACTGCAGATTCTTAAAACAAATTTTTTGAGATATTTATTTTATAATACGGATGTGGTTTGTGTCTAAATGTATGCCTGTGAACCAGGTGCATGCCCGGTGCTCACTCAGGCTGGAAGAGGGTATTAGATCCTCTATAACTAGAGTTACAGGTGTGAGCCTTCAGGCTGCTGCAGTGGATCAAACTTGGATCCTCTGGAAGAGCGGGCAGTGGTTTTAACCACTGAGTTGTCTCTCTAGCCTTTGATTTTCTTTTTATCCACTGGTCCCCACAACGATTCAGCTCCCTTGCAGTTTGCAGAAGAAAATGAGACTGAATCAGGCAGTACTCATACATTGCTTTGGTCTCTCCTTTTTTCTGTCACCATTTAAATTTTCGCCTTAGTTTTATTTGCATAAAGTTATTCTGTATCATATAAAGAGAGGTTTTACATATAGATACCATCTTCAAAGGAATGAAATCTAAAAGCAGTATTTATGACTTTACTCTTGAGAAAAAGGCAAGAGCGGTGGTTTAAGATGAACTCATTTTGCTAAATTACTACAGAAGTTATTTCCTTAACTCCTGAAATTCATAGAGGCAATTCATGAATACCAGAAGAACAGCCCAAAGGCAGAAAGCCTCATGTAACCTCAATAAACAGCAAATTCACCTAGGAGTTCCTGCACAGAAAAAACCCTGGAAGGCCTGGTTGTTTGTTATAGCAGGTGGCATCAAATTTTCAATGTGCTTTAAAAGTAAAGGAGATCAGAGCAATGCTTTTCAGTTTATAAATTCAGGATATAAAATCCACCTCATTTGTGCTAATAGAAAAGCCTAATGTTGATCTTGGCATGACTTTGAAAGCTTTAGACATTAGTGCTTTTCATTAGACATTATCACCATTAAAACTCAAGCACTTTATATAAAAGTAGGCTTTGTTTTCAGATGCCAAATGTAAAACAAGAGCAGTTGAAGATTCTAAATGCAATAAAATATCAAGCAGAAATATGAGGCTACAAAAATGCTCATGTTCATAGAGGAACTGTGGAGTGCTTTTATCCTATGCATGTGGGTAGCTTTACTTCTTAGTTCTTGTCTGATACTGGTATCTTGAATGGTATTTCTGAAACAGTTTCATTTACTCCTACATTTAATGTTAGGACATTTCTGTTGATTCTACATGATCCAGCAAATGCTTAAAATCTTCTTAGGTGCCTAAGATTTTTGACCTCAATCTTCCCTCAATGACTCTGAAAACTCTCAGCACAAATAGTGACAGAAATTGGAAGATGGAATTGCGATAGTGCCAGTCCCTTTATGGCCAGTGGTGTAACATGTCTCCAAGGTATCTTGGGCTGATTGGAATGGGACCATACTGCAGAACTCTATGCACCCCAGCTGGAGTGACCTGGATGAAGAACTTATTATGGGATAATCCAACCCTGCAAGGCTAGACGGGGGCATTGAAATTTGGTTTCTTTCAATTGATGCCCACATGTTTATTTCAGAGGAGAAATGCCTAGCACACATTGAATTATTGGATGCCCTCTATTTACCTGTACAGATGGCTCAAAAGAAAATTCTTCTTAGTCACCTCTGTATTTTTAAAGCAGAATTTTAAAGCTTCTTTCTATGAATGATATAAATCAGGCTGATGCTTGTTTAAAATGCCTCTTCCACTGCAGCCTCTGCTAGTTTTTCCACACAACACTTGTGTGTTAGGAAGTTACATAAAATGTGAACATTTAGAGTTCTGTCAAAAATGAAGACAGGCAGACTACTATTATCCACAAGGTTTCAACTGTACTGCAAGTAGATATGAGTGAAAAATTAAAGCAGGCCATGGCAGATATTTAGTTCCATGAAACAGAAGCACCTTATCTTCCTGAAACACTAGTCATCTCTCTCCTTCCCATCCAATATTTACTCTGGTCTCAGGGACCCTAGCAGGGTCTGGCATGGCTAAAGCAACAAAAATCATCACTAACAAAAAGAAAAGAAAAAAGATACACACGGGCTCCTTTGCATTGAGCATCTGCTTTCCCAACCACTCCAGTCCAACACTAGAGAGTAGGCTGGGGAAGAGGCAGATAGGGTTCCCTCATCTGACAAGTAGTTTCTTACTTGTAAAGGGCTGTGGGAAGGCTGGTTCAAGACAAATCTTCATATAAGAGGATACATGCTGGGAGCTAATGTTTTTTTATATTAATGAGAGTAGAGGCAAACCTTTATGCTAGAGTAAGCAAGGGATTCATAGAAGAAGAAAATTGAGATGAACTACTTTCCAGGTAAGCCTTATCATGAGAGTTACACCATCATAGCCTATAGTGGTAGAGTAAAACTTCAAGTCAGAGGAAAAGTCTCATTAGGAGAGATAGCCACTATGTATAGAATGACGAATGTCCTGCAGGAAAGATGTGGTTCCTGACATATATATATATATATACATATATATATATATATATATATATATATATATACACACACACACATATACATACACATACACAGACACACACACACACACACACACACATACACATAACCACAGCCTAGGTTACCATGAGTGGCAAAAATGGAAAGATGAGCACTTCAGTGTTACTGGCTACATTCAGATCCCAGATCCCAGTAACAAATGGAGTTTCTGGCTCTTTAAGTTTGTGAGGCACGAAAGTAAGTTCTACATCATGGGCCCTAGCTTGGCCTAGTCTATGTACCATGAGTCACAAGACAGGAATGAAAGATGACAGTAAAGCTATAATTTAAGCTTTTCTTGAGCTTTATGTAGTCTTAGAGTTTCTATTTCTGTGAAGGGACACCATGACCACAGCAACTCTTATTAAGGAAAACATTTAATTGGTGCTGGCTAATAGTTTAGAGGTTTAGTTCATTGTCACCATGGTAGGAAGCATGGCACCACACAGACAGACATGTGTTGGAGAAAGACATTTTTTATATATATATATAAATATATATATAAATATCTATATTTATTCTTTATATAGAGAAAGAAGGAGAGGAGACTAGGTCTGGCTTGAGCATTTGAAACTTCAAAGCACATGCCCAGTAACACACTTCCTTCAACAGGGCCACACCTTCTATATAATGCCACTCCCTGCTGACCAAGTATTCAAATCCATTAGCCTATAGGGGACATTCTTATTCAAACCACCACATGTAGCTACAAGGGAAAGGGAGGCTACAAGGTCACAGCACAACACAATTTCTTGTTAAATATTTGTTCAGGAAGATAGAATACAGTGATTTATGTCCTGGCTTCTGGGAGAAAAGGGGTCAGAGAGAAGAAAGAGACTCCATGAACTAATATATAAGGAGTGAGCTTTTTAAAATTTGCATCAGTGATTTATGATTTGAGTATGAAATGTTTGATAAAGGTTGATATGTTGAAGACTTAACTCTAGCTGGTAGTGAGATTTTGGGAGAGGGTGAAAATTTGGGGAAATGGAGCCTATCTGTGGGAAGTGGATTATGATCATATACTAGTAAAGGTTTGCGCTGGTCTTTTCTTCTCTAGTCCCTGTCTGAAATGCGGTGTAGAGCATCCTTGGCCACATGCTCTCGTCACCCATAATGCTCTACCCACATGTGGAGGTTAGGTGAAAGTAACCAAAGCAAATCCCTCCCTCTTTATGTTGCTTTGCTCAGGTTTTTGCCAAAGCCACAAGGAAGTTACCTAATGTAGGTATCTATAAGCACGCGCTTCAAGCAAACTTTCTACAGAAGTAATGGGGAAAGAGAAGATTATGAAATTGTATTTAGAGTTGGATAATCTGGTGGTTTATATGAGACCTTCCTCATAAGTCTCAGGATTAGGAGTTTGGTTTTGCTGGAGGAAATGCATTCCTGGAGGCAGGTGTTGAGGTTTCAAAAGAGTCATTCCATTCCTAGTGTGATTTCTCTGCCTCCTACTTGTGAATTAAGAGCTCTTACCTGTTCCCACCACCATGCCTTTACTCCACCATTGTGGACTCTGACCCTCTGAAACTGTAATCCCAATTAAACGCTTCTTTCATAAGTTGCCTTGTTGATGACATTTATCACAACTACAGAAGTGTAACTAAGACAGGTGACTAAAATATTATATCATCTCTACACATCTTGAAGCCTTTGTATTTGGAATGTATGTATGATGATTGGGGACTAATGAGGAATGGGGGAACTTTGAAAGCATGAAAGAGTTATCCTTAAAGGTAATTAAGGTTTTATTGAAAGTATAACAGTTTTCTTACCAACACTGGGGACAAAATATGACAAAAAATGTTCCCCCTAGGATATTTTTCTGTTTTATTTAAAAATCACAGTGTAGACCTGGAGAGCTTCAGTGCATCTGGTCCTTTTGCTGTAACAGCAAAATAACAGGAGTTTACCCCTCATCTTTCCTGTCAGGTTACCAGAATCACTGCTTGTCTTAGCGTCAGAATTCTTATCAGAGGTCCCATCATTCCTGAAGGTTCTAGAAAGCAGCAGCTATTCCCATATCATGAATAGAAAAGCTCTCAATCGATAATGTCAAGGTTCTATAGAGAATGAAGGAACATGTTGTTGCACAATGGGACTTACATGGGAATTATGCTAATTAGCCTCTGAGAAGAGGTCTGAAAAGAGACCAAGGGGAACTCAGGGGCAATCACACACTGACCTAGAAAGAATAGAGAAAAATCCTTCACCTATTCTAAGGGACTAAGGGACAGAAAACATTGTCTTAAGACCAACTGAGTGGCTGACCTCACACAAATTTTATTGTTCAAATCATATTAATACTTAGAATCCTTGTTTTAACCGAATAGCTATCAATACTATAAAGGTAAAAATATCTCTAGGAAATACATGAAAAAAAGGGTTAGCTAAAGATGGGTTACGTGTGTAAGGGCACTTTCTGCCACCACAAATTCCATACACGAAATGCCTAGGAGTATTCTCACCATGCTGTGTTGTACTGAGGGGCCATAGAATGTTCTCACAGATAAGTTCTCACTATCCACATCTTTTTCCTGCCCTTTCTTGTCTTATCCTTTCCTTTCCTTTCCTTTCCTTTCCTTTCCTTTCCTTTCCTTTCCTTTCCTTTCCTTTCCTTTCCTTTCCTTTCCTTTCCTTTCCTTTCCTTTCCTTTCCTCTCCTCTCCTCTCCTCTCCTCTCCTCTCCTCTCCTCTCCTCTCCTCTCCTTTTCTTTTCTGTTTTTTTCTTTTCTTCTTTGGCTTTTCAAAGCAGGGTTTTTCTGTTATAACTCTGCTGTCCTAGAATTCACTTTGTAGACCAGGCTGGCTTTGAACTCACGGAGACTTACCTGCCTTTGCCTCCTAGTGCTAGGATTAAAGATGTGTGATACCACTGCCTGGCCTGGCTGTCCACATCTTTTAGATGACTACAAAATTTCTCTCTGCAACTTTTATCCTCAGTTCTCTACCCTCTCCTGCCTTTAGAAGTAGGATGCCTGCAGCTCTGGACATTCACATGTCTTTCGGCCTTCTGTTGATGGGACAGTGGCCTCCTTTCCCCCAGAACATTCTATTATGGCCTCAGTTAATGGTCAGATTGATCACTGGTCCTGAGACTGGATGAGCTATGATCTATATGAATAACTTCAGACAACGTGGTAGTATTCCCGAGACTTGCCAGTTATGAGGCTAAAGTGAAGTTGGCAGATAAATCAAGTAGACTGGACAAAAACTCATTATTTGGAGAGAGGTTTGGCCCAGTGCTTGCCTGATGCCTGGGTATCTGCAGGATGCCCCAGTACTGTGGGAGGTCCTGATGCCTTTGGGAAGTCTCAGTGTTTGCTGGGTACCCTGGTGCTTGTGGAACATTCTGGTGCCTGCAAAAGGTCTGGGCCTGTGAGATGCCCTGGTACTGCAGGAGGTCCTGGTGCCTGTGTGATGTCTAGGAATCTGAAAGTTGGTCCAGTGCCTATGTGATACCCAGGCATCTTCAGGATACCCTGGAGTCTGGGAATCCCTGGTGTCTGTGGGATGTCCTGGTGCTTGCAGGAAGAGAGACCCTGGTATCTGCAGGAATCTGGGGGTCTCTTGGATGCCCTGGTGCTTGTAGACTATCAGGGTATATGCTCAGTGTCTGGGTGCCTGGATGATGTGTGGGTGTGTGCTGGAAGCCTAGTTTCCTGCAGGATTGAGCTGTGAGGTCCAACTTCAGGTGAAACTTTGTCATGCTTGGTCTAGGGCTAGTATGGGGCAAGGGAATATCCATCATTAGAGCAGTCTGCTGCCTCCAGGAACCATGGTGTTGCCTGTGATTCATGTTCTTGTCAAACTAGATGGACTTAATTTTCTTTTATTTATTTATGTATTTATTTATTAAGTCATTTTTTGAGGACACAGGGTTGGGAAGGTGGAACAGGGAGGAATGGGGAGGAATGGGAAAAAGGTATTCTTGAGATACATTGTATGAACCTTAAATTATTAATAAAGGCATTGTTTTTTAAAAGGAAGAGAAAGAAGAAAACATTGCAAGGAAAAAGTTGACCAATGGATGGAAGTTGTAATTCTGCATAAGTGGAAAAGAGCCCCAAGTATTAGGAAAAATTGTATATTTTGGTCAAATTACTTACATTCATCAAGGGAATGCTAATGAAAAGAGTCCCACTCAGACAGACTGGAGCTAAAGTGTTCAATTATCAGCATAAAGAATAATACAAAATTATTCAGCAGCAAGTTGTTGTCTTTTTACAGGAAAACACAAACAATTCTGTTACATAAAAGAGCCAAATTTTTAACATAGCAAGACCCGCATTCTCTCCTATCTCTCAAGGGAATAGTGTTGTGATCCAAGAATCTTATCATCAATTGAATTATTATTTGGACAAAAGACAATATATGTGACTGCCATAAAGGTTTGTGATATTTATGTGCTTATATTAAAACAAAATTACTTAGAGACATACTTTAGCCAACTGAGAGTGGCATCAAAATAAAAAGTCACCAGGAATTGATTTATGGTTTGTGCTGGAGACAGTCCTTTCCAAACCTACCTGTTGAATCTCTAATTCCTAAGGTGCTATGTTTGGAGAAGGTGTTTATAAGAGAATAATTATTCAGTTTGGGTGAAATTCTAGAAGTAGATGGATTTGTGACCTTGTAAAGTTAAAGGATAGGGAAATCAATTAATACCCCTACCCAGCTTTGTCTACCTATGCTATTCTCTTATGGCAGCTTAAATGAACTAAAGCAGTATGTAAGAATCCATTCATGGTTGTAACTAGAAACTGAATTAGAGAACCAAGCCTAAAGAGATGGAAAACGACTAGAAGAATATACTATTTGCATGGCTACTGAAATATATGTGCATATTTGAAAATTAATTTTCTGTATATGAAATCCTCAAAGCAGTGACCTGGTTTTTATCTCTCATCTTACTCTGGTAAAAACTAGCTGTTGGATAAATAAGAAAATAGTAAGAATCAAATTGTCCTCTATCTGAGTGGTCCAAAGGGCATAATTCTGTCTTCCCTTGATAAACAAATAAAAGGATACTATTGAAAATTCAAGATTAACACATATTCGTGTTAAGATATAAAATATTCTTTCTAAAAGCAGGGGAAAGATCTAAAAAGCAGTGACTCAAAACTGGCACAGCAGAAGATTAGAAGCAGAAAAGAAGCAAAGGAGACATTTTAAAAATGATAGAATTAAGACAGCATATTGTTTGTGACAATATATTCATCGTGGCAACTAATAAAGTAACAACCCTCATGCTGCATTCCGAATAAACCGAAATAAACCCAGTAATGAAAACAAGTCAGGCTGATGTCAGCAAGACTGCAAAGGCGGTAATTCCCAGCTCGGCTTCTCTCAGTGAAATACTGAAGACCAAGCAGAAACTGTCAGAACCAATTTTCTCAGAAAATGGGAAGAGAGCCAAGCATTTATAGTGCCAAACAACTGGCAAAATTACGAAAAGTCAACTTCAAAAACAGCAGGAAATGTTCCTAGCATTTTTGCTGCCCTCATCCCTATTCTGCCTGGGTACCAGAGTAATCCTGAGAAAGAAAGATGGTTTTAGGGAATTCGATATGGGTCGCTGCTTCTGGATGAGTCAGAGCTGACCTTACTGCAAATTTCCACGTCTATCTATTCCACTACATCTGGCACTATTGAGGATGTTCAGAACTCTAGCACCTGCCTTGAAACCCTCGGAAAAGCAAGTTTTAGCTCAAAACAAGGGGGGTCAGCTAATGGAAAGGATTGTAGTCAACACACTATAGCTGAGAGATGCTTAAAGAATAAGAGCAGTTAAAATCCCTACAAGAAGTTAAAAAGCTTCCCTGAAACACATGGTCCTGTCTGTTACCTGTGATACTACACTCTCCTGGTACCAATGGGCTGGGCCCTCTCCCATCAATCACTAATGAAGAAAATGCCATACAGCTGGATCTTATGGAGGCGTTTTCTCAATTGAGGTTCCCTCCTTTGTGATAACTCCAGCTTGTGTCAAGTTGACACAAAAATTATCAGTCAGCATATAGATCAATATCATTCAAAATATCAATCAATAATATTCTCAGTAACACAAACAGTTAATTCCTTACAGGAAACTGTCTACGAGATATTGTAGCCTGTGACACTCAAAGTAAAGAAAGAAAGAAAGAAGAAAATCCTTTATTGAAACTCTACATCTTGAAAAACTGGTTTCACAAATAAGAGGAGAACTCTCTGACACTATAAGAGGGGCAATATGTTCCTGAATATATTGTATTAAGTTTCTGTTTGAACAAGTAAGGACAAGAAAAGAGAATGACCGACCAAGACCCCTTATGATTGTGGATCAAAACCCCTCAACACTTCTATCAAGTGTTCTTCTGTGTCTCTTGAATGCCTGTATGTGTCATATGAATAATCTAGAAAGGAAACACAGAAAGGAATTCTCATTACAATAGCATCTAAAATAATAAAATATCTAGTAGTATATTTAAATAAGTAGGCAAAGGCTCTTTGCACTGCAGTTTACAAAACTACAGTTCAGAGAATTCAAATAAGACTTGAGTAAATGGAAAGAGTCACTGTTTTTGAGCAGAAAGACAATACTGTTCAGATGTCAACGTCTTTGCAGTGATCTACGGGGCAAATGCCATCTTCAACACTCTGGTAGCCTCTGCTGCATGAACAGGTAAGCTCTAGGTGACTGCAAAGGTTCTTAATACCTCTGAAGATTTCTGTTTTTCTTTCTTTCTTTCTTTCTTTCTTTCTTTCTTTCTTTCTTTCTTTCTTTCTTTCTTTCTTTCTTTCTTTCTTCCTTCCTTCCTTCCTTCCTTCCTTCCTTCCTTCCTTCCTTCCTTCCTTCCTTCCTTCTTCTTTCTTTTTCTTTCTTTCTTTCTTTCTTTCTTTCTTTCTTTCTTTCTTTCTTTCTTTCTTCTTTCTTTCTCTCTCTCTCTCTCTCTCTCTCTCTCTCTCTCTCTCTCTCTCTCTCTCTCTCTTTCTCTCTCTCTCTCTTTCTTTTCTATTTTCTTTTTTTGGTTTTTCGAGACAGATTTTCTCCGTTGTAACTCTAGCTGTTCTGGAACTTACTCTGTAGACCATGCTGGCCTCAAACTCACAGAGATCTGCCTGCCTCCACCTCCCAAGTGCTTGGATTAAAGACGTGTACCACCACCACCTAGATTTCTGAAGATTTCTTTCTTTGTGACCTTTGTAATTTTTCTTTGGGCTTGGTAATTATTAAATCTGAAGAAGTAAGGTTGGGCATTGGTCACACATGGGTTTAATCCCAGCACTCAGGAGACAGAGACAAGAAGATCTCAGTAAAGTTTGAGGCCAGCCTGGTCTCTGGAGAGTTCCAGTACAGCCAGAGTTACAACAGAAAAACCCTGTCTCCAAAAACAAAAACAAAAACAAAAAAACAAACAAGCAAAATATCTGGAGAAGTGATAAATTCAGAAGCACATTATAGACCTTCAAATGGCCACCTTAATATATTGTTAAATGCTTTACCTAAAAAGTCTGTTTGGTAATGATATGCCTTTTATTTTTTTCAAAATAATATAAAATCTAATTAAGTAAAGTAAGTTTCTAAGCAGATACATGTTTAAGCTAACAAAAATGATTTTAAACGATTTGAGGGAAACCAAACATTTTGAATCAGCTGAAGTAATTTTGAAGCAAAAAGTTCTATTTCTTTACCAGGCAATAAATAGACTGTAAAGTTCGAATCACAATAGTCCTGAAAATAAAAACAATAGCACAACCAAGCAGAAGAGAAGAAACCCTTTCTCTCACTAGAATGTATCCATACCTCTATTTTTATACAATCAACTGACATTAATTTCATACAGGGAAATTCATAAAGGCAAGTGCTAAATATTCAGGCAATGGTGCTATTTTAGAAATATTAATATTGATTAACTCTATAACAGGATCAAGTATTAACTGGTACCTTGTAGGGAAAGTAAAGTCACTGTCAGGTCTTTGGCAAGGCTGAGGTTAGAGAAAGAGTATCATCTAGATTTAAAATGAGTGGAAGAGATTATGGAAATGCTCTAATACAGAGGATAATATTTTTGACATATCAAAGCCACAAAAATGGCAAAGGAGGAAGTAAGAAAATACCTTTATGCCCAACAGTTTATTGCACTAAGGTAGGAAGTACATAAACAGAGGGGCGAGAAGGATGGGACTAAATATCCAATAGAAAAACTGGCAGCAGAGTGGGCAAAAAGCACAGTGAAAGTTGGAAGCATTCGCGGCTGAGCAATGCGCTTGAATTATGCTAGTGAAAAGTGAATTAAACGACAGTGACATGCCATGCTTTAAGGAAACCGGTTTTTTTGTTTTTGTTTTTTTTTTTTTTTTTTTACTGTGTGGTTGGAAGGAGATGGAAAATACATTTTTACAAACGCTGTAGAAGATTCCACAAAGATGCATATCTCATTTGGAAACTTAAACTCACTGAAACGGCGCACATATCTTCATCGCGCATATGTTTAAAAAATATCATTCTGTGCAATACATGCTGGAAAAAAAAGCTAAGTCCAAAGTACAGAAGAATGTTTTCATAGAAGTAACAGAAGGAACGCACCTGAAGAAGTATGTGGGCCGTGGGTATTACCACCAAGGGATTATTTTGACCAAGACTAAGAGATGAGGTTCTAACCCAGTGGTTCTTAACCTTCCTAACACTACGACCCTTTAACACGGGTCCTCATGTTATGGTGACCCCAACCATAACATTATTTGCATTGCTACTTTATAACTGTAATTTTGCTACTGTTATGGATTGTAATATCTGATATGCAGATGGTCTTGGGCGACCCCTGTGAAAGGGTCATCCACTTCCAGGTTGAGAAACACTGTTCTAATCCATGGTGATACCTCTTGAAGAGCATGATGTGCAGGGGACACTGAAGACAGCGCAGCACTGAGGCCATCACTATATTTATTTATTTGCTTTTCCTTTTAAAAATTGTATTATTGAGATTAAAATTACATCATTTCTCTCTTCCCTTTCCTCCTTCTAATGCCTCCCATATATGCCTCTCCTCTTTCCTTCAATTTCATGGCCTCTTTACCACTGTTATTACATGCATATATGCATAAACATATACATTCCTTAGTATAACCTGTTCAATTTGATGTAGTGTTACTTATATGTATACTTTCAAGACTGATTGTTTGGCACTGGACAACCAATTGTCTCCCGCTCCCAGCTTACCTCAGTTGCCTATAGTTTAGGCTTAAGGCCCTATGGGCTTTTCCTTGTCCACTTGGGCATGTTCACTGGTATCATCTTTGTTCAGCTCACATTTAGGTATAATGTTGATGAGACTTAAAAACAAAATCTGACTGCAAACTCCCTGACCCTCTGGCTCTTACACTCTCTCTGCCCCCTCTTCCACAGTGTTCCTTCAGCCTCATGTGCACTGTATATGTGTCCACTAGGACTGAGCTTTGCAACCAACATTGATTGGCTGTACTTTTCTGCAGTAGTCTCCATCTGTTGCAAAGAGAAGTTCCCTTGAGGTGGGGTGAGGATAACACTTACCTGTGGGCATAAAGACAAATGTTTATATATTGTTTTTAGGTTCTATACTGGTTTAGTTACGTAGAACTTAGGCTCTCCTCTAATATCAGTGACTGCACTAGCAGTGAGGAGTTAGTTTCTAATGGAAGGCATGGTTTTCCTCTTGTTGAACAGGTATTAAGTTCTATTAGAGAACTGTGCTTAGGCCCAAGTTATGGGTGCCACTACTGCACTCTTAGTGTTATTGTACATTCTATTCCTTGATGTGTTGATAGGTGTCATAGCTGGGAGGGACCACTGGTTGCCTCCCTCTTACAGAAGCTTGCATGGTGCCTTTTTGTACCTTGAAAGCTAGTTCTCAGAGAGGGTTCATTCAGGTCAGTTCCAGCTCAGGGGTCTCTGAGTCCTTTTCCTAGAGTGCATGGTATCTTCAGCAATATGGACATACCTTCGGTCTCTGAAGGGTAATCGAGGGCAACAGCAATAGTCTGTATGTTTTTGGACAACACTTCCCAACAAATCAAAACAGGGCTTCTCACACCTAGTATTAGGTTTATTGTTAAATGGTCTATGGGTCTTGGAGAGAGAACTGTCAGCTCATCTGAGAAAAGTTCATTAAGTCTAAGGCCCAGTTTTCAAATGGGCATTTCCCCACTCTGGTTTATGAGTTCTTTTGTATATAGTATATACTAATTTTCTGTCAGATATATAGCTGGAAACCATTCTTATTCTGTGGGCTTTCTCTTCACCTGATTGGTTGTTTCTTTAGCTGTGCAGAAGCTTTCTAGTTTTACAAAGTCTCACAGTCAGTGGTTGGCCTTAATTTTTAGGTAAATGTGGAGTCCTATTCAAGTATTCCTTCCCTACAGCTATATCATGCAGGGCACTGCCTATGTTTCTTCTAGCAGTTTTAGTGCTTCAGATTTCATGTGTAAGTCTTTGATTCATTTGGAGTTTGCTTTTGTATAAAGTAACAGGTACAAGTTAGATTTCATTCTTTTGCATGTGGACATCCAGTTTTCCCAGTACTACTCGTTTACTTGTTGAAGATGCTTTCTTTTTCTCTTCTATGTTTGTACCTTTGTCAAACAGAGGCTGAGATTACAGGTGCTCATGCTTGGGTCTTCGATTTTATTCCATTGATCTACATGCCTGTTTTGTGCCAGTATTCGATGGACAAGAATTTTTGTGAGTATTTTTGAGTCTATGTTTCTCATAGACTCAAACCTGTAGTTTTCTTTTTTGTGCTGTGTCTTTTTCTAGTTTGGGTATCACAGTGATATGACTTCCCAGAAGGAGTTTAGAAGTGCTACTTCTGCTCTCTCTCTCTCTCTCTCTCTCTCTCTCTCTCTCTCTGTCTCTCTCTCTCTGTCTCTCTCTGTCTCTCTCTCTCTGTCTCTCTCTCTGTCTCTCTCTCTCTGTCTCTCTCTGTCTCTCTCTCTGTCTCTCTCTCTCTGTCTGTCTCTCTCTCTGTCTGTCTCTCTCTTCTTTCTCCTCCTTTCTTTCTCTCCCTCTCCCTCTCTCTCTCCCTCCCTCCTCTCTTTCTTTCTCCTTCATTCATCTGTTTCTCCCTTCCTTTCTTTTTTGAATAGTTTAAGAAAGATTTGTGGTAGTTCTTCTTTCAATGTCTGTGAGAATTCTGCTGAGAATCCATCTGATCCTGGACATTATTTTAGCTGGAAGGTTTTTTATTACTATTTCAATCTCCTCATTTGTTATGGTTCTGTTTAGGTTGTTGACTTGGTTTAATTTTGGTGGTTTGGCTGAATCTAGAAATTCATTCTTTTCTTTTAGATTTTCCAGCTTTATGGAGTACAGGATTTAAAACATTCCCTCAGAATATCCTGAATTTCTTTGGTGTGTCTTGTAATATTTCTTGTTTACTTCTGACTTTGTTTATTTGAATACTGTCTTTCTTTTGCTTAGTTAGACAGATACAGGTCTATCAGTTTTACCTTCCCAAAGAAGGAGGTCTTATATTTGTTGATTTATTGCATTGTTTTCTTTGTTTTAATTTCATCGATTTTAGTGCTAGTGGACTGGGTTTGTATTTGGTTTGGTTTTGGTCTTCAGAATTTGAGAGTTGTATCATTAAGCCATTTATTTGTGCTCTTTCTGATTTTTAATATAAGCACTTTGAGCTGTAGATTTCCTTCATAGAACTGTTTTCAATGTGTCCCAGAACTTTTGTTGTCTTGTGTTTTCATTTAGTTCATCACATTCATCATTCAAGAATGAGTGTGATAAGGAATGTCTACAAAAATGTGCAGTGATGGTGAAATGGTGAAAATCCAAATATTTCTCTTTGCAAAACCAGGAAAGGAAAGATATTTTTCATTTACTAGAATATCAGCCAGTGAGAGTCAGGGTAATAACATAACACTGGAAAAACTGTGACACTGATGTGTGTGCACATGTCTGTATGTACGTGTACGTGCAAGTGAGGACATGTATGCATGTGTACAGCAGTTCCTAGAGGACAAAATGAAAAGGGACAGATGAGTGATATTTTACCATTTTAATGGTAAAATTGCCATTGTTATGGGTTGTACTGCGGGAAAGAACCCTGAGCTTTCCCAGCTCTGGACTTTGATAATGGTTAGTAAACTCAACTGAGTTCTTAGAAGCAGATATTATCTCTGACTTTCAAAGCTGTTTGCTATATAAATATCTTTCAAGACTTTGGAAAAATTAGTCAATATTTCTTTTTCATTTTAATATATTTTTTTTTCTTTTTAACTTTTTTAATGTACGAGTGTTCTACTTGTATATACACCTACAGGACAGAAGAGGGCATTACATTACAGATGGCTGTGAGCCACCATGTGGGTGCTGGGAAGTGAACTCAGGACCTCTGAAAGAGCAGCCAGTGCTCTCAACTGTTGGGTCATCTCTCTAGCCCAATATTTTATGCATGTTTTTATTTACTTTATGAGAATTTAATACATACATATAATAAAGTTTCAATATTCTAACTCCTTCCACATTCCCTCCCAACTTCATGCATCCTCCCATCACTTTCATTCTCTCTCAATCACCCACTGAGTCTAACTCAGTGGTCCTCAACCTTACTAATGCTGCAATCCTTTAGTAGAGTTCTTCTTGTTGTGGTGATCTCAACCATAACATTATTTTTGTTGCTACTTCATTACTGTAATTTAGCTACTGTTATGAATCATAATATAAATATCTGACATGCAGATAGTCTTAGGTGACCCTCAAAAGGGGTCGCAACCCACAGGTTGAGAAACACTGGTTTAGTGCTATCCAGATGCACATGGATATGGGGTCATCAACTGCAGTATAGTCAATCTATCAAGGGCCACATCCTAAGGAAAACCAACTCCATTCTTTCCCTTAGAAGATGTCATAAGTAACTTCTCAGCTAGAAGTGAGGCTACTTTACTCCTCACACACACACGTGGAATCTCCAGCTTAAGAAGATGAAAAAGTATGTATATATATATATACACACACACACACAGAGACACACACACATATATACATATATATAGTAAACCTATTTATATTTACAAAAATCTAAAACAGTAAACAATTGAGAATTTGTGCTAATTTTAAGATTTACTATAAAGCTGCCAATTATGGAAATAGACCATTATTAACATGAAAATATTAAAATATATTAGTAAGGTAGAAAAGTCTAGACATAGACTCATTTATTTAACCAATTTTAATAAAGCACTAAAGAAACTTTGTGAGGAGAGAAATTGTTCCATAAATGTAAAAGAAATAAATGTGTATGGTTAAATAAATCATGAATTTCACATTAATCACACATAAGGACTAATTCAAGACAGATTATTATAGATTGTAACATAAAATTATCATGTAGGCAATTCACTCTTGCTAAACTACATAGGATGAGCAAAAGCATGTTCACTAAGAAATCAGTACTGATCATACCACCCCTGTCATCAGGAACAAGGATTGGGAAAGAAGCTAAAGCAGTCACAGACACACAAAAATTCCACTCAATAAGGAAAAGAAACAATATACCAATGCATTCGACTACTTAGATGAATCATACAGAATGTTACACAAAGCCAGAAAAACTAAACTCAAAGACAGTAGCATCTAAATGAATACTCATAAGTGAAAAATAAACTGCCATGGAAACAATCCGCACATCAATTGTCCAGAAAGCTGGGCTGACCGGCAAGGGGCCAGCTGAAATGTGAGGGTCAATGGAAGTCTTTGACATTTTAATGATGGTGTAAGTTACAAGACTGAATGCATTTGCAGAACCCAGGCTGCATGCCTGTGTATATTCCACTTTATAGAGTTTTACTTACAAATAACTGTAAACAAAGCACAACCATCAAATGATATCAGGAACCACTTATTATAAAAAGCCAGTGGCAAGAAATAGCTCTTGAAAATTGAAATTAAGCTAGTCCAAACCAATAATAATAAAATCACCTTCAGGAGAATGCCAAGATGGTCCTCTAGATATAAAAGCAAATTATTCATGTTGAAAGCAGATAGGGAAGAGGGATACGAATTTGGACTGAAGAGGTGCTTAGAAGTTAAGAGCCTGGCATTTCTTGCAGAGGACCCTGGTTCAGTTCCTGACACACATATTTGGTGGTTCATAACAGTCTTTAAGTGCTATTCCAGAGAATTTGACTCATTCTTCTGGCCTCTCTGAGAGCTGCACACAGGTGGCATACATACAGGCAAGCAGGTATATACTCATAAATAAAAATAAATGATTTTTTAAGAATTCAAATTTTAGTGTAATCACATAGCTCATTCTTAAATCTTTCAGAAGTAGTTAACCAAGAAAATTAAAAAGTACATCAAAATGATAGCAGATTATTTCTCAAAGATGAAACAAAAGGAGTCACCATTATGTCCAGAACATATAGTTTGCAGATATAGCTGTTTCAAGAATAAATACTTCCAAAGATTTTTAGACGTTAAGATGCACCTCTGTTTGATCAGAACTGACGATGTATGTATGGCAGGAGGCTACTGCTACAATAACACAAGTGTCCCAGTGCTATGGTGCATTGGCCATTTTATTTTATTTTATTTTATTTTATTTTATTTTATTTTATTTTATTTTATTTTATTTTATTTTTACATGCATTAAACACTAACAGATGTAAACTTTTGAGTACTAAGAATCCAAGTGGTCTATCTAATGCTTTTTTCTTTTTAAAGTTTATTTTTGTTGGCCATCTTTTTGCTTCTTGAGACAGATGTTATATGTGAAATCAGACTGTAACATTGCCATCTCATTTGCATTATCTGAGAAAGATCTTGGTCCTTCAGATGTTCAGAATAGAGAAGACCAATTAGAAAACAAACCCTCAGATTAAGATCAGGATCATCTGCTGGGAATGTAACAAAGAGCACTGTGATTTCATGTCAACAAAACTTTCAGATTAAAACATAATGAAGAACTTACATCTCTGTTTAACTGCTTAACTTCCTAACTATTGTGAGAGGTCCTCTGAAGCATGAAAAATGTCCTTTCCTAGAACAGCCATCAGAAACAACTAAATAATGGTGGACATAACAATAGAAATTAA
Source organism: Cricetomys ansorgei (assembly GCA_026225945.1). NCBI lineage: Eukaryota > Metazoa > Chordata > Mammalia > Rodentia > Nesomyidae > Cricetomys > Cricetomys ansorgei. The sequence goes on along the minus strand of JAMJFZ010000239.1, from coordinate 11,597,309 downwards.
TTTTATCCCAGTTCTGGATGTTAGAAGTCCAAGACCTAGATGACAGGAGTTTGTTTCTTCCAAAGCTCCTTTCCATAGCTTATGAATGGCCACCTTTCCCTATGTCTTCATACACTGCTCACGTTGTGCCCCTATCCCCCATACACTTTTCCTATAAGGACATCAGTTGTGTTAGGTTATATCCATAGACTTAAGTTCATTTTCACTTAATAACCTCTAAAATTTCTGTCTTCAAATATTACTCCAGTCCAAAGTAACAATTACAACTCGAATATATGAATTTTGTAGGGAACACAGTTCAATTCATAAGATTCTGATGACCCAATTTATTTCCTTCTTATATACAAATACATTTGCCTCATCCCAAGAGTTCAGAAATATTTACCCAATTCCAATATCAACACCAAGTTCAAAATCAAACCCGAATGTCTCCTAATAGGTGTGTTTGATACTGGAGGTACAATTTATCATGAGGAAAAATTCCTCTCCAGCTGTGAACATGTAAAACCAGATAATTTATCTGCTTCCAAAATGTAGTAATGCAACGGGAATAAAACAAACATTTTTGTACCAAAAGAAAGAAGACAGATATAAGAAATAGATGATGGTGCAAGAAGTCTGAGCATTGACAAGGAAAGCATCATTGCATTTAAAAGCTCACGCATCCTGATTGGTTGCATGCTATGTCTGATAGACTCACTGTGAAGGTACTGAGGCACTCAATCTGGCTCACTAGGGTTAATGTATGCCTTTCATTCTGTGACGGTAGCCTTAACAATTCTAGAAGCTAACAACTTATACGGTGCCTGCAAAGCTATTTTTCAAAATCAATGGAAAAATGAAAGTATTTCAGACAAACACAAATTAAGGCAATTCATGATAAGGAAGCCAACAGTGCAGAAAGTTCTTAGTAGAATACTTTATGGGAAGGAAGATAAAAGATAACCAAACTATGGATTACTACATTAGACTTGGGGAAAAAAAAAAACCATATTTAACACAACAAACCCACAAAGGTTAGCAAATAAAATAAAATGAAATACAACAAAGAAAATTGTTTTCTAGTTCTATTTCTGTCAAGAAGTTCTATTGCTGTCTATTTGCATCTCTAGTTCTAGTTTTGGGTTTGATGATGGATGATTGCATAGAATGTATTCAATAATGACATTGTAAAATTTAACACAAAGCTTCACAGGTCTTGCTCTGAATACCAGTTCTAGTTGTGTTTATTAAGCTGTGTAGATTTTGGGTGTGGTTAATTTTGGCATGGGATGGTTTTATTTACATGCATTTTATTTTTAACAATAAGGTTTATTTTAAAATAATAATAAAAATCCAGAACAAAACAAAACAATTCTAGAACTCAGGCCAGGCCAATTGTGGTGTGGCAATAGTGTCCTGCAGCCCTCTGTACCACCATCTGGGCCTTCCTCCTTCTCTTGCAGGGCAGCACATGTTCATAACCAAAGAGATCTCTTGGTTTACTCTGTAGACTTCTAGAAATGAGTCTTCCTCCATTTTAGTTCATGTCCAATCCCTTCAGCCCACATTTGCATCTCGGTTGAACAATTGTGTCTTATATTCCTGACTTCTGTAACAATCGCTGAATGGATCTAAGATTCACATGCCTGAGATCTCAAACAGTGGTTCAGCAACATCCTTTTAGTGGAGATCGTACTTTTTTGTCTCTAGAGAAACAACAAATAGTATCTTCAAGTCTAAGGGTTTCATGACTCAGTCTTTTTCTGTTTACAAATTATAAAGGAAAATCAGAATGTACCTTCAATACCTTCCTTATTGATCTCTTCGACTAAATATCCTCACTACTACAGATGCTAGAATGCAAGATGCCAGTTCCTTGGCATCTTTATAACAAGGATCATGATGATGATGATGATCATGGATCATGATGAAGGATCATGATGATCCTTCCAGTTTCCAGTAAATGTTCTTCATTTCCACTCAAGATCTTGCCAGAGGAGCCTCTAGCTTCATATTTCTACTGATAGTTTCCAAAGACAAACGGAGATTGTTTTTCTTAAGTTGGGATTTTCTTCTTTTATTGAAAGTAGAGTATTTTCTAATACAGTAAATCCTGATCACAGTTTCCTCTCTCTACTCCTCCCAATTCTTCTTCATCTCCTTCCCCTCTGAATCCACTCCCTTTCCATCTCTCATTAGAAAAGAATAGACTTCTCAGATGTAGCAACCAAATATGACAAAATAAAATACAATAAGATAAAACAAAAAAAATCTATGATGAACAAGGCAACAGAAGGAAAAGAGCCCCCAAAACAGAAACAGAGAATCAGAGACCCACTTTTCAGGAGTCCCATAAAATACTGAGCTGAAAGCTATAATATACATGCAGAGGACCTGGTGCAGACCTGTGTAAGCCCTGTGCTTGATGCTTCAGTTTCTGTAAGATCCTATGAATCTGTCTTGAAATTTTCAGGCAAATGGATGGAACTAGGAAAAAATTATCTTAAGTGAGGTAACCCAGACCCAGAAAGATAAAGATATATGTTTGTTTATGTATGTCTATGTTTAAGGTATATATGTGTATATATATATATACATATATACATACACACACATATATGTATAATATATATATACACAATATATATGTATAAGATAAATATGGTATATTCACATCTATGTAGGTATTAGCCATGAAATAAACGATAACCAATCTACAATCCATAGACCCAAAATAATTAGGAATAGAGGGAAGACTATGGGGGAGACACATGGATCCCTCTGAGTGGGGGGAAATAGATTTTGTGAGTGGACTAGGGTGGGCGGGGATGGGAATGGAAATATCATGTTCAGAGGGAAAGAGAGGATAGGACTGATGGAAGAAATTCAGGGAGAGATAGTTGGAACTGAGGAACATTTGAGGGATGGTATTGAAATAGTAGAGTGGAAACTTCCTAAAATATATAAAGGTGATTCAAGTGATGTTCCCTAATAAAAGGAGGATATGGAGTCCCAACTGGCCATTTCTTATCACCAAATGAGACTTCCAATACCAGGACTGCGTTTCATTCAATTGGGTTGTTGGCCAAAGAGACCTAATGGAAATCTCCCAAACAACCCAAGCTGTTGCTAAAACAATAGGTTGTTGCTCTCAGCAAACTGACAGCTGGATTCTATTGTTGAGGAAAACAAAACTCATTGAACATGGAGAAGTCTAGCTGGTACCTACGTGGAACCTTCACCCTTACATTCTAGTGCCTTGGGGTGGGAATGTACTCTATAGGCTACCAAAAGATAAACATAAACATCAACCCAGTGATGAAACCTTTGACTTACAATCTGTTACGCCTGCAAGATATGCTAGAGCAATGGTGGCACAGGATTTGTGGGCGTAACCAATCAATTTCTGATATGACTGTTGGCCCACTTCACAGATGGACCCCATAACTGACACTGCCTGAATGACTAAGAACCAGAGACTAGATAGCCCAAGGATGTAGGGTAAAACCAAATACTACTGGTCTAGAAAAAGTATCAATAAAATGTCTCCTAATGATAATCAGTGCTTTATTCAGTCATCATCAGAGAAGCTTCCTCTTGCAGCTGATGGGAACAGATGCAGAGACCCACAGCAAGACATTACTCAGAAAGAGACCTTGGAACACACAGCTGTAAATGAGATGTCTCCATCAAATCCCTCCCCTCAGATCTCAGAGAACTCCAAGGAAGAGGAGGTGAAAAGAATATAAGAGCCAGGGGGGACGGAGGATACCAGGAGAACAAGGTCATCTGAACCTGAGGTAATGTGTCTTCAAACCTCTCCTGCCTCCATATTTTCTGGTTCTAAAGCCATTTCTGTTTTTAAGTTGTTATAGTGAGATTACACATCTTCATACCAAATTCTGTTTGTTTGGTAGAGGTGACATAACAAAATATCACTTGTCAGTATTTTAAACACAGATCTGTCACTGATATCCTCTGTGCAACACCATATCCTAATTTCCTCTTCTTTGAAGGCCATCATTCATCACACTAAAGTGAAACCACATAATAACATGGTTATAAATCAGCTCCTTAGAAGCCCTGTTCTGTAAATACGGTCGAATTCTGAGGTACTGGGGTTTAAGTTCTGACATAATGAATTCAAGGTGGACACAGTTTGGCCTGAATCCGTGCTAAGGATCTGAACATTCCAGTCCCACTGAATACTAATCTCACGTTTTCAAAATTCTATCGCCATTTATCATTCACCTTATAATTAGCTATCAACTTTTGTTGCTTTTATACCCTTTCAATCACTATCTCTGAATAAGATTGAAACTTTTCATGGCCTTCTACTGTGTTTAGACCAAATCTATAGTCCCCACCAGCATAACTGAATTTAAACAATATTAGATTAAAAGTACTTTGGCAGAAGTTTAATGATTTTACTTCTGTAACAGGAATCAGAATATTATGGATGACAAATATTTCTATTATTTTTATGGGTTTTAAATTAATGCAACAAAATTATCTGCTTCTGATAAAACTGAACATGTTGTTTGTTGCACTCAGCAAGTAAACATAAATGTAACAACAGGTAGTTTGAGCCAAAAGAACATGGAGGCACAGATACACACACCTTCACAGACTGGAAAAAGGACAGATTGTGTAGGGATATAAAATAAGGACTGTATATGTAAATCCTTGTTTCAAAATGTGTTCTAGGCCAATGAGATGACTCAGCATTGCTGTCAACCCTGATGACATGAGCTTGATCCTTGGAAATCATATGATAGAAAAAGAGAACCAGTTGCTCTATGATTCCACATGTGTGCTGTATTATGTACACACACACACACACACACACACACACACACACACACACACTAAATAAACACAGTGTAAAAATGTTGTGGAGTGATTTATTTTGACTTGATGTGTTTTTCTTTCTTTTGATTTTAAAGTATAAAAGTAGTTGAGGAATCGAAGGGTTATCTTTCTTAAAACAAAAGGCTAGACAACACAGTGCTTCCTTCTCCCTCTTTCCTTCCACTGTGGTTTCATAACAAATCACAAAAGCCAGTGTATTTTCTTCTTCAAAATTTCACGTTCACCTGAATGTGATGGGAGAAATGTGGTTTTTGTCCTTCAGGAACTTGGTCAATAGGGGGATGATCTCCAGAACGTAATATCAATCATTTAAAAGTTCCAAAACTAGATGAATTTCCTTCACAATTTGAAGTTACAATTCCTTGAACTCTCACGAAGTCCAGCACTTACCTGTCCAAAAGCACCAGAAGCAAACATCAAGTGTCCATAGACTCATTCTGGAGAAATGAGTCCAGACATCCCAAGAGAATTCAGGAGACCCTCCAAGGATACATTTGCTCTAAGAGGGCTACTGGAACTGTGGGTTCTCCAAGGAACTAAATTATTGGTTGGTTCATAGGAAGAACAAAAACATTTCATGGTTCTAGATCCAAGACTCACAGACTTTAAATGTAAAATGTGTCATCCATTAAAAAAAATAGAGAAAAATATCAGACCTGTTAATTTTACTTTTTTAAACTCAAAGATCCAAGAAATCAATTATAAAATATAACTAGCATTAAGCCATATGGTATAAATAGTTCAGCTCCTTGGTAATAATAATAATAACAATAATAATAACAATAACAATAGTAATAATAATATTTCTAAATGAGAAAGCAAAATTTCTTACATTTGTCTTCTTACTCTCAGAATTAATTGATTACCTGGCTTGTAGAGCCCTTTATCATAGTCTGCATTAAAACTAGGAGGAATGGAGTGAGGGTAGGAGGGTTGATATATATTATAGTAAAGAAGAAAAATAAATTTAAAAACATTGGGTTAACAAGTAGATTTTGCTGTACTTAGGAAAAAAAGCTGTTAAAAATAAGGATATACAAATAAATTTCTTACGTCAGAAAGAACTCATGGAGAAGGTGTGATCAATACTGCAGGCTTTGGTTACTGGTGAGGTTGGAGAAGGAAGCATTGCATGGTTTGTATAGGATGGAGTTATAGAAAGAAACCCCCAGATCTCATTTCACTTTGTCATCTAGCCCACATAACGTTTCTCTCATTGAATACTGGCTAACAGACACAGAACATGTCAGCTTGGTGGGACAGCACTATGTACCATCGATAAAACTCTTAGATGGATGCAGATTATATTATCACCATGTAATGCCATCAGGTGGGTGCAGTATTAAGAAGGGTACCCACAGAGGAAAGGAAACCTTCTCAGAGCACATGCTTATTTCAGCTGTCTTATTGTTTTACCTTCCTTTTTCTAGCCCTTCCTGGGGGTGTGAAGCCTTCAAAAGGACTGTAATCTATTCCTTTGAACTTCTACCTGTCTACTTGACCACTTTTATCAAATGGTCTTGGACTTGGACAGCTAGTGAGTACTTTTAAACCTGGTGTAGTTAAAGAGATTTAAATTCTCACCATGTGGTATACTGGACTCATAAAATGTCAGAAACAATAGTTTTTACAATATAAGAAGATGTACTGACATTTACCAGCAAATAAAAAATGAGAGTAATTATTTCATAATGAAGGTGTCTTCTTAATGTCTTTTCAATCTGATGAATAATTCATGAACAATGTCTGCCTCTAACTCTGATTCAAGGACTGCTTGTTACATTATTTTTTCTCACAGCCAGATCTAAGCTTACATGGTGCCATGTCTCCCTGCTGTCCTAAGGGTCTCAGATGGTTCAGCATTTCAGACTAGTAGTGACTTTATTGCCTGCCTAGTGGCCCTATGCCATTTCTCCATTCTTTACTGTGGCAGTTAAAAGCTTCCGTTCAGCTTGCCATGCCCACATTGCTCCACCCTATCGATCAGCAATTCTGACTAGACTAAGTCAATCATAATAATTTCTTTCCCTTTGCCAGTAGTGAACTTAGGGGCTTATGTAACCTGGTACTTGCCTATGAGAAAGGAGAGACTTGATTGGGACACCTTTAGAGTGGCATCTTGATGCCTAAGACACAGAGAAAGAACCACAGCATTTCTATGCGCATGGCTGTGGGGTGTGGTGGTTTGGCAGTGTTTTAAGAGTGTCCCCCAAAGGTTCATGTGCTAGGAGATTGGTTTCCAATAGGTAAAAATGAGAGATGCAGAGAACTTTAAGAGACTGAAGGCAGTAGTAGGTGATTTAATTCATTACAAGAATTAATGATTTTCCCATGACAGTTCATGTGAGCTGTCTTTGAAAGTCCCTAGAGAGGAGGTCACATAAGCATACCTAATACCACCCTCAATTCTATTTCTACCTCTTATGTGCACACTCTTCCCCTTCCATGAACAGTGCTTTCCCTTTCTGCTTCTCTGTGTTGCTGTGATAGAGCCATGCACTAGCTTCAGGCTGTTGGACTTAATAACCATCCTCAGCATTGAATACAAAGCAACCTCTTTTCTTTATACAGCATGCAGCACCAGGCATTCTGCTATAGCATGCAAGGCTGACTGCCCTATGGGGCAGCTATCTCGTTGTGAAGGTTGATGGCCTGAGGCCGATGGAGATGGTAGATGTAGAGATGTAGAGATGTCTTTTTAGTGACAGCATGAAGCTGTTGATTAAACTATATTTGAAATGGTCTAACATCTAGGATTCTTTAACACAAACAGTAAAATGTCCTCAGTGTTCCTGATAGTCAGCCTACATATTTATTTTCAGCATTTTAAGAACACTCGAAACTCTTCATCTCTATTATTTGCAGTCTCAAATTTCTCTGGTGATATTTTTAAAGTCATCAGATCTATTTTCATACATCTGAGTGCACCTTGGATTGAGCCATCATCTCAGAAATGTGGTTAAAATTGAAATGCTGACTAGGGTAGATGAGGCAAGAGCATCTTGTAGCAGGGAGCTTTGTAAAATTGGCTTAAACTCAACTAATACATCAGGTGGTTTTACTTAGGCGAGGGAGGGTTTATACCAAGGAGGGGAGGGGGAACAGCAAGGATACGAGGACTCCATCAGGAGTCTGAGAGATAGAAGAACACCATGAAGGCTATGGGAAGCAGAGAAGCAGGGAACCAAAGAGTATGCAAACCATGATGAAAAGTGAAAGAGCTAAATACTCAACTTGTTTTCTGGGAAGATGTAGAATTGTCAATTAAAATTTATAAATGAAGAAATAAAGGTACAGCACTAGGAGTACTGTAAAGGTGCTAGGAGTTGGTTCCAGGACCCTTGCAGACACTGAAACTTATTCATGCTTGAGTTCCTTAAATATTTGATTTCATGCTACATATATTATTTTATGTACTTCAAGTTATCTCTAGATTGTCTTCAATACCCAAAACAATGTAAATGGTGTAAAAAAGAATTATTGTAGCATATTATTGGAATAATGATGAAAAAATATTATATAATTATTTATTATTCATAAATTATGAAAAATTCACATCTTCAGTGCATATATTCTTTCCTGGTATTTTCAGACCATTGATAGATGAACGTACAGAGCTGGAATCTGAGGAAGCTGAGAGGTGACTGAAAAGTTCATTACCTGGCCTCCAGAATAAAACCATTCCTGTTCTGGTATTTGAGGGACTGATGATCTTGTCATTACTAGTAGTTAGGGTAAGAGTCAAGTGCTTGCTGGTTTTTGTCCTTTTCTTCAATGAAAAAAAATATATCATGCAGACGTGCAAAAGTAGCAAGGAAACTTTAAAGAAAATCAGGAGAAAGAATCAGAGCACACTGCAAGAAAGCAGCAGGCCATATGAGTGAAGGTACTCAGGCCTCTGAGTGTGATCCCTTCATACAGGCCTTTGGATGTGATCTCTTCCTAGCTATCCCACATGGATTTCATGTGATACTTTACTAGAGCAGCCATGCTACTAGATTAAAAGATTATATGTTCCTCTGCACATGAACAGGAAAATTCTCCTGTGCACACGAAAATCAGGAACAAGCAAAGGATGTTCACTCTCCCCACTACTGTTCAATATAGTACTAGAAATCTTAGCAATAAAACAAGTGAAGGAGATGAAAAGAAAAAAGAGAAAAATGTCAAATTATTATATACAGATATGATTCTATAAATCAAAGACACTGAATGCTCCTCCAGATAAAAGCTCCAACAACTGAGAAACACATTAGTCAATGTAGCAGCATACAAATTAGCATGCAGAAATCAGCAGCCTTCTATACAATTGATGTACACTACGAGGGAAATTAAGAAAGCAATTAATTCACAATAGTCTCAAAAATATCTTGGAATAAATCTAACCATGGAAGTAAAAGACTTGTACAATGAAAACTTTAAGACGCTGAGAAAAGAAGTTGAAGAAAATACCAGAACACCCTGGTGTGTCCTCTGGGACATTTCTTTTTGTCAAGAAAAATATGTTAACTGGAAACCAAAAAATCCCCAAACTCAAAATCAAACAGAGGCATGAATTCTGTATAATTCTGTGCCGTGGGAAAAAATGGAAGTTAATCTATCAGTTTGTATAGTGTTAAGATCATGATTGAGAATAATGTAGTATCTATGTAAAGATTTAGAAGTAAGAAATAGCATCACTAAAAATAATAACCTGGTGAAACCAATGAGAAGCATGACGAGGCAGGGAAAGCCCGTTTTCTTTGTCGACTATGGCGCTGCCAGGCTCTACGGAGTACAGAGCCCCTAGAACCCTTGAAATGCGCACGGGCTTCTCCATGGCCCACTTCTCTGAACATTTCTTTGAGATCAGTTACACAGGCCTGGACAGGTCAAGGACAGTGTACAGCACCTGGTGAGGTTCTTGTCTTAAAATAAAAAGGCAAAAGCAGACAGGAATGCAGCTGACTCTCCCGGTGTTTGTGAGGCCCAAGTTCAGTTTTCATTAAAACAAAAATCACCCCAAAATGTTGGTGCCATGCACAGTCGCGTGTATTTCCAAGGCGTCACCAACGCTGGAATACACCTTCTTGTTTTTTCAGCAGCCATATCCAGCAGCATCAATCCCTCCCGCTAGTTTGCAAGGCAGCATCTTGTCTCTGAAGAAGGGCAGGATTTTTCCGGCTGTTTGCTGTCCTGGCAAAGTTACGTTTATTTCCTCTCATAGAATTTAAGGTTTCATGTGGACAAGTTTATTGTTTGCTGTTACATTCTTGGCTTTGCTCTCGTATGTTTTATGAATGTTCTTTATCTCCACTCCATGACTCTTGAAAAGCAACAACAAAAACTCTTCCCTTTAAAGCACCCGTAGTGGTTTAACTTCGTATCACTAAGCCATTTAAATAAGTAACCAATTGTCTGGAATTGCATTTGGCTACAGGTATAAAGTAACAATTTATTATATTTTCAAAAGTAGTTGCAATTTCCAATTCTCTTTACTGAATACTTTATAATTTCTCTGTTTATTTGGAGGACACTTTTTTTTTTCGTTTATAAAATATACCCATATGCTTGTTGTATCCTGTGTGTATGTGTTTGGTTGTTTTCTAGAACCTTTAACTTTCCCTGAAGTGCCAGTATTTTGGGTTACAATAGCTTTCAGATGAATAAGATAGCACAGACCTGTGTTGTATTTTCTATGACTGTGTAGCCTACTTCACAAAATCTAACTCTGTACCCCCAATTTTAAATCTTTTGGCTTCCTTTCCCCCTCCTCCCTTTCTCATATGCAGGCAGTGTTTTGAGTATAATGGCATTATTTTTTTTTTGAGATAAGGAGAAAATAACATCTTTTTTAAAATATTATTTCCTCTCCATGTGAAAGATGAGTTTTTCAAATTAATTAAGTAATTAATTAATTTGTATTGCAGGTGTGAAAGAGATCTAAGCCTAACAGGCAATGATTTTTGAAACCTAAACTACTTCTCAGGGGAAAAAATGCACGTCCACACCACATTTTGTAAAATGTTAGTATAAATTTAAAAGGCTACCCACAGGGCTACATAATAACTTTGGGACTTAAAAAGAATTAAATTTTGATATTTTTTTTAGTTTTTGAGATTACATCATTTCTTCCCTTTGCCCCCCTCTCCCAGTGAATCCTCCTGTGAACCCTCCTTGTTCTTTTCCAAATTCATATTAAAAGCAGGGGGGGCCATTAAGAACAGTTGGCTGAGGTCTTAGTTCTAGGATCTGATTGTGTCATAGTTATTATTTTATATGCTAGGCATGTAGACGCTGGCGCTGTAATGGACAGGTGTCATTGTGACACTGTGGTGTGGCTCCTAGAGTCTGTCTCCCTGGTCCCTATGTCTGACACCTCTATTTGCTAATCGTCCGAATTCCTGCTTCACTGTTCTTGACATGAACACACAAAAGGTAAAACTTTCCACGTAAGTCTTTCAGATCTTTGTGAGAGATGAGTTAATTATCCTTACTGATTTTCCCCATTAGTTAAGCGATGTATGTTAACTAGTTGAAATGGAATACTTTTTTTCAAATTATTTATATCCACCTCCTTACACAACTCTCATTCATATGAATGGTTTTCAAGTTTAATCTTCATTGAGGTTTCCTAAGTGTTATGGATCACCTGTAAACAATCTGTTTCTCCTTTCAACTAAGGAATCCGCCTGACTCCATTTTAATGCAGGAGCCATTATTCTGTATTGTTAAAAATAGATTTTCATTTATGGTAAGAATTAAGTAGCTGTTTTTTAAAGTTTGTTTTCTGGAACCTGACCTATCCAACCCATGACCTTGACTTTGAGAACACCGTGACCCTGCCTAGGCCACCATATTGTGTTCTTTTTGAGATCTTTCTGGTACTTCCTTATTGTCTCACTCTGTAAAACCTCCTTGTGTTTTTTCTCCTTATAAGGGGCCTTAAGAAATGGATTTCCTGCTGCTCTTGCTAACCGGACTTAGGTAGCAGTCATTGGCCAGCTCTCTTCTTGGTGCATCCCCAGAATAAAAAGCAATCTTGCTCCAGTTTGGCTCAAATTATGATAGAAGTCTTACTCTATCCCGATGGGATTAACACAATGGACTTCAGTATATTCATACTGCTTTCCACAGGCTAAATTTTGCAGAAAAATACCAATGATATATCATTCTTACAGAGAGAGCATGATTCTATTAAATATTTTTGTAGCTGATTTTTTTAGTGTAATCAGGATTATGATTATCCTATCATTTCTAATAATAATAAAAAAATCTTTTAACAAAAAAAATGTTATAAATTGCTTAATTGGCAGTTCTTGGATAATCATGTTGGCTTCCTTAAACCCAAGCATTTATATTAGTTGATTCGTAAGTACTGAATATAATAAAACTTATATTTGTACCCATATTCAAGTTTCAAGGTAGCAAGGCTTACGTCTCTAGTGCAATAGGTATAACCCGAGCCCATAAACTCAGACATCCTCTTCATACTTTCTCTCAGTGTTAATTCCGCCTTCCACTCCCATCCTGCCAGACATCATCTGACTCACAGTTTCTGGCTGGCATGTATGCCAAGGATCTAGGTTCTCAGAAAGGGCTGAAGTACACATAGTCTGTGGGCAGGACACCCTCTAACCCTGATCTACCTGCATCTGCTACTCCTATGTCTCTTTGGATCTCGCAATATTTGCAAGCTGAGAGCACGAAGCCCATCGTCTCTTCTCTGTAGCAACACTTTGAATCTATTGAGCTGTGTGGCTTTGACAGGTGGCAGAAATTGCTGAACCACAAACTGCTCTGCCTAAGCTTTGAGCCATCCAGATGTGACTTTCCAGCTCAGGAAAAGCAGGAAAGTTTCTACTCTAGTTCCTTCCTTCTAGCTCTGAAATGTGGTTATAGCTGGTTATTGCAGGAGGGAAAAGAAAGCAAAAAAGGATATATTCTTTGTTGTTATTCGACATAAATTACCTTTTTATTTTGAGTTTCTGCATCTATTTATACAAGTGAAAGTGTCTCACCTTTTCTCTTAGTTCTTGCCAGATTCTGATACCAATGACTCAAATAACAGTGGAAGTTCTGAATCATTCCCTATACTGGGAAGCACACGGTCATCAGAATTAATGTTCCTAGAGGTTTGTTGGTGCTTACCATCTGGATCTAGAAAATATTTCAGGATAGTTCCTTGGTAAGGGCAAAGCCTTTTCATATTTATTAGTCACTTGGTTTCAGTTTTGCTGTGCCCTTTTTTATACCTAATTTTAATGAAATATGTAACCATTGGTATGTGGAAGCTAGTGGTCACTTGGGGCTTCCAGACCCTTCCTGCCTGCTGTAGCAAATCGTTTCTACCCCTCTGACCTGCTGGCTTATGTTACTGTCTTAAGCTAATTAAATCCTATGACTCACATATATTCAGCCAAATTGGGCTTATTGTTTCCTTTAATTATCTCCACCACTTCTCCAAACACAATTTGTTGAACATTTATTGTTACAAGGAAAAGTGGTGAGACATAATTTTGAGCTGAGGGACTATGTTCACAGTTCACATTGTAGAGCTGGAATTGGCAGTTCTATAGCGATTTCCATAAAACAATGCTGTAACTGGAATGAAAGTAGTGACATTAGTGGGCTGAAAATTACTGCTAGATCTTTAACTAATGAAATCTAGAATAATGAGAAAACACAGTAAAAAGGAATCCGAGTACAGAACCTAGAAACTGGCGTCACTATCTGAATTCTAAAAATCTTATTATCCTTTTCTATCACTCTTTGAAATAATTTTACTATATGACTGGAGCCAAGGGAAGAGTTCAGTCAGCCAAAGATGACATAGAGTTTTACATTTACGCACAAAAAAATGAGGTACGGATGGTAAAGCGACACGATTTGCAAACTTTATAATCTTTATTTTTAGTAGGAGCTGGATTTTTACTTATTTTCTGTCTAGAGATACTGAATGTGAACAACTAAATTTAACGTAGAAGGAATTATATCTATGTCCTAGTTTCATTTCTGTTGTTTTGATAAAATACCCTGCAAAAGCAACTTAGAGGGTAAAGGGTGTGGCTTTGGACTCCAGGTTATGGTCCATTATTATGGTACAGTCAGAGTCAGGGGCAAAGAGAAAATGGACTCATGCTCACTTGTACTTAGTCCTCTTTCTACCCTTACACAGTCCAATATGGTCTGCCTAGGGAATGATGCCACCCACAACCATCTCCCTTTCCCACTTCAATGAACACAATCAAGATAATGATCCAAAAACAGGGCTACAGTTCAACCTGATTTAGACAATTCCTCATTGAGACTGTCTTCCCAGGTGATTTTAGATTGTGTTTATAATTAAAACTAAACCCCATCACTTATTTTTTTTTTAATGCAAGCTACATCAAAGCAGATTGCTTTGAGTACTGTTACGATATAATTAACATACACACCTTTCAGATCACACTATCAGCTGTATACGAGAACTGATAGGTACTTCTCTACTCACAATGAAATCAATGTTGAGACGTGGCATTGAGAAGTGGCATTTTGATATGAGAGTTTTCTGTGAAACAGAGTCTTTTTCAAACATCCAGTTGACCTTGTTGCAGTTAGTAAAACGAGTTGTCTAAGTGATAAGCAATTTGCTCCACTTTAGAAAGAATCAAGCTGTATCGAAGCATGGACCTACTATTCTGAGTTCAGAGCTGGCATATAAAGAACATTCACACTCTAGTCTTCCACCGAGATCCCTTAAGACACTTCTAAGTGTCTGGGAGTGGAGAATTGTCTACAGAGAAAAAGGACACATAATGACAAATGTTTCTGTTACAATATTATCCATAACTTCCAAACTACTCTCAGGGCTGGTCCAGCACAATGCTTTTCTATTGGGCATCGCACTGCTGACAAATATCTTGAAGTACATTCATAGACTAGGTCAGATTTTACTTGAACGGTCTGCTGAAACTGTTTACTGAGTGGAAGTAAACTGAAGCAGGTGTCTCTGACCACTTAAAAATGAGAATACTATCTGGAATAACTCATTTCTCAGAGTGAACAAGAGAGTGGCTGCTGTTATCCCAGTGTGCATATCTATAAATCAAAGCACAGTGAGTGTCTTTTATGAACTTTTTCAGGATATTTGATAGGTTCCAAGATATAAAAGTTTAGTAATTCAGAATCAATGAACCAAAGTATGTGAACTCTTTCGTAAGTTTTTGTTCAAAGTGTTTATGATGGTTTATGCTGGCTGTCAACCTGACAGGATATAGGATCTCCTTTAAGACAAAGCTCTGAGCATGTTTGTGAAGGATCTTCTGGCTTATGTTAACTGAGTTAGGTGTAGGTGACAGCATTTCATGGGTTGGGCTTCTGGACTGATAAGTAGGAGAAAGCAAGCTGATCATGAGCATCCCCTGTGCTTTGCTTTCTGAATGTGAAATCAATGTGGTCAGCCTCCATCCTGCTCCTGCCTCCATGCCTGCTTCCACGGCTTCTGCACCATGATTGACAACCTTTCTTGAGTTGTAAACCAGAGGAAATTCCTCCTTCCTTAGTGTGCTTTTGTTGGGTATTTGATCATAGCAACGAGAGAAGTAACTGAGAAAGGACTTTTCAAATTATATGTAATTGCATGTATTTACTTACTTTTCTAACATTTAAATTTTCATCTCTAAACCAAAAATATTAAATGTATCCATGTAATAAATTAATAAATGTATCCAAAGTAATAAATTACTTTACATTAAAAGCATCCTTTTTAGATTAAATAGTATGTCTCTGGTTTTTCATGAGATTCCTTTGGATATACAAGCTCTCCTACTTTCTTTAAGATTTTCTTATTGCAAATGCTATATTAATTAGAACTTGTCTTTTATCAAATCTGAATGCTATGGTGTTTAAAAAAGAATCCCATTTATTCCCATCAGTTGTAATTAATTTAGAGTTTAGTTCTATTTTCCCAATTTCCTTTATGTCTACTGTCAATATGTTCTCATTGTTTCCTTTTTTTTTGAACTTTTGCTGGGTCAATAAGTTTTCTTAGGGGAACTGTGGAAAACTGCAAACAGCACTGAGAGTAGCTGCTACCAGCAACTGCCAGGGAGGGCCTCTGTGTGGAGCTGGAGGAGGGTGGGGGACTCCTCACTGTAGCTGCAGTTTCCAAAGCAATCCTGGAGGGACAGTAAAGACAGGAAGGGAGAGAGACAGAGCAGATGCTGTTAGTCATTATTAAAGCAGAAGGAAGCAGCTGTTGTGCCCAGAGAGGACAAGGCTGACCAGCAAGCTCTTGAGATCCACCTGGAAGTTGCTGGTAGATCCAGCCCCGTCCTGCTTTAACATGGGTGCTGGCCGTTCACACTCAGTTACTCATGCCTGCACAGTAAAAGCTCTCACTCACAGACCCACCTTAGCAATGCCTAAATGTACATTTCATCATTAGTAGATTAATATTGAATAATTATTTTTTTACCTTCTTCCTAAAACCATGTTGTTTTCTGTCCCTAGATCTGCTTGTTCAGTAAATCTGTAACATGCATACACATCATTTCTACTCTCTGAATTTCTTCATTCTCTAATCACGGAATCCGTGTTTTCATTTTCGACCTCAAAAAGACACTCTAATTACTTAGAATGTCTGTACACCAGGGAAAGATGAACTCCCAGACATCAAGAAACTGTTGGATTCAGTTCTTGAGCTGTCACTGATGCCAGGGACCTGAAGCATCAGCATGGCCCCCAGGTAAGAGTGATCGTTCAGAAGACTGTAGTAAGTGAAATCTTTACCCAAGGCCCTCCCACTTTGCCATAATTTTCTCAATTACTTTACTCTGGATATAGCTGAGGTAAACATTCATTTGTCCAATATCTTGTGGGCATCCCTAAACCTGCCTCTACCAACAAGGGCAGTGAATCAGAAGCAATGTTTACATCTAGGATAGGGACAGATTAGAGTCTCTCTCAGGGAACTGCAGTTTGCAGAGGCACTGAACCTCATTGTCTTCTCAGTTAGTTAAACTGTAGTGTCCCTAAAAAATATTATGGAGCATGGTGGATGATAACTGACTACAAAATTTAAATTATGTATCATGCTGAGTCGGATATTATTTTTCAGGTGACTCCTTATGGCGGGATGGAGGGTTGGGGTAGGTGAACAGGCCATGGATTTGGAAAATGCATTTTTCAGTGCCAAGGGCAGCTTGCATCTGCATGGGAATTGCTCAACACATATCCACCTTTACCTCACAGCTGTACTTAGTTCTGCTTTCTGACACAATATTTGCAGCAGGAATATTAACCTTCTAGACACTGTAGAAGAACACAATTGTCCTCACAATTCCAGAATGCCTAGTGTTTTGACATAGATCCTGCACAGACCATCTTAGACTAGGAGACCCACCTGCCACAGGGGAACTGTAGCAGCAGGCACAGATACTGGAAGTCACTTTTCCTACTTCTATACCATGTGACATAACTGAATAAAGTCTCAGCTAAAAAATAGTTCAGGATTACATAACTACTGAGTAGCTGTGTTCTCCAGAATTACATATATTCACTGGCAAATTAACAGGTAGGCAGTCTGCTGTAGTTGTGTCCCTAATTAATGAGTTTGTGCATCTGGAGCAAATGTTGGATATACAGCTGATACCCTAGTCACCATCACTCTTAAAGGTCCATGTGCAAGATGTGTGAGTCCCTTCTTTGCAGCTCAGGTTTTGTTGGGTTAGCGGTCTTATATCCCAAAGGGTAGGGTAGAAGATCAATTTACTTGGCAGTACAATGGCAACTTTGGTCAATTTTGAATGTTCACACTGGTAGACCAACAGTGGCAAGCAACTGGAGCAGAGAGAACTACCTGTAGTTATTACAAGTCATCAAGGATGTGGCTCTAGGGATCAGAGGTAGGAAAGTTTCTCTCCATAGTTCAGAGCTTTGGTGCAATCACCTCTAACTCCTCTCACTCTTAGTAACAAGAGCCAAGAGGCCAATGAAGCATCCCACCAAAGTAACAGGGTGCTCAGACCCTCAGACTCTCAGACCATAGAAGTCAGGATTGTTCAATAGGGAAAGCTCCCTGCAGCATCTGAGGAGTTGGCTGAGGAGGCAAACTATGGTAGATGGTGCTGAGAAGATATGAAGAGGAGAGAGAAGATAAAGTCCAATGTTGGCCTTGGTGCTATCTGCATATAACTACACTGTAGTGATATTTGCCTGCTCTACTACTTACTGTATGCTTGCTAGGAATGGTATGGGCTACCACCCTGAGGAGTAAGGGAAAGAGTTTATTGTTATGTGCTGAGCTGATCTGATCCGTCTCAGGGACACTAAAACCAATGCTTTATGTACCTCTTGCTGTTCTCCTGGGCTGTGGTTTTAGCCGCACTGTGGCCATGCATGTGTGTACAAATTGCAGGGATCTCACTGCAACCAGCCTCTATCTCTTTGTTTTTCTGCCTTTGGGCTTTTCTCTTTTTCTTTTTTTTTTTTTTGGATGGGAAACATGAGTCTTTTCAGTTCACCTGCAGTCGCAGCTGAGAAGTGCAGAGAGAAGTCCTCCCAGGGCTAGCCAGCAGGCAGCAGGGGAGGGCAGCTGGCAGTGTTCATCAGTTAAAATCTCTGGGCAGTGTCCACACATCTGTAGCTGCCCTGTAATCATCTGCCTTCCCTAGGTTCATTTTGCTCCATTTTCTTTTCGGCTTTATTAGGTGGAGAATCACTGTCAAAAGTCCTGAAGATGAAAATAGGGGATGTTTGCTGTTGCCTTTAAATTTTTTTTTAATATTTTTTATATGCATAAGTGTTTTCTTGAATGTACGTCTGTACACTATGTAGAGGTCAGAAGAGGGAATCAGATCCCTTGGAACTGGAGCTGTAGATGGCTGTGAAGCCACATAGATGCTGAGAACTGAACAACACAAGTCCTGTGAAGAGCAGCAAGTGCTCCTAATCACGGAGCCACCTCTCCAGTCCCCACTGTGGCTTTTTAAAGTCAACATTTAAAATAACATTTTACTCTCAAACACCGAGAGGGATGTGTATCAAAATATTTCACAGATAAAAAGGGTTTTAGATGAGACATGGGGAAGAAGTTGGAGCCGAATGCCTTCTGCAAGAAGATCCCAGGACAAGGGAGGAGAGCAGAGATGTCGGGGTGCACAGCGACCTTGTGGGAACTCATTTTCACTTTCTCCATTTTCCGTATTTCTTTCACTTCACTGAGTACTCCCAGAACCATTTACTGAAACAATAATATTTACGGTGAATTCATAGGTTTTTATCTTTGATAAAACATACACAGAACAGGCCAATGTGAAAAACGCAGCCACTGCCTGGAAGCCTGCAGGCTTGCCCACTGAGCACAGGGCTTCATTGTCTGCCATGGTCTGTACCTCTCAGTTCTGTCCTCTTCCAAGCCTCTTCCCTGGCTGGACAGTCCAGCTCCTCACTCCTCTACCCTTCCAGCTATGCTTGTGCCTCAGACCTGTTCTGGCTTCCCTTGAATTTGTCTCTGCTCCCTTCCCTCCAATGGGTTTCTCATTTCTACCCTTCTTGGCTCACTCTAAAGCACCCAAATCTTCTTTCATCAGGAATTTGACATGGCAGTGATGGGGGATAGTGACCATTTAAAACAAGATTTCAAGGAAGCAACACTGTTTGAATGCATGCTTTCCATCTGTCTGTCCAACCAGCATCCATCTATATCCATCACACCGGCCAGCAGTTTGGATGGACCAGTTCTCCTTTGGTTGTGAGAACTAGGTTGAATTAAAAGCAATTTCCTATTACTACCACTACTTAAATCAATGTAATTTCTAACTGCACTCTAAATACTGTTCATTATAGCTACAGATAAGTGTACCTCTCAGTCCTCCACAAGGAGCTTCTTTTTGCAGACGATGGAGACCATTGCAGAAAGCTACACTAGTCACGATAGTACACAAGAGAACTACGTGCATTTCCCAAACCTGACGAGTTTATCTATAACATAACTCTTACAGCTATGACTCAGGAACATCTTTGAAGAGTAAGTGGAAAGAATATACATTCCAGAACACCAGGATTCCTGTTACCCTGCTGTGAGACAGTACCCTCTGTATAGGACTGGATGCTGCACAAAGGTGATCTCAGCAATATGGTCACCTAAGCAAGACCTGCACAAGGACACCACCAGTTGTCATGCCGTTGTGCGTGGGGAATTCTGGAAAGGCTCTGCATCTGGAAGAGCTCCAGGCAATTAGTGGTTGCTCAGAGGATAATCAGTCTTCTCCAGGGGACCCCCTCCCCCGCCAGGTCATTCAACCCCAAAAGGTCATCCCTAAACACATAGAACAAACCCTAAATTAACTCGGTACATTTTTTGCTGGTTTTGCGTGTGTATGTGTGTGTGTGTGTGTGTATGTATGTGTGTTTGTAACAATGCTAATTAAAGAATAAGAATGAATTTGAGGAATATAAATATATGGGAGGAGTTAGGGGGGAGAGAGTGGGGCTTCATGATGCAAGAAAGTCTCAAAATGAAGAAAAAGAAAAAAAGAAAGAAAGAAAAGCAATGTAAATTATACTGTGAAAAGCTGAAAGTTGGAACTGTAATGTGATCCCAAACCATAGTAGGCCCCAAGACCTTAGCACAACTGACTATATAATGAAAGTATAATTCAGGCTGTAAAATAAGACTCAGCACATAGACAGTCCTACCTGCCAAAATGAAAACAAAGACCTAATCCGTCAAAGTCCACAGTCATGAGTAAGTCTTGAAATGTACTAACCTTGCTTTTTGGCTTCTGTAGTTCTGCTTCTGGCTAACTGTTCTTGTTAACTGAAGTATGTTAACCTGAAACATGTTTTTTTGTGCTTAAAAGCTCACCCCGAGAAAGGCTTGGGGCTACACTGGGATCCTGAACACTCAGTGTAGTTGTCAGTTCATAAAGACTTCCTATTGGCTTAAACCCATGTCCAACCAGTCTTCGCTGGTGTATATCCCACAGCAGAATCTCTTGAAATGTCTGACTGTGGCTCTCTGTAGAGTGTGCTCTCTCTGGTCAGTTACTGTCTAAATTAGGTTTTGATTCCAATAAGTACTGGTGCATATTCTAAATGCCACAACCATGGGAAAACCTTGAGGGGAATTTTAAAAGGTAGAGTTTATCTTGATACTAACCAAATTGACTTGTTAAATGGATTTGCAACATTGCACAAAAGAGAGACAAGAAACTGGAATGATTTGGTAGGAAAGGTTGCATTTCCAAGCCTTGCTAGAATTAATGATGATATAGTAGAACTATTTCTCCTAACCACAAAATGTTAGCATTTTAGGGTTCAGCAGTCTGGGAATAGAGGGCCAGTTGTACAATGCTTGGCTATTGCTTTCAACTTCAACCTTCTCCTCAGGGCCTCTCCTCTCCCCTCCCCCCTCCTCCTCTCCCTTCCAATACACTCCCCTCCCCTGCCTTCCCTCTCCTCTCCTCTGGTTTCCTCTCCTTTCCTCTCCTCTCCTCCTCTTACATCCCCTCCCTTCTCTTTCTCTCTCTTTCCTTCTCCTCTCTCCTCTCCCTTCTCCTTACCTTCCTCTCTCTTTCACTTAATTCCACAGAATTCTGAAGCCGTAGTTATCTGATAAAATAGAAATTTTCAAATAATTTTTCTTCACTTGCTATCTTTTTTACCAAATGAAGAAATATGTATAAGGGTAAAGCTAAAACAAACAAACAATCAATGAAAAAACAAAACACAGTATATCAAAGCCTACACATCATCTTCAACTACTGTTCATATGATCCACATTTAATGAAGTCTGTATTCTTCAGTATTAATGGTTTAGTAAAATGCCCCCTCTGTGGACTGCAGAACCATGGTGGCATTATTCACCGCCAGTCTCCTCTTTTCATGCAGAGCTCGTTCCGGATTCCATAATGGGTCTGGGTGTGCTGCTGAGACCCACACAGGCATCCCTTTCCATGAAATCAGGCCTGGGCTTTCCACCCACTGCTGTTTTCTTGCACTTCCCAGTGGAGCAACTGATCAGTCTGTTGACTCAAGTCCGATGATTTTGTTTGACCACATGTATTTATTTGAAATGAACTTTGAACTTGAGCAATGCCAATGTTGTCAGTGTGCAGGCTATTTCCTTTAGAAATGTAAAGCTTGTTGGTTTTGCTGATTTTGTAGCTTGAGAAAAGCCAGACACCCAACACAGCAGAACACTGAAAGTGTTGGCTTTCTCTCTGGAGCACTGCCAAGTCTGGAATGGGGTTTCTTGGCATAAATCTTTGGCTAAACCATTTAGACATGATCTATAGCCAAGTCCTTATCTTCTCTCAGCATTACACTTTCTCATAGTATGGAACCCTTGCTAATGGCAATAGAGCAATGCCCACTCATGGGCTTTTTTCTCGAATTCCATGTTCAGAGCAAGCACGCACCTAGAATATATGAGTGTGAATAATCTCTAAAAATATATGATCTGATATTAATCCCAAATACTCAAAATTTGAATAATTCTCAGTATTTTATTTATTTCTATGATATTTACTATTATTATTTCTTACTATCTATATCAGGGTTTCTACCTTGTTAGGAAGAGAAAAATATTTGAAAGCTTGCTGGGACACAGAGTCAATTTTTCAGTGCCTATGGATAGATACAAAGAAGACAAAAGACTATTTTCTAGTGTCTCTTTATATCAAGAAATGTAATGTGATTCTCAGATGCCTTGGCTAAATAGTGTTAATGTAAAATAATTTATCTGTGATAATTATAAAGTACAAAAATTTTATCTCCTCTTGGCTTTTGTTTGTTTGGTGTTACATATAATTTTGTGTGTCCTCAGGTCACTGAGTAAAGATTTGGCCTTAGCGAGTAGTGCTATCGGGAGGCAGAGCCTAATGAAAGTTATCACGTGGGAGACACTAGTGCTAGAGACACTGGGACCCCCACTGCTCCTTTCTTCTCTCTGCTTCCTGACTGAACAGCTTTGCTCCATTGTGTCCTCACACCCCAATGCTCTGTGCCACTACAGATGAAGTGCAACAAGGCCAAGCGATCAAGGACTTGAACATGGGACACAGACCAAATAAACCTTTCTTCCTTTTGTTTATTGCATGTATGTGTCATCGTAACAAGAAGATGACAAATGCATCTGGTTATTTAATAGAATGTGGGTTTTTGTTTCCTAATGAGATATTTATTGACAATGAAAATAGAGGCACTGAAATCTTAATAGCAGTTTAAGACTAAAAATGTACTCAGGTTGTTTATTAGATAAAAAGTATTAGGAGAGAATAAATGTCTCCTGCCTCAAAGCTTTAGTACTTATGAACTCTGACAGGAATTTAGGCCCAATTAAATCTAAAGCACTTCAACAATTATAGATAAAAAGCATTGGGCCTGGAAAATAGGCCATAGTTCCTTAATCATCATACTTTCTTATGAAGTCCTATAACATATATTCTTCTCAGTCAATATAAAGACTTCACCTTTTGGAGTTGGACTTTGACTACTATTCCCAAGCTCTGATGAGGTCAGTACATTTTACAATGACCAGCATCTTGGTAATGAGGACGATTGATGGGAACAGCTCTTGAGTGGGGCACATAGACTGCCATTTTATCTGTAGTAAGTGATGTCACTGTAGCTACATGAACATATGAGAACGTATCACAATGGTATGCAGAGCAGTGGATACCGCCACAGTACATCTCTGCTCTGGCTGACAAATATGACATTCACAGGAAATGGATTGATAGCACTCAGAATTTGGAATCCTTTTACATCATGGATTTCAGGAGTGCAAAGAACTTGGTTCTCTTCTTAGGTTGCAGCCACACAAAAAAGATTCTGTCTGGCTTGCCTGACTATGATTCATGTCCTGGTTTTCTTCCCCTCTGGAAGGCAAGATCCTCACAAGTGCCGATTATTCTGCTCTAGAGTTTGGCGAATGTAACCTGAGGTGTGCTTTGATTATTCAAGGAGGTCACAGAGTGTCCTGCTGTCTCAAACATCATTATACATTTAGGTTGCAAAGTACAAGCTACCAGTACAGTAAGTTCTGTTTCCAATCTTAGGTGTAAGGACAGAACTCAATTTTAAACATAACTGAGTTAGTTTAATTAAGGCTGGGCATGAGCCACCAGGAGTCACGGCAGGAACAGGGCCTGTACTCTACAAGGGTCCATGAGAACTATGGGATCAAAGATACTGCTTATAAACATTGACCATCTGGTAAGATTAAACCCAACCAAAATTTCCAGCAAGTGAGCAAGCTTGCTTCTTGGTAAAATTCGAATTTGGCTGGATATTCTTGATAATAGGACCACTGGTGTGCATATTCTAAATGGACGCATCACCCTGGGGTGAGGGGCTGTGAAATGCCTTAAATATTTGACAGGGTGAAATTATTTGATCCTTTGTCTGTATATACCTATCCTGTTTAACCCTGGATCAAAGTGGAGATGATCATGAGTCTGGAAAAAGACTTATGCAAGGGATCATTGCTCTTGTCAAATATATTCTGTGCAATTGAGACATTCTTGTCTCTATGAGATAGCATTTTGCACAGGTTGATTTCCAACAGCCTCCTGGAAGTATTCTAGGGAACACATGGTTTACTGTAGCATACAGAGGGGATTGTATGACTAATTTACTGCTTTGTTGGGATGCCTTGTGATCTCTACCAGCCTCTTAGATATGGGATTAAATCCAAAGCTCCTGTCAGCTCCTGTAACAGCTGATAGATCATTGATATTAGTTCACTTTCCCAGAGGAATGCCTGAAGAAACTGATGTTCAAATCACTTACTTGTACACACTGTACCAGAAGTGATTTTTCAAGAACATTTTGTTCTTGAAAACATATATCAAAATACTACCACAGCCAATGTCTTTGTGGAACCAGACAACTTAACACTGTTCTTTTGCTTTTTCTAGTCCCTTTTTTATCAAAGTATGTAGTCAAGAATTCTGTGCCAATTTTAAGTGGAATTGCTTTCAGTTGATAATGCTTAATTGTAGAATTGATGAAGAACGGGGTAAAGGGAGTCAAGACTTCGAGGATGAAGCTCGGCTGTGGAAGTGCTGGCGTTTGGCGTTCCATCCCATCATGCCCAGCAGATGAAAATGCTGTTGGACCTGCACAATAGAGCAGTAGCGAAGGTGTTGTGTTGTGTAAAATCCTCAAGAGGAAGAAAATGAAAATGTCGTGAAATGGTTATTGAACAAAAAAGCGCAAATTCAAGGTGTTCTGGAATTAGTTGCTTTAAAAATCTGTCATCATTCCTTAAAAATCTAAAACAATGTTATTCTTCCAAACCAAACGGAAATTTTAAGCATTTAGAGGTAACTATAGATATTAGCTGATAAAGAAACAAAATCTGGAAGAGTGTAAGGATACCCAGGCTTAAGTATCGATGTGAACGAGAAGGAAGAAAGAAAGGTCAATATTTTCACACAGAAACCAACTGTATATGTAGAGAATATACATTTTAGAGATCATTATGGAAGATGCATATTTGATACTATTATATCCGATGGAAATTACCAAAGGAAAGACTGGAGAGGGGGCAAACTGAGTTTCAAAGCCAACTTATGGTCACAGAAATTATCATTCACAAGAAAATTCCAGGAAAAATGCCAAAGAATATGGATTTGGAAACATAATATTTATTTTAACTTAGATTATCTTGATGTAGTATCTTTCAAAGGACCTGGCTGTTTACAGAGAAAATATACAACATCCTACCAGTCTGAAGGACATAAAACTTAGATATGAGTGATTACAAACATAGCTAACGACTTCATGAATGTTGTGTCTAACGTTAAATGCCAGAGACAAATGCTGGCTTCTTTATAGGGCATACTTGCTATATTATGTTTAACATAAAGATGAATTTGCCCTAGGGCAAGAGACCTTCCCCCCTTGAGGTCCTGTGACTGGTAATGGAAATACAGCTAATCTTCGCAAGAGGCATTCTCTTATTGATCTGGAGCCTGCTAGGGATTCCCAACAGAGTTTTCCAGGCAAGGTCCAGGGACAACAAGGCAAGATGGAACCTATTGTTCATCTAGTTGCAAATTTCCCTACAACAAGGCTAATGAATAAAAAGCTGTACATATTTTGTTATGCTAAATAAATTATTCAGCAATACTTGTACAGTAAAGACCAGTAACAATGAGTATTGGGACCAGCCTTTTGAGAAGTTAAACTAGGATAACATCCATATGGTGTTATTGGAGGAACACTAAACAGGTTTTTGGTATAAAACACAGCTCTCCCAGACTTGAATTAAAGACATTTATTGAAACAACATGGCTTAGAGAAAAAAAAAAGTCTCCTGATTTAGTTCTTAAATCAGATCTTTTTTTTTTTTTTTTTTTTTGAAGAGGAACGTATATGTAAGACAATCCAAGCAGGAAGAGAAAAGGCATTTTTCACCTTTTCCCCTAGGGGAGAGGGGTCAGGTTAAATCCAGAATACATCATTGGCAAAGTTAGAGCTGGAGACCAGGATAGGGTCAGCAGGTGCAGTATCACTAAGAGCTGACATCAGCGGTAAGGGGGTACTGGTTAGATAGACCTAACAGGATTTTTGGGAAGACATCTTGGAGGATTAGACATCACCTGGGGAAAAGAATGAGAGAATGAGGGACCTGGTCTAATACTAGGATAAAGGTTCTTGTGAAACTGATTCAGCAGGGCTCTTTGCATGTGTTTGACAAGGAGGTTCATAGATGGGCCTTGGGAAAGTCCATACACCTGGCCAAAGTCTTTGTCAGCTCCCCTAAATTGGAGGGGACAGCAGGAGCACAGCAGTGAATTATGAAATTCGGGGGGCATTATGTATTCCTTAAAAGTCAACATAGAACATTAGTCACACCAAGGTCTGCCCCTATTACTCCGCCTTCTAGTGATGCTCCCGTTGCCTGTTCATTGTGTCTCCTAAGTAAATGACAGAGAGAAGTTATGTCAAGTCCATTCCCAAGAGGCAATTATACTCACAGGCCTAATTTGTTCTAATCTGAAAATAGATCGTCTAATTAATGGGGCTGAGCAAATGTCTTCCTGAAGATCTGCTCCTCCCGGTGTCATCTGTTTTCTGCAAGGAGTTTGGGCTACTGTGGGGAAGCACTTTACAGTGCAGGATAAAGGGCACAGGAATGTGCGCTCATCATATGTCAAAAGCACACATTGCAGAAGCTGCTTCCACAGGCAGTGCCAGCCCAGCTCAGCTCACTAGTACAGCCATCAGCTTGGAAGTGCCTGGAACATCACCTGTGCTCTCTGTTCCTGATCAGATCCTCACACACCCAGCCATCTGCTGAAGCTGACGCAGGAGAACACGCACCCACCTCCGACCTCAGCTCTTCATGCTTTTCTGGCATTCCACCTCTCTTCACTCTTCTGACCACGTGCTTCTTGGGCCATATTTCTTTGATATTTGACCTTTTAAATATGCTGCTTCTTATTCGCAGTTTCTTTGACATTTGAACCTTTACCTTTGCATCACTCTTCTGACACGTTCTGTCAATGGTGTCTAAAATTCTAGATCAACCTTCCACTTCTCCACTGTAGCAATCTTCTCAGGATTTAAAAAAAAAAAAAATTCTTGGGTAACTCTATAGGGAATCAATCAAAAAAGAAGATGAAAACATTAATTTTTAAAGGAGAAACAAAATAAGATGTGTTGCTACTGAGAGAAAGAAAGTCTCTTCTGGAGGAAAGTGAAACAAAACTAACATGAATGTAGGTGGTAAGAAACACATGGTTTCAAGATATCTTGTAAAGAATCTCTGTAGATGAGCCACAGCAGAGCTACCTCATCATCAGGACCAGTCCTCCAGGAAGAAACACAGAAGATATCCGCGTAGTATTTTTGGAGGGATCCTGAAAGCTTTCTTGCTCTAAAATACAGCTCTTCTGGGCTTAAGTTAATGGCACTCACTGAATCAGTATACAGCAACCGAGTGGCCCTGGTTTAATACTAACACCAGATCTTTTTATTCGAATAGGAACACGTATATATATATGGACCCCCCCTCCCCCAAGCAGAAAATAAGACTCACACAAGCTGAGAGAGAAGAGATGGGGATGGGGGAATCTACATTCCGAGGGGTCATGCGTCCTTTGTCAAATACAGACCTGGAGAGATCTTCACAGAAAGCAACCAAGGCAGAGGAATTGCAGTGCTTACTGTGAGGCTGAGTTACTTGAGTCAGGACCTAACCGTTTAACACTAGCATCGGTTCAGCTCATCGGAACCCAGGAGCTCCACATCACATTGCTTTTGTCAGTGCCCTCAATTTAAGGCTATAGGAGATGTTTTTGTACAGAAAGGCTGTTAGGGCTTTGCTGCCACCAACGTGCTGATAACTTCTTATTTCCTTCTGCAGAGCTAGCGTGGGCAAGCCAGGCTGCCGGTGGTGACAGTGCAGACAGGTGGAAGCGGAAGAGCTGAGAAGAGGACTCCTGAGAGAGTTCTAGTTCTGAAGCACGGTTTTGGGCAGCTCCAAAGAGACGTGTCCTGCAAGTGATTTATAAATCAGGATGTACGCGGTACCCCTGTTCTAAAACGAGCTTAGGGGAATTGGCTCCAGGCTAGCTAGTGTTCACACTGAACAGAGAACAGACTGAACGAGATTGCCTCGGGGACAGTGCATCCTATTCACTGGGCAGAACTAAGCTGCCTCAGTAGAGCCTGAGCTTTAATTCCTGCCGCAGAGAAAGAGCAATTTGCCTTTGCCATGGTAAAGACTCATTCCATCGGCGGAAATCTCAGACTTTCTCTTTAAGGCACCTTTCATACCATAGCCTTAGTTGCTATCTTTGTGTTATGATTTAGCCATGGAGATATTTCTAATTAATATTATTCAATATGCCAGAGTTTAAAAAAAAAAATCCCTCATCTAAGCTCCATGGCTTTTTTCCTTTCGTCATAGATTAATAGAACTAAAATAAATAAATAAATAAATTTGTTGTTCCCTGTCATCCATGTGCTTTCTCATTTTTTTGCATTAAAAATGAATATCATGTTTTTCTCTTTTGAATATTTTCTCTCCTTTCCCTCTAAATAGATCTGAACATTTAACAATTTCTTTTATGCATCAGCCATTTTTCAAATATTTGCTATTACCTAAAATATGTCCAGAACTATGTGAGAAAATGACTATTAAGGAGAATTATGTTTCTAAGTTAAAAGCTGACACACTGAAATGATGACAGGATGGGTATAAGATATTTTCAATCCTTAGTAGAAATGTAAAAGAAGGATAGGGTTTGTTTAGTTATTTTAAAAGGGAAGAACAGGGCTGAGAGATGGCTCAGCAGTTAAGAGTATCAGCCCCTCTTTGAGAGGACCAGAGTTTGAGTCCCAGCACCTACATGTTGGATAACTGTAACTCCAGCCCCAGGGGATCCAACACCACCTTCTGACTTCCATGGGCAAGGACACAGACATACATATAGACAAAATACTCACACATATAAGAAAAAATAAAAGAACAAATTTTAAGAGAAATGGCCAATATACATCAGGTTCTCAAATTTGTATACTAACATTTTTGTATTCTTCTAATGAAATATTCATATTCATAAGCAGAACTGATAGTGCAATCTACCTCATACCTTGGTTCGACAGTGGTCAACACATGCCTTTTGCTGTATGCATGATCTTTCCCTATACTTTCTCCTTTATCTCCAGCTGCATTATTTTAAAGCAAATTCCAGAACCGTACCTTTCATTTTGTAAGCACTTCAACAAGTATCTTTAAGACAAACTGATGTTTTAATATTACCAATAAACCATTACTATACATAAACTGTTAATTAAAGTATAATTAAAGTCAGTTCTAAAATCATATACTTTTAACCATAAATATAATGTTTAAAATCATAGCAATATCATCCTCATGCCTTAAAAAAACCATAAATTGTAAGCATCGTTTGTAATCAGGCTGCTGTTCAAGTTTTTTAAATAGTCTTCTTGAAGCATGCTGAGGTTTTCCTTTGTGCAGATGAAATCCCCAGGTTCACACTGATTCTGTTGATATGCCCTTAGATCTGTAACAGTGCCTTCCTCTTTTACAACTCTGCTAGTTCTACTGAAGAGTAAAGGTCATCCACCACGTAAACTTTCTCAATATTTCTCTTCTCAAAGAAGTTAGGGCCATTTTTTTTTTTTTGCGGGGGGTAGGGGTGGGGTTGAGTTCCTGTATTAGGTTCCTTCAGACCAGACCAAATAAATGGAGTCGCATAGGCCAAATGACAAGTCATTGAACTGCATCTTTGAAGAAATAGATCCACAAATACGTCCATTCTTTCTTGCAAATGAGATTATAACCTACACGAGTCCAGGTTCTAAAGAAGTGTCCCTGCCTTACTCCTTCCATAAAAAGTAGCCCGAGGTATGCTGACAATAGCCAATTGGCATTTCTCTTTTGTTTTGTTTCCCTGTTCCTGTTCTGATCTTGTCTTGTTGGAGCTGAGGTTGTGGAAGAATGAAGGTTTCTCCAGATATAAATCATGAATAGATATACAGATGAATGAGTTATTTTAACTATCAGACACATTTAATTGCTTGCACCTCCTGGTGTATTTTGAAAAGTTCCTTTGTCCTCTGCATTTTTCATGTCAGTAGAGTCAGAAGACTGATCAATTTTCATTTGAAGACAAGCATACAATATTTTTTTACTTTTTGAGATTGTAATATAATCATACCAGTTTCCTTTTCCTCTCTCCAAACCCTCCCATGTACCCTCACCACTGTTTTCTTTCAAATGCATAGGCTCTTTTGCTTTAATTCATTACATAGATTCCAGGATAGAGCACACAAATTGGTTAGCCAGTACCGAATAGTCAGCCCTGAAAACACGAGTACAAGCAACATTATACAGACTGAGTGAGGTTGTGTTTATGTACTTAGAACAACAACAACACACATACACACAAAAAACTTTTTGGTTGACACTACATACATAACTGAATTGCATCTAAGAGCTCTTGCTATTGAGTTATTTCTCTTTTTGATTAGGTGTGTTTGATTTCAGTCATCTGTTTTTTTACTTTTCTCATTATTTTTCCAATGCTGGTGTCAATCATTGGTTATTTCTGTGTATGCGCATTATTTCATTATCTTAATAATTTTGTGAAATTGCGATAGACTACTTGTATTACTCCCATTTTATTTTTATACTTTTCAACAAGGAAAAGATTTAATCATCTTTGTTGTGCTGAGATACATTTTGTTTTTTTGCAGAAAGAGAAGGCTATTTGATTGACAGTTCCTTTTACCTCCTAGTTTTAGAATGAAGGCTTAGTCTAAATAGCCTCCAAAGCTAAATATTGTATAATATAGATATAAATATAAATATAAAAGAATTTGATGATTTAATAAATTGTGGTCAGTGTTTTGATGCTCATAACGTTCCATTCTTGGTCATTAGGAGCCATTGAATTTTGGTTCTACTGCAGAAATAGCTTCAAAACCGAAGTCACGAAAGCTTCCTTGCATTTATGTGTTGTAAATATTCTCACTTTATTCGATGCCTGTCCTGCTTCAGAAATGGAATTGGTCATTTCCTTAATAAGTGGTTTATTTTTGTGGAAAATGGTTCTTAGAGTCTAACATTTGGGCTGTAGCCGATATCACTTCGGAAGTGGTCATCACTAGACTACCAAGTACATGGAGCAAACAAATATATTTTAAACATATTTCATGACTACATAATGATGTTTTCAATTTTTAATTGTTCATGGATTTATTATTTAATTGCTTTGATTTTACTTGTATAGTCTGTTTCTCTGGATTTTTTTCTACTGAATCAAATATGTTCATTTGCTTCATAAAATAAATGATCTTACATAGTATACACATTACATACAATAATTTCAAAATAATACTAATGTCACTGAAGTGAACATAAAGTTGTATACTTAAAAAACTTATTTCTTCTTATTCATGAGTTATAGGCCACTCAGAACCATATGCCTGCTATTTTATCAATCTCACAAGAAATAATTTTGCCGTAGCACCTATTTCACACAGTTAAACATGTTTTATTTTGTTTTAGAGTCTCAGAAATTATTTTTAAAGTTATTTTATATTTTGTTTAAAATAAAAACACTCTGGTTTCTCTTTAGATCGCATAAATCTTTCACCTTTCAAAATGCAGGCAAAATGCTTAGATGGACCCAAGTAAAACCTAAAAATGTCAAATTATAAGAAGCCCAGGATCCCTTAACTGACTTGTCATCTTCACCTTCCAAATGAAGCCGCTTTTGTTGCTGTTTTGTCTTGTTTTTTCACCATGGGTCAGGTCAGAATGTACACAACATTCTTGTTCCTTTCTTACATGTCAGCCTGCCACATTCAGAACGATGCCCTCTAGGTTTTGTAGAAATCACCAAATAAGAAAGGATGCTGTGTGCATGCCTTATGAAGGACATGTATGGCGCACACCATATGCTTAAACACTGCTACACGCTACACGTGATGATAACAAACACTTTCCTCTGGTTTTACTATTCTGACTTTTCTTGGCTTTTTCTAAGCACCCACGCATTGCACACAGTGGCAGTTCACAGGTTTCCCAGAACGCTCCTGTTTTTCAAAGGATGTACATCCATGGATGACTTGAAAGGGGCCAATGATAGTAATTCAATATAGAGAAATTTAAAAAATTTAAATTCTATAATTCATTTTCAGGACTGGCGTATCTCATGGACTGAATAGTTGTGTGACTTCAAGGTAAATTCCTATGATAAGAAACTTAGGCAGAAATGTTGGAAATAAAATTCATAATGATAAATGATGACACTGTACCTAATTTGTATCTGGGGTTAAAAATCCTCAAACTGGTCAAGACCTGAAAATTAAAAACTGCACGAAGATCACATCTTTACGTGACTCAGTATATATTTTCATAATTTTATAATAATTTTTACTTTGATAATTCTTTTCTTTCTTAGTTTTTCAAGACAGGGTTTCTCTGGGTAGACCTGGCTGTCCTGGAACTCTTTCTGTAGACCAGGCTGGCCTCAAACTCAAAGAGATCCTCCCGCCTCTGCCTCCCAAGTGCTGGGATTAAAGGCGTGTGCCACCACTAGCCAGCTTGTTAACTCTTTTAGATAATTAAATTCTTATATTTTTTAGTGGTTGGTTCTGCTGAGTAGTTAGAGAATGAAGAAAATAAAACAAAAATAGAATAAGGAAGTGGGTGGAGGTCTAAAAGTGTTTTGAAACAGTGGAGACAAACGATTGTGTCTTCATGCTTTTGAGAAAGATGTCAGAGAACATATAAGTAAACAACAGTGGCTTAGTACTAGCAAGGGAAATAATACATCCTCTCAGACTTTCTCATCTTTGTTGTTGGGAGACACCGGTGGAGCTCGGGTAAGTTACAGCAACCTGAGGGGTTGCAGGTCACTTCCAGATGCGAAGTTTGAGTTGGAAGTTCTCTGAGAGTTCTCACCTGGGTCACAGAGTTCTGTAATAATATAAAGATTTTATCTCCCCTGCAAAAGAACACAGGGGCTGAGGGCTGTGGGAATGCACACGGAGCATGTGCTGCTCTTTCTGTGCTGATGACTGCTAACACACACCAGCCTCTCGTCAGCAGTGTGCATCATTCTTCCCCTCACTGTCGGATGGGTCTACTTCCTCCAGACGTGCTGTCTCGTGATTGCTCATTTTTGCCCTTTCTCCAGCCCAGGTCAGGAAAATCAGTTTACCTTTTCATCAGCCCTATTTTCATGTGACAGTGACTCATAACAGACCCACTTGTTTAGAGAAATGCAAAGTATACATGTTTAATGTGCACTGATAAGACTTTGGTGCAAAGTGTGTGTGTGTGTGTGTGTGTGTGTGTGTGTGTGTGTGTGTGTGTGTGTGCATGCACAAAGGCTCCCAGCATTCTTCCCTTCTCTCTTGCTCCTTCCCAGTGCAGAGCAGGATTAAGCAGCCTGGTGAGGAATTGTGGACTAGGGTTGAATGAACTTTAGAGAGGAAGGAGGAGTGGATTTGGACACAAGCCATGCATGCCAACCACAGATGAACCACTGTTCCCAAGGGCATGTTAGATGTAGCAAGTGCTGTATTTGGATCTTGAGTGTTCCCAAAATGTCCATATGTTAAAGGCTTCTTGAGAGGGTCATAGGAGGGGTGGTGAAACCCTTAAAAGAAGATGTCTAGTGGGAGGTTTTTAGGTTATTGGAGATTTGATGCCTTCTTCTGGACTCCATGGCAACTGAACACATATGACATACTAAGGAGTATACACATGCACATAAATAAAAATAGTAATAGAGCAATCAAGATTAGCTATATCCATTATTCAAAAGATTTCTGTGGCTTCCAGATCTGCAATCATTCCTGACCTCGCCTCTGTGCCAGAGGGAATCTTTCTATCATGTCCTTCACTGGCATTTTGTCCCCATCAAAACTCCTCCGGTCACCCTTCCAGCAATAGGAGACTCTCATTCAGAGCTTTTTATTGGTACAGGATGAGAGAGAAGAGGGGAAAATTAAGAAGAAGACTGTAATTCACAGGACTTAGTAAAAGTAACACTTTTTTGATTAAACCACTGAATGTGTTCCTCGGTTGTCCCCAGATCTGTGGAGTCCTTGAGTAAGGCATTGTTGGTGAGTGTTTTTGTCAGCTGGAGGCCACGGAGCATCTGCCCTCTACTGATCAGGCAAGGATGGATCTAGGGCCATCCCTATCTGTGGTCAGAGAAGTTGAGAACCAGAAGTTGATCTCTTGCCTATACTGTTCCTGTTTGTTTTTCCTACTAAATATTCAAGTTAAGACATAATGTCTAACAAGAGTAGTTTTTCTGAAGGCCAAGAAAAACTTTCTTCTGTTATGAATAGACCCAGAGGAAAAGTTTTCCACCAACATATACTTGGGTCAGTGTCTCTTTTACAAAAAGCCTGTGTGAAAGCGTGGTCTTTGTCAGTTGAGCTGCTGGGGAGTCAATCCCAAGATCGAGAGAAATAATGCCCAGTTATTTTTGGCATTGATGAATTCATCAGATATTACCAAAGGAGAACAAATGCCTGTTCCACTTCCACACATAAAGCTTGTCTGAGCATTGAATAGAATTCTTATGACTCCCAGGCCTGCTAGAGATCTAATTTGTTTTCCTTAGATTTTAATATGTTTGTGATATTTAGTGAGAGATGATGATGATGATGCTTATTATTAGGTATTACTATTCAATAGCAACTGGATGCAGACAGAATCCAAAGTGTTCAATTTATGGGACTTCTTTTAGGCTTCCATCACCCTCATGAGACAAGAAATGCCATTATCCTCCTTTGTCAGATGGGATGTGTGAGGTATCTTGGCAAATATCATATAGCAAGTCAGTACGCAGCTGGAGTAGATCTAGTTCAGACCACCAGAACTGACCATTCCGTTATTCAAAGGGTCCCTGTGAATGCAGTGGGCTAGACAGCTACCTGCTCCAGAGGCCCTGGCTCAGAGAGACAGCACCCACCTCTGTCTGGATGGGTCTAGGACTCTGCTGCAGTGAGGACAACAGCGGCACTAAACGTTTGTCTTCTAAGGTACTGTGTCAGGCATGGCGCCAACAGAGAGGGCACCAAAGTTCACCTGGTCCAGGCTTCAAGACCTGCATCAGAGACTGTGGTCAGGATTGCATCATGTTAGAATTTCAGAGTTAAGTTAAGCTCTAGGAAGATACTTTTTAAAAAAAGATTCATTTCATGCACTCTGTCATTGTCAGAATAGCTTCCCTGACCTCGCGTGCATGGTCTTTTCTCCACAATCAAATACCCTCCCCAAAGCGCTTCTCAGATGGTTTAGCCATAACATGGCTGCTTCTCTTGTGGTGGTCAACATCAATATTACAACAACAACTAGATACTCTAGCAGTGCAAACAAGAAGACTAAGCCTCTGTGGTGGCCTTCTCCACATTAAATCATCGATGCCGTGTTTATCCACCATTTCTAGCAGCAGAAAACTCAGTATCGAGAACAGTGCTGGCCCATTTTGGTGGCCAACTTGACTGGACTAAGAAACACTGAAGATATCAGGGAGGCACTCTCCCAGATGTGTCTGCGATAGTGTTTTTAGAGGCAGCTGGATCGCAAGAGCTCCTATTTCATCAGCAGATGATTCCCAGGATAGATTTCTATCACAGTCTATTACTGGGAGGGGGTGAAAGATATGAAGTGGAGTCATGGGAGGAAGATCACAGGGGTGCATGCTTGAGTCTGTACCTCCGCTGAGGCTCTCCCTTGATAGCCCTCTCGACTTCCTGCAAACCATGAAGAAGCTCCTCTGCCACATACTTCCACTGCCAGGACATTCTGTTTCACAGTGGTCCTAGAAATTCAGGCCAGGCATCCAGGGACAAAACCCTCTGAAAAGAAACTAAAATAAAGTAGTTTCTGTCAGGTATTGTGGTCAAAGCAACACTGAAGTAGTTAATAATGGTGGCGATGGTTGCTTGCAGGTATTTGTGCACATGAAAGATATTTTAAGTAGTGATTCCCGGAGTAGGGATGCTATTAGTATATATTTCCTTAAAAACAGACAGGTTATTTATTCAAAATATTCTTTACTTGTGCATTTTTTAAAAAATATCCAAGGTGTTTGTCAGATGATGGGAAAATGACAAGCCAAGGGGACTGAATAAGTTCCTTCTGTAAATACGACGTGTCACATATTTATATCATAGAAAACAGTACCGCTTCAGTTCACAGTAATTTTTGTAGTCAGAGATTCTGAGTCTGGCTTTGGTGACTCTTCTGAGGCCTCTCACGCCAGTCTCACTTTACTAGGCAAGGCAGATGTTGAGTCCTCCTCCACGCTCCTCATCCTTTACTCCTGCTGCTGACCAACATCGTGTCTCCGGCTGTAATTAGTCAGTACTTTTTGTCTGGCCTAATGGTCTTTCCAAGGCTTTATAATTGTGGAAGTCTCCTTCCATCCCAGGGTTTTGTTCTTGTTGCCTAGCAGCACAGCACTTCTGGCTGTAATCAGTGGGCATCCCTCACTCTGCTTTGTGTAGATTTGTTGCCTTACATGCTAGATCATAAAAAATATGGCATGCTAATGAGATAAAGAGTCCCTTTAAAAATGGTTCCCAGCGGTCTTACTAGGCCATTGCACCTGATGTCAGGAGATATTTTTTTTCTGACTACAGACTCTTTGTAAAGTTCTTTAGAACTGATCCATTTTTATGTAGACGTATAAATTTAAAAAAAAAAAAAAGCCCACATAGTT
The DNA here is from genome assembly GCA_026225945.1 of Cricetomys ansorgei. Classification (NCBI taxonomy): domain Eukaryota; kingdom Metazoa; phylum Chordata; class Mammalia; order Rodentia; family Nesomyidae; genus Cricetomys; species Cricetomys ansorgei. The sequence goes on along the minus strand of JAMJFZ010000239.1, from coordinate 11,560,248 downwards.
CAAATACCAAAAGGACAAAAATGAGCACAATGTCTCCTTCCTATTTTAAATTTCTAAAGTATAGTTTTTGTCTTTTTCCCCATTAATTTTCTCTTTACCTCTTCTCATATATTTAATATATATAAAAATTACCATCTGTAGAGAGCACAAGCTCAGAGGTATGCATTAGAGAAACCAGCATTGTTAAACATGCAGGAGTTATTTTTCAACTGAAGAAGTTCACTCCTGTTTTGCATCCAAAAGGCTAGAAATAGATGTGTTAACGACTGCTAATCTTTGTTATTCTGTAAAGCCAGTCATTCCACATCCCCCAGACTCCTGATCATTGTTCTCAGTCAATAGAACTTGTTCTTGTGGAAAAGGTCACAGGTGCCCTGCTAAAGAGACGTACATTGCAAGGGAGTTTCCATGTAGCCATGCATGAAGCTTTGATGTGATAATTGTCATGAGGAAACTTTTCCCAAAGTCTTACTGTGTTTAAACGTGTAAAAAATGAATTCCTTGCTGTCAGACTCCAGAAGTTGTTGCCTAGCACTGATTAACTACGTTCAGCTGAACCCGAGTTTCATTCTTATCTCACCTGGATCATTTCCCTGCCAGCTCTGATGCTTGCAGGAACCCCCACAATGGTCAACATTCCTTGCTCCTCTCTCACATTTTGTGTAAACAGTATATACTGTTCAGTGATTGTATTTTTTTAACAGAACAGTGTGTCCTGATATGACATAAAGAGGTCCCTTTTCCTTTTCTTTGTTGTTACTAATTCGTTGAGAATTTCATATGCTGTATTTCGACCATATCTATCCTTGCTCTTCCTCCTAACTCTTCTCGGATCCTGCCTCTATCCCCTTTCTCTTACAACTTTGTGTTTTCTCCCCCCTCCCCCATTCATTTTCTCCAATGTATGATGACCACATACTCCTGCTTCTGGGTGTAGGGTCATTCACTGGACCTACCAAGTGCACCTACCAAGTGCTATACCATTAACAAAAACTGACCTTCCTTTCCCAAGAATCCACTGAGCGTCCATAGTGTCTCAGTTACAGGTGGGGGCTCATGAATACCTTCCCATTCCATGCTGGATTGTTAACCCGCTTGACCTTTGTGCAGGTCTCGTGTAACCAACCAAAGCTGCTATGAGTTCATGAGTGCAGTGGCCCTGTCATGTTCAGAAGACACTGCTTCATCTTGGTCCTCCTTCATCTCTGGCTCTCACAGTTTTCTTTTTCTGCCTCTGTGATGCTCCCTGCATCTTAGAGAGGAAGTGTGATATAAATGTCCCGTTCGTATCTGAGTACTCCACTGCCAATTATTTTCTGCGTTTTGGCCAGTTGTGAGTTTATGCATTAACCACCATCCAATTCTTCTTTTCATGAGATCTTCGATGAGGTCTGAGAGTTGCACTAGTCTATGAGTAGACAGATACTGTGAGTTTAGAGGATAATTTGGTACTGTTCATTTAGCCAGGATAATAGCAGTAGACCCCTGGGACCCGCAAGATCCCTAGTCTTGGGTTCTTGGCCAGATTTACAGAGGTGCCTATGCCCATGTAACAGGCCTTAAATTAAACTAGAAAACACTTGGTTACCAGACAACATCATGCCAGTGTTGCATCAATGCTCATATCTTGTCCTGCTGGTCATTATTACAGTTTACAGAGTTCATCCCTGGCCCTTTGCAATTTCTGACTAGTATTATGTGTTATGACTGCACTCTCTTGATTTAACCTCTACCTTTAAGCAGATAAACTTATTTCTACTATTTGAATTCTGTAAATACGTTTGTATGAATCACCTTTTCTTAGTATTATGTTCACAGGATGAAGTTAGTGTAGAAAAACACTAACATTGTTTCCTTTTAGCTCCAATAATTTTGCTGTGTTCAGATGTGTGACATTCTTACCAGGATCTCATTGTGGTTTCCCTTCAGCTCCTCTGTCTTCCTGTTCTTCAGCAAAAGACCTTAGGTGAGACACACAAATGTAGCATAAATGATGACGTCTTTTACATTCTTACTTTTTTTTCGTTATTGTCTGAATTATCCAACGTCTCTACCTTGTCCTCAATCCCTGGTCTTCTGTCCTTCACTTGATCTATCCTCTTGATAAGGCTTTCCTTGAATCTACTTATTTGATTTACTGCACTTTTCATTTCAATATTTTAGTCTAGTACCTACTCCCCTGTGTTTTTATCTCTTGATGGAATTACAGTTTCATTTCCTTGTTTCATTTTGTTGCTTGCTAGGAATTCATTCAGGAATTTTGAACTTTTTTTCAGGGATTCATGAAATGCATGCCATTCACTTTTATTCGAGGTCATAACTGTAGGGTTAGTAAATTTAGGGGATTGTATTTCCCAAGTTGTTCATGTTTCTTGTGTTTTTGTGTTGAGACTTGTGCATCTTGAGTTAGATTTTTAGCTAGATGTTGACTGTGTGTATGGGGAGTGTGTGTGTGTGTGTGTGTGTGTGTGTGTGTGTGTGCATAATGTGAAAGAGTATAGTTTGTGAAGGCCAAAGATTGACATTAGATAGTTTCCTCTTTTACTCTACCTTATTTTCTCAGGCAGGTCTCTCACTGAACTCAGAATTCATTGGTTTAGGTAGATTGCCTGGCCACCAAGCCTAAGAATCCTTTTCTTTGTTCCCCTCTGTCTCTTAGCATGCACATAGGATTACTGGTACATTCAGATACGCCCAATTGTTTCTTTTTAAATGTGAGTGCTGGAGATTGAAATTCATGTCCTCAGGCTCCTGTGACAAGTACCTTACTCCACCAAATCATCTCCTCAGCCCTTAAGGATTTTTTTCCTGACATAGATTCTTTCACTTTGATGTATTCAACAGGGACTAGGTTTCGGTAGAATTGTGGTGTCATCTTCTTTGATAGACAAATATCAGGACACCTGTTCATGGAAGATCTGGGCCACCAAGCTGCTGACTTAACAGGGTTTTCCTTAAAGTGGTGTCCACAGCTGCTTGGGTTGAATAACGACATGAGAAGTTTTCCTCATAGCTCTTAGGCCCCAGTCACTGAAGCACACAGCTTTTCGTTAGCCATCTCTATCTATTTTTTTCTCTTTAAAATAACAATTACTGAGAGCCTAGAGCCGATTTTCTGAGGCTGGCTGTCTTACCCTTGACTTCAGCCAATTTGTTTCATTGGGAGAGAAGAGCTCCATAGAAAATGCCAGTGTTTCCAGGACAGACTGAGCTATTTTCTTGCTTTCATTTGTAAAGAATCCTATCTATCTTGCTTTGCTATCAAACTGAGCTTCTCTGCCATAATCTTCATCTTCTAAAAGCTGAGATCCAACTTTGTAGTTGTACCTCTACTGTGTAAGCTCTCCAAAAGAGACAAGGAGGCCTTTTTCATAGGTACAAACCCTTTCAGACCTCAGCAGATGGAATCACTGTCAGGGCAAGCACTATACCGGACAGTAGAACCCTGAGTATCTGTGCTCAAGTGTTTTTATTGATTCAGAATTCCTCAGGTGCAGATCATAAGCAATTAAACATCCCCCACAGGAATCCAACACCTGCAGACAATGCAAAATGGCAAGATCTGGGCAGTCCCTCAGCCAACAATGCACAAAATAATTATTTTGTACAAAGTTATTTTGTAAAAATAAACTTCCACAACATTTCTCCTTTTCTGTATAAAAAAAAAATGCTTTAACCCACAATTTAACACTACACCATCAAAACTATTTACAAGAGGAACAATCATGAAGGTTGCTAATGTACAGGACCAGATGAAACCAAACTCTATCAAGCTTTTCACAATGTCTCTGGACAGAAGAAAACATTATCAATGTCCAATTATCTGGAATTCAATCAAGATCTTCTGGGCTCCTCCAAAGGGCTTGGGTCCCTTCTCTGACTCTACCCTCTGCAGCACACACAGCTTGTCCTCCAGGTTCTGTCTGGCTCCACTCCACTGCTGCTGCTGTTCTTAATCATCATTCCATGGTAGTGACATCTCAAAAACACTGGGGTCCCCTAATACAACTGGGCTGCACTTTCACCCATCGTCTCTCCTGGGCTCTTTTCACGGTGCCACACCTCAACTTCTCTGTAAGATCCCTTCATTCTGGGTCTTCAACTGCTTCTGAGGCTGCACTTTTACCAATGGCCTCTTCTGGCCTCTCATAGTGCCAAGCCTCAGTTGCTCTCCAGAGACCACTTCATGCCTTCAAAACGAACATCACATGGGTGAATCTTACAGGACCAAGTTTGGCCAGCATGAGACACAATCTTGGCCAATTATGGAAGACAGTTTCTGTGTGCTGACCCTTAAGAAATGCTTTCCAGGTTTTAAGATAGAATCTGGTTTGCTGGAAAAACAACTAGTCCCTGTCAGCAGGAAGAGTTCTCTGGTGGGTGGGTTCTCATCATCATCATCAGTATCTGAAATGCTTATAGTAAGGTTTGCAGGTAAAAAAAAAAATTCAGTTTAACTAAGCAGCTTTTTAGCTCTAAAGCACAGCTCCCATGACAGCAGGGGCTCCTGGGCCAGTGGGAAGAATTGCTGGTTAAAACATTCTGGTGATTTGGCATTCTTTTTCACCACTGCTAAGGGAAAACATACAATCCTTTCATAGATCTCGAACACAACATCTTGAGCTTCATACACATACAATGCAGCTATCAGAAAGCTCAGTTTGTGGAACAGTACATTACCACCAGTGGCAAGAGGGAGTATCTGCTCCATGATCAGGAAAAGCAGCTAGAACCTTGATTTTTCCAGCTCCCTGCTGAACTTTTTATTTCCAAGTGCTTCCATTCTGTGGATCTCACCTCAGAGATTTTTTTCCTCATTTATTTATCAATTTCACAGCCTTTTCTCTTCATAGAGGCTTATTTCTATTCTCTCTTTCCTCTTCCTTCAGGAGCCTTCAATTAATACCTAAATCTCTATCCTCTGGCAGCTTCCCTGAGCTTACTTTACCAGACTATCTGAGGTCTGGAGTTTCTTTCTCTTCTTCCTTGTCTCCACATTGGATTAGCTGGCATGATGTCCTGTCCCACACTGGGCATCATTTGTAACAGTAAACTTACTGTGGTGTCAAGGAAGACAAGACATTCTCATAGGTATAAACTCTGCCAGACCCCAGCAGAGGGAATCACTATCGACAGTGGAAACCTGAGTCTCTGTGCTTAGGTGATTTAATTGATTAGGAACTCCTCAGGTACAGATCATTAGCAATCAAACATACCCCGCCACAGAAATCTAACACCTGCAGGAAATACAAAACACCAAGACCTAGGCACTCCCTCACCAACAGTGCATGAAACAATTATTTTGTACATAACTAAAAATAGACTTCCACAACACGACTTGTTCCAGTTTGTTTTATCTGTTTTTGCTTTTTGGAGACGGAGTCTTACTACATAGCTCAGGCTGGGCTGGAACTCACAGTTTTACAGTAATCCTCTGGTCTCAGCATTCTCAAGTACCAGTATTGCAAGTAGTAGCGTCACACCTAGTGACAGCCATTTAAAAAGTGTGCAAGATGTGTGTGTGTGTATGTGTGTGTGTGTGTGTGTGTGTGTGTATGTGTGTGTGTGTATATGTGTGTGTGTGTATGTATGTGTGTATGTGTGTGTGTATGTGTGTATGTGTGTGTGTATGTGTGTGTGTGTATGTGTGTGTATGTATGTGTGTGTGTATGTGTGTATGTGTGTGTGTGTATGTGTGTGTATGTATGTGTGTGTGTGTATGTGTGTGTGTATGTATGTGTGTGTGTATGTGTGTGTGTATGTGTGTGTGTGTGTATGTGTGTGTGTGTATGTGTGTGTGTGTATGTGTGTGTGTGTATGTGTGTATGTGTGCGAGTGTATGTATGTGTGTGTATATGTGTGTGTGTATGTGTGTGTGTGTGTATTATATATACATATGTATATGTAAATTGACTCTATCATGGTTCATAGAACAAATATTAATGTGTCAGAAAACTGAAATTACATGAAGTATTTTCTTTGACTACAGCAAAATTAAACCATAAATAGATTTTTTTTAGATGATACTACACCTCCACCTGTGTATAAGAAATAGACATTATCTTTCTGTGTAATTCATGAAGAAATCATGATTTTAAATTTATCATTTTCCAAATGATAAATGAAGCATCTCAGCACTTGTGGACGCAAACATCCCAATACTTACAGAATGGTTTACAGCCAGAGGTGCACAGACAGAAAACATGAAAACTAAATATGCACACCCATTTCAAGACATCTGCCAAGCACAGCCTTAGTCCCTGTCAGGAAAACATAAAGGAACAACAGCAGCAGCAGCAGCAGCAGCAGCAGCAGCAGCAGCAGCCACACACATGATTTTTCTTGGCATAAATTGAAGTCCTTTAATCAAAATTTTTATCTTTCAAGGCTTTATATGTTATAAAGCTTCACATAATTGAAGCAATTTCAAAAGTGCCATAGCTCTAGAGTCTGTCAAGGTGGCTCAGAGGGGTGGGGTGTTTGTTGCTAAACCTGACAACCTGAGTTCAATCACTGGCCCCCATACAGCAGAAAGAGAGACCCAATCCCCACAAGCTGTCCTGTGAAGCCTCCCCCGAATAAATAAATTAATGTAAGAAACATTAATCCCCTACTTACTCCAGTCATGAAGAAGAAACGGAAGCCACGTATTTTTGGAATCTTGAATAGGAAAGGAACATTGCTACAGATTTTAAAGATGTTAAAAGTTTTCAAAGAAGGCATTGTGTTATGCAATGTGTACACAATTCTGCGAAAAGTTAGATGGAAGAAAGAAAATTAAGACAATAGAGTCTGCGTGTAGTGAGATTTCTAGCTTGATCTTTTGCAAAGTCAGAAGCCGTGCTGTGATGGCGCCGGCACTTCCTATCGTTGAGGTTTTTACCCAGAAAGTCACCAGGCGGGACACTCAGGCAGGATCATTTGGTTGTATACACATTTCATCTTGAGGGGAAAAGTTAAAAACAAAACAAAAACCCTCAAATACAGAACGTACATTCAGAGATGTGATAGCAGTGGACAGATGTTTATAATTTACTTTGAAATTCACCAGAACAAAAGATGAACAGAAAACAGATAAATGGATGGTTAAGTAGTGAAGTATGGAAATGCAATTGGTAGAATCAACCTGTTATGTAAATGAGTGCTCACAGCAAAAATTCCGTCAGGGCTTGTACATTCCTGAAGGTGGAGGCAGCAGGGTTTGGCTGAGGTCATCAGAAGAAGGCTATTTCCACCTGGTAAAGCCTAGTGATTTTTAAAGATGTATTTCCCTTCATTCTTTGAATCTGATCTGATTCCATGACTTCTTTTGTCAAAACAATGGATGTGAGCAGTGTCTGTGGCTCTGGGCAGAGACAGAACCTTCTAAGCTGTCAGGAAGTAGATGACGTCACTGTTTAGTACAGGTCTTTCTAGAGGAAAGCAGATCTTGTCCCCTTTCTTAAAAATAAATCCAAATGGGCTCGTGAGTCACCCTGGGAAGGTCTTCTGTTGCAAAAACCCTTAGAAAACAGTATATAGCCTAAGTCACCACAAGGGTCGATACAGTGGTCTCTCTGGCCATTATCCACATGCAGATTGTGCCCCCTACAGGTTCTCTCTGCCATCTTGCTCCACGGTAATGTGTTTACTTTTGCAATGGCCATTATCCACTTCCAAGCCACCAAGAGCATTTCATTACTCTTGAGAATGTCCCAGGTACCCTTCAATAAACTATCTTCTGTGCTACACTGTGTCTCGTCTGAATTTCATTTTCTGCAAACAAGGACCAGGACGCTGAGAGGAAGCCAAAGTGAGGTCCCAGGAAGAGCTATTCTGTTCTCTTCCATTCACGGGATGGCCAGTTTTCCATGACCATGTACGAGAACGCCTTCCACCTGCCTCAGGTTTTCACTCGGTGAAGTCAGTCTGTGCTGATGTGTCTACTTTGTTGGTCTGAAAGTTCTTCATTCTGTCTTATTCTTGGAAGACTTATTAAACCTGCAATTTTAAAACTCTGGTCTTCCTTTTCTCTGTCAAGTAGTAAGATTTATGTTCATTGTAACTATTTTATGGTCTTGGATTAAAATTTTTTTTTTGCTTTAAATACCCTTTAAATTAAAATATATTGAAATCACATTCCCCCTTTTCTTTTCTCCCTCCAGGCCCTCCCAAGTTCCTTCTCTTCAACTCCTATCATGTCTTCTCAGTCTCAAATTGATAGTCTCTTTCCTCCTATTATTGTTGTTACACACACACACACACACACACACACACACACAACTTGCTGAGTGCTTTTTTTGTCCTTTAAAGATACACCCTTGTAGGAGAATACTGGACCTACCACTAGACAGAACAAGGCCTGAAACCCACTTGGATGTACCCACAAATGGACCTGTCCAGGCATGCCCAGAGACAGACCTACCCGGACAAGCCCAGGGAGTAGCAGCTGCTGGCAGCCAATGGGATGCTGGACCGGGTGGAGGGTATAAAGGGCACCCCCCTCCCCCGTAATAAACTGAGTCTGCTTTTTGCCACTCACCTGACTTCTGGAGCCTGTGTGTCTTGGCTCTGTGCCAATTCTACCCCCTCACCCTGAAGGGTCCCTTGGATGGGTACAAGCAACATATGGCGCTACAAAGTGGAGCTCCCTACCCATGCGGGCATGGATATCGAGTACGCTTGCTTCAGGATCTAGCAGTTTCTTCTTGAGTCCTTACATTGAACAATGCTTGTAGATCTACGTCCATTTCCTGGTCCCTTCTTGGGCCCCTATACTCTGAATGTGCCCCCCTACACACTGGAATGTGTCCCCTGTCTTGGTATCTCACGTGTATGTGTCTCCATTGAAGTATTTCGGGGAGTTGGCCCCTACATGTTCTGTGTTCTTTGCCCCTGTGAGTGGTGAGCATAGGGTGCCATCTTTCTCTTCTGTTTGCTGGTTTGTTCATTTGTCCCGCTAGGCAGGTACACCAGCTTATGCTTTTGGTTTGCCTGGCATTTACATATGAGGGCTGACTCCTCAGGAAACGGAGTCATGATCAGCCTTCCCAAATGGCTTTTTGTGACCAGAGACACCATGTAGGCATAAGGTCGTGGCGTACACATCTTTCCTTTCTCTTTGTTCATCTTTTCTCTAGTTTGTGTGTGTGTGTTGTCAAAAGCAAGGTCCTGATCCTCCAGGGGACGCCCTGGAAGTCTAAGAGTATCACCAAACTAACCCCCACCCCCACCCTGCCTTGCTCTCCTGTGCTTGCAGCAGCCTTGCTTGCTCAGCCAGGCTTGGTGGCACACACTTGTAGTCCCAGAGACCAGGGAGGCCGAGGAGCGTGTGTGCCCTGCCAGGCTCGGCAGGAAACGCCTTCAGTCTCAGATACCGGGGAGACTGAAACCGACCTCCCAGGAAAAAGGGGTGAACCAGCCCATGTCGGAACAGTCAGTAGTGGGAATTCACCTGCTGGGCAGGCATGAGGCTTCTGCTTGCTGAGTTCTACCAGCAGAAATGGAGGTGCCTCAGTGGCTGCAGGACCTCTGCCCAGGGGGCTTGGGCATCTGTGGCTCAGTTGGGCCTGGTGGGGGCCGCGGGGAACTTGGGTGCTGGGCAGAAGAGTGTGCACAAGCTTCCATGGCTGCAAGGCCTCTGCCTAGCAGACTCCAGCACCTACCGTCAGGCCTGGTAGGGGCTGGGCGGGAAAGCTTACGTGACCCTCCCGTGAGGTTCCTGGTGTGGGAAAGGGGCCCAGCGCAGGCCCTGCAACTCTTCTTAGTCCTCACAGGAAACAGACTTAGATAAAGAAAACCCCCAAACGGGCCCTCCCTGGGGCCACACCCCCCTGTGCCGGCCTGGTTGTGAGGCCAGGTGCTGTGGTTCCCCTTCCAGCTGCTGTCCTATGTTAGGTCCAGCCTGACAAGTCGGAATGTGGGGTGGGAATGAAGGGCCTTATGAGGAGAGGGGAAAAGAGATGAGAAGGGAACAGACCAGGCACACACAGTATCATTGAGCTCAGATGGAATGGAGCTGGAGTTCCATTTTCGTCTCAATTTTTATACACCTTTCCTCAAGGGGCTACATGCAGTTACAAAGATAATGATCACAAAGAACTCAGCTCATCAGTGCTGGGTAAAACAATACATGAGTAAAACCTCTCATTCCCTAGTTAAACCTAAACCTTGAAACTTCCCTTTTTCTGCCAGAGCAGAATGTTTATCCTGGGAGATAACCTGTCTCAGGGAAGTTAAATGTTTACCCAGGGAAGTAGCTTCTCTGGGCGGAGTTAGATGCTCAGCTGGAGAAGGGACATTCCTTTTAGATAACCTTGACTTCCCTGAAACCAGCCTTTCTCGGGCAGTTATAATATTTTGTGACTCAGTTTTGCTCAGATCTCCCAATAATGGAATAGGCAATATTAGCCAGAGTCTCACAGCAGAGTCTAGGCCCAGAGTCTGAGGGGCTCACCACAGTCCTGGGCCTCAAGGCCCCGCCAACCACGTGCCTGCCTGGGCAGCATGCCCTGGTCCCAGCAAAATGCCCAAATCACGGTCTGCCCAAAGTGGTGATTTGGGCCTGGCTCTTGGAAATCCATGAGTCCTCTGTTTGTAATAATAATTGCTCACGGTCACCACACTGGGTTCACAAAATTCTTCCTTGCTAAATATTTTATTAACACTGGCCCCCAGGAGAGGGGATGTTTCTTTTCAACAGGAGACCGGCATGCCACCATGAGCTTCGGATCCTCTGAAACAACTGTGCAGAGAGTTCTGCCTTTTTCTCCAAATTATAACTGTGTGCACACCTATCTCTGGAGATCTAGTGCCTCTTATTTTTTTTCTTTCTCAGGCCTGATTAATTTTTGTCTTGGTGATCATAAAAGTTTTTAATTTTGTTGTTCTATTTCATGTGTATGAATGGTGTTTAAATGTATGAGAACGTATTTATGTTCTGTGTTCATTTAAGTATCACTGTCCTAGATGCTAGCTGGCCAGATCTGAGAAAGGGTCCCAAAATAGTTTCAGCAGCCTCTTTTGCCTCATGCCATGACGTGCTGTATGGCTGTGAAAGTGGCCTTTTGGAGGATACAGCGCCAAACTGTCCCATTTTTTGCTTGTTTTTTTTTTTTTTTTTCAAAAAAGCAGGCAAACTGTAAAAAGAAGTCTACTGTTCTTCCAGGCCTGGATTTCTATGTCTCTAAAGGTTTGTCTGTGTCTGTGGATGCCAATGTGTTTTTTCTCGTACAATGTATGAATGTAATGGTAGCTACCAAATGCTTGGTGTGTGTGACTGCATGTGCTAAGTGAATGTGCTCATTGTTCTATGGATATGGGTATAAAACCAGCAAAGCTGCATATGCAAATTGGTTATTAATTTTTCTATGTCTCCAAACACATTTATTGTTAAATAACTCCCTTATGTTTTATTGTCAACAATTTATCTTAATCTCTGCATGATGACCCTGATGTATACATTGATACAAGTTACTAATGCCCTCTGTCAGTCAATAGTTTGTTACAACATTTTCTTGGAAATTTGCCATTTCAATTGTTTGTTTTCCACTGTTGATGCTTTTGTTTTATAGATACATACAGTTATAATGCTTGTTTGACAGTAATTGATCATAGATGTGTTTTTATTTTGAACTCATTTGGCTATCTCAATACTTGTCCTGGGTTTTGTGTTATGACAGGAATATGTCTGCTTCCTCCTTTATGGAAATATTTCTTCAGCTCCTTTTTGCAGATCCAAGCAAAGTACATGCCCTCAGGCTCCAGGTTTAGCTTTGAGCCAGTTAATGTTAAAAATGCCAGGCAGCTCCCAGAAAGATTGGTCCGGTTTACAGGGACCTCCTCTACAATGAAGATTGCTCCTGATGCTGATGCTGATTCATGGCATTAAATTTCAAACATAATGTTTGAATTCCCCCCACCAGAGGCTGGGTAGCCAAAGATGGGTAAGAATTCCCCAGGGTGGAATCAGCGTAAGGCAGTGCATGAATGTAAGATATTCATGTACCAATGACGGCTGGTACTCATGCCTAGTGGGATCGCCTAAGACAGGCACAGTCATCTGGTTACTTTAATATTATTTAGAAGGGGGATATGTGGATAGCGGTTTAGCTAGACCACAACCATGTTGCTTTAGCGATGACCTTACAGTTTCTAAGTTCTTTAGCGATGACCCTACAGTTTTCTATATAGGTTAAAATTTCAGTGTGGCTTCACAGCCCTCCCATCTTAGTTCCCACAGAGTTGCAGAAAAAATAAAATTAAAAACAAAAAGGGTGAATAATATGTAGGAGAATACTGGACCTGCCACTAGACAGAACAAGGCCTGAGACCCATATGGACGTACCCAGAGATGGACCTACCCAGGCATGCCCAGAGACAGACCTACCTGGACACGCCCAGGGAGCAGCAGCTGCAGTCTGGCAGCCAATGGGACGGACGCTGGGACAGGTGGAGGGTATAAAGGGCTTCCCCCACCCCCTGTAATAAACTGAGTCTGCTTTTTGTCACTCATCTGACTCCTGGAGCCTGTATGCTTTGGCTCCGCACCAACTCTACCCCCTCGCCCTGAAGGGTCCTGTGGATGGGTACAAGCAACACGCCCTTATATCTTTCCAACGATTTTTACTTTTTCCTTGTTGTTTTGAGCAGATATACTCTAATATGCCTAGAGATGGATTCATTAACATGCTTGGATGTAGAGCTTTTCCTGAGTGTGTAGTCTGATGTCTTTCATGTGTTTGGGAAAAATATGGCATTTGTCTTTGGATATTTTTCAGGACTATTCTCTTCCTAGCTTCCTTTCAACTCTAATTATGCATTTTAATTATGTTCTAAATGCACTCTCCACTTTTTCTGTAATTTCTATTTCTCTCTACAACTTTGTCTAGACACATATTTAATCTGATTTCCAATTCAAGAGTCTACCCTCTAGCTGTATGTCCCACAGACACGGTTTTGATTTCAGTTGCTTTACCTGTCCGTGTGCTCGTTTCGGTTTTAATCATGGTTTGCCTTCGGGAACTTAGCTGAACTCTACCATCTTGTCAGTCTATCTCTTTAATATATTAAATTTCTTTTTAAGTTCTTGTCTACTATCTCCATCTAGATGTCTGTTAGCTCTTTTACTTCTTGGGATTGGCCTCAGAGGTTTCATATCAGATGATGTGCCTGATTATCTTTTATAGAGAACCTTCTGTTATATTTGATGGATTAAGAGAAAAATCTGAGACTCATAATGGTGCTCTTTCTCTCCAGAGAGGATTTACAATTTTTATTTTTAACCACCAACACATCATTGCACATATTTGTAGAAACTAGTGTGATATTTCAACACACACGCACACACACACACACACACACACACACACACACAACACACACACATGCACACACGTGCGCGCGCATTTGTGTGTGTAATTATCATATCCACAGAGGGCTTACTGTTCCATCTATAGGTAGCTAACTCAGATGCCAGCCACTTTATCAGGGCTTCAGTGTTTTCAAGGAATCATCTATGTATTTTACAACCACATTCTTATGAACTCCTCTGTGGGTTTGGGTCGGGTGGGGTTCAGCTGAGCTCCTGATGTGTTCACAAGGATTATTCTTCTGAACGAGCACTTAACTATAAAGCCCAGTTTTCGCTCACTGGATCTATAAGTTGGCAGGGTTTCTGCCAAGCTTCTCTTCATCCCAACCTGCTGTTTTCTTTTCTGCCTGCCGCTTCACTGTCACTTTGGAGCCAGCACATACCTGGAGAGAACAAGGCTTATCAGGCACATCTCAGCATCCTCCATTTCCTGCATCTTGGCTGCTTACTTTCATGTTTTTTCTTTCAGCCTTTTGCAACTGCTTTAGTTTTTACAGTAAAGTCATTCTGCAATGATTTTACTATTGTTCCCTCTACTATTCTTCCAATATATCTTTTCGTATCCTTGAACTACATAAAGTAATCTCATTGTTTCTTACTTGATTTATAGGATTTATAGGCTCAGACTTTGGAGATGAAGTAATTAGCATAGATATTCTACTTCTAAGCCTCTGCCATAAATTTTATTTTTAGTGTCAAAGTATAAAGCAAATTCTTCCACCCAAGTATTCCAGCTCATCTTGTCGTCGTTTGGCTACTGCGTACCCAAGTTTTTCTGGTGTACCTTTCTTGTTCATCACTTGCTAAGTTTTTTTCATTATTCCTGGTTTTGAATGCTCAAAATTGCTTCTCTCTCTCTCTCTCTCTCTCCCTCTCTCTCTCTTTACTTCATCTTCCTGGTGTTCTTTGTTTATCTCGCATATGTTGCTGTTCCACTTTAATTTATCTCCAGGAAGTCTTTATAAATCATATAATCTGTTTGTTCTCATATCTTCCGTTATAACATTTTTCTCCCTGGGATACAATTGTCCAGGTGTTATGTACTGTTTATTTTTCATTGATACACGCGCACACACACACACACACACACACACACACACAGAATGTTTTCACCTCCCTGGTTTCTATTCTCCATGCATATATTTTTATGCAGAAACTATTTGCCATTTTTCCTAAGTTTACTTCAACTATTTATATAATTCTTCTACTTATCTAAGTTCTATAAGTTCACCCTGCTTCTACACATTTTCCTTCTGGACTCATGCATCTTTCATGGGCTTCTGATTTAGCAGTCATTCTCCCATGATTTCTGTACTTTAAATTCATGGAAAATATGTCCATACATTTTTATGTTCTTCAAGGTAATTCTTTTTAGAATATTGTTCACCTCTTTAAAAATTTTGCTGTTCTTCCTTTTGGTACTGTGGTATCTTTGCACGTTTGCCAAACAGTTCCTTTCAGCATGAGTCAACAGGTGCATTCAGTGTCCTTGGGTCACCATTTGGGAAGTTTCCCATATGAAAGATGAGGATGTGGAACATGTCCTTAGGTACAAAGGATAGCCACTTACTGAAAATATAGCATCTGCCATCAGTTAAGAAGTTCGGTCTTCCTTGCTCCGTGGAACCCAGGAAGGCCTGCCATCATCCAGTTGTCCTGTGTCTTCAGAGGTGTTGCCAGAACTTTGCTTTATCCTTTAGAGTATGACATGTGCATTCAGTGTTTTTCTTTTTTCTTTCACGGCATTTCCTCTGATGCCATGTTCCAGACATACTGCCAAGTGTCTTATTCTCATTTTCTCAACTTCTCCTTTGTGTAAACTTAGCTTCTTAAAAACGACTTTTACCAAATTACTTTCCTGCTTCACATAAAATTTAAAAAAGGCACTTACACTGAGCGGTTATTTTCGTTGGTCCTTATCAGTAGGTTTAGAACCAAAGGGAAGAGGTTAGGTATCCACACAATACCTTCCTCTGAGCTCTAACTAACCCAGAGACAGAGACACTGTTAGGCGTGTGTGCAGAAGTGGGATGAGTGGGGTGTACCTGCAGTTTGGTGTTGTGCAGGAGGAAGAGACCTCGAGACACTTAGCATAGAGGACCCAGGAAGGGATTGGAACGTATGTATTCATTGATAGCTTGCAATGTACTGCAAACTGTATATTTCAAATTAATTATTTTGTCCCCTTTGAAAGTCATCAATGAAATACAACTTTCTATTTTTGGAGTAGAATGAAATTTGTATTTTGGAATGAAAAAAGTTCTGCTCAAGCAACTTAAAGGAGAAAGGGTATATTTTGACTCATGGTTTCAAATGTTTTGGCCTATGAGCAGTTAGCTTTGTTGATTTGAGACTGGGCTGAGGTAGAGTCATGATGACAAGGAAGAAGGAGGCTGCTGGCCTCATATGGCTAGGAAACAACATGAAAGAGAGACAGGAGGGACCAAGGACTCAATATCCCCATCATGAGCAAAGCACCATGAGGCTAAACTTCCCCTCTGTGGTATCAGCATCCTGAAGGTTCTGTCCCCTCTGTGGGCTCAGCATCCTGAGGTTCTGTCACCTCCCAATAGTAGCACAGGTTGGAAACTAAGCCTTTAACACTTGGACCTCTGAGAGACATTTAAGGTTCAAACCATAATATGCTTCTGAGTGAGTATCTGGGGAAAACAGACTCTCCTGGCATCCAAGAGTATCTTGTTCAGTGTGTCCTGAACCATTCATTAGATGATTGAGAGCAGCAGTCTACTGAAGAAGAAAATCGAATATTTGTAAAAAAAAAAAAAAAAAAAAAAAAAAAAAAAAAAAAAAAAAAAACATGGTAAAGAGAACTTTAGATATCCATGAAGGACAGAAATAGAAAAGAAGTGTAAACCAAAAGAGATATTTCTCCAATCTGCCTCTGTTCTGACATGCACTCTGCAATGTGAAGCCAGTACAGGCAGTTGGTGGCTAGCACATACAGCTTATAGGAACTTGGGAGAAAGAAGAAAGAGAGAGGGGGGAGGGAGAGGGACAGAAGGAAAGAGAGGTCTGATATTAGAATGCAGGATGCTTCAGAAAAAATTTTCCTGCTCAGCTTCCATACCCCTATGGCATAGTGTATTATGTATTCTTGTATGTGAAAAGTCCTCAGGATTACTCAAACTGGAAAGATGTGCCCATTAAAGACCTGGTGTGGATCACAGATGAGGGAAAGGACATGTACTGTGACCCAAGGAATAATATAGCTTCTCAACAGTTTCTGTATCAGTATATCACTTACTAAAATATGACGGCTTTTCATCCCTTCAGGTGTTCAAATGAATGATGCTGAGGAAAATGAACCTGCTTACTTCTGTAGAAGGAACAGCTGTTGAAGAATTGCCTCTATCAGACTGGCCTGAGGGCAAGTCTGTGGGGTATTTTCTTGATTAATAATTTATGGGGGAGGGCCCAGCTCACTGTGGGAGGTGTCACCCCTAGGCTGGTGGTCCTGGGTGCTATAACAAAGCAGACCGAGCAAGCCATGAAGAACAAGTAAGTCAGTAAAAAACACTCCTCCATGGCCTCTGCATCAGCTTCTGCCTCCGGGTTTCTGCCTTAAGTTGCTATCCTGACTTCCCTTCATGATGGATTATAAGCTGTTAAATGATTAAAACTATTCCTCTCCCCGCGACCACACAAAAGAAAATGAATTTTAAACGCAAAGGTCAAACTATGAAAGCAAACAGCCTGTTCTAGATGCTTTACAAAAGCAGAAGGGAAGATATATCTGTCCTGAGCTCGTACATCAGAATCACAGAAGGTAGTAAAGTGAAACACGGTCCATTTTACCTCTTAGGGGAAAAATTAGCTTTCCATTTAGTATATAATTCACAAAGATTATACAAATCTACTGCAATATTTGAGCCAATTAGAGGTTACTACATAAAAATGACAAAAATCATATGTGTGTATGTGCGTGTGTACGTGTGTGTGTGTGTGTGTGCGTGTGCCTGTGAGTGTTTAATGCCAGATTCTGTAAGAATGTGAAAAGCAAAACTTAGAGAGGTAGTGGATCAACTTCTTTAATCACCTAAAGTGAACCCACCTGAGCATTGATGCAAGCGGGGAAGTGTGGGAAGGTGGTCTTATGTACCTTTTATAAATGATGCTTGTTTGCTGTAAAAGGATCAGGCAGACAAGCTGCAATTGAAGATGATTCTGTAAACATTTAAAGTAACAGTAATATCTATATAGCATTAAGCAACAAATATCATTGGTCGCCCCTAGCAACCACATGTTGGGCTAAATGCCTGTGAATCTGCAGCAATAGACCAAAGACCTGCAAGGAGATGTGGTGTTTCCTGCAGTAATGAAAATAACTATCTGAGGGCTGGACTGAAATTGAAATTGATCATGAGACAGAGTGATTTACACAACTTCAGCCCTTTCTCCATTCAAGGGCAGTATGTACATAATTTGAGCACAACGTCATTTGGAGTTCAGCCTGAGATCTCACAGTTAAAACAAAGATCACTAAAATAATACTTTCTCACCTACGATTCTATACAGTATTCCTTGGCTGTATAAGACTTGTAACTAAGTCTAGAGCCTACAAGAGGCTCATACTATGATTTAAACCTACTATAGAGTAATGTAGTCTGTGAAAGAGGTCTGAAATTTTACAAATTCTGAGAAATCTTATGGGAAAATGTGATAAAATAGAAGAGACATTCATATAAACACACAGAGGAAGATGCCTAAACACATATGTATGATGTATATGTGCATACATATATTATAAGTACACATATAATAAGCACATGTATACCAATATTATAGATAGATATTATATGTCATATATAAGTATTGTATGAACACACACACACATATGCACACACACACACTCTACAGGTATTATAAGAATTATTGTGTTATTACTGTGTTTTGGCCCACTTCACATTGACTAATTCCAAACTATTTGCAACGTTTTTGCTTTTTTTGTAACTGTACCTGAATTATCCCCAGATAGAAGTAACAGAAGCTTTAAAATTACTGCACCAACGTGCAACATCTTTAACACTGACCTGGTCCACAGAGACAATTTGCAGCCTTGGAGTTCATTCTAGATAAAGTATATATTTATTACCATAACTACTATGATGATGGTGACTCCTACTACTATTGGTACAAATTCCTGTCCCTCTTAGCTTCCATTCTGTTATACAGGAAATGCTCGGAGGTCAAACAGTGCAGGTCTTTGGTGCATCCCTCTAACCTGGCTCCTAGTAGCCATGCCCAGACCTAAGCCTCCAGCCCTAATCACATGCCTGTGTGTCCTTCTCAGGCCCAGCCTCTGTTCTGATAGTCCTCTATTCACATGCCATGAGCAGTCGACCACTGTTGCTTCTTGCTTGGCCCAGCTGGTTGGTATGTGTTCATCAGCACTTCATCCTTCACTACCTCCAGCTATCCTCAGGGGCCGAGGCTACGAGGCAATGCAGATCATTTCTTTTCTTTCTGGACCCTATTCTTATAATTCCGGTTCTTCCAATTGTGTCTTTTCAGGTCAGGGAACCAGAACAGCACAGACTAGAGTCTTTCTACAATGCTTTGGGGGAGTGGGGTGCATACGAGCCAGTGGCTCGAGGCCAAGAAGACTCATGGGTACATGTGATCTGCCATACACAGAAATTTGTGAGTAAGGATTCCTTTCCCTTCATTATACAAATGTGCTAATTTGTTAAATACTTAGATTTTACGTTAGAATTTAAAGGTCACTCTTAAAGGAATATGTCTTGAATCTTAATATAAACATGAGTCACCCATGAGTCACTTTGAAAAACTGATTCTGAATATTCCTGAAAATTCAAGTTTCAGTCATAGGGTCTGAAACGTGACCATTCTGCCTTCTCCTTGGGGTTGTCATTGCTACATATATCCACATGGGGTGGAGCAAGGCTACAGAGTAGGAGTTCTGAAATAGTTCATAACTTCTATTTTGGAAATTGTTTTAAATTGGGGTTTCAAACATTTCATTTATTTGTATAATGGTAGAGCACTTTCTTAGTTTAAGGCTTTTTTGAAAAACAAAATGAGTTTCTTCTCTAAAGTGTCTGAATATCATATGTTGAAATATGTGAGGTGAGAATTCAAGAGTTCTTTATCGGAGTGAGGGCATGCCTTAAGTTACTTTATTGTTGCTGATATAAAGTACCCGACAAAGGCAACTTAAAGGACAGAGAGTTTATTTTGCCTAACAGGTCCAGAGGGATCATGGTTAGGCAGGGAAGGCACGCTGTTGGGGACAGCAGTCTGGCAGGTCACATTGCGTCCACAATCAGGAAGCAGACAGTGGATAGGAACTGGGCCTGGTCTATAAAGTCTCACATGTCCCAGTCCTCCCACAATGCCCCACTTCCTCCAATGAGGTTCCCCCTTCTTGAGATTTACATCCTTCCCAACAGTGCCACCAGTTGGGGGCTCAGCGATTAAACACATTAGCCAACAGGAGACATTTCACATTCAAGCTACCATGGTAGACACATTTGAGAAAGATTTGATGAAGGGTAGAATGTGTTGACTTCTATAGAGAATCAACAGATTCTCTACCAGTAATGGAACACAATGAAGGAAAAGGCAGAAAAAGCAATGTCTCACATCACTGTTTGTGATGTCTGATGGAATTAGAGATCCTGGGCACCAGTCATGGGTGATTAATGAGGACAGCAGAGGAAGGCCAGTAGGAATGTGGGAAGTCAAGCTTAGAGACAGGTTCAATAAGATACATGAAAATACAAGGACATGCTTGCAGGCGAGTGTAGGGAAATCCAAGTCTAAAACATAGATAACAAGTAGGCAAGTTCCAGGAATCCACACCAGAAAAGAAGTTATGGATTCAGGGCTCTGTTGTGGTCTTCATAAATTTTCCCAGGTGGAGTAAACACTGTAAGAAGTCTCTTTAAATAAGAAGGCAGCCCTTAAAGTGAGGGTGTAGCATATTGAGGGTGGGACATAGAGCTTGCCACCTTCTTCTGTAAGAGCCAATAGCATTAGCCACAGAGATCTAGATGCTGAGGGTTCTGGGCATTCTTGGAGCAAATGGAGCTGTGTAGACCTCCCATAGTTCTTCTGATAATGTTAAAGGGGCCAGTGTGATGGGTAAGAATCTGCACACTAATAATCATGGACATGCCCCTGCTGTGTGTTTCTGAATTTCTTCATTTGTTTCTTTTCCTTTCTTTACTTCTTTGTTTCTTTCTTTCCTTTATATCTCCTCCCCTCTCCTTTCTACTCCATACCCTCTTCACCCAACCTGTCCCCTTCCTCCCTCTTCCCTTTCCTTTCCTTTCCTTTCCTTTCCTTTCCTTTCCTTTCCTTTCCTTTCCTTTCCTTTCCTTTCCTTTCCTTTCCTTTCCTTTCCTTTCTTTCTTTTTCTTCTCCTTTCATTCCTCTTCCCTTCCCTTCCTCAACTCTTTTCTTTCTGTTTCTTTCATTCTTCAAGGCAAGGTCTCATGTATGCCAAGCTTGTCTCAAGAATCACAATTTCAGTGAAGAGAATCAGAATCGTGAATGCTTGATCTTTCTGCCTCCACAGCATGAGTACTGGGATTACAGCACACCATGCCTGGTTATCTTAATGTGGTGCTGGGAGTTGAACATGGGGCTTTGTACATGATTGGGAAGCATTACTACCACTGAGCTAGAGTCCCAGCCTAAGTGGATTAATCTTTCTGATACTTGCTGTCTTCCTCTCTGTGTTGGATACTAATATTTCCAAAGCATTATTGTTATAAAAATCAACAATAATGAATTAAAGTCTTTTTGCCCAACTTGTGCTATCATTATTTTCCTTATTGGGTTTATTTTGACTCAGTTTAAGGGTATTTTTCCACCAGTGCGAGGACATCAAGACTGCAGGAACTTGAGACTGTTAGTCAAATTACATTAATAGATGCTGCTCACCTTGGTTTCTTCTTTTTATTCAGTTCAGTGCTCCAGTGTATTGAATGATACCACCCAGAGTAAGGGTAGGGCTTCCCACTGATCTATGCTTACCTATTCTATAATAGACTCACTCACAGATATCACCAGAGGTTGGTCTCATAGGCAGCTCTAGATCCTCTCAAGTTGACAGACGGTATTCACATCACAGGTAGAACCTTTGTCAACTTGACAGCCAGATACCTCATTTTGAAGCCACAACTTTTCGCCTTTTGTCCTCATAGGACCATAGATATCTCATAATGTAAAATACATTCAGCTCACCGAAATTCCCCATCACCTTTGATAATTGCAGCTCTGCCTCAAAATACTGTTGGTGTTGAGTCCCTTGTGAGACTCAACAGCCTCTCAGCTTCACCCTTCAAGCACTGCCTCCTTCAGCACACTTTAGACTCTCCTCTGAACTGGCTCTACTCCACACTTACAGCCTGTCTTGTCAAATATCTCATCCTCTTGTCTTGTGAGATAAAAAGCTAGAGATGAAAGCATCAAAAGGAACACATGAAAGAAGGCAGTTGGTTGAGAACGAGAAGCTCTTCTCGACTGCATTTCATGTAACAAACAATGTTCAAGGAAAACCTTTGCTATAAAACATGAAGGAAGTGGGTGTTACACAAACATCTAGAAAGGGTCATTTGGTTTCATGGGCTGCAATTTTTGGGGCTTTACTACTCAATTCATTAGCCCATTCCTGTTGTAAGGAGTGTCATTGTTGTTGTTGTTATTATTATTATTATTGATAAACTGCCTCCATTTCTGTTGCTGATCATATGTCGTTGGTGCAACCCTTTGTCCTGGCTGTACAAGGGCTCTAAATCAGGTGCTTCAGGATCTGGGGTTAATTGATCCTTGTGATAGTTTTGCCCTGTTGCTATCCATTCTTCATAGATGGTGAAACTGAAGAGCAAATCAGTACAGTAGCTTGTACAAAACCCAATTGCACTGCAGACCTTTTACCTTAGGAACTCTGGATACAAAACAATGCTACTTTTTCCCTCTTGGGGTTATTTTTCTTGGAATTTTGTTGCTGGGGTTTACAGTACTGCAATAGTAGAAAAGATAAACTCTTTAAGATTCTAGTTTCTTCTTTTATACAAGACATTTGGATTTGATACTTCAGGAAAAAGGAGCCTCTCATCTTGCCATGAGAGCCCCACCTATCTTCATTTTCTCCCTTGCCTCTCTTGATGTGCTTCTCTTGACTGCTTCTCTGGGAAATGTTGGTTACTTAGTTACTTAATATTAATCAACCCCAACCCCAATGCTTATTTCTGTATCTCAGGGTTACAGAATTGATTTATCCACATAGGAGATCATTGCCATGTTTCTGAAAGTACTTCTCTTACTTGATCATATTTTGTTATTCTTCCAACCTCTGTCTTTGTATCGTATTAACATGCTTCTGTCCAATCTACATGTCATATGCTTATGCAGACACATTTACGTATATCCTGGCAACCATGATGTCTTTATATGAAACACAGTATGCTGAGGTCTTACTTATTTGGTCAGAAATGACAAGTTTCAAGCAAATCTTTTAACTCCCTTCATCATATTTGCTTCTCTGGGGCCCTTAGAAGAGGACTAATGACATGTTTACATTTGCATGTCATCCTCTGATATCTCATTCTTTCTCACTTAATTCTTTACTGATGGCTGTCCTTGGAGTTCTCAACTATATTTTCCAAATACATTCTGCGGTCCAGAACATCAATTCCATTCTTAATTGAAATAAAATGCTCTGTTGCTTTGTGACTTTGTGTCTTTTTTGTACTGTCCTTCTGTGGTGGTTTGAATGAGGATGGCCCTCATAGGTTCATATATTTGTGTTGGGAGCATGAAGGACCCTTAAAGCTAGAGGCTCCTCCGGGTTCCCTCAGCTATCACTGGAGGTGACTAATAGCCACCAAGTATCTGTATGAACAAGCCCATACCAGATACTTCTCTAGTCCCTTAACCTAATACAAGTAGCCTACATCCAGAACCCATCTTCTTGGAAAAAAAGCACACATACTTTGAGTTGGGTTTTGATATAATTATGCCTCCTTAAGTGCCAGAGATTATATTATACTAGAAACATCACCTCCCACCCCAATTGCACTGTGCTTAAATATGCTGGCAATAAACTCCTGGCATCAACTTCCAAAGTTTGATCCAGTGCTCTCACCAATTTGTGGTTTGTTTTCCTGTATGCCATGACACCTGTAGGGACCTGGTCGTATCTGAATACTTAGTTACCAGTTACTGGAACCATTTGGAAAGTATCACAATGTGTGGCCTTGTTGAAGTAGATGCATGTGGGGAATCATAGAACTGGCCTGGTCTAGCTGCCTGGAGAAGCATGTGTCATGCATATGTTTTTCAGATAAGAATCAATGGCTCCTGGGGCACTATGTTCCTTTCAGTTCCTGAGAAATTGAGGCACTCCCTCAGGTAGTGGAACATTCAGCTACCTGTGTATCTCTGCACTTCCTAGAAATATAACACTCAATAAGCACTGGCATCTGCAAGTATAGTCTTATTGGAGAAGGTGTGCCACTGGGGATGGGTAGTGGGGTTTCAAAAGTTCACATCAGGCGCAATCTTACTATCTCTCTTCTTGCCTCCTGTGGATCAGGATGCAAAACTCTTAGCTACTGTTCTGCTTCCCACCACAATCATCATCAACTAACCCTATAAAACTAAGCAAGCCACATTAAATGCTTTCTTTTACAGGAGTTGTCTCGACCATGGTGTCTCTTCACAGGAATAGAACAGTAACTAAAACACCTTCCTTCTATTCCTGAAAACATTTATTTATACTTATTTCAAATATCTGCAATATCTGGTCAACTGACTCCATAACCCTTGACAGAGTATTAATGCTTCTAGAGAATTACTTTTTGCCTTTTTAACCTTTGAACTAATTATCAGTTGCCCTTGACTCATAATATATAGTTGTGGAGAAGGAAAGTATTCTTAAAAAAACATCCAGCTTGTTCTTTTCATGGGACATTTGGACTTGTTGCTTTAGGATAGAGAAGCTTTTGGTCTTGTCACCTGACCCCTAAATGTGGGCATTTCCTCTACTCCTCATGAACTTCTGCCTTGCAGATCACCTTGAAGGCTCTTTCAAGACAGCTTCATGAGAGGAAGACAACAGATCATGTGATCTTGTCATCTCTGCGTCTAAGCATCTTTACTATGTTTAGGAAGAAATTCCTAAGGCAGTACCTACTATTTTGTATATCCATTCAATTATTAAACTATTGAAAGCAGGGCATTAGCTCTGATAATATCAGAAGATCCAACCCTACCACTTAGCATCTATTTGTCCTTGAGTTTGGAATTTCAGTTGGCTCATTTGCAAGTTGAAAAACTAACACCAATGAGCGGATTTACCGGATACTACGTATCATGCATGATATGAGGCCCAAACTACCTCATTAAACTTTTGGGTAAATCAAAGGAGATCAAATGTGAAATAGCTAGGATACACTACTGTTTAGTTTTAACTATTAACTTGACATATTTTAGAATTATCTGGGTAGGGAGTCTTAATGAGAAGCATTTTAGAACAGGTTGATTTTTGGGCACGTCTATGAAGGATCATTTTGATTGTTAATTGATACAGGAAGACCAGGCTCATTGAGGGTGGTACCATTCCCTATGTGGTGGTGGTGTGTGGGGGGATCTTGAAAGATGGAAGAAAGTTAGCTGTTATTGAAGTATACCTACAGTGGCAGCTCCCCAAAGAAGACCGGGAGGCATTTTTATACATATAATCCCTGCCAGACCTCAACAGAGGGAGCCACTATCCTGATCAGTGCCACACTGGACAGTGGAACCCGAGCGTCTATGTATGGGTGTTTTTATTAATTCAGAACTCCTCAGATGTTCTATTGATAGCGCCTGCAGATCATGAGCAATCAAACATCCCCCACATAAATCCAGCACCTGAAGACAATACAGAACACCAAGGCCGAAGTAGCCCTTCCCCTAATAGTGCACAAAACAATATTTTAAACTAAAATTAAACTTCTACAGCAAGCTGTAAACAAAGCAGGTAAGCAAGCTAGTGAAGAATCATTTACTATATCCTTGCTCTGACTATGACTGTGATGTGACTGTTTGAGGCCCTGATATGATTATGAAGAACTGGGAACTATAACTTAGAACTGTAAGCCAAATAAACCCTTTCCTCCCCTATGTTGCCCAGGATATTTGTCACAACAGTAGAAATGAAACTAGGAAAACAGATTTAAGAAGAAAATTTGCATGATACTTGTGGTGGTTTGAATAAAAATGGTCCCCACAGGTTTATATATTTAAATGCTTAGTCACCAGGGAGTGTTTGAGAAGAATTAAGAAATATGATTTCGTTGGAGTAGATGTGGCCATGTTTGAGAAAGTATGTCACTGGGAGTGGGGTTTGAGGTCTCTAAAGCCCATGCCAGTCTCTCTCTCTCCCTCTTTCTCTCTCTCCCACCCCCTCTCTGCCTACAGATCAGAATGTAGCTCCCAGCAACTGCTCCATCACCTGCCTGTGTGATGCCATGCTCCCCGCTATGATGATGCTGGACTAGACATGTAAAACTGTAAGCAGGCTCCTAATTAAATGCTTTATTTTGGAGGAGTTGCCTTGGTCACGGTATCTCTGCACAGCACTAGTACAGTGACTAAGACAATGTTTAAGAACGTGGGATCTAAGATGAGAAATATTTGAGTTCAAATCTATTTTTACCACTTTGCTCTGATATTTTGAGCAAGTTAGGCATTTTTATTTTTTGCAGAATTAGTGCCTTGAGATATAAATTGGAAATAAAACCCACATTAATACTTCCTATGGATTAAACAGACCATCTGTTGAAGTAGTCAGTATTTAATCTTATCTGAAATTGGTTATGTTTTTGATAAGCATCAATCATTATTAGTGAATATATTTGGTTCTTTTTGTAATGGTAACATTCCATTGCTTCAGTCACTTCTCTAAGGAAGTTAAAGGGTTGTGAACTTACTCAACTTGATACTGAAGAATCTAAATCCAGTGGATTCTCTATGAATTGCTGAATGACTATGATGGCATGATCTTGCTCTTAGAACATTTCCTGAATTATTTAATTATCATATGGTGGTCTTTTGTGGCCAATCATTTCAAATTTATTCCAATAAACAAACTCGTAAACATTTTGAGAATTGAATTGTGAAATCGGGAGTAATTTCACAAACTTCTATACATGATGATTCCAAACAAAACCCTAAGTATTCAAGCTTTATTTTAAGCAAAACGAAACACAATTAAAGTTGACACAGCTAATATATGCATTAAAAATGTGAAAATCTTTAAAAAATAGGTCATATTTCAGTGGAGTAAAGTAGCAAAGATAGAAGGACAAAATTTTATAAACAGTAGCTAGGGCTTTTTTTATAGCATATATTATTTGTGCAAAGACATCATTAAACAATACTAATATATTTACAGAATAGAAATAAGAAGGAAAACTTAGAAATATTGGAGGTTTGGTTTTCTTTTAATTTTCTGGATGCATTACTTTAATGCCAATGACAAATGTGATTTTAGTGAACCATAGTTAAAAGCTTCTTAATCAAATCATCAATAGTGCAAACAAGTAGTTGTATTGTATTGTTTGTTCTTTTATTCATCTGGCGATTATTGACAGGCATATTTTGGCTGATTACTGGGTCAGCAATATGCAGGGACATATGCCAAGGCATGACACCTCCGCACACACACTTGATGCATGGACAGATCTTACAGAATAGGTTACAGGAATGGGGGAATGAAACAAGCAGCCATTTTTCTGTTCTTTATTGAAACTACTGAATGTGAGAAGATCCTTCTTCATTGTATTTTGAATGCAAGGATCACTGGCCTTTCATCTCTATTTTCTTTTTTATCTCAACAAGATGTGACTGAAATCATGTTACCAAGTCATCGACATCAGTAACTACATCAATAAGAGCGATGGCCTTTTCTGGTCATGAAAGTGCTACGAGAAGCATAGACCAACATTAAGTCTAGATCTAACCTGAATCTGTGGTCCTTCAGTTATGTCTTCAATTACAGAAAGTAATTCCTTTGTCCATTTCTTTCCTCTGCATTCTTTAAATTTACTCTATGATTTTCTACCTCCAGAGCAATCAAACCTTGTATAGGCATGGCCTAGATATTTGCAAAACTCCTCAACCAACACTGCTTTTGTACCATTTTACTAGAAAGATAGCCACGGATGAAGAGAATTTATAGGTGTTTGTCTTTTAGCTTCTCATGATTCAGACTTAGAATGTCTGGTCAATTTGTTTGCAGGCTGAAGACCATGAATCCAATAATTGGTTCCCAGTAAGTAATATGTTTTGGTAGAAGCTGAAAGACTTTTCCACCCAGCCCTATTTTCAACAAGGTACCCAGGCTACCATCTTTATAACTATATAATATTATGATCTTTTAAGCAAGAGCTATAAAGTTTCTGACTGTTTGCTTGGGTTTCTGACTTGCTCTTGGGTTACTCTTTAGTGTTTTACAAAAGGAAATTCTTTGCATAGTAAGAACTCAAAATTCAAGAGAAATGTGTGTGGATTAGGCCAGTGTTGTGGTTTGATTGAGAATGACCCACTTAGGCTCATGTATTTGCATGATTTTGCCCCAGCTAGTAGAACTGTTTGGGAAGGATTGGAAGGTCTGGCCTCCTTAGAAAAGTTATGTCACTGGGGGTGGACTCTGAGGTTTCAAAGCCCATGCTATTCCCAGTTCTCCCCCACCTCTGCCTCATGCTAGTAGACCAGATGTAAACTCTCAGCTACTGCTCCAGTTCCATGCCTGACTGTCCATCTGTCTTCCTGCTGTCATGTTTCCTGTCATGATGGTCACTAACTACAGCCCCCTGAAACTGTGAACCCCAATGAACTATTTTATTTATAAATTACCTTGTTCATGATGTCTTAGCACATCAATAGAAAATTAACTAAGACCACTAAGCTAGTAAAGCATGAGGGTGGGAATAACAGAGGTTATACAGATGGAGTAGCAAGGATGCCATGATAAGATGCTAGGTCCTGGTAACACCAGCAAGGACCAAGTTGGAAACCTGAGAATGAGGAGTCCACATTCTAAACAGCATTCTTCTTTACTATACTTGCTAGTAGATGAAAAGTTATTAAATGTTTGAAATGCTGTTGGTGTGCTTGATCAGCATTTAAGTCTTACTTCATTCTAACTGATTTAAATTGAAATTGAAACAGACATTTGTGGCTAAAGGCTACCACATTACCACAATAAAGCACGTGGTCAGGTAGCTAGAAAGATATGATGTCCGCTTAAAAGTGGGTAGTAAGGGAGAAAGAGCTCCTCAAAGAGCTCTGGTGGGAGGATGTTTGGGAGTCAGGACTATGTAGATATCCTTTGTTTCATTCAGGGTTTTTTAGATTATCATCTGTTCCTGCCACATCCACACTGTCTCTGTCACCTTGCTGTCACCTTGCAGTGTTTGTTAACATTTTCCCTGGTCATAACCACAACCCAAGCTCAGAGCCCAGAGAAGCAGCCAGCCATATGGTGTGGTTTCTCATGAGGCCAGAGAACAGTACTGGCTGCAAAGTGAGATCAACACTCACAGTGTCAAAGGGGCTCCTGTGCTTAGCTCACCCTCCCCAGGCGCCAGCATGGAAAGCAGCCATGTGTCATGTCAACAGTTTTGACCCAGGCTTAGTCATAGAAAAGCAGATCTGTAATCTGCTTTTACAGAGCAGTAATAAAATAAACTTTATTTTAATTGCTTTTTCTTTAGGTCAAGATGTATATTTGGAAATGAGGAATGTGTAAATGCATTCATATGTCTACATGCCCTCCTTCCCCCCCCCAGTGTGTGTGTGTGTGTGTGTGTGTGTGTGTGTGTGTGTGTGTGTCCTAGTTCAGGTTTCTATTTCTGTGATTAAACACCATGACCAAAAACAAGTTGGGGATTGAAGGGTTTTTTTTGGCTTGCACTTTCATATCATAATCCATCATTAAAGGAAGTCAGGATATTAACTCAAACAGGGCAGGAACATGGAGGCAGGAACTGATGCAGAGGCCATGGAAGAGTGCTACTTACATGGTGTTTGCTCATCATGGCTTGCTCAGCCTGCTTTCTTATAGAACCCAGCACTACCAGCCCAGGAATGGCACCACCCACATGGGCTGGGCACTTCCCCATCAGTCATTAATTAAGTAAATGCCCTACAGCTGGATGTTTTGGCAGAATTTTCTCAATTGATGTTCCCTCCTTTCAGATAACTCTAGCTTGTGTCAGGTTGACATAGAACAAGCAGCAGAGTATTTGTTACTAAAGACAAAAACTATAGCCTTATATATAGGAGCACCAAGATGAGGCACAGCAAACTTACAAAAAGAACAATGGATCTGGAGAAATGGCTCATAAAGTAAAGTACTTGTAAGCAAAAGTACTTGGACTTGAATCCCAGTACTTGGATTTTGGACCTATGTAAAAGCTGGCAGTGGCAGAGTCTTGGGAACTTTCTGACTAGTCATTCTAGCTGAAATAGTAAGCTCTAGGTTCAGTGAAAGGCTTTATCTCAAAACATAAGGTAGGGAACAGATTTAGGAAGACATCAACAGACCTCATATATATATTCAGTTGTATACATGAGTATAACACACATAGGCACATACACACACAGACACACATGCACACACATGCAGAAGGAAAGAGGTACCGTTTCCTTGGAAAATAATAGACTTGAAGATGACCTCGTACTTGCTTGGAGCTGTGGGTCTCTGGCTTTCTCAGCCCATCTGGGACCCTGCTAAGGATGATGCAGGGATTCCTCATTTGGAATAGCATGTGGAGCATCCCTCCAGCCTGACCCAATGACTTGTCTGAGCATATGATGAGATGCTAGTGTATCATTTAGCCACTTTTGAGCACATCATGTTTTTTAAAGCAGCAGGTGAGCAGATTGTCTCAGCTCTCCCCAGACAATTCTGTTTGTATCAGAGAAGTCAGGAAATGAAGATTGGGGAAAGCTATGTGGATGGAGAACCTCCATTACATATCACAAGAAGCTCTCCACAGGCATGAGCAAATGAGAACCCAACAGGAGGGCTTGCCACATGTCTGTCTCTCAGAAGCACTGAAGCCTGTGTAACAGATTTCAGCAGTGAAATGTTCATGGCTTCAGGCAGACTTGACATGTCTTCGGTGGTTATGGTGAAAGCATTTTTCCTAATTACTGACTGATGCTCATGCTTTTGAAATATCTTATGAAGCTGAATGTCATAATTCTGAAAGGTAAAAATCTGACATCTGAGTGAGTTATCATCCCAAATCCTAAATTAATTCAAAATTCACAAAGAGAGTCACGAGTGAAATCCCTTTATTGTTCTATCACTGAACCAAGACACTAGATGCTGTGTCATTGTTTATTTACACTTTGGGAAAATTCCAGGCTTCTGTGCTATAAAAAGTGTTGATAGGAATGAGAAATAGGTAACAGTTTAGAAAATCCAGAGATTTTTGCAGTTAGTCATCCCTCATTGTCTTAATGGGAGTTTTGAACAAAGAATTGCCATTATTCTTCCAATGTATCTTTTACAGTTAAAACTTGGTGGGCACCTATCGTCTGTGTGAGGATGTAAATGTTTGTTCTGTTTGCTGATCTGTTGTGAAGATTTTAAACCCTCATGAAGACATCCAATAGAGCCTCATCAGTGAGAATGTCTACCCTAATTTCAGGTTCCTTCATCTCACTGGATTACCAGGGAACAATAGAGTCACTCCTTTTGTTCATTCTATGATTTCTCTTACTAAGAAATTTGAATAGAAATATGACCAGAATCTTAATACAGGAACAGAATTGAATTAGGCTGTCAACCTGGACCTGATGAGCAACTCTGCCAACTCCCCTGTCTTTGTTCCCTTCCACTCCTAGACTTGATGGCACAACCACTTCATTTCTTTGTATGTAACCAAAGGGATACAGCCAGAAGCAGCAGGCTATGTGAATGTATTTCCACTTTAAGTGCAGTCCTGCCATCTGGATTGGACAGATCTAGTCTTTGAGCCAGGACCCAGTGGATCCTGATTCTGAGTAGTGCTTGCAATCCTTCCTGAACACCATCCAGAGCAAGGCACCCCGCCTTCCAAATGATAACACTGAGGTTAGTATCTCTCAGCTAGGCACGTGGGTCCCAACATACATAAAAAGTATGCAATAAGAAATATGTCTGGAATTCTTATTATTCAGTGACTTTTCCCACCCAATTTTCTGTGGCATTTTATTGGAATTACTTTGCATGGGGTTTGTAGTTTGACCTTCAGAACTCAGACATACTTCCATACCTCACTGACACTGTTTCTCCCACAGAACTGGAAAAGCAATGTCTCTCACTGAGGAGGATCTGTGAGTGTCCTGTAATGGCTGCTGTAGCAAAACTCACCCAGTCCAAGTGTTAATATGATATTCATTTGTTTCATATACACATTATAGTGCTAGCCATAAAGCAAGGTTATGCAATACTTTTTTTGTGAACTTTTATGAACAATGGATTTTAACAGATCCATTGTGTGAAGTCTCTCATAGAATTCGCCTCATGTGTCTTCATGTTGATACTGAATGCTTTAGATGTTGGAGTAGTTTTGTTTTTCTATTTTTGGATTAGGGATGCTCAATCTACATTAAATTACAGTTTATTAATATACTTTTGTGATGATATACCATTATGAGTGCATATATGTGGATATGTGTGTTTAGGTGGGAGAAGCATATATGTGTACATGTACATCGTGTATTGTGTAGGCCAGTGGTTAACCTCAGGTGTCATTGCTTGCATTTGCTCAGGAGTATGACTCTTACTTTGGGGATATATTTCCTGGTTTTCGAGCTTCCTGAAGACAACAGATAGTTGTATCTTCAGTCAGTTCATCTATGCCTTTTAATTGGTGAACTAAGGCCATTTGCACTCATAATTGGAAGTGAGAAGGGTTTGCTATCATTTACCATTTTGTTGTATGCTGTACTAGTTGATTGGTTTATTGGTAGTTCGTTTCCTCTTCTTCCATAGTACTGGATGTTTGTTGGTTTGCTATGTTAGGCATGACTCATTTTTTCCTCACTTTTTTATCTGAAGCTCTCATGAAAATACTTTTTGTGTGTTCACACGAGTAAAACACTCCTCTTCCTCTGAATAGCACTCCTTAACGAGTTTTGTAAAATATTAACTGATTCTCAAGAATTTCCTTAATTTTAGCCTGCCTTGAAACGTATTTATTTCTCCATCTACTTTAGTAGATAATTTTGCTGAATAATCTTTATTGACAGCTATTTATTTTCGAGACTTGGAATATATCATTTCATGCTTTCCTATCTTTCAAAGTTGTTAATGATAGATATGCTGTTATTCCACCTCTGCACGTTAGTTGGCATTTTCAATTTACAACTTTTAGCAGGCTTACTTATTTTATATTTTATTTTATGATTTTATTAATATATTAATAATAATGGACTTTATTATGAAATTTTTATTAATGTATAATATATTTTGATAATTTTACTCCACCCATAACTTCTTATACCCTTTCATTTTCATTGAATCCCTTCCTTTTCCCAACCAGAACCCTGATCTTTACATTTCTTTTCTTCTCTCCATCTCTCTGTCTCTTTATCTCTTTCTTTCTCTTTCTCTTCCTCTTCCTCTTTCTCTTCCTCTTCCTCTTTCTCTTTTTCTTTCTTGTGACCCATCGAGTTTAGTCAACATTTCTTCCAGAAGCACTGGGAGCGGTTATTTACAGCAGCATGGACACCTTACTAGTGCTTGTACCACTAAAGAAAATGTCTCTTCCTTCCCCAGAAACAATTCATTTCATTCATATCCTCAAGGAGGGATGAAGCCTAATGGTCCCCGCTCCACTCCATGATAGAATGTTGATGGACCCAATCTTGTGCACATATGCTGATAATTAGAGCTGCTGAGACTTCAAGACTGGAGCAGCTATGTATGCTCAAAAAAAAAAAAAAAACAAGAATTACAAAATATTTCTATATTCTGTCCCATTGAAATGTTTTCTGAGTTGGTATATTTTATCCTAATTCAGAATGTTCTAGTAAGAGATGAAGCATTTTATCCTTCATGGAAGCTTATTAAAACTCAGAAAGTAAGCAACTCAGAAGTTTTAGGAAGCTTCTGGAATTGTCAAGAGTCACTAGCCTGTCTCTCTCTCCCAAAGCTTTTCCTTAAGGTCTGCTCACACACACTGTCAGACAAGCCAAGCTGCCTGAAGGAGACACTGACAAACTGCGGGCCCTCTCCAACCTGAAAAGCTGCATGCAAGCAGTGCAGTCAGCTCTAGACATCCAGCTTCTATGAGCTGTCACCTTCTGGTGATATTAGGAGCCTTTCAGTCATTTATGTTCTTGTAAATAACCCCTCATTAACACTCCTGTGATCCCAGTGAAACTCATGGGTTCACTGAGTCTGACTCTTGTGATATCCATCCTTTGGTCTGCCATCATTTCCCAATCTAGGGTGAACAGATGTTTTTTTCATGCCTCCCCAGCTGTAGTTTCACACAGACCCATCCTCTGCCTCTTACATTCTTTCTGTCTTCCCTCTGTGATATTTTCTGCATGTAGGATGAGGAGATATAGGTGCCTGGTTTAGGGACCAGCTTTCAATAGCTATCATTATCACTCTACTCAGTTATGGGTCTTTGCAGAACTGCTACCTTCTATAAAAATAAATGTTTCTGACTAAAGAGTACGGCAGTACTGATCCAGATGTCTCTTTTTTGCTTCATATTTTGACATCTTGGATATTATATGTCAGGGACAAGTTCCTTCTGTTGGTGTTTTGGGTTATAACTGCTTCCTGTGTTTGGATATCTATTAATTTCTCTGAGTTTGGAAAAATTCTGACTATAATCTCACTGGATAGGTTGATCTTATCTTGGCTTCTTCTTCAATCCAAGGGATGTTAAGTTTTGGTTTCCTGAATGTGTCGTAGACTTCTGGGAGTTCACGTCACATTCATTGACTCTGTACTGTTTATAGATATAGATATAGATATAGATATAGATATAGATATAGATATAGATATAGATAGATATATTTGTCCTGATATTGACTTCCATTCTTGAGATCCATGCTTCCGCTCGGTATTATCTGTTGATAATGCTTTATAGTATTATATAATTATTTATATACATATATATAATTTATATAATTTACAAATTTATAAAATTTATTTATACATAATTATTATATATAATATATAATTTTTTTTTCATTTCCAGAATTTCTCTTCAGCATCTAAATTTCTTTGCTGAATTTTTCCTCCATGGTCTTAAATTTTTCCTTCAAGGCTGTGATATTTTCATACACATTGGTAACTCGTGTCTATGACTTCAACTGATTTCATAACAACATTCTTGTTCATGTCTTGAATTAAATTATTTAACTGTTTATTGATGTAATCTCTTGGGACACTGATTTTTTTAAAAGCATAACTCAGAAATCTTTCTCTGACTTTTAAACTATCTCATCATCTTTGTTTTTCTATATTGAGAATCTGTCAGCTTGTGGAGGTTTGGTACTGGAATTTTTTAAGCTTTAAGATATTTCTTTGTTGTATTTTGCATATCTCCTCAGACTACATATTCCCTGGTTTGCAATTTTCTCTTTCTTCCACTATTTTTTATTTTTATTTGTTTGTTTTATGTGAATACTCCTGATTAGTGATCACCACTTGCTTTGTTTTCAAGGGAAAGTCAACTGCAGAAACAACTGCCAGTATTAGCTGTACCAGAAGATACTGTGTTCTTAACTTGTGTCCCTTAGAAGCTTTAGAGATCAGGATAGTAGGTACAGAGATGTTCTTAGTCATTACTTCTTCCTGGTTAGGGAAACCCTGTTCCTTCTGTTAATCTTAGCTCTAACCAGAAACATACTGCACCAAGTTCTGTTGAGTGATCCATTTAACTCCTCCCTGCTATTGCTGGAGTTGGGGGACATTGAGAACCTTTTCACACTTCTGTGGCTATCTACATAGTCTGTGCAACTTGGAGTCTGTCCCTCTGATCCAGATTCTGCACTCATTCAACAATCTGCCTGCATCCTTGCCAGAGTTCAGAATAATCTCTTGCTTTGCAGGGCAATAGTCTGGCTGGCAGGATGATGTGCTGTGGGGACTTCCCAATGTTGGAAACTCTGGAGCAGTATCCATGGATTGCTGAGTTACTTTCCTTTGATGAATTTCCCAGCTGAGCTCAGCTCCTGCCAAATTTTGAGCTCCTCTTGAAATGATCAGATCTTAGATCAGGTCTGGGTCTCTCACGATCAGATTGCATGCTCCTCTAGACAATAGCTAGAGTGGGATTGTGGTTGTTGGAAAACTGTTTTACATTTCTGTACCTCTCATCTAATGCTTGCCTGAAGGTTTTTGGAGACCAATTCCTCTTCTGATTCAGGTTTCCAGTAGTACAAACTGTCTCTTTATGATACTGGCCATGCTGGGTGATAGAATCCTTCATGGAACTTTTGGTGGGTCATTCAACCATTTTTGGTGGGATATTCAACTCTGAATATCATTTAATTTTGCAGGGTGGGTCATCTAGCCTCTTTGTGAGGGAAAGAAAAATCCTACTTAGTCGTGTTTCTGCTTTGTCATATTTATGTTTTGGAGGATTTAATCTTGACTTTGATCTACTCGACTTACTGGTCTCAGAGATGCTGTTTCTGATCTGTCATCTTCCTGGTATCATATATTATTCCTTATTCTTTGTTAATAGAACAATACCCAATGCTAAATGCCAAAATTGTTCCTATGGGAGATAAAATTCACCTTTTCTTGTTCACCATGCTCCCTGCTGCTACTGTTATGTCATGGTGGAAAGCAGGGCAGCCCTCCTACTTGAACAGTTATTGTACAACAATATACAGTTACAGAAAAGGATTATGATTCTTTTATTCTTTTTGTAACTTTATTTCAGAAATTGTTTTAACATGCAGATCCTGCCAACAGTACTGAATCTTGTTTGGAGAGTTATTGAGAAAGTGGGGATCTCTATTTGCCTGCAAATTTCCTGCTAGGTACAGAAAAGAGAAGATAGTAGCAATGCCTAAGGAAGAAAAACTTATGTTTCTTATAAGGAAACTTGACAGGTATTCTGAGAGGTCAGATGAAATCTCAGTTACACTGAAGTTAATGTTTTATGGATGCTAACCACAGAGAATGAAGTAAAAACACCATGAATGAGAAGTTGAAGGAACTGTCTCTGCATGGTAATATGCCAGGATTCTGAAAAATATTGTCCCTGATGCTAAGTTGGAGAATGGAGATTGAGCTGTACTGTCTAACCTTGCTAACCGTAGTTGTTGTCCATCATCTAGAAACTTAGTTTTTCTTAGTGGCCTGAGTGTCACCTGAGTCTCCATTTCTGACAATGAAAAGTTGCCTTCTCTTTGGAATTCTTGTATTATACTGATTGGAGCTCGGATTGGAGCTCCTCAGCTGCAGTAGAGCTCCAAAATGAATTGGTGGAGTTCAGAGTTCATTCCCTATCAGAGAGGCCAAGTGGATTCATAAGAACTTTCAGTCCATAAATGTTATAGTGGGCCAGAAAATACATACTAGTTAAATTGTAATATATAAAAGACTGGTAAGAAGACATGTTTTCATTTTCAAAGATTCAGCATAAGATACTAATGTACAAATGTATACAAAGACCAGATATTTATTTACTACCATTAGGGTAATGACTAATCACAAGCCAAGGTGACTACACCTGGAATTAACTACAACTATTGGCCAGACCTGTGAGAAATTTTTCTTCATTATATTATCTAGGAGATAAAACCCATTGTAAATTTGGATCTCTTGAAGTGGAAAGAATCACTGTAAATATGAGCCACACTTTCTGATGGCAATGGGCATAAAAGTACATGGAAGAAGCAACCTTTTGCTTTTTGTCTGCCCCTCCCCACTCTTACCAGCAAGTTCATCTAGAACCTACTCATTCTAGACTCCAGGATAGATCTAATACTATCTGAGACATCAGCCTGATGGAATAACTAGCAGATTCCTGGCCTTTGTGTTTTGGTTCTAGCAGGCCTCAGCTTGTAAGCCACTCTAACAAATCCCCTTTTGATATAGATTTATGTTATTAGTTTTCTTCTTCTAGAGAGATCTGACTGGTACCGTACAATTAAGTAAGTTCAATTCTCCTATAGGGAATTACAGAAATGTAAATATTATTACTCAGGTGGAAGTCTGAAGGTCAGGGTGATTGACATGTTTACTATCAACTTCTGAACTAAGGAGTTAGTCCCAAAATACCAAATGGTAGATAAACACACACACAACACACACGCACGCACACACACACACACACACACACACACACCTTTATACTTGTTTTCAAGGACTAGTAAATAGTAGTAAAGTTATCTAATATTTATTTTCATAATTTAAAATTCCACTTATAAAATCCATTACTGTGTGCTAGATACTGTGTAAGACAATTTGCCTTCATGTTCCTATTAATGCTCTCTGCAGTTTTGGGAGATGAATACTATTACCACTCTATTTCACAGACAATGAAACAAAGTATTAAAATGATTAAGTCACTTTCTCAGTCTTCCCTGGTAAATGAGTGTGGCAAGAGAGGTGTGAGACTGAATATAGCAGCCTCAAAACTTTTGGTTCTTTACCTGTGACAGTAGCAGCAACAGCCATAGTAATGGTGGTATGTCTAGGGTAAAGTGGCTAGCATATACTGGGTATTATTACATGTAAGGATCTGATATTTACCCCACACAGCTGGCCTGGGGCATTCTGAACTAAGCCATATAGAGAATGTTGCTAGACTACTCCAGTGCCATTCAATCCTCAGCAGCATCTCCAGTGCCCACCAAGCTCAGTGATTCTACTTCTTTCTGTGGGATAGACCCTCAGCACCCAAGAAGTGACATTTCCATCAAGTCCTCAAAGTCACCTGAGCAACTTCTCTGTTGCCAGTGATCTACAGTTGTGTTCTCTCCCCAGATCTGATCTCAGCTGGGTTGACCCTTGGAGTTGTGATTATTCCATATATGTGTAGATCCTTGGGCTTTTTAGTATTTTGGCATTTAACTAGTATTTATTATATTTAGTATTTAACTCTCAACCATGGATTCTTCATAATCACCTGCTAATGATTATTAATGCATTAACTCTTTTGCATTCACAGAGATTACCCTCTGATCTAATGAATGGTATCAATACTGAACAAGTATACTTCTTTCATTACTCTCCAAACAAAATGCAACTGTTTAGTTAGTATTTTAATTGTGTCAGATATTGTAAATGATCTATAAATGATTTACAGTATATAAGAGTATGTATGCAGTCTACTTACATATACCCTTCTATAGGAGAGAATTGAGCATCTTCGTAGTTTGGTATTTGAGACCTTAAGGCCACTTCTCTATAGATACTTGAGTTGACAATATTAAACTTTGTGTTGAAGACATTGGGTTGGTTTTGTTTCCTGACCGGCCCATTATTAATGTAATGCAATATTTTCAAACAGTATATGTAAGCAGAGACAATCATTAGCTCATTTTTTTAGGTTAAACAATAGAGAGTAATTAACATGGTTTACTTATATCTGTTAGTTCTGATGCTTGGTAGGAGTAATTCAACTTGTTGTCATTATTTTTTAAAGGTTGGAGACATGATACAGACCATCAGTGCCCCTTTTAAGACTTACATACATATCATGTAGAAGTCACAAACCTCAGGGACAACAGAAATCCCCTCTTCCCTGGAGACTCAATAGGTAGGGAACCAGGTCAACTGATATATTGTGATACCTTGAAATAATCCAGAACTGAGAGTAGTTCTGATGTATTATCCAGTCAGATAAGTGACATATGAGCAAAGATTTACTCTACATGTACGGGTAATTTCAGAAAGTCACACCTGAAATAACTTGTGAAATACTCACTCTTCTGTCCCCAAGTCCATCACAGGGGAAACTTGGAACAGCTGGTAGCTGAGACCTCTGACAAAGCTCCTCAGTAAGCCTAAGGAGAGGCTGAGAATACAGAACAAAGAGAAAGAGAAACAGATCCTTCACTTTGGGAAAAGAAACAGGTAAGGTATTTCCAGCTTATCTGGGTTAGGTTTCTGAGGCAGCAGAAAGAGACAGAGCAGAAAGAGATCAGACTCCGTCTTCAACAGATGAGACAGTGTTTATTAGTATGCACAGTGAGTGACAGCCTCTATCATGTGGGAATAGAGAGGTCTGCAAAGAGAAAAGCTGGATGGGACCCTTTATAAGGGTGGGGGAGGAGCTTGGGAATGAGGATCTTGATGTAGTTGTGAGAGCTCTGTGCAGGACTGTGATCTCTCTCTCTCTTTCCTGGAATTGTTTGCTTCATGGAAGACAGATTATCTCGAGAGACAGGCTGTCTCTGTAAGCATTCCTTTCTGGGCTGAGCAAGGTTGAGCAAGGTCAGCTATAATCTCATTGGAATTCTGTTTTTACAACAGAGGTACTCTATCACTGAGAATTACATGTTTTCATTTGGAAAACCCTAAATGAATAGTTTTACAGTTATAGAAGCACAGGAATTCTTTTCACCAAATTTCATGATACTCAGCAACCAGCTTCTCAGAAATACCCCAAATTTTTCTAAACCATCCGTTCTCAAAATGGGGTCTCTAGACCAAAAGCATCTCTCAGGAACAAAGTAAAAGGTACAAATTTGTGAATTCTATCAAAAGAGAAGAAGAAGACAGGAAACCGATGGATGTAGAAACATCACAGAGATGAAAGGCCCTTCAGTGTCTGGTTTTGGAAGCTGGTGGTTGATTCTGTTGCATTGACTCTTTCAAGGTAGAGTGACTCAATCCTCATGAGTTTCATACTTGGCCTCTCCTCTCTCTGTGACTCCGCTGAAGAGTGCCCTTCTCTTCATACCGCTTAGCCCTGCTTACTGCTAAATGTAAATTGTTCTATCAATTGTCTTAGCCATTATCCTGATAATTACCATACTGGATTATGAAATGAATCAATTCGATTCTATAAGTTTTAGGCATCTGTGCCTCAGAGATAATTATTTCCTCATTGTTACCATGGCAAATAATGCCTTAACAGATAGACTTTTCTTATTTCACAGATTTGTACTAGTATTCCACATGATGCTTCCTTGAAGAGGTTGTGTTAAAAAAAGAAAACATATGCAAATACATTGGGTAATCACGGTCATGAGTCAACTTGATAATTTTCTAACAAAGCAGCACATGTGTTTCACTTTATAAAATTAAGATTCAGTGTTTTTATCCTGAAGTAGTTAAAAATAGTTCCAAAATTCAGTCTAATTATCAAGTTTTCATATTACCCAACACTTCCCACCCATCCTCAACAGGATTTAATAATGCTTTAGAAAGGGTGAATCAATTCATACTTTTATGCTTTGCAAATGGACTTTACTTATCTGTACTACGCCTTTAAAAGATAATTCTCACTAGATAATCAAGTTAAGTAGATGAATCTCAGTATTGATTATGAAGAGAATTCTGTAATTCTCAGAAAACCGTTTAAGCATAATGAAGTATTTTATCTCATGGAATAACTAATTATATTTTTATTAAAAATTGTGTCCAGAAAACACAAATTTCTATTATAGCATTTGTGATGTTTGTCTCTCAGAGGTTAGCATCTCAGTCATTTTTGTTTCCATGTGAGCCCGTTGCACAGGTAGAACGTTTTGATGCCACCTACTACCCTATGACAGACAGCGAGTCCTCCACTGTTGTCATGCTGTTTGGACTTTCCATCGGAATAATGAATGAAACCTATTATATTTATAAGACACTCAATATTCAATGTTATGGAGCAGAAACACAAAACCTACTAACACCTTTAACATGACTGTACCAACTGATTCTGAAACAGTAATTCTTGATAAACATGGACATTGTTTAATAACCACCACCCCCTAAAAACGTGAAGATCTTTATACTTGGGATTTTTCTTCCTAGTGGGAAGAAATGTGAATTATCTTCAGTGGATGAAGAGAAGGTAACTAGGGAGGGACAGGGTGGTACTACCCAACAAGTGTCGAGAGCTTGAGGACATTCATGTCTTTTCCATTTAAAGAAAGACATGTAGGGAGGTATGGATGAATAAGTATGAATAAAACAATATGGATTTGTTATAGAGGGAATTGTGAAATTTGTGACCTTTTTTCTAATTCTGAACAAAATATAAAGGGAAAAAATATCTTAAGATTAAACAGATAATATTTTTCTTTTCTTTCACCAGAGATGGGCAGCACCATAATTGTATCTCCTTTTCTATCTAATTTCTTCCTCTCTAAAAACCCCAAATATTTAAATAATGGTTTGTAGAAAGAATGAGGTATTTTTTTAAAGGACACTGGACTCAAAAGAGCAGCTACATTTATGGGTGCAGGTCATTTATAAAGACTCTAATATGAAGAAGAGTGGTGTGAATATGGCTGACAGGTATGTGGGTGAATGTTCTGTGACTAAACAGCAGGGTACTCCATGACCTCAAGTATATAATTCAGAATGTTGAGAAGAGAACTTTCAATGTTCCCAACACAGGAGATAATAAATATTTGATGTGCTAGAGACACCAATTACACTAATTTGATCATTGCAATATAGAGTTATATTAAAATGGCACACTGTACCTCAAAAATATGTACAACTGCTATTAACCAGTTAAAATGAAAAACTATAAAATGGAGTATAAGATCAGAAAGAATGTGTTTTACTTGAAAATACCCCTGATTTCTAATTTTTTAACCTGGTAAAGTAGGATCAATAAAATAAGTTCATTAATGTTCTGAGAAGATGAATAGAATTCATAGAGAGCATAATATATGACTGCCCAAGGCTCTGGCCATGATAGGTTCTACTTGTTCTTATGAGCACAGCATTTGGTAGCTCAAAGACAAAAGATGTGGGAGAATTTGGGGGAGTATACGAGGTTGTAACATATACCAAGACTTCAGTTTTGCAAAACTGAGATGTCTATGGCTGTGTGTGTGTGTGTACGTGTGTGTGCGCGCATGTATATGTTCACTATTGTGCAGCTGTGCATAGAATCACAGAGTAAATTAATTTGAATGTAATTATTAAAATTTTATCTTGAACTAATTTCATCAGAGAAGATTTGGGCACCTCTTTACAGGAAACTGGGAACTTCTAGAAGAGCTACTTTTAAAATGATTTATTATAAAATTTTACTTTTAAAAAAGTAACTTTCATTTTCCTTATTTCCATTTTTATGGACATTTATGTATTGATGTTCTTGGTCTGATACTCTGGGAAATGCCTTCCTAATATTTTTATTTATTCTTTTATTTTAATTTTATGTTTTGAGAACTTCATACTCAAGTACTGTATTAATATTATTTTCATCCTTTTCTTTTCCTCCTCCAACTCTTCTTATGTCTACCTTACTCCCTTTCACATTCACAACTCCTCTTCTTTAATTATATATTATTATATATTGCATATAATTTATAATATATATTAATATGTTGTTATACAACATATAATAATATATTATATATTCTATGTAAAATAAGTATATGTATGTGTATATATATATATATATATATATATATATATATATGAAGAGAGAGAGAGAGAAAGAGAGAGAGAGTGGGGAAGAGAGAAAGAACTGAAACTTGTTGAGTTTGGATAACCTATCAGGGGACTTGTCTACATTCTTTCCACCTTAAAACTTCTATGATGCTCCTTGAGCCTTAGATGTAGGGCTTGTATTATAGATGTATGAATTATTATTGGACACTTCATGGTCAGGTGTTCTCTGCATTTTGGTCAGTTATGGATTTCTCTAATGGTCTCTTCCTGCTAGAAAAAGAACATGCTTTAATGAGCAGCGAGAGG
This sequence comes from Cricetomys ansorgei, assembly GCA_026225945.1. Lineage (NCBI taxonomy): Eukaryota > Metazoa > Chordata > Mammalia > Rodentia > Nesomyidae > Cricetomys > Cricetomys ansorgei. The sequence continues at coordinate 11,517,004 of JAMJFZ010000239.1, read as the reverse complement.
TCCACTTACTTGGTTATAGGAATAAGTATTTAGAATGTGGTTAGAAATTACACTGGTTTAGGGAAATGAGAGGAGTAAGTCCTCCAGCATCCATGACCTCATGAGCCATGGGCAGTTGGCTAGGCTTAAAACAGTAGGCATTAATTTCCTTATGTTGAGTAGGCCCTTAAGTCCAACTTAAACTGCTATTTGCCTACAAGATAGATGTGCCATTTTTCTGGCTATCATGCTATGCTGGTTATTGTTGTGAAGCTTTACAGCTGGTAAAGCTATTGATTATTTTCTGCCTTGGCAAGCTTGCATAGCATTTTTGGATACTATGAGATCTGTTCCCCAGAGACGAGGCTTTCAGGTCTCAGAAAGATTATTCAAAGTCATGAGTCCAAAGTATGCTGTGTCTTCAGCAACAGGATCCTATCTTCAAGTTCTGGAAGGTGATCAATGGCAAAAACAATATCCTTTATTGTCTTTGCAATTATTTGAACTCCCTTGAGCAACAACTCAAAAGGAGGTCTCCCATGCCTGATACTGAAGTTTCTGTTATATGTTTATGAGCGTGGGGAGAGCATTATCACCCCAAGTGGCACAATTTCATTTGAATTATACCCACACCTCCACAACACAACACACACACACACACACACACACACACACGCATCCATATGTGTATTTAAGTTAGCATTACATAATATTTCCTAATGGCTATTTCAGACAACCTTTTGTATCCTTCCTTTCCTTCATTCCTTCCCAATTAAATTCTGCCCTCCCAGGTTATAGTTCCCCCATTTACTTTTTCCACTTCCCCTTTCATAGCAATTATGTCCTAATACCCTCCTCTCCAGAGCTCCTGTTTCTATGGTCTCTCTTTACTATCCTGTTTTTATGTGATTATTTCAGGTTGTATACTCACATCTGAACATTTGAAGCTAGGATTTATAAATGAGAGAGAACCTATGGAGTTTGTCCTTCTGGGTCAGGGTTACCTCACTTAGTATGATATTTTCTAATTTTACCTATTTACCTGCATGTTTCACGGTTTTATTTTTATATTTAGAGAAAAATAGAATTAAATTGTGTATACACACTCAATTTTTATTATCCATTCATATATTTAAGGACTTTTAGGTTCTTTCTCCTCTCTAGTAACTGTGAATAGAGCAACAGTGCGCATGGCTTAGCAAGTATCTGTTGTGTAGAACCTCAAATTCCTTGGATATGAGCTGAAGGATGGGACAGTTGGGTCATATGGTAGAGCAATTATTAGGTTTGATAGAATTCTCCACACTGATTTCCTGCATGGCTAGAGCAGTTTTCAATTCCACCAACAGCCCCTCTTTCTGCACATTCTCACCAGCACTTGCTATTAGTCATTTTCTTCATCTTAGCCAATCTTGACTTGTATAAAATGAAATATCAAATTAGTTTAAATTTGCTTTTCCCTAAACACTAATTTAAGCTCTATAAAAGATATTTTAAAAGAGATATATTTCAAAAGATATTTCTTATCCATTTTTATTTCTTTTTTTTTTTTTTTGAGAACTCTTTGTTCAGATCCATAGTTTATTTATTTATTTTTTTAAATGGTCCATTTGTTTCCTTGATTCTTTGTTTTCATTTCTTGGTATATAATGGATGTTAATCCTCTGTCAGATGTGTAGTTGGTAAGGAGTCTGTATCGATCTGTCACTTCTCTTTTTCATTTGACTTGTTATTTTCTTAGCTCTGTATAAGACTTTTAGACCAGCTGTTGGCCTTAATTCCTGAGCAAATGGAGTCCTATTTAGGATGTGCTTTCTTTCCTTCACCTCAATCGTGATGGGTACTGCCTGAGTTCTGCTTTAGAGGTTTCAGAATGTCAGGTTTCATAGTGAGGTCTTTGATCCATGTGGGGTTGGATTTTCCACGTGGTAATAGATTTGGTTGCAATTTCTTTCTTGTACATGTTGACATCCAGTTATCCTGACACCATTTGTTAAAGACACCATTTTCCCCCAGTGTGTAGTTTTGGTTTCTTTGTCAAATATCAAATGGCTGTAGGTACATGCACTCCTTTTGTTCCATTGATCTACATTTCTGTTTCTGTGACAGTACTATGCTAACAGTCTCCAACTCTTTCCTTTCAGTAAAATTGAGTAAGGCTAAGTTTCAGCTAATAAACCATCAACAATATTTTAAGACTGTATAACACTGATTTTTTTGTAAATAATGGACAATGTGTGTTTACTGTAATTTAAACTACTCCATGACCTTTCCCTAGTTGTGGGAATGGTGTAGCTTAGCACTTACATATCTGAAAAAGAAAACAGAACTGAAGCTGACATCAAATTCCATGTCATTGTAATAGTAAGCATGGTAACAACCATGAATGGGCACACTAAAACAGAAAGAAAACAGTGTTATTCATAAAACTGAAAAAATAGAATTTATAACATTATATATCTTGGGGCTGGAGAGGTGGCTCCAACACTGGTCAGAGGACCTAGGTTCAATTCCCAGCATCACCTTGCAGCAACTCACAACTGTCTATAACCTCCAGTCTCGAAGGATCTGCATGTTCCTCTGGCCTCTGAGGGCACCAAACATATATGTGGTACAGAGATATACAGGCAAAGGAAATACCTACACTCAAAAAATAAGTGAATTATTAAATTTTACATTACATATTTGCTTAGATAATTATCAAAGCACCTATATTTTTAACTGGGCATGGTAGTGCATGCCTGTTATCCAGGTGCTTGGGAGACTAAAGCAGGACGCTGGCAAGGATAAGGGCAGTCTAGGCTATGTAAAGACATATTTGTCTCAAAACAAGCAAGCAAACAAACAAACATGTTCTATATGTTGAGTGTCTTAGTCACTGGTCTATTGCTGTGAAGAAACTCCATGACAAAGGCACTCTTATAAGAGAAAGCAGTTAAGTGGAGGCTTGCTTCAGAGGTTTAGTCCATTATCATCATGGTAGGGCATGACGGCCTGTAGGCAGACATGTTGCTGGAGAAGCAGATGAGAATTAGATCCTGATCCTGAAATGTTGGTGTAAAGGTGAGATGAGAAGAGAAGAGAAGAGAAGAGAAGAGAAGAGAAGAGAAGAGAAGAGAAGAGAAGAAAGGAGGGAAGGGGAGGGGAGGAGAAGGGGGAGAAGGAGGGAAGGGGAGAGGGGAGAGGAGGGAGGATAGATGGGGAGGAGGGAGGGGAGGAAAGAGAAGAGAAGAGAAGGGGAGGGGGAGGAGGGGGAGAGGGGAGGAGATGGGGAGAGGGGAGGAGAAGGGGATAGAGGGATGGGGAGAAGACAGGGGGAGAAGATGAGAAAGGAGGGGAGGGGAGAGTGGGAGAGGGGAGAGGAGAACAGAGGAGAGGAGAGGAGAGGAGAGGAGGAGGGGAGGGGAGGGAAAGGGGGGAAAGGGGAGGGAAAGCAAAGGGAAAGGGGAGGGACAGGGGAGGGAAAGGGGAGGGAAAAGAAAAGAAGGAAAGGGAAGGGAAAGAAAGAAAGAGAGAGAAGGGAAGAGAAAGAAGGAAAGAGAGAGAGAAGGGATGAGAGAGACAAAGGAAGAGAGAGAGAGAAGGGAAGAAAGAGAAGGGAAGGGAAGACAGAGAAGAGAAGAGAAGAGAAGAGAAGAGAAGAGAAGAGAAGAGAAGAGAAGAGAAGAGAAGAGAAGAGAAGACAAGACAAGACAAGACAAGACAAGACAAGACAAGACAATACAAGACAAGACAAGACTGGGCCTGGCATGGGGTTTTGAAACCTCAAAGCACACCTACAATGATATACTCCCTCCAACAAGGCCACACCTCCTAACCCTTTTGCCACTTCCTCGTGACCAGGCATTTAAATGTATGAGCCCATGAGGCCATTTTTATCCAAACTATCACATTGAATAACTATGTTTTGAAAAGGAAATTATGATTGAGTGATCCAGAAGGATAATTTTCAACATTTGTATCTTTGAAATTTTTTTATTCCTTTATCAAAGCTTTGCTGAACATGTGCAATGGCTGCTTCATGTTCTGGATGTCAGCCTCCTGGAGTGAGTTAGATAATTGTCATTCTAGATCAAGTGAGCCAGTTAGCAAAAAATAGCAAGAAAGTATTCATAATTAAACATGTGAAGAGAATTAAAGCAGGTCAACTGGATAGACACAAACCAAACACCTTCCTTAGACAGTTCAGGGAAGAGTTGATGGGATTTGAACTACAAGGAGACAACTCTGTAAAAGTGAGGAGAAAGAACATTCTAGGTAGGGAAAACAGGTTATCAACTTTCCAATATATAATAAACTACCCAAGACATAAATTAGTAGTCATAATGATAAAAAGGGTTTCAGGATCACTGGTTCAGAGGTGTAGATTAATGATTGACCCTTGCCATTGATTTTGGCCTATGTTGTGGTGGCACACAAGGCAGAAGTGTATGGCAGAGTAGGCCGTTCTTATTCATGGTCCATTAGCAAGGGAACAGGAAGAGCTCAGAGCTTCACAACCACCAAGCCAGGCATCACCTACCACTTAAGATCCTCAACCTCCTAAGAGTTCTACCCTCAAGACTAGGACTTTAACAGGAAGGGGTGGGGTGTTCCAGATCCAAACTATATCAAACAGCTAGTTCAACCTTTGCTAGACAGGAGGGAGGCAGGAGTGAGGAGGCAGAACAGGAGGCCAGGTAAGAAGAGTCACTGATACGGAGGCCAGGTGAGCAAGAGGATTCCATGGTGGGCTTCATGATCAAATGCAAAACCAACCATTTTCTAAGTGAAGTAGGTGGGCTTGAATGTTATTCAAGTGTGTGAATTTTGTGTGTATTATATGAACATACAAAACTATGTAATAATGGACTGTTCACTTCCCCCTTGATCCATACGTCAGTTGTGTCTCTTCTCCTCTGCTTTGAGTAGTATTGCTATAAGTGTTCATTTTCTTATCTCCCATATGTCTATCTGAAGATTTCTGTGTAATGTGTAACTAGGAGCAGAATAGCTTCTGGATGTGATGTGCATTTTCAGTTTGACTATGTATCTCCAAACTCCACCAAAAATGTTTATACTAACGTATACTCTTGAGAGGCTGAAACATTGAGAATCCTATTTCTAGACACCGTATCATACCATCATCCCTTGAATTTATGCTAATATGAAAAGACAACCTGTTACTTTTAACTTGTGTTTCACTGAACAAGGCATTCTTCCTTGTTGCTAATCCTTACAAAATTTATTCCCTTATTTAAAAAAAAATTCTCAACTACATTTTCATCCTTGCCTCAGTTTTCACAGTAATTTACACATATCTTCATTATAAAACTTCGATTACAGAACTTGCTGTTTCCTGCCCACTTGTTTGTTGATCTGTCTAACACCTTCCCACACACTGCTTCATAAGAACTCCAGGGAAACAACTAATGTATTCATTCTACCTGTGTCATCTCTGAAGCTCAGGAAATATTAACTTTAAACACATATTAAATATTTCCTTTTGCCTTTAAATTTTTATGTAATTTCAGTTGTGCTATGAATGGCAAATTTCAACTTCTACTTTGCCATCTTCTTTTTCTAGTCTTGAAAATAGCCTTACAGAGTTGAGAGAGATGATTCAGCAGTTCAAACCCTTTGCTGCTCGTCCAGAGGATCCAAGTTCATTTCCTAGCATCCATAGAGGCAACTACAGAGGTAGCTACAGCTCCAGGGAATCTGACACCCTCTTTGGCATCTGTAGGCACTACCTCACACATATACACATAAACAACAATCAAATAAACCTTTAAAAATTTATCCTAACATTATAATACATTTTGTGAGTCCCAAACTTTCTGCACATGCTTGGTGAATCATCCCCTCTAATAGGCTTCTAGAGAGAGTCGAAGTTTTGCACTTGTATATAAAACTAATTACAAAGGGGTATTTAATATAATGCAGGTTTTCAACTCGAGAAGTCAATATGTAACTGGAGATCAATAAACATAAATGCATGCTAGTCACAAAAGAAAACTTAATTCCTTAGAATAATAGCACCTCATATTCAGAGTGTGCGTTCAAAACTTGAATTACATTTGAAATTGAACAGGACCCGATGTTGATAGGAACTTTTGTTATCCTTTTCACTTTTTATCAGTTCTTTGAGAAATTTGCATAACGTGTCAATGATCATATTTAACCCCTTCCCCTACCTCTTGCAGATCCTCTCCCCCTTCACTACCCATTGGTGGCCTCCCTGAATACAAATGATGGACAGATGAGAAAGAAATCAGGGAAACAATGCCATTCAAAACAGCCTCTTTTGTTTTTTCTTGGAATAATTCTAACCAAGAAAGTGAAAGACTCATTTGCTGAAAACTTTAAGATAGTAAGAAAGAAGTTGAAGACAGTAAAAGATGGCAAGACTTCCATGCCCATGGATTGCGGAAATGGACATTCTATCAAAAGTAATCCACGGATTCAACACAGTCCCCATCAAAACTTGAACCCCACTCTGAACATAAATTTTTTAAATATTAAACATTTCATACAGAAACATAAAAGACCCAGGATAGCTGAATTAGTGCACAACATTAATAGCACTGCAGGAGCATCACAATCTCTGCTTCCAAGTTATATCACAGATCCACAGTAATAAAAAGAGCATGGTATTGCCATAAAGAAAGGCATATTGAACAATAGGGTATAATTGCAGGCCCACACATCAACCCATTTTCATACAGTCACCTTATTTTGTTTTACAAAAAAGCCAAAAACACACATTAGAGAAAATGCAGTATGTTAAAAATGGTGTGTCAATTTAAATGCATTAGTGATAAATCCAGTTTCACCAAAATTAAGGATATAAATCAAAGCACTTCCTCTTGGAGTAGTTTGACCAAGAGTAAGCCCAGATTTGAATTCTCTATTTCTCTCTGTATATCTTGCATCTCTCTGTAACTTATGATTTCTGGCCTTTCTGTAACCTATCTGTTGTATGATTCTGAATATGTGTGTCTATGGCTTCCTATTGTATAAAAATCTTGTCTGCCACTGTGTCTGTGTGTCTGTAAACAAAGGGCTTTGCTTTGTGTTTATCGAACAGCACCAAAAGCATCACATGGGGTGGAATCAGCGGTATTTTACAGAAATCTTGAACAGAGTTCTTCAAGGCATGAAACATTATTGTCTGACGCCAACTGATTCACATAACAAAGGAACAAATGCTATAAAACAATATGCATAGTTGCTTTCAATATTTACAGTGGATTTTTAATTTATAAGGCTGTTTTTAACCTATTTGTTGATTTTATGATTTACTACCATAACACACATACATTGATTTCTTGGTCAGGGGCATGAAAGAATACAAAATTTAAGATTAAGGCAATGCATTAGTTTATGTTGTAAAAGTTGATTACATGGGAAATTGGGGGCAACTACTGTTGGTTGTTGCATTGTTCTCTTAAAGGTAGGGTTAAGTAAGCACATTGAATATACAATAGGTTAGCAATTTTAAGTCTTAAATGATCTTATGGTGTATTATCTGTGATTGTGAGACTCCAGTATCTTAGAATGCAAGAGATGTTTTCATGATAATATATATTCACAAAATGGTGCCAGTAAAACTGTATATCCACATGTTAAGTAATGGAACTAGATCTATATCTCTCACTGTATATGATGTTCAACTTCAAGTGAATCAAGGATGCCAACATCAGACCTGAAGGACTTATAGAATGCAAGAAATATTTTCATGTTGCTGTATAGCCAGGAAATGGTACTTGTAAAACTGGATATCCACAGATAGAAGAATGGACCTGATAACCTGAATCTAATAGAACAGAAAGTTGGGAATGTGGGTGAACTCATTGGTTTGCAAGGTTCTTAAGTTTCTTAGTCCAGATGCCAACCTTTGGCTATGTGCATGGGTCTGGGATCAGGACCAATGAGAGATGCTAGTGCGGTTTGACTGCAAAGTGAGAGAGTCAGGGGTTGTGAAAGAGGGATGCCAAGGGAGATCCTGTGACTTCAGAAGTGTTCTCTCACAGTCTCCTATAAGCAGGAATCCATTCAGGGGAAACGATAAATCCATATGTAGATGAAGCATGTGTGCATGTATACCCTTATGTGCTAGGTTCAAGTTCATCTTGGCTCAGACACAGACTTAACACCACAAGAAACTAACAGCTCAGGAAGTACTTTCAGTGGGAGGAGAGAAGGAAGAGGAGAAGTAGGACACCAATAGCAAGGTTTGCTCTTGTAGGTTTCAACTATTACTTTGGAGTCTGCCTCAATATGGCCAAAGCATGTTACCTTTTCGATCTCCCTGATAGTGTTTCTGCCTGTGCCTTCCAGTGCTTCCGGTGTTCCTTCCCACCACAGGATGTGAATTCCAAAACCAGACATGATCATCTTTGAAATACATTTTGAATTTTCTTTTCTTATTTCACATAGTTTTGAAGACTTAGAAGAAAAGAGAGGAAGATGGACTGAGGGAAGGAAGGAAGAACTCTTTCCTGACATTTCAAGGATAGGTTTTTAGTTTCATTCATAGCCTCTGAAATTGATTTACAAATGAAACTTGTATTCAAAGTTCTCCAGACAAACCACGTGGCCTCCGCTATCCATTGGTGGTTAGGAGCCTGATGGAATCTCTGGTGTGTTGCTAAAACACAGTTCATCTACTCTGTCTGCTATCAGGTAATTCCAACAGATAACTACTATAAATGCTTTGCTATGTTACAATGAAGTAACCTCTGTCAGTCATGTCTGAGATAAATCAGAGAAGAGGAAGAAAGCAGCTGTAAGCAGTTTCCATCACTACAACAGAAGATGCTAGTGAAGTGGACCTTGCCTGTAGTGTACTGACAAGTAGTGTTATGGCATGGAAATACACATCACAAGAATAATGGGCATCATGAGATGTATTTAAAAAACTGTGTATTTAAAAACACAAAATGTTCTGAGTCTTTGATTCCTTTGCAAATTTTATTCCTTGGACTTCCTTTGAAAGAACTCCACGTTAATAACAATAATTAAAGTTCTAGTCTTAGAAGTCTTCATTGATAATATTCCGGAAGGATGAAGCCCATGCTCTCCACATTGTTTCTCCATGACAGCTCTCAGCCCTCCTCAAGCCACCTTTCCAGCTTTCTCCCTCAGGGATTGTGAGTATGGCTTCCTGGAAATATCCATGCTCTCACTGAGCTCTCTCTCTTCACTGCTGTCTCACCCTAGCTTTCCTTGCTTCCTTTGTGACTGTTCTGTCTGTGTCAGAGTGTCCTCTGCACTGTGGTTGAAAGGGGAAAGCAATAGTGGGACTCTTGTCCCACTGTACCAAACCTTGTCACCCAGAACCATGCCTTTTTGCCCTCTCCACTGCTGCCATTTGCAGCCAGTCCTCATCATACTTGCTTAGATGAAGTCTCCTTACCAAGGCTACTGGCCAGCAGCAGAACCCACATAGATGTCTCCATTCCCTGGCTGCCCTGTGACAAATGAGCTTTCCTGCCACAGTTTGGGTTTAATCTCCAAAGACATTTCCTATGTACTTCCTATGTACTACCAAGCTACTATAAACATGGTTTTGGGAAACTGAGACCACATTCCACTAGGAGTCCTGAACAATTCCTAGGGCACCTCATAATTTTTTATGGCAAGAGGGATGGAGATTTGACATTCCTCTGAAGTCAAACTGAGGAGATACCAGAGACACCATCCTAGCAGAGGTGGAAGCTGTATAGGACAAGAGATTTTTGCTTCTGAAATTGAGCTAATTATGTAAAGGGAAGACAAATATTTTAATTAAAGAATTTGAACATCAATACCTCATGACTAAAAACTCAACAACTTAGTGTTATTTTATATGTATTTGTGTTTATCTGTACAGATGTACACATGAACACACGTAGATATACAGACACAACAGCACACACAAGTGAGAGCAAAAGAGAGAGAGAGAAAGATAGCCTCCTGTTCATATGTAAATCTCCTCTATGTCACTCAAGTTAGGAGGCCCTCACTTTTTATCATTAGCCCCTTCCTGAAATTCATGCTTTGGAGAGTCTGAAAGTCTCTCTGGGTTGAACTCCTTTTTTTTATATCACTACATTGGCATGTTGGTAAAATGACTGTATGCTACTGCACTGTCTTATCCAGGCTTTATAGCACAATTCTCAATATCAAAAGCCATAGAAACTTAGGAACTCTTTGCATGTAATTCCAGAGCTGTGTTTTAAGTCTTTTATCTTTCAATACACATAGAGAAGAGACCCAATAAGAAACTCAGCCAAGAGGTGCTACTTTGCTTTAGGTGTACTTATTCTTTGGAGAAATGAATGCCTTTCATTTAATGGGATGTGAACCTTGGGGCAACTGTTTTACAGAGCCTGAAAAGTACTTTGTAAAGTCTTTCAATATATTTTTACAAATATTATTTATATTCTATCTGCTTGTGTGAGCTGAGATCACACTTCAAGGGAGACCTATCACACTAAATAACACTAGATTTCTGTGCCCAGCCTGCATCTCTCTTAAAATTCAGTTCTACAGTATGAGCTGGGAAGAAGCTATGTTTGGTCAGACTCATGAAATCTGCCCTTTTACTGAGCACCTTCTCATACCAAATTGACACTAAAGAGAAAAGGAGGAGAAGATGCTCGTGTTGCCAAAGCCTTTGCAGTGGTAAACCAAGAATTCTAAGATGAAGTGCCAAGGCCAGGGAATGCTAGGGCAGAAGATGCTTAAGCCAAGCTGTGATGTCCTAGTTGAGGTAGCAGGGTGAGAATGAGAGGTGTATATGGGAATGTCTGTCCTAAAAACAGAGGGAAAGAAAGAACACTCAGTCCCAGTGGTCAAACTGAACATACACAAGAAGACATTTATTTCTCTAGCCATTGGCAATGAGATATCAATTCTGTGGTCAATACCATGTGTTTGGAATTCATTCAGCTTGTCTGCCATTCACATCCGACTGGTTCAATTTTCTCCTTCCTGTGCTTCTGTAATTAGATTTTGGCCACCCAGATAATCCACGATAGTCTTTCATTATCTCAAACTCTCTAACCAGACTCACATAGGCAAAATTCATTTTGCTATAAGGATCAGGACAGAAATATATCTATAAAATATGGAAGCCTAGTCATAAGATACATTATTAAAGTATGTGAGTGTGGGTATATGTTTGTGTGTGAGATGACTCCTTATTCAAATTCAAGTAATTCTGAAAGATGTTTTCCTGTTTTTGAAATTGAAAACATATTTATGTGTTAAAGACTGCAATCTAGAACATTTTGAAACTACTTTCTTGGGGTTCCCAGATTTACTTCACCATTTATTTTACCTTTCTCCATGAATATTTCCTAGTAGCCTCCTAATAAGTGCTGATAATATGCACTAGGCTTTGGAAAATTGAATTAGAATGTAAACAAAGGCCACTCAGGACATTCCCTATCCAAGCATAGCTAAGCAAATGTGTGGAAGACTTTGACAGTCATTGGAGGGGTGTTAGTAAGGGAACACACAAGCCTGTGGATTCCAGGGCTCCTCTGAACATGGAAAGATTGGGAGGGAAGAAACCAAGTTGAGGTAAAGAGCTTTGAAAGATGGGTGTAGAAATGGAGTTAATCTCAAATGAACTAGTAAGTAAGTACTACTAGGAAGAGATAAAACAAAAAAGACTGTAATCCAGGAAAAGCTACCAAGATACTATTTAGAGATAGATAGATATATAGATATAGATATATATATAGATAGATATACAGATACAGATACAGATACAGATACAGATACAGATACAGATATAGATATACAGATAGTCATGTAGATACTAGTGCTGGGAAACAAACCTGGGTCCTTTGGAAGAGCAGCAAATGTTCTTAACCCCTAGGTCATCACTCCAGAGCCTAGTATTTATATATTTTAAATAAAACCACTTTGTAATTAACTGAGAAATAAAAATATTGCATAGCTTTAAGAAGAGAAATTATAAATGTTTGTGGAGGTAGGTATGTTTAACATGATTTTAAAATATCCTACAATGTACATACATGTACCAAAACACATCTTTAAAGCATGTTACAAAGCATGTTATATATTTTTATAAATATATATTAATAAAACACACTGTTTTCTGTATCAATTAAAAGTAAATAAGTATATTCATATAAAAATGAAGTAGAAGAAACACTTGTGAAAAGTTATTTGTGAGCTGGAAAGCCCCATGGGAAGACCAATGACCAATCCTAGGGCCTGACAGAGCATGTTTTCAATTCATCCTTTTAAAAGAATCTTTGTCAAGGAAGTGGTGAGGTCTGGATGGTAGATTTTATTTTGAGAGATGCCCTGTGTGAAGGCCAAGACTGCTTTCAAGCCCCTTACCTTCCTATTTTGTGAGGGCTGTTTGTTTGCTTTTACCTGGAATGTGAGTTCCTCAATTGAAAAACCATAAATTACTCATTTTCTGGCACAACAGACAGGTTCAGTAAGCATTTACCAACTGAGTGAATGAGTAATATGTTCCAGCTAAGTAAGAAAATTCAGGGTTGACATAAATTGGGACTATGAAGTTTCCCAAGTTTTTCATGGAAAAAACATTTTTCCAAAAACTAGTATCATTTGGGGGTAAATTAGTTGAATGAATAACCTTTGACTTTCCCTCCAAACAAAGTCCATTCTGTTGGAAATGATCAAATGGAAGTTCCTTCTGTAATAGCAGCATTGACCACAATTGGCCTAGTCCCTTGTTTGCTGTCTGCTTCCCTCTATCTCCCTGTGTCTCAGTGTCTGTTTCCCATAGGTCAGAGAGAGAACCTCCTCAAAGACAATTAAAAACATTAGTGCACCTTTGATGAAAATGTTTAAGAATTGCCATATTAGTCATATAAGGCTCAATGAGTTTTTGATTCCCATTAACTATAGTGATCAAATGAATCTCCTCTTCCAGTATTAGTCTTGGAAGGTCAGAAACTGGCAAAGGTTAGCAATGCAAAATATTTTGAAAAAGACAGGACTCATTTGGGGATAAGTTTACCACATTGTTTTATTTTTAAAAATTATACCTTGAAGTTATTTATATCTTGTATATGACAAAGCTTAATTTCTCACTTTGTGGGGGAGGCTAGAGATTTACAAGCCTGAAAGTCAAATAGCACAGAATCTAAAAGGACCATCTAAAATCTCTTTCAAACATAAATGAACCTTTTTCTGAGACTTCATGCTGAGTTGGGGCATGTTCTCATAAGTTGGGGTTTTCTCACTGAACTGTGACTCAAGATGGAGGTAAAAGATCACTTCTCTCACATCTGTTGCAGGTCTGTTCACTTGTGTTCAGTCACAGTGTGATAAGGATGAGCTCTGTTCAAGGTCAAATTCTTCAGGCCTGAGAGGTAAGCAGGCATGTGAAAACTTGTCCTGCTAGGCCACACCCACAAGCTCCTGATATGTGTAGGGTGAGAACAACAAATGGTCGTAGTTGATCTGTGAAGCTAATGGAGGGACATCGGCTGGGTATGGGTATTTATTTTAAAGAAGCCTAGAGATTTCTGAGACTTCAACCTGTTCCAACATTCCCTTGTCTCCATGAGCCTTGCTATAGGGCTTCCTTTATCTTTGTCTACTCTATCATCTGTAGGTTTTGGTGGTCTGAATTCTCATTTGTATACCCACCAACTGTAGCATAAGTTTATTTTAGTTATGTTTAAAATGGTTGTTTTATGCATTTTTGGGGGAAGGGTTGTCTAGGCCTTGGCATTTTGTATTGTTTGCAGGTGCTGGCTTTATGTAAAAGATGTTTGCTTCCTCTTGATCTGCATGTGCTCACTGCTCTCTGGCAGAGCCATTATCAATGAAACACCTGAGGAATGTCTGATCAATAAAACCTCCTGAAATCAGATGATCAAGGTTCCACTGTCCAGGATGGTACTTGCCATGATAGGTGGTTCCCTCTTCTGAGGTCCTGCAGGGTTTTCACAGTAAGATAAATTGTTATAGCATAACAGAGCCTAAAATGAATGGTGCAATCTCCTCTAGCAATAACTGAAAAGCAGACATTAATTCAAATATTGAACAGCAAGAGTGTAGGTAAAGAACACTGTGGGGGCTTGGAGTAGAAATTGGACTCACATGGAGAAGTTTATTAACCAAAGCTTGGGCTACAGGTTTAGACAATTTGGATAATAAGAAAAAAAAAAGAGCTACAAGTTAAGTCAAGGGATGAGCCTCATTGGACTTTCATTCATCATTAAGGGATTATTTATTTACCAGCTTCTATATTTTAGGGAGGGTCTAGGTGTTTGAAGAGGCCCCCTCAAGGCATTGTTTTAGAGAACTGAATGCTCAATAAATAGTTTTTAATTGAATAACTTGGCACTTTTTTTGAGCTTAGACTCCCAGTAGAAGCAAAAACATGGTATTCCAATTGAGAACCAAAGTATATAATGTGACATAATCCAGGTGTTAAATTGTTCCTCAGCTGTTTTCAGGACTATGCCCCAGGTCTGATGCACTCCAGGAGTTCTCAGGAAGGTCTAGCCAAGGGGTTAGACAGAACTGTGTTTATTCATTCTCTCTATATATTTATGCAGACGTTTCATTTCTTTTATGATAACATCTATTGAGGTCAGTGCATTTCTGCTGGAATTCTCTGCTGGTAAGATGTTAACTGTCCATAAATTTCTTTTTAAAGGTGAGATTTTAATGGTACTATGGGCATTGGTTATCACAAGGATCAAATTAAATACTGGTGACTAGATAGTACTTTGTGGGTCAAGTTGTTATACACTTCCTTACATCACCACAGTCATTGCCAACCAACCAGTCACTGGTAACATCAGTTTCCTCTGAGTCAGGTAGCACCATAGACTTGTCCTCTTGCTCATAGTGAGTATTGATATAAATATAAAATAAAACTACTCTAGCTCTCTTATTATCTCAGAACTAACTTTTCTTGATATTTGCATATTAAAGATAGTGTCAGGAGAAAGGATAAAAGAACAACACTTGTCACACTAAATCAAAGATGATTTGATTTTGTCTTTCCCCAATCTGACAACAAGAACTGTGTGACAGCTTCAAAGATTAAGAATAAAGCAGAATATATGTATCCCAGAAAGCTTACACTGTAATGAAAGAAAGGAATTGTGTGAATAAGTAGACTGAAGTGGACATGGACATATCATAAAAGGATAGGGACACAGCCAGCAAACAAGGAAAGCTAATGACTGCCATTGGGCATCTCCCCATGCAGCAGGTGTCATGGGAGATGAGCACTAATTCTGAAGAATAAATATAGATCTGCACTCAGATGATGAAAGGCACCAACTCTTGGATTTGTGAACATATTGAGATGAAGACTGGTATGCTTTAGATTCCGTTTTGTGGATTACGCTGGCAAGGGCAATGCTTTATTGGGAGGAAAAGAAAGGAATTCAGAAGAGGGTAGTAGAAATGTTTAAATTGGAATGCAGCTGCAATAATATCCTCTGGAAGTTGGGATAGCCCTTTGTAGACAGACATCCTGCATGGAGAGAAATGACTGAACCCCCTGCAATTTTACAAAAAAGAGTCAGTCTGTGTTAGGAAGCTTATGTCAGGCTTGGAAAGTCTCTGGGAATGGGCTAGACTCACTATCTAAGAAATCTGCTTGCAACTGGTAGAATGAGAAGAATCCAGAGAGTAGATTACCAAATTAGTGTTAGAGGTTGACACAGAGAGCCTGGATCTTGTATCAGCTTCTGGTGTCTGTGCAAGGGTTTCAATGTGGTTTATCTCATTCAAAACAGTTGTTAACATCTGATTGCCATTGTGATAGCATTGAGAGTTGTCTTAGTTACTGTTTTATTGCTGTGAAGAACTCTATAAAGAAAAGCTAGGGACTTGTTTACAATTTTAGAGAGTTAGCCCATGTTGGTAAGAAGACAGGCATAGTGCTAGAGTAGTAGCTGTGAGCTTCACATCCTGTTCCACAGGCAACAAGCCAAG
Organism: Cricetomys ansorgei; assembly: GCA_026225945.1. Lineage (NCBI taxonomy): Eukaryota > Metazoa > Chordata > Mammalia > Rodentia > Nesomyidae > Cricetomys > Cricetomys ansorgei. The sequence continues at coordinate 11,501,080 of JAMJFZ010000239.1, read as the reverse complement.
AGAGAGACATTGGGACAACATGGACTTTTAAAACCTGAACCCCAATTCAAGTGATACACCTGCCCCAACAAGGCTACACCTCCTAATTCTTCCCAAATAGTTCCACTAACTGGGGACCAACCACTCAAATATTTGAGCCTATGGGGATCATTCTTATTCAAACCACAATATTCCTTTCTATGGCCCCATGAGCTTAGAGACATTTCATAATGCAAAATGCAATCAGTCCAACTTCTAAAATCCCTACAGTCTTTCACAGTCTCAACACTGATTCAGAGTTGAAAATCTTTTCTGAGACTTGAGGCAACCTCGTAACTATAAGCCCCAATAAAATAAAAAAGCAAATTATATACTTCCAACAACAAAAAAAAATGGCACAGAAAAATAAACATTACCATTCCAATGGGAGGAAAAAATGGGCATAGTAGGAAATATTGGACCAAAGCAAGACTGAAAACTAGCAGGATGAATTCTGTCATGTCTAATGTCAAAACATTCTTTTTTATCTTCCACTTCTTCCAGCCTTGCTGGCTAAAACACACTTCTCTTGGTCTGTTTTCACTTCCTGTTAGCAGCTCTCCTTGACAGGTGTCCATGTCTCCGAAATCTTCAATATTCTGGACTCTCCAAAGCAATTCAGGTTCACTTTCACAGCTTCGTGAAATGGCTTCTACAGGCCTCCATGTGAGGACTGTCCTGCCAAATGTCTGGCCTCTGCAGCTTTCCTTAACGGCTGAGGAAGATTCCACAACTCCTTTCCAGTATCTTTCTTGACCCTAAATCCAGAACCATGTGGAAGAAGCTGTCAAGTTCTGTTTGCTGGGCCTGGAACCTGGCCTCTCCTTGAATGACATTTGCATAAGCTTTCTGTTGTTGATGGTTTCCTTTGCTGCTTAAATTTTCCTTTAATTCTTTTCCACAAGTTGGAAGCTTATCTGGGTGGAGCCTTCCTCTGAAGGTCTTATTCCCTTTTTCTAATTAATATCAGGCTTTTCTTTAAACTTCTTATCTCCTTGAGCACAGGATGTGACCCCAATATTACATTTATTGATTCTCTTTTTCTCTTCAAACTGTATATTTTTTATTTCTCTTTGCCCCACTTGATCTTTTTCACTGTGGGTCTATATAAGAGTGCTAACTAATAACCCTGTAACACAGTCAGTGCTATGTTGTCTTAAAATTTCTTCCAGAGACATTAATCTAAAACTCCTCATTTTGCTTCATGCAGAATTTTAGAACAAGGGCAAAATACAGCCACATTCTTTGCTAAACTTCCACAAGAATGATCTGTAAGCCACTTACTAATATTCTTCCCCTATGAAAACTCTTGAGCTTAACCCCCATAGTCCAAATCTTTCTCAGCACTACTGTCTTTCATGCCTTTATTAGGATGGTCAATTAAGCTCCAAGTAAAGCATCAAACCACTTTTCTAGTTCAAAGTTCCAAAGCCTTCTATTGTCCTCCAAACGATAGCATGGTCACATCTATCAACAATACGCACAGTCCTTGGTACCAACTTATGTCTTAGTTAGGGTGAAGAGACCTCATGACCAAGGCAACTCTTATAAAGAAAAACATTTAATTGCTTGCAGTTTTAGAGAGTTAGTCCATGATCATCATGGCGGGAAGCAGACAGACATGGTACTGGAGCAGTAGCTGTAAGTTTTACATCCTTGTCTACAGTCAGCAGACAGAGGGGCAGGGGGAGAAATTGGATTTGGAGTAGGCTTTTAAAAACTTCAAAGCCCACCCAGCCCTGTGACACACTTCCTCTAACAATGTCACAGCAACTCCTAAAAGACTACACCTCCCAGTTCTTCCCAAATGGTTTTACTGAGGGCCAAGAATTCAAATGTATGAGCCTATGAGGGGGAGGGATTCATTCTCACTCAAAACCACAGGGTATGACCTTTAAGAGGTGACTGAATTAGTGATGCCCACTCCACACTTCCTACCTCCTGTCTGTACTCCTGCCATACTGAGAAGCAGCACAGGGTCCATACCTGAGGTAGGTGTCCAGTATTGGTCTTCCCAGCTGCTAGAATCCTGAACGTAAAATGAGTGTGTTCATTTATATCATCTTGAGTCCCTGGAAATGTAGTAAGACATACTTTGACAGATTTACTTAAACATAGGAGTTTATGTCCTTAAAGTTCTGGAGGCTAGCATTCAAGGACAAGATTGAATGAAAAACAAAAAGGAAAAAGGAAAAGAACATGACAGCTCTTAGGTATGGTGGAGGAGAAAGTTTATATATGAGGGAGAATATAATAGGTTAGATATGAGGGGGAGCATAGCCAGGGGCAGAGACATCTTGGGGCGTCCAGGGTGGACATGACAGACTGAGCTGCAGGGCCATGTGAGAAGGGAAATGGAGAAGCGAGAGAGGAGAAAGAGGGGAACCTGGAGACCAAGAGGCCAGGAGTTCCTGGGGGTGGGGGGTGTGGGGAATTGGCTGGAATTATATAGAGAAGAACAGCTGGAGCGGACAGAGTATGCAAACCAGGAGGACCCTGTAACAGGTAGGAGCAGAGGGTTAACTTTGATCTGTTAAACAGGCTTCTCAGTCAGCAGTTAGGAGTTTGAGGTCTAACAAAAGGTCAGTAGGTGGCTGTCTTCTGCCTGTGTATTTGCATGGCTTTCCCCTTGTGGATACCTCTGTCCTAACCTCTTCTTACCTACTTACTGTTTGCCAAGTATGAGGATCAAACCCAGAGCCTTATACATCCCGGGAAAATCCTACCATTTACCGTTTTTTTATATTCCTTCTTCTGCAAGAAGGTCCAAAGAAAATTAAATTACACCTACCAACGTGACCTGACTTTACCTTATGTATTTCTTTACAGGCCACCTGTCCAATTGTAGACACATTCTAAGGCAGTTGAAATTTGAATTTTGGTGGGGAGGGTGGTTAACATACCTCATTTGTTTAGGAAAAGAATATTAGAGAACAATGTGTATCAGAAAGGTTAGTCTAGAGTGCTCTCTCTCCTATAGATAAAGGAGAAGAGAGGGAGCTATGGAGAGAAGTGGGGCCCGCCTTGCTGTGGTGATGTCAATGATGAAAAAGGAGATGTGAGCAACTTCTTTGAGAAAAAAAAAAAATGGCCAAGAAACCATTGTGGTGGTGGAATGTGAGGGACAAAGAAGAGGAAAATTGAAGATTGACATGTCATATCAGGGTCTTTGAGAAATGGGTACATGTGAAAAAGAGTTGTTTATATGCTAAAAAGGTTAAAATGTATTTTCAACACATCAAGATGGAGGTATCCAGAGGATTTCCAGTGGAGATGTCTAACGTGACTTGAAAGTGGGAGGTGAGCTAATCACGGAGAGTGGGCTCTGGAAGGGTCCTGAGCATTCTCAATGGGCCAACAGTACTCTTTACTTTGGAATGGGACCCTGATGGGGCCTGGCCAGAGTAGCAGAGGGGAGGAGACTGACCTGTTGTGGATTGTCCACTTTTAAGTATAAACAAGAAATGAAGGGACAGAGCAGTTAATGGGAAGAATAAAAGAATTCCTTCCGAGCATCTGGAAAACATTTGCAGCGGTATTCATGGCTGCTCTGTACTTATCCAGTGAGAAAATGACCAGTGAATGGATCACTAAGCAAATAAGAGTCATTTCGGTCACATGCCTTCTGTTTTCCATAATCTAACAGACCTGAGCTGTTTACCCCTTTATTTAGCTAATGAGAAATAAAACAAGGCAAAACACTGTGGTGATTTCCTAGGTGGTGAGAGACTAGAATCCTCTTACCCAAGTCTCCTCTGATGCATCTTAAATGGAAGGTATCTGGTCCTCTATGATCAGAGCCTCGAGAAGTTACTGGAAGCTGGCACGCTATGGATCCATCTTCTGGGTTTGTGGAACAAGGAGGTTGCTTGGTACTAGAGGGTCCCTGGGTCATCTGAGCTATCCCAGCTGCTTTAGGATGTTATTTGAGAGGAGAAAGCATCTAAGGGCCCTTGGCCTGGGTGGTCTAGCTACAATGAGAAGTCTCCTTTTCCTGGGCTTCCCACAGTGGGCATCAGGATTATCTATCTGATACCCCAAGTATCTGGTCAAAACAAATTATGTCCACCTGAACTTTCCATCTGGGCATGGGAGACACAGCATCATTGCTACAAATAGAGCTACATGCATCATGTCCCCTAAAGTTTTAGCATATTTTAGCCTGAATATAAAGCTCCAGTGAGTTCATGGCAGTTGATCACATCTATACTTTATTTCATATTTCAAATACTGAGTAAAGAAACGTACTTAAATCAGGTATGCTCTATTGATAGTCTCTCTGCAATGGATTTCTTCTACTTGCTCTGGTCCCCAGTATGTCCTTCCATCCTCTCCCAGCATCCATCCTTCTGTGGCATGTGATGCTGGATAACATCTACAAAGCTTTCAAGTTTTTTACTTCCACATAAAATGAGTCTGGAGGTCACAAAGGACTGGACGTGGACTCTCCACAATTTTTAAGGACTTCTATCCATGCCTCTTGTAGCTCCAGGCATGTCCTCTTTGTTCCAGCCAATATGATGAGGTAAGAGAGGATGAAGGCTCAGCAGTTTCATTTTAAGAAAACATCTTAGTATTTTATTGCATATACTTCATATCCTGAAATATAGACTAATGGCTATGTATAACCATTAAGGTTGGGGAGCAGAGGAAGCCCTGAATGTGTGAGGCCCTTAGATAGTTCCCTTCTCTTGAATATCATCCCAAATCAGTGTGTCTAGTTCTCGTGGGCCAGGGACTCCTGGCCAAGCAACTCCCTTGTACCACAAACCCAGAAAAACAGATCCATGGCATGCCAGTTTCCAGTATGTGCTGTAGATATGAGTAAGCCATGTCAAAGACCAAAGCCTCAGTCCCACTGGAAAATGGCAAAGTCTTCCTGGGCTAGGCTCAGGGAAATGGCAAAGCCTTCCTTCCTGGCCCAAGTATGAATGTTGGTGTATGCAGAAAATGTCCATCATAGTTTTCTTCTTGCCCACAATGGTTACAACATGAATACAGCTCCCTTTAAGAGATTGCCTTACTGAGACTGGCTAAACCTGCTTTTCGATGCTCTATATGGGTACATGAGATATGCTATATCCCATAAACCCTGCCTCCATTTTCAGCTTCTGCAATACTGTGTATAATGAACATGCTGAGCATCCAGGGTACTACAGCTTCTCCATCACAGAGTCCAGTCCATCCACTGCCTGCTTTTATTTGTATGTAAAGGCTTTCTGTATTCCCTCACTGCCCCAGTCAAGTCAAATCCCAGGAGCTGTGAAAGAACTCAACGAACTGTTCCCTTGTCTGAGTAATTATGGGTTTCCTATAGGCAGGTGTCTACTGTTTGAGTACCACTATTGGGGAGTCATGGAAATGGGTATTTCCTTGGTGACAGTATGCCTTGAAAACGAGTATAAATTAGGTATATAAATATCCCTAATACTAATATCTGAAATCTGAAATGCTCCAAAATTCAAGGGCGTTTCAGCATTGATACACCACAAGTACACAATTTCTACACCACAAAACTCTGTTTCCTGTACAAAGTTAACAAGGATGCAAATATTCCAAAACACCTGAAAAATTGGGGAATTCAAAGCACAACTTGTCCCACACAGTTCTCAAGAGGTATTCAACAGCATCTGCCCTTCTGACTGTTTCTGCTTCTGCCAGCCAAATGGATGAATGGCGGTTAAGAAGCATTGTTTTCTCTCACATCTCTCTAATTATTTTATAATAATAGAAAAAATTTCTTATGTAAATATACCCTTTTATCCAATTGGGCTATACATCATACATATCGTTGTGACTATGATTTTGCTGCTTAAAAATCCAAGAGGGCTTCAACAATCCTCCGCAGTGTGGCGCCCTTGCCGAAGTACCCACTTGCTGCTTCCCTGTTCCCTCGTTCATCTTCTTTCACTCATACCTGCGGAGTTTCTTCTGGGCACCATAGTGGTTCCAGCAGATGGCTCCAAATGCCCAGTGCCAGATGCAGGGCTTATGAACAACACAGACCCTCTTCTCGGAGATGGGCTGCAGACTGGTGTGTGGCTACATCAGTGTCATGGACAACTGGGATAGGTGAAATGGTCCTTGTCCTGAAAGCAGTCAATCCTCCCCTTTAAGGTACTTGCCAACATGCCTTCTGAGTCCCCACCTGCATCTGCATAAGTCACTTTGGAAGGAAATCCCACCCCAGGAGATCCACCAGGTCCTGACCTGGGCTTTGCTGAGTCTTTCCTCTGGATTTCCAGATGTTCAAGATACTTTCTTCTTGATTCTTCCTACATGATTTTAACACTCATTTCAGCAATTGGGGAGTAACTCACTGTCTTTAGAAAGTGGTGATGAGGAATTACTGATGTCCTCACTAGTGTTCCTGTGATGAAAGGAGAAAGTTATCTCTTTCATCTGGAAAATCTATGAATTTCCACAAATTTTTTTACTTTGAATTATTGAATGAAAACGTTTTGCTTAGGGGAAAGAATGGGATATTTTACAAACAATGTGAAAACTATGACAAATACTAGAAATATTTGGAAGAATGGACTTTCTCCTCTTACTCTGCTGACTTTGGAACCCAAAGGGCCATCTAAGGTCAGATGCAGCTAGAAGGACTCTGTTGTTGATCGTGAAAGATTGCCTTCTATAGGTTTTATGTTTGGTGTGTCTGTGCAATCATATGTGTGGATGCATATTCATGTGTATGAAAGTTGAGGTCAGAGGTCAATGCTAGGTGTATTCATCAATCTCTCGCAGCCTTATTTTTTGAGGCAGGGCATTTCAATGAACCTGGAGCTCACCAGTTCAACTAGACTGGTGGACCAGCAAGCCCCAGGAATTGGCCAGTCTCAGCCTCTCCAGCCCTAGGATTACATCATCATACAGGGCTGTATTACATGGATTCTGGCCCTCAAACTCAGGTCCTCAAGCTTGTGTAGTAAGCACTGCATTGACCGAGCCATCCCCCAGGCCTCCTATGTGTTCTAACTGTACCAAATGCCTTTTCTTCTTTCCACTCTCCACTTCCCATCCCCCTGAACAATTACTCTTTTCCCCAATCCAGGCAGATCTGGAGGGTTGGCTTCTGTCACACACTGACAGGATTTTATCATAAGTGAGAAATGGACGAAGGGAAACACAAAGCAGATGAGTGGGCAAGAGTATGAATAAACTATTCCTGCGGTGAAGTAGCAGACACTGGACCTTCAGGACTACACGATCGATACGTGAGAGTTCTGGAAGGAGATCATGATCATGTTTTCCCCCAGCTAAAGAAGTAAAGGCTTGATTGCTAAGCCTTCCTTTACTCTTTCATTTATAATACACCCAACAAACCTTCAGTGCATCATTTTTGTCTATTCTAACCAGTAGAGACCTAAGGATATCCAGACAAGCAACACAGAGTCCACTCCCCTCTCCCACTTCTCCCACCTCGTCCTGTGCTCACAGAGTTCTCTGATGCCTTGAAGAGAACGCTTTACAGGAGGCTGAGACCCAGGAGTCCAGGGTGTAGGTGTGTGGCCGCTGCCCATGCGGATGCCGTGTCAGCCTCAGTGTTCCAACCAGGTACCAGAGCTGGGCACTGGTGGTTCTGCTCAGTCTTAAATTTTCAGACTCTGGTCTTCAGAACACAGGACTCTGGAGAAGATCAAGGAAGCAGTGTGTGCCCCATTGGGTTGGTCTGAAGGCCTTTGCTCTCTTCACAGGCAGAATTTTTGGGGTGTGTGTGTGTACATGTGTATGAGAGAGAGAGAGAGGACAGAACTCTGTGACTCATCCACACTACGTGAGCTTTCTACCACCCAGTAGGACCACATCGCCCATGGTGAGGGCTTCTTAGGGAGGGTGGCTCTAATTAGACATAATACTCCCTATAGTCAATGTCTCCTCCAGACCTACTATGTGACTTTGGGTGAGCTAGTTAACATCTCTGTGGGCTTTTGTGACAATGAAATGAATTAATAATCCATGCAGAGATTTTACCACAGGGCCTGACACATAGTAAGTCCTAAAGAATGGCATTTACGATATTATGACTTTACATATAACGTACAGACATGTCTAAAATATCTTGTAAATCAGCCTGTGAGCTGGTGTGAATCTTTAACATAAAAATGACTTCTGGCACCACAATGAATAAGACTCTCTCACCTGAGCTTCAAGAGTTTTCACATGAACACAATAAAAGTTTTGTGCCCAGATTTCGCAGCAGCAGCAGCAGCCATCAGTCTAGGGTGAGACATATGAGGAGCTGATGACTAAATTGAGTAGAGTCACCCAGGAGCTCATCCACCCTGCACAGACACTGCGCCAGGGTTTTGGGGATGGTGAACCAGGCCTGGGAGGCTCATGGCACGGGTGTAGTTGCAGCTCCTGGGAAGAGACCAGCCTCAAGGCAGACCGCCTTCTGCTGAAGTCTAGAAGTGGCACACAGACAATGTCTTTCAAAAGATCCCTGCCATTCATGCTGGGATCAGCCAGGTCATATGACAGATTCTCCGGACGTGAGGAACTCTCTGGCCTCCATGAAAGCTGTTTGCAGCAAGCCTGACATTTGTGTATCTGCAGACATGACAGTCCGGGGTGCTAAGAGCTGAGGTATTCCAGCCTGGCTCCGGGTTCCCACGGCAGCAGAACATTTGCTCCCTGCTCCGAGCTGGCAAGCTCTGCATAGTTTGCAGCCCCGGGAAGATCAGCATCTGGTGAATCTTGAGTTCAGTGGGTCCATGGAGCGCCCTTTCAGCCTTAGATATTGCTGTCAGCCGAAGGCATTTAACAAGCCAGGGTGAGGGTGATGTGTGGTCAGTATGAATGCTTTGGTTAAAATCAAATAGAAACAGCTAGGACAAGGAACCCAAATGGGCCCATTGTGACCCCAGGAAGTAAAAGAAGTCTACCTGCCCAGGTGTCCAGACTCATCTCAGGCTACAGATTCTCTGTGCTGTAGTAATGACAGGGGCTGTCTTATACTCTACGCATTTCTCATCCTTCACAAACCCTCAGATCATGTTTAATCTGCTTGTTTTAAAGTTTTATTTCAGAAAATAAGAACAGTGGTTCTCAGATAATACAGCTCCTGGCTGAGACGGATAGGGAGGGCCTGTACTCTCACACCTGCGCACTTGCTCCCACTGGGGAGCCGTTCTGAATGCCTGAGCTAAAGCCCACATAGCAACAAAGACAAAAGCAATGTGTTTCCTGGCAAATAACATCCCTGAATCATTTGTGTCTTTCTTATCTGTCTGTCTGTCTATCTATCTATCTATCTATCTATCTATCTATCTATCTATCCATCATCTATGCATCCCCCCTTAGAGTGTTCCCTATTGGCCAGGGCTGCCCAAAAGAAGGGAAACTAAACAGGTACTCATACCCAGCTGGATAGTCACATTACCAGGGGCTAACTAGGTAGAAACTCACTTACTTCACCAGCTCTGATCTGCAGATTCCACTTCGTGGACAAGAGCCAGTCCTTGAAACCCAGGTGGTGCAGAAGGCAAGAGCCTCTGCACAGAGCCGAGTACTCCCTCCCCTCACAGGGCTGCAGTTTATGAGGGATATGCTGGTTGGAATACATGTTCGTAAAGGTTCTGCTGCTTGCTTTAAATGAGGCCTTAATTCTTCAATCCAAACCCAAGTCCCAATTTAAAGAACTCCGGGCTCCAGAGCCGTGCTACCCCTTGCAGAATAAGCTACAGAGAGTTCTTGGGTCTCTACTTGGCTCGTTGAAGATGGATGCAAAGGCATCTCTTTCTGGATACCCTTTTCTTCTATTTTTCATCCATTTCATCCATTTGAAGCTCTGTAATCCATGCTGGCATTCCAGGAACGGTGTTGACAGGCCAGTGTCATGTGGGCTGTGAATCAATTCACCAAAGACAGAAAACGGTAGGAGTAACTAGAGTTATTAGATACTCTGTAGCACAGCTGCTGTGGGCAAGGCAGAGGGAGAATCTGTGTGTGCAGAGGCACTCTAAGGAGCTGCTTTGTTGTGGGATTTGGGGGCATGAGGGGAGGGCTTGTCTTCAGAGGTAGTCAAGCAGTGATTCAATGTCACAGTGTCCCAGAACAATCGCAATTGGGACTTACCGTGGTTAACTGCAGCCTTCCCTGGAGGCGACAGCAGTCTTGTATTGAGTCAGAAATGGCTTGGCACCACCCCTGCCATGAGCTGGCGTCTACATTTTGCAGTCAGGGATTACAATTTCGAATTTTCTTTGTTGAGGTAATGATCTTGTTTAGAGGCTGCAGCTGTGTTGCTCTGAGCCTAACCTGCTCTGTGGCAAAGCAGGCTGGTTCTGAGGCTAGAATAGCTCAGTACAGCCCTCCATCCATCCATCATCCATGCATGCATCCATCCATCCATCCATCCATCATCCATCCATCCTGGAAGACCATCTGTAAAAGCTAGAGATATGAAATAAACTGAATCTTCTCACCATAGGCAGGCAAGAATACATGCATGGTGAGTAAGGAATTTACGCAACAGGATTGTGTTATAGAATCTAAAGTGTGCTCCAGAGGCTAGAGTTTTGAGTGCCCAGTCTCATGCTTGTGGCATTCTTTGAAGCCCTTGGGGCTTCAACTAGCTGATCCTAGTTGGTACCAACATACACTCTCAACTTTTCTTACAGCTAAAAATAGCAATGAGATGCCAATCCATATATAATGAAGAATGACTGAGAAAACAGTTGGAGGATGAACTAGCTGTCACACCCTTTTCCCTTGCCACATGAATTTTAACGTGGTGTGAGGATCAAGATTTAGAACTTTGGCAGCAATTTTGTGATCATGAGGAAATGGATTGAGAAAAGATAAGTAAGTGTATTTATTGGCTCGTTCAGGGTTGTTACTGACAGTCTCTGCTGTCCAGCTATAGTGCATAATACCCCTTCCCCAAGCCAGAAGCATCTTGGATTAGATAGTACATGGTATGCACATAAAAGCATCAGGCGCTAATGATACAAGAAAAGTAAGAGTGATGTGACCGTGACAGAGCATCTGATCCAGCCCTGCGCAGGTCCTGAATCATGTCTACAGCTCGTGGTTCAGCCCGTGCCCTGGGTACTTTCAGCTTGAAGTTCCACACTCAAATCCTTGCCCTAAATTAGAGTCTTGAAGTACTGGTACAGCTTGAACACTGATTTCAACTCAGAAGTCTTGTAGTACTGGTACAGCTTGAACACTGATTTCAACTTCAGAAGTTCTGAAGTTTTGTACATGCTTTAACGTCTATAATCCTGAGTTGGCTGTAATTACTGAAATCTCTCACAGAAGGCTTATTCTGTGGTCTTTCCAATGGGACCAGAAGCAGAAGTGTCAAAGCTCTCAGCAAAAAACTGTGCTAGAAGTTCAGTCCAAGCTGGCACTCCCAGGTGGTTTGGAAAGTACAAAGAGGAGGTAGAAAAGACCTCTCCTTAATCCATCTGGCTTACACAACTTGAGGCCCAACTTCTGGGGTTTCAATTTTTCTAAGCTGTAGCTTCTTACTCCCCAGGGGCATATATTGTGAACGTCCTTTCAACTTTTTTTAAATTGGAATATTTCCAGTTATGGTGGCATATGCCTTTAATCCTAGCACTGAGAGACAAAGGCAGACAAGCACTGTGTATTTTAGGCTATCATGATCTACATAGAGAGTTCCAGGCCAGGGCTATATATTAAGACCATGTCTCAAAACACAGGAACAGAAAACTAAAAACAAAACCAACCAAAAAACAAACAACAAAAAACCAAAACAAACAAAAAACCAGGCGGGGCCTAGAAAGATGGCTCAGTTAAAGTGCTTGCTGCTCTTGCAGAAGGACCATGCATCTGGATGCAGGGCACGTATGCATGCAGGCAAACCGCTTATGCACATAAAATAAAGAACAAAAAAAACCCCAAAAACAAATCGTTTTTTTAAAGATGGGGAATGTCTTTCATGCGACTCTCCAAAAGGAGTTTTGTATTCCCCAAGGACTCTGATAGTGAAGCGTGATGACAAAGACTGGCCACGTCTCTTTTGGGTGCATGAAGTTGAAGCACGTATCTCTCAACTGGACATTTTCCAGCTAATTAAGCAAAAAGAAACAAATATATATATTATTAGTTTGTCAGCTTCATAGTACACTGTCATGCTGGCACTTGTCTGACACGCAAGGAATTCTTCATTATGGTCAGCGACAGTGAAATTCAGAGCCATCAAAACCCCTGGAAGAAACCATATCCATCACCTTCACCATTATCTTACATGCCCGCTAGTTTCTCTTTAACTTTTGCAAAGTTTCCGTGAAAAGAAGCTTTGATGACTTAGTAGCATTTTGAATATGAAGATATGTTCTATGGTGAAGTTAATTACTAACTTGATTCAAAATTCATCTAAGGAAAATATAAAAATAAAGGAAAATCTTTAAAAAACTACCTAGCATTTCAGAATGAAAAGAGCAAGGGGGAAGCAGTAGGAAAGATAAAAGAGGAAAAAAAGCATCAATTTTCAAGATGCTGATGCTCCAAAGCAAGGCAACTGACAGCTTGGCTCGGTCCACCTGGACCGCGCTCACAGGCTTCGGGTCCATCTGTCTGCTGAGTCAGACACGATGGCTGGAGTAACACAGATGCTGAGGGAGACTGTGAAGGATGGCTAGACTGTGGTCACTAACGGTGCTGAGAGGCGGCGGGGGCCGCTCCACGGCCATGGCTGCAGCCCCCATATTGACAGCACGGACAGACACAGACATTTAAGTAGGTTTCTGGAGGTTTCTCTTCCAAGAAGTGTTAGGTTCTGCTAACTCATTAAGTACTGTAAACACAGAATTTACAATTCCAGTTGAGAACTTCACAAGCTGTGGGTTAGCAGTGAGTTGGATATATATAACTATATATGTCCATTCCTACAGGCTCTGTCTTCCCAGCTAAGGAGGAAGTTGCGAACAACTTCGCTTTTGAGGTGGTCTGTTTTCGAACTGAACTTATTTCTTTTGACAGTGTCTCATGACCAACAAAATTAGAATAGCCAAAAAATGGTATCACAGTTTAAATTCTTTTATTATAATATACTAATGCTTGTCACCACCAAGCAAGAGATTGCTCTACCTCAGTGGGGTTTGGAATGTGTATTTACTCAGCCATTGAAAACTGTTTCCTGTTCCCAACACAGAGCTTGGCTCCTGAGCTCTGTCACCCTCTGAATATTACCACTCTTAAAATACTATTTCCTGTTTTTCATATTTCACATCTAACTCAATTTACATATTTTGACCTAATATCCACTGTGTTCCATGAGGATTTGGGGAACTGTCATTGGGAAGGGGGTTCCATCTTTAAGAATGGGATTAGTGGCCTTACAAAAAGGCATGAGCAATCATCTTTTCCCTTTTGCCATGTGAAGAGCCAGCAACAAGATACAGTGTATGAGCCAGGAGTCCCAGTCCTATTTAGATATTACATTAGTAGACACGATGATCTCAGCTTACCCAGTTTGCAGAGCTGTGAGCAATGCATTTCTGACATTTACAAAATGCATGTTTGTTATGTTGCTTTTTGGAGGAGTTATGAACAAATCTCTATTTACCTTTGATAGGGCTCTGACAGGGGATCCAAGAAGTAACTCCAAACAAGTCTATGAACCAGTATAATGAACCAGTGAGTTTGTTGGAGTGACCTACAGGGATATAGATGAGGACTCGCTTACCGGGGCATGGATGACTTAAAGGCTGCTCTGGCAGCAAAAAGTCCACTCCATCACAGGTGACAAGACATGACATTTATATCACTGGAATTCCCTGCATAGCTTGGAGGTAGCTCCCTTGGTAAAGACTTTCCTCTCGCAGCTGCTGTTCCTGCTCATATAACCTTGAGGAGGGGGTCTTTACATATTGTCCAGGAATTTCCTGAGACATGGGTTGTTTATTTCCAGAATGAGCCTCTCTCTGGAGTAGAATGTTTCCACTGAGAGGACACTGTTGTACAGTACTAGAATAAGGCGGGTCGTTGTAGCAGCCTGAACGGGTAAAGACAGCCTCTCCAGAAGTAGTTCTTGATTTGAAATATTAGCAGAAACCCAACAAGTCTGAGGCAAGCTCAGGTGTATTTAAAATGCATCAGTTAAGTCCGTCTTAAGTCCAAGGAATGGACTGTCTTGGAACTTGCTACATAGAACAGGTTGGCCTTGTATTCACAGAGGCCTGGTATGTTTTGTTTTTTTTTTTATTTAGGAATTGGTAGTGTTTCTTTCATAGACCTATTTTGAAGGGTGAAAGAAATGCATTATAGATTTTGCACTTAGAATACCACTTAGCGCATAGACAGTGTTTAGCTGTCTACACTTATTATTATCAAAATTAATATTATTGACATTGAGGTCTTGGGAGAATGGGCATATCCAGATAAAGGTGCTGACAGGAGAGTGAAAAAAAAATATCTGAATGAGTTTCAAAACTAGTTATGGGCAATGAGGAGCCGGAGTTAGTCTTAAGCTTAGATGTTGAACTGATGCATGTGGGTGAAGCACACAGGGAGAAGAAAGGAAGACCTGTGCAGAAGGTCTGGCCAGGAGAAGAAAGAGTACCTAAGAAGAGATGTGACAGTCTAGGTGGTTAGCCTTAAGCAAGGATAGCAGCCATCTGTGTAGAGACAGCGAGGAACTTGGGACAATGAAGAGAAAGCTGGCTTGAGCACAGAATAGTGGGACCTGTGAGCAGCAATCAGCCTTGCTCGGGCTGTGCAGGCATGGAGATACTGGAGGCAGAAGTCCCACCGCTGTGAGACAGAGATGGAGAAGGTCAGAGCAGGAAGGTGATGGGGAGAGGGCTGGGGTGAGATTTAGAAGAAAATGTTAGACCTGGAAAGTCTCTCTGAGGGAAAAGGCTTCCACCATGGAAGAGCCATGGGCCCTTAGGACTCAAAAGGGACCCACCCTCACCCTGGTTCCTGGGAAAAACTGCAAAAGTCCCTTCCCTGAACCAAATGATAGACTAACAGGAGCCAGGATATACCTGCCTAATAAATAGGGCTTAGATAACCTGAAAAATGACCTCCACTGTGAGGGCAACTAATCAGAGAGAAGAAGCAGTGCAGGACTGGCCCCTACCTTATCTGGCCAGATGGCCTAGGGACCATAAACCAAATGTCTTGACTTTGATGGCTAACCAGATATAGCTTAAGAATGTGGACAGTTAGCCCCTTGAGCATGAGTCAATCAAAACTAAACATTTGTAAACTGCATTTCCATCCCCCAATTATAAACCAGGCTACCTCACTTAGGTTAAAACCCCTCTTACTATCTATAAAAAGGCCAGCAAGCCTTTGTTCAAGGTCAGCCATTCCACCTGGTGCCTGACCCCAGCATGCTGGTTTGCTCTGCAGAATAAAGACTCCTTGTTTCTACATCAGACCTGGACTCCTGGTGAAATTTTGAGGGCCAAAGGGGTTCCAGAATCCTGGGCATTACAGAAAGAAAGAGGTTCTCTATTGCCGCCGCAGCTTCTTAGTGTATCTACCATGCGATTAAGTTCCATGTCAAGTTTCTGTTGTGTTCTTGAGGCAAAGAAACAGGTGACAGCTGCCATATCCAGGAGATGCTCTTCCCAACACCAGCTAAAGATAACTGACTGGAACGCAGCTTGATGGTGGGAGATAAATTTTGTACTACATTTCCTATGCCATTAGTGTCATCTTGCATTCTGTCCCTAAACAAAAAGCCTCAAATTATTTAATAATTGATTAATAATAATAATAATAATAATATTATTATTATTATTAATAATTATAATCATCACACATGTAACACACAGGCAGATACACATATATTCCTTATGAGAGAATGCTTTCTTTTTCCCTTTCTGGTTTTTTTGAGACAGGGTTTCTCGTTGTAACTCTGGCTGTCCTGGAGCTCACTCTGTAGACCAAGCTGGCCTTGAACTCACAGAGATCTTCCTGCTTCTGCCTCCTGAGTGCTGGGATTAAAGGCGTGTGCCACCACTGTCCATCTGAGAACTCTTCCTTGAGATGTTTCTTGAATTATGCTTGGTCCCATTAAGTTATTGTAGCATATCCTGCGTATTTTCTCTTTAAATAATATGCCTTCGGCTTTTAAAAAGGATCTTACCACAGAATGAGAAAAAAACAAAATGAAGTTTGAAACTTAAAAATGTATTGCCGTTTTGTTTTCTTCCCTTTGAACATTGGCTTTTGACAAAGGAAGAAACACAGAATAATGCCTAGCTACTAGAAACTTGTAAACATCATAAATCACTGAAGTTTCACTTACTCATTTCTTTCATTCATTGAACAAATGTTACTGAGAACTTTGATGTACAGGAATGAAGCATTCCCAGCCTGGTGTCTGCCTCCAGTGCCGCAGACAACCCTTCAGCAGTGTGCTTTCTCACATTTTTCCTCTTCTCACTATCTGAAGCTGTTAAGAGAAAACAGTCTAAAATTACTCATACTAGGGTGTGAGTGAGTGATAACAGCTTGAATTTATAATCCATCTCACAAGTATTTCCATGTCAAAATGGATAAAAGCCAGAAGCAAAAACACTAAAGCCAGCACAGTATGGTTTCAGACATTATCCGATAAGAGTCAGCACTATGTGAAGCAAGAGATTGAATAGCAGCCCTGACTGATGCATGAATATACCACCATTTCTTTCCAGTGCCTGGGCTTTCCAATGCTAACTGCAATGTGCAGATCAGACTGACAGGTCTGCACAAAATGCTTGGATTGCTCAGATGCCACTGGATGACCATGGTACAAGCTTTTGCAGTATGCAAATGAGCCAAGTTAGGATTTGGGAAGAGATAACAACAGTCAAAAGCCAGTATTACTCCATGGAGTTCTGAGGAGACCTTAGTTATGTAGGATAAGACAACACAGCTCATAGATTTAGCTTCTGCTTTCCCACCTGGAAGCTGCTGCTTCTGCTTCTGCTTCTGCATCTGCTTGTTCTTGTTCTTCTTCCTCCTCCTCCTCCTTCTTCTTTCTGCTTCTGCTTCTCTTCCTTCCTCTTCTACTTCTTTATAAGATTTAGTTTTTTTAAAGTCTCTCTCTCTCTCATTCTCTCTGTCTCTCATGTGTGTTTGTGTGTGTGTGTGTGTGTGTGTGTGTGTGTGTGTGTGTGTGTGTAAGACAGAGGGGCAATGTGATTGTGAATACAGGTACCTGCAGAGATCCGTTTCCCTGGAGGTTCAGTTATGGGCAGTTGTGAGCATCCTGATGTGCGTTCTGGGAACTGAACTCAGGTCTCCTGTAAGAACAGTACACATTTGTTCCTTGGAGTTGGCTCTGTAGCCCCACCACTGCAGTGGACAACTTTTACTCTCTCTGTGTGGGTCTGTCTTTTCTTAAGTACTAACCTTTTATCAAAGTTTTCCCTGCTTGTTCCCACCAGGTTATTAAAAATCCCTTAGACTCCTTTGACACCTTGGAACCACCCAGAGCACATCTCCTTCAACTGGGTGGGGTGGAGGCAGATTCTTCCTGTATAGGTCATGTTCACCACAAACTCTCATCCTTCCTCTTCAGTTCATGATTAAAAGTGTGTGCCACCACACCTGGCTCCTGAATACATCTTTATTTTAATATTGACCACATTGCACATCATTAACAATTTTCTCACCTGTACTATTCCCTTGTTGTTGTGAACTCTGTACTTTCAGAATCTCCCTGGAACCTGATGACTTTAATATGTCCTTGAAATAAAATATTTATTTGTGTTTGGTTCCTGATCATATATGCATACACCGCTTATGTGCAAACTTTGAAAATGTCTTCACGTAAATGAGAGATTTAAATGAAGAAAGGGACACCCTAAGAATTGCCATTCCTGCAGATTCTACATTAAGTAGGTCTAAACAACCATGTTGATTGCAGGAACCTACGTTCCAGAGATTATGATCGTCAGTTCCATAAATTACAGTGAATTTTCAGAAGACAGAGGAGTTCTTAAAAAAAAAAAAAGACTTGACTTACAAATCTTTGGAAAATGGAAAAAAAAAAACAAACCATGAAATACAAACAAACTTCTTAAAGAGATTTAGGCTGAACTGGAAGTTGAAAGGAAAATTACCCCTTAGTGCACAACTTTCTTGGTATAATGTAAAATTTGCTAATGCAGCAACAAGTATTTATTTATCGTTCAGGAAGTTCCTGGGAATGCGGGAAAGCAGAACGACTCAGTCAAATGCTAAATGTTTGTAGTTCATGAACAGACAAATGGCTATGCTGTGGCTACACAGACAGGCTAAACTTGAGAGGGAGACCCTGTCTAAGGTATCACATGAGTTCTTTAACATAGATGGCAACAGTAATTTCACAGTTGGAACAGATATAATTTTTTGTGACCATAATATTTTTTGTGACCATAAACTGTTATAGTGGAGTCAACAACCTCCTAATTTTCAAAAATAACAAAACTAGCTTTGCTTTCTGATTTATAACACTTGTCACTTCAGACACCACAGACTTGGGGAGATGTCAATATGAGGTTTATAACATCATCTTACAGAGCAGGGGTCAGGGAGAAAATTTTCATGACTTGTGTATAGGAAGAAGCTTTCCACATGGGCTCATATCTGCTCATGAAGTTCATGGTCTATGCATCACAGGGAGACTGTGTGTCCTTGTATCCACTTGGGCTCCCCATACGCCTAATCAGCTCTTAAGTGATGTCAACTTTATTAAGCCTTTTGGTTCTTCGTGTACAATCACTTGCTTTTTTTTTTCTTTCATTTTTCTCCTATTGCGTGAGACGTATTTTGCCTTCTGTAGCATATTGTTTAGTTTTTCTATGATGTGTTACTTGTAGTCAGGATTTTTATAAAAGTGACTTTTATGGAGTATATTGGTAACAAATACGGTGAAATAGTGGAAGATTATGTATATGTACACTTTCAAAGATTTATTTGTGTGTGTGTGTGTGTGTGTGTATGTGTGCATTAGTCTGTGTGTTAAGTATGTACACATGAGTGTGGGTGGCTGTGGAAGGCAGATCTCCTGAAGCTGGAGTTTCAAGTAGATGTGAGTTACCTCACATGGGTGCTGGGAACTGAACTCCAAGTCCTCTGCATGAGTAGCAAGTGATCTTAGTTACTAAGCAATACCTCCAGCTCCCAAAGGTGATATTATTAAAAATAGAACCTCCAAACAATGGTCTTAATGTCTTTTCCTCAAAAATCACAGACATTGAAGTTTCTGGTTAAATACCTGTTTGCCTGATACACCTAAATAAAATGTCATCACTACCATCACAGTATTTCCCAAAGAGCCCTTATCTTCTTCCATATCATGTTTTTTCTCATCTTCCCATCAGTGATTTTCAAAAGACAGAGATAATGGGGTAAATGGATGCTAGGTAGTCAAAAGGGACAAGCACAGCATTGGTCCATTGGTCATGAAAAGCATTGAATCTCAAGAATGCAGAGGTTGATAAGTTCTATAGTCACCAGAGTGACTTAGAAAGGTAGAAACCCACAAGAGCTGAGGGTATTGTTCTCATCTGAAGGCCACAACCTCAAAGCCAAAAGAGTGCATGTTTCCATTTAGGGTAAAAACAGAAAGAAAAAAAAAAAAACATACAAACCAAAACCAAAACAAAAACCAAAACAACTTCTATGTTGAAGACAGATAAAATATTTTTCTCTTATTTGGGGAAGGCTGAGCCTTTTTGCTGTTAAAGGCTCAACTGACTAGAAAAGTCTTACCCACGTTAGAAAGGGAGAGGAGTCTTCTTTACTCAGTGCATTGATTTAAATGCCACTCTCATACATAGAAGAATCGTCACAGAATCATCCAGAATAATATCTGACCAAACATCTAGGAACATCATGGCCCAGTCAGGTTGGCACATCAAATTAACCATCACAGTTATAATTATTACTTTATAAATGGAAGGAAGCATTAGTTAACTTCCTTAGATTATATTGTTAATCTTATCATATGTTCATTTCCATGGACATTATAGACCCTTTGAAAATTCATGCTCTAAAAAAGCATGACCAAAAACCTAATGCTATAATTTTGGAAGAGTTTTTAGAGTAACAGGAGCAAGCATGACACTCAGTCTCATCCCTATCAAGGCCATCCATTGGCATGTTATGTGAAGACCCTTGCAGTCTGCATGCAGAGGCCATGTTGATTCTGTTCATAATGTACTTGCAGAGCCCAGCACAGTATGTGCATATGGTAAGCATTTAAGGTAATGAATAATGTTCCATTTCTGTCAGAGGTTAGAACTAGGAAAGAAAGAATAGCTGTTCAGGAGAGCTTCATGAGAAAATAACTCCAACCCCCTTTTAAAGTAGCATCCTGTCCACGATGAAGTACAGAACAGTCAGGTGAAGGAACTATGAGCAGACTGCTCCAGAATCATTTGCCTCTGAGCAAGGACTCATTCTACCCACAGTAATGCATCCATTTATCGTGGAACATTTATCCGTGGAACATTTCTAGAGTGTGAGGGTGGATATTTTGGTGAACATATTTTAAAATGTTCACTTAATGTTGGAAAACTACATTAAATAGACTTTTGCCCCTGTTCCTTAAAATTTTGAAATTAAACATCAATTTTATGGTCTATGTTTACTATGAGTATTACATGAGTCATTCAATTCATTTTTCTTGATGAAAACACAAGTGCTATGTACAATTCTACTTCCAACCGGACTTTCTTGCCAGCAGGGTATCTCAGACTCTGTGGGGCATTCATCTATCTCTGGTCAACGTTAGCCTCTACAGCTTCGAGCCAGCCCTTAGCGGTGCTCATTTTAGGGGGAGGGCATGTTAAAATCCTGCAGTAATTAAAAGATGACAACTGCAACTGTCCAAACCCCTGCCTGGTCAAGTGTAAAAGGTCATAAAAATTTTTGGACCAAAATACTTCATAGGAGAAAGATTTTAAACAACATAAGAAGCCAATTGGAGGTAGATTGGGTACACTTCTCTGGCTACTTGTGATAGGAATGTTTCACACTGGATACAGGAAAGGATTTTAGTTAGGGGTAGGGTATTGATGGCTCATTTACTGTTTTGCTGTCTCTATAAAACATGAGATTCTTCATACGGGATAATTGTTGATTCAAGTCTTCCTTTAATTACTAGCACCAGGTACTACTGACTTACTGCTCGTTTACTGTTGTTAATGAAATATCAATTTCATATGATATAGCTGCTGTGTAGAGGAATTATTTACCTAACAAGTATGGACAAGGAGAGCTCTGAACTAAACATTTGTAGAGA
The DNA here is from genome assembly GCA_026225945.1 of Cricetomys ansorgei. NCBI lineage: Eukaryota > Metazoa > Chordata > Mammalia > Rodentia > Nesomyidae > Cricetomys > Cricetomys ansorgei. The sequence goes on along the minus strand of JAMJFZ010000239.1, from coordinate 11,479,851 downwards.
GGAAAAATATCCCCATATATTCATTTGGCCCCTAGTTTAGGTTCGTTTCTTCTAATTTGGTAAAAAGATTATTCAAGTAGTTACAGCCTGATTATTAAAGTTCTTGGTAAGAAATAAGAATTGAAGACTTTGATTAAATCACATTTTTCTAATCTTTCTTGTGAAAATAATTCTATTTAAAATTCCACATCTCATGATAAAACTAATCAAAACCTGACCAAGCCAAAGCAAAAATACTGGGCATTTTTTTTTCCACAAGAAAATAATACTGGACATTTGAAAAACAAATTTTTGACTCATTTATTATGCATACAAATGTATTGCCACCTATGGTAATCTGTGTTCACAGATGAACTTAAACGCCACTGATCAGTTCTATCGAAAATAAAGATAAGTGCAAAAATATGTAAAATATATTAAAAATAAGTGCCAGTTGTATTTATTGCTGGAATAGTTATAACAAGTTGTAACAAAAATAGAAATATCACCTTCCACCAACAGGTGAATGGTTAAATTTTAGATTATATATCTGACACCATTACATGTACTTGTGAAAATGTGACTTAGGGAACTATTGATTGACTTTACCTGGATTTGTTGTGAATGCATGTATGTAGTTAATAGCTTCATGTGGGGCAATTGTATTTATGGGTGAGAAGCTGGTCTGTAAGAGGAGTAGGCCTTGGTGCAATGGACTAAGAAGTACTGACAGAAATGGGGAAGGGGGAGACACTCCTACCAGGGGGAGCCAGCAGAAGTTCTCAGTGATTGTGTCTCTCAGGGCATGAGTGGGTGTTCCAGGGTGAAGCATAGTAAGGCTTGTTATAAGTCATTTTCTTTCCTTGGCTCTGGAAGTTAGGGATGTGAGCTCCCCTCTTTTAAGAAGTATCATGACAGCACATATGGAAACTGCCCTTCATTGGATACCAGATAAAAACAGCAAGTTTGTCTTTATAAGAAGTAATTTTTAAAGTAATGTAAACATTTTCTCTTTACTGAGTATTCTCAGCAGCACAATTATATTTTAAGTTAAAATGAGTGATTCTAATTAAGACATAATTATTTTCAGTTTTTCAATATTTCTATGTCTACCGGTTGACAGAGAATTTGCAAATGATGCTAGTTTTTCCATGCCTTAGAAGCCCAGATCCTGAGAGTTTCTGTTCCAGAATGTCCTTTAAGTCATCACTGCACAGAGAACAGCTTCAGAATAGAGATATTGTATCTTTCTGCAGGTAAAGGTGTCTTTAACATGCAGTGCAGAAGTGGCAACATTTCTCTCTGGTGCAAAATTCAGAGATCCATCTTTCCCTTCTGAAAGATCTGGGTCTCCTGAGCTCTTCTCCAGCATCACCCCCACCCCCAGTGTGTGGGTGGCATTTGGCTGCCTTTACTGCCAAGGGACAAAGCAAAACAAAAACCTGGTTTTTTGTCTACAGCTTTTACTACGATTCACAAATTGTTTTTGTCTCTGATACAAGAGTCTCATATTATGATCTGGCATTCATGAAGCCAGCGGAATAACTCATTAGTAGGAAGGAGGGTAATATTTAAGCCTGTTAGACAGATACTGAATGGACCATGTCCCATCTCTAGGTCCTGAGTGACCTTAGTGAGATATTTAACACATTTCTGAGGCTTATGACATGATTCCATGGGTAAAGTGCTTGCTGTGGAAGAATGAGGAACTGACTTCAGATCTCTAGCACCTTTGTTAAAAACAGTCATTGTGGCATATGTCTGTAACCTTAGCACTGGGATGGAGATGAGACAGGTAGATCCTTGGAGCCCTGTGGTCAACCAGTGTAGACAAATTGGGAAACTCAAGATTCAGTGAGAGACCCTGTCCAATAAAAAAAATAAATAAAAATTAGGTGGAAAATGAGAGAGGAAGAAATTCCACTGGATAATAACATCTGTCCTTCACATGGAGGCACAGGCTACACCCTTTTATCTTTAACATACTTTTGAGAAATGTAAAACTCTGCTAATTAAAGGATTCACTGATTCATGGCATTTCTTAATGTAAGCAATTTTCATTGAATCGTAAATTGCTTTAAGATACTTATCATAGAACAAAATAACTTTAAACACATCAAGACATAAATGCCTTTGGAAGTTATTTTGAGGGCAGTGACTAATAATTTACAAGAATAGTTCTTGGACAAATCAATAGAAACAAAGACTCTTTGAATTGATCGATTACCAAGGTTCATCTTTTCAGAGTATTCAAAGCAATTTGTACAGAAAACTGAACATGATCAATACCAGTGCTCAAACTCAATTGCACTTTAGAAGCAATTCACAACATTTGCTTGTTTTCAAATGAATAGTCCATTGCCCAAAAGAATATTTCTCCAAAGAATATTTTAGGCATTCATGGATTTCTGGTGAGTAACCTCGTTTTCTTCTAAGGATTATTTTCTTAAGCCATGTGTAGTGACACATTCTTGTGTCCTTTGGGAGCCTGTGGGAGGAGGATCATGAGATCATTGTCAGCCTGGGCTACATAATGGAACACTGTTTTAAAGGAACCATGTTCCATCAAAATCAGCTAAAGAAATAATTTTCATTATGATTATATACGAAAATCATCCAGTTATCTGCTTATGTCTGTGATGAATCCTAAGATAGTAACAAAATTTGGCCTCTCCACATTCACAAACTCTGCATTGAAATGTTAACAGAGAGGAGCTCTAAGAGCAGTGGAGACAAAGAGTGTGAGAACCAGGAAAAACCAAGAAATCTCCTCTTTTAGAAAAAAGAGAGTTTTATTTGGAAAGAGGAGTATTTAAGCCCTCAACTAGAGTGTGAACAAAAATACATTAGGCAGAGCAAGGCTATATAAAATATCCAGGGGATGGACAGAAATATGTAATAGCTGAAGTGGCTAGGGCTGTGGCAATATGTCCAGGTCCACAGATCTATAACCCAGTTCACAGCCAAAAACCTGAGTGTCTTGGAACCACTTACATTTACAAGGTAGAGATATTTAAAGAGAAAGAGCAGACAGCTTTGCTGAGGGCATGTGCTGGGAGACCGACGGGCTTGTGAATTACATATGAAAATGCTCACAGAGTAAGAAGTCTTCAGGACGCTGATAATCATGACTATGGAGTCTGGTCAGGTTCTTGGGGACACATGGTCTGAGTGAGGGGCTATTGGGATGCAGAAAAGCATCTCTCCAGCACGGTTCCTTTACTCTCCCAAATGCTTGTTTTATTTTCCCAGTGAGAGTGAGTAGAGAATATGAGGCTAATTTTTTGACTAGACAAATACGTAGAAATCACTGAAGCTCAGACAGCACAAATCTTCACCTTCATGAAAAATCTTTTATGTCCCTGAGTTTAACCTAACAACCTCATGTTGATGCAGAGCCATAGCCTCAGAAATAACCAACTTTTGTTTTAACATTTTTGTATTGCTGTCACAAATCGCCATGACCAAGGTGACCTATGGAAGAGAGAGTTTATTTGAACTTACAGTTTTGCATTCTAATATGCACAGAGCCTACTGGGCCAAGGAATAGAATGTGGTGGTTTGAATGAGAATGGCCCCCATAGGTTCATATATTTGAATACTTGTTCCCAAGGTGATGGAAGTGTTTGGGAAGGATTAGGAGGTATGGCCTTGTTAAAAGAAGTGTGTCACTGGGGACAGGCTTTGAGGCTTCCAGTACTCACACCATTCCTAGTTAGTCTATAGCCTATGATAATGTCTCAAGTTATGAACTCCTTAGCTACTGTTCCAGAACCATGCCCATCTGCCTACTGCCATGCTTCCCACCATGATGGTCATGGATTCTAAGACTCTGAAAGTCTAAACCCCAAATAAACTCTTTCTTCTATAACTTGCCATGGTCATGGTGTCTCATTACTATCACAAAGGGCTTTTCTTTTTCTTTTCTTTTCTTTTCTTTTTTTTTCATTCAGCAGAAGGGCAAAGTCACCATGCAAAAAGAATTCCATTCAAGAGATTTTACTGGAGATGAGGATGGGAAGGGATCCTTTCCTACATAACATCTGCCTCAGAGAGAGGAAACAGATGGAAGACAGAGCAGAGAGACATGGTGGCGCCCTTTTTCTGGAGATGGGTAAGGAGCATGTGCAAGGAGTGTGCTGTCTTGGCCATTAGAGATGAAATAGGATGTAGGTGTGCTGATTCATAGAAGGCAGAGTCAGGGGGTGGGAAATGAGTGGTTCTTTAGACAGTTCTTGGTATTCAGTTCATAACAATCATGGTAATAGAAAGGTAACTAAGAGAGAAGTTGTGGTTCTAGGAGGTTAGAATCCATGTTGGTGTAGTCAAAGCATGGCAGCAGGAGCAGAAAGCTGAGGGCTCACATAATGTACAACAAACATGAGTCAGAGAGAACTAATTAGAAATGGCACGAATCTCTAAAACAGTGGTTCTCAACCTTCCTAATGCTGCAACCCTTTAATATAGTTCCTCATATTGTAGTGACCCCAACCATAAAATTATTTTAATTGCTACTTCATAACTGTAATTTTGCAACTATTATGAATCATAATATAAATATCTGATATGCAGATAATCTTAGGAGAACCCTGTGAAAGGATCGTTTGACTCCTAAAGTGGTTGATACCCACAGGTTGAGAACTGCTGCTCTAAAGTCTCAAAGTCCATCCCCAGAGACATACTTATTCCAGCAAGGCTAAATCTTCTAGGCCTACTAATTAGCTCCACCAACTGGAAACTAGATATTCAAATGCTGTAGACTATGATGGGTATATAGAGGAATAGGTCTGTGTGAACACCAGGAAGGGTCTATATTACAGGTCTATATTACATGAAAAAATCACATTCAGAGGCTTGTGTGGTTCTGGATGGAATGTAGAAAGAATGTTAAGAATCTTGGTACACAACTTTAATCCTAGCATTCAAAAAGCGGTGGTTGCTAACATCTTTCATCGCAGTATTCAGAAGGTAGTGGTTGTCCACACCTTTAATCCCTAAGACAGAAACAGAGTGTGGAAGCCCACAGAGGAAGCAGAGCTCAAAGTCAGTGTCACACACGAAGTGACTTCTGAGATGAGTCAGTGAAGGACAGGCAAAGTGACCAATCAGAGGAAGAATTAGTAGAGTGTGATCATGTCCAGCTCTCATGATATAAAATCAGGCTCTCAGCTCAGAGCAGAGTCAGTTATAGAAGAGTCAGTTATAGCAGGCAGTAAGGAGCAGTCAGTTACAGCAGGAAGTATAAGGCAGGAAGTCTGAAGCAGGCAGATGGAAGACAAGATATAGAGACAATGAAGGAGTCTTACTAAGGAGCAGATAGGCTGACCAAGGCAGTATGAAGCAATGAGAGCTCAGGGAGAGACACAGAGACACAGGCAGCTTGACAGAAGAAGTCAGTATCAGATGGGAAGAGTGAGTCAGTTTGACTCAGTCTGAGGCAGAGAATCAACCAGAGTAAGCCCAGAAGAGTTCAATCAGAAACAGTCAGCTAGCTCAAAAAGTCAGTTTGAACCAGTCAACTTGGAGAAAAGTTTGAAAAGTTAATTGAGTTCAGCACAGTTCTGAGTTCAGAAGGAGCTAGTCAGAGTGATTCAGTCAGCAATAAGTCTCAGAAATTGATTAGATTGTACAGAGGCTGAGACTGATCCTACCAGTTCTAGGATTAAGATTAGATTGTTAAGAGCCTTAAATGCTCAAGGGCTCCAGGCTAGAATTTATGATTTAACTAGTCAAAGAATAAATAGCCTTTGAACCTGAATCAGTGTCTATATCTGGTGAATCTATGTCTACTTGGGTATTTATCACTCAAACTGACACAGGTATTGGCTTAAAAATCTCAAGTTATTGTGACATACTAGAAATAGTGAAGCATAGCCTATAATCAGACTTCACTATTCTTCAAAACTATCCTCCCTTTGGTTTCTATGTCAGATCATCTGCTGGAATGCCTGTTAAAAGCAGAAAGCACTTGTAATAATGAAATTTCCACAGTCGACAGGACCAGATTTGATACATGTACTATGAGAATTCTGTTTGTATCCAGCCCAAATCTGCTAATCCATGCCTTCGAGAGTGAGATAATCAGCTGCACAGTTTCTAGTCTGCTTTGATAGATGGATGTTGCTGGAATGGTGCCTAAGATGTCAGAGCACGGCTCTGTGTGCCAGGCAAAGTCTTTCTATCAGAAAAGTAAAGTTCATGCCAAGCTATCTTATTCCTGGAAGTCAAGTGAACTTAGAATCCAACTCTATGCTATGTTAATTAAGGGGTTGTTAAGAGGGAAGCAAAGTACAATTAAGACTGTTTTCCAAGAAGATCTAATATTTTTAACCACGTAAGTTTTTCTTATTTAATTAGTTTAAGATCTTAGTGTATGTGTGTGTGTATATTTGTATAACAAATATAAAAATATTTGATTATTAAACCATATATATATACAATTTATTAAACTGTATATATACACACACAGTTTATTAAACAAATATTTTATCTCTTGGGAAAAATGATGTACTTTCTAGGAAGTAGCTGGCATTTGGGGGAGGAAGCACATGCACTAAGGATTGGCTCTGAGCCAGCCATAGTCTAGATACTTTGGAACCCTCAGAGCCTCTCCTCCAAGAGCCCTGCACAGAAGGTGTCACCTTTTCCTACAAGGAATCAAAGATAAAGTTTTAAGTACATCATCAAGGCGCTTAGCAGGATATTGGAAATATCTTCCCTGACTCTAAGGGAACTGATTTTTCTAGTGGCGGTGTTTGATGATAGACTAAGTTTGCTTCCAGTGAGTTCTACTTTTCTGATGGGGTTGCTAACATCAAGGCCTCTCCCTCTGCAATGCCCAGGGGCATGGCAGTAGATGATGCCAGAAGGAAGATTAGAAGATCTGGCTCCAGGTTTGTCAGATATGCTTCCTAGCCTGTAGCTGGGAAGTCTCACTCTCCTCCTAAATTAAGAGTGTCAGCCCTCCCACCCTGTGTGTGCAACTTGGAATTCTTATGTTTCTTTGTGTTCTTGAATCTACTTAGTAGCTTCAAATGCATAATGGTATGAAAAATTATGATTATGATTTAGAGAACAAATGATTCTTTTTCTTCATTCATTCATTCAATCCTTTTGTTAAAACAAAGATTATTGAGGCTCCAACTTGTGGAGTGCATATACATTTACTAACTTTATTATCTGAATGTTGCTATTCAGGTATTGCAGTTCTACAGGTAGACAGATGTAAAGATCAATTGCATCTTCCTCAATATTGTAGTTGTTGAGTCCTGGCTGGTGTGACTTAAGCATACCTCTAATTGCTTGTGTCTTGATGTCCCTCATACTTTTTAGAATTTTTACATATAGAAACTACTGAATTTTCATGCATTTAAATTTTCTGAATTCCTAAGTTGAGAATCATTCCAATTTTTGTGAAGATTAATGGGATAAGAATTGCAAAAGTGTAAAATTTTACAGTTTAAATTAGGACTGATAGAGTCTACTTTCTCAAGGGATAAAATGACGAGATTTTGGTACCCAATCCTAAATGAAGATTTTCAAGAGGAGAGGCACTCAATTCCAGATAGATATAAGTAGCCAAGAAGAGGTTTAATGGAGAGAAAAAGAATAGCTTCAGAATTAGGATTTGAGAAACTGAGCTCTGAAGCTGTGGGCTGTGTGTGTGTGTGATGAGCCAACGCTGAGCACTGAAGGGCGGTTTCTCCCTGAGAGGGCAGTCATGCTGAGAGGGCAGTCATGCTAGCAGGGACAGCCTCTGCTCAGATAGATTAGCCAAAGAATAATGCTGCAAACCCTTCTCAGCTGTCACTGAGCTCACCCTCTTCCACATTTCCTTAACTTCCAAGCCATTGATTTCCTTTCCAATCTCACGGTTGCGTGAACTTGCTTCGGTCTCCCATTTGTTCAAAACAGAAGCCCCAAGCAACGGACTGATGTTTTTATTTGATTAATAACCAGTAGTTATTGATTTGGTTCTTTTCTTTTTGCCCATACTCATTTTCTGTGAATGGGAAGAAGTCAATGTAGCTGTGTCATGCTCTTCTTTCTGAGTAAGAGTCTCTGACACCAACTAAGAGGTTGACTTCTGTCTTCATTGTTTTTCTTGCTGCGTGGTAAGACACCCTGGTGCAAGCAACCAGAGGGAGAAAGGGTGTATTATGGTGCAAGTCACTCTTGGTAGTGAAATCCTGGCAGTCAGGAAAAAGAGACCAGTGAATTCATGCTTGCTACTCAGCTCTCTTTTTCTACTTACATAGTCCAGAACCTCCAAGAGTTGTCTCCCTCCTTCAGGACATTGCAAAAATCACAAACTACTAAAACGTAAGGTGGAGAAGAGCCCATCCAAGGTAGAATACCCCTGTTGGGGCCAATCAGGGACAAGGTAAGGGATTCTATGAGGAGAGGACCCCTGAAACCTGAGATCTGAAACCCCAGACCTGTGGTGGATGCTCAGCTCTAGGGCCTCTCCCATCTCCTGTTTGTCTGTTCTAATAAAGTTTGTAGTTTTTCATTGTCTTTCCTCTCTGTGTGACTGGTGTTTCTCAGTCCAGTGAATGCGACCTGCCCATTCCCACCTGTCCCCTTCCATAGCTAACTTGTGCTGCTATTGCTCGTTATATGTTTCAGCCTTCTGCCTTTCCTAGACACCTGGTCTTTTGTTATTCTCAAGGAACCAAACCGAAGACCCCTGTAATATTTGTGTGTCAAATTAACATCATCATGACAACCCCAAACATACATGTCTAGAAGTCCATCTCCCAAATTCTAGATTCTGTCAAGTTGATGACTAACAGTAACCATCAGAGTTACCTTAACAGCGTGGGCTATAGCTATGCTAATAAGAGAACTATCAAGAATCATCCCCCACCCATCTCCTTCCTTCCCTCGCCCTCTATCCCTCTCTTTTGTTTCTCCTTTTGCACACTCTTATCCTCCCTCCTCCTTTCTTACTATCCTTTCTTTCCTCTCTTCCCTTCCTCCATCCATCCTTTCTTTATTCTTTCTTCCCTAATGTCTTCCTTCCTTCTACCTACGCTTTCATCTTCCTTTTTTCTTCTTTCTTTTGTTGGTAGCTTTGTTCCATTCTTCCCTCTACCTTTTAATTGGATGTGTATATTGGTTGATTTTTCAAGTTATTAGGAAACAAAACAGGGACAATAATCTATTCAAGTTGTGGATGTGATCACTTTGGGCAGTAGTTGTTTTAATTGTATGTTAGTTTCCTCTCATCATACAGTGTCATCATACAATGACAATTAACTTCCTGCTCAACTTGATTTAAGAAGTCGTTCCTCCAGGAGTAAATGCTGAATAACCAAATGTGGAGTAGTTTCCTACAATTTGAAACATTTCTCTAGAAAGCGGGAGGGGCTTCTGAGACTGGAGGCAAACATCTCCAGTGTCTGGAAAAATCAACACTTACAAGATACTCCAAGATCAGGCTCTTGGCTTTAAGGAGGGAAACAACTGCTCAGGGCAGGGACCCTGACCAGCCAAGCTCTCTACAGAGACTCTTAGACATGCAGAGATGCCTCCAAGTTGTGAAGAGTTCAAGGACGGAGCATGTATGAGTCTTCACCAGTGTTGGTGTAGACTTATTGGTGACCCACCTGTTTTTGAGTTGTCCCTGCTGGGGTAAGTAACCTCTGACCAGACTCCCAATAAAAGTTAGTAATCCCATTCAAAGCTCACTGGTTCACAAATGTGGACTTTGGGGCAATAATCTCTTTGGTCTTTTCTGGGTTCCATTTCTGGGTTGAGTAGATGCTTGTGTGATCCATATCCCCAGGGGAAAATTAAAACTCTCACATTACACCAAATTTCTTTTTCTCAGAAATAAGGGTTATGTTTTAAGATTTTTCTTCATCTAATTAATTTGGGCAGAATTTGGATACAGACTTCTTACTTGGAGCCTCCACAGCTCTATAATCAAATCTCTCACAACACTGGGAGTGTTACATGAGACCTGTCCACCCTAAAGTGGGCTCATGTTCACCAAAGACTTCTCCAGCTCCAGGTTGCTGCCACATCCTTAAAAGTTATTTCCAAATAAGGCACAGATCCACTGGTCTAAATATGATGGTGTCTAGAAGTAGACCGTGCTGGTTGAACAATTGTATAGGAATAGATCAGGGAAGGGCAGACCTGGCAAAGGGTGCACGGAAGAGAGAAACACGAGGCTTTTCACGTGAGCAGACACATAGTCAGGAGGTCAGAGATGCACTTGGCATGGGCAACAATGAAAGTAGAAAGAAAAGGCCAGGTCATCCCAGAAATCCCAACAGACAAACATAATGTCAGTCTGACTATATGTTACCATCACAGTATTTTGATGGAAATCCACTGAGTGAAGAGGCCAGGGATATTTTAGGCTAATGATGATTCTTTCAAGAAAAGAACAGGCAGCATTTAATCTGACATGCCCACACATGGAAACCGCATGAGTTCTAAGGTGTGTAGGAGCAGTGCACACGCATCTCTAAGACGAAACCTTCATCCAGAGTTGTCTATTTAAACTCATTAACAGAGGAATCAGCAATATTGTCAGAGCACATATAAATAAAACCTACAGGGAGGGGGCTAGATGGAATCACTCCAGTCAGAGGAGGTGGTGCTTGGAGTGTGGTAAATGAATCACTCTCACAGAACCCAGGATTTAGTAATCAGAGCATAAAGAAATCTGCTTGTCAAGAGGAGACGTGCCCCCTCAATACATACAGACACACACTTTGGGTGCCTGGCCTTGGCTGGAATGAATAGACAGGACTTTGTACTAGTTTAATTCACCCCTGCAGACTCATCCCAGGTTTTCATGAGGCTCAGATATTTGCATTCTTTCAGAAAGGTAGGCAAGAGATTGAGCAGAGTTATCTGCACATCAACTTGTCCCAGACAGTAACTGGAGGTGAGAAGGGATATTGATTAGGAAACCACCATCTGCTTCAGAAAGTGGCACTTCACAGTGAAGGGTAGTGTGACAGGGCACCACTGCCACTAACAGACCAGTCCACTGACAAAAGGCTGGAGCCAGATCCTCTGTGAACAAAGCTTTTGTATGTGATCCAATGTTGTTCATACACATGTTCACAAAGATCATAAATACAAAGCGTTGAAATGCTTCCAATATTAGTTACTTTTCTCACTGATGTAACAATACACTTAACAGAAACCACTTACAAAAGGAAAAGGTCATAGTTTCAGAGGCTTTGGTTTGTGATTCCTCAGCCCTATGTGCTTGGGAAGAACACTGTAGTCGTAAGAGTCTGGGTTGTAGATCATTCTTCACAGGAAGCAGAAAGAGAAAAATGAGAAGGGACCATGGACCTGATACCTGCAAAGATCTGCCAAAAGTGACCTAATCTGACAGTTAGCCTCCATCTTCAAAGTTGATAGAACCTACAAAATGGTACTACCAGTCAGGTACCTACACTTGAATAAAGAGCCTGTGAAGGACTTTATGTATTAAAAATGATAATACTTCCAAATCCTTATCTCATGTAACCTAGAAGTAACTCTTAAAATAAAAGCTTAGTAGCAAAAAGCAAGCTCAATACCACCCTTCTTTGGTATCTACTGACTATAAGACTGGAATACCCACAGCCTGTAAATGAACCTACTTAACAATGAATTTCCCAACCTACTTTGATTATGGGAAATGTTATTCAGTTTTCAATATCACCTTCCAAGTGAGTCTTTATGGTTTCTTTCTTGGAGTCTGCTTTCTCTGAATCCACCCAGGCATTCAGGACGTACAGGACTCTCACTTTATCAAAACTGTGATAGAGCTTTTTATGACTACATGTATACAACAGAACTGCAGAGTGTTGAAATGGGAAGATCTGACTAAATGGGATGGTTTACATTAGACATAGGTACTGAAGGAAAACATCTCCAAGTAGCCTTTTCTTCCTGTGAACTTTTGGCATCCTCTACTTATGAAAACAAAACAAAACAACAACAAAAACAACAACATCAGAGAAGAAGAAAGAAACGATTTGCTTTTAGCCATTTGCCAAAGCAGAGTAGCAGTGTTACGGTCAATCTTGGATGCTCAGAACTAATCCTGTCGCATAGACTGTGCAGAGAGTGGAACTGGATATACAGATACGCCCAATTTTTGTATTTGGGTCTCTAGATCCATTTATTCTCTGTTTCTCCAGTTAGCTTCTGTCTTCAAGAGCTAGCACTGAATGGGAATATGTTGGACATTACCTTTCCAAAACAAAGTGCCTCCCCTGCCTCCATTGGGTTTAAGACTCTCTAGTCTTTCCCAGAAGTCAAGGAAGTAGACAGAGCTTTCCTTGAAGAAATGATGGAGGCTTATAAAGTCTTGAAGATTATTCCTCACCAGGAATATGCACCAGGTGGTGCATGTCTTTAATACCAGAACTCAGGAGGGAGGCAGAGGCAGGGGGATCTCTGTGAATTCAAGGCCAGCCTTGTCTACCATGAGTTCCAGGACAGCCAGAGTTAGAACAGAGAAACCATGTCTGGAAAAACAAAATAAACATACAGAAAGAATATTCTCAATGGAAAGTAGAGAGACTCTAAAGTTGCAGACTCTCATTTTCTGTGATATGGGACAAGAGGGCAATAGATAGGGATGGTGATTTATGCATAGAAAGGGATAGAGACGAGGCATAAACAGGGTGTATGCATCCAGACTTACCTTGAACTCACTTTCAGGTCTTTGCCTCAACTACTGTTTGACAAACAGAGCTATTGTCTTATCTAGGGTGATAGCGGTTAACATCATGAAGATCTATTCTAGAGTGAGGGTCACTGTGAACTGAAACCCATAAAGCTTTCAGGGAACATTAGTGACAGTTGAAAAGACGGAACTATATACTCCTTATCTGCATTATTGCACACTCTTAGCATTATCCAGACATCACCACATTCTACCAATAATTATCTCTTTTTAGAACCCAAAGAAAGTCAAATGCAGTTCCACATGTCAGGGGCTCACGCCTGAGACCAAGATGGAGACTAAGCTAAACGAAGAATGAAGTCAGCAGATAGTGTGCAAGAAAATGTTAGAACCCAATGAGGGCAGGACTCAACATCTAACTTTTCCTGACTTTGAGGTCATGTTAGACGTTAATTTATGCACACCTGAATAAGACTGCTATTTGTTTAGTGTCTATAAACATGAAGGCTGCTATTCACTGAGTGCCCCCTGCTGTTGAGCTTTTCTTGGGAAATCGATGGCTGTTGGTACAGCCAACTCTCTGAACGGTATTAGCTGCAGCCTCTGGCGACAGTCTTAGATGAGCCCATAGCAGCTGTGAAGGAAAAGCCACAGCACGAAATCCATCATTGCCAAAGAGATTAACCTTTGTCGTAATGACATAAAGAACCAGAAGCAGATGATTTGTTTGTCAGTAACAGAAATCTGAGCATATTCATTTAAGACTCATGACATTATTGTTGTGTTTCAAGTAAGGATCCATGGGGATAAAAAAGAATCTAGGCCAGATAAATAGCATGAGACTCAAGACCCCATTCTATCACTGTACATTAAAATTTCCACAGTTGTTCATTGTTCTGCCACGTAGGGCTGTGTAACCATCCCCCAACTTAAGTAAAATAGAAATAGCCAATCAATTATCATTGTTCTGAATGTCAGGGACTCACAGGGCTGTTGACTGAGTTAATACCATCCCTAAAGCCTCCACTAACAGGACTAGGAGGAAGAGCAACTCTGGCTCTTCTGTGAGAAATACACATAAGCTCTGAGGTCTGTGTTTACCCCGCCTGGGGAGGCACACAGAGTTTTTTAGCATAGTATGCTCATAAAGTCACAGGGATTTGAGTTGAGTGAGAAAGACTTTCCATTCTTTAGTGGGCAGGATTGCCAGAAAATTTACAATTTTTAAAAAACAAATTTAATCACTCTATATTTTAAAATCATGCTGACTTTACCATATAAGACATATTCTGGCTGGGCAAGGCAGCTTTGAATCTCAAAATTCAGGAGGTCGAAAAAGGTGGATTCCCGTGAGTTTGAGGAAGCCCAGTCTACGTAATGAGTCTCAGGTCTGCCAGGACTACAGAATAGACCTACAAAAATGAATGAATAAATAAATAAATAAATATTCAGTTTTCTTCAGAGAGCTATTTCCTAATCATTGGGGTTTGAGAGTGTCTTCATTTTTTGCTGAAACGGATGTTTCCTATTTACCTAACTGCACAAATAGGAGCAAGTTATATAACTTTTATAGGCCTCTCTTTTCTTAGCACTAAGTCAAGGACAATTTGGAAGGATGTTAGGTAAGTTAAATAAAAATAATACAAATAAAAGGCTCAGTGCAGCGCATGTCTTCCAGCCAGTGTTATATAATGATAACTAAGCTCAACTGCAGTCATTCTACTTTAAAACTCTCTTCTTATCTTGGGGGATCTTACTCCAACATTGACTCAACCCATGGCTCTGCTGCATTTTTAAAAATTCATGAATGATACTTGGTCACTGGAGGGTGGTGTATAGAGAAGAGGGTGACTCATTTATCACTGTTATAGGCATAGTACATTTTAACCATGCCTTATCATGGTACATTCCACGCATCTATTGCCTATTCCAGAAAGCAAGTAAAAATATAGTAATAAAATGCTAATCACAAAGAAAGCAATATCCCGATACGGTTAGAATATCTATTTTGTGATCACAAGTTTATATTTTCAAATTCGGGGAAATCAATTGATAGTGTATTGATTTTGTCTGTACCACAGGGTGTTCGCACTGTGGAGATTTGCCTTTTTCCTTCATAACTGACCCCATATTTGATAGCAAACATGATTGCTTTTTATTGCCACATAAAGCTCAATGATCCTCAGCCATTTTCTTCCATTCTTCTCAACTAAATACATCCACAGAAATGAAGCTTTAGAGACTCTGTGCCTCCTTTAATAAACCATCAAACGCTGGGATATCCTACCATGGCCTACACAAACTTTCTTTGAGAGGACATTATTATCATAAAGGAAGAAAGAGTGGATCCATAAAATTATGTGAATTTTCACTTCTGTTTGGAATTTTTTTTTTTCTTCCTTTGGACTTCACTGAACTTTTACTTTTTGCTATTGACTTGTTTCTCTCTGATATCCATTGCCTGACATGCTATGAAGAATTTCTATAAACACTCATGGAAGGACCCTTAAGAGCATCCCTTATCAATTACCTGAGCGACCAGATAAAAAGCCACTGTTTTGGGTGAATATTGCCAGCTGTTCTATGGATGGAGAAGGTAGAACATCATTCGTCAGGATGAAACAAATCTTGCACAATTTCGCAGGCTCAGAAGCACTGAGTTAAGAACTTGACATTTCCTTTCTCTACTCTCTCTCAGCAAACAGGGTTAGCAATGACCTCCCCAGACCTTTCTAGCTGAGCACTTCAGATTCAGGGAGCCCTCTCATTGATTTAGGCTTATTCTTGCTTTCTGCGCCTGAGCAGTCTATACTGGCAGGAGAGCTGAAGCCATTTTGTCCTGTAAAAAGTGTCTGTCCTTTCACCAGAAGGCAGACCATTTCCTTCTATAGGTTCAAGGCAGAGCTCAGGCTGTCACTATAGAGAAAAGGAAGACATGTGACCACAGACTGAAGACATGGGTTTGGTTTCACTACTTCCACTGCCTCCATCAGGAGACTTTGGCATGGTAAACAGAACCTCGAAGACTTGCCTGATGTGAGCTCTCTACCTCAGCAGTGCTGTCTCTTGTCTTTGCAATCTTCTCTAGGAGCTCTGTGACAAGAAAACCTCCAGACCTCAGTTCAGATGCAGTGCTTTGATGATGGTTTGAGGTGACTGGATTCCCATTTGCTCTCTGTGTTAAGACCAGTTCACTTGGGCAAGGCTGTGTGGACATGCAAGCTCTGCATTTCTTACTGTGAGGATCCTGAAGGGAAACTGATGTTGCTCTTATCTCCACAGGAAACGATCAAGGCTTCTCAGATCATGGCTGAAGGATTTGCTCCACCCTTGTTCTGCTGTCTACCCAAACCCAGCACTAGCTGGATAAATCAGGAGAGGGGGAGCCAAAGAGTTGCTGCCTGGACAGAGCTGTCCTTTCCACCCTTTGGTGAGGCAATGAAAAGAAAAACCACACAAAATATCCTTGTCACTTTCCGTTTACCACCCAGAGTCTCAGTCTTTGCACCTAGGTCTAGGATTCTTACTGGTTTATTAAATTATGCCTTCATTTAAAAAGGAATTGAGAGCCAAGCTATCATCAGGCATTGACACTGTGGTGAGGAAACCATTTAACCTCACTGGTCCTTCACTCAGCAAGACAACACATTTTGTGGTCAGCTTTTAGCTGATATAAGTGCATTCCAACTATCTGAATAAAATATGACTTTCCATCATTGAAGAGAGAGTTTTAGGAAGCAGAGATGGAATGGTTAAGAGTGGCTAAAAATCAATTGCTAAAAGATTTTGTTGCTTTTGCAAAGAACCACACTTTGGTTTCCAGTATCCATGTCAGACAGTTCACAACTGTCTGTAATTCCAGCTTTAATGGAAGTAGTACCCCCTTTTAATCTCCATGGGCCCACGAACATACATACTTTATACATGCTTACAAATAAAAGTGCAATAAATCTAAATGAAGGAGAAAATCCTAGAAGTGAGCTAACCAAGAAGAAAGGAGACTTCAGAGAGCATGCAGTTGCTTGTCAAATGACACTGGAGGGGAAGGATGTGCTGCCTGAGTGAAGTAGAGAAGAAATGGGGAAGAACAGCCTGGTGTCCCATAAGGGAGGGATTCTTCCAAAGAAGAAGCATGGAAGTGGGGACTCGCAGTTTGTGCTTTGGGGAGGCAGTGCTGATGGAGCTGTCCGATCCTGATGAAAGCCATGGAGGCTCTCCTCATGACCTCTGCCAGAGGATCCCACCTAGTATGAGATGCCATTGCTGACTGACCACAACCACAACGTACTGGTGACAAGAGGCCATCCTCACTAGCAAGCATCACCCCTCTGTGCAGACTCAGCAGCGAAGCATCTTGGATGGTACCAACTCAGAGACTTCTGGGCAGGTAAACCTTTGCTCCCTAGGGCAGCTTAAGCCCATCCCTACATAGCAAGACAGGGAGTGATACTGACCTCAGGAAAGGATATGCCAAGGGAGATTAGAATAGAGCCTAGAGTGTTGTTTATAAAATCCTAAGTGACAAACGAGAGGAAATAAACTGTGCAGACTCTGCCCAACAGAAGGTGCCCAGCTGCAGTTGTACTTAATACCTCTGGTGATTGGAATGGGAATGTAGACTAATATATCTGAATATTTGGTCCCAGTTGGTGGAACTGTTTCGAAAAGATCAGGAGGTGTGGCTTTGTTGGTGGAGATATGTCACAGAGAGTGAGTTTTGAGGTTTCATAATCCCTGGGTAATTCCAGTTAGTGCTCTCTGTCTTGTGGTGTATCAAAATGTAAGCTCTGAGCTACTGTTCCTGAATCATTCTTGCTTTCCTGCCCACTGTCGTGTTCCCTGCTATAACGATTGTAGACTCTAAACCTCTGAAACTATGGGTCAAAGATTCAAACACAAGCACACATAACTTCAGCCAGTTAACACCAAAACACCAAAGCCACCAAAAATGTATGGTGGAGAGAAGAAAGCACCTTCAACAAATGGTGTGGGGAAAACTGGATGTCTGCATGCAGAAAAATGAAACTAGATCTGTATCTATTACCTTGCACAAAAACTAACTCCAAATGGATCAAAGATCTAAATGGTAACTTTTATAAAGATAGATACCGTGGGGTCAGAGGAAGGCAGACCTGGAGCCTGCTGTTACTGTGTGTTGAAGGAAGACCTTCTAGTGGTTAGCTTTTGAGAAATTAAGGGTGATAGTTTCATAGAAATGTTTTTCCAAAGGAAGGACCGTATGCAAAGACCTCAAGAAAGGCAGGGACTTAATTTATTTCTGATACACTAAGGAGTGAATACCAGTTGGAGCCCATAAGTAAAAGAAGTGAATTTATGGAGCTGAGCCAGAAAGGAGGCAGAAGGAAGAATACAGAAGGCAGTATAAGATCTTTGAGCTTCATTATAATGCCTAATGAGAAATTAAAAGTGATTTTTCTCTTTCGTATTTTGCCAACTCTTTTACTCATGACATAAATTTAACATTCATTCTGTTTTAGAACATGTATTATCTCATTTTTTCATAAGTTTTTATATTACATGCCTTCACATCTCTTTAACACTTATAAATACTCTAAGAAAGGAACAAGAAATTGAAATGCCACCAAATGCTTTCATTCCAAATTACATTATAATTTCTATCTCCAACTAGCAGTCTCTCTGTCAGAAGTCTGTTAGGGTGTGAGTGAGTACTTTCAGAGAAGAACAACAGCCAGGGTTCTAGTGCTGGGTTTGGGGACTGTGGCCAGATGTGACCAGCAGGAAGGTATGTGAACTGATTCCGTTGAGTGTACTTGATACTAAAATCACTGTTCAGTCAAGTAAATATATAACAGATAGCAAAGCAAGGGACTGAATGACTAATTCTTCCATTTTTTTTGAGGGGGGGAGTTGATACAAGTTTAGACTTCAAGAAAAATGAAATGTAATCAGAATACTCTCTTCTTGTTGAAAATAACAATTTAAAATATTTTAAAGTGTTCTCCCTCTTTTGATTTGGTTGGGGGAGAGGCTAATAGCAGGAATGAAATGCACATCAACCCAAAAGATGAAGCTCCCAGTATAGAACCAACAGCTACACTTCCATAGTACACTGTTGAGAAATACACTTCAGAGTCCAGGACTCTTCACAGCTGCCCTGCCCCGTCCCCAGCTAGATTCCTCCAGCTCAGAAGCTTCATTGTCCTTATAAACTGGGTCTTATAGCTATGCTCTCCCTTGGTTCCCTCTCTTGGTTCTTTCCCTGTCTTCCTGTCTCACTCTCCCCCTCCCCACCTCTCTGTTCTCAAGGCCAGATACAATCTACTGACCATATTCTGCTTTCTCTCTCTGCCCTGGACTCTTCCAGACCTCTGGCTGTACTCTCCCTCATATCAACAATAAAAACCTTCTCAACCATACCTTGGAGATGTCATATCCTAAGTTTATACATCTAGTGCCCCAAACCCTCAACTTATACATTACAGAATTCTCAAAAGAAGAATGGCCCACACTAATAGGGTGGGCTCAGCACAATTTACAAATAGAAAAAAAATAGCATGATCAGATTGAAATTTCAGTCCCTAGAGAGCTAGGAGTAATTGACAGGTTGACTAGACTGAGGCAGGAAGGGTAAGTTTTGATGTAAGAGGCACAACTCAGCAATAAAGGAGCAACGGGAGAGGGATTGGTGGAGGATGCTGTGAAGATGCTCAGAATCTTTTGTCAAAGGTATAAAAGCATGTCCTTCCTCTCAGAAATCTCATCAGATAAGCCTCACAGTGAGACTCTTTGGTGCACATCAAATGCTGCCTTGCTTAAGTATGCAGTGCTCACCACTACATAGGGTGGATGTTTTTCGCTCTGTGACCTTGTCTCTCAGCATTGACTGTTACTGCTCCCTGAGATTTTAATCTGAAGCATTAGTCTCTATCCTCACCCCACCTAAGTTATGTGCTTTTACTCAGGACTGAGCAGACAACTCACTGGGTGACATGATTGCCCTGATGGAATTTCATGAGCCAGTGAGCCAGAGAAAGGTGGGAAGAGAGGTGAATTGAGAAATGATAAAAATCATTCAGTTGTCGAAACCCAAATCACCTGAACTTCATCCTGGTTGGGCTATCACCTTCTGAACCTGGTCATCAAAAGTCCACTGTAGATAGTCCTCCTACTGCATTCTCAAAACAGAAGATATGAGCCTTTGCATTCCTTACATCCACTGACTATAATACATGCTTCAAGTCTGAATTCCCAAAGCGTATCTGTACAATCCATTAGTATTTACAGCTCTGCCATTTGGCAAGGAATTCTGAGTCTGCCCAGGTAAGAAGCAATAAAACTTGCTGTGTGACAAATTGCTTTGGTGTTGAGGGTCACTTGCTGGGGTGTGAGCACAATGAAAATCAGTCAAGGAGGAAATGGAAGAGGCTGACAAGCATTCCTAATGGCCATGGTTCCAGGGAAAGTTGACTTACCAAAATTAATATAACACCTTTGAGCTGCCTTGATAAAGACTAAAGGACAGACATGAGTTTTTTGATGTACGTTGGCTTTATCAGTTGTTTCTTTAGTGTCTTTTAATGTAAAGGCATTAAAATATTTCCTATCAAATACATAAAAGCCAGATTGCACTTTCAATAGCTTATTTCTTTATACATTTGTTGAAAACTTAAAATGCATAGTAAGGTTGGGATCCAAAGACATATGATACACCTTCACCTCTCAGGAGATACTGGCTTACTGGTGGACTTAGATACCGAACAGAACAAGAAAAGGGAGTGTAAGTATCTAACAGGAGAATTACATTTTAGGGGATCTAGGAAGAGAAATCCTTGCATCTAGAGTGATGGGGAGGACTGATACAAGAGGACATCAGGGGCAACGGGATCCTAAAAAGACGTGCCTTAAGGAGTAATAAGACTTTAAAAGAAAAACTGGTGGACAGAATGTGACTCAGAACTGCTGGGGTACTTGGTGTGGTTTCTCCCATCTTCTGTTAGTTTTGGATATCTTAACGTGAAAACTATGTCAGTATAGCCCAGTTACCTAGGGATTCTAGAAATGTTCACTGAGAAATTTCAAGGATGAATAGATTTTTTTTTTGTCATTTCTCCAAGGCTTCATAAATGGGAAAAAAAATCACCACAATTCTGCACAAAATCTGCCAATTCTAATCTATAATTATACTGATAAGCTGCCTCTGACATCTGAGTGCTCAGCCTTGGATATGGACCCCAGGTAGTCTTGCCAGACACAGGCAGAGGCAGTGTGTAGCACTGCATATTATTCCCCAAATATACCTCCAAATAATACTTTAAAAGGAATAAAAATAAAACCACTATGGTGACACCTGCCTATAATCTCAGTACTTGAGCATCTGTAGCTACATAGCAACTTTGAGGCCAGCCTGGGCTACATAAGACCATGTCTCAAGAGCTCAAGCAGAGAAACCTACAAACAAACAAATTAACAAACTAAACAAACAAAGCCACACTGGTCTTTAATGCAGTTACTATTAATACTGTTGCCAGCAATTCCAATTACTAGACTAATAGAGTAGCCAAAATTTACACCCAACATAAGGTAGATAGAAGACTTTTAGGATTAGAAAATGGAATGATTAAGAAAGCTACTCACCATCATCACTAATGTTGAAGAAGATAAGAGGGACCCCAGTGGTGACCCTAGCTGGTGGCAGTAACATGAGAATCTGGAGAGCAAGCTGAACTCCACAAAAGTGAGGGCTCCAGAAATGTGGATATGAAGGTCATTGGACCTTCTCAGCCCTGACCAGGAATCAGCTTCAGGCTCCCTTTATAGCCCACAGAGGTGACTCAAGAGTACCAGGCGGAGATCAGAGCTTTCCCTGGGGAGCCAGCATAGAAGATCTCAGCAGCTGAAGATGAACGCAAACTCCTGGGCACAATAGCTTGCTTTTTCCTGGTAGCACTAGAACTGGGAACCTGTGGGCAAACCATGGGCAAACTACGGGGTTTCCCCTCCTTTCTCTTTCCACTTTTCCGGATTCTGCTGTAAAATTGAGGAAGGTGGGGCAAGGGGATAGAGGGCCATCTGAACTGAGAACACAGTCGGGCTGTGGCAGGTTTTCTATTTCCCCTCCAGGGTTTTTCCAGATTGACACTATTTTATACCTTATTTGCATCCACATACTCAACCGATTAGAACACAACCAGCCTCAGTATGATAGAACAGGGCATAGGATCCAGCTCTTGTCAGGTGCCCAGATTCAAGATAGTGGTGCTCTCTTCAGAGAAAGAAGCCTGGAGACTTTAGAGGACAGCTCCTTACCAGTTCCCAGTGCCTGGCTCCCAGCTGCTAACTTGTCCCACCTCAGACCCACTACAAGGAGGGGAAGTTGCTCTGTCGGCCACTAGGCCTGTTCTGAGAGATGCTAGTCCTGATTTGGAATTCACCATTCCAGCCTTATCTTCCTGGATTGGCTGCTACAAGCAAGGGGTACTGATCCCTGCTTTGAGAACTACCAGACATCAGACACCTGTCACCTTAGCTATTCTCCTCAGTGATCCACTCTTTGCAAAACTGCTTTGTCAGGGTCTTCTATTAACTGGTACACTGAAACCTTCCAAGAACTTTTGAATAGTAACGTTTGCCATTAGTCTTTTGGGTAGCACCCTGAAGGCTACTGAGAGAACAAGGCTATACTGAGAACCTCTTGGCTATGCTCCCTGGTGCCTGAGAAAGACCATATTCTCTCAGAAGCAAAGTGCTGTCCCTAAGGGTCTCAGTGTTTTTACTTTACCATTTAAAATTCTTTTTTCTCTGCGTTGCTGTTTTTGTATAGCAGATAAATGTTCCCTTAATATGCTCACCCTTTTTCTGTCCCACTCCATTCTAGGAGCAAGAACAAGACAAGAACCTGAGACAAGTGAACAGACAGTATCAACGTCATTCCACACCCCTTCATACCTCCAATTTGAGTGATACCTCTGAAATAGTAATATGTGTTGTATCTATCTGTGGGCTTACTGCATAACCATGTAGTCTTTCTCGCTGTGTACCATCTTGGTTTACTCTCTAAATGGAGAAGACACCTTTGGTAATAACACAGCATCACTCTGTCCTGCCATCTGCCTCATGCACTGTCTAAATACTCATTACTTCATTACTCATCCCTGAGGCATAGCTGGTAATCAATACAGCTTTATGTAGCCACTCTTAATTAGGGCCAAGTAAATTCCTAAAAACGGAACAATATTCATGACATCACCAGTAATCTATTTAGAAAATCTTGCAGAGCAATTTTCTACTTTTCATCCTTATACAAACTTTAAAACAAAAAGAACCTGACTTGTGCATCTTGAAAGTGGCACCCTCAATTCTTGTACTTCTTTATTGAAGTGAAGCAGTTATAATCACCTTATTAGTCGCTGGACACACTAATTCTTTCCTAGAGTTGATCTTTGTTGTTATGCCCTCAAGACCTCGAACAATAGATATAAATATTTATATATTTATACAAAATATATAGATAATAGATACAAATAGGTACAGATACAGACAGCTTCCTCACTACCCCTCAGATGTGAACACCTGTTGGAGATATATTTATCAAGCTCCTCCTGTACTGTACCACACAGCAATGGAGCTATCTAATGTCAAGGCCATAATTTACACCGAGAAATAGTCTCCTGAATTTGTTCCTCCCTTTTGTCTCTATAGGCGTAGCAACTATATGTGTACGTGCATTATGTGTGTATGTGTGTGCATGTAGGTGTGTGTGTGTGTGTGTGTGTGTGTGTGTGTGTGTGTGTGTTGGCACACATGCATTTATGCCAGTGGGCTACCTAAGAGTACACATAGAGAGCAGAGGGAGGCGTCCAGTATCCTTCTCCATCACTCTCCATCTTATTCCCTTGAGATAGAGGCTACTGAGAGCCTAAAAGTAGGGAGGCAGACAGCAAGTCCCAGAGATATGCCTGTTTCCAGATCCAACAACTCTGTATTTACAGGTACATCTGGGTACAAGGTTTTGAACTCGGATTCTAATGCTGGCTGAGCAAGTGTTCTCACCAGTTGAGACATGTCTTCATTGTGATGTATGAATGAATATGGCCCTCACAGACCCATAGTAGGTGGCACTATTAGGAGGTGCAACCTTATTGGAGGAGATGCAGTCTTGTTAAAGGAAGCATGCCACTGGAGGTGGGCTTCAGGGTTTCAGAAACTCAAGCCAGCCCCAGTGTCACACTCTCTTCCTGCTGCCTGCTGATCCAGCTGTGGAATTCTCATCTACTTTCCTGCTTAATGTCTGCCTACATGCCACCATGTTTCTAGCCATGAGAACAATGGATGAAACCTCTGAACTATAAGGCAGCCCCAATTGAATGTTTTCCTTTACAAGAATTGCCATGCTTATAGTGTCTCTTCACAGCAATAAAACCCTAACCAAGACAATCTCTAACTAGGGTCACATAGCTCTTCTCAGCTTGTTCTGCTTGCTCTCATTTCCAGAAACAAGCCTACTTGTCCAAAGTGAATATTAAACAATACTCTTCTCTACCTTCTCAAGTTTTACATCAAATCTCCCCTATGCTTATTGGGTTGACAGAGTTCTCTGTCAAGCTTCCCTCCTTGGACTCTAAATCTGAGTATGTTTTTATCTCCTTAGTAAAAAAGATGATGCAGACTTTTCTTTTGCACCTGAAGCCATACCCTTTTCCTATTCTTCATTTACAGTAGTTGATTCTGTCTTGGTTCCTGTTCTGAGTCTCTCGTATGATAACTTACACAGTTTTAGACCTTGTAGGATTGAAAATAATGACAGTGGATGGAGCAGTCTACTGACAATGATTAACTCAGGCACAGTCCTGAAGTAGACCTTAAATAAGGATCACCCTCATAATTATTAATGCTTCTAAGGGTTTAAAAGTATTCTGAATCACCAATAGCATGATATCAGAGTGGTGAGAACAAAGATTTGGCATAGAAAAATTTCTAGTTAGTGTCTCTTTGCTTCTCTAGTCAATAATTAACTGAGGCCACAACCTTAATGTCCTCTAGCCAACACTGTTTTATCTACCAAAAAGTATCTCTGGAGTACTGAGTATGGTAGGGTGAAAATCTGATCTATTTATCAGTATTACCTTCTTCAGCATTTTCTGCAACTCCATCCTCACTTGTCCATCCAGACATAGCAATTGTTTCTGAATTAACTTTAACTTTCAAATGGAACTTTCGTAACTAGTAACTGAAAAAAAAAACTTGAGTAATGGTGTGTCTAAGTACCCCGTGTTTTGAGTATAAAATCTTGCTTTCATAAAGTATTCTGACCATTGTACTGACTCCAGAACACTAATCATGAAGCATCTTAAAGTGTTGGCACCCTTTTCTGATAGACAAGGGCAGAGGAGGTGGGATATTAGAAGTTCTGGAAGATGGAGCACCTTAGCTCCCAAAACAAGCAGTGAGTAGGGTGGGTAACACCTGGGCTCCAACTGGGCCCTCAGACAGAAGTTTTATGCTTTCTCAAAAGAATATGAGATATAAGACAACTATGACAAATGTGCCTTGGAAAAATTTGGGGTTGTGGTAAAGTCAAAGGAGTTGCAAAAACCTTATACTTGTGAAGAGAGAACCCAGTGGTAATTAGGATGGTGAATAAACAAACATTTCAGCATTGCTTATCATGAAGGAATAGCAACAACCAAGACTAGAGTGACAGCAGGTATTCCAGGCGATTTTGTAGGATTTAAGTACATGATGACTAATAGGCAAGTACCACATCATACCTTTTCCCTCCTGCCTTGCTAGTGTGCCTTAAGCTCTGTGGCAGTTTGAATGAGCATGTTCTACATAGCCTCATATATTTGAATACTTGTTTGGTGGAACTGTTTGGGAAGGATTAGGAAATGTGGCCTTGTTGAAGGAGTGTCACATGGGTGAGCCTTGAGGTTCCAAAAGATTCGTGCCCTCTCTTTGCCTCTAGCTTGTGGTTTGAGAAGTGAGCTCTCAACTCTTGGACTTTAATCCTCTGAAACTACAAGCCCAATTAAACACTCTCTGTTACTAGTTACCTTGTCACAGTGCTTTATTATAGCAATAGAAAAGTAACTAAGACAGACAGAAATTGGTACTGTGGAATGGGATACTGCTATGAAGAACCTGAAGAATCATTTCTTGAAGGAATGTAGATGAGCTTGAGACTTTGGAATAGGAAAGCATCTGAATGCTTATGAGCAGACATTAATATGCCAACCTCCTTGGATCTTGGACTCCGTAGTTATAAGGGCAATGTAGACCACATAGACCCAGCTCAAGAAGTTTCAGAGGGGAACAATATTAGCAAAAGGGCTAGAGACAATTTTTGTGACATTTTGGCAAAGAATGTGGCTGAATTTTTGCTCTGTCCTAAGAATTTGCCTGAGGCTAAATTGAAAAGTAAGGAACTAATTTCCTTGCTATGGAAGATGTCAAGACAGACCAGTATTGGCTCTGTCATAATAATCATACTTCGGTGGGTCTACAATGCAAAAAGTGAGCAAGGCAAAAAGCAATACAAACTGTACAGTTTGAAAGGAAAATAAACATGGGAAAATTCCATGCTTGAGCTAAGGTTTGTAAGCATACGGAGATTAGGAAAACTCCCAATCTGCAATGGAATAAAGGGTAGGATGCCCTTAGCTAAGTTTCCACCTAATGAGAAAAAAAAAAGGACTAAGGAATTTTCTGTTATTAAAAAAGCAACAACAGAAAAGCAAATATGGTATGCATTCTCTTATATGTGGATATTAGCTGTTACGTCAATGATAACCAAGCTACAATCTGTAGAACCCTAGAAGTTAGGTATAGAGTAAGGGACTAGGTTACGGGCTGGAATGGGAGGATCAAGTGGGGAGCAGAAGACAGAGTAAAAGGGAAGATTAGGGAGGGAGTATGGGGAGAGACAGCTAAAATTAAGGCTTGTTTGAGGGGGAGTATGGAGACCTAATACAGTAGAAGCTTCCTAATATATATACATATGTGAGCAATCTAAATAAAGTAATCAAATAATAGGGGAGCCTGAAACTCAACTAGCTATCTCTTGTGACCAAATGAAACTTTCAGAACCAGGATCGGGTTATATCTAATTGAGTTGGTGACCAAAGAGTTCCTATAGGAATCCCAACCAACCCATGCTAGCCTGTTGCCAAAAAATATGGATTGCATTCCACAAACTGATGGCAAGGCATCAACTTTGAAGACAACACCTACATAAGTCATTTAATGTGAAATCGAGCTGGTGCCTACATAGAGCCTTCACCCCTCTGTTCTAGTATCTTTGGTACAGGAAGGTACTCTGTATACCTTCAAAACTCATCCATAAGATCTTCGATCTACAATGGTGTCTTGCCTGCAAGATATTCTAGGGTAATGTTGGCACAAAGCTTATGTAACCAACCAATATCTGACTTGACTTATGGTCCACTCCATAAGATGGAACCCATACCCAAGGACACAGTGTGGGTGACCAATAACCTGAGACTATAATCCAGGGACCTAGCATAAAATCCAAATACTCGTGTTCTAAACAAACAAATAAAAATATAGCAATTAAGTAACTCCTAATGGCAATCTGCTATATTTATAGATTGGTACCTTGCCAGCTATCACCAGAGAAGCTAACTCCTACAGCAGATGAAAACAAATATAGAGACCCACAACTAAACATTATACAGAGAGTGAAAGACCTTGGACCACTGGGCCTCCTGGGATATCTCCATCAAATCCCTCCCCATAAGGCTCAGGGAACCAAGCAGAAGCAAAAGTGTAAGAGCCAGAGAGGATGGAGGACACCAAGAAAACAAGGCCCTCTAAATCAACATGATCAAAGTTCATATGAACTCACAGAGACTGAGGCATCATGCACAGAACCTGGAAGCAATAACCAATTGATAAACACTTTTATTTTCTTTTTTTGTTTGTTTGTTTTTTTGAGACAGGGTTTCTCTGTTGTGTAACTCACTCCATAGACCAGGCTGACCTTGAATTCACAGAGATCTACCTTCCTGTGCCTCTTGAGTGCTGGGAGCTTTTGTCCATGTCCTCTCTCAGTACTAGGACCCCATCTGGCTCAGACCTGTGCAGGCCCTGTGCATGTTGCCATAGTCTCTTTGAGTTTACATGTGTGCCAGACCTTCCGTGTCTATAATGCTTTGTTTCCCTGGTGTCTCTCATCCCCATTGGTTCCTAAATCTTTCTTCCTTCTCTTCCACGGATTCCTCTGATTCCCAAGGAAGAAATTTACAACTGAGTGCTCTAAGGGCTCTGGCTCATTTCACAGTGTCCAGCTGTGGGTGTCTGTATTTGATCTCATCTGCTGTAGGAGGAAGCTTCTGTGATGATGACTGATCAAGACACTGTTCTAGAAGTATGGAAGGATGTCATTAGGAGTCATTTTATTGCGATGTTCTCTAGCAGAACAGCAGTATTTACTTTTCCTCTAAGTCCATGGCCTATCCAGTCTCAGGTTCCTGGCCATCCAGGCCATGTCAGGCATGGGTTTCGTATTGTGGATTGGGTCTTAAAGTCAACCATATGGTGGTTGGCTACCCCCACAAGTTTTGTTCCACTATTGCAGGCAGGTCTTCATTGTAGAACAAAGGGTTTGTAGTTGGGTTGGTATTTACCTTTCTCCCCTGTAGCATGCAAAGTACCTTCCAGTACCATTAACTCTAGTATACAGGGATGAAAGCTCTAGATAGGTACCAGCTTGACTTCTCCATATTCAATCAGTTATGAAGGTATTGTCTTCAGCAATAAGGCCTTATCATCAGTTTGGAAATAGCCTTGGCAATAACTTGGGTTATTTGTGGATTTCCATGGGGTTCCTTTGGCCAAAAACTAGCACTGGAGGTTTCATTTGGTGGTGAGAGATGTCTACTTAAGGCTTTGTCTCCCCCATTATTTGGTGACTCTATTTATATTGTGTATATTTTAAGAAGCTTCTACTGCAATAGGTTTCCTTATGACCTTCAGCTTTATCGTACCCTTTCTCTATTCCTTCTCTGACTCCCTCTTTCCTCCCCATCTCCTTTTAATCCCCCTATTCCAGTTTCCTCCACACCACTTTCCCTTCATCAGGAAACCCTTCCCTCCCTGCCTAGTCCTCTACTCTACGACTAACCTCCTTGGTTTTATGGATTGTAGTCTGCTCATCAATGACTTAAAAGCTAATATCCACATATAAGTGAATATATAACTGAATTTGTTTTTTGTTGGTTTGGGTTTTTCTGTTGCTGTTTTTGAGGATAGATCTGGTGTATTCAACTCAGGATAGTTTTTTCTAGTTCCATCTGTTGGGGAAGTTTATTTTTAGTTATGTTTAAAATGTTTTTATTCACTGTAGGGTGAGGGGCTGCCCAGGTTTTTGGTGTTTTTGTATTGTCTGCAGGTGTGGATTTACATGGGGGATGTTGATTGGTAATGATCTACACGTGCTATCAGTAGCATGCCTGAGGAGTTCTGAAGCAATAGAAACACCTGAGCTGAGATGCTTAGGGTTCCACTGTTGACCAAGTATGGCACTGACCAGGATGGTGGTTTCCTCTGCTGAGATCCGGTAGAGTTTGCTCTTATGAATATGCCTCCTTGTCTTCTTTGGTGAGCCGCCCCACAGCACCGTACAGCTACATCCATCCATTGACCTATAAATTTCCTGATTTTGTTTTTCTAATGGCTGAATTTTCTTCCACTGCATTAATGTATCACATTTTCTTTATTCATTTATTCATTGACAGACATCTAGGCCATTTCGAATTTCTGAATAATATGAAGAGAACAGCAATGAACATGTGTCCAGGTAGTAGGAAATAGACCCCTTTAGGTATATGCCCAAGAATTGTATAGGTGGATCGTGAGCAATATCTATGTGGTGGAATTGAATAATAATTGCCACCATAGGCTCATATACCTAAATGCTTGGTTATTAGGGAGTAGTGCTATTTGAGAAGGATTAAGAAGTGTGGCCTTCCCATATGCATCAGAGCCTTCTGCAGGCACTTGGATATTCCTCAGGGACCTGGATATCCCACAGACACCCAGACATCCTCAGGTATCAGCGCCCTCTTCAGGCACCAGGACATACTACAGGCACCATAGAATCTTGGAGACACCCAGGCATCACGCAGGCACCCAGCAACCTGGGAGACACCCGATCATTATGCACCTGGAAGACAGACATCCAGTCTTCCCACACAGACAATAATGGGGATGACTGGTACTTGGATGCTGCTTTTGGTGACCCTAGGTTGAACTCTGTCATGCCTCATCTTGGGCTAGTATGGACCAGGTCAAAGTATACAATCAGAACAGCCTTCTTCTTTATGGCTGAAGATAATTCCTCTCGAGTGAAATCTGGTTAGGATTGCATTTTCTGCAAGCCATTCTATGTAGTCTGGTAAATGCTTCAATATCATGAGGGTTGAATTATACCAAAGACAAAAATTTCTCGTAAGAACTTTGGATTTGTCTTCTCAGAGATGATTTTAAAATGTATACACCAGGAGACTGAAAACAAAGCAACGCATCGAACCCCACCTAACATTTTTGGAATTCTACTCTCACTCACCCATAGAATAACAATTTCCCGCTGTGCTCAAATAAGAATGCCTCACCTTAGATGTCAATGGGAAAAATTTGGAACCATCAAACTTATGGGAGCCTGTTTTAAAATTTTATACTGGAACAAAATGAGTCACTCAGAAGGAAGCATTTCAGAAGACAAAGTTTTTAACTGAATGATATTGTTAAGGAGTTTCTGCTATTGTTATAACCTGCATTTCAACAGTGATGCCTGTTTCCCAACTTTCTGGTCGAATAACATTTCTCCCTTAGGAAAATTATCTTTCTATCATGTATTAATAATTAGTGGCACTCTCTTACTACACTCAGTGCTCAACGTCTGGAGACGAGCCACAGGGGAAAAAGCACTATCAAATCTAGCTATGTCATAGTCCTACTGCGTTCTTAGGAACATTGCAAAGGAAAACAAGAAAGGATGGATGCCACATAGCTATCATAGGGGAACAATCCACAATCTCTTACCAAATGGTAAGATACAATTGGACATCTTAATCAGACAAGTTGGGGTCTATTACTAATTCACACTCACTGGTTCAACAACAGAGGATAAGTGGAACGTCATTGCTTACAATCAGACTTGTGGGAGGGTAATTTTTGGAAATGTTCATTTAAACATTTTTCAACTGCTGGGTGTCCAGTGCTGTTTCATAATCTTAGACCTTGCCATCCAGAATAAGCTAGTTAAATCAACTGGGGCTTGAGGCTTCCATATGAGTTAAACTTAGAAACATTCCTGACCTCTGTGCCTTTACAATTCTGTAAATCTTCTGAGAACAGGAAGTCTTACAGAACAGAAAGAATTGACAGCAATTTTATCTATATTAAGAATCCCACAAGATGACTCTAAAGCTACAGCTACTAAAAACGAAAAGGCTCTGTGTCACTCAGAGTCATTGATATGCATTCCCTTTGTGACACTTGTGTCTGTAGTTAAGTCATTTAGCTGAGAAGCATTGTGGAAATGATTCTGAGATTATGCATGGAGAAACTGTTTAATTACTTCTGTTGAAGGGTTTCTACACTTTAATGTATTGCTTTATCTCTGGCTTATTCCCTGTTTCTGCCTGCTTCTAAGTAATTGACTGGGAGATTTCTTACAGTAATATATTCCTTTGGAATCCAAGAATTTGGGTATATAGGTAAGCAATAATGATTGAAGAACATTTGTGAATCAGAAAGATGCTTCAGAGAGCATCAGAAATCCACAATGCTAATTGGCTACGTCTGAGTACATTGGGTAGGAACTGAATGACCTTAAATGTATCTCAAATTGTCTCTAAGGGCTTCAGACACCTATCCTAACAAGAGTGATGGCTATAGCAAACTCTTGGAACTGTCATTTCAAATTGTGTTATCATTCAGTGAACAAAAAGGAGTTCCAATATGGGTGTCATAGAAGCCATGATTGGGTCACCAACTGTGCTGGCTAGTTTTGTCAGCTTGACACAGACTAGAGCCATCTGAAAGGAGGGAACATCAAGTGAAAAATGCCCATAAGATATGTCTGGGTATTTTCTTAATTAATGACTGATGTGGGAGGGGCCAATCCTTTGTGGGTGGTACCATCCCTGGTCTGATGGTCCTGGGTTCTATAAGAAAGCAGGCTGAGCAGAACATGATGAGCAACCCAGTAAGCAGCACTCCTCCATGGCTTCTGCCTCCAGATCCTCAGCTCCTGCCTCCAGATTCCTGCCCAGCTTGAGTTCTTGCCCTGAATGCTTTTGATGTTGACCTGCTATGAAAAACTATGAATGACTAAATCCATTCCTCCCCAAATTTCTTTTGTCATGATATTTTATCACAGCAGTAGAAACCCTAACTAAGATACCAACTAATTCATAGACTTGGTGAATCATAAATCAATATACTATGTGTACAACTGCCTTCTGTAACTTTATTGATTTGACTCTCAAAAGCATAGCCCTTCACTCCTTACCATGTGCTATTTGGATCTGATCTTCCTGTCCTTTGCATACTCTCACCAAAGCTGGCATTATGACAGTTCATCAAATACTGTTAGGCAATAGTGAATCTAAGGATTCACTATTTATGCAAAATTTGCTTTTCTGCTTCATTGAAATAAATACCACACCTTTGCCATATTCTTATAAATATAGAGAGACATGCACACATGGCAAAATAAATACTTATGTTACATAGATTGAAATGAGTTATAAGGTCCATACAAGCTCTCCGAATAAACAGAAGATTGTTAAATATTAAGAATCTTCATTTACTGCAATGGAATGAATTTATTGGATTTAGAACTGATAACTACAAAACGGGAAATCCTTTAGGGATATAACAATCTAACTCATAGCTACTCCTAATAGAAACCAGATTACTTCTGCCTAAATTAAGCATAACTTCTACCTGACTAGTTGCTTTGTGCTGCAATTTGAGATACACAAAGCATGAAATCTCATAAATGCGAATGCCTTTCTCCTTGATGTGACAGAGTAGAATACTCTTGACTGTCTTTCCTGAGGAACATAAAAGAAGTAAAATGAACTGAAGACTGGCTAGACATTTACCTTCTCAGGGGAAGACTTGTCAGTTTCCAAAGTTTAAAGACATGAGAAATAGCTAAGATTCAACTAAATGTGAAATTTCTTGCTACTTGAGTCAATATTATCTTATAGAAGCTTATAGCTTCAAGAAATTCTCCAAATTGCTTTTCGTTTAGATCCATCAGTAGCTTGTAATCAGGCCATCCTGGTACTTAGAGATTTTAATGGGCACACTCAAATAGTCACTAGTGTTCCCTCAAAATTAAAATGGTCTTCTCTAAGCATGAGATATTGGGATAATTGAGATTCTGTAGACGAAGCAGCCCACATGTGTAATGATAGATGGGCTTTTTCTTTTCCTAATGCTTATCAACATTCTCATCTATATAAGAATGAGAACACATA
This sequence comes from Cricetomys ansorgei, assembly GCA_026225945.1. Taxonomy (NCBI): domain Eukaryota; kingdom Metazoa; phylum Chordata; class Mammalia; order Rodentia; family Nesomyidae; genus Cricetomys; species Cricetomys ansorgei. Next base: position 11,446,725 of record JAMJFZ010000239.1, on the reverse strand, counting down.
CCCATAATCCTGGCACCATGAGTTAACAGCCCCAGCCTGGTATCCACAGTAAGCTCCTGTCTAGCCAAGGCTTTAGCTACAGACACAGATATAGATCAGATGTGGACATTATTACCAATAGGAAAGTCACTTGTTCTGTGTCAATTCCTTAGGAAGGCATAAAATCATTCACAAAAACACTTGCTACTTAGGGTCACAGAAGAAGAGTTCAGAGTTAGCAATCATAAGAAAACAATTTATGCTTGAATGGAATCACAGTAAAAGTGTTCAGAATCACAGGCTGAGAAAAGAATGCAAAGGTAAGTAAGACAGTAAGCAATTTAGTTAAATACATTCAAATAGCGAAAGCATCTATAGAAGGGTTGCTGAGACCTGTTGAACAGAGGTGCAATTTCTCTTTACCACTATCTTTTTCATCTCTGTTCCATTTTCTGAACACTGCATGTTTTAAAAAATTCACTCCATTGCATAATCTGATTTGCCCCCTTCATCTTCAGGCCTTCTACAAATTATTATTTCTACTGTAACCAAAGTTTAAGTTCTAAACCTGATTGCAATTTTCCTTTTTGCAATATACAGTGGTTCCCAGCTACAATGTCCTTCACAGAAATTCAGAGCCCTTCACTGCTCCAAAGCAATTGCACAGTCTCAGCTCCTTTCGGCTCACATTGTCTGCATTCAAGCTAGGATGTCCAACAGAGTTGCTTCAGGGACCCCCTCGGTGACCTAAGATGCTGTCTGCAGCCATCCAGCCCTACCAGCTGTAGGTTCCCCAAAAGAGCCCCTGTGACCCACATTTAAAGAACTTTCTAGGCCAATTTTAGACACAAGCATAACAGTCGTGTTGGGTAATTCACTGCCCCTCCTGCAAATCTCTGCTCCTTAGTTCTTCTGGATTGCCCTGTTGTGATCCCAGTGTGATAATGTAAATTGTATTATAGACTGTAGATTGGGTAATCTCTCATTAAAGAATTCTATTTCCCATAGTACTGGAGAAAATGCTATCTCTCATAGTGCAGGAGGCTTAGAAGTCAGAGGTGCTAATGGATGTGGTTTCTGGCAAAGACCTTTTCACTTTAGATGGCATTATTTTTGTCCTCACATGAAGGAAGGATAAATTACTTCCCTCCTCACTCTTATTCTAATTAGTATATTCATTCTGCTCTTTCCCTGACTTTCACTTACAACCCTCACCTAGGCTGGTTCATTGTTTCTGAAAATTCTTTAAAGACAGGATGCATATCTTATTTGTGTGTGGATTCTCAGTCCCCATCATGCTCTATTGCAATGAACAGATCCTCCTCAGTCAGTGCTTGTACCATTGAATTCTTAAAGGTAGCAAATTCATGAGTCACAGAAGAGCCTGAGAATAATTCTCCCCGGGATGTATGGCAAGGGTTCACTGTCTAATGTGTATGGTGTTTGTGCTACACAATGACAGAATGTCCCCTGCTGTGATGAGCAGCACCCTTTCTTCAGGTGAGAACACAAGTGGGAAAACTTTAAAATCTCAGAGAATGGAAAGTCTTAATTGAACATAATTTTTCATATTTTCTCTTTCATATATTTTGTGTATGGGTGTGTGCACATGTGTGTAGAAGAGGGTACATATATGTGCTAGTGAATATGGAGCCCAAAAGATGATACTGAGTGTTTTCTGTAACTTTCCACTTTACTGTTTAGAGATAATGTGTCCCACTGAACCTGAAGCTCCCTGATTTGCTGATTGGCTAGACCTGGTGAGCAAGGTTTGGTCAGATGTTCCAAGTTCTTGCTCTCTTATTCAAAAAAATTGAAAATCAGGTATCAAAAAGATTTGGAAAAGTACCAAGGTAACTTTATGTAAAATCAAGCATTAGTGCAGATGAGAGATGAATATCCTGTCAAGGATGGTAGCAGGTCATATGAGTTTTGGGAGACTTCCTTTTGTGAGGTTCAGGGGAAGGAAGAGTTTGGTTATTGTCTTAGTCAGTGTTCTACTACTGTGAAGAGATGCCACAACTCTGGCAACTCTTTAAAAGAAAGCATTTAATTGGAATCTGACTGCATTCAAAGGTTTAGTCCATTATCATCATGGCAGGAAACATGGCACCACATAGTCAGACATGTTGCTGGAGCGGAAGCTGCGAGTTCCACATTTGGATCTGTAGGCAGCAGGAAGAGAGAGTGATATTGGGCCTGGCTTGAGCATTTGAAACCCCAAAATCCACCCCCAGTGATACACTTTCTCCAACAAGGCCACACCCCAACAAGATGAGTCCTACTATTCCATGTCAAGAAGCACTATTCCCTAATGACCAAGCGTTTAAATATGTGAGCCTAAAGTGGCCATTCTTACTCAAACCACCAGTCACTAATAGGCATAGCATGGACAGTTCTCTATTTTGATCTATAGGTAGATCATATAGTCATTTTTTCCTACTGCACATATCTCTTCCCATTATAACATCTAATTTTAGTCATAAACATGGCTAATTATGCATAGATGTAAGATGCTGAATAGAGAGTTCTCTTTAAAAAGTTTACTTGTGGATGTGACTTTGGCTTATTGTATATGCATCTAAAACCAGTTCAGCCTGGACCATTCCTTTCCATCACCCCGTACCAGGTTATATTGGGAATAACTGGAATACTATATTAATTTGATTGTTGTTAGTAGTCGAGGAATGTGTACTGTTGTTCAGAGAGTGGTATTTTTGTAACCTGATATAGGTGAGGGTCCAAGACTAGAGGAGTGTACACATAGTGTATCCAAGTATCTTAGTTAGGATTTCTATTTGTGAAGAGACACTATGACCATAGCAACTCTTATAAAGAAAAACATTTCATTGGAGCTAGCTTACAGGTTCAGAGGTTGAGTCCATTGTTATTATGGGAAGCACGGTGGTGCACAGGCAGACATAGTGCTGGAAAAGGAGTTCTACAGCTGAATCCGTAGGCAGCAGGAAGAGAGATTACTGATACTGTCTTGGGCATTTGAAACCCCAAAGCCCTTCCCCAGTAACACACTTTCTCCAACAAGGCCACACCTATTCTAATAGGGCCATACCTCCTAATGCCCTCAATAAACATTCAAATATGACTCTATTGGGGGTCATTTGTATTCAAACCACCACACCAGGTGAAGGAGCTGGGCTGTACCTGGGCTTCCAGGTACATTATTAGAAGAAAGAGATGTACATCACCCAAACCCAACAGAGTTCCAGATTACTAAACTATTTCCTATGCTTGCTAGCCTCAGACTGCCTTGCTGGAAAGTTCCAAGGCTCCTCTCATCTCTGTTCCCCAGCAGCACTAAAGTGATGCCCAGCTCTAGACTGAGGTCCTCATGATTGACCAGAAGGCACTCTGCTGACGGAGACATCCTCCTTGACCAAATATCTTGATTTGCAATCTAGGCATTCTTTGATTAAAATTGTGTGTGTGTGTGTGTGTGTGTGTGTGTGTGTGTGTGTGTGTGTAGATATATACTTTATAAAATTTTTAACAATCATTCTTCAGTAAAATTGTGTTGGATTGGCCTTTAAAGAAGGACCTTAAAAGAGAGAAACTATAATGAGGGCGTTATCCCACACTTAAGGGAACAGGCTGATGACAACTGTTTGTTTTGTGTGGGAGTATGTGGCTTCTGTATGATTTTCCAAGGAGGGTAAAACTGTTGCCTCTGTGATGAGACATTACATTTTTTTGTCGTTGTTCTAGTAGTAAAAAGAGAATCATGATTCATCAGTCAAGAATGCACTGAGTTCTGCTCCCACTTTACACAGAGTCACTCTTGATTTACACCCTTTTCCCTACCTGTGCTTTTCATTTTCCCATCACAAAAATGGTACTATAACATCAACATTTTTTATACATATTCCCCATGCTCTAGACTCTTAAAGCGAGTTTTAATTGACTATCATATATCTTGTAAATTTCTTTAAATGCTATTCTTTCTGTTTTAAATAGACAATGATCTTATAAAGAAAATTTGAGATGAAAGATAGATCTTTTAATGTGTGTACCTTTCTGTATGCTGCCTGTCTTTTGGTGTATCTGTTAGCTTTTTCCCAACATAATACTTTTATCAATTACTTGAGTTTCATGCAATGTATCTCAATCACACCCCTTTCCCATTCCTCCTGGGTTCACCCTCTCACCGCTGTGACCTCAAAAAACAAACCAACAACCAAAAAAAAAAAAAAAAAAACCAACCAAACAAAAAAAAAACCACTACAAGATGAAAAAGGAAAAAGAAAAAAAAATAAGTCAAGTCTGTGGTGGGAGCATGGATCACAGGCATAACCATGTTCTTATTGGTGGCAGACAGCTCAGATAATGAACATACAGCTGCTCCATATTATCCTAATGTCAAGCATGACAAACTTCAACCCTAGGTTGGGCCTCACTGCCCAAACATGTAGGGACCCAGATAGCACACCAGCACCTGCATATCACATAGGCACCTGGGTAGCCCTTCATCACTTAGGCATCCTACAGGCACCTGGAATTCATTCAGCCTTCCAGACATCACACAGGAACCCAGACATCCTGTAGGCCTCTGGACCTCCCACTGGCACCATAGCATCCCACAGGTACTATGACATCCTACAGTCACCCAACTATCTTGCAGGCATGTGGTCATTGCACAGGCACCCAGCCATTCCTCAGGCACCATGGCATCCCTCAGGCATCATAGTATTCCGCAGGCACTCAGACATCCCACAGGCACCTGGTCATCAGGCAGGCACCTGGATTTCACACAGGCATCCTGACATCCTGCAGTCACCATGGCATCCTGCAGTGTATCTGTTAATATTTATCTACTCAAATTTTTTATAAGACTGAAAAGTAACTTCTTTCAAATTATGTAATTTAGGCTACTGAGGGCAAGTTCTCATGACTTTTGTTACATAAAAATTTTAATTTCCTCTATAGATTTGAACTGTAGGTTTTTTTTAACTTTATTAAATTTTAACTTGGCTTGAAAATTAATGAATTTCATCACAGCATGTCCTTATGTATACGCCTTTACACTATGTCCTCACTCATTCTTCTTTCCATACAGTCTCTTTCCATAGAAATCACACCCTTATGGATTTTCTGCTTTTTTATGCTTCAAGCCATGGCCATTTATTTAATATCAGGTAATAATAAAGAGTACAATAATTGAATTATTATCTAAACTACATTAGATAACTTTTTAGGGTTTCCCTAAGGACTAAGAACCCCATTTTAAGTATTAATCTCATATTACATTAACAGATATTTAAAAGCAATCACTGTTCAACATGCAATTGATGTTTAGTTCTCAGAGATGAGAAGTCCATTGTTTTTCATTCCGGGCAAAGAAAAGTGTGATTATGCGAATTCTACTACTTTATATTTTCCACGCCTGTTAAAATTTCTTCCCATTATCCACTTTATAGATCATAACCTATAAACAAACACATATAAACACATAGAAAGGGGGGGATAAATTTAAATCTAGGTTTCACATTTGATGGAGAACATGCAGTACTTGTTTGAGTCTGGCTAATTTTGCTTGATACAGTGATACTCAGTTGCATCAATCCACCTACAAATTTTATGACTTAATTTTTTTTTCATACTTCATGATGTTTCATTGTTGTCATGTTCCAGATTTCTCTATCCATGCAGTTATTGGTGAGCATCTAAATTTATTAAAAAAAAACTTTTCTAGCTTCCTAGGAAGAGCCTTTACAATGTACTATCAGTATGAATAGATAGCTCTACACATGCCACGACTTAGAAGCCTACAAGGTATTTTATAATAGCAATTACTTTTGAGTAAAATGGCTGCATTCCCTTCTCTGCCAACAACAGAGAGCTCAGGTATTACTAGGCCATGCAGACATTATCATTATTATTGATGAAAGGCTTTTTGTCACCATTACAACAAAGAGGAGAAGGGGACAAAATGGCTGGTGAGCCAAAATTCCATGGCCAGGGAGCCTGGAACCTTATCATGCAGACTTCATCCATGTTACCAGGGTATTGGGGCTCACAGCACTACCTATTTAAAATAATGTAGCAATAAGCATGAAAACTCATGTATCTCTGTCATATGTTGAATTAGAACCCATTGGGTATAACCAATCATGATATATTTGAGTCACATAATATTTTTGGTTAATTTCGATTGTCAACTGAATGTGTTTCTTAGGATGTTTCCATAAAGGTATGTGTGTGTGTGTGTGTGTGTGTGTGTGTGTGTGTGTGTGTGTACACATACATACATATACATATATATAGTTTCTAAAGTAGCAGGTTTCTATGTGAATTTTTCAAATATCCTTAGGGTTAAGTACCCCTTCCCATACTTTCTCCTCTATCCTGTCCTCCTAGTTCCTCCCCCATTTAACCATGCCTGTTCTATTTTTGCCTATTACCCTATTCTACTCACATGGCCTACATCTTGACCCTCTGCTCTTGACACCTCTCCCCGTGGTCTCTTACTAATATCCTGACTTCTACAGATATTTCCATTTAAAACCCGTATCTATGAGAGAAAGCATACTGTATTCCTATTTATGGGTCTGGGCTATCTCACTCAGAATGATTATTGTCAGCTCCATCAATTTACCTGTGAATTTCAGAATATCATTTTTCTTTGTAAGCTGAATAGAATCCCATTGTGTGGTTAATGTGCCACATTCCATTATACAGTCATCAGTTGATGGAAATTTAGGCTGTTTTCATTTCCTGGCTATTGTGAACAGTGCAGCAATGAATATGGATGAGCGAGTACCTCTATAGTAGGACATAGACAGAACCTTTGGGGAATAAACCCAGGAGTGGTATGGATGGGCCTATGCTAGTTTTATTCTCTAGCTTTTAAGGAACCTCCACACTGATTTACATTGTGGCTCTACTATTTTGCATTTCTACAAACAATGAAAAAAATGTTTCCCTTGCTTCACATCCGTACAAGAATTTGTTTGCCTTAAAAAACTCTTAGCCATTCTAAGGTATGATAACAGTTTTAATTTACATTTTCTTGATGGCCAAGGATGTTGAACATTGAAAAAATATATATGTTGCAGTTATTTGAATTTCTTCTTTTGAGAACTCTCTGTTTAGTTCAATTATTTTCTGACCTTTTCATCCACATTGCTGGTATTCGGACTCATTTACCAATGTTTGTATTCTGTGTTTATGACTTCCCTCTCTAGTTCTTGGGTTGAGTTTACCTGCTTGTTTGTATCTGCAGTTCTGATCTGCATTCATTTTTCTAAAGCTTATGAAATTTTTACTTGGCATTTTATCTACTTCAGTTTCTTTGAATTCTGTAGTTGAGAAGTTACAGAGTTTTGGAACGGTCATAAGACCTTGCCTTTTCCTGTTTCTTCTGGTCTGTGTTATGATTTGCACATTATTCAAGACAGCTTCTAGATGGTGGTAGATAGGATTTCCTTACTGAAGAGGCTATTCTTGCATATAAATACTCAGTATCACTTAGTGAGGATAGAAGAATCTACTGTAACAACATCAAATCATACAAGCTATAGAAATATACCTAAATGAATTTCATCCTACTAATATAGAGTGAGTGAAAGTAGTACAAGGTGAGATATTGGAAGGAGGAAAGGAAAACAGAAACAGAGAAGAAGCTGGGTTCAATTAAAAAAAAAAGGGCAAATGGCATTGGTCAATAGAGAGGAATGTGATAGTAGAGAAATGAGCAAGAAATTAAAAAATTCAATGTAATAGACAAGCTGGAAACTGATAATGCACACCTTTAATTCCAGCACTCAGGAGGCAGAAGCAGGTGGATCTCTGTGAGTTCGAGGCTAGCCTGGTTTACAGAGTGAGTTCCAGGACAGTCAGAATTATAACATAGAAACCCTGTCTTGATAAACCAAGGAAAAAAAGGATAATCGGAGAAATTTCTTAAATAAAGAAGTTCAGAAACAAGAAATAAGCTTATATAAATATGAGAAAGGGAATAAAAAGTAGAAACATCAGAATCAAATTAAAAAATATGGTAATATAAAATACGATTAAATGTAGAGAAGGTATAAAAAGAAAAAAAAACACAGAGCAAAAAAGAAAAAGAAAAAGAAACTTAGGGGGAAAAACAAAGTATTGTCCTAAAATGAAAAAAAGAAGCATAAAAAAACTTAGGTGAATGTGTAAAATATGAATAAAAAATAAAAATCAATTTAAAAATTGTAAAGGCCACTTCTGATAGAGGTCTAATATCCAAAATATACAAAGAACGCAGGAAACTAGACATCAACAAAACAAATAATCCAATTTAAAAATGGGACACAGATCTAAACAAAGAATTCTCAAAAGAGGAATCTCAAATGGTGAGAAACACTTAAAGAAATGTTCAACATCCTTAGCCATTAGGGAAATGCAAATCAAAACTACTCTGAGATTCCATCTCAAATGGTTTTCAAATGGTAGCTCATGATGGCAAAGATGTAGAGCAAGGGGAACACTCCTTCATTGCTCGTGGGAATGAAAACTTATACAACTAATATGGAAATCAATATGGCAATTCCTTAGGAAATTGGAAATCAACCTATGTTGTAATACACCTATTGGGCAGTTCACTAAGGAAGACACAGGCATTATCATAGGTGCAAAACCTGCCAGATCTCAGCAGAGGGTACCACCATTATGGCAAGTGCTATACTCAACAGTGGAACCCCAAGAATCTGAGCTCAGGTGTTTTTATTGATTCAGAACTCCTCAGGTGTTCTACTGATAGCACATGCAGATCCTGAGCAATCAAATATCCCCCATATAAATCAAATACCTGCAGACAATACAAAATGCCAATGCCTATGCAACCCTTCACCAAACAGTGCACAAAACAGCATTTTAAACACAACTAAAAATAAACTACAACTGTGCGTACCCAAAGGATGTTCTATCCTACCACCAGGACATTGCTCAACTGTGTTCATAATGGCTTTATTCATAATAGCCAGAAACCAGGAACAACCTAGATGCCCCTTGACTGAGGAATGGATAAAGAAAATGTACATACACATAATGGAGTATTAGTTAGCTGTTTTTAAAAAATGACATCATGAAATTAGCAGGCAAATGGACAGAACTAGAAAAAGTTATCCTGAGTGAGGTAACCCAAATGCAGAACCACAAACTTGATATGTTCTCAAATATAAGCTGTTAAATAAAAGATAATCATATAAAATCCACAGATCCAGAAATACTATGCAACAAAGAAGGTCCCAATAGGGACAGATGGATCTCCCTCAGAAGGGGAAATAAAACAAACATCTCAGAACAGCTGGGGGAGAATGGGAATGGGAGCAGGAGGGATCAGGTAGTAGGAGAAGGATGGAGGAAGAGAATATAGAGAGACAACTGAAATTGGAGAACATTTAAGGGATGATCTTGAGACCTAGTGCAATGGAAACTCCCTGAAATCTATGAGGGTGATACCATCAGGGACCCATAGTAAAGGGGGATAAGGAGTCTGATTAAGGCATCCCTGTAACCAGGCAAGGCTTCCAGGGGTAGGACTGTGACATTATCCCAGCCACAAACCTTCGATCTATAACCATCTTACTGGCAGCAGCTGCTGGGGCAATGGAAGGGCAGAATCCCATGTCATGGAAGGGAGCCCATGGTTTACACTGCAGGGCTGGCCAGGGACAACCAGAGACCAGATAGCCCAGATATGGTTCCTAATGATAATCAGCTTTGCTCATAGATAGGTTCCTCACCCAACCATAATCAGAGAGGCTTCCTCTGGTAGCTGATGGGAGCCATCAGAGGTCCAGGGCCAAACATCATGTGAAGTTTGGGAAGCCCTGTGGAAGAAAGGGAGGAGGGACTGTGAGGACTAGAGGGTCAAAGACATCAGGAGAACAAGCCCTATGGAGTCAACTGACCAGGACCCTGAGGGACTCACAGAGACTGAAGTAACAGACAATGAGCTTGCATGCCCCCCTACATATACCATATGGTTGGTCTAGCTTGTTCTTATAGAACTCCTAAAAGTTGGAGTGCAGTGGTTCTCTGACCCTTTTACCTGCCCTTGGGACCCTTTGCCTCCTGCTGGGTTGCCTAGTCCATCCTTGTTGTAGGGGCTCATGCTCTGCCTTGTTCCATCTTGATGTGTCCTATTGAGAGTGGTAACCCTAGCAGGCCAGCTCTTTTCTGATGGGAAGGGGCAGGTGATGGGATGGGAGAGATGGGTCTTTTGGAAGAAAGAAGAGGGGAGTTGGGGGGAATGAAGGGAGAGGAGGATAGGAGTTGGGATGTATTATACGAGAAAAGAAAAAATAAATTATAATAAAGATCTTGCTAAACCTGTAGAAAACAAACAGGGGAAAGCAAAGGATGAGGTACAGTGGCTTCCATCTGAGTTCTTCTAAGTCCGAGCCTAACTGTTACATGCAGGCAGCAAGGGTCCTGCAAACTTGTGGGCTCTTGTCTTCTCTGGTTTTACATCTCAGCTTTTTCTGAGTCTGTACTAGACATGTGCTTGATGTCAGCCAGAGCTGTCTTCAGATCTAGTACTTTCCCTTCTTTGTATACCAGGGACTTCTGCTGCAGGTTGGAAAGATCTCCAGGTCGCGCCTGCTGGAGGAGGTAATGTTTAAGCTGGTGGGTGTCTCCCAAGCATGTTGAGAATATGAGAGGAGAGAACAGCACTGAGGTGGATACAAGCACAGGCCTGACAGTGTGCTTCTAGTACCTCCTGCATATCCATCACCCGCTGGGAGGATGGGAATGTGTATGCCTTGTACTCCCCTCGACTTCAGAGTTCGTTGCCCTGTAGCTGTAAACGCTAGGTGGCTCCAGGATCTGATCCATTCACTGGCCTCAGGCTTGGTGTTAACAAGCTCTAGGGTAATCCTCAGTTGATTATACTCAGGACCACAGTAGGCTTAGAACTTCATATGCGCATTCCAGCTTGATTCAACTAAAGAGGAAATTAAAGAAAACACCTAACACTGACCTCTCACTTCTATAGACATACACACCCAAGTGAACATGCATCCACACATGTGTACATATGAACAAGCAAGAAACAAGCATAAAAATGAAATGGTGTGACATTTTCGGGAAACTTATGCCCAGATCATTTGCCTATTCTATAGTAAGTCCTCTGCTCTCCAGGACTGCCTCTCTCTGCCTTCCTTACCCAGAAACTGTGCTGTGGCAAGCCAAACTGTGGCTTTTTGCCTGTGGACATTTCCTGATTGCAGGCCTACAGTAGCTGTTTTATATACTAGATTCTCTCTCAAAATGGTGCCTGGCCACTGGCCTCTGAATAATGTAGAGAAACAAAATGGATTTCTCCCCACTGCTGACCTGCCCACAGAATGAATCACTGTCTTATCAAAATTTCAACTGGAATTTTTAATGCTCTTGATTTGAGGCAGCTGCTCAGCTCAGTGGCCACTATCTCTGCCTGGCCTTCCTTTCGGTGCACTATAGTCAGAAACTTCGAGTTAATTGTACTCTTCTTTCTGCTTGTAGCAAGAGTCTCTGATGTCAGTTACACTACGATAGCCCTTGTTTGAACTTTAACACACTTAGGAGTCAGGACAATTTATTTTGTTATACATAGTTTTACTCTAAAAATATTTTCCACTAAGAAGCAAGACCTAAGAGATTTTTTTCTTTTTTTTTTTTTTTTTTTTTTGCAGGGCATGGGGGGGCTCAGAGATTAAGAGCACTGCCTGCTCTTCCAGAGGACCTGAGTTCAATTCCCAGCACTCACATGGCATCTCACAACAGTCTGTCATTCCAGTTCCAGGAGACCTGACACTCTCACATAGACATACATGCAGGCAAAATGCCAATGCACTTAGAAAACAAAACAAAACAACAAAAAAACTACTGGGTTGCCTAGTCCATGCTTGAAGTAGGAAATAGTACCTGAGCCTGTTCTATCTTGGGCCATGCTTGAGCAGTAACTCCTGGGAGGACTGCTTTTTTGGGCGGGGAAGATGGGTTGGGAGTGGGAGGATGGGGGGATACGTTTGGGGGAGAGGGGAGGACAGGGAACGCTGGGAGGAGTGGTGGGAGGGGAGGTTGGTTGTTGGTTGCATTCTATGTGAGAAGAAAAAGAAAGAAAAAGAAAAAAATAGAAAAAGAATTTCTTTTTGTTGCTACCCCACTGAACCTCATGTCTTAACAGACCCCCCTATAGATATACTTTAGTTACATAAATATAGAGAGCATAATAAGAAAAGGATGATACGAATCTCTTTAAAAAGTGATTTTTGACAAAAAATGGAGATGTTCTCAGATGATGTGAATAGGGAACTTGAGGACTCTGTGGCAGATGATCAGAGGGCTGTAGCTGTCTCTCTGGGATTACAAGACAGCCGGCCTTGGAAAGGTCATTGATAGTAAGTGGAAGGTTTGTACTCCTTCTATTTGATGCAGACTCCTGAGGATAAGATAGACAGCCATTCTTTCATTTTTTTTCCCCCGAGAGTCTTGCTGCTTCACATGGTTATTCTCCAGGACTTCAGTATTGAAAAATATTTTACATTTTATCTAAAGTCCTTTCTTGCCATCTTTTTTGACAATTTATAAAATAGATGTATTTTTTTACTTATTATTTAGTAGTTTTCTCTGTACGCTGTGTCACATTTCTGCAAACAGCGGGTTAAAACAGCACAAATACCATTATCATTTAATGGCTATGTGGACTGGTTCCAGCTCCACACTGGCATCGAATGCAGCTGATGTGCAAACCCTTCAGTGTTGGGGCTGAGAAGGGGACTCAGTTGCCACACAAGCGTGAGGACCTAAGTTCAATAAATAGGGTCACCAGGGAAGATATCACTACAGAAATCTCAGTCCCACTCCTCTCTTTCCACACCTTCATGAGTACAATGAGAGTTGGCATAGTAAAAAGCTCTATGCATTCATGTTTGGCACACATGTGCAGGCTATGTTCCAAGGTGCTAGACTCAGCAGGCTGGGTGTAGGATATTTATTTAGGAATGCTCTTGGGACAAACATAGGTAGAAAGAAAAAGAAAAAAAAGTAGAATGTAGCCAGAGAGAAAAGACGAGCTGTTACACAGTCCCCTTTGCAGTGAAGCACCTCTGCCACTTGAGGGAAGAAAGCAAAGATGGGGAATTACCAAGCTGTTCTGAACAGGGATAAGAAGGGTAGGCACTGAACATAGTAATTAGAACTCAGAAGCTGGGGTAAGAAGTTTCCTGTCTCTGATGGAAGATCTGAGTAGTGTACCACAGCATCCACCAAAACGTTAGAGAGAAGGGTGAGCAATACAGACTCAAGAGGAACACAAAACTGCTTAAATTCAATTCACACAGCTGTAATTGCTGTGTTCAATGCATTATGTGTGTGTGTGTCCGGAGGGATATGGGCAAAAGCCAAAATTCCAAAATGATGGCATCTTGCCTTTATGCAGAGCAACCAACAAGACATGGGTAGAGAATTAAGACAAAGGTCAGATACCACACTGAAGAACAGAGTGTGCTAAGTGGCATTCAAATTGTAAAGCCATCTGAGAGAGTCCCGAAAAGGAGGTCACATGGAAAGGCGCATCCGGGGATGACTTTGGGAAGTAGGAAGCATAAAGATAGGGTTCTCGGTCTATTTTTATAATTATATAACAAAATAGCTGAGACCAGATTAGGATATCCATAAAAAAAAAAGAGGTTTATTTGGCTTACAGTTCTAGAGGCTGGGAGCCTATGAGCATGTAGCCAGCACCTGCTTGACATCTAGTGAGGGCTTTCCTGCTGCATCACAGCCTGGCTGGCAGAGGTCAAAGCACACTAATTCCACCAAAGGAGCTGATCTCCATGACCTCATTTAAGCTAAATTACCTCCCACAGGCCTCGCCTTTGATTACCATTAACATGTGGATTTGGGGATTCAGTTTCAAAACATGATCATTTGGGAGAAGACATTCAAGCCTTAGCTGATTTAGGCACTGAAAGAAGGGCATGAATTTCCTGACATAGGAAATAAAGTAAGTTTCCAATGGGCTGTTAAGGACTCTTACTTACCAACAACTTAAGAAATTCACTTTGAAGTAAACAGTGAATGCAGTTTTCATAGAGGGCATTTTTGCCACTCTTTGATATCTATTGATAATAAAATAAAAGAAATGTCTGATCCCACAACATCTCTTCTCCGTCATTTATGGAGAAGGAAATCCTGAGACTTCAACAGAGCAGAAATAGCTTCTGCCCAATTGAGATTGGCAAGGCTAGAAATAACAGCATATAGTATGTCCATAAACTAGCATTCCCACATGGTGGGCAACTGGACCCATAGGTTGTAGAAAGCAGAGATAAGTCTCTTTACCCCTGTGAGTCTGTATTCCATCCATTCCTAGCTGAGCACTAGGTGACAGTCAAAAGATAGATGCCTCCCATCAGTTATTGGCTGTGCTCTGAGAATCGGTCACCATCACCTCTAGCTCTCTTCCACCTGCCTTTGTTTGTGCTGTACAAAAATAATCACATCTTATGAATATGTAGTTCTACAAGTCAATTGCTGTTAGGCCACAGTGTTTACCATGCTCTTGCTGAATGTACTCACATACTCTCCAGAAGTTTGTTTTGCTTAACACTGTCATGCTGACTAAAGTATAAATTCCTTTACAGTCAAGACATATCTCTGAATCTTCCACAGGATCATGCCTTAGCAGATTTGGATTTGCTGGAAACTCCTGTAAACAGAACATGGCCAGATTTGCCACAGGGATGCATAAGATGATGTCCTATTAAATACACCAGGGTCAGGCAGTGGCTGCCACCTACACACCAGGCTATCATTGCTACTTTTTAGATGATACATCCTGCAGTGATTACATTCGCCCTGACAGTGGCTGGGAAGGCTGGTGACATTGAGGCTGCTGATGCAGTCTAAACCCTGAACCCAATGGCGAGCACAAAAGCAGTGTTTGGAGTTCAAGAGCATGGTCTGAAGCGGACTTTTCTTAAGCTGCCTGCACTGTGATGATGTAACCGTTTTCCAACAAAACCTTAAGTAATTAAAGTGAAATTTAGATTCTGGCTTACTTTGAATGGGGGAATCTTAGAAACATTTAACTCTTAATATGAAAATAGAAGAGAAGACCCACTGGACTTGAATCACATTGGGGTTTTATCTTTTGTAGTAGTTTCAGGCACACACACAATAATACCTTGAAGTTGGTTCTGTCCTAACTTTTTCTAGAACCTCTTAAAAAGTTGGGAAGATGTGTTGTGATATATTTCGAGGGATAACTAGACTTCAATGCATGTACTCAGTATGCCAACCTTTATGTTTTTCATTTTTTGTCTTTTTTGTTTCACTTTCTTTAAAGTATCATTGTCTATGTATGTGTGTTTTGCCTGCATGTATATTGTGCCTCACGTGCTTGGCTGGTGTATGTAGGGACTAAAAGAGTGTATCAGATCCTTTGGAAGTAAAGTTACATACAGTTGTTGACCTTCATGTGGGTTCTGGGAATCAAACCCAGGTCCTCTGGAAGAACAGCCAATGCTCTTAATCTCTGAACTACCTCTCCAGAACCCCTCCATTTGCTTTTTAAAATATCTTTTTGTATCAATTGCCATAGAGCCATTTCTGATAAGATTAGACAGGGAAAAAAGGGACCAAGAATCAGGAAACTAGGGTTAAGATTGATAGGTTTCTACATGGAATTAACTAATGACCTCTGGTTTCTATAGATCTCCTTTTGAAATAACCTGCTACAGCTCATCCTGGGCAGTGGTTCTAGGTTGTATAAGAAAGCAAGCTGAGCAAACTATACAGAGCAAGCCAGAAAGTAGCATTTCTCCATGGACTCTGCTTTAATTCCTGCCTTCAGCTTCCTTACTTGAGGTCTTCCAATACTTCCTTCCATGCTGGACCACAAGCTATAAACTGAAATAAACCCTTCCTTCCAAAGTGGTTTTGATCAGTGTTTGATGACAGCAATAGAGAAAGAAGCAAACTAAGTCATTCCTTAAGGATTCAGTCAGCAAGTCACAGGTATTTTGTGTCTGGATAAATGTGTATGTATGTGGGATGCACATCTGTGTGTATGTTGTATATGTGTGACAGCAGGGGTATGTAAGTGTGTGTGAGCTGAGAGGAAATTCTTGGGAGTCAGATCTCTTCTCCCAATTTGTGTGTTGTTAGGGTGTAACTCAGTTCAGCAAGGCTTGCATGGCAATGATTTGCTGAGCTATCCTGCTGGCCTGAGATTCACACTTTAATAGTGTTTGCTGGAGGAAGTCTGGCTTCCCACAGAAGTGTTCCAATTCAGCAGCCATTGAGGGGTACTGCTGCCTCTCAGCAACCACTTAACACTGGTTATGTTATGATTGGCTTTTGTGTGGAAATCCTATACAGTTTGGTGGCAATTTACTCCCCTAAAAACTTTAACATTTGTTTTAGATAGGAGTCTTAGAGTCTTGTCATCCTAGAAGAATTTGTGCTTTCAGTTTGGAGTTTATGAGTCATAAAAGACAAAATAAGATAAGATCACAGGCATAAATTCTCTACCCACACCTAACTCTAAGCAAGGCTGTAATGATTTTGTTTCCTTACCCGGCTTCTGCTGACTTCTCCCATAGACCACGCTTTCACAGGGTCTGTAGTCCTTTTCAATGATAAGGAACAGTTTTAATTCTGTTTTTAGACCCAGTCTTTGTTATTGGTCCTCAAATCTAATCCTCATTTGTATCAAGATTTTGGAAAACTTCAAGGTGTCAGCTTCCATCTTTACTGACATTTCTCTTCTTCTGGTTTATGGAGATTATGAAGACTACTCTTACTTTCCTTAGCAATGAATTAGGATTTTAAAAACTTGTTCTGAGCTGGGGCATTCATTCATGAGAGTTGTGAGAACAGGGAGATCTTAAGCAATCAAGCCTACTGACTTTCTGAACATCTTCAGTGACACTATTAAAATAATTTTATAATGAATCAATACATGACTATGAAGTTCATTTATAAAACCTACTAGAGACTGGATAACCATGAAATGCAGAGCTCTGGAAAACTCTCAGAAGAAGGGGGGGATGCCTTTGGGAACCAGAGAGGTCAGGTACATCAGAATTACAGGTCCCATGGAGTCAACGGACGAGTGCTCATGGGGTCCCTCAGAGCTTGAAGGAGACAGAAAACTTGAAGGGTTTCCTAGGTATGCTATGTGGGTGTCTGGCTTGGGGTTCCTGCAGAGAGCCTGCAGGCTACAGTGTGTGTGTGTGTTGAGGGGGGGAGTTCTATGACACTTTTGCCTGTCCAAGGGGCCTATTTTCTCCAGCCTGGTCCACCCTCAATCAATGTGGACACTGGTACCTGGGCCTTGTCCATTTTGTTGTGCCCTGTTTGAGCAGTGACCCTGGGGTGGGGATATGGGTGGATGGGGATGGGGAGGCTATATAAGAGGAGAAGAGGGAGGATAGGGGGAGCTGGGAGGAATGGAGGAAGGGTAGGAGGGGTATTGATATGTATTTTTATGAAAGAATAAAAAATTGAAATTAAAAAAAGGTGCTTATAGAGATGAGGAAACACACATATGTAACAGGTACACAGAGAAAAAGACCCCCAGGAAGCTAGGACAGGGCTGGGGAAGCTGAAAAATCCATTCTCTTTTTGAGGCCTGAGGTTTAAACACCTCTCAAGCATTTTCCTTCTCTAATTTAGGAATCGGTCAGTTGGAAGACAGATAGGACAATTGACTAGTCCACAGCTGATGTATGACATGTCATGAACCAGCTCACACTCATTGAGCCAATCCATCAGCAGAAGGCAGATGTAGGAGACAAAAGATGCTAGACTTTTGTCCCATGTCAAGAGGTGAAGGAAGAAGCTGGCCCATCATGGCCAGCTGCTCTTCTTATCTGTCTGCCTACCAGGGAGTCTGTTTAACTCCTGGTCCCTCATTACCACGAAGGCAAATTTGTTTTCATATGTTAAATTGTATCATGATGAAAAAAAAAGGAGAATATGACAAAATTCAAGTTAAACATGTCTCCATCCTGAAATAGGGAGAATGAGGTTACTAAACACCTGGCATATTAGAATAAGCCTCCTTCAGAAAAAAAATGCTTCCTCAGCCTCCAGAATGCTGAAATTACAAGTATACCACACCATTACAGGCTTTTGATTTTATTTTGGTGAGAGAGAAATTATCTTTCTCCAAACTTCAGTCATCTTCCTCTGTCTCCAGAAGTTATTTAAGTTGTTCGTTTTCAAGCTACTGGCATTCTTACTCTTATATAAATGGGTCACTGAGATGAATACTTGGCAGCAGACCAAAAACTGATGTCATTAGAATCTATCATATTTTTTTTTGTCTGCAAGTTTTATCTGGCTATACAAAAATGAGTCCATCTTCTGTATTACTGCAATGAAGTACACACATAGTTTAAACTTTTTGATGATCTCACAGACCCAATCAGCATATAAAAATCATTTGTTCAAATGAGCCATTTGAACCAATGAACCATTTGAACCATCATTAGAGCCAATAGTTTTTCCTCTGAGGCAGCATACACATCTTAGCATATGGCATCACAGACAAAATTTTTAGTATTAGGCTACCAAGTAGTAAGTAGTTTCTATGCACTAGACATTACATAAATCGATCAAGATGGATAACATTGTTCTTAATTTACAGGAAAGGAAACAGATGTCACACAGTGAGTAACAGTTGGAGCCTTCCTGTTGTTACCCTGCCTCTACTTGGCCATCAGAGAACTGAAGCATCACACTTGGTTTTGGATAAGAAATTTCAATTATAACAATAAGTATGCATCAAAAATAGGCTGATCTGTAAGAAATGTGTCTTAGTCATTATTCCACTGACGTGAAAGACACCATGACCAAGGCAACTCTTCTAAAAGAACTTAATTGAGGTTTGATTACAGTTTCAGAGGTTCAATCCATCACCATCATGGCAAGGAACATGGTGGCACACATGCAGATTTGGTGCTGGAGAAGAAGCTGAGAGTTTTACATATTGACCTGCTGGCCAAGAGAGATACTGTGCCTGGTGTGATCTTTGAAACCTCAAAACTCCCTCCCAGTGACACACTTCCTCCAACAAGGCCCCACCTCATAATCCTACAATCCTTTCAAACAGTTCCACTCACTCCCTGGTGACTTAGTATTCAAATGTATGAATCTATAGGGGCTATTCATCCAAACCACCACAAGCTGTTTAAAAATCTAACTTTTCCTTAACAAAGGGCCTGGAGGCAGCCTTAATGAGACGACACATCAGGAAAAGGTACCTGCAGTATTAACCTTATGATTCGAATTCAAGTCATGAACCCAAAAAAACCCATAGAACCCACATTAGAGAGAACCAACTTCTGAAATTTATTTTCTGACCTCTACATGTACACCATAGCTTGTGTGAGCAAATACACACAAATAATCACAGTAATAACTTTAAAACAAAGAAAAGACCCTGGGGAAGGAGAACTGGAAGAGACTGGAATTCTCCACTGAGCCTTGATGTTCACAGAACCTCCCACTTCTCTCAGCTTGGAGATGTGGCTTTTTCAAGCTCCCCATTCTTCTTCCTAGCAGGAAAAGCTTAGTTCAATAGCATTCAGGGAGCAGCCTCCTCCCACATAAAACTACCTGCCCCATCCCTGCATTAAGTTTGGAACCATGAAGACAGCCAAAACTCATCCTCTGACTTTGAGTTTCTTCTTCTGCTGTCCTTTCCACCAAGAAAAGGAACGTGGGAAACACATTATACATCGATGTGTAATAATTGCATTTGGAAGCCTCAGGCCTAGTCCTTCCCTGTTACTAATGACCGTCTGGTCCACAGTCCCCTCGCAGTACCCTGAGGGCTGCTTCTACATTGGGCAGACACCTCCACTCAGCTTCCTATCTCACTGGTTAGGAAAGTGTAGGTTGCCCTGTCTGCCACGGGTGAGGTGGGGGGGGGGCTCCCTGTCTGGAGCATCTTCATTCATCAAAGGACTTGAGTGACTGCTCTGTTGGTTTTTTTCTGATGAGCATCCAATTTTATAACCTGTGTATGTTTTTAACTAGGAAGGCCAGGGTAAAGTAAATATATATATACACACATACACATATACACACACATACATATATATGTATATATGTGTGTGTGTATATGTGTGTGTGTATATATATATATATATATATATATATATATATATATATATATATAATTTTATTTTTTTTAATTTGAAAAAAACCTGTTCCTATTTCAGGCTGTAACATGGGGGTCTTATGATATCTTTCCAAGTTTTTCCTTTTTACTGTCCTAACAACAAACACGGATACCATGTGTTATCTCTGTTCAATGTTTTTGTTTTGGAGATAACTATTTATAAACTGGGAAATTTTATCTAGTACTCTTTAGAAATGTGAGAATTAAAACTGCTAAAATAAGTTGACTCTGTAAAAAAGACAATCAAAACTACTTATTCCAACAGAGAAAATTTTAGCAATTCCATTTCTTGAGAATTCTTATGCTGTGGCAATGATATTGTGTCCTGGAACCTTCACATTTGGCTACATGTACTCTCCTAATTACTGTGTCAGCATGGGGCAGGAGAATGGACGAACAGACTCACCCATTGTCTTAGGGCTCCGGAAGTGACAGAGATGGAGTATGTGTCCAGTGCTTTGACATCGTGATAGATTTACCTTCTTGGTTCTAACTGTTGGTTAAATATTCTTTCTAGCATTTGGAAATCTCCATAGGGTCATGTGCTTATATCCTAAGTCAATACCATTGAAACTGTTTATAATGTACTCCCCAAGAAAAGTTTGGAAGTTTACATACTACTGCATATTTTTAAGTTAGTATCTAAAATTTGTCATAAATTTGAATTCTCTGATGGTGTGGTGTCTTGAGTATGGTAATTACTTTTGGAGGGAATTTTATACAAGAATAGTGTATTTATATCACTTCAACCCCTCCAACTCATTTGTTCCCTAAATCCATATCAAATTCATAACCTCATCTTTAATTAGCATTGTTTTACACACACACACACACACACCTTAGTTCATTTAACATTCTTTATATGTATAAATGTTTAGGGCTGATCACTTGGGACTGCTTATCCAATAGATGGTCTGAGCCTTGTGCCCTGGTGTTCTTTTTTCCAAAATTAGGTATGGTATCTGGCAAAGAATCTTTGCTGGTCCCCATCATGAAGTTTATAGCAGCATAGTATGACAAACGAGTGGTTCAGGTCCTACCCTTTCTTGTAATCTGGGTAAAACTGCCAATGTTGCCAATAGAACAGTGGGACGAACTGCTTCTCTAATAATCTTCTACCAGTACTCCTCTCAGGCCATCCAGTACCTCCAATGGTGGCTCAGAATATCCTCACCCACCAGAGCCAAATAGAAAGCTGGCTGCTATACTGCTACAAAAATTGGTGTGGATTGAATCTACCAACAGCAGAGAAGGGTGGCCTTTGCCTCTTTCTCAGGAATGTTGCTTCTTTGTTAACCAATCAGATATAGTAAAAGACAAGATCCCACAACTCCAGATGGATCTGCAAAAATGTAAAATATGTAAGGAACAGCTTGATACCTCTGGCTAGTGGATCATTAGTTCTCCAATATGGACTTGGATACTGTCCCTCTTACCCCTCTTCTTTTCCTTTTCCTAACACTACTAATTGCACCCTGTCTGATAACTAACTTCTTGTCTGGATTTCTTCAACAACAAATCCAAAATATGTTTAGCCAGACATTTAATCAGTTGTTATTACAGTATTATCAGCCTCTAGCTACAGAACCTGAGGCTTGCAACTCCTGATTATACCCTGACAGTAAAGATTAAGCTTACCCCAAGGACTTTGATGCCCCCGTTCAACAGATAGTAGTTCCCAAACCCTGATTATTTATCAATAGCAAACAAAAAAGGGGGAATGTAGGGTAAAAAGCAAGAGAAAATCATCCTGCCATGGCCTGACCCTGAGCCTGACACTTGGAAATCTCCACCCTTCAGACTTAGAAATCCCTACCACTGAGACAAATGTTTCCAGTCACATGCTATTTTCCACTAGCTAACTGAGCATACTCCAAAACACTATAAAAGTCCTCCCCTGTGCCTAGCCCTCTGCTTTTTCTCTTCCCACTCAGAAGCAGCTGCCATGCTCTCCTTCTCTCCAAGAAATCTCTTGTGTGAGGTTCGCTTAATGGTGTGACTTTCTGGTATTTCTTGGCTCCTGACTGCCAAGATAGCCAGGCTCCAACAACAAAAACAAACAAACAAACAAATAAACAAAAAAACAACCCCTCCACCAACAAGAAAAAGAAACAAAACCAAAAAACAAGTTTTCTTCTGTATCCAATTGAGGGCGACAGAAACAGTAATCTAGAGACATAAGCACAATCTGTAGAAGACAATTCAACAACAGGTCCATTCCATTTAACACAAGTGTGGCAGCAGCCTCCCTAACAGGGGCTTATGATTTTTGCCCTGTTTCACAGTACTAGATGTGAGTTCCCTCCATGAAGCAGCTACAAATCCAACCTGAAAGCAGTTAGCTTTATCATTGACAGTTGTGCCATTATTCTGGCAATCTTGCCTGGAATGTTGGAACTGTAAAATACAGGGATAGAGCCAAACAAGACTAGTGGTCACAGTTCTCCTGCAGCATCCCACATATTTCAGCACAGGTGTCTTAAAAAAATGCATTTTCAGCAATATGAGGTTACCATTTAATTTAGCATATAACCAATAGCAGTGGCAATGGTTTTCATAGTTTTTCTGGATTGGGAACCTTCTTGGTCAATTACTCTTGGAAAGATAACCTATGTCTGACACCAGGATCTTCATGTAACAACCCTCTCACTTCTGAGAATGACTTTTCCTGCTCATACGGAGTTCCTTCACTTAAGATCCTTAACTGTTGCCTTTTATGTAAAACACTCACTTGACTGCACTATGTAACATGTTTCTTCAGAGTGTGGAAAGAATCTCTGAAGGCTTACCATCATCCATTGCAAGTAAATTCAGTTGGTCTTGATCAATTAAGGAGATGCTAGAGATGAAACATTAAGAAGGTCCAATATAGTATGAAACTTCTTACTACTTCTATCAGTTGTTTCATACCAATATGCAATACAGTGGAGTATATGAAAGGCGTCATCTCTGACAACCATCTATAATCCACAGATATTCCCGCCAGCGGACTGGCCTCCTAATGTGAGTTCTGCTTCAGTCACAGGGCTGCTGTGATGTTCATTCCAGCCCAGCCCTTGGGCCCAATCTGGGATGAACAGCACAAATCAGCCCTACTGAGACCATCAGGGTAGTGAATTACCTATCTTTCTTGAAACAAATGTTTCATAACATAGAACAGTACAAAAGAAATCATTCCTTGATGGACTCTGTCATCAAAGTATTATGGGCATTTGGTTATTGCTAGTTGAAATTGTGAATATGAGGAACTAGGTGACTGTGTGTGTGTGTGTGTATGTGTGTGTGTGTGTGTGTGTGTTGGAAGTTGTGTTACTGAGGGAATTAAGAAGAAAACAGGCAATATTTGATGCCTTGCTTGCCAGACCTGATAGGATTATGTTCACAGGAGAGTTAAGATTAAGAGGCTGATTCAGCAAGGACCTTAGGATGTGCATGGGAGTTTAGTGGTTTTGCTGAGATATTTCGTGGATGTGATGTCAGTGGGACAGGAAATGGCTGCTAAATCATAGACTTCCCTTCATTTTTATTAAGTAATTAGTTAATTTATTATTTATAGTCTTCAGCTCTGAAGACTATATATCTTCTATAACTTCTCCCTTGTTTGCCTCCTCCTCATTCTCAGAGTTCCCCCACGGGTCCAACGTTTCCGGTTCTGAGAAAGGTCATTTAGCACACATCCAGCTTATACTCTTCTCCCTTGCATCCTGCCCGCTGTAAAACATAGCAAGCCAATATCCATTTCACCTTCCACTTTTTGTTCACTTTCCCTGTCAAGGCAGAGGCAATGTGGGGGCAACCAGTGGCATCTTTTTCCTGTTGTGATTCTTCCCTTGTTTATCATGTTCTTTCTAGGAAGACACTGAGCCCTGTGATATGTCATATCACCCACAAATGCCACACATTTTATGTTGCATCCTGCTTACTATTTAATTCCACATGTGCTGCTTTCAGGTATTTCTCTACGTTCCTTAATCTATCGACTATTTGGGGAACATCACTATACTTAAAAGATGGACTCCACTCATCAAGGGGGGCACCATTCCTGATTGTTTCTCCTGTTTTGTTGTTGTTGTTGTTTTGTCAACTTGTGGTAGCTATAATTATCTGAGAAAAGGGAGTCACAATTGAGAAAAGGCCTTCATAAAATTGCCTGTGGGGGAATATGGATTATTTTCTTAATTAGTGATTAATGTAGGAAGGCACAGTCCACTGTAGGTAGTGCTGCTCCTGGGTTAATGGTCCTGGGTACCATAAGAAAGCAGGCAGAACAAGTCACGAGGAGCAAGCTAGTAAGCAGCAAGCACCACTCCATAGCCTTTGCTTCAGTTTCTGCCCCCAGGTTCCTGCCTTGAGCTCCTGCCCTGACTTGATAATGAATTGTTATGTGGAACTGCAAGATGAAATAAACCCTCTCCTTCACAAATTGATTGTTCTTTATGTTTTATCATAGCAACAGAAACCTAAGAAAGATAATACCACACAGAAGATCATCATTTCAAGATTCCTTCCAAAGAAATATCACTCATATAACTTTCTCTTGATTTTATGACATATCACCCATCTCAGGAAGCATGCAACCACCACTACTGCAAGAATTCATACCATCCCACAGCAAATGGAGAAAGATGGCCATATGGGGATTGCCCAAGGGATGCCCTGATCTCCTTAGTTGCATGTCTCAGCATCTATTGCAGGGGACATGCTCCACTCTTTCACAATTCACATTCAGTACTATTTGTCCTTTTTCTGGTGCCTATTGTGTCATGTAACATTTTCTGGGAGGAACTGAACAAATGTCAACTCACTCCAGATAGAAACCTAAAGATGGTCACTGAAGTCTAATCTGGAAAAGCTATGATTTCATTGTAGTTACTTACAGGAGTATGTGAACAGGATTACTTTCAGGAACGTGGGTGACAAAGGCAGTCACATCACTAAAAATCCCATCACAGAATGAGTGATGACTCATGAAAGCTGCATCCATGGAGCTCTCTGCATAGCTAGCCTGCAGCTCAGCTTGCTGGTCAGGGGGTCTTTCTAC
The DNA here is from genome assembly GCA_026225945.1 of Cricetomys ansorgei. Classification (NCBI taxonomy): domain Eukaryota; kingdom Metazoa; phylum Chordata; class Mammalia; order Rodentia; family Nesomyidae; genus Cricetomys; species Cricetomys ansorgei. The sequence continues at coordinate 11,421,532 of JAMJFZ010000239.1, read as the reverse complement.
CCAGCGATCATTGCTGCTTACATAACCTTGGAGAAGAAGCCTTGTGAATTGTGTACATTTTGGGAACTTTCTAAGACTTGAGAGTTGTTTACTTTCCAACTCTTAAGGATACTCTTCTAGGAAGGAATGTTTCCATTTGGATGAAATCCCTACAAAAAATGCCCATGATTATGACATTTACATGACTGAAGATGTTGAATTCTAAGATCAGTAGATTCTACAGAGGCGCAAAGTTGTGCCTTGAAGTGCATTTGCTAGAGGTCAAGGCTGGTAGTTCTGTCTGCACAGCTGATGTTTGTACTCACTGATAGAGCTTCTTGGCCTCCCCCGCTCAGCAATGCAGTCTCGACCCAGGAGTGAAGCTATGCGGCATGACAGAATGACTTTCACCTGTAATAGAGGGCAGTATTGGACTCTTTTAAGAAGGTTGAAAATGAGTTAGCCCTTTTAAAACTCAAAAATATGTATCAACTATGAAATAATAAATAACAGTGGGACCGAGAGTCTTTTAGTCTCCAGAGCTTTCATGTTCCAGACTATTCTTTTTGTCCCAGAGACTTTTGTACTCTTAGGACACTATACCACATTGCCTCTAGGGAGACAAGCATGCCTTTGCCTAGTAAGTAAGAAAAAAGTACTTTGCCTGGGAAGGTGGAAAAGATTAATGACCCCATCGCTTGACTGCAGGAAAAGTATTTCAGGAAAGGGCACTATGCACGTTGGAGATTCCTTGTCCACAGAACCCTTTAATGGAATTTAACTTCATTCAGGATCTCAGTATTTTGCCCAAGATAGTTTAACTCATATTGTTCCTGCCTTAGCTTCCAGAATGCTGGGATTACAAGGGTATGCCACCAAGCCTGGCATTTACATCATTCACAAAGCGTGTTTGTATATCCAAAGTCAAAATGAATTCCAATTTAGAGATTGTGTCAGGAGAGTATGAGACAGGATATTTCTAAGTGTGCTTTATCAACAGAGCATGGATTATTGAATAGAATTTGGGAACTTTCAAAGCTGAGAGAAAGCTTTGGGGCAAAAGGAAACCCCAAAATGACATATATTAAACTTTCAGAAAGTTCTCATGAGAGTCCTATATCTGTTCCCATGCTTACTGAGAAACAAGATACAAAAACCACAGGCACTGTTTCATTAAGTTGAGCCTTTCTTTTGATTTGTTTTAATTTCATTTACTAAATTTCATTTAGACACTATGAAAGAAAAAAATATAGAAATTTGGAAAGTTCACTTGCATACAGTGTTGCATGTAGAGGATGCCACTATGAAGGAAAAGTCTCTAAATGATGCAGGCTATCACTGTTACTTTGTGCAGATTTACTATCAAATTTCTCCTTGAATAGACAGGAGGGGGGATTCTTGCTAGCATAAAGCACTGAGAAAAAGTTGAGTTGTTGAAGTGGCCTCGACGCTCTCTTTTATAACCTATGAGGGTGGATTTTAAAATAAGCCTTGAAGAGATTTATATGAATAAAACCATATTTGCATTGACTTCCTAGCCTCTTCTGTCTGCCTAAACGATAAAAATCAATTGCAAGATTTGTTTCACCCAATTGATACATTCATAACCAAAAGATGGCAAGGGGCTTATTTTATTAAATTAATATAAAATCATTCACTGAACAAGTTACACACAGAAACTAATTTTGTTCTGTGTGTAGAATAAATTACATTAAAATCATTCACAAGGATTCAGATAAAATGTGGGTAATATCAAAAGTTTCTCCATGTTGTTTGTCGATCTCATGTTGAAACCATGGCCTTGCACATGGTAGCCAAGTGCTTACCATCCAGCTATCCTTCTAGCCCATTGAAAACACAGAAGTATGGTAGTTTAATCAATTTAGCATATTATTATGAGCGTGTTTTCAGACATTGATTTTGTGTGTCACATATGTAGGAGTCAGAAAACCATTTGAGATGCTTCCTAATCTCCCTAGAAGACAAATATATCATCTTTAATTAGACACTGTGAACATGGTGTGCTCATGGCCTCACAAGGCACTGTGTTCAGCTATGGCATTTCTGAAAGATTTGTAACCTGTAATTTCACCTATAATGAAGTATGTAGAATTGGTTCTCTCTTACACGTGTGATCCCACCAACAAAAAATGTGCGAAGGTAATTAGGGCTTTAAAAACAAAATAAAAGCCTTACTGAGGCTACCTTCCCATCTCCTATTTGTTCTTCAACCCATGCGTTTTCATTTTCATATCTACAATTTACCTAAAATTGTCATATCAACAGTGATATCCTTGAAGTCATGTGTCTGACAACTAATTAAAAATGCTTTCCCTAGCTTAAACCTTCTTCTACCATGATGTTGGGCTGAACACTGTCAATTTTCATCAAATACATATCTGCAGTATATAAACTGAATGAGGAATAAAATTAAGCTATATTTTTAAAATTCTGTATATCTCAATCAAAAAGTAAAAGCCCAATTTTAAAAAATGAAAAGAATCCAAAATAAACCTTGATCCAAAGAAAAAGTATCAATAAATACAAGAAAAATGGTTTAGGCACCAAGGAGCTACAACCAAACCGACAGTGAAAAACTACCTTATCCTCCCAGTAGGATGGATATAACACAAATAAAAAAGACCATGATAAGGATCTCCAAGAATATTGAATAAGAAAAAAATCATTTATTGTCGATGTGAACAAAAACTGGTGGTCAGACTGGAAAATAACGATTATCGGAAGGTACAGCATTGGGTTTCCATTTATCTGGTAATCCAGTGCTGAGAATTGAAGGTGCATACCCAAGGGAATAAAGATGTGGACACACTAAGCCTGTACACATACTTTCAGAACACTGTTTTGCAAACTATACTTCATTTGGTCCTAATATATTCCCTCAGAAACAAAAGCTGACAAAGAGTTGCTACACAAAATGACCATGAGCTATATTTTAAACTGCATGACATGTATTTATAGTAAATCTACTTAAGAAGCTGTGGTAGGAGGTGCTTATCTGCAATTCTAGATTTCAAGAGACTGAGGAAGAAGGAGTCTCATGAGTTCAAGGCCAGCTAGGGATCCCACAGTGAATTCAACGGTAGCTGGACTATGTAGCAAGACTCTCTCTTAAGAAATATATATACAAGCTAAAAGAAACACGTCCTCTCCTTTACTCCACCTCCTTCAGGCCTTGTGCCCCTACTCTCCCCAGTGAGTCTTTGTTTTCTTCTTCATACAAATTACTTTGAAGTCTTACTTGACTAAAAAAATAAACATTAACCTTTCCCTGTGTGCAGGGCAGGAATTCAGGACCTGAGAATCAGGGTGGTCCTCATTCAATCTGTCTCCATCTACCAGCTGGGATTCAATTATCTGGAGACTGAACCAGGCTTAGAAAGTTCAAAATAACTGTGCACATGCCTGTCAAGTTAGACATGGCACATGGGCTTCTCCATGGGTGGCTTGCCTGTCTTTGTGACATGGTTACAGGCTGGGCCCAGTGCAGGTGAATTAAGAAAACCATGTTTCTGAAAAGTCTATAACTTTTTTAAAAAGTCTAATTATCTTTAAACTTGATTGTTGGTTTATAACATCAGGAACTTTATAGTTCTATGTAGGAAATAATTTTAATATGAGACAAAGAAAAAGAAGCCAAGCAACATTTAACCCACGTCAATTATCATAACTGAGGTGGAAAATTATGTGATCGAAAATGACTGTCATATCTTCTCAGGCAAACGGAGGCTGTGTTTTCTCTCCTCTCTCTTCTCATCACAGTGATATTAGTAGACTTTACTTCACTCTCTCTTGTACAATTTAGATTTTAAAAATTTAGTTTAACTCCTAGACTTCAGGCCCCCAACTTCATGTCCTTAGGTTGAGCTTTACCTTCCAACTTTGTCAAAAATCATGTTGAATCTGGATTGATTTTCTATAATAAAGAAATGTACTCTCCATGATGGAGCTCCTGCCTAAGTGTATGAGGTGCTTTCCTCCATGGTACACTTTCAGAGCGATGCAGAGAGAGTTTCAAAGAGGCTCATAAATGCCACTCTTTAAGGCCCTGCTCCTGAGATTTCCATCTGTTCCGGGGACCTGTGAGCAACCTATGTTCCCTGAGGAGTAACATGCAGAGACTCTACCTCCCTCCTGGTTGATTTGTTGTGAGAACTGAGGGGGTATTCAAAATGTTTCTTGCGTGCAATGAGTCATTGGCTGTGGGCTTAAAATGATGTTGAGCTCACCACTAGAAATAGGGCACCAACAGCCAGAAGATGCAAGAGTGAAATGAGATGAAGATATGGCTGAAAGCACGCCAGATATTGTGTCTGTCCATTTCACAAGGACATAATCAGATGCCTTTGCATTCTGACCCCCAGTTCCTCTTAGTTCTACACAGTTTTACACTTTTGATTCAGTCTGTTATTTACATCATCTACTTTCTCCTAGAACCAAGCTATGACACTTGTTACTAAAACAGAACAACTTTTACTTCCCCTCCTAGACTTAGAATTTATTTTTGGTCATATTGCCAATTAGTTTATTGACTAATCTACTACCTTGGAGCTCTTATGATACTTGATCAGAGCCAAAGAAGTCCTCAGCATGAGATGAGCAATATATTGTCTCTTGTATTGCACCATGACTGGTGTTTATTATAAAATAGGGGTTTACTATGTATCCCATGCCGTCCTTGAACTTATGACTTCCTTGCCTCATCCTCCCAAGTCTGGTATTATAGGTATGCACCACCACATTAGCTCACACCATAACTTGACAGCTTGTCTCTCTGCTCCTTCTCGTTTTCGTAAGATTACTATGGAGCTGCGTGATGAGAAATCCAGGATGTGTTTGTTGTGAGACAGGCAGTTGTGTTTCATGTCGTTTACTGTAATTTAGGAACAGAAAGAACTACCATTTTTCAAGAAGAAAGAAATTAAGTGTCAAAAGGTGATGGTTTTCTCCATATGCTCTGATGCTTTCTTTTTTCATCTTCTGTCAGGAAATAAACCTACGATGATTTGAGTGCAATAAAATGCACACTGAATTCTAATATCACAACTGAGTTGAAGAAAATGTCTTCCATTGTTTCCTAAGGAAAGGAAATGATCATAAAAGGAGACAATCATAATCTATTGTTCGTTCAGCTCATTGAACGGCCTCGATCACCAGCAGCTGTTGCGGGTTTAAATCAGCAGCGTAAGCCTGTCTCTCCTTTGTTGAATATAAAATCTAAAGCAGAGGAACACTGTGGTAACCACAATGATTTCAGAATACAAGTTCGGAATAAATAACTGCCGAACAGTCTATTCACATCCTATCAATAGACATAGCATGCTGGAGTTCCTCAGGCTCACCAATAAGATTCATTTAATACAGATTCCAGGGTTCTATACTAGCAGAACTTTTGAAATTAAAAAAAAAAAAACTAACTAAAAATTCTCTAGTGATATAGTCAGACTACTTACAGACACCAAAGTGACCAGTGAATTATCTATGGAAAAGATAATTTGGGCTAAACTTTAAGAGATGAAGATAATTTTGGCACAGTAACGAACAAAGTGCATTCTAGGTAAGGATGTTGAGAAGATGTTGATATATATATACAAACCACAGAGACAGATGAATGTCTAAGAGCAGGATAGCTGTCTGTTAGATGGGAGGAAATGAGCAGCCTAAACTGAGGCTGACCTTGCTGTCTATTCAGGGAAGTTTGAATGACTGAGGAATTTGGGTGAGACCCCTGTGAAGTTATTTTTTTAAACAGACACTTACATAATTTAATCTGGCATTTGAGGATGCCTATAATGAGCAAGAGACTACACATAGAAGGCCGTTACTGTAAGCCTGGTGATCAGGTACTTGGATTTGGCCTGAATGTATCCCTGAAAGCTTGTGTATTGGATCTTTGATCCTCACTATGAGATATTTAGAGATGGTGGGACTTTTAGGAGATGAAACCTAGGGAAGCTGATTTCAGTGATTGAAGATATCAAAGAAAGGGTTAATGACATTCTTATGAGACCCAAGTTAGGTTCCACAAGAGTGGGTTGTTATTGAAAGTGTGAGCCTGACACCTGAGTCCCTCTGATTAACTCTCTTGTCATGTTTTTCCATTTTACATACACCGCCACCATGAAACCATCATCATTGTCAAGCAGCCAAAGACCTTCAGCACGATAACAACCCTACTGTGTTTACGCCCTCAGGTATGAGGATACCTAACCAAATACTTCTTTATAAAGTATCTAGCCTCAAGTATTTTAATATTAGCAATAGAGAATGGATCAGTAATATTCCAGGTAACTTGGGAAATCAAGGACTAAGACAATAGACATGAAGAACCACAACAATGGCTTGTTACTAGTAAATATTTTCATTTCTTCTCACAATTTAAGTCATTAATCTAAATGTATAAAAGTAATTTATGGGCAGCTTCATGAACATATTCGAGGAGACTGCACCTAAAGTTGGTTTTGATCTGAGCACTAGCTATATATAATGTGGCATTTGATCTGCCACATGAGACCTTCCCTTGTTCTGTTTACCTGTCATTCCCCAGCTCCCCATCTTTGTAGGCAAGGATAGTTCATTTCCATTATCAGCCCTCTGCTCATGTACCATTGCTCCAGAAGAGACCCTGTACTCAGCTACAGAACTAAGGGATTTTCTTCTTAGCTCCAGTTTTTGTGATGATGCTTCTGTGTCACTGGTTTTTTAGTTTGTCTTTTTTGCTCTCTAAGAATTTAAGGGCCAAATCAATGATTGGTCTTTACTCTCTTGTTGAAAACTCCATTTGCGGCATCGATATCAAAGCCTGACACAACAAATTTAAAGTATTGTTAAATGAGTGTAAATCTTGTAATTCTTCCTCTATGGGATCCCTCTCAGTTGTAATTACTGTAATTGCATCCTCCTTGACTGTGCACTTTAAAGAGAATGAGAAAGAAAAACATGAGGAGGAAATTCTATTTTAGAGATTCTTTTCTACATACTCTGAACCTAAATACAATGGCTTGTGATTTATCAACTGAGTCAAGAAATGTCACAGTGGTTAAAATCTTGCCTCAAATTTGACAAAGAAATTAAAATGTCTGCTCTCAGCTATGTTTGTCATTGATTCTCCTACTAGACAGTGGTCAGATCACTGGCTGTATCATCATGCCAGGAGTTCATTGACTCTTCCTTTGAGCTCCACTTCCTTAACTGTGGAAAGTAGAATTTTGCTTTGAAATTTACTTTTCCTCTGAATGTAGTCTCTCTTGTCTGACCAGGATTCCCTGGCTGTTTCCTGGTGGTTGGACTTGACCGTCTACAGAGTAGAAAGAGAAGAGTGTGGAGGTGTAAGAAGAGAACAGGAAAAGTGTGAGTCTTAGCAGCTCAACCCTCTGGTGAAGCACACAGGGGACATTCACACAGTCTGGACATTGACAGCGTGATGCAAGGACATAGTTCAGCACTGTGCATGAGGTCTGAGCATGCCCTGAACGGGGCTTTTATCTAGTTAGTTAGGCAACTACTTGCTGTTCACATTTCTCATTCTCAATATTTGTGGGATTCTCTGACTTTAAATTGTAGAAATATTATCTTTTCTCATTCTTCTAAAAGAAAAATGCCAACAGAGTGCAGGGTTGTTTTAAAATGATGAGAAAGAATGATCGCTCTTCTGTGAGCTGTAGTCCTCGGCATCTCAAAACCCAGCAATAGACATTGGTTCTATCAGCAGAAAGGATTCTTAGAACATCCAATGAGTTTATATAAACTAAAAAGCCAGTAGTAGAATTCCTTAGTTAGGGCTTCTACTGCTGTGAATAAATACTATGACTAAAACCAACCTGGGAAGGAGAGGGTTAATTTCCTCTTACAACTCTAGGCCTTCATCCAGGGAAGCCATGGCAGGAACTTAAGGCAGGAGTTTGGAGGCAGGAACTGATGCCAAGGCTATGGAAGAATGCTGTTTACTTACTTGTTTCTCATGGCCTGGTCAGCTTGCCTTCTCTGGAATCTGTGACTAAAGCCCCAGGGGTGGCACTGCCTATAGTCAAGAGGATCCTACCACATCAACATTTAGGAAAATGCCCCCCAGGCTGGACCACAGACAAATCTGGAAGGGGCATGTTCTCAACCGGGTTTTTTTAGTTTTCTTTTTTTTTCTCCTGAATGACTTAGCTTATGTCAAGTTAAGATAAAATTAGCCAGCACATAGGCCCTTTAAATAACTCATTGTGTCTCTTATCTCATTTCTCAGCCAATCCAGAGTTCAATAATATTGAACACCCAACTAGTAACAGAAGAAACATTTACAGTAACTTTCAAGAGTTTTGTCTTAAAGTGGGATATAGTCACATGTCACGTATTTTGGGAAATAAAATTCCATATTCTCTATGCTCTCTTAGATTCTACACTACTAGAAGTCAGATTGCACACTTAAGGAAACAGAACAGGGAAATAAACGTGTGTGGCAAGTTTAGCTTTTGGTTCCCAGGGCACAGTTCAAAAACACGAGCTGAGATTTTATTTTTACTCTGTGACAATCTGGAAAGGTTTGCATATCCTCTCCTTCCAGAGTTAAAGAGGTTTTTAAAGTCATTCCTTAGGCAGTATAAAAGGAGGGTGTTTTAGGAAAAGAAGATAGGAAGAAACACTGGAACATTCTTCAGCAATGGCTAAACTGAATTCCCATCCGGAAATTTATATCCTCTTTTTGTGAGTTGTGAAACTCTCCCAGAGCTATGAAAACAATTTCAGAGCACAACAGGAACTCTAAATGCTTTTATTTATTTTTCATTACACTGAACAGCAGACACTCTTCACGAGTACAGAGGGTGGCTGATAGGTTGGGCTGCTTGTACTATAGCTTTTCAGGGTGATATAAAGTCAAGATTCAGAAGGGAGATGCTCTTGTAAATCTCATTGCCAGACATTCCTAATTTCTCTCGACTTAAGAGAAAAGAAGTTTTGTTTCCAAATATTTTTGCTACTTTCCATAGCTCTGCTGCCTGTGCAAAAGCCAGGAAAGACCACACATAGGTCAAGGCAAGGAAGGAATTGTATTTGTTCTCTCTCAAGGGATTACTCTGAATAGTTCAAATTTGCATTCCAAACCACTAATGCCCAGGCAGTAAAGTAAGTACCAAGTCCTGTTGTGGGTCCAAAAGGATTATACAAGCCTAATAAAATGAGTGCTAGCAACTCCAGCTAGAGCAAGCATTTAATAATTCTACAATTACAAATGCACAGAATAACCCATCTTCCCTAGAAACCAGCTAGCGAAAAGCTCACTTTTAAGATTCCTGATGAGCTATCTAATGCTACAGAGAAGGAGCTTTGCCTCAGGTATACAGCCTACATATCCCTACATTTAAAGGAAAGATAATATTTATATGCTCTCTCCATAATGATTACATGCTGAGAAAGTAATTGCCCTCACTTAATACTATGTATCAATGAATAAGGATGAGGTTGCTTTCAATTAAATGGATGCTGGCTTAGGAATGCTCCAACAGGCATACACAGATTGAGAAAGACAATGTTTTTTTTTAACAAGGAATATTTTCAAATCCAAGATTTTTGTGTTCATGGTAAGTAAAAGCAGGCAGCTTGGTGCTATCTTCTTGTCCTAACCTGTTTGTTATAAACCTAGTAAGGTAAGGTGGACCTTTCACTTAGAAGATTAACCTCCTCTATGCTGAACATGCTCTTTCATCTACCCTTTTTTCTAAATGTATTTTGATCTCTGGATCAGCCTACTACATATTTAAGAGGAGACTCAATTGTCCAGCAAGAATGCAAGAGCTAAATTCTTCACACTGCTGTTTGCATAGGTAAATTTCTACCCATGTGCTGTTCTATTTGTGAACATTTCTATCTCTCAAGGTAGTCAGGATTTTTCATATTTTTTGAAGACGACTCAGAACAGCTATGTATAAAGAAGGAAAATGCTTTCATGGAAAATATTTAGGGAGGTGAGATGGCTCTGTAGGTAAAAGGCACCTTAGGAAATTCTAACACCCCAGAATGCACATTGGAGGGGCGATCAATTCCCACAAGTTATCCTCTGACCTACTCATGAATGCAGTGGAACACATGCACACCCTCCACCATGTACTGGCAAATAAAGATGGAAAGTGTATATATTTGGTGAAGAACATTTTTTAAAAAATCAAATCCTTTGTAAGGATAAATCTTTGTAAGAAATTTAGATAATCACACTTGGCTTTATGCTTAACTTGGAAAGCGTTCTCTGGGTGAGACCACCAGGGAGAATGACTTCAGCCTGAACAGCTGTAGGGCAATATCAGAAGAATGTAGACTCAGTTTCTGCAAATACTATAAGAATCTGAGAATTACATTGATTGTAATGTGAAAAGAGATTTGTTTATATATGTCAAGGAACAGAGCCTGAACTATGGCTTAATTTACATTAATTACATAGTAAATAAGTCTTTCCAAGAGCTTCAGTCTATGCTTGCTGTGTTTATATTGTGTGTCCATCAAACAGAGAACACCAATGAAGAGGCCTGAATAAGGGAAGAAGATTCAGTGGACCTGTAGGAGTCAGAGGAAGATGGTCAATGAGATGGCCAAGTATGTTCACTGAGGAGACTCTAGTGCCGACTCCCAGATCTTTGTAAGAGGCTGAATAATAGGAGCGATGCAGACACTTGAAGATCAGCCATCTCAGGATTCCCACACTTGGAACTAGGTAAAGGGGGAGGCAGAATGGGAAGAAGTGCTGTCACAGACTAAAGGGAAGGTGGGTGTGACAGAAAAGAGAAGAAGAAAGAGAGCTAAAGGGTTGCTTTCTGGAGACATAAAATATCTAAAGTATTTTCAAATGTTTATTTTATACAGGATCTTGGAGTGTAACACAGTGGCAAAGGACATACTTACCATTTGCAAAGTTGCAAGTCCAATCTCCAAAATTAAAAAAAAAAAACTTATTATGTATAAACTAAAAATGACATAATAATAGCATTTATGACCCCTTAAAGTTGCGTTTAAAATTGAGATTTAACTGCTAAAATATTCTCCAACATTAATAAAAATCTTCATTTTTTTCTGAATGTATAATGTAAGTCTGCATGATACCTGTTTGTTACTAAGATAGCAACTATTTTCTTCAGAAAAGGAACAATAGGGAAAATCAGAGCCTTGTCTACCCACAATAAATAGAATGCAATAGTTGGTACATTTAGTTGCTAGTGCTGCCATTCCTATACTACTAGAAGGGATTTCGTTTTTGTTCCCCTAAGGGAAAACAGCTCTGCTAAACATCTAAGCTCTGAAAGAAGTGTGCTTCGGAGCCCCACCTTAAGTGATCACTCTACACACAAATTCACAAACTGCTACAAACTGCAGCTCCTATTTCCTCTGACTCACGTTCAGTGTAGCTACCAACCGGCAGGAAAATGCTGGCTCTCTCTGAGGGGAGGAGGGGCAAATTCTGTGTTCTCCCCCAACCATGTCGGGGCTCTATTTAAACCAATGAGAGTAATTAATGGAAGATAAATCTCACATTGTAGTGGAGAGAATTTTGTTCTTCAATGCAAGGATTCCAGCAGGACTATATGCATTATTTTGATTTTATGATCGACACGTAACAAGGGCACATATCTGTGGAGCGGGGGCTGTACTTCATGGGCGAGAGAAAGGGACTGTTCCTTGTAGCTCATTTAATACGGTAGGAAGGAATGTTAATAAATCAGTATCCCAGTGGTTCCACGTAGGAAAAAACATGAAATCCAGTCTGAATCTGGTGCAGTTCATTCAGCATGTAACTCCTTTGGTAGTCCTCCGGAATGTTACCATCTTCAACTTGAGCCTCTCCAGGGAGAGGGAGCCAGGCTCCTTCATGTCATCTGCTCTTTATTCAGCAGTTGGTTGTGTCTGCTGAAGAGACACCCTGAGGTTTCTGATTTATAAGGTGTGTTTATATTTGGCTCTGAAGTTAGCCGTGGGCGAGGCTCACTCAATGTTCTTCAGTCTTTCTTTGGCATGGAAAAATGAAAAACACATAATTATATTCATTTAGATAAATCCCCATTTTAAATGCAGGCACAATGTCCGTGGTACCCTCTCCGAGAAGTGCAGTGATAGAAATATGAACGATATATTTTTGTCTGATCATACATCACACAGCTATAAGCCCATGCAATAAAAAGGTTTATTCCCTCAGCATGTGGCTCACAGCTAGGAAGTGTAGACCTCCCAGCTGCCCGCTCTGTGGATACCTTCAACTTTGCACTCCGCTGGAGGAAAGAGACCCACCACATGGTTCCTAACAACACATTCAGAATGGAACTTTCCTCTAGGGTTTCTTAAACCAGCTCAGCTTGTGACTTGCCAACTCTCCCTTTAAGCCCTCAGATTGCAGCTGTGGCTGATTTGAGTGGGAATAGAGCTAAAGAAAGATATATATTAGGAGTGGCCTTCTGTCACAATTGCCAAGCAAGCTGAGTTCAGAACTTGCACACCTTTTTTACATTAAGAAAATTAGCTTGGCAGGAGTATATGGCCCATCTCAAAATCCCAGGAAGATAGAACTGGCATTTTTAATGAACCACAGGTCATGAATCAGCAGTTCACTGTGGCTATCTGTCAGCCCCAACTAACCAAATTCTAATTTTTGTAGAAGCTTGAGGCAGAATTTCAGTGCTGTCTTCCCGTTGCAGGGTGCACAGAGCTCTCAGAGCCGTTACCTCTGGCACCACATAATTACAACACCTGTAGTTTGGGTTACAAGAGGGCCAGCAGTGGGCAGCAGCCTTTCAGCTCTCTGGAATGGACAGACGCTAAGTGGCTGAACAGACCTTAGCAAATATTAAGCGGCAGTGTAAGTGCAAGAAAATATACACCGGGCTTGTTTAAACCTACTGCTAATTAATTGGATGTGTGGCTTTAAAATTCCCAGGCTTCCCACTTCCCATTCTCCAAAACAAGCAGTGTTGCTTTCCTGTTGGAGCAAGGGGGAAACGTGGGAGAGAAGACCACCCCACAGTTAACTTGAACACTGAGGTTTATGCTCACTGCTTTGTAGTAGCTCAGGGTATTGTAATTGTCTCTTTTTCCTTTTCTTTTGTTTTCTCTTCTCTTCTCTTCCTTTATTTTCTCTCCTCTCTTTTCTCTTTTTCTCCTCTCCTCTCATGTCTTCTCCTTCCTTCCTCCCTCTCTCTCCCCTCCCCTCTCCTCTCCTCTCCCTTCCCCTCCCCTCTCCTCCTATGCTCTCCTCTCTACTCATGTCTTCTCTCTCCTTCCTCCCTCCCTCTCTCTCTCTATTTTTGTCTCCCTGCCCACCCCCCTCTTTTATGACAGGCTACTCTCAAACTGGCAATCCTCTTAACTCCTCCTGAGTTCTGGGTTCACAAACATTTCTCATTTTGTCTACTTTGTAACTGCTTTTCAAAAAATATTTTAACATTTATTTTTGGGCCAGGTGGTGGTGGTGCACACCTTTAATCCCAGTACTCAGGAGGCAGAAGCAAGTGGATCTCTGTGAGCTCGAGGCCAGTCTGGCCTACAGAGTGAGTTCCAGGACAACTAGAATTACAACAGAAACCCTGTCTCAAAAAAAAAAAAAAAAATCAAAACAAAAAACAGAACAAAAAACCATAATAACAACAACAAAACCCCATTCATTTTTGCTTTATGAGTTATTTTGCCTGTATATATGTATATTGTACTATGTAACTGCATGTTGCCTCTGGAGATCAGAAAAGGGCATCAGAGCCCTTGGAATTGGAGTCACAGATGGTTGTGAACTGCCATTCTGAATGTTGGGAACGGAACCAGGGTCCTTGGCAAAAGCAACAAGTGCTCTAAACTGCTGAGGTGCCGAGGCATTGCTCCAGCCCCACTTTGTAATTGCTTTTTGTGTTTTACTTCCACCACAAGAGGATTCAATACTCCAACAAGTTGATGATGTAGTGCTTTATAATCAGATCATTTATTGAGTACAAAAAATTTTAAAATATCATTTAACCCTCAGAGTGGCATCCCTCTTTTCAGCTCAGCAGACTGAGATTTGGAGAAACTGACTTGCAAAGTAACATAGAATTTAGGAACACACTTTAACACTTGAGTGATCGTTACAGTCCCACAGAGAGCTTACAGGTATGCAGTTGCTGGGCCCTACTGTCAGTTTTATTAGGTCCATCTGGGGTGGGACCAGCAAATGTCTACGCTTAGCAAATTCCCAGGTAAGGCTCATGTTGCCCCAGAATCCCTCTTTAAGGGCCCTGGTCTACATAACTAGCAATAGAAAGGTCCTCGGACTCTGGAAGGCCCTTTTCACAGCATCGCTCGTATGCAGGGATCATCTGTATTCTGTGGAGCTGGAGTGCAGATGACCTAGGAGGACTTGGAGAATTTCCATGATGTTCCACATTCTTTGTCTAATTAACTCATTTAACCCTCAGCCTTGGATGTCCCTCTATCAGAAAGGTCTTAATAAAAGGGTTTAGTTTTTGAACATTTATGTATTTGGTTAATGTGTATCTGTCTTCCAAAGCCCCTTGAAACTCTAGTCTCTACTATTTTCCTTTGAACAGAAAAGATATCTTGGGACCTAGCACAATCCTTCACACATAGAAGTAACCCTGGCAATGAGTAATTTACTTTATTTATCATTTGTTTTTCTCTTCACTCATACTATAGATTCTGATGGCAATTCCCCTCTTCCCTGCTCCTAGTCCCCCTATCTCCCTTATCCCTCAGAACCACCCCATCTAGGGGTCTCTTCAGAAAAGAGCAGGCACCCCCAAAATACCAACTAAACACGACGTAGCAAGATACAATAAGACACAGCACAAACCCTCAAATCGAGGCTGGATGAGGCAATCAGTAAGGAAAAGAGTCCCAAGAGCAGGCACAAGAGTCAGAGACACCCACCCCACACACCACAATCTCACTGTTAGGAGTCTCATAAAAACTCCAAACTAACAGCCATAACATATGTGCAAAGGACCTAACACAGACTTATGCAGACTCTGTGATTGTTGCTTCAGATTCTGTGAGCCCATATGAGTTCTGCTTAGTTGATTCTATGGGGAGTGTTCTCTTGGTGTCCCCAACCCCTCTGTGTCCAATAATATTTCCTGTCCCTCTTCTGTCGGATTCCCTGAACTAGGAAGGGAGGAACCAAATGAAGATCTTTAATTTAGATTCTATCTCCACCTAATGTTTGCCTGTGGGTCTCAGCATCTGCTCCAATCAGCTGCCAAATAAAGCCTCTCTGATGACGATTGGGCTAGGCACTGATCTATGAGTATAGTAGAATATCATTAGGAATAATTCCATTTAGATCATTTCATATTATTTAAAGATGTTGTGAAAGATGTTGTTTCCCTTATTTTTTCCTCAGTCCACTTGTTATCTCTATATAGGATGGCTACTGATTTTTTTTTTAGTTAATCTTGTATCTAGTGACTTCACTGAAGGTGTTTTTCAGCTGTAAGAGTTCTCTGGTGGAATTTTTTTGGGTCACTTATGTATACTATTATATCATCTACAAATAAAGATACTTTGACTTTTTCCCTTACCAATTTGTATCTACCTGGTCTCCTTCAGCTGTCTATTATTCTAGCTAGGACTTTAGGAACTATATCAAATAGATATAGAGTAAACAACCTTGTCTTGTTTCTGATTTTACTGAAATTGTTTGAATTTCTCTCTATTTATTTCGATGTTGGTTATAGGCATGCTATAAATTGCCTTTATTATTTTGAGGTATGTCTGTTGTATCCTTAATCACCCCAAGACTTTTATCATGAAGGGGGTTTGGATTTTGTCAAAGGCTTTTAAGGTATCTAATGAGATGATCATGTGGTTTTATTCTTTCAGTTTGTCTACATTGTGGATTACATTAACTTTTTTTTTTTGTTGTTGATCCAACCCTGCATCTCTGGGATGAAGCTTTGATCATGGTGGATGATCTTTTTGATGTGTTCTTGTGAATATTTTATTGAGTATTTTTACATCTGTGTTCATAAAGGAAATTGGTCTGTAATTCTCTTTCTTTGTTGAGACTTTATATCAGTTTAACTGTGGTCTCATAAAATGAATTGGGCAATGTTCCTTTTGTTTCTCTTTTTAAGAATAAATTGAGGAGCATTGACATTTATTGTTCTTTGAAAGTCTGGTAGAATTCTTCACTAAAACCTTCAGGCCCTAGGATTTTCTTGGTTGGAAGACTTTTAATGACTGTGTATTTCCTTGGGGGTTATAGGTCAATTTAAAAATTGTTTATCTGATCTTGATTTAATTTTGGTAAGTGGCACACATTGAGGAAGTTATCTATGTCTTTTAAGTTTTCCAATTTTGTGGAGTGCAGGTTTTCAAGTATGACCTAATGATTCTTTGTATTTCCTTGGCGCTTGCTTTTATGCCCCCTTTTCTTTCTGATTTTGTTAATTTGGATAGTCTCCCTCATCTTTCATTGACCTTGGATAGGATTTTGACTATCTTGTTGATTTTCTCAAAGAACCAACTTATTGTATCCTTGACTTTTTGTATCATTCTCTTTGTTCCTATTTTATTTATTTCAGTTCTCATTTTGCTTATTTACTGCCATCTTCTTCTCTTGGGTGTGCTTATTTTATTTTATTTTTTCCTAGAGCTTTAAGGTGTGGAGCTAAGTTGCTAGTGTGAGATCGCTCCAATTTCTTTATGTATGCACTAAGTACTATGAACTTTCCTCTTAGCACCACTTTCATTGTATCCCAAAAGTTTGTTTGGGTATGCTGTTATATTTATTTTCAATGAATTCTAGAAAGTCCTTAATTTCTTTATTTCTGTTTTGACCCAGTTTTCATTCAGTAGAGAGTTATTCAGTTTCCATGAGTTGGTAAGCTTTCTGTCATTTCTGTTGTTGATATCCAGCTTTAATTGGTGGTGGTAGTTTGATAGGATGCAGGGAGTTATTTCAGTTTCCTAATATCTATTGAGACTTGTTTTGTGACAGAGTATGTGGTCAATTTTTGGAAAAAGTTCCATGAGATGCTGAGAAAAATGTATATTCGTTTGTGTTTGGATGAAATATTACATAGCTATCTGTTAAGTCTATTTGGTTTATAACATCTGTTAGCTCCAATATTTCTCTGTTTAGCTTTTGGCTGGATGACATGTCCATTGGTGAAAGTGGGGTATCAAAGTCTCCCACTATCGATATGTGAGGGTCAATATGTGATTTAAGCTGTCATAGTGTTCCCTTTAAAAACATAGGTGCCCTTGCATTAAAGGCATAAATATTAAAAATTTGGTGGATTTTTCTTTTGATAAGTATGAAGTGTCTTTCCCTGTCTCTTTCGATTAATTTTGGTTTGAAATCTATTTTGTTAGATAATAGAACTGCTATACCACTTGTTTCTTTGGTCCATTTGCTTGGAAAATCTTTTTTCAACCCTTTACTCTTGATATAATATCTATCTTTGATATTGATGTGTGTTTCTTGTAGGCAAAAGGATGGCTCCTGTTTGCAAACCCATTCTGTTAGTCTGTGTCTTTTTATTGGAGAGTAGAGATGTGCTGATACTTAGAGATATCAATGACCAATGATTGTTAATTTTTGTTATTTTGTTGTTGGTGGTATTGTTGGTGTTGCTGGTGGTGGTGGTGGTGGTGGTGGTGGTGGTGGTGGTGTGTGTGTGTCTGTGTGATTCCATTCTTTGGGTTTTGCTGGTATGAGATTATTTCCTGTGTTTTCATGGTGTAGTTAACCTCCTTAGATTGGAGTTTTCCTTCTAGCACCTTCTTTAGGTGCTAGACTATTATGAAATATGATGATGATTGAAAGTTTTGTTGGGTATAGTAGTCTGGGCTGGCGTCTGTGGTCTTTTACAGTCTGTAGGACATTTGTCCTGGCCCTTCTGGTTTTTAGAGTCTCCACTGAGAAATTGGTATAATTCTAATAGGTCTCCCTTTATATGTCACTTGATAATTTTCTCTTGAAGCTTTTAGTATTCTTTCTTTGTTGTGTATGTATTAGTATTTTGATTATTATTTGGAAAGCGACTATGTGGTGTTCTGTGTGCTTCTTGTACCTTTATATGCATTTCTTTCTTTAGGTTAGGGTAATTTCTTTCTATGATTTTGTTGAAAATATTTTTAGGACTTTGAGCTGGGATTCTTCTACATCCTATTCTGATTATTCTTAGGTTTGGTCTTTTCATACTGTCCCAGATTTCCTGAATGTTTTGTGTTAGGAATTTTTTAGATTTAACATTTCCTTTGACAAATGTATCCATTTCTTCTATTGTATCTTCAGTGCTGGAGATTCTCTGTTTCATCTTTTGAATTCTTGAGGCTTCATCTTGAGAAGAGGAAGCTTGCCTCTGTAGTTCCTATTCAATTACCTAGATTTTTCATTTCAAAAACTCCCTTATTTTGTGTTTTCTTTATTACTTTTATTTCCATTTTCAGGTTTTGGATAGTTTCATTCACTTCTTTCAACTGTTTATTTTTTCTTCGCTTTAACGGATTTATTTGTTTATTTATTCCAATTGTTTGTTTGTGCTTTTCTGTCTTTCTCTGGGGAATTAATTTATTTCCTTCAATTATTTGTTTGTGTTTTCCAGAATTTTTTAAAGATATTCACTCATTTCCTCTTTAAGGGTTGCTATTGTAGTCATAGATTTAGGTTCATTTACTCTTTGTCTCCTTCAACCACAGTTCTAGTCCCAGAGCCCTGGAGCATTTCGGCCTGCATACAATCTGTTCTTCAGTCTAGCACTAGAAGGCTTCAGCCTCCATACACTCTAGAACATTTAAGTCTCTGAGACTTACTGCTGACTGAGCCTCTCTGACTAGCTCTGAACTAAGAGTTTTACTGAACTAAGCTGACTCTTTTGGTTCAATTCATTCACTGTTCTGACTCAAACTCTTCTCCAAGCTGACTGGTTCAAACTGATCTTGGTAGCTGGATGACTGTTTCTGACCAAACTCTTCTGAGTCTGAAAGACTCTAGCTGACTCCTGTAACTTCTCTGTTGGAACTACTCTGCTTAGCTTCAAATTGACTCACTGTTTCTGTCTGATATTGACTTCTGTCTCTGCCTCAGACTCCTCAGACTGTCTGAGACTGCCTCTGTGTCTTTCTTCTGTCTCCTCAGACTGCTTCTGTGTCTCTGCCTAAGATTCCTCAGACTCCTCTATATCTCATCCTCACTCTCTGAGCCGAGAGCCTACTTTTCTATCATGACAGTTGGTCATGTCCTCACTCTGACTCACTCTGCTACTCTTTCTCTGATTCGACACTTTGCCTGCTCTTTACCATCATCTGAGACATTACTCTTCCTGTCTGACACTGACTCTGTCTGAGCTCTGCTTTCTGTCTCCCAAGTGCTGAGATTAAAGGTGTATACTACCACTATCTTCTGAGATTAAAGATGGGATTAACATTCTTTCTACATTACATCTGAACCACACAGGCCTCTGAATGTGGTCCCTTCATATAGACTCCTGGATGTGATCCCTTCCTAGCTATCAGACAGGCCTTTCAATATGATTCTTTGCTAGAGCAGCCATGTTGCTGGATTAAATGATTAAATATTCCTCTATACTCATTTACTTTCATAAAGTTGGTGTTAAGGTCTTTTTCCTGTGCTTCAGCTATGCTGGAATAATTAGGGCTTGCTTTGGTAGGATAGTAGGGTTCTGGTGGAGATATATGTCCTGGTTGTTGTTGATTGTGTTCTTATACTGGCGTTCAGGCACCTGGGTTTGGGATGATTATAGGTCTAAGTGATGATTTCTGAGGTTGTCTTGATTGGATGGGTATTCTGTTCCTTAGTTTCTGTTTCCTCTCTGGTGGTCTTGCTGGCAATGCCTGTGGTCAAGCAAGGGATGTCCATTTGTATTGGAGGCTGAGACACTGGACTTCAGGCTGGTGTGGCTTGTGGTCCAGCAGGGGTTCTCCACCCAAGTTGTGTGCTGGAATACAGCAAACAGGAATGGAGATGGGACAGGAATGAATATTTTAGTTTTACCATCTTCCATTGGTGTGCTTTTGGACAAAAGCTGTGAAATTGTTAATAATCCTAACTCTGTTATTTGTATCACAATACATAATATACACTATACACAATAATTTTAGGAGTTGTGTTCAGGACATTAACAGGCTTTCCCACATGGATGTGATGCTTTAGAAAGGCATTATCAGTTTTCAAAACCACATAGAGATCACAGATGACATTCAACAATTGTTTGAAGTAAGTTAGATTTGACTCATTTAGAAAGAGTGGTTTTTACTCTCTTCAAAGTAGTTGTCTCTAACAGTTATTTATTTGGGCATTGAAACACATCTGTTCTTAAAGAAGGAGCTCAAAAAGGCTTCCACTCTGTCTTTTCACTTTATCTTAAATTCTAAATCAATGAGAGTCGGCTAATAAATGCAATAGACTTAAGTGTCATGTGCCTTGAAAGACAATCACTTATCACCTCATTTTCCAACTGAATTCTCCCTTACAAAGCTCTGCAGTAGATTCAGTTGTGGCAGTAGGGTGTCCATCACTGGCTCTCCAAAGCTTCTATGTAGAAGCTTTGAACAAATAGCCCATCTTTAAAGCTCATCCAAAAGATCCATAGATACAGCATAAGCAGTCAGACAACAAAATGATTAGTTAAAATACATGGCATTCTCTTTCTATTAGGCAGTAAATCATTTACTGTTTTGATTTTATAAATACTCACTATGAATTGTTAGCACATGTCAAATTACTTACATGTAAATGGTGCATAATTACAAACAACCCATTTTCAACCTCTCTGTGGTTAAAACCCATGGCATTGCCTATGGCATATTTTACTTCCAAGAAAGGATGGAGTTGAAAGAAGAGCAACTTTCACATCTTCCATGGCAGAATTTAAACAGCTCTAATTTTTAACAGTCTATACTAAATTATCTAAGATAGTAGACATCTCATAGCTATGAACATTTGCTCCTATGTAGTCATCTTACACAGGCATCCCAGGACAGAATCGTTCAGCTTTGCCTTGTAGAATTCCAAATCTATCCTCGAGAAACAGCAGACCCATTCCAAAGAGCCCCAGATTTACCAAAAGCAAAGGGTTGTGTTCAAAATGTGGCCTTAGAAACAATACTGAAGAGGAATTTTGTGTTGGTTAATGTGTTAAAGACTCCCCAGAGAGGGAAACAAAATGTATCCCATGCTACATAAAGGAATAAAAATACAGACTTTTCATGAATCAGTTTGACCAAGAACAAGTCTAAATTTGAAATTTACTTCTGTCCCTGTTATCTTTCATCTGTTTGTAGCTTGTAGTTACCAGCTTGTCTGTTGTGTACGTCTGATCTCCATCACTACTACTTGTGTGTTGTGCTGTGTGTGTGTATGTTGGGGGGTTTCTGAAATCTGTCATGCCCATCTGTCATGGCTGTCAAAAGCTTTGGTCTATTATTATTGAAGAGCATGGAAAACATGATATGGGCAAAAATAAGGGATAAAATACATTTTACATATATATAAAATACATTTTTCTCACAAAAAAAATTTTTAACAGAGTTTTCCAAGTCAAGGTGCTTTACTGACTCAGAATATCACTCAATATCTCACACAGATGTTATCAATCATTATCCCCATGCTGCTTCTAAAATTATTGGGATTTCTTTTTTATTTAAGGTGGCTTTCATCATGTTGGCTATTTTTAGCAAATGATTACTAAAATATATACACAACACAATATATACATTGCTCTGACATGAAATGCTCCATAACTTAAGATTCAAGCTATGCATTTGACTCAGTTTGTAAAGGTGAATCCCAGGCATAATAAGGTTGGCTACACTGTTTTCTTAAACAGACTGAGTACAGAGTAGACAGCAGGTTGAGTACATAGTCTTAAATGATCTCAAGATATAGTATTAACTTGGCTACAAGGTCTAGCAAAAGGTCATTCTCTTTGGAGTCAAGAGATATTTTCAGAAAAATGCACCACCGGGAGAGTCTCTGTCTCAGATTTTGCGTTGCATTAAGGTGATACTTCACAAGTCTGCCTACAGAGCAATGGACCTGTTGGCTCCAGACCATAGAAGTAAGGCATTTTCTTAACACTTTGACTTTGAAACAGTGAAATATTGAGGTATAGATCCTTCTGACACTCGTCATATTCTCTCCAAGGATGTACAGTTTAGAAAGTTAGGTGTCAAGAAATTGAGCAGAGGATGCTGTCTTGCAAGCTGGTGTGGCTGCCACACTTCTTTGAACCCAAAGACCCAAAACTTCTCAACTACTTTTGTTGTTATTGGTTCTTGATCCAACAAAGCATGGAGAAAATGTATGTGAGGAAATGATCTTGTTCAGAATCAATGTTCAAATCTGTACCACAATATACAAATATATCAAAGGATTGCATTTTTGAATCACTCGTGAATGAACTGTTCTGCACAGTGTGCAGATGTCTTGAAAGCATCTTTAAAATGAACCATCTCTCCTGTTGTTTCTAGGAATGCATGGAAAACCAGCATGTTGGGGCCTTGTCCAAGGTTCCAGAGGAGTCAAATATAGTCCTCAACTTTCTCATTTAGCGACAGTTCTAATAAAATCTTGCCATTCTGATGAGTAAAGTCAGGAGGTTGAAACAGTTCTGAGATAGAAGCTGTCTTTAGAGCAGAGAAGCAAACATAGAGCTCCTATAGTGAGTCTTCAATAAAGATGGAGCTGAGCTCAGCTCTTCAATGTCGCTGATGCAGGAAGAGAGCAGATCTGCAAGCAGCACCTATTAAACCTTCTTGCTGACTCCAGAAGTGTTCAGCCCAGATGCTTCCAATTGCTTTCCTGTGCTTTTGGTGTTCTGCATTTTGAAACAAGACTGTCAGTAGCATCATTATTCCCATTTTCATTTCCACCAAGGAGTTCTTGAATGTGGCCAAGTATTTAACCTATGGACAATAATGGGCTGAACATTAAGCATTTTCCCTCAGCATTGCCAGCCCCTTCATTGGTGCGCCCTGAACTGTAGATGGCTGCAGTTCTCTGGGAGGTGCCATGGAATATACACAAATGTATACATGGCTGAATACTGCCAATGTCTAAAGCTAACTTGAAACTGGTACTAGGAGTCAGATGTCAAGCTCCCGTAAGGGATCTTGCACACATAAGTCTTTGATCTCTAGGTCTCTAGCATGTGCACAGTCCTTTCTTCTCCTACTTGTAATCTCATCTCTCCTCTAAGTTTCCTCTAATCCTACCCCCCCTTCAGACCTGGTGTCCAGGGGAGTACCTCTGCTTACCTACTTTTTAGGTATAGCCCATACCAGCCTCCCCTGACCACGCTGCGCAGTATCTACTATTCAAAAATGGCTCCGTGAAATGAAAACTAATTTAATATTGTTAAAGATGTCCTTTCTTGATATAGTCACTTAGCTAAGATTAATATATTTAAAATTTCATAAAATAATATACAATAAATTTATGTTGAATTCTACTAAGATCTGAATACTTCTGATACTGTGGGGGTGGGGGGAATTCTTGTTTCACAAGCAACTACTTCTCCAGCTCTCTAGTTTGGTGTCCGATGATTTAAACAAAACCTAGCACTGGCTGGACTTAACATCAGATTCTAAAATGTCAGAGCTTAGTCCCACAAGACTGCTTGTACTTCAAGGACACTCACAAACTCCTGACCACTAAGACTTCATACTGGGCAGCTTTAAAGCCAAGAAGTTCCTCCATCATCTCTTCAGTCTCAGGAATGTGCTAGAATGGCTAGTACGTCTGAAAAACCCATAGCTTATAACAGCTGCTTTATAATAAAGAGAATTATATAAAGTTAATCAAATAACATATGAAGAGGTACAGAGTGAAGTAGGCAGGTAACCCTGAGTAATACCCTCCATCTTGTGGAGATGGGACTTGCTACCACTTAGCACATGGCTCTCTGAACCTCCTTATTTCAGGGACTGTGGGAGAGGTTTCTGCACATGGAAACAAAAGTTAATTATCCAGTCAATCTGTAGCCTTCTCATCTCCTGAAGGTTAAGGGGAATAGGGATAAATGCTTTAGATTTCTAATGAAGGTTTGGTCTCTCTGGCTGCCATCTTTCACCCTGAAACTTTCTAGGAGTGCATCCAGAATCACCTTATAAGAACAGCACTCTTCCTGTCAACTCAGAAACCTCCAAGGATTTAGGAGTTCTTTATCAGAAACGAGGCACAAAGGTCAGATATACATTTCTAGGTTCTGAGAAGATTCTTCTCTAGATCAAGGGAAAACTATTCTGGATCAAGAGTTAAATGTTAGAACTCAACACACCTTAGAACCAGTTCTTGTCTAGTTTAGTTCCCTCATTGCACAGCCAGACAACCTGAGGCTAGGTCATGGAGTGAGTGTGGAAGGGGCCCACAGGGCTACTCCCTATGCCTTTATTAATTGAAACACTTATTTCAGTGCCCAAGCCATAAACAACTCACATATACTAACACTGACTTGACACGGGTATAATAAGGCAGATTACACATTTTTAATTCATCTTGTGCTCTAGGCTGCAAGTTGGCATTTCGTTTTAACCTAGGTTCCTCTGGATTCTCAAGACTTGGTAATGTTTGTTTGTTTGTTTGTTTGTTTGTTTTTTAATGTCATATAAATTGTTTATTTTTGTCCTACACAAAATTCAACATTTGTGAGAAAACATTCTCCCACACACTTAAATGGAAACGTCCGAAGTATGTCCCAAAGGATATTGGATTTCTTCTCTAATCTCACAGAGAATAGCCTGTCTTTTCAAACACATGGTGACTTAGCTTCTCCCAAAAAACAGAGGCAAATCTGTCAACTTGCTCTTTCCTTCTACTTCCCTGATTTACCCTTTTTAGCTTAAACTTAAAATGCTTTTATGTGTAATAGCTTAAGAATATCTGTTTTCAAAATAAAGCAGCAAAACACTTCAAAGTCTGCTCTGTATGGCTGTGAAGAGAACATAGCAGTCACATCAGACTGGACCTTCTGTCATGAACTAGCTGAGCAACAAAGAGCCGGTGGGATGCTGGAGGCAGCCACCGCATCCCTCGATGCGATTAGCATTATGCTATGAGTGCCTTGGCCACAGTCTGGGTTATGAAATATGTTTTTATTTTCTAGGCTGTGATTGGCACTGTGAATATATAATTCCAGCATAAATAATCTAAGTTTCTGTACCTGCTTATTTTAGGAAAGAGCATGCAAGGCTATGAACCAAAGTAAATTGCAAGAAAGGACAGGCCTTTTCAGAGATGGATATACACAGGAACAGGGAATGAAAATGTATATGACTCTTTGTTAAGTCATATGTATCTTTTAAATTGTCCTTCATTATTTAGTTGTTTTTTAAAAACCACCAGATGCTGCTGCAGAAGCTCCTGATAAACTTTAGAATGCAAGAATATCTCAGTGACAGAAGCTTTTAGGTCAGAGCCATCAGGGTTTAAATCCCTGTTTCATCAGATCTCCATTCTGACTGGAATCACCTTCTTTATCTAAATCAGTTTTCTTATCTATTCAACAGTATCATGTCACTCATAAACTGCTGTTAGCAAAAGATAAAGTAAAATATGGAAAGTCAACTCCAAGCCTGGCATAACATAAGGCTCAACAGTTATTATTCTTCAAAATTTTATTTTGCATCCCCTATAATATCTATTGACAGAGTAGGCACATGCGCAATTGCATCACTTCTCCTCTTGAGTCATTTCAAGGATCAAGCCGTTGAGTTTGGGGAGATATATCAGCATATACAGGTACTGGGTGTCAAGCCTGTGGACCCGAGTTCAGTTGCTGAGACTCACAGGCTCGAAGGAGGAGGGAGCAGACTCTACAAGCTGTTCTTTGATCACAACACTCAGGCACACAAGCATGCAAATACACTTACAGTAATAAAACATTCAAAAGGACAAATCCATTGAACCATTAAATCATTTATAGTTGTAATGTGAGATTCTTTAAGAAATGACTTCAAGAGTCAGATTATTTTCAGGAATGGCTGTTGGAATGATAAATAGGAAAAGAAAAATTGTGGATTCAAAGAAGTTCTCTTACCAATAGCATTTTTGTATTATTGAAAACAGGTTAACAGAATAATTTAGTGTTACATTTCATAATTTCAGATGGGCAGTGTAGTTTGGGGTTTCACTAGGTCACTGAGTGGTAAAAATTGTCTACAATTTTCTGAAGACAATGGTTTAAAATTGACTCCAATTGATGTGCTTTCCCAGATATCCTGGCCAGCCTGAACTTTCTCTAGAGATTTGACTGGAGCAAAATATGAAAATGATAGCACTTCAACTGTAAAGAGAAATAGAGCACCAGAATTTATTAATGCAGGCACAAGCAATATGAATATAAGAAAATGTACTGGGCATGATTGCTAGTTAATTGCCTGTAGAATCCTAAAATGGCGTTTTCGAGTTTGAATTTCTTCCTGGGAAGATTATAGGTAAGACAAACCGTGGGGGGAAAGAATGTGGGGAATGTCTGTTCCCCAAAGCAAAACCTTAGGGGTGTGTGTGTGTGTGTGTGTGTGTGTCTAGAGTGGGTTAAGGAGGTTCTACAATTCCCTTCTCCACCCCTGCACCTATCCTGTTCTCAACCGCTTTTCATCTCTCAAAGGTGAATAGTAGGAGGTCCCTACACAATTCACAGCTGTCGCCTCACTATTGCCAAATTCCAGTGCTTCTTGTAGAATGTGTTTACCTGTAGTTCTTTCCACCCAGGTAGTAAAGAATGACAAACAGGAAGCAAGTACCAAAGACCTTTTAGTGACAGATGTAACAGATGGAGCCACAAACTAGGATAGGAGATGGGGACAGAAGGTAGGACAGGAAAATAAGACCTAAGTAACTGATGACTGTGGTCCACGATAAGCCAAGGTCTGAAAGGACACCACTGCTTAAGGTTTCATCGAGAGCGGGACAGAGGCAAACACAAGGGAAGAAAAATGTCACACTTGCTGTGACCTGGTAGCTTCAGTGAAGGAAGCCCATAGCCCATCCACATGGTGAAACCCTGGTCCCTTGTCTGAATGAATCTAATTAGGAGACAATCTTCAGAAGAACAGAAAGACTGAAATTAAAGCAATATTTAAGTTCACCACTGTTAACAGCCGAGTCCCCTCATGATAATAATAAAACTTCCTTCTTAAGTAAAAATATTGTTTTCTAATTCACCTGCCATTCATTAAAATTCATTATGCTCTGTATCATGTGCGTGAATTTTATTTTATGAAGGTATTACTCTAATTCACATTCCTGTTTTAAACATTGCATTTGTAAATATAGCACATTTTTCTCTTCCTTTTATCTAGCAACATCCACCCCCTCCGTGTGTGAATAGGATCATCCATTTAATCAAAATGGCTGCATGAAGGACAGGCCTCACAGCTCCCTGAGTCTTGAGCTTATCCTGTCTCCATCTTGGTTTTGCCTATGCCAAGCAATCTTACCTCTAAAATTATTAAAGCTTCCCCTCTCTTATCAGAATTAGGAATAGATTTTTAAACCAATATTTTGCTTTTCAAAGAAGTCATATAGTTTCACATTTTAAAAATGAGTTGGAGGCTGGAGAGATGGTTCAGTGATTAAGAGCGCTATCTGCTCTTCCAGAGGTCCTGAGTTCAATTCTCAGCAACCACATGGTGGTTCACAACCTCTATAATGGGGTCTGATGCTCTCTTTTGGCAAGCAGAGTACATGCATGTTGAGTAGTCATATACATACATAAACGAACCTTAAAAAAATAAAATTTAAAAATGAGTCGGTATTTTATTTCTTGCTAAGTCACACAGTTGTTTCTTTAGTTAATCAATCTGTTTTCCCTATTGCTCCCTTCAATGTTTAGCTACCATAATTATTTGTTATCTGGTCTTCTCTCCACAAGGATAACATTTCAGTTAATACCCACTGAATGCAATTGTCCCGTAGCTTCTGAAATTAATTCAAGAAATTTCTGAAAATAGTTTGGAAAGTGGGGTGTGCTTTCATATCATGGAGGCAAATGACCACAGGCCTGCCTTCCTTCTGGAAAGAGAGTCAGGGGTCCACTCAGCAGAATGGACGCAACCGAGAGGATGTGTGGTAAGGAGGCACTCCTAAAAAAGTCAACAATGACATCACTTTGACTAATTGTTTTCATCTCTCTCTTTTTTTTTTAACTGACAGGTGAGACTGCCCACAATCCTCTTCCCTCTGCTGCTGATACCGCTTTCTTGTTTCCCATCCCATCTGCTATGTCTCTGCTCATCTTCTGCAAGCTCAATATTTGCACAGCACTTCATGTTCATTCCTAGCTTCTGCATGCTGACATTCTGCTCAGATCCCAGGTTCAGACCAAAGCATCCCTCTTCCTGGGTCTTCTCAACACCAGGCTTGGCAGTTGGTTGACTTTTTGCCCTGTCATTGTGAGCATTGTCTGGGGTGGCTCTCCATTGGCAGAGTGAGGGAGACTGGAAATTGCTCAAGACAGGCTTGGCACACCTCCGGGTAGGCTAGACAGTTGGAAATACCTTACATCTGTTTCATTTACTCTTCACACTCATACGACTTGAATGAGTATAACGAATGTGCTATTACGTTCTAATAAAACTTGTTTGTGTCTTTAGAGAAAACGTTTTTCCCATTTGTTGATATTCATTGTGAAAGTTTTATTTTCTTAGTAATACACAGAAAAGTAAAGCATAAGAGACTGTCTATACATCAATCACATAAGCATGATTATAGAGTTTTTCTTCAACCATTCTCAAAACAGTTCTTTCCGTTCCCTGTATTTGCCCTACACACCCCGGGATTCCCGCAGCTTATCTCGTTTAGCACCTTATCACAAACAGGACTTATCGTTTGTTGGACGAGTGAAACAAAATTTAAAGGATAAAGTTTTGTAGAACAGCTTTTTATTATTTTCTAGGGTTTAATAGAGATTCATAGAAACAAAACATTTCCTGTATGCTGGATTTTATGGCTAAATGGAGTATGTTACCTCACAGCGAACTCAGAAGGAGGCCATGCACAGAAGGCATCCACTGGCCTTCTTCCAGCCCTGTTACAGCACTAGTGGTTTCCAGGGTCCTTGCCTGAGCTACCTCAGATGTCAGTCCATTTATCTAGCCAATATCAATACACTTTGAGGCCTTACTCTGACCACATCTTACTCTGGAACTTTCCAGTGGGATTTCAATGTCTAGCTAGCATCTGCTCCTAAAAAGGGAGGAAGCTGGGCCGGTGAAGATGCTATGTGCAATGACAAGGGTACTGTAATACAGTAGTAAATGTGGAGAAATCTGAGAAGAGCGGATGCAGGCTGTGGATTAATAACAAGGATTCATAGGCATGATGTGAGAAAGCAATGTCAGCAGATTTGTATGAGGTGACCTTCTCATGCATACTGGACTTTGAGAGACTACATTCCACTATGAAGGAAACACACAGAGAGTAATAAGCGCACAACTGTTCAGAAAGGCTTTATGTGCCAGAGGTGTGTCGCCTGAATCTCCCATTAACAACTTGCCGTGGTAGCTTTCCCAAACCTTTCTCCACAGAAAGCTCCTGATGATCTTTCTCTTATAGGCCATTCCCTGTGGACTCTAGCACTCTATTATGCCTAGAACCCATTCTAGCCCAACCTGGACCCTCAAGGCTAACCCACAAAACAATGTTGCACAATAAAATACATCTGCCTTTGATACAGATTGCCAAATTAATTCTTCCCCGAAGTATGCATCATTTGCAATGCCATCTGCAACATACTGGAGTGTCTTATCAATTTCACTGAGTATTTTATTTTAAGCCTGGAAGGAGAAGTTAGCTTGATAGCATTCATAAATCCTTTATTGCACTCTGATTTGGTATATAGCTCTTTGTGCACATGCTTTATTTTTAGAGCCTTAAGCCACTGAAGGTAGAAACACACTAGCTGCTATTCATCTTCCTCTACAGCCCCTAGCAGAGAGTCAAGCATAGAAGGTGCTTCATGGTTTGGGGGTAAAGAACCTGTATATACAATTTTTGGTAAATCAGTAAATGAGGGGAGAAAAAGAACTGCATTCAATATAATTAGAAATGAAGTAGAGTTGAGAACTATTTTATATACATCTGGCTAAATTCTGTTGTCTGTGGTCTAATTTATTCTGTCTGTGTGGGCTCACTTACTACTCACACTTGCTTTCTGTACATTGTAAGCCTACATCTACCAACTCACAATGTGATTAACAAGACCAAAAAGACCAACTTGGAATTTTGCACATGTAGGCAGAATGTACATAAAGAAGTACATTCTATATTAAGAATAGACTATCACTACAGGTACAACCTATAACTGCCCCCTTTGTAAAAGTGCTCCTCACAAAATTCTGGAATGGTTTTAAAATATGGTTGTCATGAAAAGAAACCTCAGGCAACAATTTCTGGTTTGCACTGCATTGGGGCAGTCTGCAGGTGTCATGTATGCTGTGTGTGACTCCTTTACAGTGAGAGGCTTAAACATTTTTTTAAAAATTAGTTCAGTGTCCATTAGACATGTCAAAGTCACATCCTATGTCTAGCTCTGATGGTGTTACCTATCACTTTATCCTGGTCACTGACTAAATCTCATTTACCCAATTGCTCCATCGCTTCTTTTTTATAATGCAATACACTAGTCAGTAACAGAACAAGCTATAGTCTCATCATCCCTGGGTTTCCTTGTCCATGGTAGCAGATGTTTGTCTAGACTTGGGGGTCGGGGCAAGTGTCAGTCCTCACTATTTCTATGAGCCACGAAGGTGCTTGTTGGCCTTATCCAGTCAATGGTCTCACGTGACAGGCAGCACTGGAGAGGATTTCTCTTTATTGATTGTGCCTTTCCACCTTGGACTCCCTCTGCCCTTTGTCCTTTTTTCTTGTAATGCAACACATTGCATCTTCTTGATCTCCTTTCCAGCCTTTGTCCCATAGGCTATGACATTGCTTCACCCTCAGTATCCTTCTGCCTTGTCTTTCTATTACAACTTCTCTGACTTCCCTCAGTCTGAGACTACTTCAGTTATCACTTTTCTCCACAACTACCACCCTGGGCTTCTGAATGCGGTCATGGAACCTTCCAGGACTATGGCTTTGGGAACATTATTAGCCTAGTGGCTGAGATCAGTCTTCACAAGCCATTTACCTCTACTTCCTCATCTTGCTCAGGAATGACATTACCCTCACCTCAGAGAGTTTCAAAGCCATTAGACATGAACATCATTTCTCATTTCCTTTTAAGACATGAACTAAACAGTTATACTTATGCCCTAATCCTTTCTTTATCCCAAGGAGCCTTTTGTATTCTCCCTAGTCATTAGTGCATTTTATTAGCACCTTGTACTGTCTGTGTCTTTCCCCATCATTGCTCTGGTGTACTCTGCTGTAAGATTGGGTTCTTTCTAACATTAACGATCTTTCTATATCACCTGTGTAAATTGATTCTGACTATCTATGTATCTGTTATCATTCACATTCTTCATTAAGTTTTTTTGACATATTTAATTTTCTTTTAAAACAGTCTATATATATTGAAAAATGTACAGACTAATGCAATGATACAGTTAATATCCCCAAGACTTGGCAAAATGAATAAATGAGCACAGTATATCTGAGATCAAATTCATGTCCCAGAACTGTTTTTAATTCTCTTAGCTCAGTTTGAATTTTAGCCAAAGTTTCTTGTTCTTTGCTATCTAGAAGAACTGTAGATTGCCATATGTGTTCCTTATATCAATATATTTATGCAATGGAAAACAGCAAATATATTGAAGGCCTTGTTGAAACACATTGAGAATAAAACCCACAATAATTTAGCGCCTGTCTTATCATAGTACTTTGGGGATTTGTTGGTCCATGCTTGGCAGAACTTCCTCCAGAAAATACAGACAAACAAAAGACATTGTATCTCATACTTCCAACTTCAGAGGATGCAACTCAACTCTTAATAGGCCTTTTCATTCTATTAATACATGAGAATAGTTCTCTAGATTGTGCCAAGTGCTATGAGATGCTACCATCTTCCTATGCCACTTGGTGTAGAAAGCTGTCTAACATATCTAGGTTGTACTATAGGAGGCCTTGATGCTTAGGTTTATATGACCTCATATATCCCAGGTACCAGAAGTGCATGTGACAGGGGGGAAAGTTGTTTTTTGGGGTCTATGACAACTCCCCATAGAAAAATCACAATGCAGAACTACTGCGATTCTAGAGCAAAGCTACAACATATTGATATGCAACTTTCCAACACAAGATGCAACTACGGATATATGACTAGACTCTGATGTAAACACAATTCCATCATGAGGTTGACCTGACACTCATAAAGAAGTCATTTAAGCTCTACAAGGGTCTATCATAGGACAGAGTTCAAAAGACCCAGTTTGGTGCCATCTCTCAAGGTGACAAGAGTTAGTTGGCAGGAAGTAAACTATCAAAAAGCACACTCCATCTTTACATGAAATAATACTTTTATGGACCTTCCTCTGCCTCCGAATTTCACCCAGATCTTCTTTATGAATGTTTACAGAGGGTCAGATTTTTTAGTCGGGGCAGCCACATCACACCTCCTTAGACAGAGACCAGCTTTGTGAAAAACATCTAACAATGACCATATGATCTACTAATCCTATTGGCTGCTGCATCCTGAGGATCTACTCTCCTGAAAAGGTGACGGAATGAGAAGGTAAAGCTGAGGCACCAGCTTGGAGGCAACGCTGTATGAATTTGAACAGCAATCCTACAGTCTAAGCCAGCAAACAATCAACAATGATTGAGCTGTGTCTACATCTTGTAGACAACGTGGGGTTAGGTAACAAGGGTTAGAAGAAAGAGTGGTTACATTATACTTACTTCTAGTGGTACAGTAAAAATTTTATAATTTTTGTTCCTAAAGATGTGAGATCTCTGGCTTTAAATGTCCTAGTTATATGACAAACAAAGCAATGTGTTTTCAAGAAAACCACTACCCAGTACCTTAGATTGCATACCTGTGAGCCAGCAGGGAAGGACGGGAAGGACTATGGCTAGAATCAGATGAAGCATTGGGGTGCTCCCTGACATGCTTTTGCCTGTCATTAAAGGCCATCCCATTGTGACCTTGTGAAAAGCAAATTGGTCAGACACTCAAGACCCTTCAGAGATGAAGGTCTGGAATAGACCACTAGCGAAGCTACTCATACAAGAAGAGGTCTTTTTTAAGAGCAAAGAGGCAAGGATGATTATGAGGAAGGAAAACAACTGTGAACTTGAGCTCAACTGCATCAGCAGGGGTTATAGTATTTCCAGAAGTCCCTCTTTTAAGTTTCACTCAAAAAAAGAGACCTTGTAAGAGAACTGTAGAGAGGGCTGCTCCTAAAATATTTGCAAAGAAATGAATTGAAGATGCTTGAGGCTAAACTAGTGCATTGTAGATGACGTTAGAGCCTAGTCGACACAGAAGACATTATTGGTGTGTTCATTTTATTAATATCACAGCTACACACTAGACAGCCAAAAGGGAAGAAACAATAAGAGATGAAAGTAGCTGTCCAGAGGGAGTAGACACCAATGTATACCAAGAAAATGAAACACTCAGAGCAGAGTCTAGTGCACACAAGAGGTGAATGTGTACAAGGAATTCCATATAAATGCTTATTCATCAATTGCTGAATATAGTTGCTCTTTAATTTGTTATAAATTCCAGCTAGATTAGAATAAAATTTTTAAAGGAATATTGTCTCCCAGATATAGCTAGTAGGAAGGTAGTTTAATGATTACAATGCATAAAATGAAAATAATGTGATGTATTAGCTATTTTAAGATACTTGAGTGAAAACAAAATTCTGTGATCAAATATTAAAGGGAAAAGAAAACATGTGGACGTTTGTTACATGTATGTGAAAAGATCTGTTGTTTTAACACATGTAAGAATTCTTTCCAATCAAGAGAACTCCAGCCGGGAATAGGACAAAGGAAATGTAAAATGAAATTTACAAAAGAGGAAAATCAATCTCCTAGAGATATACAAAGATGTATATCTTTGGTAAAGAAACACAGACTAAACAAAGAATTCAATGGCTAAACTTCCAAAACAGTGAATGTGTGGGAAATAGTCACTAAATAGTCACTAAAACTTTTAGGGGATTGTACATTTTCTATGAAGTGATTTGGCAAAGAATTTCCCAGTTGTAGGAAGTATTCATTCCATTTGATCCAATAAGTTGATGTCTTTAAATGTATAGTAAAAGTCAAGAACATACACACAGAATTATGTACAAAGGATTTTCATGAAAATTATACTAAAAACAAAAACTAAAGTCCAGTAATGTATAATTTTGAAGTATAAATTATGGCATGCACATTTGAAAAGAACACACTGAAGCCAGTCACGTGCATGTTTCATAGACAGACTTTCTGACCTAATGTAATCACAGGCTGGGGGAAGGGTGGGAAGCTGATTTCAAACAGTGCCTGCAAGGTCCTCATCTTCTGTGTCTGCTTGTAAGTAGCATCGGTTGAAGCACAGCCACACTCCTTTTTCCATGCGTTATCTACTCTCAAGCTGCAACAGCAGACTAGGTCATGACAGAGGAAAATCTGCCTGGAAAGCCTTTCACAGAAAATGTTTGCTGAAATGCATGGAAATACAGAATGTATACCCGTAATATCTAAAAAGTTCCTAGAAAGGAACTTTTGTAAGAACATTTATTTTTTTCTTGCTGCATTTTTTAAATCCAATTTTTTTTAAAGATAATGTTTTCTTTCTTTTTTACTTCAGAAGTAAAGTGTATCTGCTTGTAGAGCAGAACATGATGCTTGAAACATCCACATGTTGGACGATTCTGTCAAGCTACAGAGCCAGAGTATTTCCACACATAATTATCATTTGTGTAGTATATTACTGGCCATCTATTATGTAAATGAGACACACCCCAAGGGATAAGTATATTTTTAGAAGGATACAATTATGTTTGACTTATGTTTGTATTTTTTATTTTCATCAAAACGAATATATCTTATAATCAGAAATTACAGAATTTTGTAAAGTGCTTAAAATTTTAATTTTTCACTCTGATTTCTTGGGACAGCTTGCTGTTACATTTAACATTTTTAACCTTTCTCAAAACAGAAGAAAGATGTTTCGGAAGACTTCCGTGATGCAGATTCCCCATGTTGCAGATTTTGAAGTTTAAGCCATAAAGTTTAACAAATACATATCTTTCACTCTCTGCCATCAAAATCAAATAGATGGCCCCTCACCCAAGTGCATACAGGCAGTAGTCTTTGGACTTAGTTGGTTATAAAAAAAGAAAACAAAACAAAAGAATAGGATAAGTAGTTGAGACGGAGTCGTGGGGAGGGAGTCCAGGGATTGGAGAGGAGTAATGGGCACTGGATTGAAGATGTTGGTTCAGAGCAAAAGGCACTTATTCTTTGGCTAGTTCATTCTTTGGTCCTCAGAGGGTTCCAGCCTCCATACAGTCAAATCTATGTACCTAGACTATTCCAGCCTCTGAGACTTACTATCTATGCCTAGCTGTCGTCTAAACACCAAACTGCAAATTATAAACCTTCTGCTTCTGACTCTCTGCTTTCTTCTCTTAGCTTATTACAAACTGGCTCTCCTCTTTTCTGCTTCTCTTTCTAAACTGAACTGTCCATGAGCTGACTGCACTCACGCTGCCTCTTGTCTGCTTCCTGTCTGCTTCCACCTCCCTTCTGCCTGAACTCTGCTTCCACACTCTGCTTCTACCTTGCTTCCTTCTCTGAACTCCACTTCAACTCTCTCAGCTCTGCTTCTCTCTGAACTTGGAGCTGTACTGAACTCAACTGACTCTTCTCTGACTCTTCTGGTTGGCTGATTCAACTCACTGTTCTCGCTCAAACTCTTCTCCAAGCTGCTGGTTCAAACTGACCTTCTGAACCTGCTGTCAGTTTCTAACCAAACTCTTCTGACTCTGGCTGACACCTACAACTTCTCTGATTGAACAGCTCTGCTAGGTTTCAAACTCTCTCTCTGTCCGTCTCTCTGTCTGTCTGTCTGTCTCTCTCTCTCTCTCTGTTAGCTGACTCTTTCTCCCAATCTCACTCTCCTTCTGCTGAACTGCCTCTGTGTCTCTGCACCAGACTGCCTCTGTGAATCTCTGATCTTCCTATGAACTAAGATCCTCCTTTTGTACCCTGAGAGTTGGATGTGCCCTCACAGTGATTCAATCTCAGACTTCACTCAGCCAGCTCTTCACTCTGATTCACTCTCAGAGTTGGGATTAAAGGCATGTGCTCATTCTGTAAACATGAACTGAGAGCTGTGATGTACTTCTGAACTGACTCCTTCCTTTTAGAAGCCTAGTGTTAGGATTAAACGCATGTGCTATGTTGACATAACCACAGAAATCACTTTCACTTAGCATTAGCACAAAGAGAGGACTAACATTATTTCTGCATTCCATCTGATCACACAGGCCTCTGAATATGATCCCTTCATACAGGCCCTTGGATTTGATCCCTTCCTAACTATCACACTGACCTTTCAATGTGATAAAGAAATTAAATGTTTCTCTACTGTGGATATGATCAAAATACATTGTATGTATATGAAACCCTAAAAACTAAATTAAAAATAGAAACTCTGGGCTTATAGGTATATGTTATCATGCCCAGCTGTACATGGATTCTGGGGATTCAACCTCTGGTCCTTGCATGAAAAATGTTTTAACCACTGGGCCATTTTCCCAGCCCTCCAGTATGGAATTCTTGCTCACAGTGGGGCATATACCATCAGGAGACCACCATGGGTTCTGTATTTACTCTTGCCAACATGAAGTTCTTTAACAAGAATATGCTGTAAGATTTTAACTTTGGACATGTTAGTTTAGTGACTATTATTTAGCAAAAAAACAGTGAGAAAATAATTGAATTTTGTGTTCACATCAACTGAAATATATTTCTTGGAGATTAGAGAGATAAGGTAAATCTGATCTTACTGTAAATTTTCTCACAGCTTCAACCAGAGAGAGGTTTCAGTAAATGACCCCTGGCATGGGTTTCTTCCATCTCCCAACAGATTCTTCAGCTCTACCCTGGAATGTCTAAGATCCTGGGAATTCCCACCAAACTACATTGTTCTTTTATGACCTAGTTGTATAGTGAGGGACAAGAAAGCATCCTTGCATCCTGGATGGCTTTTACAATTGCAATCAGTTCTTTCTTGGGCACAAGGAAGGTTTTTCCAGTACCAAAGGGCTTGTATGAGGTTGTTCTC
Organism: Cricetomys ansorgei; assembly: GCA_026225945.1. Classification (NCBI taxonomy): domain Eukaryota; kingdom Metazoa; phylum Chordata; class Mammalia; order Rodentia; family Nesomyidae; genus Cricetomys; species Cricetomys ansorgei. Next base: position 11,384,333 of record JAMJFZ010000239.1, on the reverse strand, counting down.
TGCTCTAGGTTACCATGCATCACCTGGAGCGACAAAGTGGCCTGGGCAACTCTCTTTTATAAAACAGCACAAATGATAAGGCAGGGTGACTCTATATCTTGTTGCTGTAATTAAATAATCGCCACCTGTCTAGCATAAACCAGGAGGGATATGCCAATCAATAACTTATTTATGACAATAAAACTACTACATGGGAACTTATCAAGTTAAATCAGGGACATATGGCAACATGGACATTTCAAAATAGAAGACCCAGACAGTGAAACCATTAGACACACTGAAGCAACAAATCATGACACTCTTTCCCCTGCTGTGAAAGGAACCGAGATGTGGCCAGCACCCTGACACCCAAATGTCCTTCTGTGCCTAGGCTTTGGAAAGTTCTCCTTCTTTGCTCAGTTGAGCAGCTTCTCCTGCTTGTGGCACATGGTCCCCTTCAAGCTGAGATTTGAGACTTTCTGGCACTACACCTACATTTGACAGATATAAACCTTAAGTATCTCTGTTCCATGCTTGTGAAATTTCTTCTCTGATTACAGAGACTTTTCTTTGTATCTGTGTCAACTCTCTGCCTTCGTCTTCAGCATGGCTTATTTAAACCCTGGAGCCTTTTAAACCTTCATAGGTACACTGTAACACCACACTATACACTACACCACACCCACATAATAACCCTCCCCCCAACCCACACACATCACACCATAGTTCATGCACAAAGTTGATTGTACTCTGTCCACAGACAAGACTAGAAGTGGAGGGAGAATAACTCAGGAGGAGGCTCTAGCTTTCTCTCAGATCCCCAACTGAAAGCAGCAATTTCACAGAGAAACTTGGTGGCATCAAGCCTCTGGGCCAGGCAGACACACAGTCTCAGGCTTGGTGTCCTCTTAAGTATGGATAGAGGAAGTTTGCTGTCTCTGTGTAAATCTGAAGCATTACCCTCTGCCCAGCAGATAAGAGCTTGTCCTGTTGTACAATCCTAAAGGATCTATTTCAAAGACTGGAAATGCAAAGTACAACGGGAAGCTTATACATTATCTCGTGATATGCGGAAGCCATGAGTCAGAGGGAGGGCTTGAATAAAAGAGTTCTCAAACTTTAGAGTGAGGTCACCTTAGATTCTGGGGTGACTGCTATGTCAAGCTCAGTCCTGTGTCAAGCTTCAGAACTGTGAAGATCCAGGTCTACTCTAGTGTCTGCCTCTAGACTCTTGACCAAAAGGATGTTCATAGTAGAATTATTAATACCTTTATGGCATTCATTTAGTGAGATCATTTTAACTTCTTTAAGTGAAATAAACATACCTGGAAATATGTGGGTTTTTTTTAGCTCTGGTGTAGGGAGGATTTCTAAAGCCAACTTTAGCAATCCATCTTACGAAGTCAGAAAGCAGTCTCTTCAATGTGGTAAGGTAATGGAGAGAACTTTATAAGTAGTCTTATTTTCTTTCCTGGGTGTTTTAATAACCTTGATGTCAATAACCTGTCTTTATCTCTCAAACTTATGCGAAATGTCTGCTTTTCACAAGCTGCTGAAATAGCCTTTGCTGGAAGAGGAAGAGAGGGGAGGGGAGGGAAAAGAGGTGGAGAACAAAAGGAGGAAGGGAAGAGAGGAAAGAGAGTGGGAAAGATGAGGAGGAAACTCCCATATTATTTTAAAGAGAACAATTTTTTCTAATCTAATCCTACTGCTTTCCTTACAGAACAGAGCTCAAAGTAATTTGCCCAGGAGAGACACTGCGAGTTTCTAAACACCTGTATATCTGTCACCTCAAGGTGGTCTAAGAACTGTGCTTTGAACTGGTACTTACTAACACTGCAGGGGAAACACAGAATCCGGGCCTTTTGAAACAGATGAATGTGTTGACCTCTTTCTTCCCTTCCCCTTCTTTCCCTCTCTGGAATGTAAACCAGCAAACTGGGACCTTTCCCTTCCTTGTCTTCCCTTCCTTTGGCAGTGAGGCTGGACTGGGCAGTGGCCTGCAGTGCAGTCGCCTGTGCTTGCATGGTTTATTCGCACTGTATATGGTGTTGCTCTGAATCTCTGAAAAGCATATGTATGTGCATTGGGATCTGTCAGTTCTTGACACGTGACTGTCCTTGTTCAAGCATAGCTGCTTAAAGTGAATTCCATATAGGCTCACATTTCTTTTGTTATTATTTATATTAACTTTTAAATTTACAAGATATTATAAATGTTTATTGGACAGAAACAGCAAGAACCTTATTATATTGAACCGTAATCATTTATTTTCTCTAGGGTCTATGAAAAACTTTAAGGAGATATAACCATTATCCAATGCCAAAACAGATGTTATCTCAAAAGCCTAGAGATATTCTGTCATGAGATGTTATCACAAAAAAAAAATTACTTCCGGTATGTTTTAACAAAGTAAGAATCTCAATATAGGGTTTTGAAAAATGGGCATATTTTAAACATTTTGAAACATTCTACAGCCTAAAACATTCTACATGTGGGTCCTTTCAAAATGGAAGATGTGTTTTCCAAACATTTTAATTAAATACTAAGGCTCTATACTTCTGTAAATAATTCTTACCAACTTAGACATTTTTGCTACTAAGAAATTTTTAAGATAGAGATTTTTAGAGTGTTAATGCTTCTGTTGATGAACTGAATACCTTTGTAGAGAAAGTCTTTGTTATGATTTGAAAGAAAATTCCAAGCGGTAAAATGGCACCTTTTTACAATTGTGGGCATTGTCGATGTCTGGATGCTAAAGCATAATACTGAGGACCTAGTACCACACAAGCAATACACACAGGTTGCCATTTTACATAACGACTAATGGGGTTTAACTTTTAAGAAAATCTACTTACAAATAAAGACAACTCTCTCCTCTTTCCATGAACGCATAGATGCAGTGCACATCAGTTTTCCAGTAATTTGGAGTTTTTCCACTGACTTGGAGAGCTTCCCTTCCAGCTGCAGTTCCACGGTGATGTGGTGATGTTTTAGATAATAGCCTATGCTAACCCCAAGGGTCAAGTAAGCGCACCACCTGAACAAATGTGAGAAAATTTCAGCTAAATTTATTCCAAGAACTGACATTCCTGTTGCTCTCTGCCCTGGAATCCATCTTCTATTAGAATCAATAGAAGTGTCTCACATCAGAGAGGGAGCAATGCAGCCTAGGGGACGGTTAGGTCAGAGCTCCACCTATCAATCTGAAAGGAGACTCTCAGAGGAGACAGACTTTCATGGTCGGGTGGCACAGACTCAGAGAGCTGCAAGACACTGGGACACTGAATGCTTGCACAGAATATTTGTGCATCCTTGGAACCTCTCCCTGAGTCCACAGTCCTCAAGATGAAGAAGATGCTGAGTTCTTTTCATAGTCTGAGCTTTGTGCCTAGGGGATTGTCCTGCTCAATGAATTTCAGTTTTGGTGATGAAGTTTGACAATGGTGAGACCAACTGGAAAACTCTTCAGACTCTGCTCGGCAAAGAAATGATGTGAAAAATGAAAAGTACAGGACCTGTGGCATGTTTTCATTGAGTAGAGACAGAAATACCCACCGCTCTGTGTGTGTGTGTGTGTGTGTTGTGTTATTGATGGCGTCATAAGGACCTAGTTTTTTTTAAGGTTTGTATGTTTTGTAGATCCTGTAATTAACCTTTGTTCTGTTCCAAAACATAAATATTCAATTTATTTTTATCTGATATTGCCTACAGTTTATTGACTTACAATTTAAATATCCTATAACTTCTGTCTATGATTCATACCACTTACATAAATATCTATGCTTAATATCTTTTGTAAGTTTAGTCTATCTGTTTGCTTTTCCTGTCCTCCAAAACAGAGCTACATACTCTCAAATATCACAGCAACATCTCTGTAGATGAAAAGCAGCAAGTCATGTCTCAAAGCTGTGAAGCCACAAGCACAGAAACCCTGTGAGGATGCAGAACAAGACTGAAGTTATGTCTTTGAAGGAAATGCTCCACATTTAAACCCAGGATGAGCAACTACTCTCCTGCAGACTTAGTACAATGTAGAAAACCGAAGATCTTGTTTTCTCAAACTACTGTTGACTGATTTTTTTTTTCATAGAGGCCTTATTACCACTAACCCAGTACAAAATTTTAGAAGATCGGCTGCACCTCAGACATTTATTTTAGAAGCTATTGTTATGAAGCATGTTTTCTAGCGAAAGGATAAAGAGAGTGTCAGAAAGAGTAAGTCTTTAACTATTACTAAATCTGCCCTCCATTGTAGTCAACTTGAAAATGTAACAGAAGCATTGCTGAAAGCAGGCCAAGGCACATACAGTCAGGACATGGGATGTGGAATTTGATCATATACTAGGGGTGGATTATTTTGCTAAATCAACCTAGCAGAGTTCTTGCTAAAACAGAAGTAAGTGGGCCCAAGGCAGAGTCCAAGGTAAGGACCTCAGGGTTTAAACAGTGGTTCTCAACCTGTGGGTCTCAGCCATCAGAAAACACATTTCTGATGGTCTTAGGAACTGAGACACACTCAGCAGCAAAATTACAGTTATAAAATAGCAATGAAAATAATTTTATGGTTGGGGGGTCACCACAGCATGAGGAACTGTATTAAGGGATTGCAGCATTGGGAAGGTTGAGAATCACTGGAGTTCTATCAGGGAGACAGTCTTTGTCAACTGCCACAGACGGAAGTACTACAGAAAGATAAGCTGGAAAGAGTCAGTTTGACCTTTGCCTGGCTGGGCAGTCGTAGAAATTCTGCAGCTGTCGGGAGGAATGCTAATAGACAGAGCAGCCAATAGGGACCCTGGGAAGCTCATATCCCAAAAGTAAGAATAATGAAGTGCTAGGTTAAAATCCACACAAACAAAACTTAAACCAGTTTTCACAATATCAAGACATTGATAAGAAATGAATAGTTTCTTAGAAAAAAATCCAACGTTTTACAAAGGAAATTAAAACATGATTTTGACACCCAACAATTAAATTTTTTTTGTTTTGTTTTTTTAGAGACAAGTTTTCTGGCTGTCTTGAAACTCACTCTGTAGACCAGGCTGGCCTATGATTTAGAGATCCCCCTGCCTCTGTCTTCCAAACGCTGGGATTAAAAGCATGTACCACCACCACCCAGCTAAAAAAATAAATGCCTATAAAATAATCAAATACTGTATGTGTCAAGATACTGAAAAATGTGACATATCAGAATAGCTTTTTCAATAGAAAAAAATACAGGAATAATGATGATTGAGTTTGTATATAGAAAGTTTAAAATTGCCATTATGCATATAACCAAAGATTTAAATGAAAATATGGATACAATAATAAGTGAACTGAAAAATGTAAAAATAATCAAAAAGATCTTCTAAAGCTGCAAGTTATAATTAAATTCCATTGAATGGATATAAAAATCAAATATACACAAAATTAAATATATTCATAAACAAGATATTAAAACATGCCAAACTGAAAAATAGAGAAGAAAAATGTTAAAAAAAAAAAGCAAAGACAAAAACCAAACAACTTCTCAGTTTAGATTTTTCAATAGCACACCATGTAATATGGGTGAAATTAGAATTTCAGAAATGGAAGCAGGCAGAAAATATTGAAAGAAACATTAGCTGAAAATTTTTCACATTTGCTTAAAATATCAAACCACAAGCACAAGACACTACCAATAAGAATAAACAAAAAAACTAAAAAGCACCAAGTCACACCACAATCAGTGATGCAAAGGAAACCTCTGAAGCCGGAAAAGGGCAACGCAGTTCAAGGCAGACTTCTAGGCCAAACACCATGGTTCAGGGTTAGAACAGACAGTGTGGTAAGAACTGCTCTTCTGGAGTCTTTGTGCACTGTGTCTTCAAAGTGTACAAAGTGACACTGACAGAAACTCTGATATATACAAAGGAACGACTCTCCAAGCAAGCACTAAATGCAATATTTTGGTTTTCTTTTCAGTCCAGGTCTTGCTAGTAATTCAGGATTCTAGGCCTTGAATTTAGGACTTTTCTGCCTGAGTGCTTTACACGAGTACAACACCTTGCTGGGGCTCTACAGTAGGTTTTACTTTTTAGTTTTAAAATACAAGATTTAGGGCTGGAGAGATGGCTCAGTTGTTAAGAGTGCTGACTGCTCTGCCAGAAGTCCTGAGTTCAATTCCCAGCAACCACATTGTAGTTCACAACTATTTGTAATGGGATCTGATGCCCTCTTCTGGCATGTAGATATATATGCAGATAGAATACTCACATAAATACTCACATAAAACATTTAATAAATAGTTTTTAAAATATAAGATTTTAAAAAAATAATGGCAATGTCTATTATATATGTATATAATATCTCAGAACTCTGGCATTTTATAGGCCATGATATAAAATTAATTTACATTATGCCACTGTGAATCAAAGAAATCTTAAGTAAACACATAAAATAGTAAAATGAAAATAGACAATGAATGCTTAATTAACCCAAAAGGAGCCCTTGTAAATAGCAAAGCAATTCTGCTAAAGTTGGTTACAATCCGTAACTCATTAATAAGGAAGGTTTTAAGAGATCCAGTGTCTTACCATTGAGTGTATGGGTACCTTGTACCTGTGTTGTGTGAGGCTTTGATTGCATGTGAGAGAGCTCCCTTGTACTAGTCAGAGGTCAGCGTTGGGTGCCTTTTCCTATCCCTCTCCACATTGTTTTTTGAGACAGAAGACAGAGTCTCTAACTAAACCTAGAGCTCACTGGATAGATTGTCTGGCCAGTGAGTTCCTAGAATCTGCCTGTCTCTGTCACAAACACACACTCCTTCTCAAATGATAATGAATTCATTATAATGCATACAAACAGAGTTGGATATGCTTTTCTTAAATTATGTGGGTTGATGCTGTCTTGTTACAGTGCTTTGGTAGAGATTTTGTTGTATTTCAAACTACTGTCCAAAGGAATTTGATAAAGCCACCATCAGAACAGCTTTTCCTCCTTACTACCTGTCCATAAGACTACAGAGAGTCAAAAGACATGTCTGGGCTGATAAACCAGCTGCTATGTTTTTGTTCTGAGTCAGAAGTCCTCTCATACAGCAGCATCCCAGGGAAAGAAGGAGAACTTCTGGAAAAATAATTATTCCTGAGTAAATAATACAATCTCACAGAAAATGAGAATTCTATGTTTTCCACATTTAAATAATAAATTCTCATCAGAAAGATGATTTGTGAAATTGGGGCTTGAGATGATGTCTTCTCCTAAGGCCAAATATTTAGAACAAGAATAGAAATCCATTTACAGAGTAAAGTTTAAGCTTATGCTGTCTATTTTTAGAAAAGACACTTCTATCTAGAAGAAAAAAATGTATTCAGGTCAGGAAAAGAGAGTCCTCTGAGGGAGTTTCTGGTATGCTTTGCAGCTGGACGAATTACGTGTCTTCTGTATCTCTCTGTATGGAGGACTTTCTATCATCTTTTCCAGAACAAGTATTAATTTTGTCTCAATGACTATAAATGCACTTCTGTGCATCACCACACTCAATTGATAGGCCCAGACATCTCTCACTCTCAGACTAGATCCCAGCGAAGTTAGTGAACTATATTTACACATTTCAGATCTAGCTTTCTAACGTCTTCTTCAATTTTTATTTTATTATTTTGTTTGACATTCATCTGCTTTCATCATTTTCAAAAAAGTAATTAGTAATTGCTGGCTTCTGAGCATCAGGGATTAGTTTTAAGAAAGCTTTTCTCCTTGTTTGATTCCTAAGCTTAAGAGAGAGAGAAAAAAAAAAAAACTTGACTGTGAGAGAAGTGGTAATCAGATCGATTACCTGATATCAGATATTACCTGAATCAGATAATTCTGGATACAGGAAATTTTTCTTTCAAAATGTCACTACTGGGAATAGTGTATCTCGATGCAAGTTAATTGTTTAAATTATATGTTTCTATAGCTCTCACTTATAGTAACAACAGCAATAAGCTATATAGTCTCTAATCTAGTTGCATACACTTAAATTAGGTAATAAATATTTTTCGTCCTTTATTCAATTCTAAAATAAATAAAACTGCTGGGGTTTTGCTTTTTCTAAAGTTCCCAATAATAACACTTTAAAGTTCACAAATCTATCAAATTAAGTTTAACAATTAAAAAAGAGTTCTACACATTTTTATAGGTAAATATGCAATCCTTCTTATAAATAGGAATGATTTTTAAATTAGTTCTTTTTCAAGTCTGGAGAGGTTAGAGACTTATACTCCTGTTGTGAAGGATCCAAGTTTGGGTCCTACCATCCACATCAGGTTGCTTATAACTACCTATAATTCCAATTCCATGCCTCTTACCTCTGTGGGCACATACATGTACAACACACACACACACACACACACACACACATGATAAAAATAATTTTTAAGAAAAAAATTAGTTCTTTTTAAAATTGAAGTAAAAATTCTTATGCTAGGGGACTGGATTAGAACAGATATTTACACCTATGAAAGGTAACAGAAGCTTTCTGTGATTTTTAACATCTGCATATATTCCTAATATAAAATGGGAATAAAATCTCATCTCCAAAGATTTCTTCCAAAGCTTTGGCTTGATGATGTATGGTATTGAATTCCATCAACATTAACTGACTTAGCCTAGTGTCCGGACATTATGCTGGTTGTTGATTGATACAAACTGGGTGTTGGCAAGCTGCCTTGCACTGTGACTGTACAGCTGTTTGTGAGTCCATTAACTTCTTCAAGCCCCACAGGCACCATTTGTAGTAAGTAGTGTATACGCTCAGCAAGGAAGAGGCGGAGGCATATTCATAGGTGCAATCCCTGCCAGACCTTAGCAGAAGGTACCACCATCATGGTAAGTGCCATATTTGACAGTGGAACCCCAACTTGACATAGGAACACCCTTGAGCTCAGATGTTTTTATTGATCCAGAACTCCTCAGGTGTTCTACTGAGAGCACGTGCAGATCATCAGCAATCACACTCCCCACATACATCCAAATCCTCCAAACAATACTAAATGTCAAGACCTAGGCAGCCCTCACCCTACAGTGTACAAAACAATTATTTTATACGTAACTAAAAATAAACTTCTACAACAGGTTGTCATGATGATCAAATAGCGTAATGAAATAATGCATAGTCTCTACACAGAAAGTGCTCATAAATATTATCAAATTGTCAGGAAAACTTATCCGTGTGTCTGTAGATCTTATAACTTCAAAAGGAGGATTACGTTGTTTTTGTTTGTTGCTCTTGTTTTTTCAAGACAGGGTTTCTTTGCTGTAACTCTGGCTGTCCTGGAACTCACTCTGTAGACCAGGCTGGCCTTGAACTCACAGAGATCCTCCTGCCTCTGCCTCCTGAGTGCTGGGATTAAAGGCATGCCCCACCACCACCTGGCCAAGTTGTTTTTAATCTATGCTGCTGAAAGCTGGCGAGGTTTCGCTATGAAAATAAGGAAATGGTTTAATGGGTGAGGCAGGACAATGTGAAAAAGATAACAAAGCCATTTTTGCTAATCTTACAGGAATGCAGAGAAGATTTTTCTCTGCAAGTTGACCACAGTCCATCTTATGGCCTGGCCAGGGCAATCAGATATCTGATTTCAGCCATAGACAGAAGTTAGTGCTTCCGGGTGTTCATTACAGCCACGGAAACTACGAGCAGGTCATTCTCTGCCAAACTTTGAAGACTCTCCTGTTGTAGTGTTTAACTCACAGAAAACATGTAATATGTTTTCTTTATCCTCAAGGATTCACAACTTGTAAGTAGAAACCTCTACACATATGTTTGCGTACGTGACATTGTGAATCCGCACATGCCTTCAGAATGCGATGCCCGGGATGCTACTTTCCCTGTGCTCTTGTTCCTGTGTCACTGATGAGTGTGGAGATGAAGGTCACAGGCACACACAGTCCAGGAGAAATCTCTTTAGTCGTATGACACCCCCCCTTGCCTGTTGCTAAGGACAAGCACAGCCTTCCCTGTCTACTCAGCTCCGCGTGGGTTACTTAAACACTTTACAACTCCTTGTGTTAACTTCACTCGTGTATCACTGAAAGGGCAGATGCATTGACAAGGAAAGAACAGTGGTTAATGCTCATTAAATTGACAACTACTAAGCACTCAGTGGTCACCATTATGGTTCTGTGCACAAACACACACAACGCAAATATCCGAAATTATCATGCTGTGAGCCACAACAGTGGGCCAGATAGTACCTGAGATCCTTAAGAAATCTAGGAGAACATCATTAGCTGCATGTTTTAAGCAGGCCTTCCTGACTTGCTGCTGTTAGGGTGTCTCATGCATACAGCAGAGTGAGCATGAGATGGCAGCAGGAAGAGAGCTAATTAATTAAACACTTCTGAGGTTCCAGTCCTGAAAATGAGGCCATCTGCCTGCTTGTCACAGCGGGCAGAGCAAGTGTTAAAATACCCTGAACACACGGAAGCCAGGAGGGGAAACAGGAAAAATGTGACAGGCGTGACATCCATCTGTCTTCTAGCTGTCATCTAAGCAGACACTGTTCTGTTGACCTGAAGGTCTTCTTAGAGGAATCACCCAAAGCCCCACTGATGCCTGTGCTGTGTGTGGTGGAAGTCAGCCCTGTGGTGCAGGTGCTCTTTCAAATAGGGCACCTTCGCTCTTCAGGACACTCTCACTGAGGGTGCAACACAGTACAGTGTTTCCTTTGGTGTCAGGATGCTGTAGTGCAAAGATTTATTTGAAATTGTCTATGAACACTAGTTTTCAAGTTTGTCCAGTTCTTAATCCATGCCTCCAGCTGCAAGAAGTAGAAACTGGCTGGCTAATTAAGGGAAAGGCAATGATAATAAAATAGCACATAAAATAATTGGAAAGACTGCAGAACATCTTTGAGGCTAAGCTACCGAGGGTATTGGGACCCCACAGTGCAGATCGGGTCCCCCCTACAGGGAAGTTCCATCTGCTGCAGACACTTCTCTCCTTTGCACCCAACTCCTACTGATGTGGGCTCCAGCTGCAGAAAAAATCCTCAGGGACTGACTTTGACCCAGCTATTCATCCCCAAACAGAAATCTCAGGGAGAGCCTCAAGTTTCCTATTTGCATTGCATGGCAGATGAAAATTATGTGTGCTCAGAATGCTGGTGAGGGGGGCACTTAAATTTTTCTGAAGTTAGCCAAGAAGATACTGCAGATGGAAAATAAGTCACTCTAATAGAGTAGTCATCTAATCTGTCCTGCCAACTGAAACTTCTCAGAGTAGGAAAAGTCATTAAAGGATGAGTCCGCACACAGAGGTGTGAGCTGCAACACTGAGAGTAGAAGTTAACACGGGGCTACAGTAAAGCGACAAGTGTTTGGAGTGCGTATTCTCATCTTAATAGCTACTAAGTCAGATTATAAATTTTTGTGAAAAACTAAATTTATTTATGTGCTCATACACACACACACACACACACACACAGACACACACACACCCACAACTACAGCTTAACACTGATAGTAATTGTCATGGGCTTTGTATGTTAAATGTGTTTATGGTCCTCAAGTATACAAGCTATCAAAAATGCAAAAGTTGGAAAAACCCTCAAAGCTGCAACTTTTAAAGTTCTTTCGTTTTGCCTCCTCTTTGTGTGTTCCTAATTGTATCATGACTACTATCTTTAAATAAAGATAAGTACACTCTTTTATTTTATCAATTGCTACTCATTCTGCAGAATTCTATGTGTAACTTTTGCAAACATTTTTCCATCTATAGTTTTGGTATTTCTTAAAGGTTTATAGTCAACCCCACTAAAAGTGATTCTAACAAGGGCTTTCTAAAATTATTTTTTCTTAAAGTATTTTCTGTTGTGGGTGGTGGTTTGCATTGTGCTTACAAAACTATACAACCGTTGTCTGAGACATTCTGTAGAAGTACAGGTTTCAACAAGAGGAAGTAGGCACTGTTCTTTGAGATGCTAGTATCAACTACATACAGGATAGACAGAATTAAACTTGGGAATGGACTCCTAAGGACCACCACTTCTGTACCCGCTAGTTATTCGAGTGTGACAAAAAGAGGGTAGAGTATCACTGACCCTTTTATGAGAATTGGAAAACTCATGGTATAACAATTTCATGATTTAGGCAGTGCATTTAGATCTACTCTTTCCCTTCTACCTTCTGTACCCTACCACCACATTTCCCTCTCAACTTCATGTTCACTCTCTGTAGCTGAGTCCTCTTAGTGCTGCCTCTCTGTGCATGGGTCAGAGCCAACTGCTAGAGAATGAACAAATTATCAGTGGCTGTGTCCCTGAAGGAACTGATTCCCCCTTCCCCAGTAGCCATCAATTACCAATAGCATGTCAGTTATTCCAGAGCCCCTTCCTAGTCTATATTAGAATTTTGGCTGGCTTGATGCTGTGAAGGTCTTGTGCATGCTATACAGGTGATGAAATTATGTATACAGCTTTATCAGGTCTAGAAAACATTTCTTTTGCAACAGCCATCTAGGGCTCTGACTCTTGCGAACTTTCTTGCCTCTTCTTTGATGATTCCCAAGCACTGGAATATGGGGTACGATATCACCAGCCTATTAAAGGCTGAACAATTCACAATCTCTTCATTCTATGTACTTTTACTAGTTGTAAGCGTTATTTTACCATATACTGCAAAAATAAATTTCTCAGATGAGGGTGGAATGATGCAGTAGTTAGTCTATGGGACTGAATATAATGCATTTAGAAACTATTGGTACTGTCCACTTCGCAGAATAATAGTAACAAGTTCTTCCCTGAGGCCTATGGCCTACTCAACCATGGGTTCTTGGCCCAGTCAACAGTAACATGTTGGGGAAGTTTATTGTAGTTACATTTCAAATTGTCTTATGCACTGTGGGTGAGGGGCTATCCTAGGTCTAAGGTGTTTTGTATTGTTTGCAGGTGTTGCATTTCTGTGGGGGATGTTTAATTGCTTATGATTTGCACATGGTATCAGTAGAACACCTAAGGAGTTCTGGATCAATAAAACACCTGAGCTCAGATGCTTGGAGTTCTGTCGAGTCAGGCACTGGCCAGGACGGTGGTTCTCTCTGCTGAGGTCGGGCATCTCCTTATCTTGTTTTCTTGTACTATTGTTCTGACTAAAACTGTAATCGTTTATTAAACAGGAGTGGAGAAACTGGACATCCTTGTCATATTCATATGAAAATTCAAGGGTTTTCTCTGTTTAGCATGATGTTGATTATGGACTTGCTCTAATATTGCATTTATTTTCTTGAGTATGTTCTCTGTATTCTTAGTCTCTCTGAATAATACTTTTAATCCTGGAATAATTTTGTCATAGGCCTTTTCTGCATCTGCTGAGAAAATCATATGGTTTTGTTATTTTTGTGGGTTCTGTGCTGGATTACATTTATTGATTTATGCATGTTGAAACATCTGTGCTACTCAGGGATATAAACAACTTGAGAGTAGTGGATGAGCTTTTTTGTCTGTTTTTTACTTGGTTTACAGGTATGTTATTGAAAACTTTTGTATCTATGTTCATCAGAGAAATTGCAAGATAATTTTCCTTTTCTGCTATTTCTTTACCCAATGTAAGTATTGGTGTAATGCTGACTTTATCAAAATAATTTTAAAAAAGTGTTTTTTTTTCTGTTTTATGAAATAATTTGTTTGACAAGCATCAATTTTAGTTCTTTAAAGGTTTAGTAAAATTCTGTGGTGCATCTACCTGGGACTGGGATCTTTTTGAATGAGAATGTTTCTATCTTTCGTTTGGTTTTTGCTTCTGTTTTGCTGTCTCAACATCACTGCCGGTGCTTTATCTGTTTAGAATTTTTTATCTCTTACTTTAACTTTGGCGTGTCGTATGCACTGGGAAATCCATTCATTTCCTCTAGGGTTTCGAGCTTGGTAGAATAGTGATTTTAGAAGCATGGAATCATTACCCTCTGGATTTCACTGGTATCTGATGTCATGTCTCCTTTTTCGTCTCACGTTTTATCATTTTGGATCTTCTCTTTCTTTGGTTAATAAAGCTAATGTTTTGTCAATTTATAATTGGTAATATCAAAGAACAAACTCACTTTATTGATTTTTTTCTGATTTCTATTTTATTAATTTCTGCTCTGATCTTGATTATTTCTTTCCACCTACTTTTTTAAGATCTAGTTTCTTCTTTTCCCAAGGCCTTAAGACACACCATTAAGTTGTTAATGTGAGTTCTCTATTATTTTTTATCAGGCATTTAGAGCTGTAAATTTTTCTCTTAGGACTGTCTTCATTGTATATATCCCATAGATTCTGGCACACTGTGTTTTCATTCTTATTCAGTACTAAAAATTTTTAAACTTGCTATTTATTCCTTCGGTGATCCATTCACGATTGCAAAGTATGTTGTTCAAGCTCCATAATTATGTGCATTTTCTATGGTTTCCCCTGTGGTTGATATTTGGCATTATTCCACTGTGGTAAGATAATAATCAAGGAGTTACTTCAGTTTTCCTGTATTTGCTGAGACAAGCTTTCTGTCCCAATATGTGGTCTTTTTTAATGAAAGCTCCATGAGCTGCTGAGAAGTATGTGTACTCTCTTGTATTTGGATGTTCTGGAATGGTCTGAAAATATATGTTAAGTGCATTTGATCTACAATGTCATTTATCCCTAGTATTACTGTGTTCATTTGTCTGGATGGTTTATCCATTGGTAAGAGTGGGGCATGAAGGTCACCCACTATTAATGTGTTGGGGCTAATCTACTGCTGTATGTATAATAACACAGTCCTCATGGTGGATGGTTACCCTGACAAGTACGAAATCACCTTGATGAATTTGGGTTTGAGGTCTATACTGTCAGATATTGAGATAGTGGTACCTACTTGTTTCTTGGTTCTATTTGCTTAGAATAGTAGTGCCCACCTTTCACTCTATTTTTGGTGGTGAGTTATACTTCTTGGAAGTAGCAAAAGAATAAAGATCCTATTCTTTTAAGCCAGTTTGTTCATTGAGTGCTTAATTGAAGAGCTGAGATCATTGACGTTCATTACTAAAATATGACATTTTTATTGCATGATGTTTGTTTTCTTAGTCCTCTTTTTGTTTACTCGCTGACCTAACATTGTTATTTTTTTCGTTGTTACCACTTGGATACATATATTCTCCTCCTCCTCCTCCTCCTCCTTCTCCTCATCCTCCTCGTCGTCCTCTTCCTGCTCCTTCTTCTTCTTTTGTTTCATGTATTGATCCCAGGATCCTCTGTAGATCTTAAATGTCATTACCCCTATTACCCTTATTTTATCATGAAAAAAAAAAAACTTCTTTCTGTTTCAATTATGACAGGTAGTTTTCCTGTGCATAGTAGGATATTAGTCTGGGATGGCATCTGTGGTCTTATAGAACTTGTAGTATATCAGTATAAGGCCCTCTGACTTTTAAAATCTCCAACAAAGAACCAGCTGTTATTCTCACGTGCCTGCCTTTATATGTGACTCAGCTTCTCTGTCTCGTGGTTTTTAATATCCTTTCTTTGTTCTGTGCAAGTGTTTTGACTATTTTTTGACATGGGGAGTTCTTTCCTGGTGTTCTATGTACCTCTTGCACTTTTATAGGCATCTCTTTCTGAGAATTGGAGGATTTTTTTCTATGATTTTGTCTAAGATACTTTCTGTCTCTTTGACATGGGGTACTTCTTCTACCCATATGATTCATAAGTTTGGTATTTTTATCGTCTCCTAGAGTTCCTGAATGTTCTGTTCATTTTGTTGTTGTTCATTTTTATTTTGTTTTATTTGTAAGATTTATCATTTTCTCTAACTGATTCATACGATTCCTCTACTTTATCTTCAGGCCTTCATATCTTCTTTTCCACTTGGTCCATTCTCTTACTAAAGAATTCTCGTGAGCTTCTTATTAGACAAAGAATCTTTCATTTCAGATTTTATTACTGTTTTGATTTTCTTTGAAATTTTTCTTTATTAAATTCTCTATTCATACCCTGGCTTGTCTTCATTATTCATTCAACTGTTTATTTTTCTTGGTCTTCATTCTATATAGCATTCTTCATCCTCTTTTCATTCCTAGAGCATATTTGTAATTAGTTTTTCAGTTTATTATCTTGTATGTCCCCTAAGTCACTTTTTCCAAGCAATTATTATAGCATACTGCCTTGGAATAGACTTACTTTGTTGATGTCAGTGTGTGTGTGTGTGTATGTGTGTGGTACATATGCTCATTTTTCAATGAGACCTGGGCATCTTGAGTTAGTTAGGTAACTTTGTGTCTTTAGGCGTGGATGTCCATCCTGCTTTTGTTTAGTACTTACTTGGACCTCTATTCACTATTATATGAACTTGACAGGTTTTGTTTCAGTTGGGTAGTGCTTGAAGCTCAGCTTTGGGTCTAATCACTGCTGATTTGTGGTGAGGGTATCAGAAATACTACTAGCTTAGCTAGGGTATAGCTTCTGACCACATGAATAAGACCTCATAGATCTGGAATATCCATAGTGCAGTTTCTCAAAAGTCATGTTTGTAGTGTCAGAAAAGGAGCTGGAGGTAAGGGATATTAGCACAGGTTCTCACCAGAGGTCTTCGGGTGTTGGTGTTAGAGTCCTAGTGAATGGGAGAAGGAAAAGACTCCCTTAGAGTGTGTGTTCTAGAGGTTCAGGCACAGGTCCTCAGAATATGGGTGCTTGGGGGGGTCACAGAGGAGAAGAATTATGCCACCTGTGGAATATTTGCCTGGGCCCAGGCATGGGTCTACAGACAGCAATTGCTTGGCGTTGTGGAGGGCAGGAAGGTATGGCTCCTTTAGGAACACATCGGTAGGTCCCCAGATGTTGGTAACTTGGTTAATACTTTTTAAAACCCCCAAGTGTGATCAAATCAGACCAACTAGAACAAGTCTCATCCCAACAACAAAGGTTGGTTGAGGCCAAGCTACCAAATGCTTAATGCATGAGGTTTTTAGAGATAGTTTTCTGAAGGCCTAGCTACCAGGTAGTTAATACATGATGTAACAGAGAAAGTTATCTGGAGACAAGCACAGAATTTGTCAAAATAAAATAAACTCACATTAGACACTGTACATGATTGTAGCGCAGACATGATGGAGACCACAGTGTAAGAAATCAGTCACGGTCCATTTAGAACATGAGATGAGCTTAGAGTTCATCAGAGAACCACAGATAAACAGTAGGCATTAGGCCCCTGTCCCTACCTTGCAGTTGGTGCCTACTTTTCTAGGTACTCTAAGTTCGTCCTAGAGTTGAAGTTATAGGCAGTCTGCTTTGTGATGAAGTCCACAGACTGGGAGAGGATTAAATCTCAGGCCCAAGGATCTTCACTATTTAAGTCTTTTCCTCTTGAAACAATGGGTTGGGGAACATGGGGAGGGGGCTTGGACGATTATATCTTTCCTGAAAAACTCAGCCAATGAGCAATTCAGTGGGCAAAGAAATGTGATTAGAAATATAAAAACCACTGTGTTGTGTCAAATTGACTGCATTTGTCTCATTTTTTTCCTACTTCATACACTTATGGAGTAAAAATCACTTTTCTGACACAAAGCAGGAAGATTCTAAGTTCAAGGCTGGCTTAAACCATTCAGTACAACTGTCGCTTAACTCAGCAAAATTGGAGTTAGTTATTTTAAGCATTTCAACAGCAAGACCAAGGTAGTATGGAGAAATGTTTTCACACATGATCCTGCCAATGACAACAGAAGTCAGAGCTGAAAAGAAAGCTCTCAAGCTGCAGAGTTCATTCCAGAGACCTCTACTCAGGTGAAGCCAGACTCTTGACCGCACTGCAGAATGGAACTTCAAGATGAGTCAGTAAGAAGCAGAGTAAAAGCTTATTATTATGAAAATATCTTTATCAAAGATTTAAGAAAGGGGACTAATCGAAAGGGCCATGATAGGAACAGGACAAGACATGCAAAAGTGTGGGAGAGCATTTTTTCAAGAGAGAGTTGAGCCTAGACATCTTTACAAGAGCAATATATTATAATTTTGTGGACTTCTGAAGTTACATCTCAAAGAATTGATTTTTAAATATTTTGCTTTCAATCATTTCATTAAATAATATGATAAAACAGTTGCTGAAAGGTCCATGGCTAGGATTATAGCTGATAAGTAAAATCGGAGGTCACAGGAGAATGAAGACACGTATAAACCAAATTTAAATGCAAGATTCCAGAGAATAGCCAGTTTGTAGCTGGGGGAATAATAAGGTGATACTTAAACATCATGTAGGCTTGAGTCTTTAACATGGTTCACTGATATTTTCATACTCTTATTTAAATATCTCTAGATAAGGGGAATGTTATTTCTATGTGGCAAATTTTAACTGTGCTGAAATCCTTGCCTCTCAACTAGTGATAGACTTTGGTCAGATTCTGGGGTAGGGGGCTTCTTTCTCTTTCCATGCCTTCTGCCTTTTCCCCATCTTTCTGTCCTGCCTCTGTTACCTGACACTAAATCCCTCCTGTGAGAATTCATTCTCAGTAGTCGGTACTCAGAACTATTTGACGAGAAGGTGTCTCCTGATGGACATCATATGATTTGGTGTTTTAATGGTGGCTCTCTTGGTGTTCTGCTTTATAGTGGCTCTACTGTTATAAGTGTGTGATTGCTTACTGTCACTTGAATTTTTCAGCATTTATTGCCTACCTTCTTCTCACAAACAAGCTCAGCACCTGGCCTGGAACCTGCAGAGCCAGATTAGCTAACAGCCTATATCCCTCAATATTAAGAAACTTTTGAACATGAAGGAGAATTGAAACAGGAAGCTATAGCTGTTGTTTTTTTTTTTCCTAAAATCCAGTAGTTCTCCCACTTGGGCCCATAAGTGACTTAGAGCAGGGTGGCAGCTAGTATTTCTGCCATCATTGTGCATCTGTGCAGAGGCAAATTACTGTCTTGAACCTTTCTTCTCAAATTCCAGGGTAAGCAATACTTCATAGGGTAGGAACCCCCAATTCATATTCTCTCTCTCTCTCTCTCTCTCTCTCTCTCTCTCTCTCTCTCTCCCCCTCTCTGTCTCTTTCTCTCTCTCTCTCCCTCCCCCCTCTCTCTCTCTCTCTCTCTCTCACACACACACACACACACACACACTTACCTTATCCATGAAGGTAAAACTGTACACCTTGGGGATTAACATTTACAATTTAACAATTTATGAGGCCACCTTCAAAACAGACCAGAAGCCAGTTAGTGAGAGGACAGCACTGGGATAAAGACTGCTTAATCGTGCATAGTTCTTGCCCTTTACCTCATGTCAGTTCCTGAGAATGGACACACAGTTCAGTGGACACTTTTTATCAGTTCCTCTTCCCAGTATGGCCAAAATGAATATTTCACCTTTCTCTGTTTTCCTCCCAGAATATTTGGTCTTCCAGAATATAGGGTTTACCTTAAAATCTCTGATGACAGAGCTGGGCCTGTGGTGTTGGCCAAGCTTATCTGATAAGTTATCCAACTATACACAATAAAGGTGTGTTGGTTTGGTATCATGTACTTCAAGTGCTAGGGACAATATATCAAAAGCACATCTGCAGATGCCCCATGAAGCTTCTGTGCTGCTTAAATTGCATATCCATGGTGGCGAACACCTGAAGTACAAGTAGAAACAGACACCTTTTTTTCCTTCATATTTCTATAATAGAAACCAAGTTTGTAGTGTGGTAAGAAAACAGGTTGGAAATAGAAGATATTCAGATGTCACCAGATGAGGTATCACTGAATAATTCACTTAAGCGGGAACAAGATTGACACAAGCTCATACCAGAAGCAGCCATCTATGAACTAAAATTTTTTTTTCTACTTATTATGGGTGTTGTAAAACCTTGTTGCACAATATCTGTTTTTAATACTTAATTTCATAAGTTTTTGTATACACTTATGTCTTTATTTTCCTCTCAAATTCTGCTTCAAAAACTACTAGGAAGACTTCAGAAAAAACCCTAATTCTTCTGTCAGATTTTATTAATTCATCTGATTTTCACATTGGCTACCAGAAGTTAAAGGGGTGACTATCACACAGACCTCTACAGGAGATATTCACAGTCAAGGAACATCAGCAGGTGACACCAAAACAACACAGGAGACTTGAATTGAAAATTACTCAAGTGTCCTCATGAAGTTAAACTTCTAGGAAAAAAAATGAATATTTTCATTACATAGACAAAGGATGGAAAATACACCTATGGGGCTAGGGAGATGTTTCTGTGGGTAAAACACTTGCCATGCAAGCATAAAGACGTGAGTTCAGAACCCCAATCCCACATAAACCCAGAAATAGCAGCACAAATTTGTAATTCCAGTATCCCTATGCCATAAGAAGCCATGACAATTCATATAAAGTTAAGGGCCAGCTAGCATGATATACACAGTGATGAACAACAAGAGATCCTGCCTTTATTGATATGGAAGAAAAAGACTGACACCTGAGATTGTCCTCTGACCTCCATGCATAGACTATGGCATGTACCAACCTACACTCATATATGAGCATGAATGTGCACACACATACACACAACAGACACACACACAACAGACACACACACACACACACACCAGACACACACACACACACATGCACATATACACAATATACATATGCAGAAACAGATAAAGAAGAAAGAAGACCCAGATATATTACATGTGTAGTCTTATTAACTGCAAATGATAATGTCAGAGAAATGAGACATGCATAAAAATGGCTTTAAGTTTTAGTTATATTTTGTAATGAAATAACTAAAAAAATGCATTTCTAAAACACAGATGTGGTCATTTCTACCATAGATTTATGGTGTTTCTGTGACCCACTAAAACCACTCTCCCTTCAAAACTCCAGGCAACGTCAATCGAGAATCGCTCCTCCCAAGGGCCAGTCACCCTATCCAGTCAACGGCTGTGAAAACAAATTGCATTGTTAGTACTTTTTCTGTGGAATTCGAAAAACAGTTTGAGGGCAGAAAATAAGAAGTATATTGAGTAGTTAGATTTGAAGACTTGCTGGGTGATGTGCAATTTTCCAAAAAGGTCTTAAATAAAACATTAGCACATTTTTCTTTTGTACCATGGGATAGCTGACATTCCTGATCAAAGTTGCGCTGGTCTGTGTTAGTGATCTGAAAATGTAGAAAATAACCTTGAGAAAATCATGAAACTAAACAATGATCTTCCTACCTGGGGCCTCATTTAGTAGGGCATGGAAATCTGTCCTCCCTTTATTTGGGGCATTGATTCACTTGTCCATTTAACATTTAATGAATATTGGAGCTACGCGTGGGCCACATCAAAGGTACAGTGAAGTTTCAGGGTGGATGACATTGTGTGTGATCATCACTACACACTCTGTTTAAGGGTATTTAAGGGTAATTATTCTGTCTGTAGGGATTTCAGGAACTGATATGCCAAATTAATTTTAAGATAACTGTTCAGAAGGTACCTCGTAAATGTAAAGATGGAAAATGATTGAACGTTTGAACATCTACTTGGGGACTAGGTTGCAGTTTGTTAATGAAGTCCTGGAGGAATGAGTTGAATGAGGTTACCTCAGCTGTTTGGCCATGTTTATGAAGGGCATGTTGAGAACTACCTTGGAACTGCCCATTAATCTCTCACCACAGGTGGTCACCAGGGTGTCTGTCTAGAAATAAACTTAACATAGAATTAGGAAACATAGAAGAGATTCCTAGATCTCACTTAAGAGTTCAAAGTGCTGAACTGTAGACTACCTGTTGAAGGTCAAAACAAATTTGTGATTACAAATTGCTAGGTCTTAGGTTTTTCAAATAGTGGAAATGTTTAACATTTAGTTATATGTTTTAATAAAGAAAATATTTCAATTTTTGTGCATGTGTGTTGTTGACAAATAACAACTCTTTTTAAAGGAATTTAAAAAGATAGTTTCTTCTGAGGCAAATGAGTGACCATACCTCTAAAACACAGATGTACCTTGAATACCATGTTCTACCATGGCAGTGGTTCCATGGACTCTAACACATAGAACAAAAGAAAGTCAGTAATCAATGTGTTTATAGAACATGATGGTGGGAACATCTGGTAGGCAGACTGCAGCAGAGTGAGAAATATCTCCTGTGATTTGCAGATGCTAGTTTAAAGCATTCTTCCCTTTCTAGTTAGTAGAGACTCGAGATCCATTAGGTTTAGTGTACAATCCAAGGATCTAACCCTGTAGTCAGAAGAATGTTAGGTCTGATCCAGAGGTTGATGATGAAGAGATATTAAAAGGGACTAAAGATAGCCCCTGGTAACTTTGGCTTGGGATTGACAATATCCCATCTCCCCACAATAGTTGAGTTCTAGTTAGCTGAGGTGTCATGAACACACTATGTGGAAAGAATAAATGTTCTTTTTTTCTTTTTGCATGTCTTTCCATGATGTTAGAATTTATTGAATAACATATTTACAAAACTGTTGTAGTTTCATTGGCATGTCTTCCTACTTCCTTTGATAGCCAGCTGAGGTAAATAATCTTCCTTTATTCGATCTTAACTCTGAAATCATAAATTGCATATCACACAGTAATCTATCTATCTATCTATCTATCTATCTATCTATCTATCTATCTATTTAGATATATGTGTATATGTGAAGGTTATCTGCAAAGGGTTAAAGTGGCCCTCATAGAGGTGAAGGAGTTTCAAAGATGCCTGAGAGACAGAATCTGATAGGGATGAGAAAATAGTCTTTGCGGGAATAAGAAGAACCTAGGCTGTAGGTCAGCAGCGACTCCTACAGCTACCATGGAGTCAGGCTGCAGTGGCTAAGATCAGGACTGGGTTCTGAGTGCACGTGTGGTTGGATGGATAGTATGTCCATATAGACAAAGGGTGGACAAATAGTAATTCAAGCAGGCTACATCAGCAGTGAGGACTTAGCAGAGGTGAAGCCCTGGGATGGTCAGGAGTTCAATGCTTATTGGGTCTTTGATACAAATATTGGGTGTTCAGATGACAGGTGGGAAGGGCCCTCTCCTTTGCAGTGTTAATCCTCTTTGTGGGACACAGGTGAAGCTTTTGAATCCTTTCCTCCATCTGGTATATCCGATAAGTTTGTGGACCTGGTTTTCCTGATTAGGATTTTTTAAAATCACATCTATCTATCTACCTATCATCTATCTATCTATCTATCTATCTACCTATCTATCTATCTATCTATCTATCTATCTATCTATCTATCTATCTATCAGAGTGAGAGATTGAGATTGAATATATATGTGAGCATGTTTGTCATGTGCCATGTGCACATGTGGAGGTCAGAGAACAACTTTAGAGAATTGGTTCTCGCCTTCCACCATATTTATCCTGGGGATTGAATGTGGATTCTCAGGCTTGGCAGAAAGTACTTTTACTTATTGAGACATCTTACTGGCCCCACTGATCTGATTTTGATGGTCCATATGCTTTCATAGTCACAGTTTAGTTTGGTATGTTTATAGGGAGGCACTCTCTTTACTCTTGAAAGTGAGTTGTTAATCAATCTGTGTTGTGGGAGTGGTGCCAGACAGATGATGCTGTCTACTTGTCCACCAAGGTACAGAGTCATCCCCCATCCTCACAACAATGTCAAACGCCCCTTGGAAAATGGAGACTTTGGAGACAAGGCACATTCCGAAAAGGCCATAGTCCTATATCATATGGGATAACTGAGGGCAGGGCACATCATGGTCTCAGTAATGGGTTGGTCAGTCAGTCTGACAGCTCTCTAAAATAGGTATGCTTTCTTCATAAAGCTTCAAGCTCATTAGCTTTGAGAATAAAACATTGTTGGTGGGTTTTTTTGTTTGTTTGTTTGTTTTAAATCTCACATCAATTCCACCTTTCTAGACCACCGTGTTTGCAGGTAAAACACATAAGAATAGACCAGCGACTCTCTTTGAGATGCCTTTCCAGTGAATTCCATTGCATAATTCCCAAGACAAAATCAGGCTGTGCTGCTAATGCAAATGCCAGGCTTTCTGTATTGAGCAGGAAGGTTTATAAATGTTGGTTTTATAATCACCACTTAAATCTCAGCATCCCCTTGGTAGCACTGGTTTGTAAATGTAGGAGTCTCATGCGCATTGATAAAAATTTCTACAAGTGTTTCTGTTCACAGCTGGATTGACTGTAAAGGACTCTTGTGTTCTGGTCAGAATTCCACCCTAACCCAAGAATCATTTTACATTCACTTTCTTCTCACGAGGCTAGGGAATAAAACCTGATCATAAAGAGAACCCTCTGAGGAAATATGCTTTTCTGGGCCCAGTAGACTCAGGAAACTGTACTAGGTTGATACATAATGTTACATGTATATTATATCTTACACCTGCCTCCTCTCCAAGGCTCTCAATCCTGTTTGTAGCTTGGATGAAATTTTGCTAACAGACAACACCTTCCTGTGGACAGTTGGAGGAGAGTGCTCGTACCTGCCTGGGACACCATGAATTACTTTTATGGTGCTCTTCTTGTTCTTCCCTGCCCTTCTCCTTAAAGGTGAAATTATAGACTAGAACACTGAATTCCTCACACTCACTCCGACAGTAGAAGTCCTCAGTACATCTTCGTCAATGGAAGGAACCAAGACAAGTAATTTCTCAGTGAATTGTCAATTTGAAAATACTGAGTTATTACCAATCCACACCACATGATCATGGATCCTAGTGTAACCTTAGGATGTGGGAACAAGGGAGGGGCAGGTTGTGATGACATGGAATGGGGAGATGCTAGAGAGTAAACGAGTGGAGAATGAGGCACAAACCATTGGAAACTACGTCCATTCTGAGCACTGACTCAGAGGCAAACACTGTAGACTGAGTGAAGCAGAGATGGGGTTATTCATTTCACATGAGGGGAAAAGACAGAGCTTTTTGGATAGCCATAGCTCTGAACGACTTCATTTGAAAATGACTTAGTGTGAAAAGGCTGGTAAGAGATAAACACGTAGGGTCACCAGTATCCTCTCAGTTGAATGCCTCTGCTGAGTTCCACCAGTGTCCTCCATGCCAAATGTCTTTTTATTGAATACAGTGTCACAGCTGGATCTGCTAGGAAGAGTTCGAATGGCCTTCCTGTGCTCACCATAGACAAAGAGGGACTGCTAATTGTCTCTTCACAACTCACACACCGAAATCTCCTACAGGGTGGAGGAGGACAAGGAGGGCAGGGCAGGGACAAGAAGAGGCGTTTTTAAGTAGACTTTCTGGGTGTTTCTCTAAATACTGATATGCATCATATTTTGATAGTGAATTTTTTCAAAATTTAATCTGGCTTGAACTTTTCTACCATTCTTTGTGATATGTTCATCTCACAAATGGTGCAAGCAAAGAGGAAGCAAGGTGGAATTAAGGTGACTGTGATAATATAAGATGCAGAGTGGGCTCTCCATGGCCCATGGGTGTCCATCTATGAATTAGCTAGCGTTGGAATGTAAACACTAAGGAAAAAAGGTACCTTTTCTTAACATGTACATACTGTTTCCTTTTCACCATAAATGAAACAATGTGGTATATTTACATAGTACTTGCATTGTACCAGGCAATATGTATAATCCAGATGTGATTGCAAATGTATGAGAGAATGTTCATAGATTATAAGTGTGTGTTACGGGACTTCGGATGAAGGATTTGTATATGAGAGGGTTTAGTCATCTGTGGAGTCCTAGATGCTTGCCCCACTTGATGCAACAGACTCAGGACACAGATTTGTTCTTACTGAAGTGCTACAGGGA
This sequence comes from Cricetomys ansorgei, assembly GCA_026225945.1. Lineage (NCBI taxonomy): Eukaryota > Metazoa > Chordata > Mammalia > Rodentia > Nesomyidae > Cricetomys > Cricetomys ansorgei. The sequence continues at coordinate 11,358,660 of JAMJFZ010000239.1, read as the reverse complement.
GATTTTACATACGAAATTCAAGATTTTGAATTCCAGTGCCACTTTGAGTAAAACCAGCAAAAACACTGCTGCTTACTGCTTCCTCCCTTTACTTCATTTAGACTCTCTTCCTTTGCCCTTCTTTTTTTTGGGGGGGGGCTGCAAAATACAGAGACAGTTTTTATTTCCATAGTCTCTGCACAAAGGTGGTTCCTGGGATGGGAGAATGGTAGATGGAGAAGAAGAATTGACTAAGAGGGGAGGCTGTAGTGATTTTGTTGCTGTTGCTGACATTTGTTATTAGTAAAATTTGAGTATTGTTTCTTGGGGAAGGGGGTGGTTAATCTTTTCTAGATTCTAAAGGCTTAATTAAAAATATATTATTATTCTATGAATTTTGCAAAGAAAGTCTTAAATGAATGGAAAATTTACTAATTCATAGAAAGATAGTGATCACTTGGTTGCTGGGGGCTTAGAATAGATGAGGATCAAGATTGGTATGAAGTAGATAGTCTTCGTAGCAAGAAAGTTCTGATGGGGATGGTGGTGGTAGTTGCACTATATGCAATGTAATGATTTACATTGGACTGCACACTTAAGGGACATAAACTTTCTGCCTATTTTGCTACAAGTGAAAATAAGTTTAAAAGATGGCATGTCCTCACCCCTAGTAGCAGATCACATTGAATGCACACAATACCCAAACTGAAAAATATCTACCCGTAATCGTGTAATCCAAACAGCTACGATTCCAATCCACCCACTAAACAGACCTATGTCCATACACAGCTACTCAGAATGGTACTGGAAGAACACACTAAAAATCTACTATTTGATCTTCAGTCTAGGCTCTAGAACTTTCTAATGGCTGGCTTTTCATGTGTGTGTTGAGCTGTTGGGCTCTATGGTTATCCTCTCTGTTAAGACTTGTGCATTTGTTTGAATATCTCTCCTCAAGAGATGTCTCTGAAAGGCCCCAACAGAGAGTGACTTGGAAGTGTAGCCTCCAGATCTAGAATAGGGTTCTAATCTTGGATGTTGGATATGCAAGTTACTGGACATCTGTGTGTCTCAACTGGATCATCTGGAAGCAATGCAGCAGAAGTGGCTGCCCTAGAAAGCTCTGGGAGTGTTAGATGAATGAACATTTGTCAAGTGTGGACAGACAGTGCTTGACACATAGTAAATGCTTCCTGGGTGTTTGAATGAATACCTTTCACGTCTCTCCCAGCATTTTCTGTCCACTTCTTTATCCATCTATGTGGTGTGCAGCAAAGTCCTCCTGTGTCCCTCACTATAACCAATAGCATTTTAAATAGGAACTCTAAAAATAATTTTCTAATTTTTCTATTTTATCTCTCATTATCCACTTGGTCTAACAGTTCTACCTTCTAAAATAGTTGCCCATTTCTCAAGTCCCCTATCATAGTTTCAGTGTTAGTCAATGTCCAGTTGTATGTCATCTGCTTATTGTCATGTCTCTGGCCCCATCCTTCCTCAACCCATCATCCCCAGTGCCAACCAGCTTGCATTTCTTAAGTAATATTTACAACTGTAGCTAACTAGCAAGACTTGATATACCATGGTGTGGATTTCAACTCGCCTTTAAAATATCAGTCACTTAAGCAAATTATTACTTGATTTTATGCGTGTTTAAAAAATCTTCACTCTGACTCATTTTGAGTCTCATTTCTGAACCTTCAAATCAATTCACTCAAAATGCAAAGTCTGCAGTGACTATATGAAAGGTGGTATCAGTGAGGAGTGAACTAACAGATGAGAGCCAGAGCTTCAAAGTTACAAAATGAGCATGGACAACATAGTACCCATATATAGTTCATGCTTGAGCCTCTGATTAACTTGCAAAATTCTATGCAGATGCAGACATGTATCACCAGTACCCAGACTCACTTGTGGAAAGCATCAATTGATAGAATTAGCACTGAGATATTTCTATCGTTAAATTCAGTCTTCCACAATTATCCATGTGGGATTGGATCTAGGACTCCACAGATGACTAAACCCTCTCATATACAAATCCTTCGTCCGAAGTCCCGTAATGAACTTATTCTTCCAAGTCTAAGTTTCTTTGTCTGTTAAGAGGGATCAAATTACCAACCTCATAAAAAAAAGAGGAGGGGGGGTGGGATGGTGAATGAAAATGCCCTAGTGTTTGGAAGGGTATTCTATACATGTCATTGTTCTGTTCATTAAGTTTCTAGTATGATAAATTGCAAACTTTTATCTGTTCCTTCAGATTATGTAAATGTGTACCTACAGTTAAACTATGGTTTGTAATTTTGTTTTTCAGGGCTTCACTCTATAGTCCGAAGTGGCCTGGAACTCATTATGTGCAGGCTGACCCCATACTCAGTTCCCCTGCTTTCAGCCCTTGAGTGCTAGCCTTACAGGCATCTGGTGCTATGCCTGGCTTGTTGTATAATTATTCTGACAATATTCACTGAAGTCAGTGTATATTGATTCTTATTTATATTTAACAACAAATATATATATATATACATATATATATATAGTTCTACCTATTACATATTGAGATATATATATGTGAATGCATATGCAGAGAAAGAAGAAATATAAACGCGCGCGCGCACACACACACACACACACACACACACACACACACACTAGCCATATCCAGAACTTGCCACAAGTGTTCAATGTTTCTGATCAGAGTACAGTAGTGTAGCAGGCACAGAAGACATCTCTCATATGGTAGCAATAACACCTCTACAGAAAATACTCTCAGAGATGCACTAGACTCTCATCTTAGTTCATTTCCTGTTACTATAACAGAATATCTGAAATTGGTAAAAATCACATTGGCTTATCTCACATCCTTGATGGCTTAAAGTCAAGGTCAGGGAGTATTGTCTGTTTGGTTTCTGGCAAAGGCTTTGTGTGGCTATAGCCATGTCAGAACAGCAGATAGGCCTGTGAGAAAATACAACACCACGGTCTCTGCTTCATAACAACCAGCTTTGGAGGTAAGCCCAGGGTCTCTAGAAAGGAAGCACTCACTCTCTCCTATGAGATGGTGCTAATCTATACACAGGGGCCTCACCCCTTAATCCAAACAGCCACCACTAGTCTCCAAATCCTGCCACAGAAGAAAATCTCGAAGTGAGCTTCAATCCATTTTTTTTCACTTGTTTTTTGTGGTCTTTGTTGTCATTGTGTTATTTTGATTTGATTTGCCCCCCTTTTTCTTTCTTTTTTTGAGACAGGATTTTGATGGTCTTGACATACAGCCAAAGTTAACCTCAAATTTCTGACCCTCCTGTATCTAGATCTAGAGTGCAATGAATACAGGTATGTGCGTCATTCATGTGGTGCTGGACATCAGGGGCCTCTTGTATACAGAGGAAATACTTTACCAACTGAAATACACTACCAGCCCTGTTTTTTTTTTTTTTTAATTTATTTAGATAGTGTCTTATTAAATACCCAGACTGATCTGGAACTCCAGATGCAACTGCCCAGCCTCCTGATTGGGGGAATGACAGAATGGGGCCTAAACAGGGTCTTGAAGTAAGGGTAAGTTGAGGCCATATTCAGCCTAGGACAGATTCCACTCACAGGGTGCTGCAGACCACCTGGTATAAGAAAATGTCAATTAAAGAAGGATGGATAATGGGACAAACAGGCTGTAACATGTAAAGACATGTATATCAAAATATTAAGACACACTCTAAAAAAGAAAGGCATTCATACGCTAAAAGGCAGCCTCCAGGAGTTTATTCCATTTATTCAGAAAGAGAACCCCTGGCTCTCAGATGAGAGAACTTTAAATACTGAGGATTGACAAAGGCTAGGGAACACCTAAAGAAATGGATAGTAACATATGAGGACGAAGAGATGCCTGAGCACATACTCTCTTTATGGATGACAGTAAAACAAGGTTTAAGAAAAGACTGTATAGATGATTTATCTGAAGGAAGCTCTACTATATCTAAAAAAAAGCACCCCCTAAAAATGAAAGATGAAGTCTCAGTAAAATCTTTGAAAGGCTCTTTAATAAAGCCCAGAAGGAAAACTAAAGAGATATTATGAAGGCTCTTGGCTCAGTTAGCAAAAGCCTCCGATTCTGAAACTGAAAGTGAAGAGGACAAGGAGCCTTTAGAGCTGGAATGTCTTTGATTTAGAGTAAGAGGCAGCTAATATCATAATGAAGATTGGCCTCCCTGGGTAATAAAGGAGTCCCTCCCGAAAGACCAGAAAGAAAACCCCCCAGAAATTGTCATTTAGGAGTTTTCTTGGCAGCCAGAGAAGCTGCTTCCAAGGGTGAGTGTTTTCTGCGCTGCTACCCTGTTATGTTCCCCTCTGAATCTGATGGAGAAGCAGAGTCTACATGGGAGGCTGTTAAATTATGTTCAGTGTTTAAATAAGAGTCCATCATTGGTTTTTCTCAACGCTCTTTATTAATCACAAGCCATGTCAGATCTCAGGGAATTCAATTCCCAGGTGGCTAGGCAGAGACTTCATTCCATCGTCCTCTCTTGCTTCTCTCCCTTCTATCCTCTCGCCTGCTTCTACCTTAGACACTTAAAATTTTTCCCCAGTGCCCCCTCCGTCTGTCCATACACAATGGTATCTTGGCATACGAGGCTGGGGGTGATCACAGTCTTTTCTGAACACCACCAGGCCTGCAGACTTTTGATAGTGATCAGTCACCTTCAACTGTAAACAGTTAGTCCTCTCTGTGGAGATCTCAGCAGGGCTAGCACAAAGGTGTAAATAGGTAGGAAGCAAGGCCTGCACAAGCTGCAAGGCATCAAGCTTCACAGCTACAAGGCATCAAAGCCCTTTTACAAACCAAAACAGCACACAGGAGTAAAATATCCCACAACAGGAGGCTGTGCCATATACACTCCTTAAGGAAATTGAGGAGGCCTCTGCTGAGTATGGACCTACATCTCCTTATGCAATTTCTCTTGTAGACGGTTTAGGAACTTATTGGCTCTAGAAAAAAAAATTCAGTTGCAACCTCTGTACAATTATTTAGGAAGATAACACAATACAGAATACGTTTAAATAAGAGAAATAAATGGTACTCAGAGGAAAAGAAAAAAAGCCAAAATAAAAAAAGAGCCATCCAGAAGACCTATTAGCGCTTTCTCCTGTCAACTTCACACCCCTCTTCCATCCCTTGGCCACTTTACCAGGATGGTCTCTGGTAATTGGCACCCAGAACAGGGGACTGGAAAGGCAATTTCCACTAGTGTGTTAATGCATTTCCCCTCAGATTTTCCTTTAGGATGAGTAAGAGAGAGGCTAAGGAAAGGCGAGTGTTTGACTTTAACAAGTATATTGAGCTCTCTGTCATATTGGGATAGAGTAAATTAAAGGATAAAAAACTGTTCACAAAAGGTATTAAAATTAACATTTACCTACTTATAGAATGTTTACAGCTTATACAGAAAGCCGGTCTGTGTTTCCCTAAACAAGACACCTCGGACATTGAAACTTGAGATAATGCTGGAGAGGATATTAAGAGTTGGTATTCTGAAAGCAGAGGCTTTGAAAATGCCCGCTTCTGTTTTCTCTGTAGGGAGTGTTTCATGTTAAGCTCTAACTGCCCCCCAAAAAACAAACCCTATGTTATACAGAGCCAACAGCCCCACCTCATGAGAGCAATCCCTTGATGAGGGACTCTAAGGTAAACTATTTCCTTTTTCTCATGAGCCTTCTGAATGCAATGGGAAAGAGGAGGAGGGAGGGACCTGGTCTCCCTTCGCCTGTGGCTACACCTGGATAAAAATGATTTCATTGACATAGATCTATGAGATTGTTTCTTCACGGTTCCACTGAGATTCCAAAGTTAACCTACACTTTGCCTTTAGCCTGCCTTCTGTTATTCATACAAAATATTACAAAAAGTATCTATCAATAAAAGGTTTATCTTCTAGGTATGAAAAATAGTCTAACCCTATGCCAAAAATTTGTTGATTAGGTGTTAAGTTACAATTAATTATTTTTTCCACCTAATCTCTACCTGAGCCTGCCATAATTGGCAAACCTCTAAAACCCTGGCTCAAAGAGTAAAACTAATTACTGTATTGTGGTCGGACTGGTTCCAAAATTTTTCCTTGCTAAACCAGTTGGTTAATGGTCACCTTTGTGACAGCTCAGGAGGCTGGGCTTCTAGTTGCACTTCCAATTCAATTGTTAAAACCTAAAAACTCTTTTCCCTGCGTTTTAAAAGTAGACTTCATTTGTGCTGGCCTCTGGGAGAGAGTGTGTCTATATGTTTTTTCCACAGGACACTGGTGTGCCTTTCTGGACTCCTGACTCAACTTTGTGGGCTCGACTCTAGGAATGACTGGGGCGTCCCTGAGCATCTTGAGAACCCTACAAAGACTTCCACTGCTGCTTGCCAGGAGTCCCTGTTTTTCTACCTGAAATAAAATCTTCTGATGGTGATTGGTCTCCTCTGCAGAAACTGCCTACACTGTTCTCTGAATTACAACTGGGTTGCAACAGCTTTACAAAAGATTGAGCTTCTGCTTGATCCAGCCCTATGCCTACTTAGAGACAATTTAAAGGTTTCACAGATGTTATTTTCCCTAAAATATTGTATAATATTGTATAATAATCATTACTTCTCCTATGTCTCCAAACACATTTATTGTCGGTAACTTCCTTACATTTTATTATCAGCAAATTTGCCTCAGCCCTGTTATGATGACCATGTTGTGTATACAGTGAAACAAGTTACTAATGCCCTCTTTCAGTCAAAATAATTACAACATTTTTTCTTAAAAATTGCCACTTTAATTATCTGTACTAGCTTTTGTACGACATGTACATGCAGCTCATCATGTGAATTCTCCATCTCAAAATGTTTCTTTGGCATTGATTATTAATAAAGTTAATGCCCTGGAGGAAGCCATTCCTTACATGGGCACTCAAATCCAGGATATTTAGACATGTTTATTTCCTGCCATGCTAATTTTAAATGGATTTGTGTTACACTCTGCATTATAACATACAGAACATAAATGAGATTGTATTCTGTACTTCCCAGGATTCTGGAACCCCTTTGGCCCTCAAAGTTTCACCAGAAGTCCAGGTCTGATGTAGAAACAAGGAGTCTTTATTCCGCAGAGTAAACCAGCCTGCTGGGGTCAGGCACCAGGTGGAATGGCCGACCCTGAACAAAGGCTTGTTGGCCTTTTTATGGACAGTAAGAAGGGGTTTTAACATAGGTAAGGTAGCCTGGTTTCTAATTGGGGGACAGAAATGCAGTTTACAAATGTTTAGTTTTGATTGGCTCATGCTTAAGGGGCTAACTGTCCACATTGTTAAGCTATATCTGGTTAGCCATCAAAGTCAAGACATTGGTTTATGGCCCCTAGGCCATCTGGCCAGATAAGGTAGGGGCCACTCCTGCCCTGCTTCTTTTCTCAGATTAGTTGTCCTCAGTTTTTCAGGTTATCTAAGCCCCATTTGGCAGGTATATCCTGACTCCTGTTAGTCTGCCATTTGGCTCAGGGAAGGGACTTTTGCAGTTTTTCCCAGGAACCAGGGTGGGAGGGGTCCTAAGGGCCCATGCGTCTTCCATGGTGGAAGCCCTTTCCCTCAGAAAGACTGGTCCAGGTCTAACACATTCAATCTCATATTCAGGGGCTATGAAATAATTCAGCTCTATGAACACTGCCCTGTTACATCAAATAGTTGATGTCAGCTCCTCTTCCCCTTGAGGAAGTGGCCACGGCATTTGCCGCTGCGGTTCCTGAGTATTTAGCTGGTTCTTCCTGGAAATTAACGTTAATTAATGGAGCTATTGCTGTGGGCCTCTTTCTTATTCTCATATTTCTTCTTCCAGTCATCATCAGACATGTCTGGAAGTCAATAAGGGCACTCACTGTTGATGTTCGCACTCTCAAACTTAAACAAAGAAGGGGAGATGAATGGCTGCCCAGATGGCCGCTTGACACAGACCCAGCCTCTGGTGTGCCACCTCTATACAGAAGACGTCTGGCAGTGGCTGCCCTACAGATGTGCCTACTCTTCTTTGTATGCTGTTCTTTTCTTTTTCTCGCTAAAGCTTCCTTTGTTCTTGTAAATGGGACCCAGTCCAATGCATCCACTACCCTCTGGGTGGCCCCTTGATAAGGAAGAAGAAGGCTGAATCTAATGACCCTGAGGGGGAAGCCTTTGTGAGTGTCCTAGAGGCTGTCCCCTGGGTCAGCCTCACCTCACTAAATGCAAGTCAACTAGGGACAAGATAAAATTGTGCATGAACTGTTAGGAACTGCATAATGTGACCAAGTTCGGGCACAGTAATTATACAACTGAGCCTGTGTTTCCTGAACCAGCTAATGTTTAAAGAGAGCCCCAGATAAAAATGAATAGTCAAGGAAGAGAGGAATAGATGCTGTTAATGCTAAAGTAACATATGATTGAAGTTTTGATAGATACAGGAAATACACCTTTTTGCCCTTCTGCCTGTTTGATTTATGCTGAAACCGCAAATAGGGCACCCAGTGCACTGCCAATGAACCATTGTGCTGAAGATTTTCTGAGGAAAAAAAAACGGGTTGATGATTAAGCTGTTATAATGAAAATTGTTCTTGTACCTAGTGTAGGAATTCAGGGAAAATGTAGCTATGCGATTTCTCTGTGAATCTTTCAGTGTGCTTGATCTTGACGAACTGTTAAATTTGCAATGTACTTTTAATAAATAAAAGACTGGGCTGGTTCATGGTCATTAGAGGAGTAGAAAAAAGGAAAACAAAACAACAATACAAAAAAGAGAAGCATAAAGGAGACACAGAAGGGAGAAGCAGAAGAGAGAAACAGAAGGGAAAATTAGAAGGAAGAGAAAAAAAAGAAAAGGAAGGAAGGAAGGAAGGAAGGAAGGAAGGAAGGAAGGAAGGAAGGAAGGAAGGAAGGAAAGAAGGAAGGGAAAGGAAAAAAGAGACAGTAGAAAAAGAAAGAGAGAGAAAGTAGTACAGAATCCTCAAGTTCTGGTGCTCTCCTGAGATGGTTAGCTGTCAGCTTGTACCAGCTTTTGTTTCCTGAATCAACTCTTCATGCAGCTCCCAGGCATCCATTTCTTAAGACCCTGACCTCAAGCTGAGGCTGAACTCTGGCAGCCCATACTCAGCTTGATGGGAATTTTAGATGGTCACAAGCCACATTCAAATCTTACCAGCTGAAGTAGCAAAGCATCTAGTCTAGTATGATGTCATCTGCCAGATCTACAGGAAGTTTTACTAAAAAGCTGAAATCTCATTTATTATCCAATGCAAACTTTAAAAACCCTTTAAAAAAAAGAGCAGTGGGTAGGGGGTTGTATATCTGGCAGGAGTGAGGGGAAGGAGGTGAGGGTAAACACGTTAAAAATATTTTTATGAAATTCACAAAGAATTGGCAAAAATATTTTAAAATATTGAAAAAAATGTTTCTATGTTTCTTCAGAAAAGGAATTGGAGTGTTTGGGGAATTACAGAGAAAATGCAGTTGTATTCCTATTTCCACTTGATTGTAATTTTACATCTCGTTGAATTTACACCAACTTAATTTAACCAAGGTGTTCTCTCTAAACAAATCTTTTCCAGGCTGAGGCTCAGACCTAAAATGTTGCTATAAACTGTCATTTCCTGTGAGTACCAGCTTTGCCTTATAAACTCCTCCATGGATGGCTTAGGCTTCTGTGAATGTTCTGACTTAATGAGAACAAAGCAACTCTCTTCACGGGATAAATACTGACAAAGCAGTCAGCCTGTTGGCTTTTGGCTAAAACCCATATTGTGATAAAGAGGGTATAAAACAAAGAACAAAAAGTAAAACCCGGTGATTATTGTAGTTTGACAGGATAATGAGTTCCAGGTTAGCATATTTCATAGTTGTTAATTTTCACAAATCGAGACAGACTCATAGATGGCAGAAGGACAGAGAAACCATCTCTGTGTTCAATATTGCTGCATACATCACTTCCGATTGCACAGAGCCCTCCAGTGGAGGTTCCCCACTTAGGGTCCCATTACCTGTTTCTTTTTCTACCTACCTATTTCTCAAATAGTCCTTCTGTTGTTTACAGTATTGACTTATTCTGTTCATAAATCCAGCACTTTAGTATTTTGTAGAAAGCTGGCTGATGATAAAATGATTTATCGCTATTCACATATATCCTATTCTTCCTTCTTTCACCACTGCCCACTTCATGTCTGCCGTATATAATCAGAAAGAGGGGAATATGAAAAGATGGACAGTTCACATCACGTCTAACATGCAACCTCATCACTAGAGTGACAGAGGTCAGCTGAAATGCTCGCTAATTTCTACACTTAGGCACCTATGACTAGATCCGGATTTTTGATTTTCCTTTTATCTGAACTGACACGCGGGATTTGATCAGTTTTATGACTAATTATCTACATAACTTACACATTCTCTAGTCATCCAAAGCCTCAACTTCTGTACATTTAAAGTAAGCAAATTAGGCTAGGTTAATTTCTAATTAATTTCTAATTCTAAAATCTCACCAGGGGTGGCAACTGTCTCTGGGTAAAAGCATACATATTTAGAAAGTGGTTTGGCAAGATGTGAATAATCTAAGCAGAATTAAGTTCCTTATAGTTCTTCTGTCTTCCCCTATCATGGGCTTTTGAGTGGGTTTATGATCAAATAATTTCTAATTATTGAATATCTGCAGAATGCTTGGCAGCATTAAAACTTACATAGCTTATTTTCAGCTGAATAACCTTAATTTACTCCTTTGTTTAGCTGATCTTCATACTGCAGTGTCATGTCGGTCTTTTCTCTGCTTTTAGTCTTTTCCTCTTTTAAAAGCTAATTTTGCTAACTACCTTTCTAATTTGTAAATTTTCCATAAGGTGATTTACCAAAACTATGAGGTCTAAATGGTAATATTGACAGTTTAGTTTATATATGCATATGAATACACATACAGAGAGAGAGACAGAGAGACAGAGACAGAGAGACACAGAGAGACAGAGTAAGAGACAGAGACAGAGAGAGGCATGCCACAGTGCATGTCTGGAGGTCAGAGGACAACTTGTGAGTATTGATTCTCTTCTTCTACCATGTGTGTCCAAGGATTGAACTCAGGCCATCAGTCTGATACCTTTACCCACTGAGCCTTCTCAAAGCCCAAAATATAAATTTAAATATAGCATCAACATGCAAAATTATCTAGAGAAATTTGCAGCATTGGAAAAGTTCCTTATTGAAGCTATGAGTTGCTGAACTAAAGCCCCATTGTCAGGCATGGGATAACTCCTTATTGGTCACAAAGACCCTAGAGACCCAGCAAACAACCAATATACATTCTTGCCATTGCTCTTAATTGACCATTAGAGGTGGGTGATATGATTATTTTACTGAAGACAACATAGGGAGATCAAGCTGAAACTGTGATAAAGTTGGGGTTTTATGGCTAGACAAGCTGCTTATAATAAGTGACAATTGAGTGCTCACCTCCATACAAGACATTTAAGACATGTATATTTCCTCCAAGGCTTGTGGTCCCTTATGGGAGGCAGAAAGACCATAGGAGGTGGAAGGTACGAATGAGGTCTGTGCGATGCCATTTTCTGAATACTACACAGCATTGTAATTACAAACTTCCAATAGCCATGAATGATTGCACGTGACAGGACCCATAGACAGACAAACAAGGACAGAGTTCAGAAGCCTTAACTCTCATCACTTAACTCTTCCATGGGTAGATTCGTGGAAAGGTGGTAACCATTGCTTTCAATTATGTATCCACCCACCAAGCTCCAATGGATAGGGCCAATATGATTGTCACACAGATGGCCCTGAGGATACTAAACCACAGATTCAGGAAAATTATGAACATAGGAAAGGGACACAAAGGAAGAAGGAGTGTGGGGTCTAATAGGGGTGAGAGGAAGACGAAAGAGGGCACAGGGAGAGAGTAAGCATGCATTATATACATGTATGAAATTGTCAAAGAACTAACTTAATAAAGAAAATAAGGTAAGTTCATAGAATTAGACAACAATTTTAGTAATTTGAGGCCTTAATTACTCAAAACAATTGCTTCTTCTCAAAGGACGGGGTGTTGTAACTCTTATTAATTTGTAGCAATAAAACCAGGTGCAATGTAAAAAAGAAAGGAGAAAAGGGAAAAGGTTGAGTGTAATCGCTCAGAGAGATATTAGAGGAGCATTACGAAGTTATGGCGATTAAAGTCGGAGGCTGAAGGCATGGCTTAGTGGTAGAGCACTCACTCACCTAGCATGTGTGATGCCCTGATTCAATCCCCAGTACAAGGGGAAAAGAAGAGAAGTTCATACATGAATATTTCTTGAAGGGCTTCAACAAAGAACAGAAGACAATCTCTAAAGTGTAAAGCCTGAACCACTAGGCAGAGGGTGCAGCCTCTGTGATGGAACTGACCTAGAGCATGTGGACTCCAGATTGTTGAATGATTGAAAGCCCCACCCTACTGACACAAAGGCCTTACATTAATAAACAGAACCCCTCATCCAAAAGCTTCGGCCAGCTTACTTGGTGCTGAAGTCCAGGCTGAGGAATCCAAGGTGTTCCCTGGGTTCAGGCCATTTGCAGTATTGTAAACAAATGCCTTTGACGTGAATATTTCATAGGGCAAAGTAGTTGAACATCTATTGTTCCAGCCAATAACTGAGAGCAGGTGCAGGCCTACCAGGAAGCAAATACTTAAGTTACTGGCACCAAGCCAGCACTTAACAGAGAAAAGCAGTCTGCGCCTGTAAAGTTTTAGGAAGTGCCCTTCACCAAGCAGCTGTGAAAGGCAATTCTCTAAAGTTATAGTAGCACTCTCTGTACAGATAGCGCATACAACTTTCCAATATCTAGAGATAGGTTCAAATATACTACTAAACATACTGGCATCGGACTGTGCGTGCAGAAGCAAAATATGCAGATACTGCGTGAGCTAAAACAAGGCTGAGTATAGACTCAAGAATGTATGAGAACTCTGAACCCAGAATCTACCAGTCCATTCCCTGGTGCAGAATACATTGGTGTTAGCCATCACAGTTACCTAAGTCAATCACTGATGATGACAGATCACCCTTATTGCTCTCAAGTTTATATGCTCCACATTAAATTAAAGTCTGTGCTGGGAATATTCCATTGTTTTTTCAAGTTTTTAATACAGCGTTGGAGCTGTTACTTTACCTCCCTTGAGACACTATCCATCACGCAGAAGAAACTTAGATCCTATGAAATATGTAAGTTACAGAAGACTTTTTAAAAATAATTCTTAGTCCTCAGTAGAGTTTTCTAAACACGTACTGATTGAAAGGATGGATGATAGGAGTTTCAAGGACTATTCTCAAATCCATGTTCCTCCCATGGCCCTGTCGGAGACATTGTGTACCTTAGCTTCGCTTTGATTTATTACATAAGAGATATTCTTGGTTTCCAGAACTCTAGTCTGAGTCAGTCTTGCACAGTTCAAAGAGAAAAGCACTCAAAAGAACTGCTGTGGTGCCTAAGGGGCCTCTCTGTAAGAAACTCAGGAGATGGCTGAATGGAAGTTTCCATGAAAAAAAAAAAGTCAATGTGGCTTGGCAGGAAATGCCCGGAAAATATGAAGCAAGGGGAGGGGTTGCAGTGTCAGAGCTGGGGTTGTTTGTGAAAAGAAGGGAAAATCATGGCATGGCCAAGAGGCTTCCAAACCAAACAGGCAAAGGACAGAGAATGAAACCAGTTTCCAATTCCTTTAAATAAATCCACTGTTTTCTTAACTACCACCTCTCTGAACCATCGACTATGTTTAGCTCTAAATCACCTGCAACTTTTGCACGTCTGTATTTTAATACTGTTTTTTTTTTCTTTTGGTTTATGTTCACGGATTCACGGCAGCCTTCTATGTTTGCTGCAAGCATGGACTATTTCAAGCCTGTATTTAACTCTGAGGATGTAAATAAAAATAATGTGTCTACAAGACAAGAGTGTCTGTATTTACAGCCAAATGCTATTTTGGATGGGACAGAAGGAAAAGAAGACAAGAAAACTTAGAAGTATCGTAACCTTTTTGCCTGCAATGACATGTTTTAAATCAGACACATTTATTTTAGTTTGTACTTGATGGGACTCAAAAGCTCCCATGTGTTTTACTGACCACAGAAAGCAGTGCTATCTGAGGCATCAGAAAGGAAGAGTCCACACTCCTGAGTATTGCTGTCTTTTAATGTCACAGTTAAGCTTCTCCTGGAAGATTTCCTCAGACTGAATGCTGACTGCTAACCCTAGTCCAGCAGCTCAGAATATCTCTTCCACGGTTTCCTTAACTCTAAGCCTCCAGGATACCCCTGCCCACCCGATAAAAGCTCAAATATTCCTTCCTCTTTTCACCAAAGACCCAACCATCCTCATCCTTGGACTTCTGAGCTGCTCTTTCTCTCTCTGCTACATTTTCCTAGTGTTACATCATCCACTCATTTCCCTGCCACCCCGGGTAGGTAGCCCATGTACCTCCCACGTTTAGTACATTGCTGAGTCTCCTTCTGAGAATAATTCAAAACCCCAAGGGGACACAGAACTTGATTTGTTTGATTCATGGCCGTGATCTGATGTAAGTGCTTCGCTGCAGACTGAAAATTCATGCTCTCAATTTGAAAACGTCACTCATATCTGATTGAGCCTGGTTTGATTTTGCACTGTCAGCATGATTGTGTCAAATCATAACCCTGTCTCCACTGTATGGAGAATATTCATCCTTGGCCTGCTTAATCCAGCCCTGTGGTTTGAATGTCCCCCACCAGCTGATATTGAAATTTAACCCTCAGAGAGTGATATTAGAAAGAGAGAACCAGGTGACTGTTTAATCATGAAGACTCAGTCGCTTGAATGAACTAGTCTACCCACTAATTACTGGAGTGATTGAGGGAGTGACTTTATTACTAAAGCACTCTCTCAGGGATTCTTGCGATCAAATCTTGTGATCTTCATCACAGAACTGGAGTTCTGCAGAAAGTCCTCCCAAACAAGTAGGTTCTGGTGGGTTTCAGAGCCTTGATCTTCAATACCCAGTCTCCCAGTCTCCAGAACTGCAAGAATTATTTTCTTTATTGTATTATGCAGTACCAACTCTTCAGTTACAGCAACAGAAAGTGGACCAAGATACCCTATATTCTTTTTTTTTTTTTTAACTAGAGGAAAGTGTGCCTCAGAGTAGATCACTGGGTTGTCACACACCTGGGGGGAAAGCCAAATGCTACCTTGAGGCTTGGCTCTTTGATGCCAAAACTGGAGTTCTGTGTAATGTCCCTAGAGACAGATCTAATTATTTAACTTTGCTTCTACAGGACTTTTCCAAATGGCTGCTTATTTCATAGTCTGGCTTTTCCTGCAGCTTCCTGAGTATCAAATGCACTCAGTTGATCCAAGCTGCTTTCTATTCCTCATGCAAAACAGGCCCCTTCCCATGGCTCATGCACAGATTGCTCCTGGGCCCAAATCATTTCCTAATTATAAATAAATTGAAAAGTATCATTCCCCTTTTTGATATCTACCAATGCAAAGTACCAACACAATTCAATAAGTAAATATCTCCAACACAATTCAAGCCATTACCTTGTACTAAGCTCTAGCGTCTCAAGAAGACTCCCATCTCACCCTCACATGCCCTATTCTATGCTCATATGGTTCTACTCAGCCCAAACCTGTATTCTTTGGTCTCTGCTTGAGGACAATAGACACTACACTTCATGGAATCTTGTTTAGTGTATTTCACGCAACTGTCTTCTCTCACTCACTCTCTCCCTCGCTATCCTCAGAGAGCATTAAGGAGCATAGTGCCTGCTTCAGTCACCTCTACCCCTCCTGAAGGAGAGAAGCCTCCTATGGCCCTGCAACGCCGATGATCTACAAGGCACAGTCTTTCATGCAAAGGAGCATTGCACTATCACTGTGCATGGTCATGGAAAGCAGAAAGGATCGAATCCATGTTGACGGACCATAGCAGAGCCCTTCCGTCCTGAGTCTGCCTGATTCATGCTTGAGAAGTAAACAGAGTTCTGCCTGGTTGGCACTTGGAATGAAGAATCATACTCAAAACATGTTTTTTTTTTTTTTTTTTAACTTACAGCTTCAATTTTGGCCTTACTCTCTGACCAGAGAATAATCACTGAATAATATTTGTCCCTAGAGATTTGAAAAAAAGCAAACACATGCATCCTTGGGTTCAGAGACGATGCAGATCATTTTTCATGAGTTCTTACAGGAAGTATCTTTTAAACTTCAATTGAGGTCAATCTAAACCTTTAGTATCACATCTACAAATCTTTTAATAGTTTTGTTCAGTATTTAAATTTTTTTTCTTGTACAACTCCATGAATTGGAGACATTGAAATAGTAATTGCTAGTGCTTTACAGATGATTTTAAAATAAATTGCTTAGAGAGACTGCTACTAGCTTCAGCTGATGAACAGTAGATCTGAACAGAATTCTAGGTGTTCTGATTCTGTGCCCTGCAGGCTTTTTACCCTGAACTGGCAGGTAGGACTGACCTACTTTATGCAGCCAATTTTAATGTAATTCACTTTAAGCCGCCTGGCAGAGGCTCTCACTTTTTCTTCCAAGGTTTCGTTGAATCCTGTAAGTGCCAAATTACACAGTTCTCCAAAGTGTGAGATCTCAGGCCAATGACCCCAGTAAGCTGTTCTCCACAAATGGTTCCAAAGGTTCTCCCAGTTCTTGGCACAGTCATCCTTGGAAAGGAGGATGAAGAGGAAGGAAATCAAGGTCAGAGGAGGAGGAAGTCCTTATAGTACCTAGCTTTGCTATACTGGCTCTCATTCAATGAGTTCTCATTGTCTATTCCAAGGTGACAAGTATGTATAGGATTGGACAAGTTGTACGAATGTGCTGTGATTGTTGGATTACTTTTAAAAGAACCCCCCTCCCCAAAGAAAGAAAAGGAAACGGACTGGAAACAAATTTGTAAGCCTGGTCCTAAAACTTAACCAGAAACGGCACACATGTTTAATAAAATACAGGCAGGAAATTGACCCAATGCTAATTAGTCCATCCCTACATGCACCAATAACTCATCATCCTCTCATCCCCTCCCCAACCAAAGGAAAAATTAACACGATTGTCTTTAGACATAGAGCATAAAACATTTGAAGGGCTGAATTGCTGGAGTAACTAATCTTTAGTTCAATATATTGATTTTACTCATCTCTCTATTGCATTTCAGAATTTCAGAGTTACTATACCAACTTATAATGAGAATTGCATGTAGAATCATACCAAACAAATACCACAGCATTCCCTCACTAGATTCATCTGCTTTTCTTCTGCATTGTTCCAACACAGCTGATTACGACAGACATTTTTTTGGTGCATAAGGGGATGAATATGCATAAAGGAATGTAACATTTACATATTTACCCATTTATGGTGCACATTACCATATATATGCTGCAGTTAATGCCGGTGAAACAGAAATAAAGGAATGTTCTGTTTTCTTTTTCAGCCTCACAATCACAGTTACCTTTGTTGTTCCCACTTAATCCCTTCAAGAGCTTCCTCTTTTTTATGCAGCCCATTAAAGTAGGTGCAGCCTGCTGCCAGCTTTGATGCTTGAACACAAGACAACCCAAACTCCTATTCTAATCCTTGATTCCATTGTATGATAGATGTTACTGAATTTAGCAGCTTTGGGCAATGCCTATTTAGTCCATCAAGATGATGACAGAGGGTGGTGCTTGCCCAGGGATGAGGGGAGGACACTTCATGGATTTACAATGTGGCATTGCCTCCCTTATCGTTAGGTCAGAATGAAAAGGCAGCATTCAGATTGGTGATAAACACTGGAAATTCCACCTCATGGAAACACATTATGACTTTGCTTCACTGTCAGGTGGGAAAGCTAGCACAGTACCGACACAGAGGGAATGTTGTTTTCAATTCATGCAGCAAAATCTTCGTTTTGTTGACTTTCTGCTAACCAGGGTCCCTCACTGCAAAATCATTGCTCACAAATCCCTCCTGTTCTCAAACTATCAGTACTAGAAATGCAGCATTGTGGGACTTCAATGCTTCTTAGAAATTTCCTGATCTTCTTTCCAAATATGAATGCAGATTCTTACAGACTTACAGTGATACTACATCCTCCAAGCCCATCAGAAATGATGAATATTATAGTGAAATACATGTAACATAGTTAGTCTCCAGAACTTCTAATTCAGAAACAAAATTGCTCAGTGCCAAGAAAGAGGACTGCACCTACATCTATGGCTAATCCAGTAAAATCAAGATTTAAACTTGAAGTACAGTTCCACCAAATACATACTGTTTTCACATCTATAAAGTCCTAAAATCATTATAGATCAAGCCGTCCATATGTCTGTGAACTTATAAAAAGATCTCATGGAGAAGCGCAAGATGGGTAAAGCCAGTGTAACTAGCATCATCCCTCACATCCCTTCTGGAAAATGTCATCAGCTTTCCCCCTGTGCTCTGCCCCAATCTCTGGACATCCTGGTTTTAGTTCACGTTTTCTTCTGGGTCAGGCCTCACTCTAAAACTTGCTGCTGTTGTTTCACAAAAATAAGTGTCTGCAATTGCCTCCTCTAAAGGAATTTTTGTCTACTCTTAATTCTCATGTCATGGAATTATCAATATTAGTATTTTAATTTTCCTTTTCATAGGTATTTGTATATATATGTATATTTGGGAGTATTTAGCAGCCTACGTAGAAACAACTGCTTTTTAGTTCCTCATGTAATGCCTACTATATTCTTCATTCTTCCCAGCCTGAACAAATAGTGCACATGAAGGAAAGTAAACACTCTCAGCAGCAAATGATTACCCCTTTAAGGAGTACTATTCATACAGAACGCACACATATATATCCACTAAACTTGCCTAACAATGTTATTTCAGTGACACCTTTTAGTATTTTCCAAAGTCAAATTCGACTTTTATCATTTACGAAGATCTCTTCCCTGGCCTGAATATTATTTCTGGTATCACTGCAAAAACACACGTACAACTGGAAGAGTAAGAATTTATGCTAGAGAAAAGCATGAGTGACTGTAGCCCAGGAACATAGATTCAGGGCACCCAAAATACTGTGTTCCACTGCAGGGGTGGTTATGTGGGATTTTATTAGTTACAAAGCAAAGAAGCATAAGTCAAGTGCATACATTTAGTGGGAGCCACAAGGAGGAAGGTCACAGCGAAGCAGGGGACCTTCTTCAGTGTACTCCAGATGCTGTCTGATGGCAGTCTCTGATTTGGGATTGGTGAAACCTAGTGGTTTGCTAAGAAGATATTTTCATAGGTCAAATATAATTACATAATTCCCCCTTCCCTTTCCATCTTTCAACTCTTACCTTATACCACAACCTGCTCTCTGTCAAATTCATGGCCTCTATTTCTTTGTGTGTGTGTGTGTGTGTGTGTGTGTGTGTGTGTGTGTATTTATAAATATATAAAACCTGCTCAATCCACATAATATTACTTGTGTGTACATTATTTTAGGGCTGACCATCTGATATTGGATAACCATTTGAAGGATTTGTGATAGTCACAAGGATGTGTTGTGTATGGCTTTCAAGGAGATTAAAATTGCCCTAGATTATTTGCAATGTTAACACTCTAACATCATTAAGTTTGGTCATTTTCTCTGTAGAAACTTTACCATAACTGTGAATTGTTTCCCTGTAAATTTCAATTCACACTGGGGGTAAAGTTTCCTGATCACTTGGAGGAATCACAGGTGATGTTTCAGATGAGTCTTAAAATAATTTAATGAAGGAGAAAAAAATGAAAGACCATTAGCTGTGTACTGGGTTCATGGAGAGATACACTATACTAGTATGTGTGATTGAAAATTTCTGGAATAAAAGAAAAGAAAATATTTGAGACACTGATCTCTTAAAGCTCTCTTAACAGCTTATAATCTTAAGAGGTGGAAGTAGGGTGAGATAGATGTTTGTTACCCCTCTACAGGCAAAAATCAACAGCTCCCAGGCTGAAGACTGCAAGACTGGCTCAGGCCCTGCCTGCTGTACTGGCTGCTCTCTGCCTGGATTCTCTTAAGAAAATGGCATCAGCAGTGGTTCTGATGAAAACAGAAGATACATAGAAGATATATAGAAGAACAGTTATTGTCAGCTGGAAAAAGCCAACAGAGTCATATCTAGTAGAAAAAGCAATTCATTTTG
Source organism: Cricetomys ansorgei (assembly GCA_026225945.1). Taxonomy (NCBI): domain Eukaryota; kingdom Metazoa; phylum Chordata; class Mammalia; order Rodentia; family Nesomyidae; genus Cricetomys; species Cricetomys ansorgei. The sequence goes on along the minus strand of JAMJFZ010000239.1, from coordinate 11,338,495 downwards.
AGTATATTTATTTCTGTTTTTATATAAGAGTAATGCAACATTTAAAACAAAAACCTAAATTAATCTAATAATCAGAGTTGAGTGGTAGTGGTTTGAGGCCAGGAAGGATGGGGAATGGGGACAGATTAGATAATGAAAAACAAATTATGGTTAGCTAGGAGGCATAGGTTACAGGAGGGTAACTCTAACAGACAGAAACCTATTTATTATATACATGTGTATATACAATTGAAAGCTCCAAACCAAGGAATGATAAATTTATAAGGAGATGAAAATGTTAGCTACTTTGATGTCATCATCCCACACTGTTTATATGTATCAAACTATTATATTGTATATGACAGATATGTAGACCTACTGTATGTCAATTAAAATACCAGCACTTGTGAAGCTGAGGCAGCCAGATCACAAATTCAAGACTAGCCTGGGCTCTTTAGCTACATACTAAATTCCAGAAGAATCTGAAGATCTTACCAAGGAAGGAAGGAGGAAGGATGGGAGGGATAAAAGAAGACAAAGGTATTAAAGATCTCTTTTCTATGTTAAAATCTCAATTCTAAACATTAAAACTAATACTAATGAATAAGGTGGTGAATACTCAAATGTGTATGACTGCTATTTTGTGTCACATATTGCCTTACTGGTTGCGGATACATGAAGTCATTCTAGTACATCAGAAACAGATTTTAAATTAATGATTATATGGTGTTTGAGAGGTGTTAGAGATATGGATAAAAATATAGGGAAGGGAAAAAAGCCAAAAAAAATATGCCAACACTAACAACCAGGCCATGACCATTTGGATTCTAATACCTAGTAACCCATGATGTCTTATGCAGATAGCTGCAGTCTAACCTCTAACGACCTAGGCACTTTACACAAATTGTCAGCCCCAAGATAGACAAACTACACTGCCAAATTTACTACTGAACAAGATAAAGAAATATGGTGGCATATGCCTTTAATCCCAACACTCTGGAGGCAGATCTCTATGAGTTCAAGGTCAGCCTGGTATACAGAGTGAGTTCCAGGATAGCCAGAGTTACAACAAAGAAATCTTGTCCTGAAAAACTAAAAAGAAAGAAAGAAAGGAAGGAAGAGAAGAAAGAGAAGAAAAGAAATGTCTACCTGTCCACCCAGAAGTGGCTCATGAGATAAGACCAAGGAACTTCCCCTCAACTGTGGTAAAAGGATTTTCACTCCTTCTCAGAGGCATTATCCCAGCTCCAGTAACTCTCCCTCTGCAGTGTACTTTCATAAATTATCTGTTTGTGAGGGTACATGCAATTTTACTTGGCAATCAATCAATCAATCAATCAATAAATAAATAAATATTCAGACAGGGACTCGTCATAGGCAAGTAAGGGTCCTTGTTGTAGAAGCTTATTTGTAACTACATTTAAAATAATTGTTTTGCACACTGTTGCATGAGGGTCTGCCTAGTTCTTGACATTTTGTATTGTCTACAGATGTTGGATTTATGTAGGGGATGTTTGATTGGTCATGATCTGCATGTACAATCAGTAGAACACCTGAGAAGTTCTGAATCAATAAAAACTCCTGAGCTCAGATGCTTGGGGTTCCACTGTCCAGATGGTGCTGGCCAGGATAGTGGTCCCTCTGCTGTAGTCTGGCAGGGCTTACAACAATGAACATGCCTCCGTGTCATCCTTGTTGAGCTGCCACAGCAGCCTAACAGCTACAAATGGTGTACCAAGATGGGGCATGACATCATGCCAGCTACATCCAACATAGAGGCAAAGAAGAAAGAAAAACTCCAGACCTCACAGAGTCTGTTTTGTTTTGTTTTTTGTTTTGTGCAAACCTGTCCAGATACTGGTGAGGTGAGGCAGTTCTGACAAGACACATATGCCACGGTGCAGAGAACTCAACCCCACAAGGGAACCCTTCCTGTAGACAAGCTTACTAGCTGTTTTTCTAGAAAATCAGATTCTTTCTTAAAATCTGGGAAATGTTTCCTCAAGGGCAACACACAGCAGCTGTCTTCCAGATCTGGCCAAGATTGTATCTCAGGCTGGTAGCCGAACTTGGTACTGTAAGAGATACCCACGTGGTGCTGGTTTTGAAGGCATGAAGGGGTCATGCAGATAAGTTGAGTTTTGACACCATGAAGAGAGCCCAGGAGAAGCTATTTGTGAAAGCGTAGTCCAGTTGCAGCAGAAGACCCCAGTATTCTGAAAATGCCAGTACCATGCGATGACCACCAAGAACAGCAGCAGCAATGGAGGGAAGCCAGCTGGAACCTGAAGGACAAGCTGCATGCTGCAGAGGGCAGAGTCAGAGAAGTGATCCAAGCCCTTTGGAGGTGCCCAGAAGATCATGAGTAAGTTCCAGATAACTGGATATTGATAATATTTTTCTGTTGTCCAAAGCTGTTACGGAGGGTTTGATAGATGTCTGGTTTCATTTGGTCCTGTGCATTAGCAAACCTTATGATTGTTCCTCTAGTAAATAATTTTGAAGGAGCAGTGTTAAATTATAATGTAGAAATAAAGCATTTTTATTGGCTTATACAGAAAAGAATTGTAAAAGTTTATTTTTAGTTTTGCTTAAAATAACTGTTTTCTGCACCAAATGAAACTAAACACCTACTAAGATTTTCACAGAGATCTGCCTGCCTCTGCCTCCCAAGTGCTGGGATTAAAGGCATGCACCACCACTGCCTGTCCATGCAGATACTTTTCAACTTATAATGTTTATTATTTTTAAACATTAGAATGGCACAAAAGTGATATGTACTTAGTAAACAATGCATTTCTAAGTTTTTAATTTTGGTCTGTTCTCAGGCTATAAATACAGCAGGACACTGTCTGCAGAGCAATTCTGGACAGCAACATAGACCCAAGTCAGCCTTCCAATCATGAAGGGAAACAACAAGCACTCTAGTGGACTGCTGCTAAACTAGGTTTTTATGTATCACAAATATGGAGTGTTGTAATGCTGCAAAACTAACCACCACACCGGTGTTTATAGAACATAACCTCGTCTTAAGCCATGGAGCATCTGTGTGTGTGTTACACACACACACACACGAGGCACACTGTACATACGTAATCAGTCTCTAATAGCTATGTAAAGAACTTGATATTGATAGAAACCTATGCAAGACAAAGATTTTGTAAAGGCTCTTTTTATAAAAAACACTACACATGCATTTACTGTTAGCTGCTCTGCTTTAGTTTTAGGTGGCAGGTTTCCGTTTTTCTTTAAGCTTATTGAATTATTTTTGAAGTACTATTTTGAGGAAATTGATTTTATTCCTTTACACTTGTTTTGTATATAGCACGCTAAACATATTTTTTAAAGAAATTATTCTGAGGTTTTAAACTAAATATTTACATCGTGTGCTACTATAAAAATCAAGCATATTGATATATTTGAGATACAATTTGTATAAGTTTTTTTTAAAGAAATAATCTTTTTCATTTCCTAAAGTTGAGAATATTTCATACCTGATTCTTTGGTTTTATCTTAGATTCTAACTTAATTTCAAAATAATTTAATTATTATAGTAGGTGATTATTTGGGTGAAAGACACTGTGCACTGTGCACCATGCCTTTAATTCCTGTTTACTTTCCCTTTAAGACTTTACCCCATCACCTGATAGTTAGCGTGGTACTACCTGGCTACCCCACAGACAGCTCTGAGATCCATCAATACTGCATGACAACTCTCTAAAGCATCTCTAAAGCACGAGATAAACGTTGTGTGGTATTAGTCTCGCGGTCCATGAGGTACCGCGATCAAACGCCATTCAAGCTTCCCCTTTTTTCCCGCTAAAGAACTAGCAGTCCTTCACGTGCAGATTTGTCTTCTCTGAATCTTCCCCTAAGACCGAAAATATCATACAGACGCTGTTCAACTCGTGATGAGATTACTTCCCGATAACCTCAGAGTAAGTGGAAAATGTCCTAAACTAATTCTGGATCTAATGGCCCTAAAGCTGCTAAGCATCGCAGTTTAGAGGACAACACGGTAGAATCAAGCTGCTTTCCCTAGGGTGACAGGGCCCACAGTTAGAGTGAACTGTGTCTCACTTCCCAGCACTCGCCTACTGTACTGTGTTGTTTCTTTTCATCCATGCACGAATATCTGGGAAATAACTTAGGGGACACAGTTTCTTTTGATTTCTTCTGGCAGTCTTCCAGGGTCCTTGCAGTTCTTAGTTATACCGATTCTGAGTCCATAGTGAAACAGAACATCACTGGGGCTGAATATGTTGCAGACAATACTCATCTTATGCAGGATAAGAAGCAGAGGAAGGGGAAGCAATTGGGTGTACCCTTCACAGGCCTTCTTCCCGTGAGGGCTCACCACCTAAATTTATACCACCTTCCCAAATATCGCCAGCAGCTAGGCGCCAAATATTAAACCCATAAGCCTTTGTGTGGCACTTCATACTCCAAATCTACAAATTCTGGATAGGACTGGAATCTCCTGAGGAGAAAAACTGCATGGTAAAGGCTTACTGGAGGGAGGACACACTTTGATTCATTCCAAGCCCCTAGGGTTGCCATATGTCTTTAAATTTCTGCCTATAAATACTAGAGAAATGCTTTCAAACTTTTGGGTGGCTTGCAGAATTACATGTGGTTTTCAGAAACTGATTTGGCACATGCATTTTCTTCCTATGAGATGAGGTTTGAAATGTGTTGATAGTTGAAATTAGACTCTTATTAAAAATCAATCCCAGGAATTTAATTCGGCATTTCACATGATCAAACAATTGCAGATGGTTGGCAATCATAATGCTGTTGATTGCCCTGTTCATGTCAGAGATGTGTTGCCATGGTCAGAATGTAAGCCACGGTGACACCAGGATTTAGGTCACATAAAAGCAAGGTAAATTGTCAGATTCTTTTTTTTCCTCTTTCTCTCATACAACTCATACAATACATTCCTCCCTCTCCTTCTCCCCTCTTCCACTTCTCCCAGTTACCCATCTCTCCTCTCCCTCAGATCTATCCCTGCATTCCCACCCACCAACCATGCCCTTTTCCTCAGAAAAGAAGTCTTCCCAAGGTTACCATTCTAACAGGGCATGGCATAGCAAGATGGAACAAGGCCAGGCACTACTCCCTACATCAAGGGTGGACTAGGCAACCCCACAGCAACAAAAGGGTCCCAGGGGCAAGTAAAAGGGTCAGAGACTCCCGCACTCCAGCCTGTAGGCGCTTTGCAAGAACGTCAATCCAGGCAGCCATAAGATATATTTAGGGGATCCTGCAGATTCTGTATCTGGGCTCTTCATTCTCTGGGAACCTCTAAGAGTGCTGGTCAGCTGGCTCTGGAGCTTGTTCTCCTGGTGTCCTCAACCCTACTAATTCCTGCAATCCCTCCTCCCCCTCTTCTATGGGGTTCCCCCTGATCACACAAGCATGTACAACTGCATGCACATACACACACACACACATATATATACACGAGATGCCCCACTCACAAGTTCACAATCCTAGCTTTGACCATTTCCCATAGGTAGTCCACTGTAGACTCTTACACTTCGATCATATACAGGATGATTTATCACCTCACTGATAGCTGTTCGTATTTTTTTGCATCATCACTCACTCTACTGTGTCCACTGTATCCTAGGTAAAGGTGGAATGATTTCCTCTGACTTTTTTTGATACAGCAAATTCATGACGTCCAAATATCATGCTTTTCTAATCATTCTTTTCTCTAATGGGGAAAAAAAACAGTCAAGATATTTCACTCTTAAATAGTCTGTGTATCGTAATTTTTCCACCATCGAGTACAAAGAAGAGTAGTGAATATAGCTTAAAGGGTTAGTGCTTATCTTTCATACACACTGGTATTACACACGATTGCCTTGCTGTTAGATGTACATACGCACATACACACACACACACGGGTATGCGTATTTCCTTGTTACAGAGATACAGATCTACATCTTTACAAATATATGCATATGTATCAGTGTGTATATATCTGTATACACAACAGGGGACTATGCCTTATTACCGGAGTTATGTAAATCAAGCTAAAATGAGGTTATAGGAATAGGCCCTAACACAATGTGATAGTGTCCTCATGAGGAGAGGTTTGGAGATAGGCATTTACACAAGCAAGTCATAAGAGCATAGCGGTAGCATCTGTAAGTCAACATTCCTAGTACACCAACCTCTAGAACTGAAACATTAATCCTTGAGTTGAAGCCCCTAGTTTGTATTATAAAAGAGCCCCATTAGACACACCTAAATCAAAGGGGCCATTATGTACCATATCCAATTTGGGACATATACTCAGGATAGAGGCTTTGTATTCATAGAACTTAGTGGAGATGACATTATGCAAACAGCTGAATACTAACTTGAGTGTTTTGTTTTTTGGGTTTTTTTTTGTTTTTTTTTTTAATCTTGAAACAAAGGAAAACCATAATGGTACTGTGATGTTGTGGGGTATTTGTTTTCATTCATAGTTAAACATCTCTCTTGTGCCAAGCATGATCACACTTGCCTGTATTCCAAATATTGGGGAGCCTGAGGCAAGAGGCAAGAGGCATAACAAATTTGAAGTCAGCATGGGCTACATAGTGAGGCCCTATCTCCAAAAACACAACAAATAACAGAACTCTTTTTTTTCTTTTTTTAAAGAAAGGAGAAAATATCTAACTTCACAGCAAAACTGTGACACACAGTGAGCTGTTCTGTAGTTGTTAGCTGCTTTCATGGGTTCACCAAAGATGACAAGGAGGCATATTCATTGATACTAACTCTGCCAGACCTCAGCAGAGGGAACCACCATCCTTGCCATCACCAGACTCCATAGGGGAACCCTCAACAGTGGAACCTCAAGCATCTGAGCTCAAGTGTATTTTTTCTTTCAGAACTCTTCAGGTATTCTACTGATAGCACATGAAGATCATTAGCAATTAAACAACTCCCACAGAAACCCAACACCTGCAACCAATACAAAAGGTCCTAGACCTAGGATAGCCCCGTACCCAACAGTGCATAAAACAATTTCAAATATAACTAAAAATAAACTTCTCCAACACTGTTCGCACCAGCTGCCACAATTTGGTGTGCCAGGCTCTCGAGGTATCCCCATAAACGTAGTGCTCTTTAGTGGTCTAGTTTTAGAGACAGCCAAGAAGGATGGAAATCATGTCTAGGTGAGAAACATGGGAATTTTCAGAGGAAAGGAGGAGTGTTGATGTTTTTGAAGCTCTTTAAATTTGCTGGGGAACTCCATGCATGTTCATATGGTTGCATTTCAGGGAATAGACACAGGGGAGGTGCACAGTCTGGTATCCTTCCCTTTGTCATGGTCTTTTTCAATACTCACGTGCCAGTTTACTATGATGTCCTCTGGAAGAAGCCTGAGTCAGAGGAGCAAAGATGCAGTTGTCGTCATCACAGGGTAAAGCTTAGTAAACACAGCTAAACTTTTCTTAGTGCAAATATTACCCCTGGGTAAGTACCTCACCGATGACCACTGAGTATCTATTTTAGATAGATGAACATGAGTAGTAGTGAGGTGCTTGGGGAAGAAGTTCCAACACAGCTGAGCCTCACGCCTGGTCCAAAGTCACAATATGTCATCAGCAACAGAAGGAGCCACAAGGGTTTCTCTGATGGTCTACTGTTTTTTAATATACATTAGGATCATTCATTATTCAAAGTTCAGAATTAATTTAGATTATTAGGATTATGATAATAAGAAGTGCATTCATAATAAAATACACTATTTCATTAGGTACAATCCTAATAGATGTCAAAGTAATGAGTTGAAAACTCATAACTTGTTTTTAACCAAAATCTTGTCTTTCTGGAACCAAAATATAAAAGTTGATTCTGCAAGTAATTCACAAACAAACCTCAGAGAGGAACTATGTCTCAAATGTCATTTAAATGAACACTTGTTTATAGTTAGAAGAGAGCTTTCTCCAGCTGAGTAAGCCCTAAGGACTTTCAATAATGTTCCACGGTGATTTAATTAAAAGATAACTGGAAGTGAGAAAATACAAAGAAAAAACACTCCCCTAGGAAGGAAACAGAAATGGGAGAGGGAAGGAAAGAAGCAGAAGGACAGAGAGTAGGACTAACAGTGTCTCTGGAGACAAATTAGTAGAAAACAACACTGGCATATCACATAGATTCTCCATAATAACCGACACATTCACAAACCAAATACTCAAAAACACTGGAGAAAGCAGTTGCTTTAGAGAATAAACCATACTTCTGCTAACCTTCCCCATCTTTAGCAGTACAGCAGGCTTACTGAGTTGGTTGCTTTATTTTTTATTTCATTTTTATTTATTTATTCTGCCTGTAGTGGGAGGGGCGTATGCATGCCACAGTGTGTGCATGCATTTGAGTGTGTGTGTGTGTGTGTGTGTGTGTGTATGTGTGTGTGTGTGAGAGAGAGAGAGAGAGAAGATAGGTAGGTAATGAGGGGATACTTATAGGAGTCTTTTCTCTCCTTCCACTATGTGGGTCACTGGGATCATACTTAAGTCACCACGCTTGGCAGCAAGCCTTTACCCACTGAGCCATCTTATGGATCCTCAGTTGTTATTTTAATTTTACTGTTCCTTATTCTCTTTCAAATATAAAAGCCAACAGATATTAAAACATTAGGGTAGATTCAGCTTGGCATACATCTACACAGTGAACAAGGCCACATGCACCCCTATTTGTGTGGAAATGGGTGCTGGAGTGAAGCCCAGAACATGGCAGCATCTACAGGTCTGAGTTCATTATGTGGTGGTGGACATTAGAGATAGCCTCAAGGAGAACAGGATTCTTCCTCAGAAATTCGTAGACCACCTTCCATCCATGAGCAAAGCTAGGGAAATACTCAACAGTGTGTTTCTCTATACACACCACTAAACTGACTTTAAATGTGAATGGATAAAAATAAGGACAGCTCACTACCACTTCAATTCTGTTCAGCTTAGTGCTAAGTGACATGGGAGGTGGTTTATAAAAGCTGAACTTCAGGTTTTGAGAACATAATTATGCCCTGAAATTGTGCTTAAGTAACTAAGGGTAATATTTAGATGGTATTTATATCTAAGTGGCTCACATTAAAACTCTACAAAGATCATGTCATAAACTTTAAATTATAGACTGGTGCCTATTTGTGGGAATGAACTCCATGGTACTTATTAATTTTTCTGACACTATAGAGCAGTCCATTACTGGTATCTTTATGATTATAATATTTATCTCAGCAACACTGATTCTAATTCTATGATATTTCAACTAGATTTCACCCAAGAGACAATGCTTCTGGGAATACACTGCTATGATATTGAATTATGACAGGATGTGACACAATAGAGGTGGGTAATCATTTCAGGGAATTATGACTATTGACTACCAATGAGGTTGTTAATAGAAAACAAACTAAATACCTTCCCAAGTGCCACAATATGAGGTTTTGTCACACTTTCAATTTATAAACCTAGGAATTTGAGCTAGAAAGAAAGCAGTAGGAAAAGCAAGACTTTTCAGAACCAGAACTTTTTTGACTTCAAAATAAGGGAAGGAAGAAGGAAAGGAGGAAGGAAAGAAGGAAGGAAGGAAGGAAGGAAGGTGACAGAAAGAAAGAAACAAAGAAAGGAAGAAAGACAGAAAGAAAGAAACAAAGAAACAAATAAAGAAAATAGTCCATTTCTCTCTCTAGTCTCTGCTGTGTCTGTCTGCTGTCAGGATTCTACCTTCCTTCTGAGTGTGCTAGAAGCTTCCTAACAGAGTAACCTGGGTAACTGAAAGGCTCACTCATTGTGTCCCATTTTTTCTGGCCATCTTTGTTCATTGACTGATGCCTCTACATTCAAAACCATTTGATTGTTTAGGAAAATGTGCCCATGTGGCTTCTGCCATTCCACCTTGGTCAGGTTGAAAGGCTGATAAAAGGATGTAAGCTCTTATGGAATATGTATCTATACAAGTATAAATAAAGTACATGATATCATATTGAAAACTGCTAATTTAGTAGGTTTCATGCTTTTAGTCAGACCAGCTTTGTAAGAACAGCTGTATCTTTAACATGATATCCCCCTGCTTTTTGGAGGAAGGTAAATATGATGTCCTATGGAAAATCAGGGCATTATCTAAGAGCAATGAGTGCTCAGTTTGACATTCTAAAGTCCGAGTCTTAGGGGAAAATGTAGATGCAGGAAAACATCCAATAATATTAATGACATCTGAACAGTACTGCTAAAAACTTCAGACATTATGAACATGTAAGAACATGTCACAGTGAAACCCATTGTATAATATGTATAACATGTATAACATGCTACTAAATCATTAAAAAATAGCCAAAATATAAGAAATTATATGATTTAAAACCAAAAAGTTAACACTGAAAACAATGAATAAAAAATGAATGAATAAAAACAATGTGAAAAGATCTAAAACTATTTTAGAAGAAATATTAATTTTCTTTTTAGATGACTTTAGAACATAATTTTAAATCAAATATTTCACACATATATCATTAACAAGCTCTATTTTATATAGAGTTTCAAACCTTTTTAAAAAATAATGCTAAGGATCTATGAAAAAGTAATATGGAACCCCAGTATTTTATAAGTTTCTTTTAAAAATAAAGCATATATGAAGAACTTAATTGGTGCTATCCTATATGGAACAGACACATTGATCCTTCCAGAAGAGCTATAGACTAAAAAATGCTATTATTAAAAATTAAATTAGATAATTAAAATAATAGATAAAAAGCCCAATGCCAGATGTGGGATACTCTCCCTCCAATTGTCAGCCAGTGGTTATGGAGACCCTGGAAACAATGCAGTCTATTTATTGCATTGCTTTTGATCACCAAACATAACTTTTTATTAGGACCCTACTGTTGAAGACACCATAGACTTTGTCACTGGACAAAATGAAGTCAAAGTAGTCCTGGCCTGGAAGTTTCATCCCTACTGGCTAGCTTTCACAGAGCTGATGTTGCTCTGTAGACTACTTGGTGAGAAAAAGAATCATTAACTACACAGCTGTAAACCCCGTGGGCAAGAATAATGACCAGCTTTGCAAAATATTCCTATCGGTGCAATAATGGCATGAATGTTATAGGAGTAACCAATAGCTTTCTAAATGCATTCAAGTCTTGCTCCAGAAGAGGGAGACCATGTCTAGTATTATAAAATTTTGGCTGAAGAAATCATAGGACTCTATGGAGAATCTACTTCTATTACTTTGGGAAAAGGACTAAGTATAAAATTGCCCTCTTAAAAAATGTCTTTTAAAGCCATAAATTAGTGCATCTCTCACCTGTCAGCAGAGATGTTTCTTTACGTAGTAGAAATGATTACTACAGAGACACACATCTGGTCAAGGTGGAGAGAATAAGAGATTCTGGAATGCCCACCCTAAATGAGATATCTAGGAGTTGGAGAGATGGCTCAGCCGCTAAGAGCATTTACTACTCTTAAAGAGGACCCAGGCTCAGTAAATAGTACCCACCAGTCAGGTGGCTTAGAACTGTCTGTAATTCTAGCTCCAAGGAATCTGATACCCTATACTGGATTTGATAAACACCTCCACTCACATGTGAACATACCCCCACACAGACACACATACAATTAAAATATAAAGTAAATATTTAAAAATAATAAATGGAACATTTATATCATAGCTCATCCCCGCTAAGAGTCAGGGAACTTTATGGAAGAAGGGAAAGAAGGATTGCATGAGCCATGAGTCAGATAGAACTGCAGCAAAATAGTGCCTTCTGGACATGATAGTGCAGTTGCACTCATGAACTCACAGAAGCTATAGTTGCCTATACAAGACTGGCAAAAGAACCATCTAATCAATAATCCAACATAGAGAGGAAAGGTACTCACAAGGCCCTGTCTCTAATGAGGATGTTCATAGGTGCTGGCTATTGAGGAAGGGAAAGTCATATGCAATACCCACATGCATATAGGCAGCACTATTATACCTCAGCGGGTTATTTTTTTAAGGGAGAGCACATAAAGTTGGGAGGAGTATCTAGGGGGTATTCACTACAACAGGAAGGTACTAAGTGAGAGGAGTTCTGGGGAGACTTAGGGATGGATATGATCAAGATACACTGTATACATGTATGAAATTACTAAATAATAAATTAAAATATTATTTCTAAAATCCTATCAATATAAAATTATTCATTGCTATTTAAAATGTACCTAGTGAGAGATTTTATTCTCTAGACTTTCTTAGGAAGAAATTTGTGCTTGCTCAGGAGAAAGTTGTGATCCAATCCTGGCATACCATAGTAGATGTGCGACCATTAAGACACTGAGACAGACTTCAGAATTTCTCTTTATGAAACAAAGTAAAGATCTTTGTGGTTTCCCTCCTAGGAGGAATATGGAGAGAAGAGGAGGTGATACAATGACAGGCAAAAGGAAACAGGATGAACTAGGAAGACAGAGAGATTCCCTGTAATTGATACCAATGTCCTCAGCACTGATGGATATGCTGTTTGTATTCTGACACAAATCTTTCCTTACTTTCTGAATGCAGCCTCTAGAGGAGACTGCACTGTGCACTGTTCACAGGGTCTCAAGGAAATAAATTCTTTAATTTTGTATCTCATATTTGGGTCCAATGACTATAGCCCAGAGAATGCAATGCACAGACTGGCATTCTCAGAGGCCAGAAGTCATGAAAAGCAAAAGTGTATTACTTACAAAAACCTAAAGGGAAGATTTTTTATTTCTAGGTATTGTATAACTGAAAGGGTCTCACTGTCCCAGAACTTCCTGAGGCTCAGAAGTTGCTGAATTTGATGAATTTGATGAAACTAGCAATTCATTTGAATTTCTCATGAAATAAATATGCTTCTGATTAAATACATAAGGTATATGTTTATAATATTTATTAAGGGTCTCAAAATATGTTTACATATATCTCCTATGGAGGCAAAAACTGCCTTAGACTTGAATAGTATTTTTTTTATTTTCTTAATGATTAATAGGGAAAAATATGTGGTTAAGAGGTAAATTCAAAATAAAAAGGTTGTAATAAAAAACATGGTATCATGACCAAACCACTAAGACCTAACCCAGTATACCTACCCAATTTAAAACAGAAGCAGATGGGCTCATAGAAAATCAATCAGTAACTTCAAGATTACAAGATAAAGAATCTTATATAAAACTGAATCCAGAAAACTCAAGACCACAGCTTGAGACTTGTTCTTTTCCAGAAAACCTTTAAAATGTGTTCTTAGACTAATGACTGTAAGAAAATGAAGAAAGAAAACTGAATCCTAGCAATCTCTGAAACTGACTGTCTATGATAGGAAAGTCAGTTAGTATTCTAGGCCACCATCTTTTCCAGTGTTAGTATTGAAATGAAAAAAACTGAAATCAATCAAAGAAGATATATCTATTCTCCTGATGTAACTAACTCTCCCCTTTATAACCATATAGCAGTTTCCAAATAAGGAATCAGTTTGGATCATAAAACTATTTACGTCTCTTAAAACTGAGCCCCTGTCTCTTCCAAGGCCCCTGCTTCTCTGAATGAATGTGTGACTGTGATTCTTTTGTAAAGTATCTCATCTTTTAGAAACACCATTCATTTTGAGAGAGGCCACATGTAGCCCAGCTACATGAGATCCAGCTACAAGCTGATGATATTTTGGTTGACCTAGCAAAATTTTTATTGTTATTTCATTGAAAGAGCTTCACTTATCTATCAACTCCTGACTCACTTTAACTACCCACTTAGAGAGGGTCCCTGTCTGACATAAGTCTGCCATAACTTCAAGCCCAACCTACCCAAGAATGTCCATTCTTCTGAAGCCTGGAGCCTCTAAGTTGATTATTGACTGTTCCTCAGCCTTCTCTGCTCTCAAAACTCAAGATGAGTCATCAATATTGATATTGGCCAGCTACTGTGAGTCATCTCATTTCACAAAAACACGATGGTGGACATTCTTCTATACCTTGGTCCTGTTTCTCTGCTACCAGGTCTCTGATAGCTGGTGGTTAGGAACTAGTGGCCCCTCAGAGCTGGCTCCTCACAGAACCAGAGGTGGTTCTGATAAGCATTAAGTCTATTTCCAACAAAAAATAGAAAATGCAAATCCTGGGATGTAATCACATATGACAGTGAAAAAATGGGTGTGACTTCAAGGCCCCTCAAGTTTCCTGTTTAGAGCAAACTGCATTGCAAAGTAATTACCCAGAAATATAGCACTTCTTCTTGGGATTGAAAAACTATCAGGAAAGTATCAATATATACTTTATGTTCTGTTAGAAAAAAATAGCAAAAGAATGCCCTGCTTCATCTGTGGGGATACTGTGTCTCAGTGTGGAGCCAGATGCCTTCTGGTATTTATTTCTTTAAAAAAAAGAAAGAAGTAGAAACAAGGCATTCAAAATCATTATTTGCCTCACCAATTCAAGTATTACCTTTACATTATTGTACTTGAATCAGTACATAGATGTGGAAATGCAAAGATTGAAAAAAGTAAAAATGCCATTTTTGTCACCTAATGTGAAGATACAGAACACTTTAATTTCTCTTTGATTTCTCAAATAATATATATCATTTAAAATAAACTAAGCATATCTGATGAAGCTGTGAAAACTATGAAAAAAGCTATGAAAACCGTGAAATTGGTTTGGGTTACTCTTGACATAAAACACATTTAAAACAAAAATCAGCTGTCATTTAAACATATGTAAAAGTATGCATTCTTCACAGGTAGAATACACATGTATACATATGTACATGCATGTTAATGAACATGTATGATATGCCCATATTTGTTAGACTCAAAAATGTAACAATAATTTCCCAAGCATGGGGATCTATAACTGACAGAAATGATAATAAAAAAAGTTCCACTAACAGATAACTCCGCTGAAGACTGTGGTGAGAAACTGGGTAGTGGTGGTGCACTTCTTTAATCCTAACGCTCAGGAGGCAGAGGTGGATTTCTGAGTTCAAGACCAGTCTGGTCTTAGTCTGGTCCAGGATAGCCAGGGCTACACAAAGAATCCCTGTTTAAAAAAAAAAAGAGTATGTGTAACTATTTTCTGACACTGTATCTGAGCTCTGAAGCCTTATTTTTGTTTGGAGTCAATTATAACTTATAACTGCTACTTTTCATTCATAACTGAACTCTGCCTCCTGGTTCTTTTGCCCCAACTGCTACTAAGACAGATTCTTATCTTGGAGTGTTTTTAATCCCCTTGCTCTAAAAGATTATCAAGGACAAGAGAGAAAGAAATTTTCTTCACAGCCCCTTCTGGCTGTCATTATCTGTCTAAACACGGAGAACTGGACTAACTTCTAAAGTATTCTATCCCGTTCACTGTCCTCTAACATGCTTTCCCATCAACTGTCCCTTGTCTCAGCCTGCTGGCTGCCTTCCTTCCCATCCACTGTCCTTTGCCACTAACTCCTCTGTCTCAGCATTCCCAGCAGCTGTCAACTGCCCTTTATCTGAGCCTAGTTGCTGCCTGTCTTCCCATCAACATCCTCTGCCACTAAGTGCCAATTCCAGCTGGCAACACTCTCTTAAATACGGCTCCTGACCTGTTTCCAGTTCCTTCAATTAGTGTCTTCTCATTACAACTGTAAGCTTTAAAATAGTAGTAATAGCCAAATCACATCAAAGATGATGAGAATCCAGGCTGGTTATCTCAGTTGTCAGACTACTCCTAGAATAGATGTCTATCATTAGGGGCAGGGAAATAACCAGTAGTAATTCAATCTACAAGGCAAGATACCTCAGTAGTCCCGATCTGGTACCAGGAGCCCAGGAACTTCCCGGAGAGTCACTAGTCCCTATCCCAAGATGAAAGCTTGGAAAACCTGCTTCTCCTGTCACTGAAGGAATCAGCAACAGCAGCAGCAATAGCAGTGGTAGCAAGGCAGAAGGTCAATGTAGCAAAAGACAAGAGAATTAACTTTCTTCTGAACTGCACTTTGTAAATCTGTGCTCCTACCAGAAGATGCCACCCACAGTTTGGGTGGGCCTTCCCACATTAATCAGGGCAATTCTTCATGTGAAGCTCCTTATTCAGGTAATTCTAATGTATGTTATGTTGACAATAGGTAATTATTATGGTTGGCTTGAATGTCAATTTATGGTGAGAGTTAGAGAGAGATTTAGAGATGGTGCCTGCTCCTCCAGTGTAGAGGTGAGAAAATGGAATTTTCAGCATCACCCTTTCTGCTCAGGTCATACAAGGATGAGCAGTAGAACTAGTGCTAGAAAACAATTCCCAAGTCCAAGTACAAAGTGTCTACTATGTGTCCTTGGTACACCCTGACTGTGTCTCTATTGTAATCTAATCACTGCTTCTGGCACCAGCTGTTACAAGAGCTGTCCTAATAGACAGTGGGGAAAGACTAATGGAAAAGAGATATAAAAAGTATTTTCAAAGAGATGACCAAAGAGGTGCCAAACAAAGCAGCTAATGCCTTATGTGGCTTCTTATCTGTCTAGTTTGGATTATCTTATTTTATCTGTATAATGGTGTTTCAACAAACATGTCTTAGATTTCCACATATAGAAAAATAAACTGGAAGAACTGATGAGGAATGGGTTGCTATAGTTCCCTAACCCCAGGGGGTGGGGGCCGGTGGAGGAAAGCCTAAGCATCAGATTCCTCACAACAACAGCCTCACATCTAGGTGATGCTGAGGCTCTCACAGTTGTCTGCACATCAGAGTCCCCTGAAGAACGGTGGGGCACAGATGTGGAAGGATCTGTGTCCCACCCAACTCACCGGAATCCCAACAGAGCTGTGTTCCTTCATGTGCCAACATAATCTTTGTGTGCAGCCAGGATGTGACCAACAACAGTTCAAGTAAAGCCTTTCTTGTTTACCAGTAAGAAAATAGAATCTCTGGAGTCCGCACATGGCCAGGAAATGGTGGTCTCAGGAGTCAAATCCAAGCAAATGGACTGCTGAGTTCACAGGTTATTAAAAATAGCCTATGCTATTCCTCTTGTATACTTCATATTATCTCTAGATCACTTACAATTCCCAATCCCATGTAAATGTTATACAAACTGTTAGGTTGTGTCATTTAGGGAATAAGGACAATTTTTAAACTTCCATATACTCAGTACAGATGCATTTTTTTGTTGTTGCTGCAGTAGTTTTCATCTGTAGTTGATGTGAAACCTGAGAATTTCTAAGAGAAAAAAATCAAACCTATGATTTTCTGATTAAAGTGAGCTTTAATTTCAGGGTGCACTTGGAACTGGCCAGCCAGCTGCTCTATGTTGGGGTTTTAGGGAGCAGCCCCTGATGGCTTCCCTTTTATGGGAGAGAGAAAGTGTTTACAGGTGAGGTAGTGGGCTGTTTTTAGGCATTGCTAGAAAAATGCAATGAAAGAGAAAGAACCAAGGCAAGGCTTTATATCTTGTGAATGGGAGGTCACAAGTTAGTGCAGGTTGTAAAACATGTTTTGCAGGTTACGCCAGGCTACAAATAGAAACCTTAACTTATAAAGACTTTGGCACAGGACAAACAGAAACTTATTCTTAACTACAAACAGAAAGAAATCTTAACTTTTTAGGCATGGGGACTTTGACACAGGGCAAACAGGAACTTATTCTTAACTACAAACAGAAACCTTAACTTACAAGGTATGGTGTTTCTGTTTTGTTTTCACAGTTGTTTGAACCTAAGAACACAGAGCTCACAGAGTGTCAACTGTACTGAAATATTGGGTTTTGAATCAGAAGATAAATATCTGATGAATTATAGCAACATTATCTTTTACTGGGAATGATTTATTGCATTTTGTATTTGGGTGCCAAAATACCATAGATCTTTTTAGAATCAGAATTATAATAGTTCATCAATTTCCTTAGCATTTTAAAACAGCAGAGACATGTTCCTGTAAATTGCATGTGCAGTTTGTTCTCTGAATTATCTGAAGTTGGGAAAGATATGACTCTGGTGGAGAGCTGGGCATTAGAACACTTCAAGAGACCCATGTTATTAGTTTTAACCTTTAATCATTTCACTGAAAACAGAGTAGCTGGCCAATCACATTAAAACCTAATTTTCTCATGCATGTATTTATTTACAAACAAGTAACTTTAACTGTCAAGCTGATCAAAGCCATTACAAGCAGAGTGTGGAACCTCATCCCTGAGGCCTTTAAGCATTCCCATCCTAGAGTAAAATAGTAAAAATACCAAATAGCACGTTTATCTTTGCCCCCCCCCTTAATTCCCTTGGGTTGGGAGTGGAGATAGGGGAGGAGGGAAGCTCTCTGCTTTGTTTGCAGTTCAGCTTAACCTCCTGTGATGTTAAGATTTACTTCTTGAAAAGCCTAAAGAAGTCATTTCTGATATACTTGATACTATTCAAGTCTTTTAAAATATGAATGCTTAAGAAAGTAAACTTTAGTTTCAAAATGAGATGCTTATTTCTAAATTTAAAAAGAAAATTATCAAAGTTATCAAAATATTTTCCTCCCAGTTTTTTTCTTTCTTACTACCCAGTGTCTCATCTGTTCATCTTAGTAGGGCAACATATATTCTTCTTATTTTGTTTTACTTCAAAATAAATCCTAGCAAGAATGATACAGGCAGCCATGCTGATTAAGACAATGAAGAATGTCTGAGTCCTTAATTTTTTTTCAAGAGTGGGCTTATGCTTCAGTGTCTCTTGGTGATAAATGCCAGGGGTGAAGCATTTTCAGCGGCCAAACCCATAAAACTCACAATTACACCAATATTAGATGAGGTCAGAGTAACCATGTAACATCTGTAACATCTGTTTAGTTAGAACATAGTCGTTATTTCAGGTATAACATGACAATTTTTATTTATACCTTCTTCAGTTATTTTAGTTAGTGTTAGGTTTGCATTAACATTAATTACATTGTTTAATACATGTTAAACATGGTCAGAGAAATCTCAAATGTGTTGCCAAGGCAAATATCACTGTTGGGAGTCGGGTGACTGACTATGGAATATCTAAACACATAGAAAATGAAATAGGAGCAAGATAGAGTTACCTTAGCCACTTCAACTTAAAAATAGACTACCACTACGTTCATGAGGCCAGCTTTTCATTTTGGACCTCAACCCTTCCTTCTGCTTCAGTATCTCAAGCAATTGAAGCTACTGGCATGTGCCATCAAGCCTCATTAGCTACTTTTCCCTTGGGACAAATTTACATGAAACTCTAAAACAGTGAAGGCTGCCAGCTGGTACAGGCAGGAGCTCCTTTGAAATCTAAGACAGCATCCTCCACATTGAACACAGCTCTGTGATTGTCATCTGAATAATGACATTCTGTTTCAGCTGTCAAGAAAACATTTTCAGCTCTATGAAACATATGTATTATTCTTACTACCTCTCATTTAGCTTGGCACAAGTTATCGAAAAATATTCTCATGGAACCATAATTTTCCAAGTTTATTAGTTTGGTGAAAACGTTATTAGAAAGATATATATATATATATATATATATATATATATATATATATATATAATGAAATATATTATATATCTAATATATATAATGATGTTTTTCTCCCTCTCTTTCCACGGGGTCCTGCTTCCCTTCTCGGCACATGGCTAGGCTATTGGCTACCTAGTCTAGCCCCCCAGGGAAGGAAAGCACAGAATGTGGGTCAATGCATCCAGGGGGGTCCCAGGTCAGGGGACTAAGAGCCAACTGAATGCAAAGAATTCCAGAAGAATGTTGCCAGTGGAACATCTCGAGTTTAATGCAAGGATCATGGTATTTTATGAGATTCAGGCAGAGGAGGGTCTTTTGTACTCAGAGGTAAAGGCCATTGGTTAAGACAGAGATGCTGGGATAGGTATATTCCAGAGGACAGGGACTCAGGTAAGCAATTCTGCCAATTGCAGATAGCCTTTTGAAGGGGGTGGAATTTTGCTGTGGCTTGTGGTCTGTCAGCACAGAGGGGAGGGGCCAAACTTCCACCAGTCTTTTGGGATGAGCTAGGTACCAAGTGCCCTCAATCCATACCTTCTGTGTGTCCATTTCCATGAGGCACCACACATATATATGTGGATATTATACATACACAAGTAAAATATATATAAATATTTTATATGTGTAAACATATATAAATATGTGTGTGTGTGTGGTAGATAAACTACTGATAAGGTGCACTAAGTTACTGAACTTGAAGAACAATCTGGCCTTGAATGTGATAGTTTCCTTCCTGTTCCAGGTATCACAAGATAATACTGTAAAATCTCAAAAGTGGACATACATACAGCACAGACAAAAACAAAATATAACACATTAACAAAAACAGACAGTTTCAGCCAAACCAAGGGTTTCAGATTGTATAAACTTGGAGAAAATAATATCTTGTAATATTGTAATACATTGGAGAGCAGAAGATGAGAATCAAGCTAGCCAGGGAAGTTAGTCAAAGAACATTACCAGATAGTGGACTGTTGATCTCCTGAATATGGGATGATAATTGACTGCAGTTCTTTATATAACATTTCTATAGCATGTTTGTGATCCTTGAAATTAATTTTACCACCAAATTACAGTAAAGGTTTATTGCCATAGAGGGAGAAATGTATGAAATGCAGCCATTCTAATATACTCTGTGGTTGCCAGAGTGCCCCAGGAGGAGCCCATGGGTAATTTAAGGATTGCTAGAGAAACATATGCAACCAGGTCTCCTCTGTGCACTCAACTTCTGGATATGGCTGCTTCCACTCCAGATAGAGGTATCCTAGCCTCCCAAGGAAGCATTTGTGGAGAAGAGGGTTGGAATCCCCATATAAAATTTGGAAAAGTGGAGAAAGTTCCTGAAAGTTCCTTACATGATTAATTGCCAATTAATACCTCTCCAATCAAGAGTTTTGAGACAAACCTTGCAAATGTTTAGCTTTTGATGGCATACAGTACCAATACACTCTTACATATTGGAATAGGGATGTCTTTTGAACGTCTTCTGGAGCAATTGAAGACCCCAGGCTTAAGTGGTCAGATTGATGGATGTCAATTCAGAAAAGTCAGGATGACTGATTAGAATATCATCCGTATAGTAGATGACATAAGACTTAGGGACTTTTGTAGTGTATGGACTTCATAATCCCAGCGGCATATTCCTGACACATAATAGAGGTGTTTTTCATACCCTGGAGAAGAACTTTCTATTAGAAGTGCTGTGGGGACAGACCACCATTAAGAGAGAAAAAGTGTCCTAGTTAGGGTTACTATTGCTGTGATGAAACACTATGGCCAAAAACAAGTTTGTGAAGAAAGGATCTATTTGGCCTACACTTCCCACACCAATGTTCATAACTGAAGGAAGTCAGAACAGGAACTCAGGCAGGCCTGGAACCTAAAGGCAGGTGCTGAAGTAGAGGCCAGAGAGGAGGAGTGCCTCTTACTGGCTTGCTACTCATGGCTTACTCACCCTGTTTTATTAGAGAACTGAAGACCATCAGCTCAGGGTGGTAGGACCCATATTGGGATGGGCCCTCCATCGTCAATCACCAATTAAGAAAATGCCCTACAGGCTTACCTGCAGCCTGGTCTTACGGAGGCATTTTTCTAAGCTGAGGCTCATTCCCTTCTGATTACTTTAGCTTGTGTCAAATTAACATAACATCAGCCAGGACAGAAGGACGAAGCAAACTTTTCAAGACTGCTGGGATGTAGTGGAATGGTGAAAATATAATCTTTAGGTCAACTCCAATTAAATGGGAATGTGACAGTACAGCTGCGGGCAATGGCTGTGGACCGCAGGGCCACATTGCCTGTGTGACTTTATTCGTAGCTCTTAAATCCTGCACTAGCCTCTGTTCACCTGATTTCTGTTTATGATGGACATAGAAGTTTTCCGAGGACTATTAGAGCACTCTATGTGTCTGACTTATAATTGTATCCCCGCTAGAGCAGTGCCAGGAGTCAAGTTTTCCCTTGTGAGTGGTCACTAATCTACCCAGATTGCTTTCTTTGATGGCCAAGAGGTTGGGGAGTCAGGTTTCCATAGTCTTGTAGCATCAACCACGGCTACTAGTGAAAGGACTCAGTTGTGGGAAACTCCAATCCCAGACTTATTTACAGAATCAGGCTGTAATCATAGGGTAGGAGGAAGCAACTATCTATCTATCTATCTATCCATCTATCTATCTATCTATCTATCTATCTATTTATATAACTATATCTATCTACCTACCTATATATCTATATCTATCTATCTATTTATATAACTATATCTATATCTATCTACCTATCTATTTATATAACTATATCTATCTACCTATCTATATGTCTATATCTATATCTATATCTATGTATCTATCTATCTCTCTATATATATTAAACACGTCACCATTCTCACACCCACCAGAAGGCTTTGATGTTCTCATAGGTCTGTAGCACTGGAATCCGTGATATGGGTGTGCTCACGACAACAAGTCATATTCACTCAGGACTTACGTGCTTCATACACATTCCCTCTGGGCTTCCTCTTCTCCCCACAAAACACTATCTGCCATTTCACACCATTCAGAGACAGAGGAGTCCAGCCCACGGGAGCCAGGTTGTGACCGCACCCCTGCTTCTAAGGTAATTGCAGCTTTACTGTCAGGCCTGGATCTCATCAGCCTGAGGTAAGGAGGAAGCCCTGATGTTCTGCGTGTGTGTGTGCATAGCTACACCTACCTTTTCTGGAAGGACTCATCATGGCTTCAGCCAAATATCTCTACCCACCCTGATCTGTAGCAGCCACAAAGCCCAGCAGTGTCCTTGTATATCCTTTCTAGCTCCATTTAGTCTTCTATCCTCATCCTGTTCTTATACTAGCAGTGTAAGAAAATACTTATATCTTATATTTCTTCTTAAGCAGTCCCCTAATCTCTTTATCAAGTAAGTGTCCCTAGTGCGCCCTTCAAAATGCACTTTCTCCTTCTCACGGTTTGGCAGGCTGAGAATGTCTCAGATGTTTAATGCTTCATTCAGTCAATATTTTCTTGGAAAAAGACCCTAACATACTATAAGGAGTCAAGTGGACGTAATGCACACCTACAACCCCTTCCTTAGAATTGCCTATGTTTAGTGGCCATTTTCATTTACTTGAATGTTCTCCCTTTCACAAAGTTACAGAAAACAATTCAGCTTAGTTATTTGGCACCTTAGAGCAAGGGCTTCCTTTCCTCCGGTGTCCTGCAGACTGTCCCTGACTTCCATCGGAGACCTTAAGGGTCACTAACATTGATTCCAGCTATCTTTTCAGGGAAATATAGGCTTATGCTAGCATGTATTTTGAAACTCCCCTGGCCTCTACTGAGTTCTCAAACTCCTACATTTTTGGTTACTTGGTAGAGCAACATTCAATTTATAATATCAGATCTGCATTAATAAGTTAGACTGGTATAAGAAGCTCCTATAAACTAAATGGCTAAACAAACAAACAAAATTATCATGTTGTGGAGGGTCCAAGTTCAGGGTCTGAGCATGTGTGGTTCCCTTCAGGCCTTCCTTCCTCCCTTGCAGGTGCCTTCTTTATCACTGCCTCATGTGTCCTTTATTTTATGTGTGTGTGGCCGTGTGAAAGAGGCCATGTGAGGTCACAGCCATCCAGAATCTAGAAAAATAGCCTTACTAGAAGTCAAACCACTCTGGACTATGATCTTGGGTGAGCAGAGCTCCAAAGCAGTGCAAGGCCAATTCCTGTAAACTCACTAAACTCGCATGTTTGTAGCATCTTTTTATAACAGGTGAATAAATTAGTACACTCTACTTCTACATACCATTACAATGCCACTTCATTTTCTGTGAGAAGCTAGCCTTATGCATGCTTTCTCACGTCCCTGAGACTAGATAGTCCATTGGTACCCCCCCTGTCTGTTGGTGTGGTCACGCTTAACCACGCTGACCTCCTATACTCATGCTTTGAAAGTAAGTGATGCAATCAGACTTCCTTGCTCAGTTATTCATGTCTGCAGAAGACCAGCAGATCTTCTTTCTCTCATCTGGCAGAATTGGGTAGAGCTTTGATTCTTCTTCTAGGTTCATGTCAGTGAGAGCTATCAGCACTCTGAGCCTCAAGGGGACTAAATGATTCCAAATTAGCACTACCTGCCTAATCTGCCCAACTTATGTTCAAAGTGGCCCAGTGGGAAGCCAAGCCTCATCTTCCACGATGCTGATAGAAGTAACAGGAGCTCAGTGAGCCTGTCTCTGCAAAGAATACCCAGGCTAACCATGACACTAACAAATTATTTGTCATGCCAATAACCAGGATGATCATACATTCAGAAAAGGAAATCAATACACACCAGCAGTGAGATGAGTCAAAGGCTGAAATTCTAAGACCCTGTGCTTAAAACAGCCATCATAATGTTTCAACAAATGATCACATGTAGTCCAAAACAAAAGAAAGTCTCTTCAAAGAAAGAGAAATTACAAATGAATATTAAAAATCAGATGGAGATTATAGAAATGAAAAAAAATGTAGCATCCAAATTTTAAAATGTTGGATGAGCTCAATGTGAGAGCAGAGATGACAGAATAGAATAGAGAATTTGAAATCAGTTCAATGGATTCTACCCCCTCCCAGTTACAGCTACAGAAAGAAAACTTGTTGGAGGAGATGAATAGAGTCTCAGGAACCAGGGACAAGAGCACACAAGTTAAAATGAGTATAATCAAAGTCCCAGAAAGACATGAGAAATAGAGTAAAAAAAGAAAGTACTCAAACAAAAGATAAATGAAAATCCACAAATTTGGTGGAGCATCAAATCTACATATCAAGAAACTCAGAAAACACCATTTATGATAAGCTCAAACAAATATTTTCCAAGAAACACCAAAATTATACTTTGGAACATAAAGACAAATTTGAAATAATTTAAAGCAGCAAAGGTAAAATGGCTGACTTCCCTTTGAACACAATTTCAACTGATAGTAAATTTCTCATCTCATTGGAACTGCGGTGGCCTAAAGGAATAATATGATGGTTCTCAAGCTCTGATGAAAATAATTGTTAGCTGTAAAGATGAAATCTGGTGAAATGAAGATAAAATAGAAACATTCTCAGGCAAAAAATAATTTTTAATGTAGCACTGGTAAATGTAGGTGGAACACTCCCTTATCTTTCTGTCTTTTTATTAATAAATTTTGCCTTGGACTATTTCATGCATGCCTCTTTATGCTTCTTATGATTAATTTCATTTGCTATTACCTCTTCTTTCAAGACACAATGCCACTAATGTAGCCAAAGAGCTACAAAGGAGCTGTACAGCTCATTATATGGTCATACCACAAACATCCACTGAGCTTCCAGAGAAACCACAAGACAAAACGTGCTAGGCAAAATATGTGTTTGTCTGCTTTGGGGCCATTTATATGGCCTGAAGACAGATTCACAGCCATTACAGTTAAACCTTTTATAGGTAGGTGGAAACTAGATTATCTAAAATTCATCTACAAAAAAATTGTTTAGAATTCTGAACTACAGAAGTATTCTGATTTTTGTTTTCACTTCACTCATAAAATCATTCGAGAACAAAGACTTGCGGTTGGTAAGGAAATGATATACACTAATATCAGTGAAAAATTAAGATTTCCACATCAATGGTTAATAATGACAAGTAAGTTTTCCAATGAATATGAAGCGATATCAATAGATGAGCTCACTCAAGGGTGAAAGAGGAGACTTCAAAACAGCTAATGCTGGACGGACTGGCTTGGAAATAAGGTTGGCTTCACCCTGCCATTCTTGAAAGCCTACATACACACACACACACACACACACACACACACACACACACACACGAGACAGCTTACCTACTCAGAATACTCAGAAACCCCCAACCTCCCTCAAAGATACACATGCTTATAAAATATTTTGACTTAAAAACTGTCCCAACAAGTAACCACTTCCATGCAGAGACGATTTCCAGGTCCCTACATAGGGATCTGCCAGAAGAAGCAAGCAAAGAGAAAGAAAAGGTACTGTAAGGTGAGGTTACAAATGAAAGCACCAGAGATACATGCTGCATCCGCAATAGCCTGGGTGTACCCTGTCATCCCAGGAGGAGAAGCCTTTCCACCTGCCAGCACCCTGCGAGCATTAGGCTGCTCAGTCACAACCCCTATTCCCTATCAGTGCTGATTTTCTCATTGATTTTGGGTGAATTTTACTCAATAGGAAATGCTTGTTGATATTCCCAGACAGGAGGACCGACTACATTCCTCAGCAGGCACCCATTCAAAATAAAATATGGAGAAACAATGTTGAAAAAAAAATAAGACTTCCAGGATGACAACAACTGAGTATGAAAAGAACCCATAAAACAGAAGCATCACTCGCTCTCATCAGAGAAGCTTTTTCTTGCAGTAGATGGGAACTGAAACAGAGACTCAAAACAGTACAATGTGCAGAGTCAAAGACTGGAGCACTCAGCCCTAAATAGGATGTCTCCCACTAGGCTCAGGGATTTACCTGGAAGAGGAAGCAGAAGGATTATAAGAGCCAGAGGTGGCAGGTGACTCCAAGGAATGAATATCTTCCTGGCCCAACAGAACTGACACACTGCACATATGAACTCACAGAGACTGACAGCACACACAGGAACTGTACAAGTTCAAGTCAAACAAAATCTAAGCACAGAGAAGGGGGTTAAGTGGGCACGAAGTCCCACTTCTAACCAAGAAGCTATTTAAAATTGATATCTGCTGGAGGGCGGCGGGGGTCCATTTTCTCCAATGGAGAGATGCTTGGTATATCAGCTACACTCCAGAGCAGGCCCCAGTCTCAGTAGTAGTTAGCCAATACAGAACAGATTCCATGTTTTTGTGTGTTTTTTGCTTATTTGTTTGGGTTTTGGTTTAGTACTTTTTGTCTCTTTTGTTTGTTTTAATTTGGGAGAGTTTTTTATTTGAGAGAAAGAGAAGCAAAGGGAGAGAAAGAACGCAAAGTTGGAGTGAGAAGGTGAGGAGGTTCTAGTGGGCGGAGTCGGAGGAGAGAAAAAATATGATCGAAATATATTGAGTGAAAAGAGTAAAAAGTAATAATAAAAAATAGGAATGAATCCTTCTGGGCCAAGGCCTGTGGGACTGACTGGGGCATACACCCACAGAGCCAGCTCTAAGAACAGTGTATCTTACGTAAGCATAGGAATTATAGAGGATGATTGCTGTGACAAGTCCCTGGGTTTTCAGAAGCCTTTGAACATACCTGCATGAAACTTATTTAATGAGGCAGATGTTATCCTATGATCCTTATCTTCTACCACGGATATTAGGAAAAGGTTACAATGCAGCCTGTATGCAGCTAGCTAAGCTGAGACAGAAGGCTGGGAGGAACACATGAATCAGAAACAGCGATGGTGTATCTTGGAGGAAAACAGTTCAAAAGTCAAATTCAAAAGTGGTGTTTGAATTGCAGGATAGTTGACTTCCTGAAACAATTGTATTCCTCCCATTCTTACGAACACACATGAGTATGCACACACTTGGCTGAATAACTGTAGGACACTGACTTGCATTTTAACTTTTTGATGTTCGATACTCAGGTCTGCAGGACTTAGAACTTGCTAGTAGAGTGGTGGTTACATGAAGAACTCAACACCTTGATTTTTTTTTTTGTATGTATATAGTTTCAAGGGTGATCACTTTGCTTTTGACAACAATAAGGATTCTCATCCCTGAAAAACAGAGTAAATCTCCAGTCATTAGTTGCCTGTAGTTTTTTCTGCGTAGGGGTGGGCTGTATTTATACATATTTGTGCATGTGCACACACACACACACACACACACACACACTTTACAATAATGAAAAAGATTGTGGGGAAAATCCCTGGGAGTGTGGGGAATACTGTAAGGAAGGGTTCAAGAAAGGAAGCTGGGAAGGGCTGAAGAGAAGAAAAGAAGGAGAGAAATGATGTAATTTTATTTTAATTAAAAATGTACTTAAAATATAAAAACAAATGACAACAACAAAGAAGCCCAAGAGTTAAACAAATACAAAGAGGATAAATGCTCATTAACTACTCTCTCCTAATTACCGTATCTTGCCACTGGGAGCATTCAGTGCGGATTTTCTCTATGGATTATTTCTTGTGGAGTTTCTTCTTTTGTAGTTTGAAAATGTAATGTGCACAAAGAATAGATCGCCACTGTTGTTTGTTTTTAGCTGCAGCTTTCATGTCAGCTTTCAAAGAATGACCTTCAGATTAACTTTATAGAAGTGAATAGCTATAGAAAGAGTTCAAATTTTTCATCTTAAATAAAATCAGATTTTCAAAGGTACATTACAACTCTTTTATATCTGATTATATTTGGCTTATGCTCCTTCCCCATCCTGACCACAAAGTTGACGAGGACATTTCTTAGCAGGTGTTCACTTGTTCAGCTGTTGCAACAGCTCCCTGATGATGGGACAGTTTTCTGAAATTTCGCTTGCTGTGGATGGTGTACAGTGCTTTCCAAGTGTTAGGAAGGTTGGCCTTAACACCTGGACTGTGTTTTCAGAAGTTCTGCTTGCCAAAAAGACAAAGGTGATCCTGAAAGAAAGAATGCTCTGATATCTGAGGCAAGCGCTGAGACTTTAGGGCAGTGGTTTTTAACCCATCGTCATGACCCTCTTTAGGGGTTGAATGACCCTTTCATAAGGATTGCCTAAGAACATCTTCATATCAGATATTCATATTGTGATTCATAATAGTAGCAAAATTACAGTTTCGAAGTAGCAACAAAAATAATTTTATTGGTTGGGGGTCACCACAACATGAGAAACTGTTAAGAGGTCACAGCATTAGGAAGATTGAAAACAACTTCTCTAGGGCCTTCTGATCTCCTTAAAGAAGCAACTCTGATTAAACCTTTTCTGAATAAAACTTTTATGCAAAAAAATCCACCTTTAATATTTTTATATTCATTGGTGCATTAAACTCTGAACATTCAGTATGTTTACAACACTGTATTCAGGGTGGAGAACTCAATAAGCAAATACTCTGCTCTCCAATAAATCCTCAAGGGCAAGCCAATGGAGATATTTAAATGGAGTAAGAACAATTATTAAGAAAACTCACCACAATTCGAGATGCGTTATGGGAAGTGTCTGGGCTGATGGATAAGATGGAATTAGGCAGATAACAAGGAAATTGTCAGGTGGGGTAATAGAAATATGCCTTGTCACTGTCAGAAAACCTGCAGAGCCACACAGGAAAAGGCTTAGGAGGTCAACAGATCCCAGAACAAGGAGACTTTGGGTGTCATGGCAACACTTTGTATTCTATCTTGAAATAACAAAAAGTGGAAACTAAATATAGCTGAACCTCAGAATCTGTGGGGGTTGATTCTAAGATCTCCTCTTCCATTTAAATACATAGATATTGAGCCCCTTTATATAAAATAGCACAGAACATCTTTCTATATACTTTAATTCACTCTCTTGCTGTTACTTACAATGCCTAACACAAAATAAATGCTGCATAATCATCATATGGTATTGTTAAGAAGAAAGTTAAGAGAAAAACTCCATAGCACAGCTCTCAGCCCTCATCACAGATGCTTCCTTAGCAGGAGAAGTTTGAATGCAGAGACTCACAAGTGGTCAGTGTGCGGAAAACAAGTGTCTGTTACATGCTCATTATTGACAAGACATATAAATCTCACCCCATCCCTAGGGTTCCAGGGGGCATCATGGATGAGAAGCAGAAGTCTATGAGAGTCGGAGACTGGAGAAGACCATTACAAAATTGTGCCTTTGGGTGGCAACATAGATGATGCACACACAGACTCACTGAAATTGTGGTTATCTATCTGCTCAAGACTTGAACAAAAATGCGCCCATCAATATGTTATCATGGAAGAAAGCAGTGATCATTAGGCCTCAGCCCTCCTTGTGGTACTACTGATAGTTGATGGTGGTTGCAGGAAGGACTGCCACATTTTTCATTGATGTAACCACTGATAAAATGCTCCAGTAAATAACCTTCCACCTATGCATATGCAAGCAGTTCTATTTAAGCTCAGTGAACCACACACACAAGTAAGTTGAATTTGAAAGGTTTCAGTGGAGGATGGAAGGAGACTGGGGCAAGAGTAGAAAGGAGTGAAGAAACTAAAGTGAATTATATATACATATGGAACTGTCAGTTCACATCTGTTCACATTCAGTTCTGGTGAAAGTGTTTTCTAATGGTTTTGGTCTATGACTATGGATTCAGAAAGCCAACTATTTAAGCTATTAATATGCTCTGGTCCATTTTGCGATGGCTCAAGAATTTCACCTCTAGTGGTGCACTACAAATGCTACCTACTGTCTTTCTTAATCATGGCCTTAAGCCATGGTCCTAGTTCATCATTCCTAGCTGCAGTACCCAAGCCTGCACTAGAGCCAAGCCTAGTGAATCATTTGTCAGCTAGTTGTGCTAATACAAAGAAGAGAAAGAATTCTATATGGCAGTGATTTCCAAAATATATCTCCATTTTGAAATCTAGGAGCATTTCAAAATATACTGATGACTGCGCCCCATGCACTATGGCTGGGCAGAGCTGTGGCCAGACTTTCAAGTGACTTCTGGTGGAGGAGGCTTAGAGAACATTGCCGAAATTGGTGTGTAGGATTAGAAAAAAGTGGGTGTGGAGAGAATTTTAGCTGAAGTGTTGGCTGAAGAAGGGCACTTTGGAAGGAAAATGGGAGAGGAATTTGGGGAAGAAGAGAACTAGGAAAGTGTGGACTCCTGGAGAAGGTATCAGTGGGGTGGGGGAATGATGTAGAAGCATCTGAGGATGAATAAGTCACCCAGGGCTTGAAGGCCTGGCCAAGATAGCTCTAAAGTAAACATGTATTCAGTGAATTCTCAAGTGAATGAAAAATAAAATGGATAACATTTTTCATAAACCTGTCAACAAAGAAAACAAGATGAGACTTAGGTCACTAAGAGGCAGAGAAAAGATGAGCTTCACATCCTCTGACTGCTATCAGTGTACTTCACAGTCAGCCATAAATTTTGTGCCCTCTATATTTAACCCTCTAACTCAGATGATACCCATCAACATGTCCCCAAAATCTAGGAGACAAAGTTTCTTCTTGAGACAAGAAACTACTGTGACATAATTAAAATTGTCCTTCTACTGTCGGTACTTCATTCCGAGTTTTGTCTTTCTGGGTGGAAGTATATATTCTAGGTCTGCAGAAAGCAATTAGGTTTGGTGTGTGGAAATGGAAATTGCTTTGTGTTGTGCTGTCACTGTTAGATGAGTTTGCTGTTGCCTTGGCAACCTCAGTCTATTTGGGAAAAAGCAGTATATTTTGTGGGTAGATGGTAGAGTAACCAGGTATGCCTTGGTGAAGATATACTGGCTAGGTTTTGCTGGCATTAGAGATGAGAATTTGGTTTTGGCGTATGTCAGTGTTGGGCAGAGTACACTTGTAAAATATTTGTGGGCAGAGCAAATACTACAAGGACTATAACTTGGTGAACTTTCTTTTGAAAATATGCCTCACTCAAAGTATAGCCAAAAGGGAAGGAATGACCTTAAACCCAAGCCACATAGTCACGTTATCCATTTATCATTCCTGAGTCTTCTGAGATATGTGGATGTTGGTTTATTCTGTCTTCATTACTGTTAAGCTTGCAGGCTCATTTTGTTTTTGGAGCCAGAGCTCACAGCCAGGAAAATTTTGATGATTTAATCACTATGGAAAGCAGAGGCACTTGGGTGTCTTGACAGACGATGAAAAATATTATAAACCAGAGTGGCTATTATATACTTGAGTAACTAAATGCTGTTCTTGTAAATTGTTTTGAGGGTCTTTGGAAAAATAATGATTAAGAAATAACAATCATAGCCATTAATTTATAATCTTCCCTTCTGGAGAAAAAGTATTCTTATAAATAAATTCAATGTCCCTACATGGGGCACTTCTCTCTTATTTAGATTACATAAATTTATTAAGTGCTCAATTTGTTCTTTCGCTATGGATACAAGAATCCTCAAACATCATTATTTCATTCAATAAGTATATTTTTAAGTAGGGAAGATAGAGTCCAGTAAAAACAATCTACCAGGAGGCACAAAGATCAATACTGTTCAGGCAAACACAGAATAATGACAACGATAGCAGCCACATCAATTAACCAAGAATCAGCCTTTGATTTCTGGATCGGTCTCTGTCTGCCAAGTAGGCAATGGACCAAGCATTCTCATCTCAAACTGCCCTCCCAGATATTTGTTTCTCTTAGTCACTTTAAGTGTCCACTTAGGCATGATAGAAGTACTTTGCCACGAGGGCCATCTTTTATTAGCAGGCAACCTGGAATCTTGACAGCCTTCAAGTGTCTCCTTAAATGCCTAAGCAGAAGGGAAGTGTATTCAGTCAATGGCCTTCAACTAATTGCCAGCATCTGGTGGCAATAATAGATTCTTCTCAGCTGTGTGAACTCACAGTGACCTCCTTGCACTCAAAAGATGTGAACTTTAGAAAATATCTCTCTTTGCTCAGTATATACATCCCCACATCTTCCTAAAGATGACTATGCACATGAAATTCTTTGCAAGATTTTCAAATAATAAAACTGTTCATTGGGAATAAGAAAATATATAGGACTGGATATGATCTTACATGTATAATTCTAGAACTGTTATGTTGTATTAGGCAGAGGCATAAGAATCACTACAGGTGCTCTGAGCCTGGCCTGTGCTACACAGTGAGTTCTAGGCCAGCCTGGGGTATACAGTAAGACTGTATTTTTGTATGCAAAACAGTTAGGGTTTTTCTCTCTTTGTTCTTTTGTAATTGCTTGAATTGTGTCTGCTGTGAAGCTTAAAAATACATCAATTGCATATAGACAATAGATCAACATTGGTTATTATCATTTCATTATGTCATTATGATACACAAATGTACACTCATAATATACATATGAGCAGCACATAAGTAGGAATATATTCAGAAATATTGTCGTCAAGAGACCTCCTTGGAGATTTATGATGACCAGAAGTCAAATTAAACAAGGAGAGGGACATCTGATTTAAAATAACATGAAGCACATTTTGTACTCTTTTCTGTAGCAACTTACTTTGACAGGAATAAAGAACATGTAACATGAAGTCTAACTTCAGTTAAACTAGAGTCATATCACGGTGAAATAAATAACACAAAGGCTGGTGCAGCTGGGTCATCAACATGTAGCCTCTCAGAAAATAGCAGAGTGACAGACAGACATGTCAACCCACAAAGTCTGTTTGAACCTATGAATGGAACTGAATCACACCAAGGAAGGTGGGGAAGCGAGGGCTAGAAAACACTAAAACCCTCTGAAGAGGAAGCTATCTCCAGGGCAGCCTGCGGTTAGATAGAACAGGATGGTGAGTGGACAGTGTAGAAAATAACCTATTGGAAATTAAACATCAGTGTCTCAGTGTCTGGCAAAAAGGGATTTTCAGGGAGATAAGAGAATCACTATTGGCAATAACATTACCAATCAAGAAATAAGGGGAAATTACCCAGAATTGACAGATATGTTCTAACTGAACCATAGAATTTTAGGACACAGGTGATATAGAAAAATCACCAGATAGTTTCCCAGTAGAAAAATTGTAGGTTGCACAAAATGAGGTCTGGGAGCAGGAAAGATGTTAAACTTCCCCCAGAACGCTACATTCTGAAAGACAATGTTTCTTGGTGAAGTGATAGTTGGTGCTATACTCACCTGGAAACTTATTGGACCTATACCATCTAACTAGCACTTACCTTTCATCCTTTTGCTCTTTTGAAAGCAAGTTACTGTGGAATATCCTTCCAACTTGATAACAATAAAAGAAGGGTAAAATGAGAATGTGTATCTGTGGGAGTTGGAGAACTGGAGTTGAGTTAGAGGGTAAGGGGCTCCTGGACTGTAGGGAACGCAGAAAGAAAAAGCATGAAGTGATCTTTCTCACACTTCTGGAGGCTATAAATCCCAAGTCAGGGGGTGGCTGGGTTCGTTCTTGCTGAACCAATATCTCCCCCAGTGCTTTTATAATTCTTTCTCCACTGAGTTTTTTCTATTTCCCCCTGGTTAAGGCACCAATTACAGTGAATTAGGATCTACTCTTATGGTGTCAATATACCTGAATCACCTCTTTCAAGATCTTATTTTCAAATACAATCACACTCCAAGCTACTGGAGGAGAGGAATACAACATGGGAGCTTTGAGGGAACATGCTTTACCTGTAGCAGAAATGAAGGACTAGGAGTAAATAAGGATAGACAATGTACAGTTGCAAAGAGTCAGAAGCATCAAGTTTTTGCCCCTGTGTATGAGACTCTCATTCTAGTCTTGATGCAGTTGTGTTCACCAGAATTCGCCCTATGATAAAGTCACAACAATTATAAAGTAGCAAAAAGAAAACAAAAGACATATTAAGGACTTTCAGAGTACTGTTTGAAGAGATGCCCCAACACAGCACTGTGACAGTCACTAGTGAAACAGTCACACGTGTTCCCAACCAAGCTTGGTCATTGCTATCTGCCTCAGAGTATGGCTCCCACAAATGTCTAGATCTTTCAGTAATACTTTCTCTCCTGATTATTCTCTGTGGTCTCCCTTGGAAGGTATCAACCAATTCCATTCTTAGAGTTGGCTTACTCAAAGATAAAAATCATACTTTCAGAATAATTGGCATCAATTATTAGAGTCAAGCAAAAGGCCCACTAACCAGAACAGACAGCACTTATTGTAAGCTAGCATAAATAATGAAATGGAAAAGAAATCTTGGGTGAGCTATTTGGATGAAACTAGGTGAAGAGAGAGACAGTTCAGAGAGGGAGCATTTCTTTTGAACCTCATCATTTCTTGTTCTCTTTCCTTCTTTCCCTTCTTTCTTCCTTCTTTTACAATATTTGCTGAAGTATTCCAACACTTTGAAGGAATTTCCTCACTCTATGTGCCTTCTTGCCATCGCTTCTCCCAACTCAACAGCTTTGGGGAAGTTGGGAATAGTAACCAGAGACTTATCACAGATAACCTGAGTCTGAATCACAGGTCACTAGCCTCATGGTTCCTAACGCTAGGAACTGCATCTGAGCAGAGATGGGCAGTAGCATCACTACATCAACGTAGAAGCCAGACTCCAAAGTCCTATTCCTGCTCACTGTGGGATGCACTCCACTTCACCTTGGCCCCTGCTCTTTGCTTCCCAGAAGCACCTGAGAGGAAGCAGGTGGCTGTCAAGGGTGTACCATTTCTTCTTCAGACCTCACAGCAGCCACTGCCCTTCTGTGCATATTTCTACTCAGGCATAACTTAAAAAATATTTTTATTTCTCCTACAACTTAATTCTATAACAAACAACAATAAAATCACTTCTTGAAACTAGATAAAGCTTTGGAAACAAGCCATTCTAAAATCTAGAAAATGAGCTAACCTGTCCATAGTCAAGCTACATGTTTCCAACATACTCAATAACAGTTCATTAGAAAACCTGACTATATGTGATCCAATTGTTTCTTCAACTCGGTATATGCATTTCTCCAAAAGCTACATTAGTCATTCATGCCTGGAGTACTTGCTGTGCTCTTAGCTCTCTATGAGGGTCCTCTCCCTACAAAATCCACAGGATATTAGACCTGGTAAAGAGCCTCTTCACTGCCTTGTTGACAGACAGACAGACACACCTACATAAACACATACACACACACCTACACATACCTACACACACACACACACACACACACACACACACACACACACACACACTATGGAAATGAGTGTGGATCACATTAAATGCTGGTTACGTAGTCTTCAGCACTTCAGCACTGTGGAGGTTGACCTCAATTATAACTTAAGACCTAGATTCCCCTAGATTCTCCCCAGGTAAATAGGCCTTGGGAGATTATCCTGATAATGTTACTTGAAATGAGAAGACCTGCTCTCCCTGGGTGGCACCATTCCTTGGGCTGGGATTCTGGACTGTATAAAATAAAGAAACTAAGTTGAGTATAAGCATCTATCACTCTCTGCTTCCTGACTGTGGGTGCAATGTGATCAACTGCTTCAAGCTCCCATTGCTGTGGCTTACCAACCAAAACATACTGTAATCCTGGACTGTGAACCAAAGTAAACCATTTCTCCCTGAAGTTGTTTTTGCCAGAGAATTTTATCATGGCAATGGGAAAAGTAACTAAGACAGACAGGATGCACACATTGATAAGCCCAAAACAAAATTCCTTATCACTGAGAAAAACAGGATAGGTGGGTCATAGACAACATGGCAGATTTCTTTCTCTTTGCTAGATTTACATATAAAAGCTCAGTGCATTAGCAATGTCACTAAAAAGACTCAGTGATGAAAGACGAAGGTTGTAAAAACTGTCCATCTTTTCTTTGCCCTGTGCTGCAAACTGGATCCAGGATTTGTCCCAGATGTCCATGGGTTAAAGGCTTGTACTATTTGAGGGTGGTGCAAACCTTCAGGAGGTGTGCCTAGCAGGAGAGTTTGGGTCATTTAGGATGTGCCTTTGAAGGGTCTGTCTCTCTTCTTTACTTTCCAGCAACTATAAGATGAGCAACTTCATGATGTGCAATCTAGCTATAAGCCCTAAAGCACTGAGGTTAAGTGACCTCACAGTGAAACTTCTAAAAGTGTCAGACAAAATAAATCTTATCTTACTTTTATTTGATTGTCTCTGATATTTTGCCTCAGCAGTAGAAAGCAAAATCTCCCCGAGAGACAATTTAAATGACTTTTAAAAAATCTTATATGTCCTCTAAATTTGCTGTTTTGACAATGGACTGAACAACCTTTTTATTTCTCTACACACTGTTCAGCTACAAACAAACAAGAAAACAAAATTCAAATGTTTATCCAAAAAGTCAGTGAATGGGGAAGCTCTGTGTCCAGTCTACACAGCAAGGCTCCGGCAGATTTCCTAGGAAACCAGAGTGACCCATCCTCTGAACATACTAACAATTTATCCCCCAACCGATACAATGTGTTTGTTTTAGTTTCCATTTGTTAAAAGTTTTTCAGACATTCCATGCTTTCCCTGAGAAATTTACCCTTCACCTCACCAACCCACTAGTGTGAATTCCCATATTCAGAAGCACTCAGAGTCCCAAGAGATGCTGTCAGAATGGTCATTGTTAAGAAATGAATTCACAGTGTTAACTCCAATAGTGGAGAATAAGCCCCGTTCTTATTTTCAGTGCTGGACCTGTGAGGGCATCAACTGGCTGTAGTGAACCCAGGCTGTGGAACTGTCAGTACCTTGACTAGTAGAGTCCCATATACATTGTCTGATTCAATCCTGAAAATGACTTTTAAGGTTTATATGGCAGGTGTTAATTTCCCATGGCTAGAGGATGGGCTGTTCAGAAACAAAAACTGGCATCTTGAAACAAAGACTAATGTACCAGCGGTTTGCTAAGGAAGTGACCCTATGGGGAAGTAATGAGGGAACAGGAAATAGTAGAGGGAAGATTGGGGTTCCCAGCATCTGGTTCCAGGTTCCAGTTCAAGGTTCCAGGGAAGCAGTATGCTGATCAAAACTACAGAGTTTCAGTAGACAACAGGAATTAACCTTGGTCATCAATTACACAGAAGAGAAACAGAATAAATAATAACACAATATGAATTTCAAACTGCCAGAAGAACAGATTTCAAATGTTTTCCCCTCCAAGAATAAAATGTGAGGTAATGTATTGTTTAGTTGAAGTTGAGAAAATATACAATCTTCCTTTATTCTAAGTATATACCGCCACATTTCATTGTATTTTGTAGAGTATATAGTTATTTGCAAATTAAAACAAAAAAACTTAAAATAATAACGAATTTTGAAAAATACAAATATACAACATTTATAAGAGCACTAGAGAGAAAAGGCAAAAACAAGGATGTGATTTGGAGAAAAACCTAAGCTCAGCCTACTCTGCGAGGGAGCTCTAGGTTTTGATGCTCCAACAACCATTTCACTGGCTACAATCTAAGGCATCTGTTTTAGTACCCAATTGGGCACTAGCTAAGAGGTGTTCAGGCATGTAAACTTTCCTGAATCCTAAAAAGGGCAGCAGGAACTGTTATCAGGAAAAACACACAGAAGTCAGGAGTAGGTAGGAATGACCAAAGAACCCAGCAGATCTGAACAAAGCACTGGAAGACTTCTTCCTACTTAAGAGTCTGCAAGTTAAGTGTACCCAGGTGTACCTCAGGAATTCTTGCAGCTACTAGGTGAAGATGAGTTGGACTGTTGTCCTATTTTGTCCTGGAGCAATCCTAGCTGATGGCTTACATTTTTAAAAAGCATTTTCCAAAATAGGGTTCACTTATTCTTCCCCTCTTACCATAGATCAGTACCATGGCTCCTATTACATTATCTTGAGTACAATCTTTAAGAGTTGGTGTTATTGACTAAACTTAATTCATGATAAGGGCAGGAAACTTGCTATTCTATAACACTGGCACCATTCACAATACCGTTTATAAAATTACAGAAATGCACAGTTCATGAGCAGACTTAGCAATGAACTGAAATCAACTAGTCTCTAACTCACTGCCTTTTCCATTAAATTGAGAAGATACATTCATACATAAAGTTAATATCACTTTTCAAAGATTATTGTTGGTTTCTCACTTCTATGTCCACACTCTGATTTTTAATTTTTATTCTCCCCTCTATGTGTGTGTGTGTGTGTGTGTGTGTGTGTGTGTGTGTGTGTAATCACATAAGCCCAATGCTATTCAGCGGATTTCTAGAACTTCTTCATCTTGCGTATGTGAGCATTTGCATAAACTGAACAGCAACTTTCCATTTCTTTCTTACTACCGCACCTAAGACCATCATTGTTCATTTGGTTTATTGACTATGTTAAATAGCTCATATGAATGATGTTACATAGTGTTTGTCCTGTGACTGGCGATTTCAATTAGCATAATGTACTTGAGGATCAACTACATTGTCACATTTGTCATTATTTTCCCATTTTAAGAAGGAATAATATTCCACTATAAGTATACACTGTATTCTTTCAACCATTTCAATATTTATGGAATATCTGATTCTTTCCACATCTTAACTATTAAAAATAATCATATCTGGGGACGCAATAGAGAAGGAAGGTACAAGTAGCAAGGATCTGATGGGGGAAATGGGAAAGGGAGGATCTAATTAAGGAGGGGGAAGATAAATACAGAAGAAGGAGAAAGAAGATAAAATAGCAATAAGAATATCTGGAAAAGTCATAAGGAATCATACTATTAACTATTTATCTAAAAATGCCTATGATACACATAAGTCTATGAATAAATATTGATATATAGTTTAAATGAAATTTTCTCATCTGGGATGACAATGCTCCCTCTAGGAGCCATAAACCATTTAACAAAACCCAAATGTCAGCCATGAGAAGCCCTCTTCTGAGTTGTTAATCAGGGTTGTCCAAGAGACTCTCCAAACATACATCCTACTTGCCCTGCTTATCCCCTAGAAGCAGAAGGTAAGTTCCTCTTGTTGAAGACACTATGCACTTTAGATAGAGAACCCAAAGACCCCTGAACCGACCTGAATGCCTCCTCCCTGAAGACTAGCTTTCATGGTACCAGATGGCGGCATGCAAACTTTCAAAGTAGGGAGGTAACCAATAGTCCTACCCAGCTATGACATCTATGCATATCAATGACCAGCATGACATGATAGCCTTAAGGGTACATTGTAAGATGCATTGTTTGCTGGAGACCAACAGCTCTCTAATTGGACTTAAGACCTGTTCAATAAGTGGGAAATTATGCCTGGTATTGGACACCTAACCAACTCTGAGGAGCTAGTGAGTCCATGGATCCTGGAGGAGACTTAAAACCACCATTTTACTAAACCAGCTCAATCTCTCTAAGTGTGCTCAAAATGTTTGCCCTTAGACCCAAAGGTATGTGATGTCTTCGCCCCTCATTGAGGAAATTTCTCTTTGCAACAGACAGAGACCACTACAGAAAACCACAACCAATCAAACTGCAGAAGTGTGGAGCCCAGTACCAATGGATATAGCTACAAAACACTTCCACACCGAAGGCTCAGAGAACATCACAGGGTATGGGGTTGTAAGAGCCAGAGGATCAGGGAGTATACTGTGAGATTGTGTCTCCCAGGAATGTCAGAAGTTATACCTGTAAAGTTTCACCAACATGACTGCCTAAACAAGAATAATAATAGTCAGGCTAAGGTGAATGGGGAAAGCCTACTATCAGGCCTCAATCCTATACAAAGAACTGCCGGCAACTAAGGAGTGCTGAATTGGAGAAATAGTCTTCTCTAGGGA
This sequence comes from Cricetomys ansorgei, assembly GCA_026225945.1. Lineage (NCBI taxonomy): Eukaryota > Metazoa > Chordata > Mammalia > Rodentia > Nesomyidae > Cricetomys > Cricetomys ansorgei. The sequence goes on along the minus strand of JAMJFZ010000239.1, from coordinate 11,298,242 downwards.
AGACTATTGGATACCAATTGGTTCTCTAATAGCAAATGGCCAGCCCTGAAAACATACATAAAACTAATATTATAACACTTATTTATTTATATGTACATATTTAGGAATATATGTATATACATATTCATATATTCATGCAGCATCAATTGTTGAAAAAAGGAGGCATGAATTTAAAAGAGAGCAAAGAGAAGTATATGGGGAAATTTGGAGGGAGGCAAAAATGATATAATTATGTTATAATCTCCATAAAAAATAAAAAATAAATCAATCAGTGACTATGGAATTGCAAATATTTATCTAAGATGTGAATGCATCTTTTGGATATTCTCTCAGAGGTTGATTGCTAAGTTGCATGACTGTTTTATTTCAAACTTTTTATTAAATCTGTTAATCTCTATGTTTTTCTTAATTATTATGCAATTTAACATTTGTGTCAACAATATTAAAGAATTCAGTTTATCCATGTTCTTTCTCAAAATTGTAATATTTTTAATGGCATATACATTATTTTTAAAAATGTATTCTATTTTATTTTGTCATTTTTAATAACTTTGTACATGAGCACTCTGTTGACATCACTCTCTCCCCTCCCCTCCTTCCCCTACTCAAACTCTTCCTATGTTCCCTCCTTCAAAATTTCTGGTCTCTTCCTTGACTATTATTGTTAGATGTATACGTACCTGTGTATATGCACACATGTATATATATATATATATATATATATATATATATATATATATAACCTACTGAGTCCATTCAGCATTGCTTATATGCACATGTGCCCAAGACTGACCACTTGGTACTTGACTTTCTATGCAGAAGATTATCCCGGGAAGAACTGATTCTTCCTCTCTCAGCACCCACTGACCACCTGTAGCTCTCCATCTAAGAGTGGGACCATACAGAATTTCCCCTGCCCATGTTGGCTTGTATGACAGTCTTTCTAAAAGAGTGTCCACCAGTTGATCTGTACATGTGTATCCTATGCTCACATTTGTATCCTATGCTCATTTTTAAATTAGACTATTTTTCTCTTCTTCTCATTAGTTACTCTTTTCTTTTGGTTTCCTAACAAATACATTGTGGATCTATGAAGAGTGGCATTTCTATGATTAATCCAAAACTAAGAAATTTGCTTCATATGGTGAAATGCAAGTCTAAGATCTAATGAACTTTAGTCCTTAAGGAAAAAAAAAATAATTGCAATACCGAAGAATCTGAATCATAAACTTCTAAAGGGAAATTTAAGTTAGGCAAAAAGAAAAAAAAAAAGATTGGAATTGGCATTTAAAAAGAAATGGATAACCATCAAAGTTCAAATCAGAAGAATTTGAAGGACTATTTCTCAACATATCAACACTATTTCAGGAATATATCCCAAAAAGAAGAAATTATTAATGTATGGCACAAAACGGCCTCAAGGGTGAATTCCAACAAAAATGTAAAGAAGAATTAATACTAGCCCTCTACAGATTCTTTCGTAAGACTGAAGAAGAGGGAAAGTTTTCAAACACATCCTGTTATCAAAGTCTGTAATCAAAGCCTGATATCAAAGTCAGACAGAGAACCCATAAGCAGAGAAAACCACAGACTAAGTTTCACAGTGAATTTTGATCTAGCAATCTCATAATACAGAAAGCACATTGCATACCATAACCAAGAAAGATTCATCCATAAATGTGAATACAAAATTATAAATAATGAGTAAATCACATTAGGAGATCAAAGAGCATACTACCTGGTTATCAATGGCACCAAATCGTCTTTGACACAATTTGACGCTCTTTCATGATAAGAAGCACTTAGAAAACCAGGACTGGAAAAGAATTTTACATTGAGCTTGAAGGCAATCGTGAAAAGCCAAGTCTAACATAAAACTCAGTGGTGAAAACTGAAAGCTCTCTACTTGGAATCAAGAGCAAGACAAAAGCATACAGTGTCACCGGGACACCAGGATTAGTCAACAATTTACTGAAAATTTTATGTAGAGCACTCAAGGGAAAAAAGTAAGCAAGCTGCCTGAACTGATAGTAAGGCTGTATTCAGAGTTAAGGTCTGTAGAGGAAGTCCTAAACAATTCACAAATATCCTATGCAATTTAAAACAACAACAACAACAACAACAAAAAACCACCTCAGTAAGGTTTGCAGTATACCAGCAAACAAAAACCAATTATATTTACATATGGTATCAATGAAAAAGGAAAGTAAGGGCTAAGTAAATGGGCTGTGTCTGACTTCCACTTATGAGAGTTTATAGGATGAAAATGTTAATGCTGTAAAGTGACATAAAATGTAGTAATTTACATATCAAAATTTTACCAGGCAGATATGGGAACATTGGCCCTCAAACCAGCAAGAAGTACAGGGAGCTCAGAACAGCGGAAACCAGTGACGGAGTCAGATGACTCACAGGTACCAATATCAGGACTTGTAAGTGTTGGCTCAGTCAAGAAAGTGCAGCACTGTGATAGACTCACAGGGTTTTGTTTTTAAAAGAAAGTGGGTATTAAAAACAGGGAAAAGAAAGTTTCAACTTGCTCACCGTAACAAAATGAAATAGGCTCATGTAGACTGATGTAGAAGGAAAAAGTTCCTTGATTTCTTGATGTTAATCATGAATTGCAGACTTAAGATCTCAAACAACAGGGAGGTTTTTCTGCACTTCCATCCCAGTGGCAGCACCCCCCTTGGGGGCCATGCAGCCTACTTGATGAACTGCAGCACAGACTGGCTGCCTATAAGTAAACCCTTTCTCCTTTGAGTAGCTCAATTTGAACATTTCTGCAGGTAATTAATTAAGATAGGTCTTTCTGTGTGACAAACCTGAGCACTGTAAACATAATCTCAAGACAGAAGTGGAGGGAGCCTCCAGGCCTGGGGCAGCACTGAGGCAGCCCACCGGGATCAAAGGTGAGAGTCAAAAGCAAGTCACACTGAAAAATACCCTCTTTGAGTTCTTTTCTGTTTTCAGTGTTTGCAGTCTGTAAACATTCAGGTCGATGCATGCAGGGCACCATTTTGGGACTTTTTCTCTGCTGAGATTCTCAGCAGCTACCCCGGGGATTCTCACATGCAGACCCACTCTGGCATTGTCTGTGATCAAAGAGGAAACTGAGAAGATAGGGATATGAACCCTCATCAGATTGCAATGTGAACTTGAAAGTGAAGCCTAACCATATACAAGATAAAATGGATAACTAAACTGCAAAGAGCACACACTCAATATCCACACACACGAACACACAAAAGCCCTCTACCAAATGCTATACACTTGTCATTTCAATCAGTCCTTCAGCAACCCTATGAGGTAGTTACCATGGCATTCCCATCATACAGGTGGGGCAGTTGAGAAAGATAAGTTTAGGCATTTGTTCATGGTCACATGCCTCTTAAACAATAAACTACACACAGGGTCCGATGTAAGGAGCTGGGCTGCTGTCCTAGTAGTGGACAAAGCAAGAATGATGAAGCCAGGGACCCCAGATCCTAGACAGGAGGTTGCTCTCTGCTCTCTGTTTGCTTTGTGGGGATGGGTGCATTTGATTTGTCTCTTTGGGCTTCTCTTCCTCTCTTCCCATCTCTTCTCTTCTGGAATCTCTTCCTTCTCCCCATTCTGCTCTTCTCTCCTCTTCACTCTTCACCTCATCTCCTTTGTCCCCTCCTCTTCTTCCTTTCCTCTGGAACTGTAGGATGGCATCAAGTTAAATCCTTGGGCCACTTTTGCCTAACCCACTCTGCAAATCTATACTGTAAATAGTTAAATCCAAGTAATTGTATGGGGCAAACAACTCTGATTTTAGCCATCTTTCCAGGGTAGAAAGTATTCTATGTACTGAACTCCAATGGTATTCTGCACTGTCATGGAAGTGGGAATGTAGAAAGTGAGGAACATGAGAGGTTGTTCCCCCCTTGACTTTGTGGACTGTGTGACTCTCTTACTTTCTAGCATGAGAGTGAAACAAGTAAGTCATTTGACTAGAAGTATTACCTCATGCCCTTTGAAGAGTAAAGGCTTTAATCTTAAGCAAGGGCTGCAGTTGACATTGTTGGGTTCTGGTCCCTTCTCATTGACAGTTACTGAATATTTTTTCCCCTTTGCATAAGAAACAATTGAACTTCATGCTAAGTGAGCCCTATTTGACTTGGTGCTACAGAGTGGCTAAATCCCATTACTCTCTCATTATCATTTGGCACCTATAGAGATGAGCACCCCAAATAACACTGTTCCAGATTTCTCTATGAACTATAATTATATTTCAAAATGAAAAATCATGTTTTCATTTTGCAATATAATTTCCTTTGCTAGAATATAAATACATGATCAAAATACAGCTGTTTCTAAAAGACTCTAAGTATCTTTTATACTTTCCTGTAGGGCTGTAGTCCTTATTCCATTGAACATAATTTTCATAAACATATTGAAACAGCCCCAGTCCTTGCTCATTGACATAAATCCATCTGTGGTGTGTATAAGTAGAAAAGAAAAACTTTTCATAAAGTTTCTTTGCAACACATCTTGCTGTCTGTTGCTCATTCAAAATCCTGCATACACAGTCAAAGCTGTAAAAGTGAATTTCCAATCATAGTTAAAAGCAAAAGCATTGAAAGAATTGATTGTAAGTGGTGTTGGATGCTGGGAAGAGAAATTGTATGTATCTAGCAAATGCAGAGGACCAAGATGATGAATTCCAGCTCTTTTAAATAGCACCTTCATATTGTTGTTGAAGCATTTCCAAACTGCTGAATTATAAACAGTGCTGTACAAAGAACCAAGCCAGAAATTACATACAGGTGCAAGAAAATGATAGGTCTGAATGGCTGAAAAATGGTTTGCGGCGACACTAGAAAGACGTTTTTGTGTCTTTCAAACAGTACTGTCATAAAAAACACTGAATATCTAATGTTTCTGCAATGAAGTGATGGCAAAGTCATTTAGATATTTGTTCAATGAATAATCGGACAAATGTCAAAAATTCAGAGCTTCATTTCCTAAGTGGAACAAAAATTCCAATCCTATGAAGCTCATTTGAAATTTAAATTAGATCACAGACAGATGCTCTAAAAACACTTAGGTTATAATATGTCACACAAAGACAGAGTAATAGGAAAATTGTGATGTTATATTTCACAATACGTTTACAGTTTGTGTTATATTAGGTATGAAGTGATTGCTTAAACTTCCAGAAGTCTTATTAATTTTCTCATTCATCATCAATTGTACAAACAAGCTGGAGATCCCCCTATAGTTGCCACCCCGGGGAGAAACTGGTTATTCCTGGCACATAGATGTTATATGTCATCATGTCATCTATGGCAGTCAGAAAGAGGCTGCCTAGAGTTGGCAAACCCAGACACCTGACTCCTCTCAGAGACTTCAAGACTCTTCCTTTTCTCAGGGCATCACTTTCAGATGTTCTCATACAAACTTGTGAAAGTTATGAAGATTATCAGCTACAAAATGCTGATGAGCAGATGAGTAGAAGGCGTGCCCATACTCTGTCAGGGGAAGGGAGAATACAGAACTCTCTTTGAGTCTTTGCTCTTCCTCAGACACTCTCAAACCTTCTGTGTCCTCCACATCTGGAATTCCTGACTTAGCATTTATCGCTTTAATCTTGGCTTTGGCTCTCAGACAATCCACCCAGAATGGGAATTATATGGTATATCGTTAATGTCACCTTAGTCAAAATGAATTTCTATTATTTTCATGTGATCACTGTGAGAGAAAGGAAAGTTTGAAACAACAGTGAGAGACATGACAAAGTGGAAAACTATTGGCAGATTTGCTCTGGTTTGTTCAAGTTTTCGAGTAAAAAGATGCAAGCATCGTTAGTCCCTGTCCTACTGTCATGGAAATTCATAAAGACACAAGGAGCCATCTTATGAATACACACATTCAGGCTTTGTGAATAGAAAAATTAATCAAAATCAATGACAGAGAAACAGAACGAGTTGCCCATCATATCTGTGTTTCTATGAATGGAGTGAAGGTTGAGCCAGTGAGATATTTAAGCTAAGAAAGCAACAGCCCAATCCTGTCCAACTAAGTTCAACTCCTGATACCCACATAGTGGAAACAGAGAATCAACTCTTGCAAGTTGTTCTAATACCTCCATATGAACACTGTGGTATATGCACACACAATATTGTTTGTATAAATGGAGTGAAGGCTTTACTGCATATATGGCCACACTGGATGAAAAAAGCAAGCCATATCCAGAATAAGTAGATAAAAGGGATTTAGTAGCTATTTTGATTCTAGAAATTCTAGGTAACTTCTTACATTTCAAAAAAAGTGCTTAAGTTCAGAAATGGATCACAGAGATTTGGCAGTTACTTCATTGATTTTGATAGCTGAATAATATATTTTTAAAAAAAAAACAATGAATATTGTAAGGACAGAAAATTTCTGGGTTTGGAAAATCTGGCACATCACGGAAAATACTGAAAGCAGAAAGCACTTTTGTGCAGAAAGACTGATGATGCATTGAGAGTCAGCAGGAATTTTTACATATTTTGCTTACATAAGCAACATCCAAAACAATCCCCTAGTTTTCTCTTCGTTCTCACTCTTCTTCAGCTATTCCTATCATTGCCTAACATCTCAAGTAAAATGTCTGCAAATTGCATGTCCTCTTCTTCTCTCCCTCCCTCTTCACCCAGCCCGGGGTAGCTCCTGATGCTGACCCCCATAAATTGTCTCCAACTATACCTTTTGCACTATGAGTGTCCATCCTTTTCACAATAACTTACTTAGATAACTCCTAAGACCTTTGTTCTCCCTCTACCTCAACACTGTCCAGTGTCTGCTAGACCTTTCTAATAAGTGTATGTTCCACCTTAACCAAATCACCTCTGCCGTGAAATATCATCAAAGCCACTAGAGCTGTTGTAGGTTTAACATAATATAATGACATGTCAGCAAATGCTACTAGTAAGGTATGTTGAACACATAAGTTCATAAACATAAGAGGAGACGTGATCAATAAAATTGATTTTATTTAATTACAAATGATTTATCAGCTATCAGCTCTCAAGTTACTTTTTGTCTCTACTAGCAAAAAGCCAGGCACTATTTTCCATCATCTCTTACACATAGGCTATAATGGAGGAATTAAACTGAGCTGCAGACAGTGGGATGGGAAAATGATGTGGTCTATTTCCATTCTCCTGTAGAACGTAAGCTGCTCATGGCCTCTTTGGGAGCTTTTATGTCCTTTCAACCAGGGGAATGAGCATACATGAAAACATCTGGATAAATTTGCTGATGATGCCAAAACATCAATCATCAGTTTCCCTGAAGAAGCCATGTTGTCTCGCAGATCGTCCACACTATCCCCTGAGCAATAGTAGCTACTTTGTTGCCAGAGTCCAGCCGCAAAGAGAGTTTAGCAACCCAGGAGGGAGAGGCAGAATAATATGCATAAAACCATACCTCTTGTAGATGTGACCAGGCTTCTCTCTCTATTAAGGCTTTTCTCTTTCCTCTATTATCTTTCTTCTCTCTTCTCTCTATATTCTCTCCATAAAAATCATACATACACATATTCAACACATTTGTGGATGAAGCAAAGCTTCAACACACACACATACACACACACACACACACACACACACACACACACACCTCGTGCACACATACATCTTGTGTTAACATACACACCTTACCCATACCCATCTTGTAAGCTTCCTCTTGTTCTTGTGGAAGAAGCAAAGCTTCAACAAACGTGCATCTCATTCATATATTTTATAAGCTTCCTTTTGAAAGCTTCCTCTTCCTTATGGAAGAAGCAAAGATCCAACACACATAGATCTTACCCACACATCTCGCAAGCTTCCCCTTTTCCTTCTCCTTCTTCCTCTTTTCTGTCTGTTTATCCATATATCTTATATGTGTTTTAGACAGAGCTCCTCATGGGGAAAGATCACATTACAATCACATCTTAATCATAAACTTAAGCTTCATATAATGATTACAGATTTTACATTTCAGTGATTACAAGTTCCATGTTTTTTTTTAAAAAGTTAACTTAAAACCCACACCTGAACATCTAGTTCCCCATATATTTTTTTTCCTCACAATACATCTATATCGTAGAAGCAATAGCTTTTCTATTGCAGATTAACAGAGTGTTAGCAAGCCAAGCGATTTCACAGACAGCTTCTGTTGTAGCTGGCAGGTAGTAGTCTTGTGGTTGCTAAGGAACAAGTACATGTCATAGTACCCTAACCTAACACAATTCTTATTTAGTTAGCCCAATGAAACAAATTTATTATTAGTAGATAACTTTAAGTAGGGGTCTTTTTGCTTTTCTTGGATAAAATGAGAGTCTGCTGCACAGCTCTATATCCTCAAGGTATATCCCAAACTCATCAGCAAACTTTTAATTCTAGAAATCAGGAAAGATTCAATTTTATTTGTGGAATTAGAAGTTCAAGCCTAACAATGGGTACTGAAACTCATTTATTTGTTGATCATGGGTCTGTTTTTCATAGGTGAAACTTGTTGGCCCTAGAAATTAAGCTTCTTTTGTTCCTAACACTGACCAAACAAGTCTCTAGCAAAAATATATTTTCTTAATTATATAATATTCCTTGGGTTACTAATGTTTCCTAAGTTACTGATTCCAAGGCAACTGGTAAAACATCCTAATTTGATCCTACAATTATATGTGAAAAATACCAACTGTTCCTATCTATACGTGATTTTTAGTTACGCTTTTTGGGGTTTCAATTGAATCAATAGTTTAACTGAATGGCATTGCCTTGCCCAAGTGGCATTGCTTGAGGGAAAATCATCACCATTTTTGTGTAACGCTGCCTAGTGAGGGGTTAGAGACCCCCATAAAACTTTCATACCAAAAGAGAGACAGGGAGACAATGGTAGCATCAAGCACAATAAGGTCCAGCAGTGGCAAAGAGTATTCAGGAGAAAATACTTCCGAAGGCCAAGATAAAAATCTACTGTCAGTTTGCTAAACATTAGGCTGAACCCTGAAGCTCCAACACTGGCTGCTGTTCCCCTGCATTGCTCCAAGTGCTTTGTGGTAAATATTAAGGCTTATTTGAAAAGGCAGAAAGTAACCTACATTAATCCAGAAAGTGATCTGAAGTCTCCAAATTTATTTGCTCCTTATTCAGATTTTCATAAATATTAAAACACCAAGTTATAGATGTCCTTACTGACAGTCCAAGATTCAGATATAATATTAAAACACATGCCAGGCCCTTGAGACAGACTCACTGCTGCACACACTTCTTCTCTACCTACTCAGAGACCATGGAAAACTCAATTCAGCTTTTGTGAATATCCTGTTCAGCTACTCCCGTGTCCTGCCCCACCTCTACTGACTGACTCTAAAGCTCAGATTTATTGTTTCATGTCCCTATTCCTCTTATAAGAAGATTTATGTGGCCTTTATTTGGCAAAATGATTTTTATGATCCAGATGTTTTCTAAAGTTCATTTATTAGACACATGTGTTAGTTACCTTTCTCATTGCTATGATCAAGTATTAGACAAGAAGCAACTGAAGGAAGAACAGACTTATGTACACTTACAGTTTAAGAGTAGAATGAAGTCAGGAAGCACGGGCTGGACAGGAAATAGGCTAGGCTCCAAAACCTTCCAATAAATCATAAATAAATAAATAAATAAATAAATAAATAAATAAATAAATAAATAAACAAACTTCCTTTAGCAACATCCTACCTTCTAACGCTTCCACATCCTACCAAAACAGTGCCACCAGCTGTAGGTCAGGTGCTTAAACACAAAAGCCTCTGTGGACAATTCACATTCATCTCACAACAGTGTAGGTTCAAATGAACAGTTTAGCAGAAGGGCAGCTTATCCTTGTTTCATCTTTGCAGAAAGCTCCCTGTCTCCCTGCACCATCAGCACCCCCCTCCACCCCAGATTTATATAGTTGAGATTGGATGCAGTTATTATTGTTGCTGCTGGATCAAGGTTGACTGCATATGGTCCCATGGCTTTTCTAGATGAGTTTTAGAGCTTAAGTTCCATTATGTAAGATAGTTGTAACATGAAACACAACAGCTCAGTCTATTTCCACCATGAGGCTGTCCTATAGTAGCCATACCCACACACACATAATTCTGTCTCCAGAGCAGTGACACACTCAGATAGGTTCCCTTTACCAAGAGATGCTATCAGATGGGGATTACCAAACCTATTCTCTGATCAAGGATATGATGCTCTTTCTTAATTATTCATCTGCTCATTTCTCTTATGATGATACCAAATGAGAAAGTAACAAGAAACCCTTGGTCCAATGGCTTCATGGTGCTTAAACAGATGAATTTATAAAACACCACCACCTCGAGACAGAACACTGAAGCACAGGCACCAAGATCGAGGATTAATAAACGGAACCTCATGAAACTGAAAAACTTCTTCGTGCCAAAGAACATTGTCATCAGGACAAAATGGCAGCCTACAGAATGGGAAAAGAATTTTACCAACTATATATCTGATAGAGAGCTAATATATAAGTATTATATATTTTATTATATATATATTTATTATATTTTTATATATTTATTATTAATATATTTATTATATATAAAAATATATTAAAACTCAACAAACTAGATATCAAGAAAACAGCCCAATTTTAAAATGTGGTACAGATCTAAAAACAGAATTCTCAAAGGACGAAACACAAATGGCTGAGAAACACCGAAAGAAATGTTTAACATCCTTAGCCATCAGGGAATGCAAATCAAAAATAATTTGAGATTTCATCTTACACCTGCTAGAATAGCTAAAATCGATAGCAGAAGTGACAGCGTATGCTAGTGAGGATGTAGTTTAAGGAGAACACTCCTTCATTGCTGGTGGAAGTACAGACTTGTGGAAAGCCCCTATGGAAAGCAGTGTGGTAATTCCTCAGGAAGATGGGAATCAATCTAAATAAAAATCCAGCTAGGCATATACCCAAAGGATGCTTCATCCTGCCACAGAGATACTTTCTCAAATATGATCTTTGCTGATTTATTCATAATAGCCATAAATTGGAAACAACATAGGAGTGGTATAGCTAGAGTGCAGATTCTACACCGTGGAGTATTACTCAGTCATTTAAAACAATGAAATTATTAAATTCACAGGTAAATGGATGGAACTATAAAAAAATCATCCCAAGTGAGATATCCCAGACCCAGAAAATATAGTATGTACTTGATTATATGTGGGTATTAGTTGTTAAGTCAATAATTACCAAATTATAACCTGTAGATTCATAGAGGTTAGGTATATAGTAAGTGACTGGGGGCATTGATTTTCCTAGGGAAAAAATAGAATAGTTATGGATGGATGGGGGGAGTTGGAATGTGAAGGTCAGCAGAAGGTGAAGTGTGGGCAATGGAGGGAATATGGGGAGAAAGAGTTAAAATGTAGGGCCACTGGAGGGTTAATATGGAAACAATACAGTAGAAGAATATGAAGGCAGTCTAAATAACGGGGGAGACAGAATCCCCACTGTCTCTGTCAGCAAATGAAGCTTTCAGTACCAGGACAGGGTTACATCTAATTGAGTTGTTGGCTAAAGGTGCTCCATGGAAATCCCCAAACAACTCAGGCTGTTGTCAAGACGATTATTTGCCCTCCAAAAACTTACAGCAAGGCCTCATTGCTGAAGACAACACACACAACTCATTAAACACGGAGAGGCTAATGCCTACATGGTGCCTTCACCCCTATGTTTTAGAGCCTTTGGTACGGGGAGGTACTCTGCATGCTACCAAAAGAAAAATGTAAACCTCAACCCATCCACAAACCCTTTGATCTACCTGCCTGCAAGATATGCTAAGACAATGGTGGCACAAAATATGTGGAAAGAACCAATCAAGTCTGAGTTGACATAAGGCTGACTCCATGAAATGGAACCAATACATACAATACATACATACCAAAGAACTTGCAACTAGATATCCCAGAGACCTAGGGTAAAGCCAAATACTACTGTTCCAAAAGGAAAGGTAGCAATAAAATGACTCCTAATGGCATTCTGCTATACTTATAGATCAGTACTTTGCTCAGCTCAGAGAAAGAGAAGCTTTCTCTTGCAGGAGAAGGAAACAAATATAGAGACCAACACGCAGACATTATGCAGAGAATGTGAGACCTTGGAACACTCAGCCCTAAACAGGATGTCTTCATCAAACCCTTCCCCTCAGGTGTCAGAGAACCCTTCAGAAGAATAGCCAGAAAGACTTTAAGAGCCAGGAGGGATGGAGGACACCAGGAGAACAAGACCCCTTTAAATCAATGGTTCTCAACCTTCCAAATGTTGGGACCCTTTTATACAGTTTCTTATATTATGGTGACCCTCAACCATAAAATTATTTTTGTTGCTACTTCATAACTGTAATTTTACAACTGCTATGAATTGTAAAGTAAATATCTGATATGCAGATGGTCTTAACTGTGAAAGGGTGATTTGAACCCCAAAGGGGTTGTGTCCCACAGGTTGAGAACAGCTGCTCTAAACCAACATACTCACGAGACTGAGGCAGCATGCATAGGACCTGCAAAGATCTATGCCAGGTCCTTTGCATGTATATTATGGCTCTCAGTTCAGTATATTCATTAGATTTCTGATTGTGTGAACAAGTGGGTCTCTTTTCCTTCTGCTTTGTTTGTTTTGACCAATTCTAACGTGTTCATTTTTGCTTTATCTTTGTATCTTATTTTATTATTAAAATGGTTAATATTTTTGCAACATTTGTTTCATATATGGGGAGGTATTATTATTATTTCTGCTTAGTCATTTGTGCCAGAGTTGCAGTCAAATGACATCATTGCCACACATTTGCTTCAAATTGGGTATTTTCCTAGGGTTCAGGAGGGGGCTCAGTGGCTAAGAGTGCTTACTTCTCTTGAAGAGAATCCGAGTTAAGGTCACAGCATCCCTATCCAGTGGTTCACAACTGTCTGTGATTCCAGTTCCGGGGGCTCCAGTGCCCTCGCATCTCCACGGGCATCTGCGTGCTTGTGGTACACAGAAACACTCACAGGCACACATTTGTACACATATTTTTAAAATCTTTTATAGATGTATTTTTCTATATTGCCTCAATACTATTTTTTATCCAGATAAATTAATGATTAGCAAAAGACACACAGATTTTCTTTTAATTTTCCCTAAAATTATTCTTATGTAGCTCTTATACCTGATATTTACATCACCCTCTCCTTTTTTCAGGATGGAAATATTCCATAGACATTTTCTAGTAATATCATCGAAACACTTTAGATCCTAAGAGATACAGCTACTCAGCTGAGATGAACAAATATTGAGCAGGTGGACTGACACAATGGGACGTATTTATTCAGGGCAAGGGAAATGTCAATACACTTCGACACAGGGTTATTAGCCATATTAGTTTTAGTGACACAAACGTGAGATTTGATGGAGTTTAATGAGTACAACACACCTAATGACAAATTCATTAGAAAATATGAGGCAACAAGTTTTGAGGTTCTGACTCATAACCTAATTATCTCTTGAAAGAAAAATTGTAGCTCATTTCAACCTCAATGAAGTTTGTTTCTCTGGTTTACCAGCTGACCCTAAAGCCAACACGCCTCCCTTGAGCTCATGTCTGGGCCTGCTCTCCACGGATTCACTCGCACCCGTAAACACTGTCGACAGCAACACAGCACTGGTGGTGAATATGGCCAATATAACCAAAACCAAAGATCAGGCTCTGAGTGGGGCTTTATCCGTACTGTTGACATTTATGAGCCAGAATGCATTTGGAAAGACATTTGTATCTATGAGCTTAGTAAAGGTTTTGCCCTCAGACCACTGTGATATGCATGACCAGGGGAGCAGAGCCAGAGTAGCAGAGATTCAACCACAGCCTCTTTTCCAAAGACCCCGTCTTCATGCTCTCTTGTCCTGCACTGTCTGAATCCATCTAAGGACTGTGGGCTCACTCACCCACAATGTGGTTCACTCAGTTTGGAGGAACAAACTGCAAGGATGTCATGTTTATATCAAGCATAAATTGATTTTTCTGTATTTTTCACTGATTCATCTAATAAAGCTCACAGGAACAATAAAAGTTTATCGCTTCCTTTATAAGGCAGCTAGCTATTCCCTTATTTTAAAAGGAATCTCAACTCTGTAAGATGTTGACTTCTCAATTTAAGCTCTGTGCATGAGTTTCCCTCACAGCATCCTTACAGAACACCACTGCAGACTTGCAGACTCTGATGGTCTCCTCACACTGCTCCCTATTTACTCAGGGCCCTGACATCATGATCGCAGACCTGGGCCTACTCCTGAACTCTTTCCATAGGATATGAAGGAAAGCACAGCCAGATATCCAGTAACTTCTGTGCTCTCTGAGTATTTTTTTATGACACACTGGGCTGTGTTAGATTCCGTTAGTGATACTAACAAAACTATGCAAGTGCTATGGGCAAAACTCTTGTGCTAACTCTGTCTCATTTAGTACTAAGATGGTATGATAAGTCTGCACACTGCTTTTCTATTGCTGTTGTAAAGTTAACAATCAAAAGTAGCAAACTGAATCTCATTGTGTACCAGTTCTATACATCAGAAGTCCTGCATGGTTCTTTCTCATTTCTGGAAGAGTTACCACCTTGGATGGAGATTCTAATGATTCTTTACCTCGCTCATTTGAGTTTCTTCTTGGAGTTGTAAGGACAGGATCCCATCGCTTGCTGACTGTCAGCTAAAGGCCAGTCCCAGAGACTTCAACTCACACTCCACAGACTCCTTTCTCCATTTCAATGAGATGAGCTCCTCCCTTACTTTAGGTCTCTACTGGCTACTCTTCCATCTCTTCTGCTGTCCACATCTGATGTTAAGAGTCCATATGAACTACCCACATCATCCACAGTAGTGTGTATGTGTGTGTGTGTGTGTGTGTGTGTGTGTGTGAGTATGTGAGTGAGTGTGCGTGTGTGTGTGCGCGTGTGTGTGTGTGTGTATGTGTTTGTATGATATATATATATGGAAGGATTTGGAGGGAGGGAAAAAAGGGGAGAAAATAACTATCCTGTTTTATTTTGGTTGTGAAGAGAACCTCAATTAAGAAAAGCTTTTCATAAGACTGGCCTGTAGGCAAGGCTATGAAGTGTTTTCTTGATTGACGATTAATGTAGAAGGATGGTACATGCCTTTAATCCCAGAACTCCAGAGGCAGAAGCAGGCAGAGCTCTGTGAGTTTGAGGCTAGCCTGATCTACAGAGTGCATTCCAGGACAGCCAGTTACAACACAGAAACCCTGTCTCAAAAATAAATAGATAGATAGATAGATAGACAGACAAATAGATAAAGTAAATAAGTACATAAGTTTTTAAAGCGGGCTTGAAGTGTGTGTGGAAGTGGTAACCTGAGGCCCTAGTTACCAAGAACACATATTGGTCTTGTTAGGATTCTGCAACAAGCAGAGTCTACAGCAGGGCTCTGTGCTGGAGAGCTCTGCCCCTACTCCTGACCATAGACATAGCCCACAGCCCAGGGCTCCCTCTGAGGGGTTCTGAACCCCCTAAGTCTACAGTGTCAGACTCCCACTTTCTGTGAGAAGCTCTGACATGCCTTTCCACATTCATCTATGATCAGCCTCCACAGCCCTGTGAAGGAAGCTCTGTCTTAGCTCTGCCCCCTTGCCAGCCCCAAATCCCCAGCTGGCTAACTGTCAAATGGAAGGAGGACCTGATTGAGGACTGTGCTTGCTCCTGGGTGACCTCTCCCCTTACAGATGGAGCCTAACAGCCATCAGCACTCCTGGCTGACACCCTCCCCTCCAAGATGGACCCTCACAGCCATTTGTGTTTCTTCCAGGAAGCAAAAGTTAACTTTACTAGCAAACCTAGCCTCTCCTACTGTCCAACTCTATTCAAGACTAATGCTTGCCTCCCTCACCACCCTGCTGGGGACTCTGGGGGCCCAGCCACCATTCCTTATGCCCATCAGGAGCCCCAAATGATGCCAAAGACAACCAAGGAGCCAGCATTTTTCCCTTTTGGGGGAATTTAGCTCTGCAAGATTGGGGAGCTCTGGGACTTGAAACCTCTCATAAGAAAGCTCCCCCCTGGGACTATCAGGGACCCCATTCTCATCTGGCTGAGGGGTTCCCCAACCTGACAGTACAGCACAGAAGGGGTCCCAACAAACACAAATGACCCTGAGCTGGGGCCCCCCAACCCTCTCTGGACTGAGAATTCCACCAATCACAGGCCAGAGAAACTCCACCAATCACAGACCATGTTGATAACTCCACCCTCTCCAGAACCCTTTAAAAAGGACTGAGCAACCCTCAGTTTCACTGTTTCTCTTCAGAGCAGAAGCAGTCACTGGCCTGCTGAGAATATCTGACAGAAGAAAGAAGAACAGCTCGCCTGGGATATTTCCCTACAGAGCTGCAGCCTTGGGAACACCTGGCCAGAAGCTCCTTGGTCCTGTTGGGATACTTTCCCTTCAGAACTGCATTATCCCAGGAGGCAAGGCGAAGCGAAGCACGAGGCAAGGCAGAACTGGACACCTCACCTCAGATCCTCTAGGCTGAGCAACTCATCAGTCCTGTTGGGATATTCTCCCTTCAGGACTGCACCACCTCTACAGGGAGGTTTCTCCCTTTGGCATTGTGTGGTCCCCGGTCCATCACAAAAGAGCTTCTCCATCTTTCTTCTCTCTCTGTTCTATCTCTTTCCATCTATTCCAACAATAAAAAACCCTTCCCAACAGGTCTCCAATAGATAGATCAGCTTTGGAGATCTTACTTGCTAGTGGTAGGAATGGATATGACTGCCAAGGTAAACGAGGAAGTTACTGAAGATACTCATATAGAATATCCATCTGGACCAGCAGCCCCACTTTTGGATAAGCATCCAAAAGGAGTGAAAGCTTGACATCTTTTGAAAGTTTCAGAAAGCACACCCCTGCTCATTTCAGTATTATTTTCAATATAAGAAGCAACATTTAAAAAAAAATGGCCCTTGTCAAATAATTGGTAAAGAAAATGCAGCATGTGCATGAACCACAATGTTATTTAATTTCAAGGAAGGCCTGCCACATTCTGGAACATGGATGACGTATGATTCCATTTATATGAGGTAGCATAGGCAGTCAAACGCATAGAGTGTGAATCATGGTTGTCAGAGAGTAGGCGAGTGTAAACCCGGGGCCTATTGCTCAGGAAACACAATTTCACTTTTTCAAGATGATAAATCCCCAGAGATCAGTTTCACAGGAATTTGAATGAAGATAGTTCATCCTATGATCACACACCTGGAAACTGTTAAGTGACTCGTTTTTTGTTTTTATCATAATATTTTTAAGAGAGGGATTCAGTGCTTTTAATTGTTCAACACCTGAACTCAGTTTTCTTCCTCAAACTTCACTGTAATTGCCTCAGAGCTCTACAAAAGGATGAAAGCAATCTAGCATGCTTCTTTATGACTAGAAAGTTCAAAAACATAAGGTCTTGACAATATTTTATCCAGCACCGTGTGCATTACTCTGAATGTCCACAGAACCTAATATAGGTCTTTTTTTTAATAAAAACGCAAAATAAGAACTTGCATGTAAGTTGGGCCATGGTGGTGCACACCTCCCAGCAGTACGAAGGCAGAGACAGGTGGATCTCTGTCTGACAGGTGAGTTCAAGGCCAGCCTGGTCAACAGAGTGAATTCCAGGACAGCCAGAGTTACATCAGAGAAATCATGTCTCATAAACACAAACACAACAAATAAAACAAAACAAAAACTTTCACCTAAGACGACGGATTAGAAGCTGCCTCCTTGTAACCCAGATAGGAGAGTCAGTGTGACAGAACAGAGTCTTCCAAAAAAGACAAAAGAAAAGCTTCAGAGATTCATAATGGTAGTGACAGAACAGGTGGAGAGCGGTAAGGCACAGATGAGTGATACATCAAACAGAAGTGAGCCCCGCTGACACAGCTCCTCGGCTGGGAAAGAGGCAGAAGCCTCATCCCAAAGGGAGGATCCTGTAGTCCTTGCTAAAGAAGACTTATCCTCTAGACGTGTTTACAACCCTCAGAAGGCTCAAAAGCCTCTGTGGGCTTTAGTGGGACAGTGGAGACAAGTCCCATTTTGACATTCCAGGTGACTTGGAAGGCAGTGGCCAAGTGCCATCTTGAGAGAAAACCTGTTGTTTAGAACGGGGCTACCATGGAAGCCTGACAACAGGAAACAAGTCAGGAACCCTGAGTTTAACCTTGCCTGTTAACAGTCTCAGAGTTGAGAGACAGCCCAGAGAGACAGTTACGGAGTACAGAAGACTAGACACTAACAAGCTGAAAGACTCAGGCTGTAGAAGGCTCAGTTCACAGCAGAGTACATGAAGAAAGGTAACCCCACCCTTGCTGGAGTAGCTGCAAACCGCTCTCAAGAGCTGAGAACAATACAGGAGTTCAATATTCCTGAACCTCAGGAGAGAGAAATTTATAGCTGTAAGTGCTTAAGTTAGGAAAAAAAAAAAAAAAACCAAAGGTATCTCAAATAAATAACAATGCACCCTGGGGCCTTAGAAAAATAAGAACAAGATAAACTCAAAATCAGTAAATGCAAATAAATAAGAATAAGGGTATAATTAATGAAATGGAAATGAAGAAAGTGAATATGAAGAATCAATGAAACAAAGAGTTGGTTCTTAAAAAAAATAAACATGATTGGCAAAAGTTTTGCCCAACTAACCCAGAGAGAGAGAGAGAGAGAGAGAGAGAGAGAGAGAGAGAGAAGATTCAAACTAATAAAATTAGGGATGAAAAGGAAAGATGATAACACATGCCACTGAAATTCGGAAAATCATTAGGATATACCTCAAAATATTTATTTGACTAAATTAGAAAATCTAAAAGAATTCAATGACTCCCTAGGTGCATGTGACTTAGCTAACTTAAAACAAGATTAGATAAACAAGTTTTTAATAAAAGAAAACTACAGCAAGAAACTATTTTAAAGCAGAAATAAGATCCCCTAAAAGATCCAAGGCCAGAGAAATTGAGTGCTGAAGTCTATAATTCCTTTTAAAATTAAACACCAATGTTTTCCAAAACAGTCCATAAGACAGTAAAAGAAAGAACACTACCAAAGTCTTTTTACAGATCCGGTATATATACCCAAACCGCATAAACCCACAAACTTAAAACTTATAGATCTCCTTGTTAAGCACGGTATCAAAAAAAATCTCAAAATATGCTTGCAAACAAATTGAATTCAACAACACTTCAAGCAGAGACGCTTTAATATATGCAAATTAATTACTTTGTTTCATCAAATAAATGAACTCACAAACAAAATCCAACATCCCTACATGATAAAAGTTCAAAAGATTTAAGAATAGCAAGAACATAACTCATCATAGTAAAGACTACACGACAAACTCAAAGCCAAATTTAGTAAATTCGAACAGACTCAAGCATCCCCACTAAGATCAGGAGCAAGACAAGAATTCCATTCAACACAGTCCTTGATGTCTTAAAGTCATGAGATGAGAAAAGGAAATAAAGTGGATGTTAATGATATGATTCTGCATGTAAAAGTCCCTAAAATTTTTACCAGAAAACTACTATAACTGATAAGTACTTTCAGCAAAGTGTAGGATATGAAACTGACAACAATAACAAAAAATTCATTAGCCTTCTGTGTTGACTTATTTTATGTCAACTTGACACAAGCTAGAGTCACTGGAGAGGAAGGAGCTTCAATTGCTAAAATGCCTCCATTAGATTGGGCTGTAGGCAAGCCTATAGGACATTTTCTTAGTTAGTATTTGGAAGGGCCCAGTCCATTGTGGGTGGAGTCACCCTTGTGCAAATGGTCCTGGGTTCTATAAGAAATCAGACTAGGCAACCCATAAACAGTACATCTCCTCCACGGCCTCTGCATCAGTTGCTGCCTCCAGGTTCTGCCCTCTTTGAGTTCCTGACTTCCTCTAATGGTAAACAATGATGTGGAAAAGTAAGACAAACTTTTTTCTCCCCAAGTTGCTTTGGCATGGTGTTTCATCATAGAAATAGAAACCCTAAGACAGAAAATGGTACCAGGGTCATGGCGTATGGCTGTGATAGACCTGACCATGTTGTTTTGAGACGATTGGGAAAGGACTTTGGAACTTTGAACTAGAAAAGCCATTGAGTGTTGAGAGCTCGGTGGGATATTCTGTGGGAGCTTGGCAGATAAGACTGTTAAGAAAAGTGCAGAGGATGGAGGCCTGGCTTGTGAAGTGTCAGAGGGAAGAAAAGAATCTTCCAGATCACTTTTATGAAGAATTTGTGGTGTCTGTTCAGATGGAACTGAAGAGAGCTGTAATTTATATGAGACCAGAACCACTAATGGGAAACCTTTGCTTAATTGGGATAATTGATGCTGGTCAGCTGGAGCTGAGAAATCAGCAGTGATTATAAAAAAGACCAGCATCATTAAGATGAAATCTTCTGGGAAGTGTTTTCTCAGAGTCAGCACAAAGAAGCTCTGTTCCAAAGATGGCAAGGATGTACCTTATGCCGGCAGCAGAGCTTAGTAGTGTAGTCTCCCAAGTGGTACTTGTTTTGAAGAAATGAAGGGGTCATGGAGGAAGTTGAGGATTTGCACCATGAAGACAGCCCAGGAGAGGCTATTGATGAAAGTACAACCCAGTTGCAGCAGAAGACCCTAGAATTTTGAAGATACCAGTACCATGGGCCAATCACCAAGAACAGCAGCAGTGGTGGAGTGGAGCCAGCCAGAGCATAGAAGACAAGCTCTGTGTCCTGCAGAGGGCAGAGCTGGAGAAGGCCTTTGGGGGAACCCAGAAGATCGTTGAGTGGGTCCCAGATTAGACATTGTGTTATTTACACAGTTGAGATTTGGTGTTGCTTTGATTTGATTGTGATTGTGCCCTGTTTCTTTCCTCCTGAAGTAAGAAAGTAAGTGTTAATTTTTTTAAATTATTATTTTACAGTTGAAAGATTTTAAACTATTTAGAGAGTTTTGGAATTTTATAAACACTTTAGTTTTTAAAAGAAAGTTTGGATATTTTAAAGAGACTTTGAACTTTTAAATGTTTGAATTTTTAAAAACTGTGACACAAAAACTCTGCCCCCTCATCCAAAGGTTATTTGCATAATGAAGCAAATTTGTACGTTAGTCTCAACCCATAATATAGCAGCCAAGCTATATTACCTTTATTGTTGGGGAGCTCAAAGCCTAAGGGGAGTGTTCTCTCCTTATTGTCTGGGACTGTGGGAGAGGAACAATAAGAATTCCTCTACAGCAACTATGTTCTTCACACAGAGATCTCAGTGACCCACAATGGCTTTGCCAGAGGGCAATGAGCAGGTGCAGGTCATGAGAAAGCAAATATCTGAATCACGGATTTACATCAAGCCAACACCTGCAGATAAAGCAGACTGCCAAGGCTTATCCAGCCCTTTCCACAACAATGTACAAAACAATTGTTTTAAAGTTACATGAACATAGCTGGAAATAAATTTCCCCAACACAGGGCTTTCCAATAATTTCACTTACCTGTTAGGTCCCTATTATATATAGCAAAGTGTATCATTTTAATTGGGGTGTGTGTGTGTGTGTGTGTGTGTGTGTGTGTGTGTGTGTGTGCATGTGTGTGCCTGTGGTTGTGAGCTTCATGCAGGCAGTCACATACAGTGCCATGTAGGTGGAAGTCAAAAAACAGCTTTAGGAGTGGTTCTCACCTTCCACCCTGTAAGAGACTTTCTTGTCCCTGCTACGTTTGCTCTTCACAGTCTAGGCTAACTGTCCCTGGAGCTTTGGGACAACTCTCCTGTCTCTGTTTCTGATAACATCAGAGGAATGCTGAGGATATAGGTGGATATCACCACAGATGGTTTTGTTTTTTTCCCCTTTTGTCTTTTTTTTTTTAAAGTGGACTCCAGGGATTGAATAGTCACCAGGCTTGTGCAACAACCTGCCGAGCCATCTCATCAGCCCTACAGCTAACTATTCCTAATATTTTTCTTAGACTTCAGTCACTAATAAAGTGTGAGAGATCAAAGAAAGAACATTAAACATTTTAAATTGTAAAGCAAAAGCATGGCGAATCTGTTGAAATGCTATAGTGTCAAGTCATTTACTTGCAAAGCAATGCTGACATTTGATAAACAGATAAAATTCAAGAAGCTTCTTTGTCTGCATTATTGCTTAAGATCTCCCAAGCTATTCATGTTTTAAATGTCAAACGCATCAGGCAGATTCCCTTAAAACAAAGGCAAATGCTCCTTTAACCCTGTAAGCACCAGTTATATATTTACAGCATTCCTGCACAAATGCCAACACTGCTTACAACACTTTCATTTTAACTGAACTTTGTGAGGAAGTCAATGGTCTTTTGTACTCACAAATAACATGGCTGAATGTAGAAAAACTATGTCTATACTCAATATAGCTTGGTTTTGTTTGTTTGCTTTTGCTTCTTTTTTTTTTTTTTTCTTTTCCTGAAACAGAATCTCATGTTGCTCGGGCTAGCCTGAAACTCAACAGTACTAGTAAGAATATCCCTGTGCTTCTGATTCTCCTGCTTCTACCTACCTACCAAGTTCTGGGATTTCAGGCATGCACCAGCATGCTTGCTTTACATCATTTTAGGGACAGAACCCAGGGCTTCATGCACACAAGCTTGTTTTAGGCAACAAACAGACCAAAAACTACTATGATCATTGTTTTTCTAAATAATAATTCTTGTTTTTTATGACATGGTTACATGGTTACAAACCTACAACAATAAAAAACAGACATTATCATCAAATATCCCTACCTTTCGTTTTAAAGCACTGTTGGTACTCCCTGCTACAATGAACCTTGTGGGACCCTGACTGCCCAGATACCTATCATGGTCTCTGTGTTGTGCTTGCCTTCCACTGCCTTCTACTTTATCAGACACCACCTGGAACCCTTGTCACTGTCCTGGAGGAAGATCACTGTCCGTCATCCTTGACCCAGAATGAGAATTCAGTCAGGTCTGTACTGCCTCGCTCTACAGTTGTATAATAATTCTCCATTTGGTTCACCTGCCTAAGATGTAAATTCCCAGGAAGATAAAGGTCTAAGCAAGGCATGATGTCTGGCTCAAGCACCCAAATATTCCTTGGGGTGAGGGTGGGGGGTTGTGCAATGAGCACTGGGATAAGTTGGAAACACCAATGCAAATATTTTCTTCACCACAAAATGTATATTTAGATTGGAAACAAATGGGTGTCTGATTTACAAAACAGCAAAGATACTTGGAATCCGCAAACAGTTATTACAACAGTTACATTATCAAATTTTCTACTATTTCTGTTATGTAAGCAACAGTGGTGAAACAGAAATAGCAGCCAGCGCACTAACCTTCAGGTCTTTAATAGCTTTCTTTAAACATATACACTGAAAAAGAAGCTAGAATTTGGAAGTGTAGGACTAGCAGTCCACAGTCCTCTGGAAAGGACAACTAATTACAGGTCTTCCCCTCTGGATAACAGTTGAATTTGTTATCAATTAGACAACAAATGTCCGTTTCCTTTAAAGTAACTTCAGTGCTGGAGAGATAGCCCAGCCTGCTTCAATGTTAGAAGTGAAAAATGACCATAATGAAATTAACACAGTAAGGGTATTTCTAACCTGCTAAATACTATTTGTTATTTCTGTATTCTTCACGTCTCTTTGAAAGACAGTGAGTGTTCAAGATCATGAGCAATATGTCTTATAACCAGTATACTTTCCAGGGTATTCCCAGGCTCATTAGAAAACCCCCTCTCATAAATTCTGGATTATGCGGCATTTTATTAACTCACATTGTTGTTGTTGTTGTAACAAATCTAATTGTTGTAAACAGACTTGAGAGCAAGCACCCTGGCAAAGATTCTAAGTTTCTACCTCCTGCTGTGGCCATGGTAAACATGTAACTAATCCACTAAACAATCAGCTGCTGTTCAAGTGGTCCTTCCACACAAAGCAGCATCACCCATGCACACTGGAAGTATGAAGCACTCCCGGACTAGAGAGACAGCTGAGCTGTTAGGAACTCTGGCTGCTCCCACAGAGACCCGGGGTTCATACACAGATTACAACTAATGGTAACTGCAGTTCCAGGGCATCTGATGCCGTCCTCTGGTCTCCATGAGCACCAGGCATGCAAGTGGGACACATATGTACATGACATATGGCAGAACACCCATACAAATAAAATACAAATAATTTTTAAGAAAGAATGTCACTGACCTTAAAGAATAGCATAATTTGGTAAGATTTGAAAAATCCATGTGCATATGTAATTAACATGAGCAATAATATAGCTGATTATACTGTTAGTGGGTTTTTTTGTTATGAGCTTTCTTAAAACTCTTATTTGCTAATTGAATTTCAGTAGTGACATTTTAATCGAAATTATAATTTAGCATTATAAATACAGGACTCTCGCTATAATTATCTATATTCAAAAATCATGTTTTCTCTTTATTCTGGTGCCCACTCTCTCCATTGATTTTTAAAAGGATGCTATAAAGACCAAAGTGTTTGAGTACACTAAGGAATATTAACTGACATACTTTAGTCTCTCTCCTGATAATCTATCTGCAAATCAAGAAACAGTGTGCTCGCTCCCAAATCTATTTATAACAACTAGACTTGTTATAATAATAACCATGTAAATTAATAAAGTACCACTTAATCCAGGAATTATGAGAGTTAAAGGAGAGGTTTCTAATGAGGCTAGAAATACCCTGAAAGAGTGAATGGGTAGGAGATATTTGAAAAATATCTATGCAATGAGGCAAGGCCATTCTCAGAGTTTAGAGGATATAGTTGTAAAAAGCAAAGATCATTGTCTTCCAAATTCATTTTCTTAAAAACATACATGGGTAATTACTCATTTCTATAATCTTCTTAGCATATGTTCATTGCACATGGTGATGGGTTATCACTATAACCACAGTTACCCTCATCATCCTGTCTTCTGGTCCCTACTCCTACTCCATTTCCTTTCCCCAGAGTCTTGCTTCTCCTTTCTTATCCTACATGTAAATAACTGTATGTGTTTATGTGCGTGCACAAATAATTACATATCCACATAAGAGAGAGAGGTGGTATTTGTCTGAATCTGGCTTATTTTGCTTAACATGAGATGTCTACTTCAATACATTTTCCTGAAAGTCACATAATTTCATTTTTATAAATTTATCATCTGTAAATTTTTATAAATTTCATTTATAAATGAATAAACTTTCATTGTGTATACACTTAGTATCTATCATTCATCTGTTTGATGACACATGTTTCTTTGACACCTGCACTGATGCTATAACATGACTGTTATATATAGTATTTCAGTAAACATGTTGTGCAGGCACCTCTGTGGCATGCTGACTTAGATTTCTTTGGATATATTCCCAGGAGTGGTCTAGTGGATCCCATGATAGTTCTAGTTTTAGCTTTTGGGGAACCTCCATACTGATTTCCATAGTAACTGAGTTAATTTTTAAAAATTAAACTTAAATGGAATGGCTATTACCCTGGTTTGGTGATTACACATTATGCATATATATTGAATTTCTATAATGTAACCTACATAAAGATATATAAATATTATATCTCAATAAAAATAATAATAAAAGTTGAAATGTAAAATTCCAGAAAGCAGTAGAGCTACAGAAAATCCTCTACCAGAAGAAGACGACAAACTAAAACCACAGAATCATCAGAGTCATCCATCTAGGCATGGAGAGTACTGTGGTCCAGGATGGAGGAGAGGGATGCATGGGCAACATCTACGGCAACCAGGTATGGAAAAGCATCCCTTCTGAAGGCCTTAGGGAAATGCTACAGAGGAGCAGACCCAAAGGTGGGATGGTGGTGCAGTAATGCAGAGGAAATAAAGAAAGCTGTTACAGACCCTGGACACACACAGGTCAAAGGTAAGAGTAACCTGCTCTAGACAAGATGCTATGTGACTGCAGAAATCATAGGCAGGTGTGTCTACTTTCACAGCTGAGCCATCGTCCTTACCAAACAGAAAAGTCACCCAATCAGTGAGTTGGATATTGGATGGAAAGAAACACACTTCTGAATTCCTTCACTCTTTGATTCTTGAGTTTCCAGGTTATTAGGCTTGTTAACTATGACATGATGTGGGAAGGGGTAGCACAGAGAAGAAAATCCTTACACACTCCAAGCAGTGTGGTCCTCAGGAGCCCCCCAGTAGCTACAGAAGCACCACTCACCTGTGGTGCCTCAGGTGCGTCTGCAGAGCAGGCAGAGATCTTGAGTGAACTGAGACTGCAGCTCCATGTTACAGCTTATGAGATGTTTTACACACAGTTGTTGCACCGGAAATCCTCCCACAAGAAGTCATCTAGAATGAAAATGAAAACAGGGAGACTAAACCCTCATCAAAGTTGGTTTTTCTGGCTGAAAAAACTATGCTCAATATCTTATATTAAATGCAGTCTTCACCTTAAATACTGAATATAACTGGTGAGTCACTTTCTGCATTAGAGCAATCCTTAAAGTCATCTAAGAAAATTATATCCTTCCATACCAAACATTCTGTCTGAATTTATAGTTCTCTGCTTTGCAGAATGATATTATAATTATCAAGACATCTAAAAACAAGATGTCAGCTACAGTCACTTAATTCTTTAAATATTGGACCCAGAATAACATATAAGAATGAAGGAATAGTTCTTGCAGCCTGGGGTCATTAAGTAATTCCCAAGAACTATCAGCTGCTCTGATGTTTATTTTATCCAATGTGATTTTTTTTCTATTTTTAATTATATGTTTATGTAGTGTGGAGAGTGCCTATAAGTGCAATGCCCAAGGAGGTCAGAAGAGGGCGTTGGATCCCCTGGAGATGGAATTACAGCCACTTGTGAGTACTATATGTCAGTCCCTTGAAAAAGTAGTACATGACCTTTACCACTGAGCCATCCAGCCTCTCCCAATGTTTTGGGGAAAAATAGTCATAATTCTTTCTATCAGAATATATAACTCTTATTTCCTGCTGGTTAATAAACTATTTTTCCTAGTGATTCTCATTGTCTACTAGTTTAATGTAACATGCAAGAAAAGTATGTACTCTGTCTTCCCAACTACAGTGATCATCAATATTTTATCTGTCTGACATTCTCATGGGTTTTCCTCGGAGCTCTACTGCTCTCTTGCACATAATCATATGAAAGGTGAAGCAGTAAAAAGGCACAAGACCATGTGACCCTGTCACTTTTGATTGCCTAAGCTTTGGACACAAGTCCTGAATCTGACCAATCAGAGTCTTCCAGGCGTGCCAGAACTGTTTGGCTGCTGGAACTCCCTCATGCCTGCCATGAGGAGCCAAAGAAGTAACGGAAGGTGATCCATAGGACAAGAAGGAGAATGAATCATGTCAGAATACGTTCCTGATCATGCTGCCAAAGCTATGAAAACAGAAGGGAAGATGGAGAGTAAGCCCATGGGACCCTTTGCCAACTATTCCTAATGCCCATTTGCATTCCCACCCAGGATTTCTGAGAGATGTTCCACCAATGTCATAGAATACAGTAGACTGCCAGAGCTACTTAGTCTGGGATTTCTGCTCTGTAAGAAAGGAACAAAATATTAAGTATTCAAGAAGTTGTTGTGACTGTAAGTCCCCTTGGGAGAGTTTGTAACTTGCAATGCAGAAAGCACTTATATTTTTACATAAGCAAACATTTTTTTTAAAGTACCTATCCCAAATACAATTCTTAAAATAATCATGATATTGACAGTTAGTGTTTATTTTGGGGCTGAGAAATTTTAAGTGCTTTGTTCCATAAACTACATGCATTTTGCTGTCAATCTCCATGCAGTAGCAAGGCAAAAACTAAAGCTCATAAAAGTTGATTGGGGTGGACTGTGATTGTCACACTGTCAAAACACACACACACACACACACACACACTACTTTGGGGAAAGTCTGTATAAAAGGCCATTTCCACTGTCCACTCCTTCAAGGACAGCCTCAGGTGAGAGAGAACTATTTCCTATACGTGACTTCAATTTTGTTCTTGTGTCCAGTAGTTCACTGACAAATTTACAAGATGGGATAAATTCTGCAAGCTCCTCCAATAAGGGATGGTGAGGCTAAGAGGTATACATTTCAGCTCACACTCCTCTCTTCCACACTCTGCTTCCCACAACTCCCTTATACAACTGTTTAGTACAGGGGTACTCCCTCATAACCATCTGAGCTCTAACCTCTGTCTTGGGAGTCTATACGCTAGGAAATCCAAATCTGTAGCATGATGTTGACTTCTCTAAGTCCTACCAGCTGACTCAGGCAGAAAATTATATTCATCTCTTTGGTTCCCAAACAATGTGCTTCTCTGTTCTAGTCACGGTATATACATACTAGTTCCTGCAGGACCTAGTCATAGTTGTTTAGTTCAACAGGATGCTTCATTGGTCAATAGATGCATCTTGAAACAATACTCCAGAGGTAAACAGCTCTCTTTTCCTTACTAGAAATACCTCTTTAAATTAATAAAATCCTAAATTAGAAAATGAAAGGCTTATTTAGTGGGGATTAGAGACAGACAGTTCAATTGTCAAAGGCAGCAGTGTCCTCTTGGCTCAGTTTTGAAGCAACAGACACTGATGGGTAACATAATCCATGGGAATCTCAACTCCAAAGAAAATTCAATAGTTCCCAACAAATTATTGATCTCCTAATGCTGAAAAACTCAGACCTTAAAATTCACTGGTAACAAGTGGAAAATTAGATTAATTTTTTTTAATCAGCATTTTTTTTTTTTTTTTAGTCAGAATTTCCTATTCACAATCTCTATCCTTTTCCTACTAATAGGGAATTGGCATTCTACTTTTAAGAGCAACTAAATGCACGAAACATCCTTCTCTTTGACCAAATACTACAGAAAACTCTTCCCAAGAATCTGAACAATTGGAAGATAAAATAAATTCAAAGATTCATTTGGGATTTTGATCACAGAGAGTTAAGAGTTAATGGCTAGATAGTGTTCTTAAGGAGTCCCATTTCTTCTTCCTCAGTGGACCAGAAGGAAACTGGGAGCTGGCAGAAGAACAAAGGTGCACAAAGGCTGCTCTAAGGAGTGGAGCCCTGCTGCCCTGTGGGAGAGGCCAGCTGGGCAGCTTTTATCCTGATTAGGAACATGCCTTTCTTCCTTAATGTGGATTAGACCATGAAGCCACTGAGAAGGCCTGTCCCCGGATGGGCCTGTGCTGTTTAATTTGATCTCATATCTTGGATGACTCTGAAGCTTGAGAAGACACATGCACTTCAAAGAAACTGTACTGGATTGCAGAAGCCTGACCTGAACCCTGTGCTGCCCAAGCCCCCAGGAGCTTCCTGATGAACTCATGATTACCCTATCTTCACCCTTTGGAGCTGTAGTGACATCCCTCATTCCTTCCTGTCCCAGCACTGACCGCTCTGCAGCATCTAGGCAGAAGAATCCACAGCTGGGTACCCATCCTCATCCTTTGCTTGCCAATGAACAGAGTGGTTTGTCCTACTTTCCTATTCAGTTGCTGTTATAAGATACTTTAGCAAAAGGAATTCAGGGAGAAAGGGCTTCATTTGACTTGCAATTCTAGATTACACTGCACCATTGCTCAGGAGTCAAGGTAGCAGGAGCTTGAAACAACTAGTCACATTACGTTGACAGACAAGACCAGAGAGAGAAGAAATATGTTTGCCAGCGTTCAGCTCCTTTCCCCAAACCCTGGCTGGATGGTCTGTTGGTTTCCCCTGTCCTGCACTGAGCAGAGGGAAAATGCTCGGAAACCAAGGTGTGAGTCTCGGTTGATTTCTCGCGGGTTCTGACCATGGCGGCCTGAGAATAGGGGATGAGACGCAAAAGGAAGCCTCGGGAGATGTATCTGATGGATAACGGTCTCATTTATTGGCGGGCTTTTCCCTGTTTAAATATCTTTCCTTAGAGGAGGCAGGGTCCCGGTACTTCCGGTGGGGAAGTCCCATTAGCATGGGGCAGGGCGAGCACCTGGCCTCATGGTCTTTGCAAAGATAGAGAGAGGTGGCCAATCAGCCACAGGGTGGACAAACACTTGTCAGATTATTTCCTTTTTGCTCCTGTGAACAACTTGGGTCCCTCCAGGACTGAAAGAGAAGGAGATTGCAAAGCGTCCTACCAGCCCTCTTAGCAGGGGCAAGGCACCTTTTTGCCACTTCAGCTACTCTTCAGTCCCAGAGGTACCACAGTGGTCATCCTACATAAAATGAAAATTAAATTCTAAATGTACTACTTCCTATGGTGATTTGAATGACAATGGCCCCCTTAGGCTCATAGATTTGCATTTTTGATCCCCAGTTGATTAACTGCTTGGAAGGAATAGGTGTGTCCTTGTTGGAGGAGGTGTGTCACTGGGAGTGGGCTTTGTGGTTACAAAGTTCATGCCAGGCACAGTGTCTCTTTCTCTATGCCTGCCTGCCTGTCTACCAATTAGGATATGAAGTTCTCAGCTACTGTTCCGATGCCATGCATGCTGCCATGCTCCCCACTATGATGATAATGGACTGTCTCTGAAACTGTAAGCAAACCCCAGTTAAAGGCTTTTCTTTAAGAGTTGCATTGGCCATGGTGTCTCTTCACACAATAGAACAGTGACTAAGACGGTTCCTCATGACCAGACAACTGAATACCATGGGAGCCTTAGGTTAGGTCAGGTGGTGGGTCTAGGAAGGTCCTCAGCCATGGCATCAGGCTGCTGTTCTGGGCAATCAGCAGCACCCATTCTAGGCAGCTGGCATCAGGAGCTCCCAGGGCTGAATCCTGGTGAGCAAGTGCAAAGAGGGCAAGAGAAATGGCAGAGAACAGAGCATATATCTAGGACAGCTGCTCCTTCACAGACAGGTTAGAAGCAGTGGCCCTGACGTCTAGGGAGTGGCCATTTCTCAGGGCTATTCCTCAGCTCACAAACACATCAGGTGTTCCTCTCATGTTGGATTTGATTCGGTGGCTGTGTCACTATATTTTGTGGTCTGTTTACAAATTTCACATTTTTAATTTGCAGCTAAAATTTGAAAATTGGGTTTTAATTTCTAGCTTCCCTAAATCTACCAATACTAAGCCAAATTAAAGAGTGCCATCAGTCCTCTGTGGCTGTTACTATGCCTGGAGGGGTGTCATTCTCCACACTATCTTACCCCTTGTGCCTGTGGCACCCCCAAGTGAGGCAAGGGGGACTCACAGCTCCTATCAACTGAAGGAGGAGCTGAATAGATCATGCGAGCCCTTACTTCTTGCTGCTTACCTGTTTTCTTCTGTGCCTTAAAGGAGAGAACTTTGCCAAATGATTAAAGGAAAATGACATCTGACTTGCAGCTCAAACCATTAGTTTAAAACATTCACAGAAAAAGAAGAAAAACATTCTGAGCCCTAAACAGTTCGCACGTGTGATCAACACTCAGGAAGTGGAAGAGGCAGATAGGGAGCTCAGGGCCAGCCCAGATTACACAGAGAGCATATCTCGAGAATGAAAGAAAAGGAGGGAAGGAAGGAAAGAAGGAAGGAAGGAAGGAAGGAAGCAAGGAAGGAAGGAAGCAAGGAAGGAAGGAAGGAAGGAAGGAAGGAAGGAAGGAAGGAAGGAAGGAAGGAAAGACTTATAACAGAAACTAGTGAAATTTTAAGTTGTAAAATTGGCAAAAAGTGGTAAGAACTTAGGTGGGAAAACTCTGAGGTAACCTGTGGCAGGAACCAGGCCTGCTGCTAAACAGCATGTATGCACAGTTTGCCAAAACAGCACACACAGATGACTCACATGCACGACTGGGCTCCCACTTAGGGTTGGGGCATGCTCGGAGATGAGCCTGCCACTGACACATGACATGGCTTGACGCAAGCCAGTGTGAAAGAGCCACAACAGCAGCCTGCAGTCCAGGAGCCAATGGGACGCTGGGCAAGGCTTTAAAAGGGATCCCTCTTCCTGAAATAAAGGAGTCTGCTTTTGCCACTTACCTGACTCCCAGAGTCTGTGTGGTAGGTTCTGCGCCAGCTCACCCCTGCCCCCACCGGTCCTGTGAATGGGCACGAGCAACATATGGGGCCAAACATGGTCTCTGTTCCGTGCGGGCATGGCCATTGAGTACGCTTGGGTCAGGATTGATTATTTTGTTGTGACCGTTGTTTTTTGGGCCCTCATTTTTGCCTTCTACTGTCAGTGTTGCATCAAATGGCAGTGCTTCCTTTATTAGTCAGTCGCCCTTCCAGTCCCTTCCTTGTTCTCAGCACTGGTATGTGTCCCTTTCAGCATCTCTTCGGTGAGTTGCCTCTTTTGGCAGTTTTTTGGTGACTGAGAAAAATAAGAGCAAAAGGGTGGGTATGTGGCAGGAACCAGGCCTGCTGCTAAACAGCATGTATGCACAGTTTGCCAAAACAGCACAGACAAACGACTCACATGCATGACTGGGCTCCCACTTAGGGTTGGGGCATGCCCGGAAATAGCCTGCCATTGACACATGCGCAGTTAAGACTTCCTGTTCGAGCCAACCTGAAAACCTGCTGATTGACCCAGAGACAGATGACATGGCGAGACACAAGCCAGTGAGAAAGAGCCACAACAGCAGCCTGCAGTCCAGGAGCCAATGGGATGCTGGGTAAGGATTTAAAAGAGGTCCCTCTTCCTGAAATAAAGGAGTCTCCTTTTGCCACTTACCTGACTCCCAGAGCCTGTGTTGTTGGTTCTAAGCCAGCTTACCCCTGCCCACAAGGGTCCCATGAATGGGCACGAGCAACAGAAACAGAATCCGAAGACTTCAGGACCAAACATCTTACAGTGTCATGGCTCAAATCCAAACATCCTTATTTATTAATGTGGGAAGAGAAAAACTACCCCCTAAAGTTACTCTCTCATATGTAGATGTTCTGGCTGATACAAGATATCTGAAGTTAAATTACACAGTCTAGAGCTAGAAATCCCATCATCAGATCATTCCTGGTACGTTTGGACAAACTGGCAACACATTGAAACCGAGCTGCATTTCACACTTCTGTGAATCGAAAGCTCACATGTAGAATTAATTTGCAAACTCTCATGATACATCTGTAAACAAGTTTTAAGAAAATGTCTTCATAGAAGGTAAATCCTGCATTTCTTCTGAAGAGAACTTTTTCTGCCAACTGACTTGGGGAACACAGGAAGCACGCTGAATTTTACTGATGCTGCTCTGCTCCCTGATGTCTCCCAATGTTGTACTGCTGTCAGTCCATAGGACAGAAGGTGGTTATTTTAAGGAAAACTTGCTTGAACAAAGTTGAGAACTCTGTGTAATACAAGTAGCAGATACATTCTGACCTCAATATTTAGCTAAAGCTGCAGTAGAATACAAGACCTACTTAGGGCTTGCCTTAACTCTTTCGCTCTCAGAATCCTCAAGTTAACAAACAGAATCAGAAAGGACCTGCTGCCAATGGAGACCTCAAACTGGCAGATAAACATATCCAGATGTGGATGGTGCCAGTATAGCACATGATCAGAAAGCAATATGGCCACGCCAGGCTCAAAAACGAGTGACTTGGATGCACCCTTAAGAGGAACATAGCAAAACTGCCCCCTGGAATGCTGTGCCCTCAGCCCTTCTTCTGACCCCAAGCATCATATATAGAGAACTAGAAAAAAAAATGCCATAGCCGTTGATAGCCACAGTGAATATGGATTTCTTGAAATAAGAGAAGGAGAAAATAGCTGAAGGTGAGCAAACTGGAAAGGCAAGCTGGAAAAAAAAAAAAAAAAGACAGTGGCCAGCAAAGACATCAATGGACCTGACCAAGAGCTGAGCCTTTATCACTGGTTATTAGCCAGACAACTGTAGATCCACTAATTCCACTAATGTGGGTACTCAACTCATGTAGGTGTGCCACAAAACCAATATGATATACCAGCATTGACTATTTTGGAACAATTCCCAGCTTATAAAAACAATCACGCCCTACTTCACCTGATGCTAACACCTTGGTAGCCATCATGCGGCTACGAAAACCAGAAAGCTAACCTCGGTGTGGTTATGTTTACTAAACTTCAAGCCAGGCTTCATTCAAATCAGTTTTTCTATCCGTGCCCAATTTCTCTTCTGTAATCCAAGCCAGGGCCCTACAAGGCATCGGCTCTGCCTTCTTCTCTGGAGATGGCAGCTTTCTCCGGCCCTCATTCCTTCTCTCTTGTTATGCTTGGACGCTTTTGATAAGCACTGCTGCTATCAGGTAGAATGCTTCTCAGCTGGCTTTGCCGGGCGCTTTCTCTGAGTCTACTTTGCATTTAGCTCAAGTCTGCAGAGAAGCGCCACCACACCTAAGTGCATCTACATCGGACGAGGTGAGAGCCGCTGGTTTTCTTGATCTCAATAACTTGTCTGCAGAGGGCCTTCACGGCCATTACTTTTCTTTGTCTTTCTTGTTATAATAATAACTATGCTGTGAGACTGCAAAGCTATTCCCCTGAAACACTGATTAGTATTCATTAATGGATCTTGCGTACCGCACTGGTTTCCATAATTTTTGCCTAGCTTTCAACTTCCATCTTATGTTCTGTGTTTGTTAAGAATGTTTCTGTAAACAAGTGAATTCTCCTTTCCCGTGTGTTGCTTATGGCACCGTGGCCTCACTGATCCTGTCTCGTGCCATGAGTTACAGTCAATGCTATCTTTTGTCGCTCAGATTGCTCCCGTGTGGGTCACCAAGAACTTCTCATTGGCTCATGGGTCCTTCCAATAAGCTTTTCTGCCCTTTTTTTCTTTTGGAACACATTCATATTTTTACCACCCCAAGGGACTATGATTCCTTTTAATGATGATGCAGGACAGACATTGGCAGCTAGAACAAAAGACAACATTCTTAGAGGAAGTTATAAAAGACAGAGTTCCCACGATGTTGACTTCACAGTGTGCAGTATACATTAAAAAATTACTAGAGTTGTGAACAAGCAGAACAGTGCCATTCATAATTAAGGCAGCAGAAAGGAATACTAGAAAGAGCCCAGGAGACAAGACAAATAGAAAAATTATTTGATAAGACACTTATCTTGCTGGAGGAGGTATTTGAGACAAGACATGATGTATAGACCACAGTAGCCTCAAGCCTTAGCCTCCTGGATGTCCAAGATTACAGACATGTGCCATCATACCTCGTGCAAAGACTCGGGATGTTAAAAATGGATAAATATTTCAAATAGTTTACAGAAAAGGAGATAGAAATTTTCAGGAGATCTTCAGTAATTGGAACAACACAGGAATTCTAGAAATATATCTAAAATTTTTAAAGAGTCATAAACCATGGTTTGGCCATAAATGGGTAGATGTTGACAAATCTTTCTGCTGTATTTGCTTTAGGTCACAGTGCTCCTTTGGAGTCTGCACTGATGCTATTCTTTTTCTTTATCCTCACAGTTTATCAGCATTCTAGCTAGAAA
Organism: Cricetomys ansorgei; assembly: GCA_026225945.1. Classification (NCBI taxonomy): domain Eukaryota; kingdom Metazoa; phylum Chordata; class Mammalia; order Rodentia; family Nesomyidae; genus Cricetomys; species Cricetomys ansorgei. The sequence continues at coordinate 11,262,806 of JAMJFZ010000239.1, read as the reverse complement.
TTTATTCTTTGCATAAGTTATGTTTGCATTATTCTGAAATAGAAAGATGATATAATATTTTATACTTTTTGACATATGTATTCTAAAGTTTTTTTAACCCAAAGTCATGTGTTTAGATTTTTATCCATATTGGTATTTATACCTTTATTACCTTTATTTATACTTTAATTCAGTTCTTGAATGAATCACTACTTAGTTTTGTGTTCTTTCGCTGTATCCCTAATGTACAGCAATTAATATTAAAAATGAAGCTACCATGGGATGAGCCATGGTGATCCATGCCTGTAATCTCAGCACTTGGGAGATGGAGGCAAAAAGATCAGTAGTTCAAGGTCAACTCTGGCTATGAAAGGAGCTTGAGGACACCAGGAGTTGTATGAGACTCAATCTCAAAATATCAAAAACAAAATAATTTCAATACCACTGTAAACAGTTTATGTCAGTCTGCCTGACAACAGGTGAGAGACTCCAGGAGGCTGCATGTAATATATTCCACACAGTTTCTTGTTTTATAGTTTGAACCTTTCTACCAAATTTCCTGCAATCAAGTTTTGTTCCAACTTTGTTGTGTCACTGTTCTTATTCTCCTGATCAAGAGCAGTGTGCGAATACTCACGTTTGGAGTACTTGCCAACACCTGCTATTCACCTTTGAACATATTGCCAATATGGTACCTGGTAGAATTTGTTTTAATTGGATTTGACTTGCTGGGTGGTACGACTCTTATATATTTAATACATTCCATTTCCAGTTGCTATCATCTGTTCAGCTCCTCCGTTCATATACATTTTTCAATGTAAAATTTCCATGGAAAATTCTTCTAAAGTTTTAGTCTTAGAAGCAAGCATTATAAGTTAGTTATAAGTAGTCATTCTTTAAATATTTTCTGCTATAATGAATACATTTTGATAAGTTAGGGGATAGTGGTGATTCCTGCTCATCACTACCCTTGGGCTGTATATGTACCCATCACCTTTCACAATTTCTTTAGGGTGATCTTAGATTAGCCTAAACACTCTTGGCTCTTCCTTTGTGAATTTTAGTACTAATTTTACAACTTCCATAAAAGAAATTCCATATGCATTTTCAAAATAGATTTGCATTGAAATGACGGGCTAATCTTTGGAAGCTGACATTTTTGTCAGTTAGTTTTTAGCCATGAGCATGTTAGAACCCATCTTTATTCAGATTTTTCTTATGATTTTTTTCTATAATGACTTGAACTTTTTTTCTGTAGAGTGCTTGCAAGCCTACCATATGTTTTTTGCTGTTATTGAGAACGTGATCGTTTGTTTTTACTATATTTTATAATTTGTTGTTACTTGTGTAGAGCTACGGCTTTTTATGTGGTGTGTAAGAAGTGTCTCAGCTGCCAGAGCCTGTTTTGAGAGTGATTTGAACTGTAGTGAGGAAATGAGAGGCAGGGCTCAATCTGATTCAGACTCAATGGTCGCATGTCACAAACGTTATTGCACTTGCTCAGGAATTTGTATTCACAGTTTGAAAGTCTCCAGTACCATTTTTAAAGAGGCTTAACTGGAAAATATTTTTGAACCACGTAGGTTTAAGTTAGATCCAAGCTATTTGGCTTGACTGCCAAGACCTTTTCATTTACTTCACTTCAGATACAGGAAGTATGCATATATCAGCTGACATTTTTATGCGCATCAGTCCTTGGCCTGCACAGTGAACCCAGACTGAGCAATGATGCTAGTGTTGTTGGACGTCAAACTGAGCTAAGGGAAGCTGGAACGCACGATTTGATTTACATAAAGGGCCTCCTGAGGATAGATAACCTTGTGGCAAAGATAAATTCAAGTTTTTATTTGTTGTTTCAGTATGAAGGGAACTGAGGGTCATGTGACATCCATCACCTCCTAATACTTCTGTTTCTCCGAGACACATTGCCCTATTTCTAGACAAAAGGTTAATTTCCTAAATATGTTTAAATAACCTGCAAACATCACATGATTTGAATTTTTCTGTGCCTAATTCCAACATCAGTATTTTTTTTTTTAAATTCTAAGTTCATTTATAACCAGTTACTTCTTCCCCTTTTAGATAGGTCTTTATCTCTGTTAGCTATAAAACATAGAGGAAAAGAAAGAATATGTTGAGGATGTGATTTGCTTTGAAATCACAATTTAAACAATCTGGAGAAATGTCTTTTGTTGCTTCCTCCTCCCACCCACACGGTGGCTAAGCCCGTCATCCTGCCACTTCATTAGGTGCATTCCGCCTTGCCAGAAGCCTCCAGTCTCCTGCGGGAACCACACGGATTCCTAGGAATGGCACTGTCTGGTGCGTTGAAATCTGAGTCAATGAACAGGGAAAGAAAAAATCCAATCCTGCATACTGTTGTTGCCCTTTACACAAACTGCTGTTCATTCTTTGCATCTGGAGTGGCATCTGTTACATGGCCATTCTTCCTAGGCGTCAAAAGATGAATAAGTCTCTGCTAAGTCAGGGTGAAAGTATTGGGGAAAACACTGTGTGAACCTGTAGTGATGAAAGAAAGACGGCTACCATCTTTAGTGTTCCTTATGTACTGGACATTGTTCTAATGTTTTGACTCATTCATTTCATTTAATCAGCACCAAAATTTCTAACAATGGCCACCATATCACATAGTCATATGAGTCACTCACGGGCCAGATGCAATTTTAGTTAGCCCATTTAATTTCCACACAGCCCTCAGAGGGAGCACTGTAAGATTACCCCTTTAAAGGAAAACAAAGCAGCAAGAGAACTATCTTACTAACTGCAGTACATGGCCTGTAACTGAAGGAGCTTTGATCCCCCGTTTATAACAGAGCCACACCCTCCTGCATGATGCTACCTGCTTCTCTAACTGCATAGGCCAGGTTTATAAAGATTCATCTGACAGCGAAGAAGGCAAAGCCCAGAGAGAGTGGCCTAAGTCAGATCCTACCATGAAAGTTCAGCAGTTTTAGCCGGTGTTCCTGGTTGCTGTTGGGGAAACATCTATTAGCCACTCAGTGTTCTAAGACCCTGCAGGGCCTTCTAGGATCCACAGCCTGTCACACAAACAAAATCTTTTCTTCAATAATGCACCGACATATGGTTAAAGACCACCATGATCTGGGAAAGTGAGAAGCCTGGCATGGAGTGCAGGATGGTGCTCTGGTCCTTCTGTTCAGAACAGATGGAGAGGGGAAGGTGAGGGTGCACACAGGAAGGGTGTAGGAATGCGGAGGCAAAGCTGGTGCCTGTGGGTCTGGAAAGGCACTGATGGGTGACTGCCTAGAGCTCCTTCCTGTTTCCTATACTTTAGCTCAGTATGTGCAAATGTGAGAGACACATTGATTTGTTGAGGCTAATTCATCTGCCGTGGCAAAAGGGAAGGGAATATCGTTGTGGACATTTGTGAATTCCACACATTATGCCAAGCTACCTCGAATTTATTACCCTATTGTAGTCCAATGATATAATTAAAAGCTATGGTTGGCACATGGTAATTATCCAGTATCCACCATACTGCTTCTGGGCTTCAATATTTACCCATAATTTCTCCCAACTAACTCAAATTAGCCATTTTAGAACAGCTATATGGTAGTTTGGGATTTTTTTTCTATAAGTAGACTTATTACATCGCAGCTGCCAACTGATGTTTGAAGAAAGGACTCTCCATCGTTCTCATTTTATAGATAAATGTGATGCAAGCATGCACATGGGTATAAATATTGAATACATGAATCCATTAAGGCCTTAAAAGCTAGCACAGAATCTTAAAGCTTAACAAACAGATGGTTTAGTGAAGGTTCACATATTCTTCATGAGGTCAAAATCAATGACTGAGTTAGGTGAGAGTTTTCTAGAGTAACTTGGCCAAAAGAGAGGTGAAACTGACAACTACTCAGATACTAGCTTTAAAAGAATATTTTCTGGAGTATAATAGTGGCACTTATATCTTGTAGATAACCAGAAGCTATGTAATTAGACTTGAGGCTGGCTCAATAGGAGGAAATTCATGGCTGATACTGCAAACCTAGCCAGCTACTCATGTACTCATGCCTGGTAAGACCATAAACCCTAGAGGAGAATCCACTATAGCCATCTTTCTAAACCAGTATAATTCCTAATTGCATTCTAAATACCAACCCTTACATCCATAGATGAGTGTTGCTCTTACTCTTCATCAAAGAAGCTCCCTTTTGCAGCAGATGGATCATTACAGAAAGCCAGGACTGGTCAAATGCAGAGAACTACAGACCATAGGATGCCCAGCCCAGCTGATACATCCATGATACAACCCCTAGACCTACATGAAGGAAAAGAGAGAGGAAAATTGTGAGAGCAGAGGACAAGGATATCTGCTGCAAGATTGTATCTTCTGCATAGGGCAGGGAACCTGTATCTATGACATCTCCACACCATGGCTGCCTAAACAAGACCTGAACAATGACAATACCAGTTGACACAGCAATGTGGATGGCAAAAATCTTTAAAGGCCCCAATTCTAGATGATGAGCTACAAGCAATTTCCTGGGTGCTGAGAGACAGAAGATCAGTCTTCTCTAGGGACGGACCCCTTAATTGATTATTCAATACCAAGTGGTCAGCCCTCAACACGCATACATATAAGAAACGCTAAACAGATGCAGCAGGTTGTATTTATACCTGTATGTATAAATATAACAATAATTACAGAAACAGAGGGGGGGAAATAGAGAACAAGGAGGTGGGTTGGGTCTGGGAGGCTCAACGAGTTGAGTAAGACAAGTTGGGGACGAGTTGAGTAAGAGATTAAAAACACATTGATAAAATGCTGAAAGAATTAATAAAAAGATTACACCAAATGAAACCTCTCAGCCTACAAATGAAATTGAATTGTGTGTGTAGACGCCCCATGCCATGAGAACTGCCCGAAGTGAGCTCGGCCCACGCTTGAATCAGCGCTCACTGAGGTCCATGGCCCTAGCGTTCCAGCTGTGGGCCTCACCACTCAGGCACAGCAGTGTTGCCTACACTCTGTTCAGTAGCTGCTGGATCATAGTCTACTTACAGCCAGATGGCATAGCAAGACGGTTTTCCTTTACTTAATTCATCTAGATTTGATTCACCATGTTTTACAAGGCTTTTGCTTTTGAAAAGTAATTAGTGAAGGTCTAATAAAGGGAAGATACGTGTCTGAATGTTATGTTTCATCACGTAAACAGCAGCTCTGGCTTGATTCCTGGGTATTTGAATTTGGAGAATGTATGTCTCTCTCCTGGACCCTCACTGACATGCTTAGGAATTCCTTTGTACCAGGTTTTCAAACACTTACATGTGGAAAGGAACTGGGAAAGTATCAAATACTAGCAGCTTGAGATACTGAAGATTCATTCATTCATGGGCTTTGAAGGGTAAAACTGAAGGCTAAGGACTATGTCTCAATGTTTGGCTTGGCTTTGTTTGTTTGGTTGTTTGTTCCCTGCTGTTTTGGTAATTCTTAGGCATATGTAGCAGTCAAATGGCCCCTGGATGATCCCACCTCCTAATTAAAATGGTGTGGTTCTCATTATTTTATCAATCACAGTTCATCCTCCTCAGGCCCTTCCCACACCACCTGCAGTTAATGGGTCTCCTCAAACTTGGGCTTGATAATGAATTACTGCATGAAAATTGTAATGGTGTGTCAATGGAGATATATGGAATCCTGGAATCACCTTGATATTTATCACTGCTGTTCTCCTCAATAAGCTATTGAGAAAGTGGGTCAGGGGAAGGAAATGAGGCCGGCATGGAGCTAAAGCAGCAAGGCCTACTGTCAGCAATACTTGCTGCTGTGTCCATCTTCACGAATGTTTCCTTGACTGACAGCGTAGTTATGTCAGCTGCCTAGTGAGAGGACCAGAGGACTTTTCAACAAATGATGGCTAGCTTGCAGGTGGAGCTGATGTCTAAGCTGGACCACACCCCACAGCCTCCTCAGGAGGTTGCATCCCAGTAAATGGTGCCCCAGAAATATGCCCTGAGTTTGGGGGCAATTGTACATGTCATGGCCACTAAGAAAGCCATTAAAGTTGACGTGGGCTATAGAGGGACAAAGCTTTACTAGTTCTTGAAGGAGGACAGAAATTTGTCTCCAGTCCTAAGCCAAGTAGCCAAAACTGCAGCAGAAGGGAGCTGCATGCTGGTTATGACAGACACGGCACAGAGGTAGCAGCCTTTAGCTTGGATAGCACTCTAGGTTTCTCTGTGCCTGGAAGATTTCTTAATCTGTGTTCAGAAATCAACGCTGTTGCCCATGAGCAGGTATTGGGCTCCTTTGTAACTGTGTGCGGCTTGTTTCTGTGGGCTGTGTTGTCACTGCTGAGAAACAGTGCCAGCTTGTACCATTGGAGACTGGGTTGGGGCGCTCTGTTACACTTCTACTTCCAGATGTTTGGCCTCTTTCAATGTTGCTTCATTCGGGCTTCTGCCTGGAATACACTGAACTACCTAATCATGATGGAGTGCTAAAGTCTGCCTTAAAATCTGCCATAGCCCATGACCCTACCTCCCCTCCGTGCTCCTATCTTTACTGCAGACCCCAGCCACCATAAGGCAGTACACTGATCAGTTTGGGATGAACACTGTGCTTGTGGAGACTTGTAACTCTCAAAATAAGTGCAGCACACAGACCAATCAATTCCAAAGGTTAAGTAATGGCTGCAAGTGATAGGTGTTGGTGGTGAGGGACAGGGTGACCCTGGGAGTGCTTGATGCTCTCTGCAGTGGAAACTCAAGACCTCAAGTGCCAGAGCACAAGCTGTGTCTGTGGAATCTTCTGACTCCTCAGTAGTTGCCAGATCTTGCAGCAGGCACCAGTTCTGGTCAGTCTTTGGTCCCATGACAAATGACAAACAAGTGTCACATTTGTGATGATGGGATGGATTTCAGAGTACATTTTTTAAGTGAACCTTCTTGTCCTTTCTCCACATCTGTGGGTTTTGTGGCAATACTTTCTAGTTTCTTGTGTCTTTCTTTTTTAAACCAAGAACTAGTCAAATTGGAAAACTTAATGTCATCCTCATAACTTTCAGTGAATAAAAGCGTGTGTTCTGCTGACATAGAAAACAAACAAACCGAAAATACCTTTAGGTTTGTTGGAAGTGCTGTGTATGGAATGCAGAGCCTGTACAGGATGGAGAAGTGCTCTGCTGCTGAGCTACACCCACCCTACAGATTGTTTTTGATGAATTCCCCTCCCATTAGACACTGGATTTCTGGAAGTTGGGACTCTGCCTCACCTCCACATTCCCATGGACCACACCCAATACATAGGGTATAGTGACACTTATTAAAGGCTTATTTGATGAATGAATGAATGAATGAATGAATGAAATGGTCATGACGTGTGTCAAATGTTACTAGATTAAATTGTTATAGTCTATAATAGACACAGACAACAAAAAATTTCTTTGAAGAAATATTCTTGAAAAGTTCAGAATACAAAATGCAATGTTTCTTAATGCACACTGTGTGTGTGGCCACTGTATTTATGCATCTGCCCATACTCACTACATATCGTAATATAACCACTCGCCAGTTGTGTTCAGTGAGGTTTCAGCACTGACTTAAAACAAGCTGTGACTTTTGCCTGTGTCTCTGCCCCTCCCCGCGAACTCTCTCAGTCTCTGTCTTTACTGAATTTCTGCCACAAACATCCTTTGCTGTCCTGTGATACATGTGATAAAGACATGTATTCCTTATTTGAACGTGACTGTTTCTCTACTGAAGTTAGTTTGCTGCTCCAGAGAGGGGTCTTTACCTCTCCACAGTGTGCTGGAAATAACAGCTACCTGCTGTGTTTGTTTTCTTTTCCTCTCTCCTTAATGAAAACCTCCTGGTTTCTCCTGCTGTGATGAACACCAAGACCAAGCAACGTGGGGAGGAAATGGTTTATTTGGCTTACACTTCCACATCACAGTTCCTCATCAGAGGAAGTCAGGACAGGAACTCAAACAGGGCACGAATCTGGAGCCTGGAACTCATGCATAGGCCATCAAGAAATGATACTTACTGGTTTGTTCCTCCTGGCTCCCTCAGTCTGCTTTCTTACAGAATCCAGAACCACCCATAATGGGCTGGGCCCTCATCTTTAAATCACTAATTAAGAAAATGCCCTGCAGGCTTGAATACAGCCAGATCTTATGGAGGCATTTTCTCAGATGAGGCTCCCTTCTCCAGATGATTCAAGCAAATATTAAGAATATTTAAAAAAAAAAAAAAAAACTAGCCAGTACAACTGACCCCATGTCAACTTGACACACAAGCAAGCATATTTTCAGTGAGATCCTTTTCTTTCTTATTTATTTATCCCCTAGATCACACTTTAATATTAGTACACAATATATGCATAAATTACTTTAAAAGTCCCATAGCCCTTAAAAGTTTAAACACATTTAAACTCCAGTCTCTTTAAAATATCCAATATCTTTTTTGAAAAATCCAAAATCTCTTTTCAAAGTTTCAAGTCTTTCGACTGTGGTCACCTGTAAAAAATAAAAATTAAATTAGATACTTTCTCACTTTAAGAGGTAAGAACCAGGGCACAGTCACAATCTGAACAAAGCAAAAACAAACTCCCACAATATAAATAACTCAACGTCCAGTATCTGGGATTCACTCACCATCTTCTGGGCTCCTCCAAAGAGTTGGAGGTATTTCTCTGACTGCATCCTCTGCAGCACACACAGCTTGTCTTCTGAGCTCCAGCTGGCTCCCCTCTACTGCTGTTGCTATTCTTGGTGGTCATTCATGGCATTGGCATTGCCAACGTGCTGGGTCTTCTGCTACAACTGGCTTGCATTTACACCAATAGCTTCTCCTGGGCTCTCCTCATGGTGCCAAATTTCAACTTTTCTGCCTGACCCCTTCAACCTGGGCCTTCAATTGCCACTGAAGCTGCCCCATTACCAATGATCTCTCACAATATCAACTCTCAGCTGATGTCTATGACCCTTTCATGCCTTCAAAGCCAGTACCACCTGGGTGAATCTTACATTACCAACACAAGGAATGACCTGACAATTTCTGGAACACAGCTTCTGTGTGCTGACCCTGAGGAAACACTTCCCAGAGGATATCACCTTAGTGATCCTAGTATTTCCTTATTCATATCTGCTTGTTCAGCCCTAGCTGACCAGCATCCATTATCCCAGCAAAGCAAAGTTTTCAGTTTAGTGTTTCCAGTGTCATGTTTCCTCAGTTTCTTCAGCCCCAACTAACCAGAAACACAGATTCTTAACTCAAATGGCCTGGTAGAACCTTTGCTACACTGTTAGCAATGTTCTTATCTCCCAAGCTCCTACTGAACATCTCATTGAGCTCTCAACACTCAGTCCAAACTTCCAAAGTCCATTTACAAACCTCCCCAAAACAACAGGGTCGGGTCTTTCATAGCAATACCCTACTATCCTGGTACTAACTTGTCTGTTTTTTGTTTGTTTATTTGTTTGTTTTTCTTCTCTCATATAATCCATCTAACCCCCTCCTCCCCTCCCTCTGCTCTTCCCAACTCCATCATCTCTCCTCTCCTCCAGGGTACTCCTCCGCTGCCTCTCCCCAAATAAGAACAGTCCTCCCAGGACTACCATTCAAACAGGGCATAACAAGGTGGGACAGGGCTGTGCATTAGCCCCTGCATCAAGGGTGGACTAGGCAACCAAGCAGGAGGAAAACTGTCCCCAGGACAGGCTAAAGGGTTAGAGACCCTCCCACCCCCCACCAACTCAAGTCTGTAGGGGCTCTTCAAGAACAACACTCTAGGTAAGCATAAATCATATCTATGGGACCCTCTGCTTTCGAAGTCTGCTGTTTCAGGCTCTATGAGCTCCCCCCCCCCAATGTTGGTCAGTTGACTCTGTAGAGCTTGTTCTCCTGGTGCCCTTGACTCCTCTGGTCCCTGCAATCCCTCCTCCCCCTCTTCCACAGGGTTCCCTGAACTCTGCATGATGTTTGGCCCTGGGTCTCTCTACCTGCTCCCATCAGCTGCTGGAAGAAGCGCCTCTGATGAAGAATAGGCTAGGCACTGATCTATGAGTAGTGCAGGATATCATTAGAAATCATCTCATGGCTATCCAGTCTCTAGTTCCTGGCCTGCCCTACAGGAGCAGGCATGGATTTCCTCCCTTATCATGGGGTTCTGCCCTTCCGTTGTCTCAGCAGCTCCTGTATGGAGGATAGGCTACAGGTCGAAGGCTTTGTAGCTGTGATGGTATCCCAATCTCATCACTGGAAGCCCTGCCCAGTCACAGTAGATGGCCTGTTCAGGCTCCCCATCCATCCTGAGTGAGATAACCCAGTCCCAGAAAGAAACACATGGTATGTACTCACTTACATGTGGATATTGACTGTTAAGCAAAGGACAAAGGGGCTGCAATCCACAGACCCAGAGAGACTGTGTAACAAGGGCACCAGTGGGGATACAGGGATCTCCTTGATAAAAGGAAAGTGGAACAGATGATGCAGGTGGGCTAGGGGAGGATAGTAATGGGAAGAGAAGGGATCAGGTCAGGGGAGAGGGATGAAGGGAAAGAATGTATCAACAATAAACTAGAATTAGAGGACAATAGGGGGATCAGGAGGCTTAGAGCAGTGGGAGTTCACAAACCTATGAGAAGGAGACCCTGGCAAGGACTTCTAGCAATGGGGGATGGGGAGCCTGAACAGATCAACTTGCCTTAGTTGTGGTTTCTATTGCTGTGATGAAACAAGACCAAAGCAACTTGAGTAGGAAAAGGTTTATTTAGCTTGTGCTTCCACATCAGAGTTCATCATCAAAGGAAGTAAGGACTGGGAACTCACGTGGGTCAGGGACCTGGAGCCAAGAGCTGATACAAAGATCATGGAGGAGTGTTGCTTACTAGCTTGTACCTTATTGCTTGCTCAGCCTGATTTATTATGGAGCCCAGGACCACCAGCCCAGGAATGACACCACCCATAATGGGCTGGACCCTCATCTATAAATCATTAATAAAGAAAATGCCCTACAAACTTCCCTACAGCCCAATCTTATGGAGGCATTTCCTCAATGGAGGCTCCATCCTCCTTGGTGGTTCTAGTTTCTGTCAGGTTGACAAAAAACTATCCAATACAGGCAGCAAAAAGCATTATATGGACTTCAGTAGAATCTCACACAAAGGAAATATGTCCCCAGTAAACATGTCTGTCCCATTGCTGCAGAGAAGCATTGAGTTTATAAAACTCATTTTGTTATTTTGTATGGGGAAGGTGTACATGCGTGAGAATGTGTGTGTGTGTGTGTGAGAGAGAGAGAGAGAGAGAGAGTTTGTTGTGTGCATGTGTGTGGTATATGTGTCTGAGTTTGTTATGAGTATGTGTGATGTGTGTGTGAGTCTGTTGTGTGAATGTGTGTGAATGTGTATGTGTGTGTATGTGTGTGAATGTGGGGTGTGGGGGTGTGCATGAGTGAGTGTATGTGTGTGCTTGCATGTAGGCTTGAGGATAATGTCAGATATCTTCCTCAATCACTATCCATGTCATGTTTTTGAGAAAGGGTCTTTCCTTGAACATGGAGCTCATCAATTCAGCTAGTCTGGCAGGCCAGTATCCTTCAGAGACAGTTTTGTCTCCACCTCCCCTGATCTGGGATTATAGGTATCTGACTTTTCATGTAGATCTGGAGATCAGAATTCAGGTCCTGCCTAGGTGAATTTTCCAATAAGCCATCTCACCAGCCTTAAGTGTATTTTGATCTTATTCAAACTTCCCACCCAGGATAGCAATTTGTGTTCTTTACTGCTGTTGAATTCTTTCCTGTTCGCTATGAGCACTACACACACACACACACACACACACACACACACACACACACACACACACTAAACACTACATCTAAAGTATTGCTTGTCTGCATAGTTCTTCACCATAAAAAGCATTTATTATTGATTGCTTAATTTGCTTCCCTCTGCATCCAGCTTAGGACTGCTGACTGGGAGGCTGCTGTGACCAGCCATGGCTTACCTTATTAGCAGTCAGCAAACCTTACTGATTCCCAAGCCAAGGCTGTTTTTTGTGGAGAATTTTTAAGGATTTCTCACAGCATAATACTAGCAGCCAGAAGTATACCCAAACATAAGGGTACCTGAGCTCATAAAAGAAACACTACTGTAGCTAAAATCACATACTGACCCTCACCAATGATAGTGGGTGACTTTAGTATTCCTCCAGTAGGTGACTCTAAGAGACAGGTCACTCAGACAGAAAGTAAACAGAGAAATACTGGTTAAATAACATCATAAATCAAACAAACCTAACAGGCATCTACAGAACACTCTATAGAACTAAAGAGTGTATACCTTCTTCCAAGTCCATGAAACCCTCTCCAAAATAGAACACATATAAGACACAAAACAAGTAATAATAAATATAAGAAAATTGAAATAACATCAAGCATCCTGTCTGTCTTTTATGGATTAAAGGTAGATATCAACAAATACACTGCATAAAGTACATAATTTGTGGGAAATGAACAACTCACTACTGAATGAAAACTGGCTTAAGACAGAAATCAAGAAGGAAATTAAAAATTTTTTAGAGTTGAATGAAAATGAAACATAACATATGCAAACCTATAGGATACAATAACAGCAGTTCTAAGATACAAGTACACAGAACTGAGTGTCTACAGCAAGAAATGGACAGATTTCATATTAATAACCTAATGACACACTTGAAACAAGAAAAACAATGCCCAAAAATGAGTAGGCAGGAAGAAACAATCTTCCAAAGTATGAGTATGCATATTTAAATGCTTTCCTTACACTATATTTTGACCATGATTTTCCTCCCCCTACTCCTCCCAGACTCCCTATCTCCCTATTCACCCAAGTTAATGAGGGTGAATACACACACACACACACACACACACACACACACACACACATCAGAGCACACAAGCAGAAGGCTCAGTGAGTCTGTGCATGAGCTGGGCCTTTGATTCTGCCTTCATATGTCTGATGCCCCTTTCCACTTCAGTGTGCGTTACTTTGTTTGTCCCAGAGAAAAAAATGTGTCCATGAGAAAAAAATGATTCTAATTTGCTGCTTGTGAGCAGAAGTATTGTGTAATTTATTGCTTATTTGGTTTTGTTTTCATCAAAATTTTTAAAGTAAAGAAAACAAAGCCCCAAATGTTATAATATTGATGAAAATTGATTCACCACTTTCTCAAACTTCAAGTTACTAATGTTTATTGTGATTAAGGATACAAAAGCCTAATTACTTTTAGGGAAGTTGTTTTGGTACTTTCCATTCTCTGTTTGGAATTATAGGCTCATTTGGAGATACATTAGCATATTGATGTTATGTGTTTGATAATGATACAATTTTGGTGCTAAATTGCATTACTTAATACTTACTGAGAATACCTGATGAGCAGAAATGACTGCCCCAAGCTAATATCTATTTCATTGGCAAGTTGAGGATTAAAGAGCATCTCCAGGACTCCATGGGCAGGCACTGCTCCACTGTACCTCTGGGCACATGCATCTCAGTTGCCCTTACTTAAGTCGTAGAATGGATGACTCTGGGCAGAAAAACCTCCTGTTCTCAGAGCTGAGACAGATGAGGAGAGATGTTGGTGCAGGTTCTGTGTCTTGGAGAACCAGTTTGTTCCCTCCACATTTCTCCCTAAATTCAACATCTAAATGAAAGCATATCTGAAGTTACTTTCCTAGGTTTTTAGGAGACATAGTAATGATCTCATCATGGTAGCAGCAGGGCACAAACTCAACACCATCACTATAGTGCTTTAACCTAATGACATACAAAACATTTTAAATCAACGCTAATATCAAAGAGCTTATAAATGAAGTTTCATTTCATGTAAGTAAAAAAAAAAAAAGCATTTTTATCCTTAAAACTATTTTTAATTGAAAATATATTTTTCATACAATATATTCTGAACATGGTTCCCCTCCCGCAACTTCTCCCAAACCCTCCTACCTCCAAGAATAGGACAAAACAAACTTCCAGGAAAAAAAAAAGAGCCAAGGAAAAAGAACAAGAAACACATACAGGTACAGAGACAAACATACACACAGAAATTCCACAAAACACAAAATCAGAAACAATAATATATAAGTAAAATACCTGTAAGGTAGAGAAATGACAGCGTATCAGTTGGAGATGAAACCCGTATCTAACACTGGTTGGGTGACTAAGAACCTGAGATTAGGTACACAATAGAACTACAAGCCAACTAAATACTAATGTTCTGCTAAAAAATTTATTAAAATAATGACTCCTAATGACATTCTTTTATAATTGTAGGTCAGTGCCTTGTTCTGCCATTGTCAGAGAAGCTTTTACCTGCAGTATAATGGGAACAAATACAGACATCCACATCTGGATAGTGTACAAAGAGTGAGAGACTTTGGAACACCCAATCCTAAAAGGGATGTCTTTATCAAATCCCTCTCCTCAGGGCTCAGGGAATGGTATGGAAGAGGAAGCAGAAAAATTGTAAGAGCCAGTGGAGACAGAAGACACCAAGTAAATAACTCTGGTGCCTGCAGGAGGCCCTGATACCTACAGGATATCTAGGTGCCTGCAGGAGGCACTGATACCTGTGGGAAATCATAGTAACTGTGGGATGCCTCAGTGCCCATGGGACATACTAGTACCTGTGGGATGTCTGGGTACCTGGTGATGTCTGAGCACCTGTGGGATGCCCTGGTGCCTGTAGGAGGTTCTGGTGCCTATGGTATATCTCTACAACTGTGGGAGACCCTGTTGTGGGTTGGCCCAGTGCCTGATGATGTCTGAGCATCTGCAGAATGCCCTGGAGCCTTGAGAATGTCCTGGTACCTGCAGGATGTCCAGGCACCTGTGGGATGCCCTGGTGTCTAGAGGAGGTCCTGGTGCCTGAAGGATGTTCAGGCACATGCATGGTGTCAGGATGCCTGGGTGATATCCAAGTATCTGTGAGTTGGCCTGCATGATGCTCTGAGCCTGCAGGATGTCTGGGTACCTGTGGGATATCTGGGGGCCTGCAGGATGCCCTGGCACTTGCAGGATATCAGGGTGTCTGCTCAGTGTCCAGGTACATAGGTGATGTCTAGGAACCTGCTAGAGGCCCAGGTACCTGTGGGCTTGGGAAGAAAGGCCCAATTTCAGGTCAAACTTTGTCATGCTTGGTCTCAGGGCTGGTCTGGGTCAGGAGAAGGTCCATTATCAGAGCAGCCTGCTGCCTCTGGGAACCATAGTGATGCCCACGATCCATGCTCTTGCCACACTAGCTAGACTTAATGGGTTTTTTTTCTTTGCTTTGCTTTTCTATTTATTTATTTACTCATTTATTTATTTATTTTGAGGGCACAGGGCAGGAGGGTGAAGCAGGGAGGGATGGGAAGAGGGTGATATCAAGATATAGTGTATAAAACTCAAATTATTAATAAAAGAATTATTTAAATAAATAAATTTGGTTAAATGCAAACCATGTGACACCTCAACCTCACTTCATAGCACCTATCTATAAGGGCTTGCATTCTACAACTAAGGATCCCTGAGGAGCTTACAGGGATTAAATGAGAGAAAGTCATTCCTCAATACTCATGGACTGGCCACAGGACCCTGATTGATATGGAGGCTGGTAGATGCTCAAGCCTCTAGAATAGTATTTGCATACAACCTCCACATTGTACTCTTATTCATGTACTTTTATCATCTCAGACCACTTACAGCTACCTAAATGAAATGCAAATGTTATGTAATAGTTATACAACATTGTTTAAGGATAATGGGAAGGAAAGTCTGAGT
The DNA here is from genome assembly GCA_026225945.1 of Cricetomys ansorgei. NCBI lineage: Eukaryota > Metazoa > Chordata > Mammalia > Rodentia > Nesomyidae > Cricetomys > Cricetomys ansorgei. The sequence continues at coordinate 11,247,033 of JAMJFZ010000239.1, read as the reverse complement.
ATGTCTAGTGAACCTGTGTTGTTGTTAATACTTCTAGGCTCTGGAGATGACTCAGTAGGTAAGAGTATTTGTTATTTGAGCATGAGGACTTGAGTTCAAATCTCTAGCACCCATTTTACGCACAAGAAGCCAGGCTTGTTTTTATGTGATGTGCTTGTAATTCCAGCACTGGGGAACAGATCTTGAGAGCCTGATGGCTGGCCATCCTAGGAAATCATAAAACAAACAAACACAGCCAGAGAGCCTCCAGTTCTCTGAAGTACCCTGTTTAAAAGAAGTAAAGTAGACGACAGAGTAAGCCATTCTGCTCTGATCTCCATATGCTTATCCACACACTCACAACTAATACACACACACACACACACACACACACACATACCCACATACACACTACCATTTCCAGCCTGTGGTTGGTTAAGCCATCAAGGCAGAATCCTCAGATATGGAGGTCTGACTCTATGCATATATGTTTAGAGATGTACTATGCGGAATGAAGTGACACACCCCCCCCACACACACATACACAGCAAGTTATTCCATCCTGGACCCTGGATTAGGCACAGACCATACCCAAACACCAATTTTCAGCACAAAGATGTCCTTTACCATGCAGGGAAAAGCAAAAATGGCTGATTCTAAATCAGACGGAAACAGCAGCAAGTAATTTTGCAGGTGTAATTTTAAGAGGCAAAAAAGGGGAGATCTGTCTTAGAATGAGCTAGGATGAGTTGGTAAGTTTCAACAGTGCATGATAATTATGGTAGCTAAATGGGGATTTTTGCTTTCTGGACTTCAATGTTTTGATATCTGGACCTTAGTGATCAGCCTCAGGAATGAATCAGGCATAAAGAAGTGGCCAAATAAGCGAACAGACCTTGGTGACTAGCTTTAGGAATGCAATCTAACAATTTAGTAAAGAAGAGGGAAGCCGAAGGGCGGGATCTGCTGGTGCCATGTTTGCCATCCTCCAGCCTCCTAGAGCCCTTCAATGAGTACAGGTTCAAAGACAGACATTGAAATGGATGTCACTTCTCTCTCTTGAGTGACCACCAAGGTCAAGTGCTTGATCTTTCTGCTGAGTTTGGAGAGAGATTCAGAATTCCTTTTTTTTTTTTTTTTTTTAGGGGGGGTGGTTGTCTGTTGTAACTCTGGCTGTCCTGTAAACCAGGCTGTCCTGGAACTTACAGAGATCCACCTGCCTGCTGGGATCAAAAACCTGTACCACCACCTCCAGGCTGAGGTTCAGTATTCTTAAACACAGATCTCCACAAGGCAGCCATTGACAAATGAACAGCATCAGAACAAAAAATGTGTTTGGATCTACTTTCTCAAATCGTCTGCTTATTATAATTTTATTAGCAATATGCATACTTTAAAATACAAAGCAGAATAATTCTATGTCTGGGAGGATCATACTGACTAGCATGGCTTCCAGGAGTAGGATACCCTTAAGGAGGCCCAGAGCTGAGATTGGTATGTCTACCAGGACAGGACTTGGTGGGTTTGGAGGACACAACTCACACAGAGAGTGAGAGCAGCCTTTTGCACAAATTATGGTGTTATGCTTAGCTGCAGATGGGAGGGAATCAGAAGACTGGGAAAGGCAAAATGGGTGAGAGCTCCTCATACCTTTACTACAGCCAGGGAACTGTGATGGGCAGAGACCTACTCCCAGATTCCCCTTCAAAGGACTCACTGCAGAAACTTCACTGTTGGCCTCAGCTCTGGAGAACAGCTGTGCCTGGTATATTTCAACCAGGAGGAAGGTCCAGCTGTTTCTACTGCAGGCAGAGCACTAGGTGGACAGCACCCTGTCCATTATCCCTGCTGGGTGAGCAGCTGCACTTGGACTATTCCATCAGCCCAATCATGTTCTTCCTTTTGTCCTCCAGATTCTGTTTCAGAACTTGTGTCTGGAGAAACAGCCTACAACCTCTACTCTTCCATGACATACCCCCCCCCCGCTTGAAAAAAATAAAACTTTTAAAGTTACATTAATGTGTTTATTTATATATGTCTGTATGTGTGTGAGCACCAAAGTCCCAAGGCCTGTGTGCGGCGTCCCAGGGATCAAGCCCCAAGTTGCTAGGCTTGGAGAGGATTACCTTTACCACTGAGCCATCTTGCTGACCCCAACCCAATGTAATCTCCTACTCCACAGGTGAAATGCAACAAGACAGTGACCAGAGATCTCTGTTGCCAGGCTGTGCATAATTCCTCCCCTGATCTGGTAGCCAAGGGTCGCTGCAGTGAAGGAACAACCTTCATAGCATTCTGATAATTACCCACTTGACTTGGGGCCGAAGTTTGGATTTCTTTGTAACTAAAAATGAATAATCCCTAAGACACACACACATCTTGCATTTCCATTGACTGTTTTAACTATAACAATAGGACATGAAAGCACATCTATCAAAATTTGAATGTCCTGGCTTCACAAAGCAAAGTTGAGGGGGAGATGATTGAAAGCTTACTATGGAAGCTATGACCTTGTGCTCACCACGGACTATTTTGAAAATGTAGCTGGACTGAAGCTGTTATTTCAGACACACCGCAGCTCTCTAGAGTGAGCTATTTCAATTCAGTGAATATTCAGAAGCACCTACACAGCTTCCACTGGGCCATCCCCCACTGTGCTGCCTCAGCACCCAATTCCAAGCCTGCAGCCAGGGCTCTAAGTCCCAGGGAAAGGGATCCAGGATGCAGTCACCACGCAGAGCCACAAGGGGTCAACCTTTGCACCTACTGTAACCAAGAGAAACTCTCCGAGGAAATCGTCCGCTTCAAGTTTAACAAAATGTGTTCACTGCAATGTGTGTTTCGAGTAAAGAGCCAAGCAACTGTAATTTTAAAATGCTGATTCCTCACACCCCTGACAGATTGGTCTAATTTTACTCAAATGAAACCATGGATTCTGACAGTTAGAAATCGCCTGCTGTCTGCAAAGGCCTTTCTCTGCGAGGAATGCAGCAGGACCAATCACACTGGATATGTCAGGGATACTCTCCAGGGACATTTGAGCCAGATGCACCTACGCAACATTCCAGATCAGGTATGTCAGTGTTCTGGTTTGCTTTTCTGTTGTAGTGATAAAAACACTGTCCAAAGCTAACCTAGGGGAGAAAGTGTTTTTGGCCTTTTGTTGTGGTGGTTGTTGTTGTTTACTTACAGGTTATAGCCCATCACCTGCATTGTGGGAACTCAGGACAGGAGCTTGAAGCAAAGACCATGGAGGAGCTGGGTGTAGTGGCACCTGCCTATAAGTACCGATGGGGCAGAGGCAGGCACATCTCTGTGAGTTTGAGGCCACCCTGGTCTACATAGTAAGTTCCAGGACAACCAGAGCTGTATAGTGAAATCCTGTCTCAAAAAACAAAACAAACAAGCAAGCAAACAAAAACAAAACAAAACGAAACGAAACAAAAAAACCACCATGGAGGAATGCTGCTTACCAGCTTGCTCCCTGTCTCACTTTCTGATACCCTTTTTACACAGCCCAGGACCCTCCTATGTCAAGTAGAAGCTTTAAAATATGTCCTACAGACAAGGCCCCAGGGCAATCTGATAGAGGTGGTTCCTCAGATGAGGGTCCCTCTTCCCAAGGGTGTCAAATTGACAAATCAGTGACTACAATGAGCCTCAGGAAGACTGAAGAAGTCCCATCAACAAGTATTTTAAAGCACTAGCATCAGGACAGTAAATCGGTGGGAATTAGACTTTGTTGTCAGACACCAGAGCTGTAGTCATTGTGAAGTTCTCTAATCCCTTCTTTTACAGATGAGGAAACTCTAGTAGAGAGGATACACTGACTGTCCAAGTGGAGAGATCCTTGGAAACTAGATTTCAGATATTCTAGTCCTTGAATTAGGACTCCTTTTGAGGTTGTTTCCACTTAAGCTGGTGTTGTATTAAGCAGAGGTGACAATTGCCCTTCGTGTCAGAGCCCAAAAACAAAGAAATATTTCAAAGCCAGTTTTTTTTTTTCATTGACATGTATCAAGAGATAAGTAGATTTCATTGAGTGTGTAATTTTTATGAATTTGATAAGAAAACCCAAAATCGTGATTGAATGATTTTGGTTCAACTTCAATAAATTTTTTCACTTGATTCCTGTTAGCCCTCAGATTTTAACAGTATTATTCTATCAATTCTGATCTCTGATATTGCTCTTGGGGCAATTAAATGTTCTGTTGACATTTAACTTGTCCGTCATCTATCTTTGTCTCTCAGACCACCCCTTTGCCTCTGGTACACATTATGACTACACTGTGGTAAATGGCATTGTGTTTCATGTCCAGTTTACCCAGAAAGCATTTTGTGTCTCACCCTATGATCAGAATCAAACAGAATAATGTAGTACAGGTTTTGAACATGACTTCTTCTCCACTCTGTCCCATCTCCTCAAATCTCTGGTGTACATATTGCTTCTACTCTGGATTCTAGCTGAGAAGTAGCCTGGGCATGGAAGTTGGGATGGACTTCTGCTGCAAAGAAGCAGGAAATCAGTGTGAGTTTACTTAAATTCGTTAGTTGAGAAGCATTTTGTTCACAGTAGAAAACTACTACAGTCACCACTACTGCACCTCATGGGTCCTACCCTCTGTCTTCAACAAAAACCTCCTTTGTGTTGGGCTTAAGTTCCATTTATGTGGAAGCATCATAGAAGCATTGAACTGCACAACAGGGAGAGCACAATAGTCTTGTCTATTCCATGTCAAAATGGAACATCTGTGTTTGTTACTATGGTTAAACTTATCAGTCATCTTCTGGAGGGAAGGGAACATTTTTCTAAACAGAGTTAGAATGTCTATTTGACATGTGCATGTTACTTCATCTTCATAAATCCCTCTAAGACAGTCTTTATTGTTCTCATTATTCAGGGAGGTCACCAAAACTAGAAAGTTTAAACAGCTTATCCACTCATGCAATCAATTGGAAATAGAACCAGGTATTCCAATGCTGAGATGCGCTAGATAGAATATTCTGTTGCTTGTTTATCAATGACATGAAACAATTTAGCTGCCACACAAAAGTTTCTGAAAGGTTGGATGTTAAAGTAAGGTTCAGTCGCTTAAAGGAGAGTCCAACATTGAATTTTCCAATGCTTGTTATTAATCACCAACCATGTCAAATGTCAGGGAATTCTATACCTGGGCAGCTAGGCAGAGAGCTCACTCCAAGGCTTCCTCACCCCATGCTTTCCTCTTGGTTCTCCTCCTTTCGCTAGCTTCTTCTTCTGTCTCTCCTGTCTGTCTCTTTTAACTTTTTCCCCCACCCCCTCTATCTTTTATGCCTTCATTACAACACAATGATACTAGGCTGAGGGTGATCAGAGTCTTTGCTTGTGATTTCCTCGTGACCTGCTCGTGACCTGCTTGTGACTGGTCATCTTCAACTGTCTATCTGTTCAGATCTCAAGGCTAGCACAAGGTTGTGACTAGGTAGGAAGCGAGGCCTATACTGCTGCAAGGCATCTGGCTTCCCAGCTACAAGGTATCAAAACCAAAACAGCACACAATATTAAAGTATACCACAACTGTTGGAGGTCAAGGAAAGGTGTTGTATAGCTCCTCAGAAGCACACTAACACTCGCCTGCCTTCCATGGCTGCTTCAGGATGATGCCAGGACAAGATTTGCATTAGGACAAGTCTGTGACAGGATGATATGTTGGGCTCAGTGAATTTCCTGTTGACATATTAATTGCAAACATCTTTCTTTCTTGACAGAGATTCCAAAAACCAAGAGAGGTGGGCTGATTTTTTAAGAGAACATTCAAAATATATCAAGACGTGTTGGTTTCCTATGGAGTGGGTTGTTCATCTTTTTATTCCCCCAATGTAATATAAAATACGGATTTCACACAGGAATACCCCTAGTGTAATACAAAGGCACAAATCCAATCTTCAAACTGCCTTGAAGCCTCACATTATAGTATAATGTTTAATATCCCTAACTGGCAGCCACGGCCTCACACAACAGACAGTGTGCATGGGAATATATTAAGCTCATCAATCAAAAGACAAGAAAGGAAAATACACCTTGAGGAATGAGCTCATGCACACTTGTACTGGCAGTCTTTCTACCTTTCTGTCATTTACAGTTCACCCTGTGTATTTCTGGGGAGCAAAGCCATGTGTACTTCTTTTGAGATTTCAGTTTCCATATTATCATAACAATTTAAATGTTGAGCCAGGAAAGCAGTCACAAAACTTAATGTCTGAAAATGACATCACTGTTGGCCACTGTGAAATGTGTGCATAATTATTTTCAAGAGACTCAACTGTGTTCATCCTGGCTCTCCTATCCATCCCTCAGCCTAACATAGGGTCCACTTAATTGTATGAAAAACAAGACGTGGTGGATGAAACAAGCAGAAAAATCAGAGTGATTTGGAGTCTTGTGGTTTCTTGTTTTTGTTTTTCTTCCACTGGCATCTTTTTCTTTTTAATGAAACTTTTGATTGGAAGATTTGGTGACTTCATTCATATCTTTTTCTTCTTTAATTCTACAAATAATGTTTCATCATGGTTTCCTATAGGTTTTTCTCCACTGCCTTGCCCAGATCCCAGTACATCAAATAGTACCAAGCAGAGAAGAATCTGAGAGTCTGATTTTAGGGATATGAACAAGTCTCTAAAGCCTGCAGGTTATGTGTGGTCATGTACCTAATACAGATAACTTTCAGGGGGAAGATTAATTTCAACTCATTTTTTTTAGAGCAGTGGTTCTCAACCTTCCTAATCCTGAGGCCCCTTAACAATTCCTCATGTTGTGGTCACACCAACATAAAATTATTTTTGTTGCTACTTTATAACTGTAATTTTGCTACTGTTATGAATTGTAATTAAATATCAGATATGCAGATGGTCTTAGGTGATTCCTGTGAGAGGGTTGCTCCATTCCAAAAGGAATCAGAACTCACAGGTTGAAAATTGCTATTCTGGAGGTTTTAGTGCATGGCTTCCTGTCTCCATGAGCTACTCACTTTACAATCCTAGGGAGCAGGAAGACAGGAAGAAGCAGTGATGGTGCCATTGAACCAAGATGTACTGGTAAAATAACTTACCAGACCAGAGCTGATATAAGAGTGATAAAGAATAAGTACTGTAGACAGGAACAGTGGGAAAATTCTCAGAGAAAAGCAAAAGAGAAGCCCCTTCTATGCAGGTGACAGAAGTAAGACAGGTAAGCCTACTGGACCATGGAGCATAGCCATATTTAAATAGAACATAGTTTAAGAAGGTCCCTCACTTTATAAAAGTAGTCAGTCTTGTTGTGTCACTTGTCCTTCCTGAGAATGGCCATTTGGAGTAAGGCTTCAGGGCATTCCAAGTCACCTGAAAGTTTCTTTATAGGGAACCACATGTCATGGCTCTGGCTCTAGGTCACTGGATCTGTGTGTTGAAGAGCAGAGCGGGGAATTTGCTAATTTTGGACCTTTTGTCTCCACATGGGGCCAGCAACAAGCTACTCTCAAGTTCCTCCAATGATGCTCCGTCTTCTGAAGTATACAGAGTCATCTAAAACAGCGCCACTGACTGGAAATCGAGTGTTCAACATATGAGTCCATAGGAGGCATTTCACATCAGCCACAACAGGTTAAGCTACTTTATATTAAGTTTATATTTAAATTAAAGTGATGCAGGAGATCGTGAGGGAGGGGATCTCACGAGAAATGACACCTTTAGCTGTGATCAAGACCAACTGGAATCTGAATATCCCCATGCTTCTTGAAAGCAGACCTTCATAAAACAGGAGGCACTGAAAACCCATTGAGAAGGAGGAAGGAGATGTGAGGTTGAGGGATGAGAGAGCTCAGAGTCCTGGACTGGGTAACTCTCTAGTAGGGCTAGAAGGAAGGATGCCTTTGCTGAACAGTACTTTGAAGATCAAAGTGTTATATCAGGGATTTAGAGAAAATCTATAAGTAACAAAGAAGGGAGGAGGCATCCCTTCTTTGCATTTATCTGATGAGGAATAGGATCATGCAGAATGGAGTATCTGGGAAAGATTTACAGGAACAGGTTTGTACAGTGAGACACAGACATTTCTGAATCCTCAGCAGCATCTAGATTATTCATCTTTCTCATTCATCTTTATATCCTCACAAAAGAACAATAGACTATGTTTTGGTTGAATGAAGAATTCAAGGTAAAGAGTGGCTAGAGTGACTATCAAGAAGCAGTCTTATCTAGGAAAATCATCGTATTTAGTAAATGTATGGATAGGGTTTGAAGAATAATGTCAACTCTCCTCAGACTTTTCCTAAAAATTAAGAGGAGGAAAAGGAAGATGAGGAGGTTATGTGAGAAAGACAAAGTATTTGTCCATCAAAGAAAATTATCAAAATAAATAAAATACAGATAGAAGAAAATATTCCTACATCCCAGGGTTGGTAAGGAAGATTCCTCAAGGTATAAAACCTCCTAATTCAACAGCAAAACAGCAAAAGAAAAAACTTTAAGTAGATGAATAATATTCCAAAATGGCTAATAAATGCAATAAACCTGTATAACCTGTATGGTCTATGACAAGGAAAGAGGTCTGTACATATTTAGTACAGACGTATGTGTGTGTGTGTGTGTGTGTGTGTGTGTGTGTGTGTATGTATGTATGAACATGAAGGTACAGGTCCACTCACCCATGCATGCTGAGGTCAGAAGTCAATAGCTCTTGTCTCGTCTTCCAGAGCACCAGGATTTCAGGACCACATACCCCTAGGCCTGGCTTTTTACATCAGTATTGAGAATTTGAACTCAGGTCCTCAGCCTCGTGCAGCAGCACTAAATGGCCAAGCCATCTTCCTAGTGCCAGACACAATTTCTTGATATTCCTTATCCTCTGTTGGTTGAATCCATGCATAGAGAACCTATGGATATAGAAAAACAATTCAAGTGAAAACTGCATAGACTAAGTTTCTTGGCTGTATAGGCGGTGCCCCTCAGACGCAGCAGTAGAACAGCTCTTCATTGATGCTTACTGAATGTGACCCATGGGCTCCGCCTCTCCCTGCACCGACAGTGCTGAATAGAATTTCCACTCTAGCATGGATGATCTTACCACAACCTCGGCTTGGTATGGTCATATTTCTACAGTATTTTTGTGTTGTGTAAACTGTGATGTTCAAGAGCAATCATTTAGAATGTGAGTCAGCTGTGAAAAAATGCCTGGCAGCATTCTGTGTTCACATTCTCTTTGTTGCCATTGCCAAATGGCAGAGCGCATCAACCACCTACGCTCAACTTCCCACCACAAGAATGAAGCCTGTTACAGTCTTCATCGTGACTCCTGAAGAATCCTACAGACCACAGCAAAGCCAAGCCAAGCTGGCCACTAAGTGCTCTGGAAATTTCCTTTTTGTGGTGCCTAGAGAACTCACTCGACTCATATTGCAACCCTGTCTCTAAAAAAATTAAAAAAGAAGTATGCTAAGTATAACAATAAAACAATAAAACTTTTATAGGCTCTTTGCCCTGGAAAAGCCTTTTCTCATGGGACAAAAATGGTACAAGTAGGATCAAACTCAGCAAAGTTCATTTTCACATATAGGACATGGACAGAGCTGAAAGGTCCATGAAATCAGACATTGCAAATCAAACGTAACTACAAACCTTAACTAGTTTTTCCCTACAAGTCAATAAAACTCTTCCTTTGGTGGAAGAGGAGACCAAGTGTCACCTTTCAAATTTTTGAATACTTGAGAATTACCCAGCAAGCACAAATTTCCTCTTGAACTTTGTATACATCACACAAACACAGATTCAGGGACTGCTAGGGGATGGTGTTCTTTGCCTCTGTCTTAAGTGTTTACTGAGATTATGCAACTCCTCCGTGAAAAGGGGTGGGGGGGGGGAGTGAGGCAGGGAAGGAGAGAGGGAGGGAGGGAGTACTGCATGGGTGTGTGTGTGTTCGCAGGTGTATGTGTCCATGTGTTTGGAATGTGGAGGTGAGACAAGGATGTCAGATGCTCAGGTCTATTACTCTCCATTCCCTTCTCTTGACACCAGGCAACCAGCAAGTTCCAGTGACCATCCCCTGTCTCCTCCTTTGCAGCACTGGGATTACAGGCATGCATACAGCTATGCCTGCTTTTTGTGCAAGTTCAAACAATCTGAACCTGAACACCAATCTTCATTCTTGTACTACAAGCTCTCCTATCTGCTGAGCCACCTCCCCAGCCCCTATCAGTTGATTTCTTTGCTGTTGTCAAGTAAACTCATTCAGACAGAATACACCAGTGACTGCGGAAGACTATGTGTCTGTCACACAGCATGGGGCAACTGCATTGTCTTCTTTTCCTTTTAACTGATGGTGACACCGGCCTGCCAGGGGAGTCAAGTCACCAGAGGCGTCTTACAGTGAAAAGACCTACCGGCTGGACCCCCAAGGAACCATGAGACCTTCAGACCGATGCAAATGCATAAGGCTTTTATTATCGGACATGCCGGGTTCCGCGTGCTTCCACGCATGGGACAAGCATGGTGGACCCCGAACCCTTTGTCCCCAGGGCTTTTATCGGGGTGCAGGGGCAGGGGCCTGGGGACAGGGCTTGTGCAGCTCCGATTTGCTCAGAGCTCAAGTCCTGTGTCTCTCAACCTAGTTGGTTGGGTATTCGCGTAAGCAGGAATGGTGGCCTGGAAGACAGGGTGGCTCCTGGGATGTCCAGGAAGGAGGAATTCCTGCTGACAGGTGTTAAGCTTAATGGTCATTCCCTTGTGGGTGGGGAGGAGACTGAGAAGACTGTTAATGGCTGTTCTTGGGAAGGCATCTCCTGATAGGAGGCACACACACACACACACACACACACACACACACACACACACCCGAGTGCTAGTGACTGCTAGCACTCAGGTGATGAGGCATTGGATTCCTAGAGGTCACTTTATATTTCTTAAATCCTTTCAACAGACCTGTTCTTGGACAGCTGCACTTGGAAGGTAAGGAGACCTGAGCCCCCAATGGATATGAGATGTCCCAGAATCTTTCAGCCTGTACACCTTTTTCCAAGTTGAAGTGTTAGGTTACTTCTGCTTTTATTTTTTCTGTATTTTGCAATGTTTTCTGCAATCTTAAAAGTCTTGCTAGCTGGAGGGACATCAGCCCTGAAGATCAACAATTCCTATAGACAACAAAGAATTGGCCTTAATCATATAACTTTCAACTACAAACAGCCCAATGCCAGGCCCATATTCCTAACCACCAAATTAGCCAATGCTCACACGCCAAGGCAATATTTCCTTTTCCCTAACTCATCCCAAGATGAGATACTAGAAAACCAGAACCACCGACACCACCCATTTGGGCCAGAGCTGCAGAGGCTGCAGAGGCTGCAGAGACTGCACGAACTCACCCAAACCAAGCCATTCCTCCACTTTCCTGGGCTTTTCCCTCAGTCTGGTCCTCTGTCCTGGTCAAACTTGGTGCTTACCCTGTATGAGTGAAGTGCTCCTTCTTTTCAGAAATGTAATTAATTCTTTCAGAGGCATTGGTCTTCCACACCGGCCATCTCTACATCCCCTCCATTAACTGTGTCAGTGCCGAAATGGAGCACATTGCAAACACATACCTCTTCTGCTATCTTACCACAGCATATTTCCAGGAGATGCTGCACACATTAAAATTAATCGGAAAAGAAAATAAATAAATGAACAGACTGGTTAACAGGGGAGAAAAGCAGAACTCCGTCCTTGTGCTTTTAGTTGTCAAAAAACAATTCAGTTAGTCCATTATTTTATCCTAAGGGATTTTCAAAAACCTGTTTGAATTAACAGATAAAATGGCTTTTGAAATTAAAATCCAGTGCCTCAGTGAAACCTTCCATGATCATCTGCTCAGGATGGAGTTCCTGATCAGAATGCAGCCTGCCTGGTGAGCTCCTCCCACCCGATAGAAGGAGAGACTGCTTTTTTGTTTGGTTTTTGTTTTTGTTTTTAACCATTCTTAGGTCTTTTAAGCTTTTGTGTAAGACACAGCAGGCCCTCTGCTGGTAGCAACAATAGCTTGTGTGGTAGAGAAAACACTGCTCACCAAATACAAACGCCGTGCTCTTTGTGGCAGTGGTTCACAAACTTCCCTGTGCAAAAGAGCCTTTTGTAGAAGCTTCTAGAAATATTAATCTATGTTCCACTACAAGATGTTTGCATTCAGTTGGTTGAAATTCAAACATTGAAACTTTTAAAAACCAGTGTTCAAACAGACTTGAGAACAACCCCAACAGTGTCATCATTTCCTCAATGTGAGGCCCAGCATGGACACTATAAAACAGACATGTCCATCCCACCCAGGTAGACTATGCCACAAGAGCACTCACATCTATCATTAGACTGTTGTAAATAAAGTCCCCAGAAGCAGTATGGTTTAGGGAACAGAGCAGCTGCATTAGGATTAATAATTCACAGCTACCCCTTACCTGCTAAAAGGTGCTGGCTACATTGTCTTCATCATATGTCTGTTCCAAATTCACTTATTGGGTCTATTTTGTAGAGCTCCAAATGTTCAGGCTTCAAACTAAATGAGGGTGAGAACAAGAAAAGACAATCCTGACGCTACAGGATTACAGCAGAGTAAATCCCTTTCACTGAGCCAACTGCAGTTTGGTGATTTTTCAGAATGTATTGTTAAGAAGGAAAGAACACAACACAGAAAAACATGTTTGCATCTGTAAACAAAAGACACAGAAGGCTGTACCCTCACAGGGGACCATTCTGCAATCCACTGTCTGAGCTCTTCAACCAAGTACAATGCAGAAATTGCTTTCAGAAAACATGGTATGATAACCTCAAAGAAAAACACCACTTAGTGCATTGTCTTCTCTTCAAGATCTAATATAATCGAAGTGAAGCTCTATAAAATATCTCTCTCTCTCTCCCTCTCGTTTCCCCTCTCCCCCTCCTCTTTCCCCTCCCCCTCCCCTTCTCTCTTTCTCTCTCTCTTCCTTCTCCCTCTCCTTCTCCCTCCCGCCCCCACTTCTCTCCTTGAAATAAAACAGAAGTAGATGCCTCATGCACGTGCTCCCATTTCACGACAGACAGGTAATTTTACTTCTCTAATGCACTGATGATGCTTCACAATCTCCCATGATTTGGGGATCACACACAGTGGAACAGCATCTGCACACCTTACAAACGGATTAGTTTCTTTCCAGATCAGCTATAAGGATATGAACTAAAGTCCGGCAAGAAGCGCTTTGCCCCGTCCTGGCTTCCTAATGTGGACAGCCTTGCTCTGTTATACTCTACGGACAGACCTCAACATCTAAAACCATAAGGACACCAAGGTGCAGAATGGCTGGCTGGGCAACTTTACAAAGTTCCCTAAGAGCCACAAGACACAAATGATTACCAGAATGCCTATCGAGAACCTAGGCAAAGACATCTGAGTGAAAGAAGACTTCTGACTTCAGTGATTGGATCCCCCAGGTTGTGCCTCCGGACGTCTTTTCTCCCATTGGTCAAATAGAGTTTAGGTTCCACTTGGTTCTGTGAAGCATATCATCCACCTCTGTGCTAAGGTGGAGGTGGTGCCAAGTCAGACAAGGGCAATGATCCCTGGGATTGACAAAGATTTTACCCATGATGACATTTTCTGAGTAAACAAGCATTGCCTTGAAGAAGCCTCTGGCAAATGTGACCACGATCTGGATGAATCGACCAGGAAGAGATGACAGCATTTCCTTCACTCCAGAACCTCAAAAAAGGCAGCGCTAGTTCCAGGGTTAAAATTAAACAAGTCACAGAGAATTTACCTTCACTCACTGGATACAGTAGCCCCGCACACTCGATGAACGACAGAAGCTGCAGAGAAGGAATTAAACACCACCCTGTCCCAATTCTGTCAGAGGAAATCCAGAAGAGGAAGGGAGCACCTCAAAACTGGAGGAGTGTCAGGCCAATAAGCCGTTTCCAATTCCCTGCTCAGTTGTTAGCCTGGAGCTGCACAGAGCTGCACAGGAGGGGAGGGGAGGGAAGGGGAGAAGAGGGGAGGGGAGATACACCAGGGATGCCAGATCGCTTTGGCCCCTGTACCCTTGCTGGTAAGAGAATCTACAGATTGACGCTGAAGGTCAGTAAGCAAACATTTAAGTTGGCAGAGAAAGGGCTTGAGAGAAAAGCAAAACAAAAGCGTACACTCTGGGAAGCAGCACCAGAGACTCAAGAATGAGAAGGGCACCAGGGGCAGCTGGGCATTATTTTATGGATTCAGGAATGTTGAGAAGAAGACATTCTTGAATGGAAACCCTTTGAATAGAGCCACCTTTATATATAGCAATCTACATATAACCGTGCCCTGGGCACATTTACTGAATTAAAGCTACTGACCATGCACAATGGAGTCAATTTTTCTTAAAATTTTCCTTACCAATATAATTTCAGTGCAAAGTCACACACCTGTATGGTAGGGGTTTCAGTGAGCTGCACATGCTTAGGAGCTTTGTTGTTGGCAATGATTTTAAAAATACAGGTGAGCATCCAGGAGGGCAGAGTCCCTTTCCTTTATGAGTGGAAAGAAGGAGAGGCAGTTTGTCTCATTGCATATAAAATAAGGAGGAGAAAGTACAATCAGAGTCAGGCTTTGTCTCTAGTCCCTGACTTCCTGCTAGCTGCACTCTTTTTTAAAGTATTTTATTTTATATTTATGTCTTTTATTTTACATGTATAAGTGTTTTGCCTGTGTATATATATACGTGCATTATGTGAATGCCTGGTGTACTCAGAATTCAGAAGAAATCATTTGTTTCTCCTAAAACTGGAGTCATAAATGCTTGTGAGAAGCACCCACCGTGTGGGTTCTGGCATCTGAACTCAGGTCTTCTAAAAGTGCAGCAGGTGCTCTCAACCACTGAGCCATACATAGCTCCAGCTCCAGTAGCTACCCTATTTTAATGACAAGTTGAACATCATTTTGGACCTGAGATGAACTGAACTTGTGCTTGTACATTAAATCCATACCTGAGCTGAGCATGTGGTGCTTGTTGCAATCCAGCACTCCGGGGGCAAAAGAAAAAGAAAGTTAACTAAACAACTTCTTTACTACATGGCTATGGCAATTACTAGGAGAGATATTCTTTGTTTCCCAGAATATTGTAGTTGTATTTTACTTTTCTTTAATGTACAGCTTCTGAAACTTGAAGGGTGGTTTTATAATAGCAAATACTTCATGTTTTGAACATAAATAATTTTCTATAAAATTCATTAGAAGAATCAGAGTGTCTGGCTGTTTGTCACTTTACATCATGCAAGCTTTGCCCCAGATACCCCATTCCTTCTCACTGGAGTCAGGGGCATCCAATGTAATGTGAAACTTTGTGGTTTCTTAACATAAACTGGTAACTACACAGGTGAAGACACTGAGCAACTCCCTACCAAAGCTCTCCCCACGTGAACCACCTCCATCTTTAACCTCTACATCAACAGAATAACCAGGGACAAACCTAACTCATGGGAGAGAGATCTCTGGGAGATCTTTCTTTGAATTAAATCCCAACACTTTCTCTGAGGGAAAGAATGACTTCATCCGATAGGAAATGTCTGAGTACAGCTCAACCTTAGGTCCATACAATGGAAGCCAAAACTTCTGGAGGAACGTTCCATATTTATCATCTATGAGCTTCTCAATCTCGTCTCTACTATGTTCTTGTATTGTCCATTGACAAACCTTTACGCCAATAAAGATAAATCACATCACTTTTGAAGTACATGTCTGACGCGGCTTGAAGTTTTTAGTCATACCTTCAGCAGGGCAGGAGTGGCTCTAGGCTGTGCCTCTGCCATTATCTCTTGTTGTGAGTCTCCTCGATGATTAATTGGATCTCCTTGAAAAATCATAGCTATATAAGAGATGTGTGTATAGAAACCTGAGCATTATATGGCCTGATTCCATTGATGAGTGTTAACTATTTATGATTTTAAGATTAATTTCTGAATAAAATGTATTATAAAACATCAAGTACCAAGTAGAAGATATGAATTCAAGTTCTCAGGAAAAAAAAAGCCTCCCCATGTTAAATATCCTATAAAGACAATTAAAAACCATTAAAACCTCAATTGTGGAGAGTTGGGATGCAGGAATTGGGGAACCTGATTATCATGGCTCCATTTAGTCTCCTTATAATGATATATTATCTATCTCTATGGTCCAACAGCCTTGAGATCTGCATTACTATTCTTTTTCAGAATATCCAGAAAAAAAAAAAAACCTTCAGCTTTCACCAGTCCAAATGTTTGCACTGTCATCAGAGAGTATATGAAGCCTATGACAGAGGTTTCCTCTCTTTGTTGCTCCCTGCCTACCTGGTGCTCTCACTTCCGAAAAATGCCTTGATTTGTAACTGCTTATTCTGTTACTGTAAAATCTTCATGAAACTGTTACCTCATTAGGACATGATATCTGAGGAAGCCTGAATCTGCATTTCCTAGCTAAGGTCACTCATATTTAATTCCAGGATAAACTATGCCTTTTCCACTTTAAGATTAGGACTGTGTGTTTGCATTGATAGTTTAAACAAGGATTAAACTATTTATCTAGGTATAAATGAGATTTACCCATATGCTAGTATTTATTAAATTCTAAACCCAGGTATAAGTATGAGGCAATTAATAACATCGCCTCATACTTATACCTGGGTTTAGAATTTAAAAATAAAATCACCTCAAGCTGGGTGTGATAATGTTGCAATATGGAATTTTACAGCATTCTGGACTAACTGGCATTTCTGTGGCTTAACCTCTCTACCACATCTGTTCCAGCACAGGCTCACCTTACAGTTTTGAAGACACATCATGCTCTAGAGGAAACGGGATTGCTCTTTAAAATGTCTTCGCTACCCAAAGTAGGATGTGCTGAAGAGAAGAAGATTGGCAGGCAAACATATATAAAACAAGCTAGGCAAATGGAGCATCTCTATGTAGCTAGGTCTCCGAAGTGAAGTGTGGCAGAGCTAGGCTCACAGCGCTGCAATAGTAAAGACTTATGCTGGAGTGTGGCCAAAGGCAAGTCCCTTCTAGACCTTGTTACTGCATTTTAATAAGATCCCAGAGTGAACCTTAGGCAAGCTAGGGCTTGAGAAATGTTGGAGTGGAACATCCAGCCTGCTGTCAGTGGATAAAAAGCACAGGGTGACAAATAGTTTCCTGTTGTTCTCCTCTGTACTGGTTATTTATGCAGTTGTATTTTTAAATGGTTTATGCAATCATCGTTTCAGTTTGACCAGCAGTAAGTTCTACCTGCTGCAGGTGGCGGTGTCTGTTTGTTCTAGAGTTGCATGGTTTCTTTATCATGTCTTTGCAACTCCCACGTAGTCAGGAGCACAGGGGACATTTTGCAATGTCTTCCTCAATGTTCTCATGGGTGTCCTTGATAAAATAACACATTTTGGGTAGTTTCTTATTTTGGTGCATCTCATCCTATGCAGAGGGTATAGATATCCATTTCTGGAACTTTTCAAAGGTAACATTTTATCACCCTGACTTAGAAATTCCTCAAACCTACTGATGAAGTATCTTTTCTGTACCATCTAAGTACTGATCACCAGTGAGGGAGCCCAGGTCCATGTATGTGCCTTTGAACTCTCTGCCCATCTGTCCATTTTCGAGTTTAATGATCGCCCATTAGCTTGTGGGCTGTCTGCTCATGGTCTTGCTTAATATTTGCAACTTCTTTATTGCTTTAAGAATCACTTCCAAGCATGGTGATGAATGCCTTTAATCCCAGTACTCAGGAGGCTGAGGCAGGTGGATCTCTGGGTTTAAGGAAAAAGGAGGGCATGAGTCCTAAGTCAATGAGCCTCATACCACAGAAAGAACTTTGGCCATTTGCTTTGTGGGCACTCATCTGGCAGTACACAGGGAAGAAGGATTGTCAGAAGACAATCAGTCTCTTGGGATTTTACCTCTATTCCCTGGGGTTGTGGGGAGAAAGACTGGCTGACCACTGGTTCTAGAGCTTTGCATTGTGCTATTACTTTCTGCTTCAGTAAGATGGGACTGTAAGTCTGCCCTGCATGGGAGAAGCAGTAATTCCTCCCAGCTCCCAGCTCAAGAAGAGACTACACCACTGCTCAAAGCCTTTCTTTGAAGCCCCCTTGTTTGCCCCCAGCAGCTGTGCCCAAAGAACAGCTGTCAGTCACCACATAAGTCCCTACCTCACCCTCCCTGGCTTCTTGTTCATTTAATTCCTTCCTTTTCTTTTCTACTGTTTCTTTGGGTTTGAGTTTGGAAGAGAAATCCAGAAGCCCACGTTTCCTTGACATCTTCATAGAGACCGGTCATCTAGCTTATTTGTTCTTCATTTCTGGCACCTACATTCTTCCTGTGACTCTTAGTATTTCAGATATAAATTCAAAGAAAAGTTGTCATCAAAGTTTTGAGACATTTTCCATGCATTAATATACAAAGGTTTATGGGTTGGCACAATCATAGAAGTTACTGAAACTTGTAACTCACTTTGAACTTTTCAAATCTGCAATACAGATCTTTGTGTATGTGGGTTGGTAAGTCCCCTTTCATTCATTTCCAAGTACTCCATGAGTCTGGTTTTAAAGTCAACGTAATCTTGCTTGCACAGTCTAATACACATTTTATGGTAATCATTGTGATAACTAAAGTAAGCAAGGGTGTAGTGAAGAAAAAGTTAAGGGCCTTGTCTCAACACGATGAGGAAATACATAGGATTTTTTATAGAGGAAGTTATATAGTCACGGCTGAGATATCAGCTTTAAACCTGAAACTTAGTTGGATCGTGTACAGGCTCAGCTGGATATTAACTACATACCCAAGAGGTTGGGTTTATGATCGCTCTAAGCTTTGGTGAGTGTGTATGTAGAAATGGCTAATAGCATCACCTACCACATGCATGACTGAGAATTAAATTCTATAACAGGCATTTGGCAAGTGCCTAATCATACAGTAATTATGTATGTCTAATTAAAAACCATCATTTTTTATTATGCTTATCCCATCTTATAATCTAGGAATATTGAGAAAGATTAATGAAGAGGGTAGGTAAGTCTTCCTTTTAAGTTGTTCTATAAAAATCACCTATTCCCATGTCTTTCATCTATGTTTATATTTGTATGTTTGAAAACTACAAAGAGCCCAAGTTTGAGTGTAAATTCTTTTTTTTCTCTCTAAATCTAATTTAAGCCTTTCATATTATTTTCAGTTTCTGAAATATTCAGTAATTTAAATACCCCCCTATTAGATCCTATTAGAGCCCTAATAGAGCCTATTAAATATAATACATTTTTAGTCAGATACTGTTTGGAATCAAGATATTTATCTTCCAGGCCTACTGAGACTCATAGGCTATGTAAATATTCCAAGAAATAATGCATGTGAAAAGGTATTAAAACTACAAAAGTATGTGTAATATTGCCAATATAAAATAGCTTAAATTATGCCTGCTTAATTTTCCTACTAAGTAGGTTGATAAGCATATTAAAGACTTGAGACACATTGGCATATTTCTGACTTTGAACAACCTATTTTGTTTCATATTTATTTGAGATTTAATTTATTTTAAAATTAAGTTTTGTAGATTAAATGAAGTTGGCAAATCTTTAAGTCCTTCCCCTAGTTTTTAAAGATAGAGTTTAGGGATTTTTATGGCCCAAAGTGAAATAACTGGTACTGACTTATACTTCTGCCTTAAACAATAAAAACTCTGGCAAATGTACTTTTCTGAACAATAGTGCTTTTCAGACATTAATAATAGAGTTATTAGGACAGCAACCTACATAAGAGGAGTAATCCAGAGATGCTTAACAGTCACTGGGACTTTTGTGTTTGTTTGTTTAGGTTTGTTTGTTTGTTTGTGGGACAGGAATATCCTCATGTAGTCTAAGCTGGCATTGAACTCATAATCCTCTGGTCTTCTCCTCCTGAGTACCAGGATTTTGGCCATAGAGAGCATGGTCAGATCACAGCTCTTCGTGGTTCCTGATAGACATTGGACATGATAAGAACACAGAGAACTTCCTGAGCTGTGAATTATCCAGTACTAGAGAGAGTTCAATTACAACTAAATCAACTGTCCACCAGACCAAAACGAAACATTTTTAAAGGAAGTTAACAAAACTAGACAGAGTATAACAATGTGGATGATGATAAGCATCTAATTGAAATTATTAGACATGTGAAGACCCAGGGAAAGGTAACACATCAAGAGAAAATCCAGCGCACAGAACAAGACCAGGAGTGCGACGGGTGATGGGTGAGCTGAGAGATTCTTTGAAAAATGTATTTAAAGTAAATTCAAACATTTGAAAGAAAAGGATATTGTACAAGTTTAAGTAACAGTTGGAAACCATTTAATAATCTGAGCTTCTAACTTCAGAGACTAGAAAAGTCATATAAATTAAATTTAAAAATAAGCAAGAAGGAAATAAAACACGAGCTAAAAATCAGTGAAATTTACAAATAAAAAAACAGAATTCTATAAACTCCAAAATTATAATTTGGTTCTTTTAAGTCCATTTTGTGAGTTGACTCTGACTCATAACAAAATCAGACAAATATTTCATAAAAAGAAACTATGTCAATATTCCTGATGATCCCAAACAAAATGCTGTTTAATGAGAACCTGTAACATAGAATCCATTAACCTGTGTGTGTGCGTGTGTGTGTACGTATGTGTGTGCATGTGTGTGTGCATGTGTGTGTGTGTGTGTATGTGTGTGTGTATGTGTGTGTGTGTATGTGTGTGTGTGTATGTGTGTGTATGTGTGTATGTCTGTGTGTATGTGTGTGTGTATGTGTGTGTGTATGTGTGTGTGTGTGTGTGTGTGTGTGTGTGATCAACCAAGTCTTCTCAAAGAAATATGAGGCTAATAAGACATTTGAAAATCAAACAATACAGTTCACATGTCAGCTGAACACAGAAGAAAATCTGTGATCATCTCAAATACATTTAGAAAATATATCTGACTAAATATATAACCTAGTTATGGTAAAAGTTTCTAAAATACTAGACATAGTTGAAATGATTCTAATTGGGAAATTTCAGTATACTTTTCTTCTAATACTGGGATAAAACAAAATGTCTGCTAAGTACTTGCACTAAACATTGTCCTGTAGTTTCATATAGAAAGCTTAATATGTGGTTTCATATAACAAAGAGGAAAAGTGGGTAAACACAAGGTGAGGGATAGAAAGAAAAACTGTTAGTAGATGACACAATTATGCTTCGAAAACCCTAATCTTCAAAACAACAACCACAGCTGCTAAGTGAATCTGCCAATGGCAACAGGGAAGAAGAGGGTAATTATATGCCCATATCCTGGAAACCATGGACAAATTTAAGAAACAATATGTAATCAATAACATAAAAATTCAAATTTACAGAACATTATAATTAGCATACTTATAGAAAATTCATGACACAAAGCTATACAAGCTTAAGAAAATAAAGTCAAGAACTGTGTGCTCAAACCTAAACAATTATCTTGATAAAAAGAGAGAATCTATACAGAGAGGTGTGCTATGTTCTTGACTGGAAGTCTAAGTATTGTTATATTGTCAGCTTTCCTCAAAATTGATGACTTAATGCAATCTCTAACTCTCAAGTTTTATAAAATTTGACAGGCCAATTTTACAGTTTCATGAAAATGCAAACAACCTAAAAATGTTAAAACAATCGAAAACAAACAAACAAACAAAACAAAGTTTTAAAAGCTTTGACTGTATAACCTTAGCACTTCCCAGGTAGTGTGATAGGCAGAATAATAAACAACTAATGAATAATGGACCAGAAGAGCTCTGTATAATTCATCAAATTTTACACAGATAACAAAATAATTTAATGGGACAGAAATATTTTTTCCACCAATTATGTGGAAATAACTAGGTAGTTGTATGAGACAACACACAAAGACAGACCTAAATACAAATGCAAACACTAGAAAACATCCATGAAGAAATCTTTGCAATCTTATGAGATGTAGTGATTTCTCCAGATAGTGTTTTGAGTATAATATTGAAAAGGAGCTGGGGTAGTGGATGATCTTGTTCTTGATTTCAATGGTATCACTTCAAGCTTTTCTCCGTTTAGGATGGTGTTGGCTGTGGGTTTCTCATATATAGCTTTTATTATGTTCAGGTGTGTTACATTCTCTAGCACTTTTATCATGAAGGCATGTTGGATTTGTCAAATCTTTTGAATTCATTGAAATGGTTATGTGATTTTTTTGTCTGTAAGTCAATTTATCCAGTTTATTACATTTATTGACTTGTGTATGTTGAATACTCTGGGTGTTTCAGGGATAAAAACTTGGTCATGGTGTAAAATCTTTTTGATGCATGCTTGTATTCTGTTTACAAGTATTTTATTGGGGTTTTTAGTCTATGTTCATTGGGGATATTAGCCTGTAGTTTCTCTCTCTCTCCCTCTCTCTCTCTCTCTCTCTCTCTCTCTCTCTCTCTCTCTCTCTCTCTCTCCTCTCTCTCTCTCTCTCTCTCTCTCTCTCTCTGTCTCCTTGCTATGTCATTACCTAGTTAAGGTATTAAAGTGATACTGGCTTCATCGAAGAAGTTTGAAAAAGTTTGAGCATGCTTCTGTTCGTTTTTTGTTTGTTTTTGTTCTCCTATCTTTCCCCCAGAAAACAGGAAATAATCAAACTGAGGGCTGAAATCAATAAAATAGAAACAGAGCACAATGCAAAGAAACAATGAAACAAAGAGTTGTTCTTTGGGAAAATCAATAGGACAGACAAACACTATCCAAACTAACTAAAAGAAGGAGAGAGAATGTCTAAATTAACAAAATCAGAAACAAAAAGTGAGACATGACAACAGACACTGAGGAAATCCAGAGAATCATTAGGTCATATGTTAAAAACCTGTACTCCACAAAATTGGAAAATCTAAAAGAAATGGATAATTTTCCTGGTAGGTACCACTTATCACAGTTAAATCAAGATAAGATAAACAATTTAAATTGATCTATAATCCGTAGTGAAATGGAAGTCTTTAAAAGTCTCCCAACCAAAAAGAGACCAGGGCCAGACAGTTTTAGCACAGAATTCCACCATACTTTCAAAAAAAAGTTAAGGCCAATACTCCTCAAATTATTAAAAAAAAAAAGCAGAGAAACATTGCCAAATTAATTTTCTGATACAGAAGTCATCCTACACCTTTGTGTAGCTAAACTACACAAAGATTCAACAAAGAAAATTACAGACCAATTTCTCTTATGAACATAGACACAAAAATAATCAATAAAATACTCACAAACCAAATCCAAGAACACATAAAAAAGATCATCTGCCATGATCAAATCCTATTCCCAGAGATTCAGGGATGGTTCAACATAAGAAAATCTGTCAATGTAATCCACCATATAAACAAACTGAAAGAAAAAAAATGCAGTTATTTCATTAGATTTCACAAAAACCTTTTACAATATCCAGCACCCCTTCATGATAAAAGTCGTGATGATATTAGGAATACAAAAATATATTTAAACATAATAAAGTCAATTTACAGCAAGCTTCTAGCCAACATTTAAACTAAATGGAGACACTCAAAGCAATTCCACTAAAATAAGGAACAAGGCAAAGTTGTTCACTCTCTCCTTATCTATTCAAGACTTACCTAGAGCAATAAGACAACTGGCAGAGATCAAGTGGATACAAATTAGAAAGAAATAAGTCAAAGTATCATTATTTGCAGATGATATGATAGTATATGTAAGTGATCCCAAAATTTCTACCAGGGAATTCCTACAGCTGATTAACATCTTCAGAAAAGTAGCTGGATACAAGAATAACTAAAAACAAAAACAAAAGCAGTAGCCCTCCTATATACAAATGACAAAAGAATTGAGAAGGAAATCAGGAAAACAACACTCTTCACAACAGCCACAAATAATATATTTGGTGGCAACTCTAACCAAGCAAGTGAAAGTCTTGTATGACAAAACTTCAAGTCTTTGAAAAAAGAAAGTGAAGAAGATATCAAAAGATGGAAAGATCATCCATGCTCATGGATCAGTAGGAATAACAGTAAAGTTGGCCATCCTACCAAAGGCAATCTACAGATTCAATGAAATCCCAATAAATACCAGTATAATTCTTTACAGACCTTGAAAGAATAATAGTCAACTTCTTATGGAAAAACAAAAACCCAGGATAGCTAAAATAATCCTGATCAATAAAAGAACTTCCTTCTGGAGGCATTACCATCCCTGATTTCAAGATGCACTACAGGACTGTAGTAGTAAAAACTGTATGGTGTTGGCATAAAGGCATACACTTTAATCAATGGAATTGAATCAAAGACCCAGACACAAATCCACATACCTATGGTCACCTTATTTATTTTATTTATTTTTTAAATTCAGAAATACACAATGGCAAAAAGAAAACATCTTCAACAAATGGTCCTGGTCAAACTGGATATCTGCATGTAGAAGAATGCAAACAGATCCATATTTGTCACCTTGCACAAAACTCACGTCCAAGTGGATCAGAGACTTCAACATAAAGCCAGATATATTGAACCCGATAGAAGAGAAAGTGGAAAATATCCTTGAACTCATTGCCACAGGAGACAACTTCCTGAACAGAACATCATTACTGCAGGCAATAAGATCCACAACTAAAAAGTGGGACCTAATGAAACTGAAAAGTTTCTGTAAGGCACAAGACACCATCAATAGGACAAATTGGCAGCCTATAGAATGGGAAAATATTTTCACGAACTCCACATCCAAAAGAGGGCTAATGTTCAAAATGTATAAAAAAACTCAAGAAACTAGACATCAAAAACCAAATAATCCAATTAGAAAATGGAGTACAGATCCAAACAGAATTCTCAATAGAGGAATCTCAAATGTCTAAGAAACAGTTAAAGAAGTGTTCAATATGCTTACCCATCAGGGAAATGTAAATCCATCTTACAACTGTCAGAATGGATAAGATCAATAACACAAGTGACAGCTCATGCTGGTGAGATTTTGGAGCCAGGGGAACACTCTTTCATTGCTGGTGGGAATGCAAACTTGTACAGCCATTATGGAAATCAATATCATCATTTCTCAGAAAATTGGGAATCAATCTACCTCAAGACCCAGTCATAATACTCTTGGTCATATAGCCATAGGTTGCTCCATCTTATCACAGGGATGCTTGCTCAACTATGTTGATAGTAGCTTTATTCAGATCAGAAACTGGAAACAACTGAAAAATGAATAAAGAAAATATACTACATTTATTCAGTGGAGTATTACTCAACTGTTAAACAAAATGACACCATGAAATTTGCAGGCAAATGATTACAACTAGAAAAAATATTTGTGAGTGAGGTAACCCCAGACCCAGAAAGACAAACATTATATGTACTCAATTCTAAGTGGATGTTAACTGTTAAGTAGATGATAATTAAGTGACAACTCACAGACTCTGAGAGGCTAAGTAACAAGGAGGGCTCTGGAGGGAGAAGTAGAACTCCTGAGAAGGGGATATAGAATAGATTTCACAGGTGAACTAGAGGCAGATCAGGTTGGGAACAAGAGGGATCATGTGGGGCAGGGGGATGGAAGGAAAGAATATATTAAGAGACGACTGGGAATTGGAGGGCATGTGGGGGAATAATGTGGAAACCTCGTGCAGTGGAAACTCCCTGGAATCTACTAAGGTGACCCTAGCAAGGACTCAAAGTAATGGAGGATACACAGCCGGAACTGGCCATCTTCTGTAACCAGGCAAGGCTTCCAGTCAGCACTAGGACACCAAGCCACCTACAAAACTTTAAGCCTATGATTAGTGCTGCCTGAAAGATATACTAGGGGAATTGTGGTGCAGAACTTGTGGGAGTGGTCAACCAATGACTGATCTAACTTGAGGCCCATGCCCTGAGAGGGAGCTCATGACTGACACTGCCTGGATGGCCAGGGACCAGAGGCTGGATAGCCCAGAGACCTAGGGTAGAACCAAACACAACTGATCCCCTCCCACCGAAATCAGTATTGTATGCTTTACAATACCTTATAAATATGTATACTTCCAGGTCACTAAAGAGACTTACTTCTGATGTCTCAAACACTCACCAAAACAAGAAAAGTTGTCCAGTACTGCTAAGTACATAGCTACCTGGTGATAGTCTCATCTCAGAAGGTATTGATTTGAGGTGTGATGTTGGTGTGAAAAAAATAAATGGCTACTCTCCCATTTTTCCCTGCTTTTCATTTTTCCTAAATTTCCTGTTAAGCCTTGAATCTGCTATCTTTAAATGAATATTCATCTCTCTTTGAGCGTTTCTTGCTCTCTTTTTTTCTCTTTTGAAAAAGGTCTCTGCTTTTCTGTTGGACTCATAACAGTAGGGGTGGGTGCGTCACCGACTCCTTTGCCTGCTGTTGGGACTTTTCCTTCCTAGTGGGGTGCCGCATCCAGCCTTCATATGAGGGTTTGTGCCTAGTTGTACTGCACTTTGTTGTGCTGTGTTCGGTTGATATTCCTGAGTGGGGGAGGGTGCTCTTTTCTGAAGGGAAATGGAGGGAGAGTGGATCTGGGGTAGAGGGGAAACTGGGGGAAACTGGGAGGAGTGGAGGGAGGGAAACTGAAGTGTGGATGTATTGTATGAGAGAAAAATAAATATTTATTAAACTTCAGAAGGAGTAGATGAGACAAATTAACAAATTGAACTTTCTAAAAATCAGATGTTTTTACTTGTGCAAAATACAATGCTAAATGTGCTTGGAATGTTACAATGAAACTCGTTAGTTTTATACCAACTAAAAAAAATGTAATTACGCGTGCTCATCATTATTTGCCAAACGATGCAGAAATCTTAGACAAAATATATGTAAAAATAGTTCCAGTTATCCCATGTGTATGTCTAACTCTTCCAACACGCTTGTATCAAAAGTCGTAAAACACACCTCATAAGAAACCCGCTGTACACTCCAATTCTCCTCCGTCTCTCTTCAGTTGAACACGAGCAGCCATTCACTTGAGAATGGCCTTTTGTCTACAAAAAATCATCTATTTCACAACATTTCTATGTATACTGTATATATATGAGTGTATTATAAATATATTTCCCTATAATTTGATTTTTGTTAAATATATTTCAAACATATTTTAGATCAATAATAATAGAATCAACTTAGATTCATTAAAAGATAATTTCCAGAATGTGAACAGACCACAAGGTATTAACCATTCCTAGGTTTGTACATCAAGGGACACACACACACACACACACACACACACACACACTTGCTCTTACTAAAGATACCTGAAGAATAATAATCTTATAGAACATTCTTAATAGACATGCTCAAACAAGGAGTGAGTCAGGTAAAGTTGCACACACCTGGAATGCTTAGTACTTGGGGATAGAAACAGAAGTATCAGGTGTTTAAAGTCATCCTTGGCTACACAGTGAATTTAAAGCCAGTTCAGAATACATGAGACCCTATTGCAAAAAAGAAAGGAAGGGAAATAGTCATGGGGTATGTGTTGGGATAAATTTCCTGGCAGAAAATACTCTCTAGCTCCTCTTCCATTTAAACAAGCCATAGATATTTAACAGTGAAAGCAGGAGTTTCCAAGAAAAAACTTTCATACTTTTAAACCAATCATAAACCTATGTGGCATGCCAGAATTTTGAGAAAGCTGAGCTGCTCTGGCTGAAGCAGTACAAGGCTGCAGCCCCAAGTTACAAGTCCTCGGGACCTCAGTGTTCAGTTGTACAGAAAAGTCCAGGCTCTTATGATGCAATGCAGCCAGGATATGGTACATCCTACCACTAACAGTATCTCCTGCGTGAAGCCCAGGCAACCACTGTCTTTAACATGTCCCCAAAGTATTTAAAATGAACAGCAATATGCAATGGCTTTTTAAAAAATCTGACACTAATACATTTATATTCTATACTCACATATTACAACTTTTCCTTTAGCAATCAATGCCAATATTGCTTAAGAATTAGAACCAAAACTCCAGCTTGAGTATTTGTAGTATTCCTGGAGCATCTTCCATGAATAAATAATTTCACAGTTATTGAGGTGAATCAGGATTGCTTCCTGGTCAAACACTGGACACAGAAATGCTGTTTAGTACAGAACAAAAACTACTGGTCTCTATGTAAAAAGACTAAGCTTATTTATTTCCTCTTGTGCTATATTAATATAAAACAAATTCCAAATAGCTTTTCAATAATATATTTCCATTTCAACTGGATAAAAATCATAATTTAGAAAAATTTAATAAACTTTACTATAAGAAGTCTTGCAAATAAAAACATCACACATCAAAACTAACCCAACCTAAAGTTTCATAACTTAATGAACTTCTGTACAGTTAGAATTGGCATTTAAACAGAAGTTGTGAAGCTTCATATTAAATTTTACACCCTCAGTATTGAATACATTTTATGCATTTGCCTACCACCAAAACCAAAACACTGTGACAATTAGAACCAGACAAAACCTGGCTTCATACCCTCTTGTATAACTGTGTCCTTAATGCACTTGTTAAACTTTATTCCTTATTCCCCAACCCTTTACAAGTGTCCAGCAGGCTTTGCAAAACATCTAGTTTATATATTTTGCACCTCTAAAACATGCTTATCATCAGTTACTATGGCAAATTCTTATTACCGATCAGATATAACTCAAAAAGAGAAATAAAATGCTCATTTAACTGCGTTTTTCTCACTAGTAATGTGTGCAATATAAGAACTTTGATGAGAAACCCATTCAGAAAATAATTTGCTAATATTTGTATTTGGGTGACTATTTCTTTCTACTTATTCTACTAAAACTCCAATCTTTAAGAATAAAAACATCAATACCACGTATAGTTTTAGACTAGATATGAATAACATCTACTACAGAAAGAATTGTCTTATTTTCTTTTTCCATTGCTGTGATAAAGTACTCTGACAAAAGCAACCCGAAGGAGGGAGAGTTTAACTCCAGTTCACAATTCAAGGATGCAGTCCAGCATGGCTTAGAGTCAAGACAGCAGAAGCTTGAAGCATCTGGTCACATCACTTCCACAATCAGGAATCAGGGAGTGATGAGTGTGTGCATGCTAGCACTCAGTTGGCTTTCTTCACTCTTACACAGTCTAGGATTCCCTGACTAGGGAATGTTGTCACCCACAGGGTGTGGATCTTTCTACCTCAATTAGCCTGATCAAAATAACATCCCTCAGATATGTCCAGAAGCTAACAATATCTAGATAATCCTTTAGAAGTGTGGACAAAGACTTGGCTCTTAGGTGGTTCTAGATCTTGTCAAACTGATAATTAACATAACCATCACAAGAACCAAATTTATAAACTACTAACTTCTGAAAGAATGTGACAGGCGTTTTATTTCTTGGATGCAAGTTGTGCCAATTATGTCACTAAGAAGAAAATCTGATAAGTGGATTATTACATTCCTTTTCAGTGGAGTTTTCATAAATTGTGATCACTTTTTAAAGTCCCAGTGTGAGTAGAGAACCATGCAACCAAGAATTTCACCAACACTAGATTTTTAAATAGATATTTCTCTTATAATATTTTTTTTCTGATAAACCATCCAGTATTGAGAATTTTTATATTCTCAATACTGAGAATCAACAGAAACAGATATGTTTTATTTCATTAAAACCCCTTACTCTATTATAAACAATGACTTCTGGGGGTGGAAAAGGCCTCAGTAGTTAAGACTGTTGCCTGGGAAATTGATTCTTTTTCAGGTTCTTATTCTCATTAATATAACAATTTAAAACTGGATTTATAAGGAAGCTCAAAGACTATTTTGTTAGAGTTTTGGGGGAAAACATGTCAGGTAAGCTGAAAATCTCAGCAGCTGCTATCAGGAGGAAGCCCTGAAAAAGGAAGAGAGAAAGCTTGCCTTTTGAGCTAGATCCTGAACGAGCTGGTATTTTCAACAGAGGAAGTCAGTGAGCCCTTATATGGTAGAAGAGGAAAAAAGCTGTCAAGAAAAGGTGAGAAAGCATAGAAAGTCAGGAAAAGCTTGCAAAAATTTGGCCAGTATTCAAAAGAAACTGATAACTGAAGACAGAGAGAGAGAGAGAGAGAGAGAGAGAGAGAGAGAGGGAGGGAGGGAGAGAGAGAGAGAGAGGAACCAGTTAATTTATAACTTAGATAATCACCCAAGCTTAGCAATACTGCCATGGAAGGAGTTATGTTAATGGCAGCGTTATGTGATACCAGGGCTCAAACTCAGGGCTTTAGGGTTGTCAGGGAATTATTCTACTGACTGAGCTACATTACCAGCACTGCAATCCCTTCTATCACAGTATGCTTTCACCTGAAACCAAAACACCTCAACAGATACAAAACATAGTTTTGGGTGATTAAATCAGAAAAATGTGACCATCACCAGTGATATCCAGAATTGTTCAAAATGTATATTGACTACCTGGTCAACAGTCAAGAGCCTAATGTTGAAAGTATATTTCATTTCTTAAAGGTGAGGTATAGTAAATAAAATGATTTAAATATTTTGATTCTTTTCTTCCATACATGAATACAAGATCTAATTGTATTTAATTGTATCTAATTTATTATATTAAATTGAGATACAATCTTTCAATTTGTTGGTGTCTGAGGCAAGGGCTAACATTGCCATAACTTAAATTCATTGAGTTATAAATGGATACAATCTATAGATGAAAGTATTTGAATAGAGGATAGGTAGGTGATTAAGTTATATTAAATTAATCATTTATCTGGACATTGGGACCCATGCCTGTGTAATTTTGGCAGTCAGGCTGAATCAGGAAGATTGTCATGAGTTCAAGGACAACCACTTAACACTGTAACACCTTGTTTTAAAAATACCAAAAAATTTATAACTATTTCATTGCTATTGTAATCTCTAGAGATCCCTATGTTCAAGAAGGAAGGTCTAAGCTAGAGAATATAGGTAACATACAATGGTGAGCTTCTACTATGCAAAGCATGCTTTCCCATAATCTTAATTTCCTTCTCATTGCTTGAGTAAGTTTTCTCTACCAACTAGAAATCATTGTGGATTTTATAGGTGAGTATTTCTCTGTGCCCATATGTCTTATATTTCAGATTAAAAGCTGGTGAAGATTGTGAAGGTGGACATAAAGAAACCTATTACAGAAAAAACCTGAACTGATAGGATTTCCTTGTGTCCTACTGCCATCTGCCTGGCTAAGCTTCTGAGGGTGAGTACAGCCCTCTGCCTGTTTGTGATCTTCAGAAAGCTTTTCACCAAGCAAAAAGGCCTTATTCACAAAGGCTTCCTTTAAAGGGAAGCAATTCCTTTCTCTAAAGTGCAATTGGACTCCTATCAATCTCAAAAAGAATTACTTACAGTCACAGAGGAATGCAGTCCCCTTGATCATTATCTGCTTTATTTGCAGTTAGAAAGTATGAGCTATTGGGTGCTTTATAATGCTTTGTTGGAAACAGAATGGAAAGAACTCATGTATGTTCTGTTTGAATCAACTTCTGTTGCAGCCAGTGCATTGCAGATATTCTGTGCACTTCTTTATTACTGAATATCCCATTGATACCAGCATTACACTGATGGAATAGAAAGGGAAACCCCATCAGAGTTTTCTTAGAAAGATATTTAGCACAGAAACACCTGTCAAGGACAATAACAAACTCTGGATCATCATTGTTAGAATTAAAGCCATAG
The DNA here is from genome assembly GCA_026225945.1 of Cricetomys ansorgei. NCBI lineage: Eukaryota > Metazoa > Chordata > Mammalia > Rodentia > Nesomyidae > Cricetomys > Cricetomys ansorgei. The sequence goes on along the minus strand of JAMJFZ010000239.1, from coordinate 11,215,400 downwards.
CCAGCTCAGCTTCCTATTGCTCTGCATTTGTAATCCCCCAAGGTAGATTGCTAAATGAGGATGGTTGAAGCAACTGAGGAACCAGTAATATTCCAGTAATGTCCAGTAATATCCTCTGGGGCTCTCAGTCATTTACTTGAGATGGTTTGTAGAAGTGTAGAAATATTAAAGCTTAAATTGTGAAAATTTAAAACTAGAGCAGACTACAACTCTGCCTTCTTCTTCCAAGTAGAAATGTTCTAATAAAGTCTGAGGTTGGAGGACAAGGGCTTGGAAGACACAATTTATATTATCCTTCTGCACCTCTACAAAACCACTTGCAACCTCACCACTAAAACCCTAAGAGCACCATATGCAACATACACAGACATATCAATGCATGTCAGCTTAGATATTTTTAACTAATTCCATTGTTTATAATGTGCTGTTCCCAGGAAGTATGTAAGGTAACTGAGACAGTAGTCTTGTTATTAGTCTTGTTATTAATAATAGAAAAAAAAAACAGGAAAAAGGAAAATTATATAATCAGCCAATTAGAAAAGAATGCCTTAAAAAGAAACAGTAGAACCATGCAGTGAGATTCTATGGAGGGATTTTAAAGTATTGAACAAAACATGAATTTTTATAGAAATTTATTTTTAGTTGTATTTAAAATAATTTTTTTGTGCACTGTTGGGTGAGGGCCTACCTAAGTCTTGGCATTCTGTGTTTTCTACAGGAGTTGGGTTTATATAGGGTATATAGGGGATGTTTGATTTGTCACGATCTGCATGTGCTATCAATAGAACACCCAAGGAGTTCTGTACAAAAATATAAAAACAAAGCAAAATTTAAAAAAAAAACAAAAACCACTTGAACTCAGATGTTCAGGGTTCCACAGTCCAGTATGGGACTGATCAGGATGGTGGTTCCTTCTGTTGAGGTATGGCAGAGTTTGCATCTATGAATGTGCCTCCTTGTCATCCTTGCTGAGCCACCCTTGCAGTAGCCTAACAACTAGAAATGATATCTGCATTGTGGGACATGACATCACAGCAGCACATCCAATGTGGAGACAAGGAAGAATGAGAAAGAAGCTCCAGACCTTGCAGAGTCTGCTTTGTTTTGTTTGGTTTGGTTTTCTACAAGTCTGTCCAGATACTGGTGAGGTGAGGTGAGGTGGTCCTGACAAGACACATCTGCTATGGTGATGAGAACCCCATGACCTGTTATTTTTCCTGAAAATCGGATGTTACCTTAAAATCTGGAAAGTGTTTCCTCAGGCTCAGCACATAGAAGCTGTCTTCCAGAATTGGCCAAAATTGTATCTTATGCTGGTAGCTGAACTTGGTGCTGTAAGAGTCACCCAGGAGGTACTAGTTTTGAAGGCATTAAGGGGTTATGGAGAGTAGCTAGATTTGACACTGTGAGAGGCCAGGGGAGGCCAATGGTGAAGCTGCGTCTCCATCACAGTTGAAGGCCCAGATTGAGAGGGTCATGCAAATAAGTTGAGGCGTGGCACAGAGCCTGAGAGACTATTGGTGAAGGTGCAGCCTCAGTGGCAGTTGAAAGCCCATATTGAAGGGGTCATACAGAGAAGTTGAGACTTGGCACCATGAAGACAGCCCAGTAGAGGCTATTGGTAAAAGTGCACCCAGTTGCAGCAAGGGACCCCAGCAGTTTTTGAGATGCCAGTACCTTGGAATGACCACCAAGAACAGCAGCAGCAGTGAAGTAGAGCCAACCAGAGCCTGGAGGACAAATTGTGCTGCAGAAGGCAGAGACAGAAAAGTGACCCAAGCCCTTCAGAGGAGCCCAAAAGATCATGAGTAAATTCCAGATAATTGGACACTGATAATGTTTTTCTGCTGACCAAAGACATTGTGAAAAGCTTGATAGATGTTTGATTTCATTTAGTCCTGTGCATTAGCAACCCTCATGATTGGTCCTCTTGTAAATGGTTTTGCTGGTGTCGTGTTAAATTGTACTGTAGAGATAAAGCAAATTTTATGTCTTATACTGAAAAGGGAAAATGGTGTGGGAGTTCATTTTTAGTTATGTATAAAATAATTATTTTGTGCACTGTTGGGTAAGGGGCTGCCTAGGTCTTGGCATTTTGTATTGTCTGCAGGTTTTGGATTTATGTGGGGGATGTTTGATTGCTCATGAGCTGCACGTGCTATTAGTAGAATACCTGAGGAGTTCTGAATCAATAAAAACACCTGAGCTCAGATGCTCAGGGTTATACTGTTTAGTATGGCACTGGCCAGGATGGTGGTTTCCCCTGCTGAGGTCTGGAAGCATTTGCACCTATAATTATGCCTCCTTGTCTTCTTGGTAAGCTTGCACAGTAGAGGTACTACTACAATGAATGGCATAAATATATTTGCAATGAATTTTAAGGAGAGAAGCAGATTATGAAGCACTGTGCAATTGGGCTGGAGAGATGGTTCAGTGACTAAGGGCACTTGCTGTTCTCACAGAGGACCTGGGTCCTCTGGTTCCCAGCAGCATATGGTGACTCACAACCATCCATAAACTCCAGTTACAGGGGGTTCTATGCCTTCTTCTGACCGCCACGGATGCCTGAATGCACATAGTCCACATAGATTCACTCATATACATAAAAATTAAATAAATCTATCTTTTAAAAACTATAACACTCTGTGAGCATGTTGTGCATTCCTGGTGACTGACCGTCTTCTTACCTGAAAAAAGATTTGTTTTTCTCACCATGGTTCACACAAGTGACACACAGTGCTTGTTCAGTAAATGTGTATATGTATTATACATTTTTTTTCATCTCATAATGAAATTTACCGAGACCTACGATAACTGATAGGGTAAAATATATTCTTTTTTTTTTTTATCTCATTCATAAATACTAAGTAGTTTTGCCATCTGAATGTTCCACGTAGTTCTCTTTCTCTTATTATTTAGAACATATGCTATTAACTCAAATCAGATTCACTTTTCGATATTTGAAATGGAGAGAAAGCTAATGATATAAAAATAAGGAGCCTTTCATGCGAAGCCTGCCGATGATCTTGTGGCATTCGTACTTGTTAAGATTCGTTATCTGTTCCCAGAAGTCTCACCCTCTATATCTCTATTAACAGCAATGTAAAACAAATTGATTTTATTTCCTCAGAAAGCTGTCTAACAAGGTTTCTTCAGCCCTTGAATATTTTATGCTTACTTCCCTTTACCATGCTGATTTGCAAAATCAGATTCACTGCCCTACCGTACCCATTTAAAGCATTCAGTGAAATGAGTTGAGCAGCTGCATGGAACATATCCATGCAACTACCCACTAGGTCAAATTTTATAAAACATCAGAGAGCAGCTCTTTTGTGCTCTTTCTCTTCTCTTTACTCTGCTATCAGGCAATCCCTTTTGAATTTGGGAACCTGTAACTTCGGATTGTCTGTTCTAATTTATTATATAAGTGGAGTCATACCACATGTATTGCTTTAAATCTGACCACTCTTTCAATGTATTTACACTTTTCCATATATTGGTTTCTATAGTCCATTGCCTTTGTGACTGTATGATGTTTCATTGTGCAGATAGCCATCATTTTCTGTTATTAATTTATATTTGAGATTTTTCTGGGTTGCTTGCACTGGGGGAAATTATGAATAATATCTGTGTAAAGATTTTCAATACAAATTTTGTATAGGCATGTTTTCATTTCTCTTGTATTTCTAAGGTATTCACATGTTGACTTGAGTACTATTTTATGAGAAGCTCCAGTTTTATAGGGTGCTTATAACAGACATTCCATCATGGTAGTTATGGTTATTTCACTTCCTTAGTAAAATTTGATAATGACTCTGATTGTGCCTTCCCCCCACTCCCCACCCCCAAGACAGGACCATGCCCTACAGCCCAGGATTTCTATTGGATCTTGTCAGTCTCCCAGTTCAGCCTCCCAAGTGCTAGTGTTACAGGCATGTGCTAGTACTCCTGGCAAATTGTAGCAATTTTGATGGGTATATAATAGTATTCAGAGTGATTTTAGTTGGTGTCAATTGAATGTGCATATATGTTCATCTTTATTTTGTTAATACGGTGAGTCATGTCAGTTAATTTCTATACTTAACTTTATACTCTTGAGTAAAACTCCATATATTAAAGATTAATTTTCTTTTTTATCCATTGCAGACTGTGTTTGGTTAAAGGTTTTCATATCTCACTAAAATCTTTCATATCGATATCTTCTCTAGTTTTCCTTGGAAAATGAATCTGGCATTATTAAGTGAGCGGAGATGGGTCCTGTTGAACAAGCACTTTCTGTCAGAGTAGTTCCACCCAAAAGTGAAGCTACTTGAGCCTGAGTTGCTCTTTGCTGTCGTTATAAGGCAAATGGGTAGTCTTTTTGGTATTTGAAAGATCTAGCCAAGCCTCATGGGGCATCCCATAATCTCAGCTACTCAAGCATCCAAGGGCAGGAGGCTAGAGAATTCAAGGCCTTCCTTGGTTACATAGCAAGTACTAGGCCAGCCTGAGCACTAGGGAGGCACAGGCAGCAGGATGCTATAAGTTTGAGGCCAGGCTGATATGCACAGCCAAGGAAATATAGTGAGACTCTAGCTCAAAAAACAAACAAACAAACAAACAAACCAAAAACAGAAGGACAACCTGAGGAACTTTGCAAAACCTTGTCTCAAAATAAAAATCAATCAAAAAGTGTGTGTTGTGGGTAAATCTGGGGGTATTGCCAAGTAGTAGAACTGTTGGCCAACTATTTTGAAGGTCAAAGCCTTAAGCCCTCATTTCACAAAATAATAACAGTTGTAGAGGAATACTTAATCTTTTATTCTGTGAGGATGATTGCTCTAGGGTAGAAAAAAATGTTGGTACACACCGTTAATCCCAGTACTCAAAAGCAAAGGTAGTACACACCTTTAATTCCAGTATTCAGAAGGCAGTGATGGTGCACACCTTTAATCATGGCACTTGTGAGAGAGAAGCAGAGCTCATGTAGACAAGGAGCAGAGCTCAGGAAGAATCAGTGTCAGACAGGAAGTGACATCTGAGATGAGTCAGGGAAGGGCAGGAAAGTAATGAATCAGAGGAAGAGTTGGCAGAGTGAGTCAGAATGAAGACCTGGCCAACTCTCATGATAGAAAAGCAGGTTCTCAAGCAGTCTGAAGCAAGCAGTCAGTTACAGAGGCAAGGGACAAGATACAGAGACAATGAAGTGGTCTGACTGGGGATAAGGCAGAGAAGCAAAGAGGTTGACTGAGGCAGTATGGGCCAATGAGAGCTGAGAGACACAGGTGCAAGTAAGTGAATTGGGGTCCTCACACTTGGATGGCAAGCACTTACTGAGCCATCTCCTCAATCAGCATCATAGAAGGGCTGATACAGGGTTCTTTTGTTTGTTTGCTTTGCTCTGTTTTGTTTTGTTTGAGAGGGTTGTTTTATTTTGCTTTTTATTATCATGCAGATCAAAACACTTTTTTACCTTTCTGTTAGTTAAAAAAAAAAGTCAGAAAACGTTAATTTTCTGACCCATGAGTTATTGAGAACATTGTATAACTCACAGGTTCTTTGAAAATTTTCAGATTTTCTTCTAGTTTTGTAGTATTAGGAGCTAGCATATGTTCTGTGTTTCACGCCTTAGAAATCTGTTGACCTTTTGGTTTCTTTTACAATTCACCAAATGGTGTTAGTTGATGATTCAAGTGTACTGAACAATAATATGTTGTTTGCCGTGTTGGGTGGAGTATTTTGTAAATGTCACAGAGAACCAGCTGCTCAACAGTGTCAGCATTGTTCAAGTTGGCAGTGTACTTCCTGGCTTTTTTCTTGTATGCGTGTACTGTAACGATGACAGGCCTATTGACCCTTCCTCTATTCCTGTGGCTTTTCCCTGTTCCTCCATTCCCTCTGGCTTTATTTTGCCTACAATGATGGTCTTAATTGAGGTGCGCAGAGGCTTTGATCATTATGTCATTATGACTAACTCTCACACCAGGGAATGTCTTTATTCCAGATACTATGTTTTTGTCCAAGTTATGTTCCCTTTAATATTTTTATAGTTCTTTTTTTTATCTTTTCCTACTCTGAAAAATCTCACAATCCTCCTGCCTCAACCTCCTGAGGGCTGAGATTACAGGCATGCACCTAGTTATGCTTGCATTAGAATGACGACTTCCAGGTATGTTCTTATGCATGTATATACTGGCTTTTTCTGTTTTGTTAGGTTTATAGATCCCTGTTTGCTAACTAGTGTGTTTACATTCATTCAATGCTATTACAAATGTGAATTTTTACAAGATTGTTTCTATGTGTCCTGCTCCTTCTGTTCCCTCACTCTCTTCCTGGCATTTTTTGGATTAATTTAGTACTTTCTAAGATTTCATCTTCTGGGCTGATATTATGGGTTGGATATTAAGCATGCACACTCCAAAAGCTCTTGTGTTGAAGGTTTTGTTCTCAGTGCAGTGTTGAGAGATAGAGTTTGTGACCTGGTTAAATCATGACTCTCTGACCTGATAAATGGCTTGATCCATAGATTAAGCCAGCAGAATCTGATGTCATTACTGGGAAATGGTATAAACTAACAGTTGGATGTCCTTCGGGGAAGTGTGTCATCAAGGAGCGAGCCAAGATAAGTATTTCTCCATTTAAATGATATTTCTCAGGTATTTGTCAGGAAGTCTGAATTAACACAGCTGATTGGCTATGCCTTGTTATTTTTCATTGTTTACTCTGCTCTTCTTTAGCTTGCCAGTGTGTCCATTGAGTGGGTTAGCACTACTTTTTACTAAGAAAAGCACCTTCTAATAGCAGACCTTATGTTCCCCTTCCCAGCCTTGCTCCATCACTGTGATACACTTCAAATCACATCACAAATGCTGCAGTGTATCATTGATTTTCGTGAAATAATTTTAAAGAGTTTATATAAGATTATTGGTTTATGCTTACCAATCAACCAGAAGTTGACTACTTCTGACACATTTTATTCTATTCTATAGATTCAACTTTCCATTTAATGCTATTTTTTGTCTAATCACATTCTCAAACTTCTAATAGCATTTTTTATGGGCAGGTTATCCAGGAAGAAAGCAAATTTTCATCTTTTGTCTGAACATTTGAAAGCTATTCTCACTGACTATGAAATTGCATTCTGGCACCATTTTACATTTAGCTCTTTAAAGGTCACTCCATAGTTTGGTGGCAAGAATATTTTTTGTATCAAGTTCAAGTTTGTCTTTGGTCATTGTGTTGTAGTAGTTCATCTATGGTGCAACTCATAAAGGAAGACATGGAAGCATATTTCAAAGGTGCAAACTCTGCCAGACCTCAGCAGAGGGAAACACTACCATGGCAAATGCCATCCTGGACAGTGGAACCCTGAGCATGTGAGCTCAGGTGTGTTTATTGATCCAGAAATCCTCAGGTATTCTATTGATAGCATGTGCAGATGACAAGCAATCAAACATCCTGCACGTTAGTCCAACACCTGCAGACTATAGAAAATGCCAAGACTTAGGCAGCCCCTTACCCAACAGTGCACAAAACAGTTAATTTATTCATAAAGAAAAATAAAATTCTACATTTATCCCTTTTGTGCATTAGACAAAAATACTGCTTTATCTCTACAAAACAATTTAACATGACATCAGCAGAAGCATTTATATTTACAAGAGGAACAATCACAAGAGTTGCTACTGCACAGGACCAAATGAAACCAAACATCTATCAAGTTTTTTACAATGTTTGACAGAAAAACATTGTCAGTGTCCAATTATCTGGAATTCACTCATAATCTTCTGGGCTCCTCCAAAGGACTTGGGTCACTTCTCTGGCTCTGACCTCTGCAACTTACACAAGCAACTTACAGAGCTTGTCCTCCAGGCTCTTGCTGGCTTCACTCCACTGCTGTTGTTGATCTTGGTGGTTGTCCCATGGTACTGGCATCTCAAAAACAGCTGGGGTCCCTTGCTACATCTGAGCTGCATTTTCACATGGGTGCTCTTCATGGTGCCAAGGCTCAACTTATCTGCATGACCCCTTCAATCTGGGCCTTCAACAGCTACCGAGACTGCACCTTCGCCAATGGCCTCTTCTAGTCTCTCACAGTGCTCAGCCTCAGCTGTTCTCCAAAGACCCCTTCATGTCTTCAAAACCAGAACCATCTGGGTGATTTTTACAGTACCAAGTTCAGCTACCAGCACAAGATACAACCTTGGTCAGTTCTGGATGACAGCTTCTGTGTGCTGACCCTGAGGAAACACTTTCCAGATTTTAAGATAGAGTCTGGTTTGCAGGAAAAACAACTGATCACCTTGTCCTCAGGAAGGGTTCCCTTATGGGGTAGAGTTGGAATCACCATAGCAGATGTGTCTTGTTAGAACCACCTCACCTCACTAGTATCTGGACAGACTTGCAGGAAACAAAGCAAACAAAATGAACTCTGAGAGATCTAGAGTTTCTTTTTCATTCCCCCTTGTCTCCACATTGGAAATGGCTAATATGATGTCAGTGCCCCATGTTGCTATGCCATTTGTAGTAGTACACCTACTGTGGTGACTCAGCAAATAGGACAAGGAGGTGCTTTCCTATGTGCAATCCTTGTCAGGCCTCAGCAGAGGGAAACACTTGTCTTGGCAGTGTCATACTGGACAGTGGAACTCTAAGTGTCTGACTTCAGGTGTTTTTATGGACACAGAACTCCTCAGGTGTTCTACTGATAGCATGTGCATATCACAAGCAATCAAACATCTCCCACATAAATGCAACACCTGCACACAAAACACCAAGACCTAGGCAGCCCCTAACCCAACAGTGCACAAAACAGTTTTTTTTACACATGACTAAAAATAAACATGTACATCACTGTGTATAATGTATATTTAACTTTCCTTATTCCTTTTTACCTTTCTTCCTCCCTCCCTCCTCCTCTGCAACCCCCTCTCTTTCTTAACAGGTTCTCACTAAGAGCTCTGGCTGTCCTGGAACTTGCTATGTAGCCCACCCATTTCACAAAGGCACAGAAATCTGCCTGAGTACTGCAATGAAAGACATGCACCACCATGCCCATTCCCTCTTTTAAGGTTTGTTCTGTATTACAGTTTTTAGCATAGATTATGATGTAGTGTTCGTACATTGTCTATTTTTTCACACTTAAGTTCCTTTGATCTGTAGGTTTGTGGTTTTAACAAAGTTGAAAAGGCTGAGACATTCTAAACCATTTCTTTCTGTCACTCTATCTTCCTGGCTCTGATGGCATGTGTGTCAGAGAGCCTGCTGATGATACGGGCGAGGATGCTCCTTTCATTTCCGTTTCCTTTAGGCTGAGCAGTTTCTCTGGCCTATTGTTAGAGCCACTGCTTTTCCTTTGCATTGCTGTTCTGGGGCTTTTCATGTAAGTGTTGTCTTCTTCACATCAGTCCCGCTCGGTTCTTTGTCTTCCTTTTCTTCATGGTGTTGTTTTCCTCCAAATTTTGGGCTTTTCAATAACTGCTTCAGCCCTTATCTGGGCATGCCATTATTTCTGTCATCCCTGGGTCTCTGTTGACTTAGTTTTCTCCCGGTGATGGGCTCTGTTTTCACCACCTACTCCTCTTTATTGTGTTCTGCGTGTTCCTATCATTACACAGCTGAATGTTTGAGTTTCTGTGTTTAGTTTTACAAATAGTGCCTTTATTTGTCCTGCCAGCCCTAAGGCACTATTTACAAAACTAAACATAGGGCAGTTGGCTGCACACGCCTTTAGTCCCGGCACTTGGGAGGCAGAGGCAGTTGGATCTCTGTAAGTTCGAGACCAGCCTGGTCTACAGAGTGAGTTCCAGGGCAGCCAGAATTACAACAGAGAAGCCCTGTCTAGAAAAACCCTAAATAAATAAATAAATAAATAAAAATAAGTAAGTAAGTAAATAAAATAAAAAAGCTTCATGTAATAGCCATAAGGATGTAAGGATGTCAGGTCAGATACAAAGGTATGACAGTGAATGGCTATTAAAGAGGGTAAAGACAGGCCAAGACAATATGGGTCTGGACCTGCAACATTCCAACTCTCCATACTGATGTAGACCCTATCTAACCAGTCAACCTTCTAGAATCTTGAACATGGGTGTGTTTTTATCCCTGGAAAATTCGGTTCACATAACTAATGTTTAACACACTTTGATAAATCTGGATAAAGAGAGCGATGACTAGTCCACATGTTCCTATATGTCCCATTTCCGACCCTCTCCCAGGTCCTTGAGATCCTCAGGCCCCAGCCTTCCAAGTGCTGGAGTTATGGGCTTGTGCCAACAGCCTGGCTCTGCTAATCACTTGACTATCACATTTTAAAGAATGTACACACACCGAGAGAGAGAGAGAGAGAGAGAGAGAGAGGCTCATATAATTTTGTATGTGAGGATTTGTATCACATTTAATTCCTTCTTTATGTTAAGTCAGCCAGGCCTCCTTTTAGTCTGTCTTTGACAGAATACAAAAGCCTGTTTTTGCATTCATGTAGGCATCCATTCAAAGATCACTGTTGAACTGTCTACTGGTTTTGTTTCCTCCCATCACCCATCCATCCACCCATCCATCCATCCTTTCTCTAGCAAGGCATTGCATTAAGTTGACTTCTCCAGGCTAAATTATCTTCATTACGATGTATTGAGACATTGAAACATGCCAGAATGCAATATAACTCGACGGGAAAAGATTATTTGATAAGAGAGTGAGGAGGCAGAGCCCCAGAGAAGAACAGGAACAGAGAGACACTGTGTCCATGTCAGTAACTCAGAAGTGGGAGAAGGTAGAAGGGCAGATTAGAGGCAGAGAAGGAAAATGACAGAGAGAGAGAGAGAAAGAAAGAGAGAGAGAGAGGAAGCCAGCATGGCAGACTGTATTATAGAGGGGTTGGGGTGGTAAGTATACATGTTGTCCCTTGCTGATGACGCAAGACATCAACACCACTCCAGATGTCGAGTATGGAGTGGTACAGGAGGAGGGTTAAGAGGTGGTTCCACAACAGTCCTCCCCTCTTGTTACTGAAAAGGTAAGGAAACTAGGAAAGTGACTGGTGAGGTAGGAATGGGGGGGAGCTTTGTTGAGGACCCCAAAAGGTTGGGACATTGGCTTAGGCCATGAAAAGCAAGCTATTTCACTCATTGCCCAGACTCTGTGACTGGATCAAAAAATTAGGAGTGAGCAATATTGTATCCGATTAAGGCATTAGTGATATAAGGGTATACAGCAGTTACCAGAAGCAGAAGGGTTAAGGGCCCTGCGATGGCTGCCATTAGTTAGAACCACCATAGCTAAAACGACTATATCTGTTGATATATATGGGTCTACTTGGCTTTTAAGTAAGTATCCCTTCTGGTATGCCAGTAGGTATTGCAGAGTCATTACATCCCCAGTGTCAAGGAGTTTTCTTTTGACTAAATATTTCAGTTTGGTGAGAAAATGGAGTGTTGTATTTTCTTCTAGAACTGCTTTCTGCTGAAACTTGGGGCCCCAGGAAGGCTGAAATACTAGTCAAAATCTGGGGGTGGAAGTCAGGCAAGGGAATGTTCATAGAAGTATCTGGTTCACTGATCCAGCTGAAGAATTAACATGAATGTCATCCATAAAGAGACCAGAAACTTTACTTTTTTTCTGTATAGTGTACCATTATAGAATATCACAGCTTTTTGTATAACATAGTTTATCTAAATAGCTAAAGCTTAAACAAATTCTACTATGAACCTGAATAGAACTTAGGAATTTGTAAATCTTACTTATCAAACATATCTATATTTTTTATCATTTAATTTTCAAGAAGCCTGAAAAAGTTGGAAAAAGTTAGCAAAGACATAAATGGTTATACATACATAGTTAAGGATGACCTGAAGTGGGAAGAGACCTTAAAGACATCATAAAACAAAACAGTTCAAAAACAGCTTATAAATTTAAAATGTTCCATAACTCTATAAATTTAAAATATCTTAAAAGCTGTTTCTTTAAAAATATCTTATTTCAAATTTTTTGATTTTATGCAAACTTCAAATTTTCTGTAAAACTCCAAAATGCATTCTTAAAGTTTAAAATCTCTCAGCTGTGTGCTCTTGCAATATCAAATGTAAAGTACCTTTTTATTTTAAGAGAGAAAAAGATAAGACACAATTAAAATCTGGGCAAAGGGAAATGTAACAACCATCTGAATTACTCTTCTATTAGGCTGTCAGCACAAGCTACATTCCCGCATATGAATGTCTGGAGGCGTAGCTTTCACTTGTAGTAACTTGTTAAACAAACGTTGTTTTAAAATGCTATCTTGCAAAAACATTGTTTTTAGGACAGGAATTGTCATAAAAAACCCATTTTGTTAAAAATAGTGTCTGGGTGACCTGTTGGTTTCCCTTTGATAGTGATCACCATGTGGCAGTCTCAAATTTTTGTGATGGTGAAATCACATGATCTGTCTTATCTGACCTTAGTAAAGATGGCTGCCAGTCATGTGGCCATCTCCTTTCCTAAGTGGAAAGAAGCCAAGATGGTGGTGGGCCATGTGGGGGGTGGGGAAAGCACATGTTAATATCACAAAATGTCTTAGCAATTTTAGACAGTTAAACCAAAACCAAAGAGTATAAGATGGGTAGCAATGGTCTCCATTGGGAATTACCTGTCTCTATTTTGCTTTGCTCCCCTTTCTCTGTCACATAGTCAGGTGGCTCTCCTGATATGGAACAGACATTTTGGAAGAAGCCTTTTAAGGAGCATGTGTGGGTCCAGAGGAGGGTGAAGTCATTCCCCAACACCAGAGCCAGCTTTTGATTAAAATGAGGCCATATAAAAAAACTATTTACCTTCACTCATGTTTAAAAGACACTGAGTTTTTTCCCTTTCTTTTTTCTTTTTTGCCTATTGCTATAAGTGGAGAAGCCTGCAGAGAGCAGTAGAGACAAACATTTAGAGGTGGCTGCAGCAAAAAAACGATTAGAATCATTGGGGTGGGGGTCTCGGGAAGCCAGCAGAAGGTATGGCAGTGTTACCATGAGTACAAAAGAGGGACGTGGGGGCTCCAGTCCGAAGTCCATTAAGGAGGCATCTCTCTAGAATGTGAGAGGAACATAAGAAAGACCAAAGCTGCTCTAATTAGCCATCACTCAGTAGAGAGGAGATTAGACAAGGAGACCCAGTACCTGACATCAGGGATTTGCACTGAACCAAAGAGCAAAAAATTAGGCTCAGAAAAGGATCTCATCCAAGGGAACAAGCTGAGAGTAGGGTCCATGGGAAGGGCCAGTCATAGCCATGATTGGGGGTATCTCCATCTTATAGAGTATCAGAGAGGTGTCAGACACTCAACAGTCATTTCCTTGAACTTAAGAGACCTCTATACTGACAGAAGAAAAGCTTACCAAATAGCCAGTGATGGATGAGGGGCTCAGTGGTTGGGTAGACAGATTTCCTATATAGCTCAGAGCCCAGAGGGGATCAGAGACATTGGCAGAGCCTTCTGAGTCTCATGGCATCAATACTGAGATATTAAAAGCACACCAGAATGAAACAGATTTCTATGGGAACGGTTTATTTGGTATGGGAGAGAGAAGGCAGAGCCCCAGAGAAGAAGAGAAACAGAGGGAGAGACACACTAGTGAGTTGTCTCTCTCTCAGGAACACAGATCTAGGGAAGGCAGAAGGACAGAGAGACACACAGAGACAGAGAAAGACAAAGGCTGAGAGAGAGAGAGACACACACACACACAGATACAAAGAAGGATGACAGAGAGAGAAAGCTGGTCTGGCAGGCTATACTACAGAAGGGAGGAAGTGGTAAATATACAGGTATGCAGATACTCCAGTCCCTTGCTGATGACACAAGACATTGAAGAGACTCTGGGGGATGGGTATGGAGAGATCCAGGAGGCAGGTTAAGGGTGACTCCACAACACTATGTGCATTTTATCATAATTCCTATTGCATCAGTCACTGGTCTCATAATCTTATTGCCTTGATTGATTCCCCCTGGATTTATTCCCAGGCACTTTGGAAATTATTTATCTGTAGAGGAATATTTAATCCTTTAATCCAGCAACATGGCTGTTCTGTCACATTCCAGGCCTGTGTGAGCTGGCTGGAAGGCAGCACACACCTTTAAGTAACCCAATTCAGAAGGAAATGCTGGCATATGCTTTAATTCCAGCTCTCAGGATGTAAAAGAAAGCAGTCAGTTCAGAAGTAGGTCATGGATCTCAATTCAGAGTTCATAGTCAGTTTAGAGTAAAGAGGGAAGCAGTAGAGGTTGAGAGCATGGAAGGAGATTGATTCAGAGCATGCTGGTCAACTGAGAAGTGGAAAGTCAGAGGCAGAGTAAAGTACAGAGTGAATGCACACCTTTAACCCCAAATCTGAGAGTGAATCAGAGTGAAGACTTGTCAGAGTGACATCTGAGATGAATCAGAGTGAAGAGCAGGCAAAGTGACAAATCAGAGGAAGACTTAGTAGGGTAAATCAAAGTGAGGATACACTCATCTCACAATATAAAAGCAGGCTCTCAGCTCAGAGAGTCAGGCAGTCAAAGAATCAGACAGATAAGACACACAGGCAGTTCAGCAGAAGGAGTCAAATGTCAGACAGGAAGAGTGAGTTTGGAAGAAAGAGTTAGTTTGAAGCTGAGCAGAGCAGTTCAGTCAGAGAAGTTGCTGAAGTAGGCAGAGTCAGCCTGAGTCAGAAGAGTTCAGTCAGAAATAGTCAGCAGGCTCAGAAGGTCATTTTGAACCAGTTATCTTGGAGAAGAGTTTGAGCCAGAACTGAGTGAGTTGAATCAGCCAACCAGAAGAGTCAGTTCAGTCCAGCTCTGAGTTTAAAAGTGAACCAGAGTGAACTCAGTCAGTAGTAAGTCTCGGAAGCTGAAATGCTATAGATTTAGGTTCACAGATTAGATTGTATAGAGGCTGAAGCCTTCTAGGTCCAGGTTTGTATCTTTAAGATTAGAATGTACAGAGGCTGAGACCCACTAGAATCTGTGATTGAATTAGCAAGGAATAAACTGTCCTCTGTCATGAACCCATGAGAATAGTTAAATAAATCAACACTTAAATCTATGCCTATATTTATCTCATGGTGGTAAAAATGATAATTGGAGTCAGGCACCACACTGAATTGAAGAAGGACCAGTTAGAGTCTACTACAATGAGACCAGAGAGGAAAGTTCGCACTCTCTGGTCCTCTGGCTGTGGTAGTCCCAGCTTGGACTCATAATCAGAGTCACATCAGTGAGTAGTAGTGCCTCCTACGCCCTAAGCTTAGTGACTTCCCAGTCCAAAGCCGGCAGCCCTTAGCTTCTTTTGACAAGGGCCGTTTCTGCCAGCAGCGCACCACGACTCCCTTTCTGCTGCTCTGATTGTCATCACTGCCTCCCCAGCTTTGTCACGAGAGTCCTCATCAACATACTCTCAACATGAATCTGCTATGTAGAAACAATAGACTTTCTACTGCTCTATTCAGAGTGAAGAAACATTCCAACCTCCCATCCTAAGAATAAAACAAAACCCTTCTGGCTCTGTCCTTCCTCTTATAGTGAAAATCCAAAAAGTATTGCAAGCTTGTTTGGTTTTCTCCTCACTCCTCCAGCCAAGACTGTCCATCTCTCTGCAGATCTTTCCCTATCCAAGGCCTTCAGTTACCTTTTTGGTACAGATAATCCCCTTTAGACATGATCTTTGCAACAAAAATACTAAATCTTTCTCCTTGGAGATTTCCAATTAATTCTAACCTATCTAGAAAAGAGAAAATATAAGGCACTCTCTAGTCATTCCATGTTAACACCGAATTTGAATCTATAGCCCCCTCTACCAGTTAGGTAGTAGATTGATTTATAATCTGGGGTCTTTTATATTAAAACAATCTATTTTGCCATCAGATTCTTTGCCATTATTTATACAAATGATATTCATACCAGCAGGTAGCTGGGTAGCAAACTGTACTGAGAGTTTGACAGAAACAGAGGAGGTAAGTTCCACAGAAGCAAAGCAATTGCCTTCAAACATGATGCCAGTCATCCAGCCTTGAAGGAGATCTACAGCAGCATGAGTCTATGGTGGGTCTATGTGTCTAGGCGGGTCCTAGATCAGAGGGCTTAAGAGTCGATGGAAAATGAGAATTTCCAGGAGTCAATGGCAGAGGGTTTAAGCTGTTTTTTGAGGAAAAGGCTTACATATTTATAGCCAGATAAATGGTCCCTGTGTCCCAGGAAGTCTTTAGAAGCTCAATGGTTAGGACAGGCAGTCCCAATTGCATATTGGGGTTGTAGGTATTTTCCAGGGACCAGAGGGATAGACCTTATATGGAAGGGTTTTGTTGTAACTCCAGATAAACAATTTTGCCATATCATGTGCCCTTGGTGGGTGTGGTATCCTTTTGTGGCTTGTGGCCTATCTCCTGTGGATAGGGTTGGGGAAGGGGTAGATTCCTGCCAATTCTTCAGAATGAGAGCTTGGGGCCTTAAGCACCCTAGACCCACTTATCTGGGAGACAGCTCCACAAGAATATACCCTTTCCTCCTCTCTCTTGCCCTCTGATCTCTGTCTTTTATCCCATTAAGAGTCTTTTGTTCCCTTCACACCTTGACAGATAATTATGTCAGTTTTCATAACTTTACCAAATACCCAAGATAAACTTAATTAAAAATAGAAAGGCTAGGCCAATGAGATGGCTCAGCAGGTGAAGGTGATTTCCTACAAGTCTGACAGCCAAGGTACCCGAGTTTTACATGGTTGAAGGAGAGAACCAGCTCCACAGTTTGTCATCTGATCTCATCCATGTAAGAGCATAGATGCTACACTCACATTAAAAAAACAAATCTGAGACAAAAATGGGCAAGTTAATTTTGGCTTAGTGTTCTGGAGGTATCGATCGGTGCATGTTAGGGTACCCTGGTTGCACTGGAAACATGGTAATGCACTGTCATCATGGGAACGCATGGCTGAGAAGGTCCATCTACCTCATGACTGGGAATGAAAGAGAGAAGGGAGGGAGTCTTAAGTTCTGTGGTTCCCTTAAAAAATACCAGTCCGGTGACCTCAGACCTCTCTGGACCCAAGGCTATATCATCATCTCATAGCACCAGTCTGCAGAACAAGCCTATAACAACACTGATTTGGAGAAACATTCCAGATCCTCGAATGTAGCAAAAAAGCAAATTCTCCTCTGTTTTGTGCAGCACAAAAGTGCTGAGTGACAGCATTTATTTATAAGTGCTTATTTATAAGCCCTATTTATAAACAGAGGGTTAGGCTTGTCTTAAGAGTCTTAGTAGGTCAAGGCAGCCAGATCCCAATGTAGGCAAGACCTGCTCATCAGACCCAAGTCAAAATGCTTCTAAGGCCATGGGGAATTTCTATACATTTTCCCTCCATTACTCCTTAACCCCTCCACGACACCTGACATTGGGAGATTTCCTCTCCGGAAGGTCTTCCCTCTCTGGTTCCTCCTGATTTTTTTTTTTCTATTTTAAAAGCTTGCACTGTTCCCCACATTCTTTAAAAGGTTATTCTCACCTTGTCCTATGAGTTTTGCTCCAGAGCTTCTCTGGCCAATAGAAACACTGTACAGGCAATATCTGAAACTTTAAATTATCTGCTAGCCTCATTATAAAAAATAGAAGAATAAAATTTGTTTTACTAATACATTTTCAACTGAAAATAGCCAGACATTCGTCTTGTCTTCAAATTTTTAATCTATACTTCTAACATATCTCCATTTAGATACCAAATTTTCATTGAGCTATTTTATTTATTCTTGGATTTCATAAACATTGTAGTTGACAGCTAGATTTACATATTGGGAATGTTCAGACCACTAGCGTTCCGAAGGCTGAATGAGAAATATTGATGCTCTTGGTGATAAGACTGCTCCATCAGCTTCACAGGAGAGATGTGACACTGAAGCAAAACTATGGCTGTCCCAGCTTAGTACATCAGCCAGTCCTTCTATCAACTCCTTATTAACATCACGGCCTAAGAGATATTTTACAACTGAAGGACAGCCCTGCATCTGCCAGTGTCAACAAAGCATCTTTCAAGTCTTTCTAGTGGCTCCTGTGTAATTATTCCAATTACAATGGAAACCTTCTGCATATTGATTTACTGTGAAAGTATCTGAGATCTGCCATTTGGCTCCTGTTATAGAGAATTTCAACTTTAAGGTAAATCCTCAAGCTCGTCTTAGCTATCTATAAATCCTCAAGCTCGTCTTAGCTATCTATAAATAAGCTTTCCTCCTTGACACTTCAGCCTTAATTCATTAATATGCAGTATGAAGTTAAGTGAGAAAATGCGAATCACACATATTTGGCGTCTGATCACATGGCAAGCAGGGTGCTATGTGAGACTGCGTACTGGGAATATCGTTGGTACAGCTGAAGCTGTGTGAAGGGGTTTTCTGATAATGACTCTGCTTTGTATTGCAGAGTACATGTCAGGACTATGTATCATTTCAGATTGATTCTTTTCTGTCCACTGAAATATTACTGAGATACATTTATTTGGATCATTTATATTTGAAAAAGAGGTCACTGTGACATCTGGGTGAATAATGAAATTGAAATAGTTTACTAAAAATTATATCATTCTTTAGCTTACTTATTTGCTCTTTAACCCTTTTAATT
Organism: Cricetomys ansorgei; assembly: GCA_026225945.1. Classification (NCBI taxonomy): domain Eukaryota; kingdom Metazoa; phylum Chordata; class Mammalia; order Rodentia; family Nesomyidae; genus Cricetomys; species Cricetomys ansorgei. Next base: position 11,196,811 of record JAMJFZ010000239.1, on the reverse strand, counting down.
AGGAGCTTCTTGGGCTTGACCAAGACCCTCTCTATGTCAACCAAAGGCTTAGTCAAGTCCTAGCCCCGGTCTGTCTTCTGCAATTACCCTGAGGACGTACATAGCAAGGCCTTACTGTTACATTCAATCTACTGTCCCCACCGTGCTCCTTGGCTTTAAATTCCCACTTATCTTTGGAGCCATTCTCTTGCTTTGGAGCATTCTCTAGGACCTTGAATGCCATCTTCAACATCTTTAACAAATATTTGGGCTAACATTTCTTAGCAGGCTGTATGGATATGGTCTGTCATCTTCTTTGCATTTCTAAGTTATAGTAACAGTACACTGCACAGATAGATTTTTCTAGTAACACTTAGTGATTGAACAGTCAGAGCCAGCTAGGCATTTTCCCCTTGTTAGGATCATGTTAATAGCCCAATTAGACACTTAGAGACATGTGGATGGCCATACAAAGCAGTTTTATTTTTCCGTGGGTTACATACTGATGTCAGGGCTGTCCAATTTAAAAAAAAAAAAAAAACATGGTGCAGCCTCTAAAACTGGCCGTGTGTTGCCTTATAAATCAAGTAGGCGGCACCTAGAGGATCCTTCTTATTCAGAATCTGAATACTGGATTGACTGTCATATGTCAATTGCAGCAAGGGGCTTCTGAGAGAGCCCCTTGACACTTGACACTAAGCAGAGGCGCAAGGTCAGTGCCGCCGCCACTAGGGGGCGCTTGTCCTCTCACCCTCTGGCTGAACAATTAGAGCCAGCTTAGGAAAGGCTGCGAAGGTAAGCTTTGAATGTATTTTACAATTTTACAATCATGGAAAAGTAAAAAAATTGTATTAATTAGTATATTTAAGGTATTTAATCAGTAGAAATAGGTTTTTGTTAATGTGAGCAAAAACTGGGAAGCTATGGGATTGGAAAATGTCTCATGTAGTAATCGTACTTGTGTTGTGGGGTAGTCACCAGAGAAGACTGTTTAGACATGGGTTTAAGCAATAGAAAGACTTTATTAGCTGGCCTGAGGCTACAATGTCTGTTTGGGATCCCACTGTAGTTCTGAGTCTTTCTTAGGGTGAGCTTTTAAGCACTGGGTTGACATTCTTCAGGTGACAAGAACAGTTAGTGAGAAGCAGAATTACAAAAGCTAAAAAGCAAGGTAAGTACATGTTGAGGCTTTCTCAAAACTATATGGACTTTGATAGATTAGGCCTTTGTTTTAGTTTGGGGATGTGTTGAGTCTTACAGTCTGAATGGCACTTCCATCATGGAGTCAGTTGTGCTAAGTTCTCATTGCCTATGACAGTCTGGGGCCCTGTCATACCTACTAAGCAATAATGAGGATCTGAGATGGGATCTTCAGCACCCACATAAAAAAGTCAGAACTATTTGAGCGAGTCTGTATCCCCGAAGCTCATTTGCCAACCAATCTAGCCAAATCAATGAGCTCCAGATTCAATGAGCCACCTAGTCTCAACAAACAAGATGGAAAGCGACTGTGGTGGTTTGAATGAGACTGCCCCCCATAGGATCATATATTTGGCCTCTGTCTGGTAGGACTGTTTTAGGAAAGACTGGACATGTGCACTGACACTGTATGTCACTGGTGATGGACTTTGAGGTTTCCAAAGCCCATGCCAAGGTCAAGCTTTCTGCCTCCAACTTCTGATCAGGATGTAAAGCTCTTAGCTACTGCTCCAGTCCCATTCATACCTACTTGCTGCCATGCTTCCCATTATGATGATCATGGACTCATGCTCTGAAACTGGAAACAAGCCCCCAAATTAAATGTTTTCTTTTTTAAGCTGGCTTGGTAATGATCTCTTCACAGCAATAGAAAATTAACTAAGATAATGATTAGGAAAGATTCACATGTCTATCCCTAGCCTTCATACATGTACATACTGTCACACACATATGTACACATCAAAACATGCATACAACACACAAACACACATACACACATACATACATACATGCAGTAGCCATGTTTTAGAGCAGTGGTTCTCAACCTTCCTAGTGCTGTGACCCTTTAATACAACTCCTTGTGTTGCGGTGACCCCAACCATGAAATTATTTCCATTGCTACTTCATAACAGTCATTTTGCTACTGTTGTGAATAGTAATGTAAATAGCTGATGTGTAAATGGTCTTCGGTGACCGCTGTGTAAGGGTAGTTCAATCCTCAAAAGGGTTGCAACCCACAGGTTGAGACCACTGTTTTAGAGGTAGTAAAGCAGCAAATAACAGACTCAATCAATAATAATAATAGTAGTAGTAGTAGTAGTAGTAATAGTAATAATAATGGATGCAAGTTCTTGTGAATAAGAACAGTTCCTCAAGTTGCCAAGGCTGGAATGATTCAGGGACAGAGACTTCTCTGCCTTGTGCTTTTCCATAAATGTCACACATTCAAACTCAAATTTCTGGAACACTGCCTGATTCTCCTCACACAGACTTGGTACCAGTCTCTTGGTGGTGCAGGTCTGATGCAACTTGACTGACAGGAAGAACATATTCTCCCTCGAGGAAAAACTAAAGTACTGCTATCCAAACAAGAGTCTGGAACACTGCAGATGGAAATGGCAGAGGTGTTGCACACGTAATTTTATTAGAAGCTATAAATTACATGGCACAGGATATAGATAAGTCTCCATTTCCCAGTTCCTTCCCATGAATCAAGTGAAATAAGGGAAAGCTGACTGCTAAGGAGAGGCCTGAGATAAGGGTTCCTAGTTTTGTTGAACTTATAAAACTGTAAGGTTTGCTCAGCTCAATCACAAGTGTTTGAGCCTATAAGAAAATCTCGGGCTGTGGAGGCAGGTCTCAACAAGCTAGGCTCAGCTGCCTATCCCCAATACGTCAATTAAAGAGACAAGCAACAGTAAAAAGCAGAGCAAAGGTTTATTCAATGCAGTATCACTGGAAAGAGGATCAAGTCAAGGTCCAGAGGCCCCTACGTCCTTCTTGTAGAATCCTGGCATGAGGTTTAGGTTAAAATAGACAACAGAGAGCATGTGTAACTAGGCAGTTCTGAACAGATGCAGCCCCATCAATCATTGATCTATGATTGTCCAGGTTCCAGTCTCTCCTGCAAAGTGGTCTGAAAAATTGTCAGAACTGTGTGAAAATCTCCTTCTAGAGGATTTTGCCTCTGACTAACCCCAGGACTTCAAACTTTCAATTCCACAGTATAAGATTCCTGGGGAATTTTAATTGTTAGTGGGTTGATTATTTCAGTAGTCTGATAGCTGAAAGGCAAGGCACAAGGGCTTTTGAGTATAACTCTGGTCAAGTGGGCTACAGGAAGACTAGAAGATAGTAGATAAACTCCATTTTCTTGAGGTTGACTTCCTTTTGCTCTTTTTATTAAGCTCTTCAACCATTCCTGGGTTCTCAGCTTTAAAAAAAAATCACCTTCGTATTTGATTTCAGAAGCTATGTGCAACAAACATCAATTTCTAGCAAATAAGCTTTGAGTTATTGCTTTCACCTACCTACGTCTCTCTGTTTAGCCAACAAATTCTCTCAAAAATATATTGCATCATAAAGTGAAAAGCTCTTTCAATAAATACAAATTGGAAGTAGATGTGATTTGTCTATGGTTTCTCATTAATACTAGCAAGAGATGAAATTTTTTAGTAAATGTGATGAAAAATGGCAAAAGAGAGGGGTCTTTCCTCATCTGGACTCAGTAGGCAGTCATATGTTGCTTAACTACAGGGATGCATATGAAATGACCTTGTTAGGGGACTTTTGTTATTTGAACATTATAGAGTACATTACACAAGCAAAGAAGACAACCAAGATGCCAGGCAATATTATTCCATGTGGCCAATGCCATATATGGTCAGTCATTGGCCAAAATAGTCACTTTGTGGGACTACTAGTTTACCAACATACTATATAGGTCTGAATAAAGAAGCAAGATTTTGCATAGTAAATTATAAAAAGTCTATGTATCACAAGAGATCAGTGACATAAGAGGCAATATTGAATAACTTTTAATTATCTAATGATAGACTCAAACATGCAAAACTACTGTTATCTCAAAGTTTAAACTCTGATACTACTAAACCAGCTGGGGTACATCGTAAACCACCTCTTTGCAACAGCCCCACAGAGCCACCCTCTGCGCCCCTTGTCATAAAACACTCCTTTACAGCAGCTTCACAGAGTGACCCTCCATGCACCTTGTCATAAAACACCCCTTCTCAGCAGCCCCATAGAGTCACCCTCTGGGCCTCTTGTTTCATGCCATAGTTTTAACTTTTATGCAGAACTTGCAAAGCAGATCACTGGCAAAATGTTCCTGTAATTAAAATAGCTACTTTTGTTATCAAGATTTAAGTTTTGCCAAATGTAAGTTAGTTGGCAGGACCTGACAAGCCATGGAAAGAGCTCAAGGGGAGGTACCACCTGTGTCCTGGGCAGATGCCTGCATGTTCCTGTGTAATGAAGAGAGGCCAATCCATGCCATTTAAATGCTTTCCCATCACAGCTCTGAGTGTGCCTACCTTATACAGACAACACTGGAACAGTGAAGTCTATCAGATCTCTTGTTTTCATTACACTTCTTAATAGTCACAGGAACCCCTTGAGGAGGATGCCCTAGCTGAAGCACTGGCGACTAAATTTTCATGGAAAATTCCAGGTAATAAAACTTTGGCCTGGAAATCTCAAGCTTCTTGATTTTAAGCAAAGAATCTGGAAGTCATGGAGCAGAGAGATTCTAAGGATGGGCAGGTAAGCACATCTGGAAATTACACTCAGTCATGACGTAAGCTCAGATCGTTTTAATAGCTAAAGCTGAGCATCGAGTTACTATATTCAAGTAGGTTCTGACAGGGACATAGATGTGTCTTTAAACTGAGAAAAGACAGAGTATGCTTAGTGAGGAACATTTGCCTAGAGGCAGAGGGACCTAGGAGAATGAAGCCTAAAAATGAGATGTACTAAAGTCTCATACAATAGGCAACTTTATTTAGAGCATCAGGCAATTTATATTTTGAGGGTTAGGTAAGGGCATATGAGCAAAGTTCATATGAGTTCAGGCTGTATACAATCACAAGGACAATCCATGTGTGGCTGAATAACAATAGTAAATGGCTGTGAGTAATATTAAGCAAACCCACTCCTATTTAATAGACCTGGGAGGGGCATGAAGCATATTCCAATAACAATCCTGTGCTTTGGAGGACTGAGGTTGCAAGACTCTTGAGCTGTTCTCTTGGTGTTTTCTCACAAGGACTAGGAATATTGCACAGTTCCATTCATGCACTGTGTTCTGACACGGGAGCACAGTCATTTCCCATGTAGTAGGACATAAAATCATTTGGGTATATGCTCAAGAGTGATAAGCTGGTTCATCCCATACTAGCAAATAAAAACCTATAATATCAGGAATGTGTAACTTCTCTTTGAGTTGTTGGCCGATGGGGTTACATAGACACCCAAGCATTGCAGGGGAAGGGGTTGAGGAATAGGTAGGAAGGAGAGTTAAGAAGGGGATGGTAAATCTAGCCAAGAATGGTGGCAGTCTCTATTCTTGGCATTGGAGGGGCTGAGACAGGAAGAGCAGCTGAGTCCAAGAACATGAGACCAGCCTGAACAACATAGTGAGACTCTGTCTTCAAAGCAACAACAATAATAAAATCACTCTGGTCATATTATAGCAAAGAAAAGTGGGAAGATAATAAACTAGACCAAAACTAAACTAGGATTCTTGAATACAAACAGAAAAAAAAGTCATTTTTAAAACGTTTCTGAAATTAGAGAATTTGGTAGATCGAACAAACTAAAAGAAAGGACATCAGAAACAACTTTTGCTTTTCAGATGAAGCTGGCCAATATTCAGGGCAGACTGCCACGTGCACCTGCTTTCTTACCACATTGAAAGCCACCATTGCACAGAACGCAGATTCTCACTCTCAGCCTTACAACAGCTCATTGCTGCTACTTGGAGCATAACTGTGTAAATGACTGGCATGGGCATCACTCACCCAGTGGGGCCCTTGGGAACAGGTCTGATCAGATCTCTACAAACCCCTCGGGGCATTTCAAATGACCATTCCAGAGCCCAGTGTTAGGTCCAAAGGAGACTCCAATTCCCCGAACTCCAAAAGGCAATCCAAATATCCAGAAATGCCTCAAGCTAGACTATAGAACAATTTCTCCTGGTTAGAATAAAAGCCAGAATTCCTCAAGAACTTGTGAAGCCAGTTCCCCTCCACCAAAAGGTGTCATTTCCCTTATCACTAGAAGAAGAGACAAATGGATATCTGTGGCACCTATTAGTATACCAAAGTGCATGCAGGCCTCCAGGCTCCCTCAGTCTCACAGGTACCTGTTACATATTTCAAAGGGCTAGCGTCCTAGCCCTTCTCGCTCATAGGTTTTCCTAATCCCAGCTACTCATTCTTCTTATAATCCTGCTATTTTTTGCTACGTCTTGGTGTATGTCTTTCTCTTCTTCCCTCTATGTTCCTCTCTCTTTCTCTGCTCTGCTCCTGCTTCTCTCATGGCCATGCTCGGTCTACTTATTTCTCTCTCTTGACTCTGGTCTCTTTCAGATGCTTCTGGCTGTTCTCTCGCTCATACCTACAACAACCGTTAACCAGACTATGCAGTGCTCATGTGGTCATGTTATCAGTTTATTCTTCCAGCATGAAACAGCTGCTGTTGAATAAAGACACAGTTGCAAGGCCTGGATCCACTCTGTGCGTCAGTGAGCAGGAGGAGAGTGTGCTTCCAATGGCCCCTCCACCCACATGACTCCCAGAGCCTGTTGCCTACTCTCAAGTGCACTCCTCTAATAATAACTTGAAAGGAAAAAAAAATAAAGATCAATCTGAATTCTCGTGATTTTTCTATTTAAATTTATAGAAATTTTAAATTTATGGTTTCCAGAATATCATATGTAAAGAGGTGATGCAAAGGGAAAAAAATAAAATCTGATTCTAGAAAAAGAAGTTTAGAGTTTACAAATCAGGTGGGAAAAGCTGGGCCACACCTGCACATGTGACCTGTCTTCACTTCAGAGGTTTAAGCTGTGGGCACTGAGTCTGAGGCCAATTAGTACACATTCCAGTGTCATTTGAAGATCTGATCTACATAAGAGTATCTCAGGCTCTGTTCTCAGCAGTGGCCACTAACCAAAGAGTTGTAATCCAAAATAATTAAGTGGGGAGGCAGAAATAGGCAGAGGAACAGAATCTGAAGAGGCAGGTTGTTTTGCCTGAATCTTAGCTCCATCGATTTCTGGTTACAGCATCTTTGCTGTGTTCTTTATTTTCTTATTTTATTTTGCAGTGTTACAGACTGATCCTAAGGCCTTCTGAATGTCAGGTAAGCACTCTACCACTGAGAGAGAACTCAAGCCTTATGTAATTTTAGCTTTCGAATCCTTATTTTTCTCAGCTGTGAATCAGGGGTTAAAACACCCACTTGATAGCATTTTAGGGATTACATGAAATACGGCAGGTAAGCAGCTTAGAACTCAGGGAAGATGTAATGGATGAATAGTGTGAATTTATAACAACTGTAGATTCCCAAGCAGTTGGATAAAGAGTATGGACACAAGCATGTGCCCTCTATGCATTCTATTCAATACCTGTAGAGCACTATCCAATCTAGGCGATGATATGGTACAATGTCCACAGATAGCTGAATGTCATCAGTATGGTTGGGTTGATTTCTATAAATTCACCACCACAATCAAGAAAAAAAGAACCACTCCATTACTATGGAAGTCTCCTACCCTCTTCCTCCTGTTCTGATATGCTGTCTCTCACTGATCACCGCAGTGGCGAGTCTCCACCACTGCAATCTTACATTATGTCGTTAGGTTAATAAAATAGAATATATAGTATATGATTACCTTAGGTTTATTGCCGTGATGAGGCACCAAGGCCGAAGCATGCAGAGAGGAACTGGTTTACTTGGTTTATCCTTCTGCATCACTGCTCATCATTAAAGGAAGTCAGGACGGGACCAGGGCAGGAATGTGGAAGCAGGAGCTGATGCAAAGGCCATGGAGGGCTTCTGCTTACTGGCTTGCTACTTACTGCTTACTTGGCTTGTTCAGCCTGCTACCTTAGAGAATCTAGGACCACAAGCCCAGGGGTGGCCCCACCTACAGTGGGCTAGGTCCTCCCCCATTGATCATCAATTAAGAAAATGCATTTTCTTATTTGAGGCCCTCCTCTCACTCTATCTTGTGTCATGTTGATATAAAGTAGACAACACAGTGACCTTCTGTGATTGGCTTATATCCTCTCAGAACAATGACCTTGAAATCCATTCAAGTTCTTATCTCTTAGGGGCCCCCCCATAGTGTGAACATACCACTGTTTACCCATCCTCCAAACATGAGGACACTTTAGTTGTTTTAAGTTGGGGGATATTACAGACCTATAGGTATTTGTCTAGCTGTAAGTTTTAATTTCTCTGAAATAAATGTCCAGGTATATAACTGCATAATTTCACAGTTTTCTAACAATCATCCTCACTGGATGGGATTAGTTAAACACTTGCTGTCCTAACTGAGGGGAGAATGAACCAGGAAGATCTTGAGTTTGAGGCCTTCCTGGGTGACGTGTGGGACCCCTCATCTCGAAAGAAAAAATGTTATGTTCTTACTATTACAATCTGATCTGCAGTTCAGAGTTGTTGAGATAGAGAACAATGACAATATATCCCATCAAAGTGAATCCGTGAGTAAAATCCTTGGGTACTATTGCAAAGTTATATTCCTTAGGGATAAAACACCTGACAAAATAACTGTATCCGCAGTTAGGTAGTACAGAGAGGTGACCAATGATGCTCCAGTTGCTTCTCCTTTCTCTGAAGTCTGGAACCCCAGCCCATGGGAGGTGCAACCCATATTAGGGGAGGTTCTTCCCTCCTGAGTTAATCCTCTCAGGAAACACTCTTACAGAAAAGCCCAGAAATTTGTTTTGCACTAGGTTCTTTGACAATTCACATACACCATCGCAGTTAGCAGCAGCTATTCGCACAGACAGATCTTAGTGTCTTCGTGTCTCAAAACAGTAAAACTGTGTGTCCTGCTTAGCTAGTGTCCAGCATAAACAGGCAACTCTTCTGAGGGGCAAATGGCTTTTGTAAGAACTAAAGTTATGATTTAAATTTTAATTCCTCTGCCTAAGAGATTTATAAGACAAGGACAGATAACTTTCTGAAATGCTGGGTGGAGACTGTTCATGTGAGACTAAAAAAAAAAAAAAGACAAAATCCTGTAATCCTACTTGCCCAAGGACAGATAATGTCCTAGAATATTAGAGGTGGTGGGGGAGAGGCCTGTGTAGATTTCATTTGGTCAGTCCAAATGTACCGCCAGGTGTGCTCCAAATGCACCTGACCTATTTAGTCACTTGTAGGTAGAAGCTGACCCAAACAGAAGTACATCAGGATAGATGCTTGCCCCCGATTGGACCTGGTGGGAAGTATGTAACCTTATGAGTTCTGCCTTAAGTATCTGTTCCACATGACTCAGTGGCATTTCTTGGGGACCTCAGAGAGGGGAGCCTCAGAATGGACTTAGTCAGAGTCCATCTTACTGACCATTAATTAATTAATTAATTTAATTAAGGGTTGCTTCAAATTTGGCTCAAAATTGGGGTTACAGTCTTATTCTCGACCATTGGAATTTATACCTTCTCTATGCTCTGTAAGATTTTACACTTCATGGCTCTAGCTTTTCATCATCCTGGGACTCACAGGGCCTGGAGAATAGAGTGGGAAAGAACATATGGAAGATATCTCCGAAAGCTGCAGAAGCTGGACCCATAAGTAGCATTCCCCTACATGCCATTGGCCAAAGTCTACCACATAACTGCAATAGAGACTAGGAAATGCAGCCTCCCAGAAGAGGGAATGGAGCAACTTTCCAACTAGTACCTGTCAGAGAAAACCTGTGTACTAACAGTGAGGGTCACAGGTGAACCAACAAATGTCAACCTTTCTTATTAGAGCACCAGCTTGAATTTGATCCAGTGAGAGACAAACTCAGTATAGCAATCTTTGAACTAAGCTATGAAGACAACACATACACACACACACACACACACACACACACACACACACACACACAAAACAACAACAAAAACAAAACTAAGAAAACATACGGTACCGTGCTGCTCCCCAGCAGTCAGGATGGGGAGAGAAATTGCCTTGGCTCATATCCTCCCTGAGCATGCTGCATTCAAGACAGATGAGAGCAACCAAGCCACAGCACCCAGGTCACTGTGAGCCCTGCTCATTGGCCTCGTTGATGATGAAGACTGTATAAATTACCCAAAGAAAAAATTAAAGGAAAGAATATTTTGTAATACTGAAAATGCATTCTCCATAAATAAAGTTTTGTTAAATCACAACTGTATCTTGTTTCCCTACTATCTATAGTGGGGAAACTATCATATCAGCCCACTATCCTATCAGCCTGAGCAGTCACAATAGAAACTTTGTACCCTACAAAGCCCTGAATGTTCAGTTTCACCCTCATTCACCAATCCCAGACACAAAGAAGTTGGGCTTCTGGCTTGTCAATGTTTTTGAAGAATATTATTATGTGAGAAGTTGTGCCCTTTTCAGAATCATCTGTGCTTAATGATTTTCTTTTCATATTGGAGAAACAATATTGCTTTTTTTTTCTAAACTCCAGAATTTTCACAGACCTTCATTGTCTGCTTTCACAAGAGTAGTGATCTTGAATCAACCGTCCCTTCCTGAGGCCTGGATGATGTAGTTCTCCTTCAAGTTCACCAAGGGCGCGTCTTCAGTCCCCCAATAACTCCAGACCATCCAGCTTCAAGACTGCCTGAAATTTCACACAGCTGCCACCGTCACATTATGTGGCTGAAACGCGTCACCACGAAATGTGTTTTCCCAAGGCACAAAGTGATTTTGAGCTGGCTTTCGAAATTGTTCACTATTTAAACTGACTCCCTGCCCTGTCTGAGCAGCAAGTTCAAAAGTGATAGCAATAAATAAATAAAACAAAAACAACAACAAACTAAGTTGTCTTCTAAAAAAAGGATTGTTACATACTCAGTGTTATGAAACGCTCCACTTTTTAAATTGAGCTCTGGAGACGCAGCTGCAATGCGGCAGGCAGTTTACAGACATGAGCGAACAGTACTGGATTATCTCGGTATCCCAGGAGAAAGACAGAAATGTCTCCTCTGACACCTTAGGAACAGCACTACACTTCACCCTTCTTCACATACAAGATGTTTTTTCCCTCTGCTTCCAAGTCAGTAGTTTAAAGGTTTAAAGTTTAAAAGGTGTCATGGTAAAAGAAACTAGAGGGAGACTTTTCCAGGTCACTTTGGTACGTCAGAAGTGCGACTTTAAGCAATGAGCTTAAACAGTGAGCAATGCCCCGCACCCCAGACGGCTCATCTGCCAAATGGGATCACATAGAGTTGATCTCAGAAGCTTACTGTGCAAACAGCCTGAGGCTTTACGTGGGAAGTCTTTGGTAGTCCAGCACACAAAACCTGCCAGGGGGCCACTGCCTGTGGTAATGAACATCTCCGTCTTACAGGACACTGGGTGGGCCAAAGAGAGCATTGCTTTGATGAGTCAGAAAATACTGAAAAAAAGTGGAAATTGCTGAAAAAGACAGTCATGTGTAAAGGCACACACCAAGGCAGGAAGATTGTGAGTTTTAAGCCATCCTGGGCTACACAGTGAGATATTGTCTCAAAATGAAAGGGCAGAGCTGTAGAGAAGGTGGGAGGGAAGGAAGGGAGGAGAAACAAGAAAAAGGAAATAAGAAAAAAAGTTATTCTTGAAGACAAGTAATGACTATTGTTAAAAAAAATAATAAAGTATGCCAGTGGATTAAGCAAATTCAAATAGAAAGAATCCCTTCATTTACACAGGCACAGAGTGGATATTTTACTATTACATGGATATCCTGTTACCCTTCAAGCATTAACTGGAGCTAACATTGTTATTTCTGCATTAAACTTCCGGGATCTTAAAACTGATCTAGTTTAATGACCTATCTCATAAAGTCAACCTGCCTCTATCTAGGAGTCTCCTTTTGAGGAAACATTGTTTCTTTGGGACAGACCATTGCAACTTGAGAAACACTGCCTTAGTGTTCCTCGGGGCCTTAACAGCCATCAGACCAACTTCTGCACTTCGGAGTGAATTCTAACACTGTTCTCACTCCAATAGGAATTCAAATATCTGTCACCTTTACCCATGTCCTTCAACTCTTCCTCACATCATGGGGTTGGTCAGGTCTTCATCTTCTTAGCCACAAATCCTATCTTTTCTTGTTGTTGGTGGTGGTGGTGGTGGTTTTTTTTTTTTTTTTTTTTTTTCCTGTTTTGCAGGACACCTTCCCTAGCTTCTGTTCTCTAGCAATCTACACGCTGATACAAGTTTGCATAGCAGCCAGATGAAGATTCAAGATAACATTCTCAGAAGCAGAATTCAAACAAACCTTTGGTATCTGTACTTGGCTTTGCTCTGCAGGCTGGAACAGAACAATTCCGAAAGGGAGCAAGAGCAACTAGAACCTTCAGGCCCAGTGCCAGAGGGCTGAACACTCCGTCATTTGTTTACTTAGTTCCGTCTCTAAGCAGCCTGGGAGATGGAGACCCCAGCAAGTGAAACAATGTGCTTTCTCTCCAGCACTGTGCCAAGAACTAAGAATTCTCTGAGATTTTACCCTAATTTCAAGCCAAGAAGTATGTCTCCATGGTTTTGTGCCTTCTGACAAAAGACATGAGACTCTTAGGTCCGAAGCAAAGGAGCACATGGTCAGAAGAAAGCAGGGAACACAGCTTTCATGTCTCCTGCTTTTGAGGCAAAGCACCTCATGCAGAAGCTGAGATCTCAGGAGTTTACTCCACAGCTGAGAAACCTCAGCCTAAAAATAGCCAATGTGTTTGTTCGTTTGTTTGTTTGTTTTGAGACAGGGTTTCTCTGTTGTAACTCTGGGTGTCCTGGAACTCACTCTGTGGTACAGGCTGGTCTCTCAAGTGCTGGGATTAAAAGCCTGTGTCACCGCTGCGCGGCTAAAAATACCCAGTGTTTTACATGAACCATCTGCAAGAGTACTTAACTTTCAAAAGACATTCTCTCCTATCCTGAAAACAAATAAGTTGCACTGTGCTCCAGAGAGAGGCTCTATCTCTATTTTCCACTGCTATTTTACATATAGATGTTGCTGAAAATAAAGTTCAGGTCCATATCAATGTGACAATTACAGAACACATCAAACATCAGAAATACCTCCAGAGCCAGGAATTGGTGGCACTGGCCTGTAACCTCAACTACTCAGAGGACTATGGCTGGAGAAGCAAAATATCAAATGTAGGTGGGGCAAGTTAATGAGACCTTATCTCAAAAGAAAGATAATAAGCAGCACTGGGTAGGTAGCTTAATTTCTAAAGTGTTTGCTTCAAAGAAGGACCTGCATTTAATACCCAGAATCCATGTTAATAAAAAAATAAAAATAAAAAATAAAATTTAATTTAAAAACTTTCTTCTGCATAACTCCCTGAACTCTGGAGGGAGGGGTTTGATGCAGACACCCTATTTAGGCCTGAGTGCCCTAATATCTCTGTTTCTGCACATTGTCCAGTTGTGAGTCTCTGAGTCAGTTCCCACCTACTGCAAGAGGAAGTTTCTCTGATGATGGCTGATCTCTTGATCTCAATGATCTTTGGGTACAGCAGAACATCATTAGGAGACATTTTATTGCTATATTCCTTTGACAGAATAATGGTATTTGGTTTTTCCCTGGGCCCAGGGCCTATCTAGTCTAAGATTTATAGTCAGAGAAGCAGTGTCAGGCATGGGTTCTGTCTCATGGAGTAGGCCTTAAATCCAAGCAGATAGTGATTGGTTAATCACACAACATCTGTGCCACTATTGCATTATCGCATCTTGCAGGCAGGTCATTATTGTAGGACTGCAGGGTTTGTAGCTGCATAGGTAGTTACCTTTATCCTCTGCTAGCATGTTGAGCCCTTCTCTGTACAAGGAATACTAGTCATTAGGGTCAAAGATTCTAGTTAGTACCATCTCGACTTTTGTCTTCTCAGGATGGATGACGTCAGGGAAAGTATCTTCAGATGACACTAATGCACATATGAACTCACATAGACTGTGGAAGCAAGCACAGGCCTGCACAGGTTCAAGCCGGACAGAGGGGGGAAAGTGGACAGGAGCTCCCATCTCTGATCATCTACAATTGACAAACGCTTGCAAAGGAAAAATTAATTTTCTCCAGCGGAGTCTCTATAAGTTGTATGAGAGAAGAAAAGTAACTTTAAAAAAAGAATTACTTTTCAGAAATTAGGTATTATTGAATATAAATATGTGTTTATAGATGATATATGTTAGAGAGATAGATAGATGATAGGTTAAATAAAGATATGCAAGGAATAATTGGATATAGTTTTCAGAGGAGTATTATAATAATAGTTTTCATTTTTAAAAATTTTATTGAATGTGTTGACCATTTCATTTATGCATATAGTGAATTCATGTTTCCCTCTTCCTTCCATCAACCCCTTTCTCCCTCACTCTTGACAGCAACTTCCCTTCCTGACAAGTCCCAGTCTCTGATTCCCATCAAAATAACATTGTATCAGCAAAGAGAATGTAAACTATGCTGATCAAATAAGTCTCTTTATTGACTAAAAATACTTCAAATTATACATGTAGTAATGGAATCAAAGACACAGCACACTGTGTTAATTATGATAAAGTGATTGCTATTTCTGTACAAATAAAATGATGATCATTAGGGAACAAAAGGGTAGACCTCCCATGCCCAGCAGTAGATGGCCAATGCAAAACAAACTCAATGTGTTTTTGTAGACTTTTTGTCTGTTTGAACGTTTTTATTTTACTTTTTATTTTGTCTTACTGGTCTTTTACCTGTATGTTATATTTTCTGACTTTGCGTTTTTATGATGTGTGTGTGCGTGTGTGTGTGTGTGTGTGTGTGTGTGCATTTCTTGTTGGTTTTTATTCTGTTTTCTGTTTATTTGCCTGTTTGCTTTTGGGTGGGAGGGTGGGAAGGAGTGGGAGGTAGTGAAACAATGGTCAAAATATAGTGTATAAATTTTTTTAATTTAAAATTTTAAAAAGCTGGGCATGGTGGTACATACTTGGAATACCAGAGCTAGAGGCACGGAAACCAGTGGACTCCTGAAATTTGCTAGCTAGCCAGCTTAGCCTTATTAGTGAGTTCCAGAAAAATGAGAGACCTGTTGAGAAAAGAAAACACTACGTAAATAAAAGTCAAAAGGGAACAGCCCCTGGGAAGCAATACTTGAGTTGTTCTCTAATCCCCACATGCTGCACAAACACCTGCACACACATGCGCATCCATCCATACACGAATACACGCAGTGACCAAAATGATATGGAAGGCATGGTTCAGTTGTGGGGAGAACCAGCCTTCAATTATGCTATGGGACTTCTGTCTGCAATTCCAGTGCATTCAGTCTTCACCCAGGTAACGCCCCAGACTTTCTCATGCCTGTCAGCCTGGCAATTACTCCAGGGAGCTAGGTCTACAGGGGCAGGAGCTATGAGGAATCTTCACACCTTCACCTCCACATCTGAAAATGGCTGGAGTAACAGAAGCACATTCTGGCTTTGGTGGGAGGACACAGGACAGATGCTGGAACTTCAGAACAAGCCCAGTCAGTGCTGTAATCTGAGTGTATTTGTCCACACTCAAATTCATGCTGAGGGTTTTCCTCTGTGTGGCAGCATTGGGAGGTGAAAACTGCTGGGAGGGATTAGAATCATAAAAGTGGAGAGCTCATGAACACACACACATTCATGCCATCACCCCCAAGCAAGCCCACTCTCATGGGACCGGGAAATGAGCACAGAGTGGCTTGTCATAAAGGTATAAAGAGTCACTGTCCTGTCTTGTTCCCTTGCACAGGCTGTTTGCTGTCTGCTTTCCCACCATGCATGCAGCAGCACAAGGCCCTAACCAGAACTGATGCCCTGGCACCTTGATCTTTCAGACCTAAAAACGTCTCCTTGCCAGCCTCAACTATTTATTATAGAAACAAAAATAGAGTAATGCAGACTCACAGTAGCATCTAAAATTCATAATCCAAGAATCTCCCTGAAAAGTGGCAGGCTCAAGATGCGTGTTTCAAGAAGCTTCATGAGAAGTCAATTCTCCTAAGAACTGAAGCCTTTTCAGCAAAGAAGAAACAAACCCTGGCAGACAAGCTCAAGTAATTTAACTCTGGATACTTCCAAGATGGTCTCCTGCCAACATTCACTAAACAACCCTGACTGAAGCCACAGAGTGTTCCTAAAATTGGAAATACCTTCATAGTAGATGCTATGCCTTGGAAAGGAAGTGTTTAGAAGTTTGAAAAATACAATATTACCATAGCAGAGCTTTCAGAAATACAGTTGAAAACCACAGAAAAGTTTCAAGGTTTGAAGTGAGAAATGACATACCTAATTGTGGCCTTCTTTAGTAGAAGACAGTATAGCCACTGGATGACCATCCAGAAAGCCATCCAGGAGTGGTACAGGACAGCTGTCTTCCCAGGAGCCCCATGTCCTACTGTTTCCCCCTTTCTTCTTCTGACACAGCAGTCACTCGTCTTCCCATTCTCTGGAAGAACTGACCATACCCTCATATTTGGGTCCCAAGTTCTCCATGTAAGCATCTCTATAGAACAGAGGTACTGTCTAGAACCAGGTTACAGTTTGTTTGTCAGTGATGGGCATGAAAGTCATGTTCTTACACATGCTAGACAAGTGCTCTAGCACTGAGATACAGACCTCCATTTAGCACCTTTTTATCTGAAGGTAATATTCCTTATAATAAATCCCAAGCCCTCAGGGACAAAGATCTTGCTATGGGGTCTGAGCCTTAATCCAGAGACTTTGTTCTTGGTGTCAGACAGACACATGGCAAAATTTGGCTGCCTGACATTCTCCAGTCCCATCCAGCTCCCAGAAGAATAAAGCACAATATGGGAGCCAGAAACATGGTACAAGAGCTAGATTCTAGAGCCTGTCTGGACTTCTAACTGACAGGAATAAGGAAATGAAGGAGGAGACTAGAGAACTCGAGAAGGGACAAGACGTGGCTGTGAGAAAAAAGAAGGAAGCCTTCAGGGTGGAAGAGGTGGGAACCAACTAATTCAGACTGAGAAAAGGGGGCTGGAGAAAAGGAAGCAGATGACTCAACAATGTCCTCCCTGGCAAAGGCTCTGTAGGACTCCTTGCTTCCTGTATATATGGGTGTGAGCATTGATTTATTAATTATTCTAGTGGCTTCATGGCAGAGGACAGTTTATTCATTGCTAATTTAATCCCTGTTCCTAGAGGGTTTCAGCCTCTGTACAATCTAATCTTAAACCTAGACCTGGAAGGCTTCAACCTCCATATAATCTAATCTGCTAACCTAGACCTAGAATGTTTCAGCCTCCAATACTTCCTGCTTTCTGAGCTCACTCTGAATAGCTCCTACTAAATTCAGAGCTGTACTGAACTCAACTGATTCTTCTGGTTGGCTGAGTCAACTCACTTACTGTTCTGACTTAAACTTCTCCATGCTGCTGGTTCAAACTGACCTACTGAGCTAGCTAACTGTTTCTGACTGAACTCTTCTGACTTTGCCTGACTCCCTCAACTGCTCTGCTCAGCTTCAAGCTGACTCTCAATGTTAGCTGACTCTTTCTCCCAAGCTCACTTTCCTTCTGCTGAACAGAATTTGTGTCTTATCTGACTGATTCTCTAACTGACTACCTTCTCTTTGAGCTGAGAACCTGCTTTTATATCATGAGAGTTGGACATGTTCAACTCACTCTGCTAACTAGTTCTCCGATTCATCACTTTACCTGATATTCACTCTGATTCATATCAGATGTCACTCTGCCAAGTCTTCACTCTGATCACTCTCAGACTTGACATCAGGGGTTAAAGATGTATACTCATTCTGTACTTCATTCTGCCTCTGACTTTCCACTTCTCAGTTGACTAGCATACTCTGACTCAATCTCCTTCCATTTTCTCAATTTCTACTGCTCCTCTCTTAACTCTGAACTGACTTTGAGCTTTGAACTGAGAATCATGAATTGAGAACCATGACCTATTTCTGAACTGACTGCTTCATTTTACATCCTGAGAGCTGGAATTAAAGGCATGTTCCACCATTGCCTTCTGAGTTGGATTACTTAAAGGCATGTGCTGCATTCTGGACAGATCACACAGGCCCTCAATATGATCCTTTCCCAAAGCAGCCATGTTGTTGGATTAAAAGATTAAATATTCCTCTACAGCTTCCTTTTCTCTGTCTCCCATCAAACAGTAGCCTTAGAAGTACAAAAGGCAAGTGATTTAATGGTTCATAAACTCAGTACCTCCCACCAGTTGAAAAGACTGAGAACACACAGAAATGTCTGTTCCTTGGTTCCTTCCTATTGCACAAGGGAAAGAGATAGGATGGGTGACTGAAGGGAAAGAGAGAGGCCTTCTTTTGGTTAGGGGGTGATGAAGATTTGGAGGAAGGGGTCTTATATATAGCTGAGTATCCCACCCAACTACTACTCAGAGACACTCTATATGATCTGAGTATATACCATCTCTGTTCCTTCAGATATGGCTTTTTGCTCCATGTAGAAGACATCTTGGCACCATGATATTCTGCCATCCTTCTCACAAACTTAAGGTGATGTCCCTAGATTATCATGAGAGTTTCACAGAGCCATCCCTTAGGAAGTCCATTATGTCCCTGTCTGCAACCTGTTGTGGCTACAGCACAGGCCCTTATTCCCAGGAAGAGTGGGGTTGATAGATTTTTGTCCAAGATCCTTGTGTTGAAGAGACAAGAAGGCAGAATGTGGAGACCCAAGTCCATCCTCATGGATGGATGACCTCAAGGCACCCATATTCCTGGGCACAATGACATGAGCAGGACTTTGTCCTCTACCATACCACCCATGAAAATTCTTTCCTTTATTTTCACACTGTCTTCCCAAAGCTGAATGAAACTCTATTATAAAGAATGCAGAATATGCCCCAGTGGCTATGAAGCCAGGAAGACCCAGAATCACATGGCTCTGCCACATAAAAACTTTGGGTATTGTATTAGTAATATCTCTTATGTATATGACCAAATATCCAATAAGAAGCAACTTAAGAAAAGAAGAGTTTATTAGAGCCCTCAGTTTGAAGGGATACAGTCCATCATGGAGAGGAAGGCACAATGGCCGGGGCATGAGATGGATGATCACATGTGTCTGTGGTCAGGAGACAGAGTTGAAGCCTGGTGCTAAGCTTACTTTCTCTTTTTTGTTCAGCCCGTGATGCCAGCCCATAGGATGCCACACACATTTGGAGCAGACTTCCTCTCCTCCATTAAGCCATTCTGGAAACATCCTTACAGATGTACCCAGAGGAAGCATGTTTGTATGACGATTCTAAATCCAGTCATGTTGCAATGATTAACCACTGTAGGCATGTTACTAAAGATTGTATCATTCGGCTTTCTTGTCTATCCAATAAGGATGATGGTGTTCACTAAGAGACTAAAAGGTAAGTGAGTGCAAAGACTCTTGGATGTCCTTCACTGGAGTGCTGGGCATTTCCTGCCTGCCCCCAGGGACTTTTTTGAGTTGTCTAAGTTTGTGGGGAAGGATGCATTTGTGGATCTCTGATGGTGCTTTTTAACACATTGATAAAGATAATTGACAGGGCTGCAAATGTGTGCTATGTTATTCTTGCTTGTGGCAATGCAAATAATCTCTGGCTGGCTGAAAAAATGTTCTGGAAGGTAAATATGTATCAGAGGTATCTAACATTAGATCAAAACTATAACACGTGACATTTGACCTGAGAAAGTGTTAGAGAAAAAGAAATGAAGAAGCACACAGTGAGCTGTGTCAAGGTTTAACTCTATAATCTCATCTCATCATGACAACCAGCCAGTTTGGTGGTTGTTATTAACTTATCACTGACTGAAGTCCAGTTTCTGGGTGTGTAGGAACTTGATTCGGGCCAAGATGGTAGGACATGGAAATACGATAAAACCCAGCTCTGTTGTTTTGAATGAGAGTGGTCCCATAGGCTCATATGTTGGAAGGTTTTATCCTTAGAACTGTTTGGGAAAGATTAAGAAGTGTGCCTTGTTGGGGGAGATGTTGTCACTTGAGGTGGGCTTTTAGATTTCAAAATACTGTTGCATTCCCACCCTGCCCCCCCTTTCTCTGCTTGCTGCCATGTTCCCTGTCATGATGGTCATGGACTCTAACCCTCTGAAACTATAAGCCCCAAATAAATGCTTTCTTTTATAAGTAGCCCTGGCCATGATGTCTTATTACTGCAACAAAAAATTAACTAAGATATGAGCTCTGTCTGACCCCAAGAGTATGTATTTCTCATACCAAGCCATCTTTCACAGGTAAGATGGGTATCCCACTCCATTAGGGAGGGCATGGGTAGGCAGGGAGATAATGAATAACCCTGGCAATAACATGTAATGTTTGGGTGAGTCTACAGGACTCTACTAACAATATAAAAAGAGGCAAACCATACCTGGAACTGGGCTTTCTGTTTGATAGCCTGTAGGGTTTGGGAGAGGCATTGTCCCCACCTACTGCAGAGTAACTCCATTTAAATTATTTTATATGTATATATTTTCAGAGGCTTCCTAATGTAATAGGTTTTCATGTGGGTTTTTCATAGGTCTTTAGTGTTATTGCTTTCCATACCCTTTAGCCACCCTGTTCTTCAAACTCCCACCACACTTGAGGCCCTCCACTCCATTATTCTCTGATGCTCTTCATACAACTTGTATTCTGTTCCATCTTCCTTGAAACTCTCCCATGGCCCCTTTCTGGTTTCCTAACTTGTGGGTACATCAATTTAAACACATGACTAATAATTCAAAGCTAGGATCCACACATGAGAGAGAACATGCAGCATCTGTCTTTCTGCATTTGGGTTACCTCATTTAGAATGACTGTTTCTAACTCCATTCAATTAACTAAAAGTTGTAATCTACTACATAAACTCAAGGGCAGAAACCATGTATTTCATTACATACAAAAAGAAGGCCTTTGACAAAATGTAATATCCCTTCATGATAAAAGTCATGGAGAATCTAGGAATACAGTAGACATAACATAATAAACACAATATGCAATAAGCCTATAGCCAACAGCATGGTAAATGGAGAAAACATTGTAGCATTTCCACTAAAGTCATGAAAAACACCAGGATGTCTACTCGCTCCACTTCTGTTCACTACAGGTATTGACATTTTACCTAAATTGATAAAGCAAAGATATACAGGAGAAATAAATAGAAAAGAAAGATGTCAAAGAATTCATATTTTCGGATGATATTATGTGTAAGAGACCCTAAAGTTTTCATCTGAAATCCCTGAAAATAATGAGCACATTCAGCAAAGTGGCAAGATACAAAATTAACACACAAATACTTATATATGTCCTGTAGTACACAAAAAATATACATACAAAGAAAAAATCATGAAAACAATCTCATTTACAATATCCTTAAAATATAGAGTAAACTTATCCAGGGAAGTGAAAGATGTACAATGAAAATTTTAAAACACTAAAGAAAGAAATTGAATAGGACTCCAGAAGATAGAAAGAACTGTCCATGCTCATAGATTGGTAGAATTAACATCATGAAAATGGCACCTTATGAAACATAATTTACCCCATAAATAAAATCCCCATAAATCCACCCAAAATAAAATCCCCATAAAAATTACAAAATAGTTCTTTACAAAAAATTGGAAAAATAATTTTATAATACATATATAAATAGGAAAAAGTCATGCAACCCAAAACAATTCTGAACAATAAAAACACTGCTGAAGAGTTCACCATTCCTGCCTTCAAGTTATGCTGCAGAGCTGTAATAATAAAAACAACATGGTACTAGCATAAAAACAGCTACAGAAATCAATGGATTAGAACTGAAGACTCAGACTCACACAGCTACCTGATTTTTGACAAAGAACCCAAAAACACTCATTGGAGAAAAGACAGCATCAACAAATGTGTTGGTCAAACTGGATAGCTGAATGTAAAAAATGAAACTTCATCCTTATCTCTCACCCTTCACGAAACTCAATTCTACATGGATCAAAGACTTCAGCATAACACCTGACACCCTCAATCTATTAAAGGAGAAAACTAAGGAATATGCTTCAGGTGACAGATACAAATAAAGACTTTGGCTCCAGCATTGCAGACATTAAGACCAATAACTTACAAATGAGACTATATGAAAATAAAATATTTCTGAACATCAAATGATATCATAATCTATGTAAAGAGATAACCTATAACGGGGGAAAATCTTCACCAGTTTTACAGCTTATGGAGGGTGTCCTAGTTTGCTTTCTGTTGTTGTGATAAATGCCTGACCAAAAGCAACTTGAGATGGAAAAAGTTTGTTTCATCTTAAAATTTCCAGGTCACAGTCCATCATGAAAGGAAGTCAAGGCAGGATCTCTAGGCAAGAACTAAAGCAGAGACTATGGAAGAATGCTGCTTCCTGGCTTGCTTTCTATGGTTTACTGAGCTTGGCTATCCAACCTAGGAGTGCCTGCCCACAGTGGCACTGCCCACAGTGGGTGGACTTACCACACCAATCATCAATCAAGAAAATATACCACAGACAGGTCCACAATGGGTGGACCCTACCACACCAATCATCAAGAAAATGTACCACAGACGGGCCCACAACCCAATCTGATTAAAGCGATTTCTCAATTGAGGTTCCCTCATCCAAGGTGCCTCAAATTTATGTCAAGTTTACAAACATTAGCCAGCACAGAAGGTTTGTTTATAGAATATACATAGAACAAAAAGGCTAAACACCAGGAAAAACAAACTACCTAATTTTAAAAATGAGGCATGGAACTAAACAGAATTCTCAAGAGAAGAAATACAAATGGCTAAGAAATATTTTTAAATGTTTAACGTCTTTGCATACGGGAATGAAAAGAGAGGAATAATAAGACATTCTTAATAATTAAATGGAAACTCTTCTAGCCTGACACTTTACAATACTAACTTTGTTCTTATTATATGCTATCATAAGACAAATGCACTCTACTTGGCACTGCCAATCATGTATCCATATTAAGTAACATTGCCTTTTATCCCAACTATTTAATCATTTTGTTTAAAATATACTGAGGGCAGCATAGTAAATAAACAAAGCCAGAGGATATTGTTAAGTCTTTAGTAACTCTGCTAGTCCTATTAGATAATCCATGTAGTAGTAGAAGTAGATGTGGATGTAAACGTTGATTTAGCAGATGTAGACAATGGTTCAGAGAAGGAGACAATTTATTCTTTTGTTTAATTAAACCAATGTTTCTTGCCCAGAGCCCTGGAGCCCTAGCCCTTTTGTCCTCTTTACAATCAAGCCTTAATCCTTATATTGGAAGGCTTCAGCCTTTGTACAATTTAGAACATTGAACATGCTAGTCAGAACCTAGAAGGCTTCAGCCTTGGCCTTCTGAGCCCTCCTGCTGACTGAGCCACTTAAATTAGCTCTTTCTGAACTCTTCTGGTTCAACTCACTCTCTGTTCTATGCTTCTTCTGTTGAGCTCCGCTGTGTCTCTGTGTCTCTCTGAGTTCTCATTGCTCCATCCTGCCTCATAACTCACTCCAGTTTCAGCTTCTATAACTTCTCCTCTGTAACTAACTGACTCTTCAACTTTGTCTGTTAACTGCTCAACTGGCTCTTTAGCCTGTTTCTCAACAGACTCTTTAACTTGCCCTGTAACCGCTCCCCAACTGATTGACTCTAACTCCTATATAACTTTCTTTTACTGAGCTGAGAGCCTGCCTTTTCTAGTAAGAGTTCGGCATGTCTTTACTCTGCTAACTCTTCCTCTGATTAGTCACTCTATCTGCCATTTACTCTGACTCATCTCAGATGTCACCTCCTGCGTGACACTGACTCCTTCTTCCTGTGTCTGCTTCCACTGTTTTCTTCTAGGAATTAAAGGCATGGACCACCACTGCCTTCTGAATACTGGCATTAAAAGTGTTTGCTACCACTGCTTTCTGGATACTGGATTATAGATGTCTCTACATCCCATGCAGACCACACAGGCCTCTGAATGTAGTCCCTGGAATTCTGGAATGTAGACCTTAGGTTTCACACAGGGCTATTCACCTACAGATCCACATAAAGTGACTAAAAGAGGAAAGTTATTATTATTTTTTTTTAGTAACTACTGAAATACTATTTGATCCTAAAGTAGGCACTCATTACAAAATGACATCTGGTATGGGTGCATATTTGTGTATTTGTGTGTGTGTGCATGTGCCTGGGCAGGCATGCCCGTGTGTGTGTGTGTGTGTGTGTGTGTGTGTGTGTGTGTGTGTGTGTGTTTGTGTATAGCCCAAAGTAGTAGTCTGATTCAAGGTTCCATTTCTAAATGAAGGAGTTCTCTGAGCTGTGTGTGGCCCTTTCATCCCTATTAGTGTGTACATAGAAAGATGCTATGTATCATGTGGCCAAAATCAGAAATAACTTTGAGTATAGTAGGCAGAAGTCTACAGTGAACTACATTAATAATAATATAATTTAAGACATGTTATATATAGATCATGCTTTTTACTTAAAGCTGATTTTAAGACATATACTAGTAACACCATCTACTAACTAATAAATAAGCATATTTCAATTACAAATAGTAATTAGACAGTATTACAACCATATAATAGAAATACATGAGTAATACTGCTATAATCCTCACCTACCCCATTCTCTGTTGTCCTTGCTGCATTTTCGTGGACATTTCCTACCTGTCATAGAAGAGGAGCTTAAGGAGAGAGGATCAAGCATTAGAAACAGAGGTAGAGAAGATAGGAAAAGGGGACTTTGGATGTGATACGCTTCTGCTGAGGACATGCCAAGTGTCATATAATAGGCTGGGATTTATGAAACTGGAACCCACGAGGACTCTCAGTACTGTCATCACTAATTCTCTGGCTAAATAGGTAACCCAAAAATAGGTGTTGTGCTCTCTTGCAGTCACACCCTTCAGCCCAGATTTGCTGATACAGGTAGTTTCCTAACTTCTGTAACTTCAACACTTGAATTTCACTCATTAGATCTGTGCCTATTTTACATGTTATAATTTGGTGAAAGAGAGTGAGAGGAGAGAGGGGGAAAGAATCAAATACATTTCAAAGTATAGATAAAAGCACTGTGGTTATTGTTTAAAAGGCAGCCATCATCACTTTCTTTCTTGGACAGATGTATTGTCTCCCATATGACTGTAAGCTATGAATTCCACTCTACTCACCTCTTTTGATTCTAACCATAACAAAGAGCACTGTTCTGAGTAGTGGAAGGGCATGGATGCTTGTCGCACACCTGTGTGTTTTAGAATGCTTTGATATGTAGGGGGACACTTTGCTAAGGAGATTTTTGTTCTGTGCTGCCATCCTTATGGTTACATATTGCTTGGTCTTCTGGGAAGAGCTTAGAGGGAGCTATTTAAGAGAGTGTTCAGTTAGAAATGACAGGTGGTATCAGGGGAGACAGTGAGCTCCAGAAGCCGATGACAGGAAAGGCAGGCAGAAACAAGACATATAGTTCCAGAGCATAAGAAAGAAGGTGGAGAGTTGCTGGGAAGCCTCAGAAAGAGGAGGTTACTGAGATAACTGGGAAACCAGTCAGTTATTGGGATAGAAGATATTAGAAGTCTCTCCGGTTCTCTAGGTTTAGACAGAATAAGACAGCTAGAAAGGGCTGTAAAAAGGTTTTGTCTTCTCTCTCTGTTCCTTTCTAAACTTTTAGAGCTAAAAGGAGTTTTTAAAAAAATATAAGTTAGGAATCTTCCTTAGTAACAGCCAACAGATGAGAAATGAATAGAGGGTAGGGGGGTGGAATTCTATTAGGGGTCCAGGTACCAGTGAAAAAGTAACACTTACAAAAGGCTTCAATGCTTAAAAACATTTAGAAACATACAGCATTTAGAAGTTACTACTTTTTAAGAAAACATTTACCTTTTGGCCTCCAAACAAAGAAGGCTTGAGAGCCCAGATCCAAGTGACAGAAAACTACCACACATTAAGATAACTTTTACATCGATATGCACCAAAGCAACAGGATTTCCTCTAGGTAAAGTACTTAAAGGCATAAAACTGCCTGTATTAGTCAGGGTTCCCCAGAGTAACAGAACTTATAGAATGCATATGTGTGTGTGTGTAAAAAAAACTATATATATATATATATATATATATATATATATATATATATATATATATACATATATATATATATATGGATTATATAATATATAATATATATTATGCATTATGCATAATATATATGTATGTATATATATCCATATGAGATTGTTAGAATGACTTGTAGGCTATGGTCCAGCTAATCAAACAGTGGATGCCCATGAATGGAAGGTCTGAAAATCCAGTAGTAGTTCAGTCTATGAGGTTAGATGTCTCATCTGGTCTTCGAAAATGCTGGAATCCTAAAGAAGTAGGTTCTAATGCCAGTGAAGGAATGGACTTAGCAGTGAGCAAACAGTCAAAGAGAGCAACTTCTTTCTTCCATGTCATTTACATAGGCTTCCAGAAGAAGGTGTGGCCCAGATTAGAGGTGAGTCTTCCCACCTCAAAAGATGTGGATTACAGGCATGTCTTTCCATTTCAAAAATCCAGATTAGAAGTGGATCATTCGACTAGGGCAGACACTTTCTGATGCAGACTGCATCCAACTTACCTAGCCACCAGAAGAGAAGGTAAACAGACTTTTTGCCTAACCCTCTCACCAGAATACCCCATTTCCCCAAACCGCAATTCACAATGATCTCCCAATCCACAATGATCTCCCTACATCTCCTCCCTCTCACTCCTCCCAGCTTCTGTCTGCCTGAGTCACACGTACCAACTTGAGCAGCCATCTCCCACACTATAGCTCAACAGGGCAACCAGCAGAACAGGTAGGAAAGCTCCTTACTCAACCTTCCCACTAGAACAAGTTGTGTCCCCCAAAACTCAACCCATCACCTTCTTTCCACCACCCATATCAACTATCTCCACCACTGTCACCCACCTGAGTCCCAAATACCAACTAGGCCAGATACCACTCCCCCCCCCACCAGGAGACAAAGACAGACAGACAGAAGAACAGATAGGAAGCCTGCAAACTCTATATCTCAACTTCTAACCTGGATAGAGAATCCCTGCTTGACAAGGGATCACAAAGAACAGAAGATCAGAGAGGAAAAAGAAACCGAGACCAGATACTCATCCAATAAAAGAAAAACTCAAGAATTTGACACCTAAACCTAGAATCCCCTGAAGCTAAAATGCCAAAAAGCCAGTGCATGACCACAATAAAAAACCAGGACAAAATGGTGCCACCAGAGCCCAACTGTCCTTCTACAACACCCCCCCCCAAACATACTGACACAGGGGAAGCATATGAAAAAGATCTTGTAACCAAGTTTATGAAGATAATAGAGGACTTTAAAGAGGAAACTAATAAGCCCCTCAAAGAAATCGATGAAAAGAAAAAACAAACAATTGCAGGAATTGAGTAAATTCATCACAGAAACACAGGAAAACACAAACAATTACAAGAAATGAATAAATCCCCGAAAGAAAGCCAAGAAAAAGCAAACAAACAATGGAAGAAAACAAACAAAACTGTCCAAGACCTGAAACTGGAAATAGAAGCCATAAGGAAAACACAAATGGAGGAATAATGGAACTGAAAAATCTAGAAAAGTGATCAGGAATTACAGAGAAAAGCTACAGCAACAGAATACAAGCGATGGAAGAGAGAATCTCAGGAGTTGAAGACACTATAGATGAAATAGATACGTTGGTAAAGAAAAATATCAAACCCAAAAAACTATTGACATAAAACATCCAGAAAATCTGGGATACCATGAAGAGAACAAATAGAGGAAGAAGAAGATTCCCAGTTCAAAGGCCCAGAAAATATTTTCAACAAAATCATAAAAGAAAATTTTCCAAACCTAAAGGAAGAGATGCCTATAAATGTACAGGAAGCTTACAGAACCCCCAATAGATGGAACCAGAAAGAAAATCCCCTCAACACATAATAATCAAACCACTAAACATACCCAGTAAAAAAGAATACTGAAAGCTTCAAGAGAAAAACAACAAGGAATACAAAGGCAAAACCTTTTAGAATTACACCCAACTTCTCAATGTAGACCCTAAAACTCAGAAGTGCCTGGATAGAAGTATCACAGACTCTAAGGGAACACAGATGCCAGCCCAGACTACCATACCCAGAACAACTATCAATTATCATAGATGAAGAAAACAAAATATTTCATGAAATATCCAAATTTAAACAATACCTATCTACAAATCCAGCCCTACAGAAGGTACTAGAAAGAAAACTCCAACCCAAAGAGATCGAATACAATCAGGAAAACACAGGAAATAAATAATCTCATACCACCATAATCAACAGAGGGGAGACACACACACACACACACACACACACTCTACAACCAACAAAAAAAAAATAACATTAACCAACAATCATTGGTCACTGATATTCATCAACATTAATGGTCTCAATTCCCCAATAAAAGGACACAAGATTAACAGAATGGATTCTAAAACAGAATACAGCCTTCTGCTGCATATAAGAAACACTCCTAAAGCTCAAAGATAAACATTACCTCAGAGAAAAGGAATGAGAAAAGATCTACCAAGCAAATAGACCTAAATAACAAGCTGGTGTAGCCATTCTAATATCCAGCAAAATGGACTTCAAACCTAAATTAATCAAAAGAGATGTGGAAGGATACTACATACTCATCAAAGGAAAAATCCACCAAGATGACATTTCAATTCTTAATATCTATGTCCCTAACTCATGGGCACCCACATTTGTAAAAGAAACATTATTAAAGCTAAAAACACACATTGACCCTCACACACTGATAGTGGAAATTTCAATACACAACTCTCACCAACTGACAGGTCATCCAGACAAAAACCAAACAGAATTACTGGCACTAACAAATGTTATAAATCAAATGGACCTAATAGATATTTACAGAACATTTTACCCACAAAGGAATATACCTTTATCTCACCACCTCACAAAACCTTCTCCAAAACTGACCACATTCTTGTCCACAAAGCAAGCCTCAATAAATACAAGAAAATTGAAATAAGCCCATGCATCCAATCAGACTGCTGATAAGAAGTCTGCACTTCAACTACAAAGTCGATATCAAAAAGCCTACAAATTCATGGAAACTCAACAACTTTCTACTAAATAATGACTGGGTCAAGACAAAGATAAAGAAAGAAATTAAAAACTTTATCGAATTCAATGAAAATGACTCCACAACATACCCAAACCTATGGGACAAAATGAAAACAGTGCTAAGAAGAAAATTCATATCACAAAGTGCCTATCAAAAAAGATCACATACCAGAAAATTAAGAGCACATTTGAAAGCCCTAGAACAAAAAGAAGCAAGCACAACTAAGAGAAACAGACAGCAAGAAATAATCAAACTGAGTGCTGAAATCAATAAAATACAATCAAAGAGAACCATCCAAAGAATAAATGAAACAAAGATCTGGTTCTTTGAGAAAATCAAGAAGATAGACAAACCCCTAGTCAAACTAATTAAAAAATAGAGAGGGAATATGCAAATCAATAAAATCAGAAACCAAGGAAATCCAAAGAATCATTAGATCATATTTTAAAAGCCTATACTCCACAAAACTGGAAAATCTAAAAGAAATGGATAATTTTCTCAATAGATATTCCCTAACAAAATTGAATCAAGATCACATGAAAAACTTAAACTAACCTATAACCCCCAAGGAAATAGAAGAGGTCTTTGAAAACCTCCCAACCAAAAAAAGCCCAGGGCCAGATAGTTTCAGTTCAGAATTCTATCAGACATTCAAGGAAGAGTTAACTCCAATACTCCACAAGCTATTCCACAAAATCGAAGCAGAAGGAACACTGTCAAATTCATTCTACAAGGCCACAGTCACACTGATACCCAAACCACACAAAGATTCAACAAAGAAATAGAATTACAGGCCAATTTCCCTCATGAACATAAATGCAAAAATACTCAATAAAATACTTGCAAACCACATCCAAGAACACATTTAAAAAGGTCATCCACCATGATTAAGTAGGCTTCATCCCAGAGATGTAAGGATGGTTAGTTAACACATGAAAATCCATCAATGTCATCCATCACATAAACAAACTGAAAGAAAAAGAAAAAAAACTTGATAATCTCATTAGATGCTGAGAAAGCTTTTGACAAAAATCCAACACCCATTCATAATAAAAGTATTTAAGAGATTGTGGATACAAGAGCCATATCTAAACATAATAAAGACAATTTACTGCAAGCCCAGAGTCAAAATCAAATTAAATAGAGAGAAACTCAAAGTAATTCCAATGAAATGAGGAACATGAGAAGGTTGCCTCCTCTTGCCCTACCTATTCAATATAGTACTTGAAGTTCTAGAACAATAAGACAACACAAGGAGATCAAGGGGATATGAATTGGAAAGGAAAAAGTCAAAGTATCCTTATTTGCAGATGATATGAATATACATTAGCTACCCCAAAAACTCAACCAGAGAACAGCTACAGCTGATAAACAACTTCATTGAAGTGGCTGGTTACAAGATCAGCTCAAAAAAGTCTGTATCCCTCTTATAAACAATGGACAAATGGACAGAAAGAAATCAGAAAATCAACACCCTTCACAATAGCCACAAATTATGTTAATGTATCTTGAAGTGACTCTAACCAAACAAGTGAAAGACAAAAACTTCAAGACCCTGAAGACGGAAATTGAAGAAGATCTCAGAAGATGGGTTTTGAGTAAGGTATCTATGAGAAAATATTTGGGGCAGATTTTCTTCCTTAACTAAGAAGAAATGAGAAAATACACACACACACACACACACACACACACACACCATCATCGAATATCACTTGATTATAGTTGGATACATGCTTTTAAAACTAGGTCTGTGGGGGTGTCATGGAGCACACCTTTAATCCCAGCACTCAGAGGCAGATGGATATCTGTTAGCTCCAGACCACTTTGATCTATACAGCAAGTTCCAGATCAGCCAGGCTACACAGTGAAACAATGAAACCCTGTCTAAAACTTAAAAAAAAACTTTAAAGAAAAATTGATCTGAAAGTATGTCATTGCTAACACACAAGAGGAGACCATTTCCTGTGAATAACAATCTTAAAAGATTTGGAGAGCAATTCTGTTCCACACATGCCTTCAGTAGCCTCCATCTTTCGTGTGGGACTTTGCTGTCCCTTGAGGTCTTCTCTATTGCAGCCACCCAGAGTAGGAGCATGAAGGATTCTGTATAAGAAATGTTCATGCAGCTTCGATAAGTCCGTCTCACACACCATAGTTTAGTACTCTGCCATGACAGCCAACTTAAAGCAAAGATGCGAACTCACCTAGGAATGTCTCCAGAAGGAAAGAAATACGGAGTTGGATACGAAGCCAGGCTTTTCCACGTCAACCTCTCCCCGGTGTGCATCCAGACCGCTGATCATTGTCTCTTTCTTCCATATCCATCGCCTGCCCCAAGCTGCTGCTATTAGTCTCCGTGAGACTACATTCCACAGGGGTCCTAGTTTGTTTTCTCCTGCTGTTTTAAGCACCATAATCAAAAAATGACTAGGGAAGAGGGGTTAATTTCCTATTACAGCTTATAGTCCATTGCTGAGAGATGCTAAGGCAGGAAAAGGAGACAGGGAGGAACTGAAGCAGACGCCACAGCAGAAAGCTATTTCCAGGTTTGCCTCATTTTCTCTGGTTTCCTCAGCTACATTTCTTAAACAACCCAGGCCAACCTGTCTGGCGATGGTACCTCCTACAGGGGTCTGGTCCCTCCTACACTGATTGGCAATTAAGTAAATGTCCCACAGATATGCCCACAATGCAATCTGATGGAAGAAACTTATCAATTAAGGGTCTATTTCCCAGGTGACTCTAGTTAATGTCAAGTTAACAAAAATTAACCAGCACAACAGGTGAGTTATAGAGAAAAATTTCAGGTCCACTAACTTAGAGGCTTTATTAGTTTGGTTTTATTTCTTTTATTTTTTGAGATTAGAATATAATTATATAACTTCCTCTTTCCCTTATCCCCTCCAAACTCTCCCATATAGCCCTCTTTGCTCTCTTTCAAATTCATGGCCCCCCTTTTAATTAATTGTTGTTTTATACACACACACACACACACACACACACACACACACACACACATACACACACACACACATATGCTTTCAGGGATGATCATTTGGTATTGGATAACCAATTGTTGTGATCTCAGGTTTACTAATATCTGATAATGGGTGTGGCTGCAAACAGTGTCATTCATATCAAGATAGTGACCAGGAGGACAGAGATGAAAGATTCAGTTCACAGATCACCTCAAGCATGAATTAAGCCAGCCTTCCAGGCCAGTGGCTTCCCTATCTGTGTATTAAACCAACCAGAGATCAAAAACATTTGGAAAAAGAAACATAACACCTAAACCTGTATTCAATATCTAGAGACCATTTTCCTGTCATTATTCTTTAAATAATATATTACAGTTATTTACACAACATTTGCATTAAGCAGATGATTTTAACATCTTGAGAGGATATGTGGAAGCTATATTCAAATATTACCTCCTTTATATGAGGAGAATAAACATCTGTAGATTTTAGTAAGGGGGTGGGGTGAACTAAAAGCTAGTTGGATGCCAAATAAAGGTCGTTATTTCACTCGATAGATTATTTTACACTTAAAAAAGAATAAAACCAAAATAAAGAAATGAAAAAGGTCTAAAAGATTTGAAGTTATTCTGTGGGGGTCCCTAGTAAATAAAAAGATAGAAAAAGCAGCTAAGCAGCCAAACTTTAGTCAGGCTTCTAAGAGCACCAAAATTGTGTAGGCCCAAGCCAGGAGCACCGTGACCCAAAACAGTTCCCAGAGTTAAAGAAAAACAATTTCTGTAAGAAAAACACTTTCTAAGACAAATAAGACGGCCTTGGGCTAAAAGAGTTTCCCCACGTAGACAGCCCATGGCCTCGGGCTAAGGGTCTTCCCCCCACCCGCATTGACTAAGACCCTAAAGTTTACATTTTCTAGGAGCCCGCAACCTTGCTATATGCCAGCACCAATCAGTTTGAAGGTTAACTGGCCCCTACCTATCAAAATGGGAAAACAATTTGGGGACCAATCAACTTGTCCCAACTCGGTTTGTGCCTAACAACCATTTCAACTGTATAAAAAGCTTCACCATTTGCCCCTCGTGGCCGCTTCTATCCTGTGTGTTAGAACGGTCCCAGTATACTGGAATAAATCCTCTTGCTGTTTGCATCGATATCCCGTCTGTGAGTTTCTGTGAGGGTGCGGCATTCCGGTTTGGGCCTTTGCGGGTCCAACAATTCAGGTAAATGTAACAAAGTATT
Source organism: Cricetomys ansorgei (assembly GCA_026225945.1). Classification (NCBI taxonomy): domain Eukaryota; kingdom Metazoa; phylum Chordata; class Mammalia; order Rodentia; family Nesomyidae; genus Cricetomys; species Cricetomys ansorgei. The sequence goes on along the minus strand of JAMJFZ010000239.1, from coordinate 11,163,267 downwards.
AATGGAGAGGTTATAACTTTTAAAATTCATATTTAAAAATAAGAAAACCTGGGTAATGGAGAGATGGTTCAGTAGTTAAGAATATTTGCTGCTCTTACAGAGGACCACATTAAGCAACTCACAAATGCTTGTAACTTCAACTCCAGGGAATCTGACACTCTCTTCTCACCTCTGTGGGCACCCACATATGTGACATACACATATGCATATACACACAGATGCACAGACACACACACATGGTAGATAGATGATTGATAGATAGATAGATAGATGTCTGCACTGCAAAAGAAATTATTTTTGTTTCTGGGCTCATTATACCTAAAAGCAAAGAGGATTACAGATATTTCATTCACATGAAGAAGCATTCACATTATTGCGATTGAGGGAAATCTCAGACTGTGCAATATATGGCTGTCAAGCAGGACCCTCGGCTGCAGAGAGTTTCCTAAAAGTGGCCAACAAAGCCCATCTGAACCATTCTTCAATTAGAGGCTATGTGAAGCTGTGTTCACATCTGCAACAATAGGAGACTTGTCTAAGAAGCTACCTAGTAAGTCCCCCTAATAAGATGATACATTAGAAGTTGTCTTCAGGCACTCTCGTGAAGAAGTATATGGAGAAGAAATGATAGACCCTTCCAAATAGAAGAGAGGAAGAGGTTAGTGACTCACAGAAGAAGGAATAGGACAGTCCTAAATGGGAAATCTCTTTATCTCTCTCCGAGGCTCAGGGAATGTCACAGGAAATGGGATAGAAATAATGTCAAAGCCAGAGTGATCACTAATCATTCCACAACTAATCACATAATTTTAGAAGGGGGTATGTGGTTCATAGAGTGAGTGATGAGTCCCTGTACAGAGATTAACAATAGGCCTTGAGGATTGTATGTGACGGAAAGGGACATAAGGGGGCAGCAAGAGAAACAAGAACAAAGTATAGCGATGCATAATGAAAATATACTCCACAATCCATTTGTTTTGTGCTAACCAAAAATGTTAAGAGGAAGCTATCTATTAAGTACAATATTGACATCCTAGCTTCCTTCAGAGTGTATGAGATTTGATCTTGGCTGTTTCCTAAGGATCCTGAGAGATCTTTCATCAAAAATGTTTTGTAAATTCACCTATATAGAGCCTCCCAGTTACATGTTCATATTTTCACACTCTTAGCACTACACAAATGTGAGATCATGTAAGAGATGAAACAGTTTGGAGGATCAATAAGTTTCTTAAAGAAGTTGTGCGTAATAATCTTCACAACTGAGTTCAGATCTGTACAGGATGGGAAAGAGCAGAGCCATTACTACTGGTCAAAGGGAGCCTACTTTTTCACCAAGGGCTTCGTCCTCATCCTTAGAGAATCCCAGTGTACTAGTCTACCTGGCATCGTCAACAGATGCGAGTTTTCCAAGTCCAGGCTTTCCTGTCATCTGCAGGTCCCTTGTCTCTTTGTGAACATTCCTAGGGCTGACATGGGATAAGACAGCCCTGTGGCTCACTCCATCCCAGCTGCATCCCTTGCTTTCACAATTCTAGAAGTGAAAACAAGAATAAAGCTGCAACCCAGGCCCTCTCTTTCCCACAAAGCAAGGGCAGATAGCAAGCACTTCTGCAGTTGCTTGCTATGTTCATGGCAAAAAAAAAATTTTTTCACTGAGACCTGGGTGCCTTCAAATTGCTTTCTGGAAGATCACTGCAGGAGCCCCTTGAGTCTTAATCAGTATATTCTGAGCAGTAGACATTTCTTTGTGAAAATCATGCCCAATGTCACTAAAGGAAAAGTGTCCTTGAAACATAGCATCTTTGATATTTGGGGAGAAAAGCACCTCATGATCCCTAAGCCCTACAATCAGGAGTTGACTCCTCTGTACGTAGGTTAATAATAGACCTGGGAGAATGGCCTAAACTTTTGCAATGACAAACATCAAGGGTTAGCATGTACAGATTTGGTCATCCACTAGGAACAATTAGCCCTGCATGAAGGGAAAGTGAGAGCTGGAGGTCAAATGGGGTGGAGTGGAGTGGCTGTGGCATAGCCCACTCTTCCGACATTGTACTGGGTGTCACCAGTCATGGGGCACCAACCTAGCTGCAAAGGTTCTGGGAAATGTGATGAGCATTAAATGTCTCTTTTGCAAGTTAGAGGAGCTGGACAAAAGTTACATCACAGCAGAGTCCTATTTAGTTAACATTGGACTTAGATGTATAATACCTGTGTTCTGTGGTGATGCCAGATTCTTTAGGGATGAGAGAAAAGTGGGAGGACTGTTCATACTCCAGTTTCTATAGCTATGGTTTGATGTGTGCTTTCCAAGCTCAGCTACATTCCTTTAAATCTCAGATCACTTCTTGGTTTTCTCAATCTTCTTTACTCTTTGTTGAGAAGTTTTAGTCATCAAGACTGGCCACAATGTATTGTTAATATTTTCCATTCAGATTCAGTTCAAGCGTGAAGTTGGGTTTCTGTTGTTTCTAGAAATCTCATTATTAATTGATTGCTTATTCCATCCAATATTCTTGTTTTCCCTGTCAGATTAATTTAAAATAAATTTGAATTGTCACCATAGTTACACCAGTGTAATCTTTCAAAAGCTCTGTGCTACATAAGCTCTGTGCCCCTCCACTGAATCACTCTGTCATCAAAATACTATGCTCTTCATTAGTTAGTACTTGAAGTTTAAGGATGGGTCCTGGACCCCGCGAATCAGTCTCCATCTAGTCATATGATTTTAGAAGTGGGTATGTGGTTCATGGAGTGAAAGATGAACTTTCAGAAAATTTACTTAGAATATAGTGAGGCAAACGTGATAATGTAAGATGCAGTTTATGTAATAGCAAGGTGATATAGTTAATCATTAACAATATGTCAAGAAAATAAGATTACCTGTTAAATGCTTTGATTGTGATCTGTACTGGAAGAGTTGTTATTCATTCAAATTTAAGAAAGAGATAGAACTCTTCCACCAAAAGAACATTTCTAACTACTAATCTAAGTACAGTATGACATTCTTGTTCATAAATACATGTGTACATATGTGTGTATGTAAACAAGAATGTGCATGTGTAGATGAATAAAAATATGACTGTGTATGTGTATATATGAACAAGAATGTATATACAGATATGTTTGTATATATGAACCAGAATATATATATATATATATATATATATATTGTGTGTGTGTGTGTGTGTGTATGTGAATAAGAGCATATATTATATGTGTACGGCATATGAACAAGAATATGTATATTTGAATCTGGGGGCTGAATAAAAGCTATGTAGACTACTCCAGATAAATGGGTGGTTTTTCAACCATTCATTAGGAACTTGAACAGAATAGTAGAAGAGATGATAATTCATGCAAAAGGAATCACAATACAGTCATAAATCCTATTTTCCTAATAAACGATTGCAGTCTTCATATTTTCAAAAACGTATTATTCTCACAGACCTACACGTGATTAAATCTCCCATATAAATTCTTGTTTTATACACATGATTAAGCATTCCCTTATGTTCTTATGCTATTGTTACATAGATTCTCACAACAAAAGCTTTCCTATTACACTTGAACAGAATTCAAGCAAGATAAATGTATCTTACAACCAGTTCCTTCGAGCTGGCAGGCAGCATTTGCAGTTTCTAGGAAATGGGTATATGTCATGCTATCCTAAACACAATTTCTATTCAGCTAGCAGTTAATCGTAGTAAAACAAATATGCAATTAACGAATGAACCTCAAGTCCTGGGTCCTTTTCCTTTCTTAGGTAAAGGGAAAATCTTTCCAGTTTACATGCTACATAGTCCTATGTTCTCAAGGTATATAGCAAAGCCCATCAGTAATTTTATAATTTGTAAATTCAGGGAAAAAAATCAAAATTATGGTCAAGGAAGTCTAAACTTAACAATAGGCACTGAAATTCATTTGTTATTTCCTGATCCTAGGCCTGTCTCTCATAGACAAAACTTGTGGGCACTAGAAACCAGACTTTCTTTGTTCCAAACCAACTTGGTGAAACACCCTAATTTGATTTTATTGATTAGTTATTCTTTCTGGAGTTTCAATAGAACTACCAATTCAACAGAGTGACACCGTGGTTTTAGGAAATTACGACTGTAATAATGCACCTTATTTACATTATTTTTGTAATGCATTTTATTTATATTAGTGAGAGAATGAAGACCCGCACAAAATTTTTGTATTTCCAGAGAGACAAAAGGGGCTGTGAGAGCAATTAACATGGCAGAGTCCAACAGCCGCAGCAGAAGGGGTCATTCAGAAGACAATCCCACATAGGGCCAAGGTAAAAACCCACTTTCACCTTGCTAAACAGTATGCTGTACCCTTAAGCTCCAACACTGGCTGCATCGCTACCAATATAGATATACACGCATAAAACTAAACTAAATAAACTTCATAAATGTAAAAAAGGAAGTATATTTCTTAATGAAATAGGGAGTACTGAGAGTTAAGGATGCTGATCTCAAAATTACAGGCTAATAACAAAGGTAGTTAAGCATTAAGAAAAAAAGAATCCCATTGTAAGTAAAAAAGCTGTTATTAGAAAAAATAAAGGAGCATATTCTTAGCATAGGGGCCACAGTGAATTCTAGAAGGCCACAGTGTTAGGATCTGAGAGTCCACACAACTACACAGGGCTACAGAACTTTCCACAGTAGCTGTTGTAGAGCTCAAGGGCATGTGAAGGAATAGTGTCCACCATCCCAAACCCAGAGACTTGACTGAGCTCTGGTTCCTAAAGCTGACAACTTCATGTGGACAGATGATGCGTTTATGTGAAGGATAACTTCTGATGTCATGGACCCAGCCTCAGAGCTTTGGCTTGTTTCAGTGTTGACAAAGAATTACAAGGAAAAAAAAAAAAAAAAAAAAAAAAAAACATTTACCAGAACAAACGTGGCACCAATCAAATGCTTTCATAGTAAAAGAAAATCAAAGGTAAAAACATTTAAGTCACCTGTATGTGAAATGAGGTAGAATTACTGTAGTTTGGGCAGAGGGCGCTGGTTTGCCAGCTGGGTGTTTACTTCAGGCACTTGCCTCCCCTCCCCCTCCCCGACTCTATTGCATATTTATTATCAGGCTTGGAAATCTTACTATAGGCATGCTTATATATTTACCATCTTTTGCTCTTCTAATTGTCATTCATCATTAAGATTAACAGTGAACTATTAAAAATTGCCCTGTGAATTCTATTTTGCTTTTACACTTGCATATTTGATCTTAGCCAAAAGGATAACAAGTGTTCTGCGCTACTTTTAAAAGCCAGGAAAAACAAACTTTCCCTGCTGATGTCTGGCCCTGTCATGTCTCCTTGCCTCTTTTTGCTTCTCCGTCTCCTCCCAGCTATGGAGCATCCCACTTTTCTCACTGAGTCCTTGTAGCACGGGCCACTGTTTAGTTTGCCTTCAATTTGTCCTAAGAAGAAATGTTTAAGGATAATTGCTGAGGAGAAATATTTAGATTCTTTGAATCAGTTATTTTCAAAAATTGCAAAACCACAGTTTCAAAATAATGACTCACTTCTGTAAAGGTTGCGTCAATCATCCCCATCTCCCGCTGGTGCTCCAGTGCTGAATTGGTCTGCTTGGAAGTATGGCTACAATAAATATTGAGGTTCTAGCAACAGCTGAACTCAAAATCATTTGATATAACTTTTGTTTTTCTACAATTTTCTCTAGGTCTTTTCACTTTGCTTTGCCTACCACCCTCCATGGATTTTTCTGTATAAATGTTATTAACAGTACTACATGTATATAAGCATACATATCTATGGATACATACACATATATGTATGCATATATAGATATGAAACTCCATCCTTTGTTAATATTGACACATGAATACTTCATTTTAAAATGTAACCTTTCCTTTGTTGGTTGTTCCCAAGAGCTCATGTTAATATCACGCTGAATTTTAATCCAGTATGACCTAAAACTTAATACCCTTTAAATTTTTTCAACAACTATAAATCCAAGTTCTTTTTAAAAATCTGAAGTCTCTTAATTGTAGGATCCTATAAGACCCAAAGTATTACATACTTTCTTCTTCTGACAGGGAAGAACTGGGGCATAGTTCTAATAGAATTGAAGCAAAACAAGAATTAAACAGTGTAAATCAAACCCTGTAGCTCAGTGTTCAGTGTCTGGAACTCATTCATGATCTTCTGGGTTCCAAATAGCTTGGACACTCCTAGTTCTCTTGCTCTCCAATTCACAGTGAGTACAGTTTCTCTTATCAGCTCAGGCTGGCTCCATTTCACAACTGTTACTATTTGGGGGTTTTCCCACATTCCTGGCATCTCTAGTATCCAAGACTGTCCACTGCAACTGAGGCTGCACCTTCACTAATGGCTCCTCCTGGTCTCTTTTCAAAGACTCCGTGGCTCCAATCCTGCAAGCTTTAATGCCAACCAAACCAGTACCAGGTCGGGAGACTCTTACAACTTGCCAAGTTCAGCTACCAGGCTGAGCTGAAGCTGGGGTCTCCACTAGACCGTAGCTTCTGTGGGCTGATCCTAAGGAAATACTTCCCTGAAGATTTTACCTTAATGATTCTGGTCTCTCATTAGTCACAGCTGATTTTTCATCCCCTCCAAAGCAGCATCCACTATCCAAGTACAGCACAAAAGGTTTCACTTCCAATAACAAGCCCACTAGAGTCTGCTTTCCTCGGAACCTCACAAGCTGGGCCTCCCTTGTCTGTACTTCCCTCAGCATTGTTATTTTCCTAGTTCCCATAAGAGAAGCCACTAAGCTCTAAGAACTCAACAGTTTTCCCAGCTCCCAAAACAACAACGCAGTCTGGTCTGTCCCAGCACTGACCCACTCCCAGTCACAATTTCTGTTCTAGTTTGCTTTCTGTTGCTATAATAAACAACAAGCATGACTAACAACAACTTGAGGAGAAAGGGGTTTGTTTCAGCTTATGGGTTATTGTGAGGAGCAAAGGAAGCCATGAGTGATTGAAGTCCTGAGTTAATGTGTATTGTATACTGTCATGTGGAGAACTCTTAGGCCATGGACCCATATGATACTGGTAAGGAAGGTTCTGCATACCAGTCAGCTTAGAAAGGCAATTCTTCATGTATTTTCCTCTGGTCCAGGTACAGGTGTTTATGGATGATCAATCAATGTGTGTAAAAATTAGCAACTACAGTTTCTTCATCCTTCCCTTGTATGTTTACAGCCTGAGGCCATTTGTCTACAAACACCTCTTACCAAAATCAGCTAACTCCTCCCTTTGTGCTACACCTAATAAACTTGCCAAGGTTCTGGGCTGCCAGCAGTATTAGGTGGCTTCCATCAGAGGTAGCACATGCCACCTTACACAGATTATAACACATTAGTGTCATCAATAATGTGTCCGTGTCACATTAAGGAAAGAAATAAAATTACTTCCCCTTGGAGTCATTTAGCCAAGAGTAAGTTCAGATTTGAATTCTCTACTTCATTCTTCCTTTGTCTTTCACACATGTTCGCTCTGTACTGTCTGTTGAATAAGTTTGAATCTGTGCCTGCCTGAAGGCTGTCTGGTGGATCTGTTTGTTCCTGTGTCTACAAGTGTCTATCCCTGTGTTTTTCTGTTGTATGAGCTGTGTGTGTGAGTGTATGAGTGGTGTCTGTCTATCTGCAAATGGTGTGGCTGTTTGCATCTGTCTCTAACAATGGGCTTTGCTCTGCCTTTGTTGAACAGCATAGAAAGAACTGCAGGTGGTATGAATGGGTAGTTTACAGAAATCTTTAACAGAGTTTTACAAAGTATTAAGTCACTGGCTCCAGCTGACCCAATGGTTAACCAAGTATCATAAACAGTTGCTTTCAACCTTTATGGTGGGACCTTCTGTATCTGCTGCCTTCAGAAAATGATGTACAAGAGCCCTGTCTTTACTGTTCTATTGCTGGGATGGAACACTATGACCAAGGCAACTTATAAATCCAAGGCAAGCAAGGTTGATCATTAGATTGCTCTCTTAAAGGTAGGTTAAAGAAACAGACTAAGTACAGAGTAGGATGGCAATCTCAAGTCTTAAGGGACCTCAAGGTGTGTTATTAACTCTGGTTGTTAGGGCCAGCAAAAGTGCCAGTCTCTTAAAATGTAATAGGTGTTTCCAGAATATTGCATCACCACACCACCTGACCCAGCTTTCCTGTAGGTATGTGTCTGTATTTCTGTCCTTTCCTCATTCTCTTGCTGCCCCTGGTCAGGGTTCTACTACCCAAGCTACATAAGCTGAGATAGGTGACCATCCTTCTTCCCATCAAGGGTAGCCAGTGAAGGAACTCAAAGATAAGATATTGGAGTCAGGAACTGAAGCAGAGACCACATAGTAAGGTAGTAAGGATTGCTTACTGCCTTGTTCCCCAGTGACTTGCTAACTCTCTCTCTCTCTCTCTCTCTCCCTCTCTCTCTCTCCCTCTCTCTCTCCCTCTCTCTTGCTCTCTCTGTCTCTCTGCCTCTCCCTCTCCCTCCCTCTCTCCCTCTGTTTATTTTGTCTTTGTTTGTTTTTGTTTTGTTTTTCAAGACAGGGTTTCTCTATTGTAACTCTGGCTGTCATGGAACTCACTCTGTAGACTAGGCTGGCCTTGAACTCACAGAGATCCGCCTGCCTATATTCATTCCTCTTCTCTGATCACCTTCTTCTTCTCCATATCTAAAAGAGAATGATGGATCAGGTTTTCCAGAGATGGTAATATATGTTTTCTTGAGAATGTAGGCACTCTTCTGGCCACTATTTCCAACTTGTGAGTAGCAGCTAAAATGTCAAGACAGTGGAAAAAAAAAAAACTATAAAGATCCTGCTGCATGTGGTAATCCACATTGAGTCTCTCACTTTCTTTTCTAATAACAATCATAGCATCATGTACTCAGTGAACAATATTATCTAGCAAGGTATGTACCAGATAGCAAAGGAAGACTAGATTATAGCCCTTGGGAGCAAAACATTGTGATAAACTAAATAACTGGCCTTTATTTAAACACAGTAAGTCCACAGCATCCATGCCAGCTGGCACAGCCCAGCACTAGAGAAGGCCAGCCACAGAAAAGTGTGGATGTAGGTATTGTCCCTCAAAGGCCAGTGTTCTTGGATGATGTCACAGAGTATCCTCAGCACTCCACACTACATGGCCCATAGGTCAGTGGCAAGAGCCATGGGAAATGAAGGAGGCATGGCATGAAGGAGGGAAGTAGGGGCAGCCAGCCCAGCAGGCCAGACCAGCTGTCTGTTAGCTAGTCCAGTAGTCACCGAACCACAGTACCCTACTCCATGCCCAAACGTTCAAACAAGTGAATTCATTAGCCCAAGACAGCCACAGGAAGCTGACACTTATAGTTGAGGAATGTGGATGGATGAAGGAGAAAAGTACAACTTTAGGAGCATAAGAGAAAGGCAAATGATTGAGAGAAGGGATTTACAAGAATCCTTTTGCATGACGGACCTTGTTGCTTCGATTGCGTGAGACTCGATCATCTTTACCATTTGAATGTTAGATATAAATAGCTAGGAAAATAATGCAGTGCTAAATGGAGCAGCAAAGATTATGAGCGCAATAGAAATAAAGAGAATTGACGGATAAGGGGAGGCTGGAGTAGGGAAGAAGTCTGATTTGTGGATTTGGGGCTTGCTTAGATTTGGCTAGGAAAGAAGCAGGGAGAGGATACGGAGGGGAGAAAATTCTGCCAGCAGCTAAAAGAAGCATCTATTGTTAAAAATCCTGACCACTAAGGAAACATAGTGCTTCACTTTTGCATCTTTGTTCTCTCTTAAACTCAGCCCTGTGAGACCTTACCTCAACATGGCAGTTTGGGCTACAGCTGGCAGTAAGTGCTCCAGTCCAGAAGCCAGCAGCCTGCCTTCTGTAATTCCTTAGTGAGCATGTGTCCACGTCTTCACTTTGGCTCTAACCTTGCTGCAACCAAATGCATGGCTTCCATTTTACACTTTCTCATAGGTTTTCCTACCCGTCAATTTGGAAGGACTAAAGATCACAAATCGACCAGGACTGTACAGCTGTAGGTGCTTCTCACCTTCTTAAAGCACTGCACCATTGTCTGAGGGGGACATTTCATAGTTTGTGGCAGAAATGAAGATGTCGTCCCAACCTCTGTTTTGTCTACAAAGGTATATTAAAAGTCATGTGCAAGATTTGTTTAGTTTCCATTTGTCTTTATCCAAAGAGTCTCATGTAGGCCATGCTGCCCTGGAACTCACTTATGTATCCTCAAGTGGCCTCAGACTCACGATTCTCCTTCCTCACCCCAAGTGCTGTGAATACAGCTGCATGCCACCACATCAAGAGAAGCTGTGTGTTTTCCCTGGGTCCCCTTTCCTTTATCCTTTCCCCCACTCTCCCACCTCCCTGCTCAGAAGCTTTAAGAAAGATAGACAAGCTGAAAAATAAGAAAAATACAATTACATCCTTCCCTCTTCCTTTCCTTTAAAATAAGTTTAGGAAAGAAGGTACAGTAAGTAAGAGAACAGTCTGTTCTTCCAGAAGTCTGGGTTTAGCTCACAGCACCCACATGGCAGCTCATAACCATCTGTTATTCTAGTCTCGTGGGATCAAATGCCCTCTTCTGGCTTCTGTTGGCACCAGGCATGTAGCACACAGACACACCTGTAACATTCACACATATAAAAATTTTAAAAAATATATCTTTAAAAAAAAACAAAAACAATTCTAGGCTCCAGGCTGGAGATTGCTCAGTGGTTAGAGCACTTGGCTAAGTTTGATTCCCAGGATCTATATGGTTGCTCACAAGTGTAGGTAACTCTAGCTCCAGAGATTCAGTTGCAATTCTTTGGCTCCTGTGGGTACCTGCATGTAGGTGGCGCACATACATACCCTTGAGCACATACACATAAAATTTTTAAAAAATGTTTTTTCAAAGTTTGGGTGAGATGATTTATATAACATTATTTACCAAGCTTAAGTACTCAATCTGATAAGTTTTGATGAATGTATGAAGTCAGATAACTACCCAACAATTATAAAATAGCACATTTATATTACTCCAACGTCTCCTAGACTCCTTGTTGCACACCCCTTTGTCCTAATGTCTCAAAGAGCCTGTAAATGTTTATGTAAAATGTAGCCGTTTTCTGTTGCTGTAGCTCCTTTGTTGCCTTCTTTGTTGGGGTGGTGTGGGGGTCAATTGTGACTGCTACTTTTTCACACTTGTAACAGAACTCTGCCTCCTGGATCTCTTTTTTTTCTGACTGTTAACTGTTATTGAGACTAACTTCTAACTTTTAAATTTGAAAATCTCCCTTTAGCTCTAAAAGGTTAGAAAGGCAAAGAAAGGAAGAAATAATTCTTTACAGCCCTCTCTGGTTGTCTTAATCTCTGTCTAAATCTGGAAAATTGGACTAACTTCTGAAATCTACCCCATTAACTGTCCCCGATATGCTTCTCCAGCCACAGCCTCTGCCACTCACTGTCTTCATCTGAGTCTAATTCCTACCTGCATTTCCACCTTTATCATCTGGAACTAGCTCCTCTGTCCTTGCCTAACTAACTCTAACTCTAACTCTTACTCTTACTCATATTCTAACTCAAACAAAAACAAAAACAAACAACAACAACAAAAAACAGCACAGGATTGCCTACAGGCCAATCTGTGAGACGCTTTCTCAAAGTTCCCTGTTCTCAAATACTCTGACTTGTGTCAAGTTGTCTCAGGGCAGCTTGTCTCTCAGGAGACAGAAACTGATGCAGAAAACATGGATAAATGCATGGCTTGCTCAGCCTTCTTGAACAACTCAGGACCCATCCAGAGGTAGTACCACCCACAGTGAGCTGAGCCTTCCAGATCCATAATCAATTAAGGAAATTCCCTATGGGCTTGCTCACAGGCCAATCTGGTGGCAGCATTTCTCAACTGAGATTCCTTCTTCCCAAAGGACCCTAGCTTGTGTCAAGTTGACAGAAATCTAACCAGCACACCTAGCACAGTCTTAAATATGTAGACAGGTGTTACCTTCGAAAAAAGGGGGAAAAAGTGGTCACATCAATATTCTCTAAGTCTTCTTGCTCTTAATCCACACTAATTGAACTTTGTCCTGTGGGCATGCTGAAGAATCACAAATCATTGAAGTCTCTCTACCATTTGCCCAGTTATCAGGAGTCACCACCCAGAGTCATCTTCTTTGTTGACTTGCCATTTTTTTACAGATGTTTAATCAAAGGGTGTTTTCCCATGTTTCCAAAGACAAGTGGTGCTAATTAACATCTCCTTATAGAACTTTCTAACCCTGCGGGGTGGGGGGGGGGGGAGATTAAATATAACCAATGCTTTCTCCCTATTCTGTTCTTCCTCTGGCTTGATTTTGACAATTTTGCATCTGGGAGACAGTTGCCCTAATTCTACTAAATGGTAGACACAGGAAGACATAAGAAGCTCTGGCTGAGACTTCAGGGAGAGGTCTAGGGGACTGAAGGTGGCAGCATACATATGCCTGGATGAAAGGAAGGCTTTGAAACCGTGACTGAGCATGTGCCAAGCACATATTTGGGCCCTGTACAGTGATGTGTTTGTGTGTCAAGTTGACAAGGGCTCAGTTGTGCTGGCTAGTTTTATGTCAACTTGACACAAGCTGAAGTTATCTGAAAAGTACTGGAGTACACAAGCTGGAGTATCTGAAAATATCCTACAGCTGGATCTATAAGAAAGCAGGCCAAGCAAACCGTGAAGAGCAAGCCAGTAAGCAACGCTCCTCCATGGCTTCAGTATTAGTCCTGCCTCCAGGTTCCTCCCCTGTTTGAGCTGTTGTTCTTGACTCCTTCCATAATGAGGAGAGATATGGAAGAGTAAGCCAAATAGACCCTTTCCTCCCCCAACTTGCTTTGGTCATGGTGTTTCAGCACAGCAATAGTAACTAAGATATCTGGCATCAACCTGGCTTCCAAATGTACACACACTCATACAAGACACACACACACACACACACACACACACACACACACACACACACACTGTGAGTATTAAACTCAAAGTTGTTCTTCAGATTTATTCCCATCAGTAAGTGACTCATAAAGTAGAAATAGAGACTATTTAAAAAACCTAGTGGAATAATTCAGAGATATTCAAGCAAAAGTTTTAAGTAATTAAAAATGCTATCTGAACCCAACCTAGCACACACACTTTTAATGAAGATTCTAATAGCTTTTCTTAAATGGTATTGCAACATCGTATTCATGAACAAATTAAAATATGGGAGAACTAAAAGTCAGAAATAATTTTTACAAAGGTTTGTGGTGGGCATGGTGGAGCAGGCCTGTAATCCCAAAACTCAGAAGGTGCAGGAGCAGGAAGGAGAAGCAGAAGCTCCAGGTCATCCTTGGCTAGGAGTCTTTAACATCCTTTAAGAGTCTGGTATACATGAGACCCTGTCTCTAAATAAGTAAATACATAAATAAATGAATAAATATTTCCATGGTTAATTTGGGAGTTAGGACTTACTCAAGTAAGCCAAAAAGTCCTCATCACTTTATATATGCCTAATAGTTCATAAATATATGTATTTCACAAATGTAGTATTTTTTTCACAAATAACAGAGAGCTTATGGTATTTGTGTGGGGGAAAAAATCAATATCAAAGCAGGAAAAGGCCTTTGTCTAGCAAAATTTCAATAAATCATTAAAGCTCAAAGTAAAGAATACAGAAAAAGACAGACACTTCAAACATTGAAGATGTAATATATCTTTGTCTGTCTTCTCACACATGGTAAGGGATTTCATTGAGTATAGGCCCTGGCTGCAGTTCCCATATGTGTATTGAATCTTCTGGCTTTAATTTCTTTAAAGTGAGTTGAAAGCTTGAAGATACTCATAAAACAATCTGACTTGAGCAGGATTGAAGTTGCACGATTGCTTTTCCTCCCAGTCTCCCAGACTCTGCTATAATACCTTTATTAAATCATCTAAATCCTTTAGATTTGAATTTGTGCTTACAGTTTTTGTTGTACGCAATAAGAAAAAGTGGTTGAAAATTAGCAGAACTGACTACTGGGAGGCATATTAAGTTCAACTAATAGGTTCCCTAGGAGCTCGTACTTTGCCAAAAAGTGTAAGTAAGGGAAGTTCCCACTGAGATTCAGTTCCCAATTCTCTTATTACCCACACACAGTTTCCTGCACTTAGGGGAGAGTGTTTTTATGTTAAGTTTATGGCCACTAAAACCCAGAGCAAGTTGAATCATCATTGATTTAGAGCTAAGTTAAACCTTTGTATGATGGCTATTCCAGACACACATGTATTTAACAGTTAACTTCTGTAAGCCCCTCAAGGCACCAGTGGGTAGGCCTCTCCCCCCAGATTATTATAACTGCCATAATGGCCATTTTAAGCCCCAAAGGCAGGAAAGGGATCAGTTTAGGAAGGGTGAAAAAAACACAACTAAACAACAACAACAACAAAATTCCACCAATCACTGAGCAGTCACTGAGCCAGAAACCCACCAATCCCAGGCTACTCTGGAAAGTTTGTAGTCGTCTCCTCCCAGCCCCCCAGCACACACCGCCACAGAAGCTGCATTTTGCTAGTTTCTTCGCTGCTTCTCTTCAGAGGGGAGGCAGTCTCCAAATAAATCTCTTCTTGTGAGATTTGCTGCATGATGTGACCCCACTGATGCAATGTACAGTGCCCCAGTGAATACACCCCTAAATTCTTTCTAAAATACCTGCAAAGCACTGTTCAGTTTATTATGATAAATGACACCAGACTTCCCACATTTGAGCTTTCCCTGCCTACCACTCACCCATCTCAGTTTTTTTTTTTTCCTTTCTTTTGTTGCTGCTGTTGCTGTTGATCTCTTAGCCTAGCCTGTAGAGTTGATCTCAGGCCTTATCTTCAATCTGGGATGGTATCCACAGCTACTCTATGACCTCACTTCCAGATCTGTATGGCATCTTGCTAGTTCTTTACTATTAATGTTTAACTGTCCTTTTATTGAGTCACCTGCATGTTTGATTTTTAGATGGCCTTACTTTTAAGCTAGTTATCATCAGCAGGCAGCAAATATCGTGCAATCTAACTCAAAGTAAATACTAGAGGTGCCTGGTCAGTTCAGAAATTTAAAGGTCAGGCTCCACACGACTTATCAACAAGCAATGGATATCCACAAATTTGGATACTTGTAGTTTTTAAGGTGATTAATATTAAAATCTACTTTAAACCAATCTTTCTAAATTGAGCAAAAGGGGTTAGATTATGTTGATTTATATAAATATTTTAACATTTAGGAGTTGTACTTTTTATTCTTTTTTTTTTTTGAGATCAACTCTCATTCTTTAACCTGGGTTGGCCTATAATTTTATGTAGCTTAGGATAGCTTCAAACTTGCAGCAATCCTCCTGCCTCAGATTCGTGAGTGTTGGGTTTACAGATGTGAATTACTATGCCTGACTAGTTGGTATATCTTCATATGTGCTCTTAAAAAATGAAGAGAAACTTCTGAAAACTTAGCATTTAGTAAAATTTAAAATTTTCTATTAAATAAATGATCTGTGGTACTGTAGAAGGCATTTATTTCTCTCAAATGCATCTGTACTGTACCATATTTGGTGGATATTTATTGTCTCATAATGATGTAATCTAGACGAACTTTAAATCATGTGGTCCTGGTCTAGCAAGTCTTCCCTCTTAACCTCTACAAAGAGGGCGGAGCTAAAATCGCTGAATTAAGGAGAGAATCCTTGTGTGTTTTCCCTAATAAAACTCAGGATAGGGGTAACATTTGTTCACGGCTTCTTAGAGGATGGCACGGAGAGACAGAGAATAATCTATACATACACGACTATACATAACCGGTTAGACTTTCACAAGGCCAGCACAAGGAAGAACCAAGTGACATTCCTCCCTCAGCATCAGTCCTGCCCAGCTTGGAAGCCTGAGGAGAGGCGACTCCATCGGTTCTTTTGAAAATGCTTTGTCATACCCTTTTCAATAATCAGAACGATGGGAAGCCACTGTCACTGTGGCTGTCTGTCAGATAAACATAGTGGCACAAGGCAGAGGGACTTGCCTTAAACAGCCATGCAGGGTGTAGGCCATCTCCTGGACCACGGATGGCAGGCCCGCCCAGGCCCCGCCCCCAGTTGTGTCCCACCCCTCCGCCCGCCCCTGCGTAACCCGGATATACACGCTCACTCCCCTTTCACCTCGCGGCCGTTGGCTAACGCGGAAGGCCGGGCGGCCGGCTGTTGCAAGGCGGGCGCGCGGGGCGCGGGGCGGCGGCGCGGCTCTCTCCGGGCGGCGATGGCGCGAGTGGGAGGTGGGCCTCGGGCGCCGTTTTAGCGGACGCAGCAGCGGGCCTGAGGCGGCCCCAGCGCCGGTCGCGCGCCATGGCCCCCATGGGCATCCGCCTGTCCCCGCTGGGGGTGGCCGTGTTCTTCCTGCTGGGGCTCGGGGTGCTCTACCACCTCTACTCGGGCTTCCTGGCCGGCCGCTTCAGCCTCTTCGGCATGGGCGGCGAGGCTGCGGGCGGGCCGGCAGAGCCGGCGGCCGACGGGGACGCGGTGGACCTGCGCGAGATGCTGGCCGCGGCGGTGCTGGCGGCCGAGCGCGGTGGCGACGAGGTGCGGAGGGTCCGCGAGAGCAACGTCCTCCACGAGAAGTCCAAGGGGAAGACGCGCGAGGGCGCCGAGGACAAGATGACCAGCGGCGACGTGCTGTCCAACCGCAAGATGTTCTACCTGCTCAAGAGGGCCTTCCCCACCGTGCAGGTGGGTGCTGGGCCTCCTGCCCCGAGCGGGGTGTCGGGGTCACCGAGGTCGTGCACACCGTTTCTGGGGGTGCTGGGGGAGCTTGCAGAGCTTGCAGCTTCCCCGCTCGGGGCTACGCGCCTTCTCTTTCCTGGTTGTGGGTGCACGGGTGTCCCCACGCCGCGGAGAGCTGGATGGCCTTTGATCCGGGGATGCTGGCGAAGTGAGCCACATGTCTGTAACAGGCTGCTTGCTCCCTACGTGAAGGTCTGAAGCCTCTGTGTTCTAGGATTTATACGTACAGGAAGTCATGACTGTTGAGTCCATATTTTCTGGCAGACAGTCCGGCCAGCAAGAAGGCCAAGGCCTTTGGAAATCTTTAGTGTGCAGAGAGCTTCTGGAGGAAGGGGGTGTGTGTGCTCATGAATTGCCGAACTTGTGGTTGTAGCAAGACCCCATTTATAAATATTGTATGGTTTGGGCTGCCTTTCAAGGAAACACTTGGAGATGTGCTTTCTCCCAGTTTCACTTCGGTGTATCTAGCACTGGATTCGAGATTCTTACATCAGAGTGCATCACGTAACATCTGCCTGATACATGGTAAGTTTCTTGGATAGGAGTTGACATTTTCTTAATCTAGACTTTTTGTTTCCTCTTGGAATTAATCCTTTCAGTCAGTGCAACTACCTTTTCTTTTTCATGAGTTCGTGTGTGTGCGCGCACGCGCGCACTCTCCTACAGGCTTGCTTTCTTGCTGGGTTCTTTTAAGTAGTCCAGACTGACCAGGAACTAAGTTTAGACTTGAATTCCGGATCTGCTTGCCTCAGCTTCTTGAGTGCTGAGTGCTGGGATCACAGGTATCTGCCACAACCTCTGACTCTTCAGTGGGCCTTTTCCAGTTTATTGTAGTTCAGGGAGAAGGGCTTAACCTAGTGTAACAGACTCTTAAATCCAACAGTAGTAGGTTTGGGTTTCTAGAAAGAAAAGTTGCTTCCAGTAGTTTTATTGATTAGATATACAGTAAAAATTAAATCCAGGTTTCTTTGGAAGATGTCTGACCTGCTGATCTTCAATGAATTAGAATATTGTCATTGAAGACTCATATCTTAATGTAATGCTCCTTACCTTCTTACATGACGGTTGTGGTTTTCCTTCAGTCCTGGTTTTGTGTCATTGTCTCCTCCTTTTTCCCCCCATAAAACATTGGGTTTCAACCCATAAGCTTATGGATACCAGATGTAATGGACATTAGTAGATATTTTTACAAAGCCTTTCCAGAGAAAATTGAATGCTTCCACTTTTTCCTGTAACTTACCCTTTTATTTATTACTGTGGCAAATAGCGCTTAACTGTTGTTTGCATCTAGATGTGCGATATACTTGTGAAATACCTTTTTCTATTCAAAACACTTGTACTTCCCTAAGAGTATAAACTCCCATAAGGGAGAGATGGGAGTTTGGGGGATGTTGATGTATGATAGCTTTTAATACTGTAATGAATACATTTGATGTATTCTAACTAGTAGCTCAGATACTGGTCACATAGGACTTTATTTGAACTTCATAGCAATTTTAAAAAGTAAATTTCATTTGTGCTCATTTTGCACAAGTAGCCAGGCTCATGACACTCCACAGCTTATGAGAGTTCCTCTTGGAGAAAAAAAAAACATGCAGTTATTAGTGTGGCTATAATGAAATGTAGCAAGCACAGCTGCTTTAAGATGAAGTCAGCTACACCATAAGTTTTGAAACATCTTTCTCTGTGTGTGCACGTGTGAGTGCTCAAGCTTTCCTATGTTATCACACAAGACGAATAGCTGCCCAGGGTAGCAAGTGGCATCTTATTAAAACAACACTAAGCTTTTGAGTGTCAGATGTTAACAGTGCTTTTACAGACAGTAACTTCGTTGTGGTTGAATCTTTGTCTTGAGTGTTCAGGTTCAATCAATACCTAGGTTGATTGATGTAACAGAATGTTGTGTTCATTTATTGGTGGACTTAGGATGTGTAATATTGAGCTATATTCTTTTTACTCCTGACTTACTAGACTAGTAGCCAAGGGAGCCATTTAAAAAGTAGAGACCCAGCCTTAGGTTTTTAGTTTTTTTCTGTTTTTTTTTTTTTTTTTTCCATTTTTCCTCTCCTCCAAGAGTACTATCCTCAATTCTGGTTATCTTGGAAACTTCACCCCACTTTATATAACATATAGTTTGTTTTTTTGAAAACTTACCTCATACTCTCCAGTCAGTTCATTTCCTTATGTAAAGTAACCAATTAGAAGGCACAACCATCTCCTCCCCTCTGCCTTTCAAAATGAGAGGGATATGTTTTCTCCTCCTCCTACAACTTCCTTGTCTGGAGTTTGAAGTCTAAGATTTCCTGTTTGATGTTCTCACCTTAATAAAATAAAATGGGAGTCACAGTAGAGCACTTAATAGTTGGGGGAGGGGGGTTGCTCCAGAAGAGAGGCCTTAGGCTTAGGCTGCCACAGCCAGGGGTAGAATGCTAGCTATCATCAAGTGGATAGAGAATGAACATCCTCTAATGCCCCTAAACAGCCCTCCATAGCAAATCAGTATCTAGCTTAATTTGTGAGAGCATGCTCAGATGGACAGCATGCCCTTAGAAGTGCATGCTGGCCAGTCAAACACAGGTTTAATCTTTGATTGCTGGGTTCCCTTTTGTCATCATTTGTAATCAGGGGGATCTACAGTCTTCAGGGCCGCTGTTTTACTCCTAAGCAGTTTGCAACTCGTAATTCTCTGCTTCAAGGCAGTAATACTTGAGAACCATTTTGCAGCTGCCTGCTTGGTTCTGGGTAAAAGCAATGCGTTACTATAGAGCTTTGGACTAATGGAAGAACACAGAGTAGATGCTCAGATAATTAACAAGCAAAGCATTATAAGGAAATCAGGAGGGTTTTTTAAGTAAGTTGTTGTAGGGGAGATAGATAAGGATAATAAGTCTTTAGGGATACAGCTTGTGGAGCTTCTGCAGCTTGGAAATTGGTTCAATTCACAGTCCTACAGGGGAAAAAAGGGCGGGGGGGCATAGAAAGAAATGCCTTTTCTTTTAAAAGAAACCCTTTAAAAACTAAACAAACAAAATTTGCTTTGACTGAGTGTGGCATGTACACATGAGCACTGGTGCTCTCAGAGACAGAGGTGTTGTGTTCCCCTCTGGAGATGGAGTTAAAGGTACTTGTGAGCTGCTGGACTTAAGTGGTGGGACAGGTACAGGGGCTGTTTATTCATTTTGAAAGTAGCCATGGTTCTCCAGAGAAACATCTGATGGGTATTTAGTAGGAGGACCTAGCTCTTTAGGAGACTGAGAAGATGCACAGCCTGCACACTGGAGGTTCAAGAAAGTTGGTGGTGTGGTTCATCTAAAACCCAAGGTATAAGAACCATGGACCCAGTGATGTAAGTTTTAGAGGGCAGAAAAGATTCCGCTCCAGCAGTCATGCAGAAGGGGCACATTCCCTGTTCCTTTCCCATTTATTTACTCAGGTTTTCACAGGTGAGTAATATCCATTAACATAAAGCTGAAGAGCTACTTTACCGAATTTGCTCATTCAAATGTTAATTTTATCCTGGAACTCTCAAGCCACATTCCAAAATAATTTTTAGTTACAAATCTGGGTACCCTATCATCCATTATAGGACATACGTAAAATTAGGTGTCAGATGTTATATCTAAAACCATATTAATTATATTATGGTTTATGGAGAAATGAACTAGATGGTTGATTCTTTTAAAGGTATTAACCAAAAGCCCTATTCAACCCCAAAGTAACTGAACTATCAGATAGACTAACAGCATTAATTGTGTTTAGTGACCTTGAGCTTTTGTAGTACTAAAGAATAATTTGTTTCACCTTTCTGAAGCCCAAGTTACAAGACTAGCCTGAATACCTGTATATATGTGTTACACATGAAAATTTGTTTAATGTACAAACTTAACTTTTATATATAATAAATATGTGTTTGCTAATCTCTGTCATGGTTGTGAAGATTAATAATTTCCATTTTAAAAGTTATAGATCACTTCCATTATTTTGTAGCTGCTTCACATATACCACAAAAATCTGGGCACCTTATCATCCATTATAGCAGTGGTTCTCAACCTGCAGATTGTGACCTCTGCAGGTCTAATGATCCTTTCACAGGGGTTGCCTAAGACCATCTGCATATCACATACTTACATTATGATTCATAACAGTGGCAAAATTAAGGTTTGAAGTAGCAATGAAAATAATTTTATGGTTGGGGGTCACCACAGTATGAGGAACTATATTAAAGGGTTGCAGCATTAGGAAAGTTGAGAATCACTAAACAGTGTATGAGATCTTAAATCTAAAAGCATATTAAGTCTAAATGATTTATGCTTCTTTAGAATTTTATCTCTTCAAATTTGCATCTTCCATTTTACTGTGTTATTTCTTATGTGTCTTTATGCTTCATGTTGATGTTGTTAGTGTGTGGTTCTTCCATGTTGACATGGCAGGGAAAAGTGGAAAACTGATTTTCTTTTCATCAGCCAAGAAGTTAGATGTGTCCACCTTTTTGTCCATATTTTATTGGCTAGAACACCTAACGTGTTTCTTACTGCAAGGAAGATGGGAACTGTGAACTTTCATATGCCCAGGAAGGAAATGAGAACTGGACTTTTGTGGGTTGTAGACAGACTTACATAGAAGAACAGCTAGCCCAAAGAAGACTGTGCTTAATATACTTAAGGCTAATAAACAACTATGTCAGATAAATAGTTGCCAAGAATGGGTGGAAACTGTAAGACTAGGCATCATTTATGGGCATAGCTTAGGGTCAGTTTATAATTTTCTGGTTTCTAGAAGCTTTTTATATCACCCACTAAAATAATATGTTCTCTGAAAACTTCATTTTCCATTCCTAGCATAATGACTTCTTTCAGCATCCAGGCTGGGGTAAGAAAGAAGGGGTGGTAGTGATTGGTGAGAACTGTTGTCTGTAGACAGTCTTAGGCTTTTTGTGATTTTATTATACTTTGTTCCCCGTTGAAGTCCATGGATATAGACATCGAGCATAAAGGAGGCAGAATTGCTAACAGCAGAGTGTGGGAGAATAAAAGAGAGGGAAAAAGCAAAGTACCATAGGCTGGGAATAGTACCTTCATTTAGGAAGTGTTATTTGAACAATTACTTCAATTTAGACTGCAGATGTTTTGGGGTGATTTTATAAGAGAACTTAAGCCTCGGCTATTCAAGATGAATAAGTTAACATGCAAACAAACATGGTCATTTTGGGAACTTAAAAGGGCTCTGAAGAGGGAAACGTCTTGTTATGTGGAAGAGTATATTAGGGAATCTTTCTTATGGTAGTACTGAAAGGCCAGACCTTCGTTTAAATTGAGATCTGTAGACCATCATAAGTAAGCTGGAGAGAGTTTATATTAGCAGGAGAGTAGCAAGTATAATGACCCCCATAAGGAGGCAGTAAGTTTTTGAGTGCATACATAAAGATGCAAATGGAGAGGTTTCCTGCATAATGGTTGTTAGCATTAGACCTGGTAGTTGTAACAACTCTGGATTTAATCTCTACATGCTGAAAGTTATGGGGAATTTTTTAATTAGGAGTCACGTGATCTGATATTGACAAGATAGCAAGTTGCTTGTTAAGGGAAGCTGTGGATAGAGGAAGGGATTTTTGTCTGTTTTATGCATTATTACATTTAAGTAGCCAAAATGGCTTAGAGTACAATAGCCATTAAATACTTGTTGAATAAGTGAGTGACTATATTACAGAACACAAGTAATATGAATAAAGGCTGTTACAGGAATCAAGTGGGAAATGATCCTAGTAGCTTCAACAAGTACTTTCTTGGTAGGCATTGTGGCTTACAATTGGTAGGTAGAAACTTCAAGACTTACTGACTGACCCTCTCAGTGACAGTGGGCGGAAAGGACCCTAAGCAATAGGTAGCCTGAGTTCTTTTCAGAGACTTCTACTCAGGTGGAGCTGGGATCCTTGACTTGAGTACTGCAGAAAAGAATTTCAGGAGTCAGTTTGAAGCAAAGAAAATGAAATGTTTGTTGCTAATATATCAAACTACAGTTGATAATACGTAGTTTTTTTTACACTTGAAAATCTGGAATTTTTCTTGAAGTTCTTTTGTGTTGTCACTTGCTTAGTCATCAACTGCATATCATGGTTTGTTTCTTCCATTCTAATTTTTGTATCTCCCCCCACTCTTCTCCCCTCTGCACGTTGTTAATAGCAGTTATAAGCGAAGGCAATGGCTTTGTGTTACACCATGTAGGTATGGCTTCCAGTACTCTGACCACATGCTCAGTGTCTTTTCATCCCAACCATGCTTGCTTCCCAACTGCCCCAGGAATGATCTAATCATGTTCTCCATTTCAGAGTCTGCATTTGTTATTCCACAGGCTGGAATATTCTTCCTCTAGAGCCTACTGTGCTCTCTTTTAGGTCTTAAATCAAACAACCACCTTTCAGGCTTCTCTAGATAACCTGGTTTTTGTTTGTTTGTAAGTAACTTTATTGTAGCAAATATATGCCATAAAATTTGTCCACCTGAGGTATATAATTCAATATTTTTGGTATGTTTGCCAGGTTGTCGAACTGCCATCATTATTCAGATTCACAATATTTTTCTCTGTCTTTATAGTAGTCCCCTTTATATCCATTTCCTGCCCCAGGCAACTACCAGCCTGTCTTTAGCTTTGTCTATTGTGGACCTTGTAGCTCAATGAAATCTTAGGATACTGTGGTCTCTTAAGCCTTCCTTCTTTCACAAAACTCCAGGGATAGATAACAGTAGTCTCCCATTCAGCATTGGTGCTGGGGATACATACTCATGACAGTGCTTGTACAGCTTACCAACTAAGCCATCTCTTCAGCCCCCATTAGCCTAATATTTAAAGTGCAGGTAAGTTTTTTGATTTGTTTCACTGGGTATATCCTAATTTCTAAAAGTAAACAAAATCCTAAAACATTTTTGACCATTAGTTTACAAATGACACAGTATTTAAAATAGGTATTAATAAACCCATCATTTTTATAATTTTTTTACTTTTTCATACATGTATACAATGAATCTCAATCATGTCTACCTCTTACTACCACAGTCCAGCTCCTCCCGGAACCCTCTTATCACGGTGTTCTTCCAACTTTATGCCCACGTATATTTATTTATTTTAATCTAGTAAGTGGAAGTAGTCATGCCCATATGCATATGACATCATGTGGGGTCTACTGGGACATAGGCTTCCAGTGGCCACACACCTATAGAAAAAATAACTCTTCCTCACCCAATACCCCATGAGCCATCAACTGCCAGTAGCTTCTCAGCTGGGAGTGGGGCCATTGGTGACCATCTCCCCTCCATGCTGGAATTTTTAATTGGCTTGATCTAATGTCAGGCTTGTCTAAATAGCTACTACTGAGTTCATGTATGCAACAGCCATGTCATGCAGAGGGCAGCATTTCCCAGCATCCTCTCCATCTTCCAACTTGAATTCTACCTTTCTAGATGCTCCCTGAGCCCTGGTGAGGACAGGGCTGATGCAGATGTCTCATCAATGGCTGAGCCCTCGTGTCATTTGTTCTCTGTACTTCGGGCAATAGCGTGTCCCTGCATTAACCACTGTCTACTGTGCTGCAGTAAAAAGCTTCTCAGACCAAGGTTGGAGCAGCACAGATCTATGGATATAAATACTTAGGGTTTAGCAAGATGTCTCAATGGTTAAGTCCTCTTGCAAAGGACCCAGATTCAGGTCCCAACACCTACCTGCCTGCTCACACCTGTAACTCCAGTTCCAGGGAATTGAATTCCCTTTTCTGACTTCCACGGCTCACATGTGGTACACATCACAACAAGCTTACTCACTCAAAGTTATCCGGGATGCCAAGGTGGAAAGGTGTCAATTTAAAGGAATCTATGGTGTACTTTTCTTAACAGAACTCTTACTATACACAGTGTTACATGTATCCTTATATATATGATGGTTTATGGAAAGTACTAGCTCTAAAAACAAAAGTTTGTTGGGGACTGGAGAGATGGCTCAGTGGTTAAGAGTACTTGAAGTTCTTAGAGAAGATCCAGGTTCAGTTCTCAATATCTACATGGCAACTCACAAACCATCTGTAGATCTATTTCAGGGGGTTTTACACCATCTTCTGGCCTCCAAGGCACCAGGCACACCGTGATTGCAAGGCAAAACACTCATAATACATGAAATAAAAATCAATTTTGAGTATTATCTCCTCCACAGTTTTATGTGTTTATGGTAAAGCAGATTTATTATGTTTTAATTTTTTTTCTTACATAAATAAGAAATTTTTACTTTGTTAACCTCTGGTACATCTTTGATGTATAGTTAAAGATGATTAAGCATTTTTATGTCCTTTTTGATTGTTCATTTCAATTTTATTTAGGTTTTGTAATACACTAGCTTGTCTAGTAACTTCCAGGATTCCTTTATCTTCCTGCTTAAAGGTGCAGTTTAGACAACTGCTTTTTCTCAGCTTAAAAGTTTAAGGCACATCCTTTATGTAACTACATCGTTACTGTCCTGTTTGCCTCTAACAGTGTTAGAAGTTGGAAGTTCTTTGTGCAGCATTCTAGAATACACCTATTTTCATATCTTAGAGTTGTTTTAGTATTTCTATTAAATGACTCTCCTAGCCTAAGGGTAGCCTGTGACATACTTCTCCCTCATTGGCCTCCCTAGCTCTGGACTGTAGATTCATTCCATAACTTTAGACCCTTGGGACTTTTACTCTCTGTGAACCAAAATTCAGCCTGAAATAACTCACTTCTTTGATATATGGTTTCTCCCATTTGTATTGGAACCCTGTCTGTATATGGATTCTCTGTCATCCTTAACCAAAAACTGAATTTGAATATTAGATTAGAAAGTATTTGAAGATAAAATGTCACTGGAATGTTTTTATGTGATGCTTTTTTTTTTTTTTTTTGCATTGAATTCCTCATAATGCTTTAAGGCTTTCATTAATAAGAATCTGAGTTCTCTGAGGTTCATTTTTTGAGATTTATTAAATACAATGATTTCCTCATTTGTAACTACCAATTATTTCCATGTAGATAAACACTGAGGAACATGTGGATGCATCTGACAAGGAGGATATCATATGGAACCGTAAGATTCCTGAGGACATTCTGAAGGAAATAGTGGCTCCTAAGGAGGTACCAGCAGAGAGTGTGACCGTCTGGATCGACCCACTTGATGCTACACAGGAATACACGGGTGAGTCTCAAACTTTAGATTGTCATTTTATATTAGAGAATGCAGACCATAGCAGATAGTGTTGAAGAGTGAAGCTTTGCCAAGGAAAAGCCGGTCCCCCGTGTTGTCCTATGCCGCTTGGAATTCTGGGAGCAGTTGGAGGGAGACAGAGGGTGGTTGAAGGCAGTTTGACAGTTACAGGAGTTAAAAACTAAGAATTAGAGCTAAGAGTTCCTGCATGGTAGGGAAAGAGAGCACAAAAGCAGATGATAGAGAGGCAGGCAGAAATAAGAACAGATAAAATGAACTATCTGGGGTTTTTAAAAAGTTACAATTTAGATCTTTCAGTAACTGCTGTGCTGGGAGAAGTTAAACCATAGTAGGATACAGTTAGTTCAGTTCCCCAGACATAGACAGATTAAGACAGCCAGAAAAGGGCTGTAAAGGTTTCTCTTTCCTTATCCTTTCATTTCCTCCCTAACCTTATGAGCCAACTGAGGTTTTAAAGGTTACAAGTTAGAAAAGTTAGATATCTAGGAGCAGGGAACAGAGGGGCAGAGTCAAATAGCCAGTGAGAGAAAAACTGTTACATTTTAGATACATTTTAAATATGTTCTGAGCCCAGATCCAAATGGCAAAATAGCCAAACCCACACCCTCGTTTTTAAAAGTACCCTTTGCATTTTGAAAGGCATTTACAAAACCAAATATTTATTTATTTATATAGTATATACATGATTTATGGATCATAACTTTTCCAATTAGATTTTAAGACTCCTATTAGATTTCTAGGCTACGTTATTAAGGTATTATATGAACCATTCAGACTAGATGGGTGATTCTCGCTCTTTTGTTTCCCGTGATAGCATATTCCTCTAGTAACATTAGTTCACACAGGATCAAGAGCTCACTTGATTTTAAACAGTGGCACTATCATGTTACTAGATACCTCGCACTAAGTAAAACTCAGTCAGAATATAATATTTACTTTGGATATTGAGGATTCAGGTTGTTTTATGTACATGTCTGACATAAGAATTCAAAGTAAATTTTAGGGAGCCAGAAAGTGAAAAGTAACAAGACCAGATTATCACCACCAAACTCCAAAGATACACATTCATGTTATTCTTGCCCAGATCATGTTTCCTGTTGTCCTTTGAAACGTTGTTTCTTACGCAGAGGTATCTAATTCCTGCTTTACCCTTTCTTGGTGTATGTTGTGTCCCACTATAAGGCAAGACCCTACAATATGGGAGTTCCTGCTTTTTGACCATAGCATTCTATATACAGAATTTAAACGTATACATACTCAGTAGATTACTGTTGAGAAGAAAGAGAATGTATATCTCAACAATGTATATGTATTTAGTAACTAAAGTTGCAAAAATAACATAAGTAGTAGAAACATAGAATATTGAGCTTGCTTGCAAAGAGAATCTTTTTAAAATGAACTGATCTGAGTTCATAATAATTAGTGAGCCTATACCTTTGTACAGGACTATTTTAAATTTCATTATAAAATTAAAAGTTATTTTAATTTATATCCAAAGATAGATAATTGTTATCCGTATTATACAGATATCTATCTATATAATGCAGATTAGGAAACCAAGCTTAATTGACTTTAATTTGTCTCAAGATGTGGAGTTACTAAAGCGATGGACTGGGTGAATAACCGAAGTGACCAGATCTCATAACTGCTTAGTGGCTCCCATCTCTCTGCTTAAGGCAGACTTGTTTGAAAGCTATTTACACATCTGAATTCTAATGCAGTAAGTATCCTGTTGTGTACTGAAATTAAACACGCTACTTTAACAACTGTGCCTTTGTGTTTTTCCCTAGAGGATCTTCGAAAGTATGTCACTACCATGGTGTGTGTAGCTGTGAATGGTAAACCTGTGCTAGGAGTTATTCATAAGCCATTTTCTGAATATACAGGTATGAAGTGTGTGAGTACCTTTGAAAAGCAGTGGTACTGAAGTCTCTAGTACTTAACCACTATTCTATGATTTTAGTAATTGAAGTCCGTTCCCACCCTTGCACACTAACTACTTTGCTAACTACAATGAAGATTCTGTGGTTGATACTGATAGTATTTGCCAAAACACAGCTTCCTAAGAATCTGTTGGAAATGCTATTAGGAAGAGACATTTCCCAGCAGCCAAGGTGTCTTGTGTTTCTTTCATGGTATTGGAAGTGAGGCTTAGGATTCTAACACTGGATTCTGAGGTAAAACTGTACTGTTGTTCTAGCCAAATCCGTTGTAATTTGCAGAGCTCAGTGTTGTGATAAAGGAGAGTAACACAGATCAAAAGTGGGAGAGTAGCTGTCCCGTGTTTAGTTACAGCATGTGTCTTGTAGAGATCCTGAGGGCCCGTGCTTCTCCATTATTCATACACTCATGTTTGTTAGTTCCTACAAAATGCAGGTCAGGTCAGTGATAGTTGTTGCTGAGAAGACACGAATGACCGTGTCAAGGAACTTTTTATTTAA
The DNA here is from genome assembly GCA_026225945.1 of Cricetomys ansorgei. NCBI lineage: Eukaryota > Metazoa > Chordata > Mammalia > Rodentia > Nesomyidae > Cricetomys > Cricetomys ansorgei. The sequence continues at coordinate 11,134,802 of JAMJFZ010000239.1, read as the reverse complement.
TTAGGTTATCAGTTTTGCTTGTAGCCCTGCCAATGTTTGTGGATACAGGAAAGCTATTATACTACTCAGTGAGGCTGCCCATGGTATTCTAAGATACAGGCTGTGGTCTCATGCTCACCAAGACAGCACAAGTCACTGCTATTGTGGGGGAGAGTAGTTAATATCAATGTTATTGCGGCCTGCCTGCAAGGATTTGTCGTGCTCTTAATTGGTTCATTCCCACCATAGGTAAAATTATGGCCCTTGGCACCACCATTCTCTAAGATGACAAGGCTCTTGATTGTGACAGTGTCCACATTGCTAGTCTTGAAAACAGTCCTAATGACCCTGTGTGTGGACCTCAGATTTTTCTATTAGTTCCTTAAGGCTGTTAAAATTAAAAAATAAAAACATTGTACGCATGTATGAAATTTTGAAAGAATCATATTAATAATTAGTAATATATTAAAAATAAAAAAAATTTTAAGATTTTTCTCAGCTATATATGAACTTGAGGTCAGCCTAGGACCTATATGGGACCCTTCTCAACCAAAGACAGACAATTTTCTAGATGAGTGATTCCTAGGAGACAAGAATAGAAACAAGGACAGGCATGAAAATTTTCACTTTCTAGTTGTATAATCATCCAGGTTTGTTAGTTTCATTTTATTTTATTTTAAAGGGTTTAAAATATTATTTTTTAAATATTTATTTATTTTTAAGAAACAAAGTAGAAGCTCTGTCTTAAATAATAGTTTGTAAGCTGGAAGTCAAGAGCCAAGATACTGCCAGAGATATGCTGTCTCTGAAACATAAGAAACCATTCTGTGCTTTTATGATTCTGAGAATTTGCCAGTAGCCCATGGTGTTTCTTGATTTGTGAGCCATCTAACCTGTTTCCACTGTGACACGGCCTTCCTGTGTGCCTGTGTATCTGTTTTTCTTAAAGGACACTGGTCATATTGGATGAAGGTCTAACTGTATAGTTTTTTAACTGATTGTTTACAGGACCCTATATCTAGAAAATTCCAGATTCTGACTTTCTTGTGGCTTTTGAGGTGGGGGAGACTTGCTCTATTCTATCTAATCCAGGAAGCTAAATGTCCAGGTGATGTTGTAGAGTAGCTGTTACAAGAAACAGGAACCATACATGTGGCATAACACAGTGCGAAGAAGTTGGAGATTGGAGTAGAGCCTTGAATCAGTTCAGACTTACCAGAGGCCTCCAGAGGTAGGGCAATAGGCTTGCCATGAGCTCTTCCTCAGGGCCTCTAGCAGCCTGTCATGCCGTGCCTTGGTTTCAGATTGTCACCTTCAGAACTGTGAAAAGATCAGGCTCTTTCATTACAAGACATGGTTTTTGCTTATCTAAAATAAATTAGGTCTTAATTAGGTCTCTATTGCCATGATAAAAAGACATGACCAAGAGCAACTTGAAGAAGAAAGGGTTTATTTCACTTTACAAGCTATGTTCCATCATCAAGAGAGGACAGGGCAAGAAGTAGTGACAGAAGCCGAAGCAGCAGAGTGCCACTTGCTGGCCTTCTTCCTCCCCATGGCCAGCTCAGCCTGCTTATACCTCCTGCAATCACCTACTCAGGGGTGGCACCTCCCACAGTGTGCTGGGCCCTCCAACATGGATCATGAATGGAGAAAATGTTTGACAGACGTACCTACAGGCAGATTAGGTGGAGTTATTTTTCTCAGTGAGATTTCCTCTTCCAAAATGGCCCTAGCTTGTGTTAAATTGGCAAAAAAGAAAAACAATAACAACAAAACCAACAATAACCAATACAGAACCTGAAAGTCTTATTTTAGGAACAAGTTGCTCCCAAAAGTATCTAAGATAGTAATACAGTATCTTTTTCTTTTGTGAGTGGTGGGCTCACTCTGCCAGTACTTTCTGTAGAGAAGGAAGAACAAACACTGTTCGCTCCAGATTAAGGCAGCAGTTGACAGACCAGAGAAAGAATTTCAGCAAAGTCAGCTGGGTGTGCCCTAGATTTGGAGGGTGCATTCTTGGAGAAACATGGCTGAAGAGTTACTTAGCAGATTGTGGTGACTCAAAAATCAGATATTAGGTGATAACCTCACAGAGACTTGAGCCATGGTGACCTACATCCAGTTAACCTAGTCTCCTGCATACCTTAGTACCATCCAGGGCCATGTGCCCTGGGGGATAGGGAGAAGTAATGGTTGGAATCCCAGATGAAAGTCTTACTGCATCTCCTTCCAGGAGGGATTCTTCACAGTTCAAGTACAATGTATTTAGCCATCACTGTCTTGTATTTCATATTACCAAAATACCATAAAGTATTACCATAACTTTAGGGCTAAAGGTACTTGGGCTCCACAGTGGGGATGGGATGCCCGTCTTATGCCCAGAAGGTAAAGCTGTATTGTAATACTTAACAATTTTATTGGAGCAAATGCACATACCAGTTAGGATACAATCTAATGAATCAAAATTTCCCAAGTTATGTATGAGCAAGCCATTCCATTCCTGGATGGAAGGTTTTGTTTCTCTGCGATTTTCCAGACTATATTAGTATTGACAAGTGCCAGTGTAAAGTATGTTTATCAGAATTTAGCCATACTTGACTAAGCTACTTATTTTTAATTAATTCATTGACCTTGAAATTCTTAGAAACAGTTCTTTGATAGTATTATAATGTAATAATGTGTAAATGTACCTGGTGGAAATTCGTAGCTATTAAAAATATGTCAGAATTCTGTGTAGCATACTATCAGTCACATTTATTTTTCTACTCTGTGGTGTTTTGAATCTTTTTTACTTGTTGGCTTGTTCTTTGCTTTTTTTTTTAAGACAGGGCCTTAGTGTGTAGCTAGGGCTAGTCCTGACTCCTAATTCTTGCTTAAGTATATGTAGAAAACAAGGCCTAGGGAATGGAAGCCTGCGTCAGTTTCCTCTTAACCTATTGTGGCTCTAGTTTTCATTGGAGTAACAGGCTGTGGGGACCCTGTATTTCAGGCAGTGAGATGGAGCCCAAGTTTAATGAATAGGGGCTTCAAGTTATTTTTGCGTAATACAGAGAATAGCTAGGATACACCATTTCTCTTCTGATTGTATAAACACAATTACTGTAAAGGAAATGGCCTATATTGAGCATGCAAACAACAAAAATCACCTTTTAAATAACAGGAAGGTTTCAAGCTCTGTCCTTAAATATCATACACTTGTTTCTTTTAAAAAAATGAGTCATTGTAATCACCATTTAGATTCCTTCCAGAATTACTGGGGCCGTATGTATATGTGTAAGTGTGTGTGTGCATACATATACTTTATAAAGTGAAAAAAGCAAAAACAGGCATTAGATTTTTGAATTACTGAACCACACCTAACCTACGTTTTGGCTTTTCTTGCTGAGCCACAATAACCAGATTTACATTCTGTTTGCTAAATACAAACCTAAATAATGCAGACAGGAGTAAGAGACTTGGTCCTGCCTTAGGCTTCATGTGCAGGGTGTCAGGACGTTACAAATAGAGGTCACGCTACCTGGCCCATACTGGGCTTTTTTTTTTAATCTATCATAAAATAAATACATTCTGTAACTGCTGTTTTACCTCATTACCTAAATCTAATTTAAATATGTCCATTGGAACTGGAAAGGTGTCCCAGTGGGCCCTCCTCTTACAGAGGACCCATGTTTCAAATCCTAGCATTCATGTTGGTGACACATAACCACCTGAAACTCCTGCTTCAGAAGCTCTGCACCCTATTCTGGCCTCCTGGCACCTGTGCTCAAGTTTATAGATCCCACATAGACATATACATAATGTAAAAACTTAAAAATATTTGTACATGTAAGTGCTATAAATACATATTTAACATCAAATGCCTTTTTAAATACTGAATTAGTAATTGGTAGTCTCCTTCACAATACTGACCCCTAGAGTTAGATCATTGTAACTTTGTACATTGTAACTAACATTGTAGTGTTAGATCATTCACTTCCTGGTACAGCAGAATACTTAGCAAACATTAATTAGAAAAGAATTTAGAGAATTTGGGGATTTTCTTCTCAATCTTTTGAAACTTTTGTTGTAAATGTTTACAAACTCAAAATTTTGATAAATGAACTTTTTCCTCCAGTGTACTTCCAAGTTACACATATCATTACGTTTTACCTCAACTAACCGTTATTCCCATGGCCGTCAGTATTTTCCTTTCTCTGCTTGTTCCCGAAGTGGACTTACAGCTGCTTACTTAAAAGAAGATCCTGTCAAGTGAGGTGGGTTTCTTCCATCCACTAGGTTGCTGCATTTAGTTCTCTTAATAGGGAACAGCTTTTGGCACTTCTTAGAGCCATGTCTTTTCTTGCTTTGAGAGGAGGCCATTTCTCCCATAGGACACCTAGTCTTTTGGGAGCGGTGCTAGGCTGTTACTCCACAGAAACTCTCCTGTGGGGTGGGACGCTTCTTATTAGGCACCTGCTTTAGTTCCTCATGACACTCCCTTCTTTCTTACAATTACCTTTCTAAATGACAAAGATGTCATCTTCATCTCACCCCCTTGGAATCCATGACTTTTCTAAGCTTTTCTTTGAAGTGTTTTATTTATTAAGTTGAGTTCAAGAAAGAACCTTGACTCCTGTTTGCTAAGTTCTCCCATCACTGAAAACTCTCTAACTCTTGGTGCTTCTGTGACGCTCCTGCTATCATTAGCACTTTGAAACTGTATCTGGCAGTTACTTTTCTGATCTGCTGTGTTGTTTCCTTGCCCTCTCATCCATGTGGATTTGTCTCTCCTCTCCTACTTCCTACTTCATCTGGCACAGATGAAAAGGCTTTGTATTTACCTTCCTTGTGGTTGTATATAGTTTTTTGAAGGAGGCTGCCATCATCAATGGTGACTCAGAAACCCAGACTCTCCTGTAGCTAGGAATAAACTACCTTCATTGCTAACCATGGTATCCTATACCTGACATGGATCCTGGAAACAGAACTCAGGTCTTCTGGAAGAGCAGCTGGTCCTCTTAAATGCTGAACCGTCTCTTCAGCCGCTCAGCTACAGCCCAGGGTCACCAGCCCAGGAGTAGTACTGCCCTTAGGCTAGGCCCTTCTACATTAAGTAGCAGTCAAGAAAATGCCCCACAGAAATGCCCAAGGTCCAATCTGATAGAAGTAGTTCTCAATTGAGGGTTCTTCTTCCCAAGTATGTCAAGACAACTTCCCAGGGGATGTTCCTTGATAAGACAGACTGTAAACCTAACTCCTCTTAACTATTTTGTGTTTTTAAAGCCACTTGGGAGAATGAGCAAAATGCAAATGAGTGAAACCATTTGTGTATCAGAAGTAGGGTATGGATAGTATAGAAAAAACTCAATATTGAAACTTGAGTTACTCAGTTGTGTTCTTATCACAGATTATGTTCCCTGAATCCGACCTTGTTCAGGTGTTGACCTCAGTGTACAAGATGTTTGTTAAGGGCTGACCTGAGGTGAATTTTTGAAGGAAGGAAGGAAAATGGGATAAGTATAGCTAGGAATTGAGTTACAAGATGGTCTCACTAGGGGTTCTTCTTGTAATGGAGAGACTATATATATGTATACATATATAAATATATATGACGTATATTTGATAGCTTTTCTAATTGTGAAGGACACAAGGCACTTTTCTTAGAAGAAATAAGGTTACTTTTTACTTATAAAAATAAAACATTCTGTTTGAGGGAAACAGTTAAATCTGTAGATGACTTTTTTCAGTCACTTGGTTCTGAAGATTGTAGTTTGTGTACTGTTTGAGTTCTGGTGCTTCAGTGCTGTTAATGGCATCCTATTTGCTTTTCAGCTTGGGCAATGGTAGATGGTGGCTCAAATGTGAAAGCTCGTTCTTCTTACAATGAGAAGATCCCAAAGATCATTGTGTCTCGCTCTCATTCTGGGATGGTCAAACAGGTTGCTCTTCAGACATTTGGAAACCAGACTTCAATCATCGCGGCTGGTGGTGCTGGTATGTTCCCCCTGCTTCTCCCCATCTTGTAGTTCCATAGTATGTTCCATAGTACGGGCATTAGACCAAATTTTTGTCCCATGTTTGGGAACAAAATAATGAGCAATCTACTTTCTAGACAGGCTCAGACTCCTATGTGGCATCTCCAGGGTAGGATTGCATTACCATTACCATTGTTGGAAACCAAGTCTTACATTAATGATAACTCTTCCTAAATTACCACAAAAGTGTATTGCCACCAGTGTACATCAGCAGGGTTGCTTTTTATATGGACAGGATTTCAAAATAATTGTCTTATGTGTTTAATGGTGGACCTGGTAAGAGAAAAGATAGAAACCTTGAGATGCTTCATATGGCAGAAGTTGTCAGACATTATCCTAGAGATTGTTGGGAAAGCTCATTCCTGGATCACTGAACTCTTCCGCTTACACATCTGCGATGAGCGAGACAGTCTTGTACTCGCCCAACTTACCATGTATCCCCTGCTCTTACACTACCTGTTTAATTAGAGCTCACAGTTCCAAAAAACAGACAGTAGTAAATATTCAGATATTGTGAGCTACATGTAGTTTTTGGCATATTTTTATTTGATTAGGCTACCTTTAAACAATTTATTACTATTAGATGTGTACAAGAACAGACCATAAACTGGATTTGGCTTGAAGGGGCCATTTAATGAGTGTTGATAATGTCATAAAATTTTTAATTCAGGTAAATAAATTAAAATCAGAAAACATTTGTGTTGTAATCCCTTTTCAGCAGTGACAGGTAGAAATAGTTGGATGAAAGATATACTTTTCAGCCTAATATATTTAATATGCCTAATGTGTATGTCTGCTTTCCTAGATTGTTTTCTTAGGGGATGCCTGCTAGTCCTAACCCTAATGCTGTTAACTCTAAGTCTGTTAGGTTGGTAACAAAGCAAAGGTAAATGTCCAGAATAGCCAGGAGGTATGAGATAAACTAGATTCTAGATATGGTCTCCCCCCACCCCCACCTCCTCCTTCCCCTCTTTTTTAATGTAAGTGCTGCCTCATTACTAAAAGGAAGTAGGGTAGTATTCTTTTAAAATAAGTGTCAGAGACAAGCTTGCTACAATTGAGACTAGCTTAGTTAGTAAGCTTCTTCTAACTTGCTCCATTGAGCCTAACATTGGGGTTGTTACATGTAAACATGATTTTGTTGGGAGATGATTTTAGATTCAGGCAAAGGCAGCATGGAACACTCAGGAAGACCCCATCCTGTTCCCTTCAATTGTGTACTTAAAGTTTGCAAGCTTTTTATTAAATATTTCAAATAATGACCTAAATTCTCTTGTTTTTTAGGTTATAAAGTTTTAGCACTCTTGGATGTACCTGATATGACTCAAGAAAAGGCTGATCTATATATTCATGTGACATACATCAAAAAGTGGGATATATGTGCTGGCAATGCCATCTTAAAAGCCCTCGGGGGGCATATGACCACTCTGAATGGTGAAGAGATCAGTTATACTGGGTCTGATGGCATTGAAGGGGGACTCCTCGCTAGTATCAAAATGAACCACCAAGCTCTGGTCAGAAAACTGCCAGATTTAGAAAAGTCAGGACATTAATAAGCATTCCCGACCACAGGGAGCAACTCTCTGGGAGGTGAATTGTTCGGCCTGAACTGTTGGAAGCTTCGAGGGCTGGTGGAGACTATGCATGGTTAAGGCCATCCTGAACTTTGGAAGTACTTTTATGAAGCACCAGAGACTTAACTTTCCCTGTAATAGGATGCAAAATCAGGGAAATTAGGTTGCTTCATTTCTCAAGTATTGTCTTTATTTTTGAGACTATTTTCATACAGTTGTCATACACAAGACGCATATATATGTATGTATATATATATATTTGTGAACTAATATCTAGAGCTGTTGTGAGTCACCATTTTCACTCAACATGGTGAGTCTACACTGTTGATACTTTCATATAGAGCTGGGTTTGAGTAAGGCTTGGTTTTGTGTAAATGTTTAATGTAACTTTGAGGGTTGTATCTTATTAAAAATAAAGTCATTGGTGATTTTTACTCCTCAGATGGAAAGCACAAGAAGTCTCATATTCATGAATATGTAGTGTTCTGTTCATCTACCATAGACAAGGCTTAAATACACGTTTTCCTTTGAAATTTTACTAACAGATTTCACCAGCTGGTAGGAAACTGTTTATCTATGGTTTCAACATTTCTGCCATGTTGCTGTTGGTTTTTTATTTCCCCATGAAAGGTGCCATTGTTCATCTACTGACCAGCATTTAGTCTTTACCTGTACAGTTGGTTTTAAGTTTCAGTATTTGCTCTCATTAGAGATAAAATATGCTGTAAGACACTATAAGAGTATAAATGATTCTGTGATATTTGAAAGTTAGTTTACACTATATGAATTGACTAGTTTTTGTTTTAGTAAACTTTTGAAACTTTGCCAGGTTTATCTGTAGAGATTCTCTTATTATCAAGAATAGGCACAATTCCTCTTTAGCTATTAATATACTTAAAATCACCCAATTCTCAAAAGAATCACTTTTGACACAGTTCTGTAGTTTCCTCTCAGATTACTGTAGTAAAAAATTTTTTTTTTTCACACTCAGATGGCAGAGTGTGGTTAGAAAAGAGATGGTGGCATTTGTCATGTTACTATAAGCTTGCTTTCTGAACTATATTTGTTGTGTTGCTATAACTACGAGCTTGTTTTCTGAGTTTTACTTGTTGGTCTGAGTGGTTTTTCTTAGTGTGATGTAGAAAATTGATGTAAATAATCAATCATGATTTTCTTTAATGTGGCATTGATGCCTTTGTAAACGTTAATTAGGGATTTCTTATATTTTCTTAAAAATCTAACCTTAAGGCAATATTCTATTTATTTTCCTGTTTTAGAAATAAAATTGAGCAGAGAATGGACATTCTAGCCTGGCAGAATGCGCATACTTTAGGTTTGCATGTCATGTGGTCCAAAATCCATCATTTTTCAGGAGTGAACTGAGTCTTAGAACAAGTGCTTTCCCCTATAGTTAACAGCTGGTAACAGATCCCCTAGATTGACCTTTATGTGGTGAAAATTTAAGGTTTTGGTAGTTGGAAACCTGGTATTTATTTCACAGGACTTGTGAGTTTTGAAAGCAGGTTCAGACATCTAATTACTAGACAATATGACAAGAGAAAGGAAATCCTGTTTTCTCTGGAGAGATGGCAGAAGCAGAAACCCTAACCAAAGTCCTGTGTATTTGTTTTCATTGTAACATGTCAAAGCAGGAAATGACATTAATTGGAAGTTTTTTAATGTGCAGAAACTTTGTCATTTAGTAGAAGCAAAACTAGTTCATATTAGCAAGCACGATTGCTTTATTTCTTAATTTCATTAGTCTATATAACTAAGAATGAGGAATGCTGTATAATGTGCTCAAAAGTTAAGATGTTGGTTGAGATGAAAGTATAATTTGTATAATTTGTTGGTATCACCTAGTTACTAATGACTTTAAGTACTTTCATAGACAATTGATTTTTTAAATTTTTGTTTAAGAGCCAATATACATTACAAGGAAAAAAGGTATTTATATTTATTTATATGAAGTATTATTGTACTAGAACGTACTAGCTGTGGAGTATGTAATATATCTCAGAATTAACATTAAATTGTTTTATTTGTAAAACGTAGCAAATAAGCAAGTTTACATTTAGAAACTAATCTGTTTTCCCTTGAGTAGAAGCAGAGATATCCACAGCCTCAATGGCAACAGTGGTCTCCTCAGCCACCCATCAGTCGCTTTGCCCCCACCCCTTTTCAGCTCTGTCTTAGCTGGTGTGCCACCTTGCTCCATGCTTAACCCAAAATTATTTTATAAACTCATTCCTCTTTATTTTGGCCGCTGAACAGGTAGAATTGAGACTTTGTTAAAGTTCACAGTGAAAGTGATCAGTCCTGGAAGAGACCTAGTTAACCATTATGTTTGAGGCTCCATGAGAAGGAAAGAAAATCACCTTTAAACCATAAACTTTTCATGTGTCCTGTGTCTCAACACTAACATTTTTGCAAAGCACCTCTTCCTACCCATCTCTAAAGAATATAAGCCTGGAACATGCTAGTAAATTGGATAGTTAAGCCCGCCTAATGTAGACTGCTCTTTATGTTGGTTTTCAGTGTAGTATTCCCCCCTCCATTTCAGTTGAGTTTACAAGCCCTACAACACAGCCATATTCGTCTTTGTATGTGATTTTCCTTCTTTTCCCAGTTTTTGTTTTAAAACTGAAACACTCAGATGAGGTATTACCAATATGTAATGAGCTGACAAGAGCGTCTAGAGTCGTGTGTATATGACAGCTGTGTGGATACCTTGTTCCTTAGGGCTCCTTTAGACAGTTCTGCAGATTGTGTCGGAGGGTACGGGCAGGGCCAAGGTCAAGGAGAGAGGGCAGGTGCAGCAGCTCTCGAGAGACCAGTGAGGGTAGGGCATAAGACCAGCATCTGCCCTGGCTTCTATCCTACCATGCTCTTACGTGCTAAGTTCACGGGCTGTAAAGGTAGTACACTGGCTGTAAAGGCGGTAGCACTCCTGTAGTCCAGCCAGAGGTACAACGGAGTGCCAATGCAAAGCAGAAGGTGCCCATTTTAACTTTCTCGGTGGCAGTTGAAGATGGCCTTCCTGAGCAACCTGGGAGATTAAAGCAAGGACCGTTGCGATTGTAGCTGCAGCTACCTGTCTTGGCTATGTAGATCATTGCTTTGTAAAAACAGTTTTTCATTTGAGGTCTGGATTAAGATCCTTTTAATGATATATCTGCAAAGTGGTTCTATCTTACTAACTTTAGAAAAAAACTTAATTTGTGGAATTTTTCCTTATGGGGGAAAAAAAAGTTGTGCCTTAAATAGGGCATTGTATGTTAATAAGATGAAACAAAACTTTTTTTTCTAAATAAATGGTATTTCCCCCATTAAATTTTAAGTTCTTTTCATGTTTTTATATCAGAGTTGGGGGAAAGTTATTAAAACTAAATAAAACTGATAAATTATTTTTGCATAATGTAGCATTTACAGTTGACATACATTTTTCTAAGAACTGGATCATAATGTATATTAAGTCTGAATGATGTTTCATCATTTGGGTTTTAATTAAATGTAAGACTAGGATCGAGTTTTACAAATTTTACTTTTAAATCATTTTAGTGTGCTCCTTTATTGCTTCTAGTCCTCTCGGGTAATTTTGGTTAAAAAATATCTGTTAGTGGTAGCATTTTGGTGGTCTGTTGGTTAAATAATACTGTGTGTTGTAACATAACAGAGTTCCTGATGAGGAAAGGATTTTAATCCTGACCAGCCACGGTTGTGAGGGTTCTGCAATGACTTGATTCTGTGAGGTGCTGATACGTGTAAATTGTTTTTTGTTTTTTTTTTATCTTATCAAAGCCTGGCAGGTATATGTATTCTGACTTAGCATTGACAAAGAGTTTTTATTATTATTATTATTATTGTTTTTAGTTGGGTGATAAATTAATAATAGAAGAAATTAGCTGTTTGTCTTTGAGAAAATACAGCCCAAAATTTGAAGCTAAGGGTGATGAATAACACTAAAGCAACTGATGATGTATTATGTTTGTGATAATTCCCTAAATATTCTATAATGTAATCTGTGTAAGGTGCAAAAGCAGAGATTGTGATATTTTTGTCAACATACTCAATTAAAATTATTTAAAGGTGTAAAACAGTGGTACACTTGTCACTCTGGAGACTTGCTCCTCCATTTTGTTTTTAACCTAGGGAAAAAACATAAGTTAACATGTGCTACTACTTAGCCTGAAAACAAGCTCATTATGGCCTTCAGCCTTCACCTGTGGAGTAATTTGGAGAGGAATCCTTCCTGCCCTGCACTAACAGTGGCTAGAACCAGCCTTTGTATTCTAGTAGGTTGTCCATAGTGATGGATTACCCCTGCTCAGGCTTGTTCATACTGCCTTGAGGAGCCGTGCCTGTGTCACCAGACTGTGTCATTTCCTGGAACTCACTCTGTAGACAAGGCTGGCCTCAAACTCAACAGGGGTCCTCCTGCCTCTGCCTCCCAAGTGCTGGGATTAAAGACATGTGACACCACCACCTGGCTCCATTTCTTAAAATAGGCCAGCAGTGAGAGAATTTAAAATATTTTACCTTGGAATATTTTTTTTCACATATATAAAGCCACGGAGGAAATAAGCCGTTTCCTGTTGCAGAGATGCCACATTTTCTTAGCAGGCTTTGACCTGCCAACCTACTCCACCAGACAGAAGTGGAGCCCAGTGTCAGCTGAACTTCACTGGGAAGAAAAGTCTCCATCCATGGCCTTAGAAGAGTGCTTTTGTGCCTCACTACACCACTTTTATAAATGCTGTTAGTACACTTACTAAGGAGATGGAGTGTGTGTTTGATTTGTGTGTGTGTGTGTGTTTACCATATCCTCAATACCTAGTGTCTTGCACAAATTGTATTATGTGCTGAATTGGATTAAAGAGTCACTACTAGTGTTAGCATGCCTCATGCTTCAGTTGTATAAGCTAGTTGTTTACTTTGCTGATATTTGTAATTACCACCCCACACACTTTTTTTTTTTTTTTAAGTTTGGCTTTTTCTCTAGATACTATGCCATGGTCAATTAACCGTGTAAAATGTGATTGCTTCCAGTGACATAATTAGCCCATACCCGGCCCCTGAATATACTTTGACAAATGAAAATTGAATTCTTCAAATAAATTGGTCATGTCTGAAAAAGTTGGTATGCTGTGTTGGCATTTTTCTACTACCATTTTATTTGTGCTTTTAAAGCATATAATTCTGTAGCATTGAGAACATCTTCAGTATCCATTCTCAGAACTTGATCCACCTTTCCAAACAAAAATACTAAACAGTGGCTTCCAGTCTACCTTTGCCCAAATAGTCCATGATACCTTTTGTCTCTGAACATACCTGCATGGGAACTTTGTGGGATTCTCTTTTCTTACTACATACACAAAAAGCAATTTGACAACAGGTATCCATTAAAAACAAAAATGTTTGTTGGATTTTTGTCAGATTTTCAAACATGAGGGTGGAGGACTAGGGATGAGAAAGACGACAAAAGCGGTTGCTTGGACCAGAAGGTCTTTCATAAGCTGGGTTAGGCCCAAGTTTATAAAGTACTGCATCATATATACTATTGGCAGGGGAAAATGGTCACGGTCAGCAGAAAGCTAAGACAGTGTTGGCAAAGAACACAGTATACCTCAAGACACAGCTGCCTTAGGACTGAGAACCACAGCCCACCGGGAAGAGCTGGGTCCCCAGAAGCCCTAGCCTTGACTCCTCCAAAGCACTGGCTCCAGAATCAGACTAGCCTTGCCAAGGCCAAGCCTGCTCCTGGACAACGACACAACCAAAGTTCCCTTTGTCCTTTTACCAGGGCCTCTGAAAAGTCTTGGGGTCAGTCTGGCTCTGCACAAACACACACACATTAAAAAAAAAACAATCTCGTAGATATGTTGCATTTGTTAGATTTTTGTTTCTGAAATGTTTGAGTTTGGAACTTGATTTATTTAGCTTAGCTTTTTGGAGGTTCAAGGGTGCAACACTCACTTTGCTTAGCTGAGGTGAAGGCTTCATGGTGAATTATATTGTGGGAGTGTGTTAGGGTCAAGAGGTCATATTGCAAGAGAAGGCCTTCATAACTCATTGTCTAGAGCACTGACAAGGTTGTGGGAGAACTTAGTCTTGAGGGCAGAGGCCACCACCTCTGGCAGTGTCTCCTGGCACATAACCACACTGAAGCCCAAGTCTTATTATATGAACACTTAAGAGACAGACGCCTACAAGTATAGGGTGTATGAGTTAATCATCAGCCTGGTCCAGTGACACAGGCCTGTAATATCAGCTGTTAGAAGACGTGGGGAAAAATGAACACAAGTTCAAGACCAGCCTGGGCAATTTGATGAAATAGTGCCTCTGATTTTTTAAAGAGGTGAGAAGCGTGCTGAGGGTACATTTTAACGTGACAGAATGCTTTCCTGGTGGGCTTTCACATACATCAGGCTCTAAGATCAGTGCTGAACATTCACCAGGAACATTCAGGAATGAACATGTATGTAAGGTTTGTAGAAAGTACTTTAAGAAACCTGGCCTCACTTCACTGGATGTCGGTAAAACAGTCATTCTGAAGTGATTGTCTTTGTCTTGATACTGAATTATGGGATTTCCCTATCAAAGTTATATCTCCAAACCCTGAATAATCAAAAATTCCATTAGCATAGTGCTTCATCCAAAAATCTGTAGCTTCCCCATGCCAAGGGCCTCTATTTAGCGCACCTGGGGCCTCCCTGTTTTCCCTCCTAAAATCTGTTCCCACTTCTCTGCTTACCTTTGAATCCTTGCCAAATCTGAAGGAATGGTAGCCGACTGCCTCATAGTGACAGCTGAGAATGAACAGATTTTGCTATTCTCATTTGTTTAATATTTATTTCCACATTTGTAATAAAGGTAATAAAACCATAACTTGAGATACAGGACCCGGAGTTGGTGGAGTGTACCATATGCTCTCACATCCAGCCTTGCCATCTGCTTTACCGTGAAGTGGTTCTAATTCCCGGAGACACCTGTGACCATCTTCCTGTTGTAGATAGGAATCTGGTTTTGTGCCTGTGGTGGTTTGAATAGGAATGGCTCCCATAGGATAATAGATTTGAATGCTTGCTCACCAGAGAGTGGAATTATTTAGAGGTGTGGCCTTGTTGGAATAGGTGTGTCACTGGGGGTGGGCTTTCATGTTCAAATGTTCAAGCCAGGCTCAGTATCTCTCTCTTCCTGCTGCCTTCAGATCCAGATGTAGAGCTCTTAGCTCTTACTCTAGCATGATGTGTGTCACAAAGCTTCCCATCATGACAATGGACTAAACCTTTGAACCTATAAGCAAGCCCCAATTAAATGCTTTCCTTTATAAGAGTTACCATGGTCATGGTGTCATTTCATAGCAATAGAACACTAAGACAGTGCCAGATCCCCATTCTATTCTCTGTCCCTTTCTGCTGAGGCAGCTCATGCCATGGTCTTTGCTCTGGTTGTGTCCATGCCTGAAGCATCCTGATCGCCCACTGTGGACTCTGCCTGCCAGGGTCTGGGCTCTGTCTTCACCTGCTTTGACTGGATCCTTTGGGATCCACCAGGTCTTGCTGTATTTCTGTATCTACGTGAAAGCTAGGAGGACCCCAGTTTCTTCCTAACTTATTTCTGTGTAATGAAAGGCTGTCATGAAGATTAGTCACCTGGACAGATATTGTTTTCCTTCCTAGCTGTCCAGAACTTTGGGCCACAGCTCCTCTGCTTATGGCTTCATCTTCATGAAATAGAAGATGAAACTTAGTATATTCCTGCCACCCCATCACTGGCGTGGGGCTCAGATCCTCACATGTGACTTTACCCTGGAAAGCAAGGCCAGGGTGAATTGAGGGTGAGGAAAATTGAAATCAGTGAGACAACTGGTAATCCATTAGCAGAACAAGCTTGGCTTGGCTGAGACTCTGAAAGATAGCTTCTGAGGTACCACATATTTCACACCTTGCACCCAACAACAGTGACTTCATGGTTTTTCTTTAATGACTCACAATATAATTAGAATTTCATTTCTAGGTTTCATCCCCTGGCCTGTCTAAGGGTCTGGGTGCCCCCTTTAGGAGTTAATGTTTTCAAGTTGAATGTAGTCAAGGCAGTTTCAAATGTTGTAATAAAAGTCATATTAAAACACATTCTCTCTGCTTATCTGTCCTTAAAGGATCCTGTGACACTAGTAAATAGGCCACATCATAGTCCGATTGTTCTTCCAGCTCCCTAAGAAGACTGGTACCTTAAGCAAGAGATAAAACAAACCTATGGGGCTGGAGCAGCAGAAGTGAGCAACTACCAGGAAAGATTTAGAGAGCACACGTGACTCCTTCAGATTCTTAGAACTATGTACTGGACATTTTGACAAGCATCCTAGGTGTGGGGTGTAGACTCATGCTCCTCTATCTGGGGACCTGGAGGAAAACCAATTCTCAGCAGTCACAACACTAGTCCTTGCTGCATGGCCGGTGCTGTTTTAAGCTCAATACACACACACACACACACACACACACACACACACACCCCGACGTATTTAATCTTCTCAACAGTCCTTAGAAGTAAGATCATATTCTCATTGTAGTGATAAGAAACATGAAGCTTAAACACATGAAATCCAAGGTCATGCAGATCGTACTCTGTGGATCTATGATGCAGAAAGGGAAGGAAGACTGGGAGAAAGACAAGGATATCCACTGTGGCTGCTATTCTTTAAATGCATAGTGGATTTTCAGCTAAGAATATTTCCCATTAGAAGAAAGAGTAAGATGCTAATGGAATGTGTTGTAATAGGATGGCAGGCCCAATGTGCTCTGTCACGAACCTGAAGGAGCATGATAAACGAGAGGATCAAGACATGCTTCCCTGACTCACAGCCACAGGAGAATTACATTTCTCCCCAAACTTGGTTTGTTCTTCAGTCCTGGGGACTGGTGATTACAGAGCTCTGTCCACAACCATTCGTAAACAGTAATATATAAAACAGTTCATAAACAATAAAAGTCATGCCCCAGGTGTTGCACTGCGAAGCTTACGCTGAGTGGGCAGGTGAGTGTATATGAACTGGAGTGGGCTTGACTTGGCTGACTCCTGCTGCTGCTCAAGTTCTTATAGCCCAGCAAGTATCAGCTTACTCCATCCATACACTGAGAAACGTATGGGTGACAAGTGTTGGTCCTATTCAAAAGTTTGCTTTTTAGGAGCAGGAAGGATGGTTCAGCTGGTAAAATGTTTGCTATGTAAGCATGAGGACCCTGACACTCATGTAAAAAGCCTGGCATTACTTATAATGCACACTTATAATCCCAGTGCTGGGGTAGTGGAGGCAGGCTTATCCCTGGATGTTGTTATCAGCCTGCCTCACCCTTTTGGTGAGCCCCATCCAAGCAGAGACCTTGGCTCGAAACACAAGGCTGGTGGCTCGTGAGGAATCATGATAGTCTCTGGCCTCGTGCCGACACACACAGACATACACACAAATGAACACAGTGGGCAGGGTGAGAGGGAGGAGAGAAATTGCTTTCTAGCAGTGATTATAAAATATAGCTGTGTTTGATATATGCAAATCCTCGATTCCATCCATCCCAGAATTCCTGACTGGAGAACAAAGAGAGAAAAGAGTGGAGTCTTGCAGTCTGAATATGCAAACGCCCAGGTCTGTGTAGGGGCTCATTGTAGTTTGATGACCACTGCTATAGAGCCAGTGTTAAGTACAAATTCCCAGGGGCTTGCTTGTTTGTTTATTTCAGTGTAGAAGCTTTATTGAGCTGTGATTCACATGCCAGAGAAATTACTACATTAAAGTGATCAGTTCCATAGGCTTTAAATATTACAATGCTGTGCAAGCATTTCCACACCTGCCTCTAAAGCATGATCATTATTTTAGAGAATAAGAATAACAGTCACTCTCATTCCTCCCCAGACTGCACCCCTCAGCTCTGAGCAATCACTAATCTGTTTACTTTCTTTATATTTTTACCTACTCTGAGTATTTCACATAAATGCATACTAAATGTGGCCCTGTGTGACTAGACTTTTCTATTCAGTAAGAGGATTTTAGGATCCACCCATAACATGAATCTCTTTCTGCCCAAACAATATTTCATTCTGTGGCTATACCACATGCATCCATTGATACACACTTATTCAATCATTTGGGTTTAAGTTAAAAAAGTCTACAGAGCAACCGTAATTTTTTCTGTGTATAAAATTTCCTGCGTGTTAGACAGTTGTTTGTGACCTGAATTATTTTCCAAGACCAAAAGGGAATACTATGAATTAGGTGATTCTTGTCCCCTGAAAGATTTAGGATTTGGAGGCCATTATGAACGCTACTCGTACAGGCACCAAAACAGATAAATGGAACAGGTAGGATTTAATCTGGTGCCTGTTTTAGGAATTCTTTATTGTGGTTATTGTGATCCTGAGGGCTGACATCCAGCCTCGACTGAGCTCTGGGTGCTCAGGTGTGGAGAACTACATGCGACTCGCGTGTGAGGAGGGACCCCAGCTGGCAGACGTCAATGATACTGAACAAATTTATTGCTGTATTTTAAAATCACTCTCTATTTTTCAAATAAAAAAATAATAGGGAATTTTACACTTTAATAAGGCATTAGGATACAGACCATTACTTTTTAAATTACTTTTAAAAGTTTAGAAGTAATATGCTTTCTTTGAAAGCACAAGCACATTGGCCATGGATTGGCTCTTTCATATTTTCAAGGACCGTTTTGTTCCGTCTTTTAACTCTGTTCTGTGGCTTTTACCGGGAGTATCATTCTGGAATGTCCAAAGGGCTTCAACACAGATTCAAGCTAAAAGAATTTCAAATAGAACCTGGTATTTTGGAGAGAATATCTGATTTCTATCTTTTGTAGTTTCCCCAACTTAAATTTGTTTTGTTGGAGCAGTTTGGAGTTTGGAGCAAATGGAGACAAAACATGACTCACAGTGAACTCACTGATGGAGGCCAGCACCTCACATGGTCTCCATTTCCTCCCAGAGTGTGCACCCCTTCCTCCAGCCGCGTTGTTTGCCAGCCAATCCTGCTTTGGGGCTGAACATGAGAACACCCGGAAATGAAGGATTCATCTTTTCAGGCCAAAAGGCGAGCTGTTTCTTTCTCCAACCAGACTTCCTATCGTGCAACAAGAGTTCCACGGCTCTGGTGGGAGCAGGGCCACATCTGTGCGGGGTCAGCCTCTATTTCACAGTAGAAATACAAACAACACCCTTGCCCCCGCTTCACCCTCTGTTTTGGTGAATTTAGTTCTCTAGCCGGATTAAGATCTTTGGTTACATCAAATCTCCAACTGGCAGAGGTCCAGATGTAATTTTTCAAAGAGAACATTGTCATGGAAAATATTTTTAAAGGAGGCTGTAATTTTGCCTAAAGCAGCTGTTGGGGTGGCATGGAGAAGGAGGGGAATGGTCTTTCCTGAATACACTTTTTATTCTCTGGAATGGCAATAAAACATTCTGCAGTGTGTCAAACAGTTGTTTAAGACCTCAAGCCAAGTGTGTCCTGGAAACCTCAGCAGCTTACGTGTCTCAAGAAAAGGAAATACTTAAAGCAGTGGATTCTGTCAGACAGCAGAATGATACTGCCACCGGCAGAAAGTGGTGATGGGTGCTGGCCGTCCTGGACCCCTGTAAGGGATGGACTGCAGAAGCCTGTGGAAGCCGTGGCCTTTGAAGGGTTTCGCTTAACCCTTCAAAGGAAGGTCCATTGCCAGGTTGTGTCAGAATCAGGGGTTAGAGGCCTCCAGAGACGAGAGGGGTTTCTGAGTATAAAAGTTACAGGCGGGTCTCTAGCTGCGGTGGCCTCCAGCTGGGGTGGAGCATGCACACCAGTCTGCCTCTTATTAGCAGCTCCCTGCTGGCATGCTCCTCAGCTGTAAACAAGCTACGCAGTGTTGGTCCTTGGGTTGTGGCGAGGGGAAAATGAGATTAAACGTCCAACCGTCTTCAAACAGTCACATAGATGTAAGAAATGTGTGTTTGCTTCCTACCGAGCCCTTGTTTATGCTAATCGGAGCCAATAGTTCTTGTCAATCGGGTAGTTCCCCCATGCTATGGATGGGTAGAAGTGAATTCAAATTCACTTAAGCAAAAAAGGGATTGATGTCTTTAGAACGAATAACCTTGTTGCTCTTTCCTCCTGTGTCTCCCAGTCCACTGCTGAATAAAACAAGTTTCTATCCTCTCCTTCTCTAGATGTGTAACTGCGTACAGTGTGCATTTGTGTGCACGTGTGCACATGTCTGTGTAGGACAGATGGTGACGCTGAGTGTCCTCAGTGTGCTCTCCACACTATTTTTTGAGACAATAACTCTCATTGAACATGAGCTCATTGATTGACTAGGCTGGCTGGCCAGTAAGCTGCAAAGATCTGTCTTTTTCTGCAGTACCCCCTGCCCCTGCCCCACGCCAGGACCACAGGCTTGCGCCACCATGATGAGGGTCTAAGCGCAGGTCCTCTTGCTTGTTTGATATGCACTTTACCCACTGACCCATTACCCCCAACTCCCTCACACTTTCTATAGATTTTTTTTGGCACTATCTGGCAAACATATCCCTTAGTAAACCCAAATCCTCATTCTTTTAGTGGCCTTCACATGCACAAGACAGTCTTCCACAAGAACTCCATAGAAGAGTCCTCAAAAATATCCCAGCTTTATTTAGCCAGTTGCTCAAAGCTGCCAAAGGGGGGCAAAAGAGGTCTGTAAATGACAAAAGGAAGCCGTTAAGTGGAAGTGCTGAGCGAACCTAGATCTAGGAGAGGGTTGAATTGTGCTTTGAATCCCAGAATTCTCACCCTGAGAGCAGTAAGAGTTCAGCTGCTCCTCCTCCTTGGTCTGGCACCAACAAGACCACAGCTAGCAAACTCCTACAGTGCTGCCATGTTTTAGGACACTCAGCATCTGATAAGATCCTTCTTCTCCAAGGCATCTGGCCTAGTTGCTGCTTATCTCACCACTGCTGCTGGAGGGCCCCAGGGTGGACTTCTCCCTCTATATGACCTTATAAGTTCCCTCCTCTTGATCCCTGTGGGACCTCTACTTATGCAAAAGAGGCTTCCTCAAGATTTTGGACCACCATACCTGGTTGTGAGCCTCCCACATGCAAATGGAGCTCTCCTAGTATCACTGCCCTGGCCGATAGCATACCACCACATGGGGCATTATGCCTCTCCCTCTACCATCTATATATGGCTTCTTTGCTTCAATAAATTGATCTGTAAGCACTGATACTGCCTCCTAGGAAGTCTGTTTTTCATTGACTCCCAGCCTCTGCTCAAGATCTTAAAACCCAGGATGAGTCCCTGCCTGTGCTTTCTTCCTCAAGACTGAGCTGGTGGCCAAAGCTTTGCCTATCCCCTGTGGAGGAGACTGGCAAACAAGGACCTACATGGAGGGACTAAAAGCTTCAGATACTCTGATTATTTTTTTTCTTTTCTTTTTTTCTTTTGTGAGAGCATTTGGAGAGGAACTCACATCTATCACTAGTCAGGGCCTGCTGTAATATAGAACTGAAGTGTCCGTCAAACCAGACGCTAAAGACTTGGTTTCCGGGATATGGTAGAACCTTCAGGGTGTGGAGCATAGTGGGATACACTTTGATCTCTGAGGGCATGATTCAAAAAGAGTGGTGGGATGACAGTCCTTTTGATCTCTTTCTTTCTGGTCTAGCATGCACTTTTCTACAACATATGCCCCCTGCCATGAAGTAGTAATCCACTGCAAGCTCCGAATAGCCTGGCCAATTTTCTATGAACTGAAACTTTGAGCCCAAATAAAAATTTTCTCTTTTAAAGTTGATTATCGCAGGCATTCCTTATAGAGATAGAAAACTGTAAAATTTGTGGGTTGCCCCCAAGATTGGAGTAAGGGACCCCACTTACAGGGAATACCTGTGAGGAATTTCTGACCACTACCAACCCCCAAGCGTTTGCATGGACTCAACCACATCAACCTCACCCCCAAGCTGTCGCAGAGTCCCCTCTTCCTTTGCCTTGACCACACACGCCCCTTACATGCATCTTCCTGTTCTGTGGCCCTTTGGGCAGGGGATAGGCATAGAAATCCTTCCTCCAAGAATGGACTGCAGCCTACAGAACTTTTATCTCTTCCGAATGGGTTCCGGATCCTTCTGTGGAGCTCTTCTGGCTACAGCAATAGCCTGCACTGCCGAGTGCTGTGTAGTGCCCTGCTGGCTGCCTGCAGTTAACGAGAGCATATGGGTTCATGTGTGATGGGCCCTGGTCCCCAGAGACCCAGATTCAAGGGTTATGTCACTTATCTTTAGTGTTAGCCCCACTCTGGAGACACCAGGTCTTCTTCCACACTAGTCAATATTGTGGCCTTGATTTAGGATGAGAAGAAATGATGTTATTTCAATAAATCCAATAAATCAAAGATTTGAGTTGAGCTGACCCTGATGTGGCCTCTCAAGGAATAAATCTGTGGCTATGTTTGGCTGTGGTAGGAGAATATAACACTCAAAGTAAGTGGAACTGTTTTAGAAATTGGAGTTATAATCATAACATTGTCAATTTGTCAGATCTAATAAATTTGGGGATTTTTAATTTAAAGAAAAACTACAACCACGAAAGAAAGAGCTTTGTCAGAACGTAGAGAGAAAAGCCCAGGAGTTCAGACAGCTTCTCCTTGGGGAGCTAGAATCCAGGTAAGACTCTTTGGGAATGTCAAAACAATGCTCTTGATAGAAGCCACCCACAAAATTAAAAGGACAAAGTAAACAACCTTGATATTATTAAGGAGTAAAGACATGTGAAGAGTTTTTGGTGTTTTCAAATTGGTAAATTTGTCATTTAAAGAAGTCACTTAAAAAAAAAAATGTCCATGTGCTAAGAATTCTCTAAGTAGTGAATAAAAACCATTTAAATATGGTTGCAAGTTTGCTTGACTTCTGCATAAGTTGTTCTTAAGGCTCTAGTTTCTCAAATTCAGAGCCAAACTGAGTTTCCCAACCACAATTCAAACTTCCAGGCAAGTGCTGTTTACCCTCTTTCTTCGGAGTTGTTTCATTCAGTGTTCAGTTCCGTGGGCTCAATAATCAATTATCCATCAGTACCTAATGGCCTAGTTGGTTTGGCTTATCCAGATTTCAAAGCCACTTGAATTAGTTCTCTCTTATAAGTACCAGTCCAGGATGCTCAAATAATTGGAGAAGTTTTGAATCATCATTCTGGAGGCCACATGTCCAAAGTTAAGGTGTGGCTCTGAAGGAAAACCACATCTTCCCTAGTTTCTGTACACTGAATCTGGGACCATGTCTCTTCGAATTATCCTTGACCTCTTGTCTCATAAAAGCCTTGATATAATAGTTTGAGATAATACATCTTAGAAACTATTCATGGATAATCATTAAAGACTCCACTTTGGAAATTTGGTATTGGTGACATAGGTGCAGGATTGTGTATTTTAACAAACTCCTCAGTATATTTTGCATGTCCTCTGATGTCTGAGAATTGCTTCGATGATTTAGTAAATGTCCGGTACAAGTTTGCCTTAGTCAATTAGACCAATTACCGGTTTCAAATTCTGTGTTCTTGTCGGGCACAGTGGAGTGGATCCATGATTACAGCAACTCAGGAGGCTGAAGCAGTTTGAAGGTCAATCTGAACTACAAAGTAAATCCAAAGCCAGTCTGGACAACTTGACAAGACTTAGTATCAAAATCAAAATCAAAAGAGCTGGGAATGCAGTTTTGTGTTAGAATATCTGCCATGGGGCCCACGGGGGTTAAATCACCAGCACCACAAAAACAAACAAAACAAAATAAGTGCACAAATAAGCAAGTAAATAAATGTTCTCCCTCCTGGTAGATCCTTGTTTGGACCACAGTATTGTTTCACTACATTTCCGTTTTACGACCTCAGATATTGTTGTCAAAGCTCTGTAAATAATATATATGAGATTGTGGATTTACAACTCCACGATCTAAGTCACCATGTTAATATCTCTACTGTGGTCATTGTTATTATTCTTGTGACAAATTCTATCATGTAGACTTATCTAGGACTATACACATGAATCAATCATCCCAATTTCATGTATCTACCGGCCTGGGAGTCACACATCGTCCCCGGAAAGCTAACTGTGTAACCATCACCTGCCTGTCTTTGTTCTTTTTGGCCTGGGACTCACATTTCAACTCTGCTGGTTTTCTCGACCAAATCTTTTCCTGGTTGTTTCCATTTCTTACCCAGTGTTTCTTCAGCACTGAAGTTTGTGAATAGCACTGGGTATCTTGTTGCTTGCAGACTCTGGATTTCTGGGTTCTGAGATTCCAAGAGGCTACCTGTGTGCTGCTTATTTAGAGAACAGGTTCAGAGAAGCAAGATTCCAGGCAATCATGTGCCTTTGTGGTTTCCCAGAAACCCTACAATGTTTTGTTCCTGATGCATGGCACACATCTTAGCTTAGACCTAGGAGAGACACTCCAGGTTGCCTTGATTTTTGATTGGCTCTAAGAAAAACTTCCTAGGTGGGCATCGCTGTCCTCATTTCCAGGACTGCTTAGCTTCAGTTTTCTGCATGTCATATGAAGAAGGCCTCGATGTGAGATGGTTCTACTTATGCTGCTTCAAGCTCATAATGATGAAAAAGTAATACAAATTTAATAGGGATGGTACTCCCAGTGTGGAATCCAGATTGTTCCCAGGCAGGTACTCTGCAATCTGATTCTCTCATGCTCAGAGCAATGGCAGTGAGCTGTTGGTTCTAGTCAGTCTTGTTTCCATGAGGGAAAACAGCCATAGCTCTTCCACGTGCTACTAAACTAGTGTGCTTGATAGATGGGGTAGGCTATACAATACTTTACCTTCTGATGTTTCCTATTTGTGATAAGTGTATTGAGATGTAGCATGTTGGAAGTTGAGGAGTGTCCCTGCATCACTCTCTGACCAGTGGAAACCATGCTATTAACATAGGTGTTACTTTGTTACTATTTATATACAATCCTGAGAGACACAAATGTATCACTGCCTCCCTCTTGAGCAGTATGAATGTTGTGTGACCTAAAACCACAAACTCTACATAATACAATCATTTTTATAGTTAGAGAAACTTGTGACATTTAGAAGCAATTCAAAGAAGATTGTGCTGAGGATACTATCAGTTAGCTTGTGGGGTTTTTTGTTGCTGTTGTTGTTATTGTCCAAAATTCAGTCCTTGTCTAACAGTGAAGACTATCACCTGTGTTATTAAACATAAAAATACAAATCTTTAACATCACTGTGTTTCTCATTGGTCCAGATTGTAAATCCGTGTCTACAGAGTGAAATATCAAATTCTACCACACAGGGGAAGCATCGCTCTGTCTAGATTCAATGAGAAAAGTCATATTCTGATGTTTAGATGGAATTTCAGATCCTCAAAGTCAGCACTGAGCTCCACAGAAGTGATCTCACTAGTAAGAAAGGTCTGTGGGCTGAAATTCCACTGGTACAACCTTCAGCTTCAAACTTTGTTTGGAGAGTTGGATCTTCAGGGAAGCCTCTGGGGCGGGAGCTTGCCTCCACTGTGTTCGATTCTGTGCAGACATTGAAGCTGCTCAGACAAGGTTGTAAGTTATGCAGCACATGTAAAGAGGGGAAAGGTTCCTGTTCAGGGCAACACAGAGGTCCCAGACTCTGGTAAGGTAGAGGCAGGATGAAGCAGCAAGGAGAATAATCAGGAGATGCCTTGAGAAAAGAAAGCTGGCTACAGGAATGCTGTGTCCACAGATGAAGTAGAAAGCAGATGATGATGATGATGATGGTGGTGATGATGATGATGATGGTGATGATGGTGATGATGATGAATGATGGTGGTGATGATGATGATGAATGATGGTGATGATGATGATGATGGTGGTGATGATGATGATGATGATGGTGGTGGTGATGATGATGGTGGTGGTGATGATGATGGTGGTGGTGATGATGATGGTGGTGGTGATGATGATGGTGGTGATGATGATGGTGGTGATGATGATGATGATGGTGGTGATGATGATGATGATGATGGTGGTGATGATGATGATGATGATGGTGGTGGTGATGATGATGGTGGTGGTGGTAGTGGTGGTGTTTGAAATAACAACCCTGAAATATCACTTGAGCTCATGCCTAAAATGGCAGCTGTTCTAAATGGTGGTGGGATTTATATTTGGCTCCATGCTATGAGATTAACCTAAGCAGGTAAACAATTTTGAATAACCCCACATTGGGTGCCAAAATGTAAATGGTTTTTTTTAAAGGGGTTTTAAATGTTTTATTTAAAATGTAACAGTTTTTCTTCTAAAAGGGGGTGTGGGTTTGTCTGTTTTTGCCATTTGAGTCTGGGTTCTCAAAAGCTGCTGTTACTTTTCTCACTGGCAACTTGTCTCCATCCCTCTGTTCCAGGCTGCTAGATTTCTAACTTGTAACATTTTAAAACCCCAGTTAGCGCATAGGGTTAGTTAGGAAGTGAAAGGATAGGAAGGAAAGATAAACATTTACAGCACTTTTTCTGGCTGTCTTGATCTGTCTGTGTCTGGGGACCTGAGCTAACTCTAACCTGCTCTAGTTCAGCTTCTCCAAGCATGGCAGTTACTGAAAAGATCTAAATTGTAACTTTTCTAAAACCCCAGATAGTTCATTTTATCTGAGCCTTATTTCTGCCTGCTCCCCTATCAGCCTTATTTCTATCTGCTTCTCTATCATTGGCTTTTGTGTTCTCTCTTTCCCTGCCCTGCAGCAACTCTGCTGTAACTCTTAGCTCTAACTGCTGTCTACTCTGCAGAAACTCTTAATGCTAACTCTTAACTCCCAACTGCTAACTTTGTCAGTGTCCCTCTTATATACCTCCCTTCAAGCTATTCCCAGAAGTCCAAGTAGCATGCTACCATAAGGGGGAGGGGCTTTTCCTTGGCAAAACTTCACTCTACAATTTTGTCTCTATGCCAAGAACAGAAAAAACTCACTTATTTGTGTTTTTCAGTTGAAAACTAGGCCTGATATGGTTGACTTCCATCCAATGCGTATCCCACACAGCTTCAGCATGCAGTGGCATCAGGCCATTATTAAGACTGAAGTCCGGAGAGAGAGTGAGTCCTTGCTGTGATCCACCCCACTTCTCTTGACAGCAGGAAGGAAGTATATGTAGAAGGAAGTGCTCAGCAGAGCAGATATAAGGTCCCAGATCCTAGTACTGAAGCCCTCTTTCTGTGGATTTATGTGCTAACCCAGGCAAGAGTATCATAGGTACTGCTCTGGCACAGAGACGCCATGGTGGTGGGTAAGGTCCTTCCTCAGACCCAGCCCTAGAAAAGATGATTATGTTCAGTTCACTAGCATAATCATAGGACAGAGCACAGACGTGCTGTTAAGCTTGGTGAGCTCAGCAGAGGGCCCTGTGGTTCTGTGGCAGATTCAGGTAAGTTTTTAGTTCCGTTTTACTGCTATTAGTTTACCATTCCTTGCTTCTGAGCTCCAGATCTATCTATGCAGCTGCCTATCTGAGACCTGCACTGAGGCATTTCTTTTCCGTCAGCGCCATGGCTCCCTGACTGTCACACACCCAAAGAGGATTAGCGTCTCAGACATCCAGGATTCGACTCTTCTCTCCTTTCCAGGTAGGCAGTCACTGCAGGTAACTGTCAGAATCCTTTAGTTCTATTTTCAAGGAAGGCCTTCCATCTCTTTACCGCTCTCCATCTCCACTGTCATCACCTGCATCAACGAAACATGGCCTTTGCCTATAAGACAGCAGCACTTCCCATGAGCCTACTCTCTGTCTGTCTCCAACCCAATCAGTCCCCCTCCCAAAAATATAGGCAATCCTAGAGAATCAAAACTATATCATATTTAGGTCTTTCTTTACTTTAAATACCATTTTTCTTTTCTTTTACTATGATCCCGGGTGGCTAACTTGTCCCACTAGCCTGCGTCTTTCCTGGCTTTAGTCCTGAAAGCCTTGTTGTGTCCCAGAAAGTGTTGTATTGCAGCAGTCTAGGATAGTGGCTCACCAAACACCTGACCAGATGTATTTTCCAAATCTCTTCTTGTTTCTTTTTGCTTTCTAGAACTCAGCAAAGCTTTGCTATGACATCCTGTAGTCGGGCTGTGCTCACCCCCAGATCTTTGACTTTGACTTTTCCTTCCCATGACTTCTGGTCCCCAGAAGTTCACATGTTGGTGTCGTTTGTCACATGTGAAATTTGTTGGACTATATTTTGATGGCACTTCATATGGAACTCCAGCCCTTACTACCAAACAAGCCAATCCTGTCGTTTATGTTTTCTCCTTCCAGAGCTGTGGCTGGAACTCAGGGCCCAGTGCACACTGAGCAAGAGCCAATGGGCCTCAGTCTCCACCCCCATCTGGTTATCTGTGTAATCGCTGCATTTACACTTTCCTCCTTTGTAAAGAACAACTTGTGAGATCAGACCCCGTTCTTTCTTATTTAAACTGTGCCCAGAACAGTGAATTTGACATAGTTGTTGTTCAGTTAATATTTATCAAACAACTCTGACTAACACAGGGAGTTCAGGTGTCTTCCTGTTGGTTCTAATTAAACTATTGAGTTTTCCTATCAGATTTCACATTCTCAGATTCAATTCAGTAACTAATACTGTAGTCACCCACAGATTCTGCTTGATGGGTGAGGTCAGAGGCCAGGAGTTTATCGCTAGCCCCTTCCCATCACTCATCACAGAGGTGGTCTATAGAACACATTTTGATATGGTCCTGACTTTGAAAACCTTTGTACCACCTATTCCAGATGGGGTTCATTGCTTCTCACCTGGTTCCCTGACTTCTCAAGAAGCCTTTAGCAGATTTCTCCTAGGTATGGAAGATGCACATATTAAAGATGTGACCTTTTACCTTAATTATAGCTAGCATTTTCTGCTTGTTTTCTCTGAACTAACTTAAATGCCATAATTTCATAAAACCTTCTGTATAGACCTTCACAGAATGATTTTGTCTGCGTCTTCTGCTGTCTTCTGTATTTTCTTTGTCCTCTCTGTCCATTCCCTTCCTCTTTCCTTTTCTTTCCCCCTCCTTGTTATGCTTTATACATTTCATTTTCACTGAGCTTTTACAATCAGAAAGAATTAGAATTTTCTAATTCTTTATTTTTTCTTTCTCTTCCCCCACCTAGTTCGACTGTGTATCCCCGACTGCTCTCTAACTCTTGATATTTCTGCTTTTACCTTTGGCGTACTAAGATTACAGGAGTGTCCCATCACATTTAGCCTTTAAATTTCTCTTGTTCATTACTTTCTTTTCATGTTTAAAATAGAAAAATCATTATAGGCTTACTTCTTCCAAGAAATTGTTTCTTTTTTTTTTTTTTTTTTGAGAACAGAAGACCCAATCTCTTACATTTTCATTGTGCCTAAATGTAGCTAAGAGTATGGACACAGCAAGAAGCTAGAACGGACAGGTGAATGGAAGATTGCAGGAATGAATAATGTATTCACCATCTAGCATAAACAGAGAATGAATAGATTGAGAGCTATAATATGGTGGAATGGACAGCATATAAGAAAACAATTTTCTGGGGTGAGGGCATGCTCTGGAAAACTTAACAAGATGAGACAGAATTCAAGATCCAGAACTGAGTGAGACCACTAATGTATTTTCTCCCCTAATGGTCTGAATAGAACTTTCTATCATTTTGAAAGTAGATGTCATGGGGATATTCACAGGTCAGTTCCAGCTTGATTTCTTTATGTGCTGCAAACAAATTGTGTTATATCTTCAGCAAAGGGCTCTTACCACCTAGTTACTGTGGTCAATTAAGAACAAAGATAAAAACCTGCATTTAAGGGCCTCTGAAAACTCACTGACAAATATCTTATGGGTGGCAAGCCACAGTGAGGAAGGGGGTTGTCATTTAATGCTACAGCATTGATCTGTAAGGCAAGATGTAGCCACTTGTCCAAAACTGACATGAAGCTTATGAGGATGTCCTGGTTAGTTTCAAGTGCCAACTTGACACAGTCTAGAGTCATCTGAGAGCAGAGCCTTCATTGAGGAGTTGCTTAGATCAGATTGTCCTGTGGACATGTCATTGGGGGATTGATGGAATTGTAAAATGTTAAACTGTTACTTTCACCATCCATAGGAGGCGGTGTAAGAAAACCGGTTTAGCACAAGCTTGCAACTGAGCCAAAGAGCAGCATTTCTCCACAGTTTCGACTTCTAGTTCCGGCTTGAATTCCTGCCCTAGCTTCCTCTGATGATGGACTAGGACTTGGAAGTATAAGTCAAATAAATCCTTCTTTCCCCTGAGTTGCTTTTGGTCAGTGCATTTTATCATGGCAACTGGAACCAAATTCGGATAGGCGGTAACCAGCTGCTTTCTGAAGGGCGTTGAGGCCCGCTCTACAGAAGAGAATTCATGTCTAATGCTGTAAAGCTGGTCACAGGCTTCAGGGGAAAAACTTCCATCATTGCTTTTCTAAATGAACATATTGCCAAATTGCCTTCTAAATATTTATATGTCTTAGAGATTAATGCTGCTCTTGGATTTAGACGGATAAGCCTTTTGCTTCAGTGGGCAGCCATGCAGAGACTCATGACTGGTTAAAGTGACTCTTGAGGCTCATCCCTAGACAGGACATCTGTATCAACTCCCCTTCCTCCTCCAAGGCTGAGGGCATAGTGCAAAAGAGGAGACAGACAGAATGCAGTAGCCAGAGGATGGGGAGGAGTGCTGTGAGATGCTGCCTCTGAACATGGCAGAGCTGATACGCTCGAACTCACTGCAGCTGTGGCTGTCCGAACAAGATCTGCACAAGATCAGACCAGCAGCATCTGCGAGCATCCCAGCAGGCAGCACTATCTGAGCTAGGTGGGGTCCAAAAACAAAAACAAAGGAAAGACATGAAGAGAGGCAAAAACTTGTTGGAGGGTGTCTGGGGAGGAGTGGGAGGACAAAGTTGGGGATGGATATGACCAAGATCCCATTGTGTGTGGGAATTACATTGTCAAAGACTAAATAAATGACATCCCAAAACAACCAAAAGAGAAAAGACAATCTTTTATGAATTTCATGAAATATTTTTGTGAATTAAATAAGGGAAGAAGAATAGATACATCGGAGAGGAGGAGAGTAGTAGGAAAATCAGAGTTGAAAGAGCGTCTGTGAGAAATGGAAAAACATTCAAGTAGTTCAAGTTCGGGAGGCTGAAATATTCAAAATCCAGCAAGTACCTTGACTTTGCCTGATATGGTCTTAGATGCATCAAGATTTGGTAGAGAAAGAAAGAAGAAAAGAGCAGCACTATGAAAGGGCAAAACACATTGTGCAGCCTCATGTTATTTTATAGTAATTTTATAGTAATCCACTTTCACTCCCCCATCCAACGACACAGGCACCAGTCCTTAAAGAAGACGATGCTTCCACTTACCACCTACAGGCCCTACTCCTCGGGTGGCCACCACCTTAACACTGTAGCACTAAAAGTCAAGCTTCCTGCCCAGAGACTCCAGGCAAACTCACATTTGCCAATTCAGACAGGGAGTATGAAAGAGGGTGTGGCAGACTGACTAATTTTCCCCAAAATGTCATTCTGTGAAGCCTTTATCTGAAGTCTGTTTCCTCACATGACAAAGGGAACTTGAGATTACAGATGGAATTAAAGTTGCAACACAGCCCCAGCAAAGCTCGAAAATGCAAGCAAAGGCATGAAAACATGAGAAGGAAAAAGGGAAAACCTTGGGGAGGGCAGCATGAGGACATGGCCAGATCTTGCTGGCTTTGAGATGGAAAAGGGCCCATAAGTGAAGACTGCAACTCACCTCTGGGAGCCAGGGAAGTCCAAGGAATAGATTATTCCCTAGAACTTCAGAAAGGACAAAGTTTCCATTGTATATCTTGGACCTAGATATAAGACTTGTCAGAACTGAGTGGCTTTCACATTTCTACACTATGGAAATAATGATATAACAAACATACATTGTTTCTTTTTTAAGTTTTATCCATCTATCTATTGTGTGTGTGTGTGTGTGTGTGTGTGTGTGTGTATGTGTATTTGTGTGGTGTATGAATGTTGGTGCCCACAGAGGCTAGTAAATGGTGTTACATGCCCTGGAACTGAAGTTTCAAGAACAGAGCAGCTTGACGTAGAGCTGGGGACAAAGTTCCAGTCCTCTTCAGGAACAACAAGCAGCTTTAACCACCAAGCCATCTTTTCATAGCCATATGTGCATTGTTGAAGTGAGCAAATTTGTGGTTATGTGTTATAATAGTAATATAAATTAGCATAACGGATTTATTTGAGGGACACATACAGTGAGGAAGAGAGAATAAGCAGTGAGAGGCTATTGAAGTTTTCTGGGCCAGGATTAATGAGAAGATCTTATACTGGAGCAGTGGGTTATGGGAAGAGAGGCAAAAGGTACTAGAACTAGATTGCAGATGCTAAGGCACAATGAGCTTGGTGTCCCTGGAGTGGGGGCAGGTAACTGCAGCAGGGAAGGAAAGAGGAAAATCGAGTTCGAAGGGGGAAGAATGGCAGAGTAGTTTCTGTAGCAACACGAGTAAGAGTTGCAGGCAGTCTTTGAGACTTTTGATATCAGATGAGGAACGTGGTTCCTCAGGGAAATGCTAAGAATGGGAAAATGAAGCCAAGTGTGGGCTTGGGGGCAAACAATATCAGATCACCATGGAAACGAGAGAGAAGCAAAATAAATAAAGAGAGGCAAAAAGAGGTCAGAGATAAAGAGAAATCAGAGGAACTCAGTGCCATTGGATCACAGAGAGGTGGGAGAGACCGAGAGTGTGGAATAGGCCAGAAGGGCAAGATAGGATCAGGCTCGTGCTATTTGAGTATGAAATACCCTCCCGCCCAGACTCCATACTGAGTGCTTGGCCTCAGCTCATGGCACTACTTCAGTAAGTGATGGAAACTTTGGGGAATGAGACCCCGCTGGAGAGGTAAGTCACCATGGCTTCCTTGTGCCTTCCTGTCTCTGCTCCTTGGCCTCTATGAGGTAAACGACCTCTGCACACAGGGAGCCCATCACCATGATGTTCTTTCTCACTACTGGTCCATGTGATTGGAACAAGCCAGCCTGGGGCTGACGCCTCTGAATCCATGAGCCAAGAGGAAAATTTCTTCTAAAATTGTTTCTAGTATCGCAGTGGCAAAAATTATCAATCACTAGGAGAGAGCTCTAGGGGGCTCATGGTGCTAGGTTGGCTCAGTAGGGAAGAAGGAATCTGGCTTTCCACTTCCATCACCAGGGACTGTATGTGACTTGAGACAATGGCCTTTGCTTACATGACCTGAAAAACATTTGTTTTCTTCAGCTGCTATAACAGGTAGTCGGAAACAGGGTAGTTTAAAGCAAGACAAACTTATTTTTTTGACAGTTCTGGAGTCAGGAAGTTAGAAATCAAGGTGCTCGCAGAAGCCTGCTCCCCCGGAGGTTCCCTGGGAAGGCCCATTGTCTGCTGCTACTTCTGGCTTCTGCAGCTGCAACTGACACATTCGTTAGTTTGAAAGTGTCTCTGTGGTCACCTTGACTACTGCTCTCTGCAATGGTGGTCTTCCCTTGTCTCTCTCCCCTAAGGATCTTCATGCTTGAATTTAGGGCCCACTGTGATAACCCCGGTTAAAAATCTTCCCAAACTCTTTAATTAAATAATAATTTGTCTATATAAGATAATATTCACTCTTTTACCATATGCAACAAATATTCACAGGTTTTAGGACAAAGATTATTGAAATATTCTCTTGTAATCTATTAATCTATCATTCTACCTGCTTCTAATGGTTGGTAGATACTCAGACCAGAGAATCTTCATCTATAGGCCATTTTGGACTGAGATTTTGTAATCCACTAACAGGTGAGAGCCTAGATTATTATTTAGAATTTGTCCAATATAATGGGCATCACCAATGAGTCTTTGTGTTCCTCTGTAGCAGCAGCTTGCATCTGTGTTTTGTTTTTTTTCCCTACATATCCCCATCTCACTGCAGCCTATGTACCTTGGCCACAGATTATAAAACACAGTGGGGTCATTACCATAAAACTTACACTCTCATTCATTTCCCTGGCTGTACCAATTTTCTTATAGTCCATTTTGCAATTATGGCAGTTTCTCTATGAAGTAAAACTTGGAGACCATCATTGCAATAAAGGAAAAAATTGGTTGTGGATATTGAGATATTTGATTTAATTACTTTAAGGTACATTAAGTACACCTGACAGCAATTGACAGAGGGGAAAGGAACCCCTATGCCAAGTAAATGCTTTTATAAATGGCTAATTTATGAGCATATTCAGTGTTTAGGAACAAAATTTGCATATAAAGTGGTTTTCTAAATTGCCCTATAGTGGTTGGAGCCTCCCGCCTTAGCCTTGCTTGTGTTGTTTGAGATTGCTTTGTGAGCTGTTCCCTCAACAGAAAGTGCAAAGATCCACTTTGACCCTATTAGTCAGTATTTAAATTCCGATTTAGAAAAGTCTTAAAAAGTAATGAAGGCTCCTGTCACATTTAAGAGAAATAAAGAATTTTTATTTGAATCTTGTGTCAAGCAAGACAGAAGAAATACATTTTCCTCCATTTCCCACTTCTTCCTTCCTTCGGTCTTGTGGGAAAAGCACTTTTCTTTTTAATCTCATCTGCTTTCCTTTTGGCTGAGATGGTAGATTCTTCAAGGACAAGAGACAGGAAGGGAGAAGGAGCCTCGGCAGCCTCAGCATCTGCAGGCACCTCGGGCTCACCACCGTTACTAGGCGTTTGTTTAGGATGTTTGGGAACAGCAAGGACTTTCCACCAGTGTTGCTGGCAGTTTTCCAACTGTGCTCTGTTTTAGAAACTAGACGTTTTTGGTCATTATGTTCCCAATATTTGGGATCTCTTTCCTGTGGGAGACAAGAAGGCCAAAGTTAAGAATTAGAAAAATCTTCCAAGGCTAAGAAGTAGTCTGCAGCTCTTAATAAAGTTGGACACTAAAACTAAAAACAAAACAATACAAGCCTTGCATAATATCATCAATATAAATGGAAATTAACTCAGCATTCTTTAAAAGTCACCATTTTTTTCAAGAGGAAAATAACCAGGTCTGTCTATAAAGGACTTTTGCCAAAAGAAGACAAAAGAGCAAATTGAGGATGCAAAGTGAGGCTGCAGTGCACAGTGGGGCCACAGCGAACAGTGAGGCTGCAGTGCACAGTGGGGCCGCAGTGCACAGTGGGGCCACAGTGCACAGTGAGGCTGTGGTACACAGTGAGGCTGCAGTGCACAGTGATGCTGTGGTGCACAGTGAGGCCACAGTGCACAATGGGGCCACAGTACACAGTGGGGCCATAGTGCATAGTGAGGCCACAGTGCACAGTGAGGCCGCAGTGCACAGTGAGGCTATGGTGCACAGTGAGGCTGCAGTGCACAGTGAGGCTATGGTGCACAGTGAGGCTGCAGTGCACAGTGAGGCTATGGTGCACAGTGGGGCCACAGTGCATAGTGAGGCCACAGTGCAAAGTGAGGCTGAAGAACACAGTGAGGCCATAATACTCAGTAAGGCTACAGTGCTCAGTAAGGCTGCAGCGCATAGTAAGGCTGGAGGGGACAGTGAGGCTGTGGTGCACAGTGGGGCCACAATGCTGGTTTCCAAGATGCTGTCCTTCCCTACAGCATCTAGACACCACTGACCTTGAATTTACTGAATAACCGTCTCCTCTAGGAAACTCCCAGCAAGCTCTCCTGAGCTGCCATTCTGGCGAAAGCTGACCTGGGGCTCCTGTATCCTTCCTCACAGGGTTCAGTACTAGGAATAAACCTGCTTAGTCAGCTTAACCAAAATCTTCTGCCTTGGCATCTGATGGTCTGTCATATCTGATCCAGTTCCTAATGTGAGCCCATCTTCCAGGTGATGTCCGTTCCCCGGGCCTTCCTTCAGCCCAGTTTCAACAGTGCTTTCATATTAGTGACTTATATCCTCTCTTCTCTGACTGTAAATACCCACTTGCTTGGATTTGGAGTTGAGCCCTGTCTCTCCGAAGTGCTGGGAAACTCTCCTGCAGCAGTCTCTCTTGAAGGAAGTCTTCCTTGCTATCTTTTTAATATTCTTTTTCCACACAATAGTTTCTGATTACGGTTCCCCTCCCTCAACTCTCCACCCACCCAAATCCACACCCTTTCTTTCTCTCTCATGAGAATACATATAGGCATCTAAAATATTAATGGAATAAAATAAGATGGAAAGAAAAACAAACAAAATATAAAAGATGAAACAGAAGAAAAGAAGCCAAAGTAAAAGCACAAGGAAATGTTGGTTTTCTTCCTTGGCGTCTGTAACTGTTACATTTCTCTATAGAACTCAACAGCTCATACCGGTCACTGCAAGGTACGTGCCTGTCATCTCCCTGTGTAAGATCCAAACTCCTTAGAGTGATTTGTAAGGAGTGTCTTGGCTCTGCTTACCCACTCAGTTCCTTGCAGATTTCTCCCGGGTCCCATCTCCTGTCATAGTGCCGTTCCTCTGGGGGAGCCACTGTATTTGTTTGGGGGCTCCGTTCCCTGTCTTTATTTTTCACACCCGCATGCCCCATATACTCATGTCCAGCCTTCCTATGGCCCTTGTCCTCTGACCAGCTGATCAGCTAACTCTAGCCATCCTTGTCTTCTTCCCTTTCTCTTTCTTTTTTTCCCTCAACGGCACATCCTGTTGGGTGCTCTATCATTACATTTTATTTGCTATAACAAAATCACCAAGGCAAGTTAACTTTCTTTAAAAAAAAAATATTCTGTAGACTAAACAAGGTAACCCCATCACACTGAAACATGGGCCTCTGACACAAGACAAATTCAAGCCATATTCAAATGACAGGAGAGGCCCTCTCTGAATGGCACCCCCACTTAGCACTGAATGCTCTTTCCTCTCGGCTCCCAAATATCTACTTCTGTAGGACTTACCACTACCTCTTTATCTTGCTAATCTGATTTTACTGATTTTCTAGCTCACAAACTATTAAATCTCATGGTGTCTCCACAAATATTTGTTGAAGAAGAGAAGGAAGAAGACCTTTGAGAGTGGCAATGTGGTTTCAACAAACTAGGAAGTGCATACAATGTGTTTCTTCTAAAGAAAACCCTTTTTTTTGTTTTTGTAGTACTGCAAGTGTTTTCATGGCCCAAGTCCCACAGAAAACACCTCAATTTTATTATCTGTAGCAGATTCTTCTAATGACAAACCTTGATTTTTTTTAAAGATTATTTTAAGATTACTCAGTCATGTTGGATTCAGACTCAGTCTGTGGAGGTAATACTGAACAAATTAGAAGTTTCTCCCCTGCCTCTTCTCCCTACCTGTGCTGTATGAACCCAGCCTCTGGGAGGAAGCCTGGACTCTGGACACACCCAGTCCCCCCTTCCCCCCCCCCCCCCCGCGGGAGTGGACCTGCTTCTTCTATTTGCAGGTGCAATCTTTCGACTTGCTTCCTCTTGCTTGCAGCGTGTGCTGGTTTACTCAACTCAGCTCTCTGAAGCCACAGCTACACGATCTTAGGGCACTAGCTCAGGCTGATACTCTAGCAGCCAGTGCTGCCCACGGCCCATCGGCTCTGCCTCATTGAGCACAGCGAACTCCTATGCAGCTCAGGGTGGTGTGGAGAACCTGGACTTCCTTCTCATTATCTACCCCCCTCACTTCAGCTCCCTCCACAAAACTCTTTCAGAGGGAAACTACAGAGGACCATATTGCTGTAAGTGACCTAGACCTCAGAGTTTCTGGCCCTAAATATCCGAGTGAATCCCATAAGGCAAGTTCTCGGGCTCCTTGTGCCCCGGCTTCTCCCCATCACTCTTCAGTATGTCTAGGGTTGGAACAAAGAGCTCCGTAAGGGCCAGAAAGGCATGATTCTTGGCAGTACTTAGTTTACCAGACGTGCCTAGTTTCCGTTTAGATTGTTAGCCAGGATGTAAAGATGGGGTATTCACGCCCACTTTTCTTTCCCAAGAGTAGAGTTAGAATTTTTTGCTATGCTATAGCTATTGTATATTCTGGTGTTTGAGGTGAGATGCCTGCTTTTTTATTAATGAAAGGTGGATTGTGTCTCAAACTAAATGAGCATTTCAGAGTGAATTGTTGCTGTATGTAAACTACTACTGAGATAAGACTTAGATAAGACTTAGTCCTGAAGATTGAGGACGCCCTCCATCGCCTATAGCAGGAGTACTTAATCGTGTTAATTTATTTCTTCATAGTGACAAATGGTGGGCATTAATAGTTTCATAGATTAAGAAATGTTAAAGCTAGGGGACTGTCCTCAACCCACTAAATATAATGAATAGATAGATGTTACTCAGTTCTTTAAAGAACTTCAATGTTTCATTAATATAATAGATTCTTTAAAAACATCCTTGATTTATTCAATTTTTCTGTCAAATGGTCATGAATTCACATTATTTCAACTTTTCTGTTTCTAAAATCTCAGGTCCCAGTGATTTTCATTAAAATATGACACACAAAATTAGCATTCTTTTTATTGTTATTTTAATTGATATATAATTACATCATTTCTCCCTTTCTTATTCCTCCTTCCAATGCCCTACCTTGCTCTCTCTCAAATTAATGGCCTTTTAAAAATATAAAAATTAAAATATATATAAATATAATCTGCTAAGACAGATTAGTATTGCCTCTATGCATGTGACTGCAGGGCTGGCCACTCAGTATTGGATAACCAATGAGGGATCTCATTCTGAGGAAGACTAATTCTCCCACTCTGCATTCCTGAACTGTTGCTGATTCTTCATCTAGGTGTGGGACCCTATGAGTTCTTCTCTTTCCACATTAGTCTGTTGGTGTTGTTCTTGTTCCAGCCTTACTTACGCAGCTATGTTGTTGGAGTGAAGCTTCCCTGTTATTTCTAAGTGACACATTTCCACAGAAGACTTTCTGGTCTTCTTACTCTTAAAATCTTTCTGCCCCATATTGCAGAATGTCCCCTGAAACTTAGTTGCAGAAATTGTGTTACAGATACAGCCATTGGGGCTGAACACCTCATGGCCAGTCGTTCTCTGCAGTTTGACCAGTTGTGTTTTTCTATAGTGGTCTCTGTTCATTGCAAATTGAAGTTTCTCTGATGACGGGTGAGGACTCCACTTCCCCGTGGACATGAGGATAATAACTTAGAATGCAGCTAGGAATTCTGTTGGCTTAGAAAAGTGATAGTAGTAGGTTTTCCTCTAGGATCCATGATTTCACTAGCCCTGGGTAGTTGGTTAGGTTTCCAATATCAGGCATGTTTTCCCTCTTGTTAAGTTTACTCAGAGAGTTGCTGGTTGGTGTCGTGATGTGAGT
This sequence comes from Cricetomys ansorgei, assembly GCA_026225945.1. Taxonomy (NCBI): domain Eukaryota; kingdom Metazoa; phylum Chordata; class Mammalia; order Rodentia; family Nesomyidae; genus Cricetomys; species Cricetomys ansorgei. The sequence goes on along the minus strand of JAMJFZ010000239.1, from coordinate 11,095,927 downwards.
GGCACTATTGCACCATTAGAGATGTTTGTCTGTTGGTTATTGTTGTGGTTCACAGGTATCACAGTTGGTTAGGATCATTGGGTTGCTTCCCTGCTGTGAAAGAAAAGTAATGTTCTTAAGATATATAGATCCAAATTATTAGCTATACAGAACAGAGAACGGACAAATTTAATTTGCAACTACCAATTAAAAAATTCTTCTTATCAAACACTGACAAAATTCAATGCCTATTTATTCAACAAATGAGATAGTAAAATTGCCAATGGGATGACACTTTTTTTTATTGAGAGAGATTACAAAGTTGTACTAGGTGCCATTGCTTAGTAGGATTATTTATGCTGCATGTTTTCTTATGACAACACCATGCGTTTAGAATTTTCAATTTCAATTATGGTGTTTTTCACAGTGGTGAATCAGGGGCCTCAACCATGGCTTAACCTTGTAAACTAACGGAGAATATGTTTTCCACTTCTTCTTTGGATCAGTTAATGGAACTCATAAATTGTCTCTTGTGGCAAAAGAACACTGCGATCATGTGATGCCTTTCCAATCAAAGATTATCCTCCTGACGGTGATGGCAATGATTTTAATTTACGGGACTATTAGAACAAAGTAAAATTAGGCATATAGAGACATTTGTTACAGAACTCTGTTCCATGTTTTAATGTGAAGATAAATTTGAGTTGAGTGCTTCAGAAAATATGGGAATGTTGCCCCGCAGGCCCTAAGGGCCCTCAGGATGTCTAATCTGCTCAGAGGGTATTTTATCAAAATTGTAATGATCCTGGTGTTGATAAGCTTCCTGTTGCTATGACACAATAGTTGAAACAAGCGATTTTAAAAGAGAAAAAAGGTTACTTTGGCTTATGGTTCCTAAGGTTTCAGTCCATGGGTGCTTGATCATGTTGCTTTTGGACAGCATATGAAGTTGGCAGAGGAAACCCTCCGTATCATGTGTCCAGGAAGTACAGAGACAGAAAGGAATGGACCATGGCACATCTCCAATACCCAACTATAATCCAACTTCCTTCTAGTAGTTTCTACTCCTTAAAGGTTGAATATTATCTACCTTAGGAGGAGACATTTGAGATCCCACCTATAACCCCACCTGAAGATGAAAAAAAGTTACCACATCTGAATTTCTACAGGAAGCAAAATGCTCATCAGATAAACAATCAGACTAGAAGAATAGATGTCAACAATTGTTTGACATTTTTTCCAGTTTTCCTGAAAGAAGATCATGATTTTGAAACTAGTCCGGACTATACAGTGTTCAAACATGCTTTATTTCTTAAAAAAAAAAAAAACCAAATACCTGGAACATACATGAAAATGAGTGAAAACATACAAATAAATGACACTAAAAATTTTCATTTCTAACCATTGGGAAACAAATGAGTAAACTTAGCAGAAAACCCCAATGATATCTATGTATAAAAGAAAAAAATACTAAATAAACATAAAAGACAAAAATCAGTGTGAAAAAGAAAAAAACTTGAGTGGGAAGACGTAGTGCTACCAGAGAGAATGTGAGCATGCATCATGTCCAGTGCTCTGAGGTGTGGTCTCACTCTGCACCCCAGGAGGCCTCCAACTGGAGATCTGCTTTCCTTTGCGGGCATCTGAGTCCAGCTCTAGTCCCCGCGAATTGGGTTCTTCAGCTTCCACGAAGGAGGTCAAACAACCGAAACTAGCGATGAGTGAGCTCAGTATCTCACTCTTCTATGGGACCCTTAACTGGCAAGCTTAATGCTCCTTAGCCGGGCGGACCTCCATAGAAGCACGAGACATTCCAGGTCACTGCAAAATGCACGAGGCTTTATTGTTAACCGGGTGCGTCTCGGTCTCGCACAGGTCAAGCTTGGCATGCAAGGCGAGCTTGGAGCAGGCGGGCTAGAGACAGGGGCAGGAGAGCGATCGGGCAAGAGAGCTTGGCAAGAGAGAGAGAGACTCTCTGCCCCCAGGGCTTTTATCAGAGTCCCGGGCCGGGGCCGGGGCCGGGCCCGGGGACAGAGCTTGTGCAGTTCCGATTGGTTTAAGAGCTCCCAAATTCTGTGTCCCTCAACCTCGTTGGTCAGGTGTTCGCGCCCGCGGGAACCAGAGTGGGTGGTGGTCAATCCGTGCCCTTGGACTAGCCGCTTGAGACCGGGTAGTACCTGGTTTGTCGGGGAAGGAAGAATTCCTGCTGATAGGTGGTGGGGAGGGGCTGTTTCTGGAAGGCTTACCCCTTCCCCTACATGACTGCTAGCACTCAGGTGAATTTTCTCTATACGTGACTGCTAGCACTCAGGTGAATATCTGGGTTTTATATTTCTTAAATCCTTGCAATAAACCTGGGTTGCTCTATTGCAATTTACTTCTGAATAGCATGGCTGTGTTTCATTCCAGCCCACAGTGGCCAGCTCAGGGATTAATTTTGCTATTACTATTAGGCTTATGTAGATCTTATTATTGATGAGAGAACATATGTCATTGTACAGTAAAGACAAGAAAGGGGCAAGGCAGTTAAGGAATTCCAGTTCCCAACAGTAGATGCCCAGGAACCTTGTCAAGCTGAAGCTTCCATTGTCTGGGTAACCTGGATCCCAACATTCCTTAGTCTCCAAGGCACTGGGATTTGCCTTTGAGCAAGTTGTTGGGCTACTGTGGTATCTCAGCAAGGAAGACAAGGAGACATTCTCCTGCGTGCAAACTCTCCCAGACCTCAGCAGTGGGAACCATCATCATGGCCGGCACCATCCTGGACAGTGGAACCCTGAGCTTCTGAACGCAGGTGCTTTTATTGATTCAGAACTCCTCAGGTGCAGATCATTAGTAATCAAACATGCTCCTCATAAATCCAACACCTGAAAACAATACAAAACGCAAAGACATAGGTAGACCCTCACCCAACAGTACACAAAACAATTATTTTGTACATAACTAAAAATACACTTCCACAACAGGAATTGCTGATTCTCTGAACCCATTCAAATTTAGTTTGTACTTAATGTATAATTAACAAAATTTTAGAGCAAAATTTGGTGATAATGTAAACATGACTACAAAGTAAGTCTGAACGGAAAGACTACGCAATTTTAAAGAAAGAAAAAAAATGCAATAGAATTCTATTATCTTTTAATTTAAATACCTATTAAAAATATAATATAAAAGTTATGTAATAGATTAAGAACTCAATATCTATACTAAAAACATAAACATAATTTATGAAGCAATAGATGATTGGGTTTTCAAATTAATGAACTAAAAGTTCAAAATTTAGGTGGAAAACTGTGAGGATGTCCGTGAAAAAAAAATTAACCAAGATTTCTAGTCTTCAGTATAAACTAAATAAAATATTCAAAATTCAGAGAGTATTTAACTTAGAAATAAAAACAAGTAGTACTGGAGGATACACAAACACTAAAGATAAAGTAATAACTATGAAAATTCTTACCTATGAACTAATTCCATAAAAACTGATTCTTGACAAATTGGGAAGACATTGGCTACAGGACAAATCTTAATGATATCTTAAAGAAACTGGAAGAAGTTATAGGGACTATTATAGGCACAGACAAGCACATGAGATCACTCAGTTTCACCTGTACAGTTCTCCACTGTGTAGCAGAGTCCATTCCAGCTGTGTGCCAAAGTCTGTCTAGTTTGATGCAATTTTTGAGGAATCTGGACAGACTTAGTAAAAGACTTTATATTTTGTATATCATCAGACCCTGTAGTTCCACGAATAAGAATTTACCCTAAGGAAATAAAATGTTGAGTCTATAGAAATAGATCTGAGGCTTCCTTTCCAAGGACTGTACGCATACTGAATTGTTCTTGACAGATCACAGTAATGAAATGAACTGCTGAGCAACTCTTTAAATATTAATGAAGAATATTACTATGTGATGATGCAAGCGATCTATTATACAATATACACATTAGTGTATCACAAGCAGAATGATTTAACTTCTATCATTCCCATTAAGAATGCATCACCTTATGCATACAGCTCACACACTAATATACACAAAGGACAAAGGAATAACTCAAACTTTCTACAACAAAATGTAAAACGTGACTTTCTCTAGGTATTGAGCTAATTACGTTCTTGTTTGGCTTCCTTGTTCTAACAAAACTTTCCACAGGAAATAAGCTTTCTTTTTAAATTCTAAGAATACTTAAATTTCAGCATCAAGAGGAGTCTGCGCTCCTTGTTCCTACCTACGATGCTTGTCTCTGAGTTCTTGGACGTTTGATTTGTCATTGCATCTGACTTGTGTTTCCTCACATTACTCCTTTCTCCTTCTCCTTTCAGAGGATAACACAGTTAGTCATTTGTCTCATTAAAGCTACGGTAGTGATCGAGGCCTTGCTCGAGACAAGGCAGAATATTTTGATTACTGGAAAGACTCATCCAGGTTGAAATCAGCCTGGCTTGAGTTTGTCATGCCAACAACTAGTGAAGCCCAAACTGTAGTGGTGAAGAAGACTTCTCTGAATTGGCTGTTACTGTTTGGTTTCTGCTTTTATTCTTTTGAAAAAGTTGTTGATATTGTAATAAAAGACGCCACCATAGTAGAAACAGAATAATTTTCTTATCAATTTCACTTTTTGTCATCTTTAAGTGTGGCTTAATCTTGTCTCCTTCCACTTAGCACATTGTGCGCATACTTGGGAGGGGACAGCTGCAGTGTATCAGTGCTAGGATTTGATGTTCCACCCAAGCACTGAGAAGCCACACATGGGAACACCGTTGGAAACCTCTAGCCAGTAAGAGCAGTTTGAACAAAGACAAGAGAAAGATACAGTATAAATTTTTTTGTGACCATCAAAATGAAGACAGGGCAGGATCCAAGAGTCTGTTGGAAGTACGAAAACCTATCTGGACTTTAAAGCAGAAGTCAAGATGCTAAATAGCAACTTATGAAGTCTGCAATTTGTTTCTTACTCAACGAGGACCCGAGTGTTTTAAACAAGGGAATTAACACAACTAGAGGCCGGCGAGTTTTGTGTATGTGGAGACAATGGTACCATCAGAAAACAGTAAGGATATAAGTGTATGTGAGCTAACAGTTCTGGACCCAGGGTCTATTTAAAGGGCAAGATGGAAGAAGGAGCAGCAGAAGGGAAAGGAAAGTTGAAGAGAATAATCAGGGAGGTCAAGCAAAGATGTTCAAAAAGCCAAGAAAATAATTCGCTTTTGAGTGATTGACACATATATATTAAGACCTTGCAATGTGGCTGAGTGTGCTGAGTGAGGAGGGCAATGTCTCTGCCAACATCATAAGATTAAACCCTAGGGAGAGGAAGCCAGGCAACACAGAAGCAGACAGTAGTCCCTTCAGTGTGCATCAGACCCTGCCCTCCAAGCTCCAGGACGTACTTCCCAGGGCCGGCTACATTGGAACACATGAAGATGGTTTTATTTATTTTCATGTTGAAGGAAATGTTTTCATAAGCGATATTTGTAATGTTTCACTGTATCAGTGTATAGTTTAAAATGTCTTTAATGAAGGACGGACTCAGAAAAAGCTAATGTGCTCAGAGCCCTGAATCTCAGGGGATGTTTCCAGAGAGGTTGACATTCTTGACATTCTTTGACAAGAGAACAGTAGATGGTTAAAAGCAAATCCAAGTGAAATCAAAGAGGCAGAGTGCCTTGAAACTACAGCAAGGGGAAGGGGTTGTGAATGGACAGGTTAGATGAGTCCTGTTAGTTTTCTTTCAAATCCATTTCTTTTGTGAACCTTTGGAACCATGGTTCCATACCAGGGTTGCAATATTATTACCTAGGGACAAATTTATGACTTGTAATAAATAGTTGAATCCTGTCCAAATAGCACCAGAGCCAAAGACAATGCCTGCTAATGCTCAGAAGATCATTCATAAAGTAATATGTTCTGATAAAATGAATACGTAAGCTGTTCATTGCTGTTTTGTACTTTTCCAGTCCTTAGAATGGGACCTAGAGTGACAGCTGATAATGATCTGTCATTATGCCCTCTTCTAGTCTTTCTTTGGATATTATTTAGTATATGAGTCTGCGGGTGAAAGTGGAGATTTAAATATCCAGCCCCTCCCTGGCTTACGTGACTCCTCAGCACCATTTGTCTTTAAACGTTTTCATTATCTCAGAGCCATGACTCATCCAGACTTATCCAGCCATCACAGACAAGCTCAACTGGGAATTTCTGTCTCCTCCCACTTTGTCTTTCATTTGTTCCAATTGTATAGCTCCAAATGTTGCTTAGATTAATAGGTTTGTGTAGTAAAAGTGGATTTCTTTAGTTCAGAGGCCTGGGTGTCAACTATAGGCTTATCTTTCAAGAGTGGGTCTAAAAGAGTGGGTTCTTTTCCCAAGCACAATCTCAGAGGATAGCTTCCACTCATTCTAGCTAAATCAAATACTTAAATCATGTCAGTCACAATGGTTAGAGTATGAATTTTGGAGAAAGCCTGCCCTGACTTCTTTCTGCCTCAGCTTCTTCATTTATAAATTAAATAATCTCATAATCAGTTTTCTGAAACCATATTAAGAACCAAATGGATTAATACCTGTAAAGTTCTCAGAGCTTACTGAATGTTCAATCAATATTAGTAATTTAAAAACTGCATATAATCTTTTTTTTTTCAGACTATAAGTCACCAGCTTTCTATGCTTGTGTGGTTATTATAACCCTGGGCCCGTTTACAGAGAAAAATTCTACAATAGAAGAAGGATTCTCAAAGGAAATGTACCCTGTCCCTCATTCACCTCTTCCGTACCCATTGAGTCCTGCATATTTTGTCTCTTCAATACTTGTGCTGCTTTCAATAAGAAATGTTCCTCCTCATTTTAGGCATTTGAATACTTGGTTCCCAGTTGGTGGCATTATATGGGAGGTGGGGTTAAGAGGTGTGGCCTTACTGGATGAAGTACATCACTGGGAGGGGGACGCAAACCTTGAGTGTATAGAAGGAGTTAGGAGGTGTGGCCTTATTGGAGGAAGTACTGTTGTGGAAGTTTATTTTTAGTTATGTATAAAATAAAATAATTGTTTTATGCACTGTTGGGTGAGGAGCTTTCTAGGTCTTGATGTTTTGTATTGTTTGGATGTGTTGGATTTATGTCAGGGATGTTTGATTGCTAATGATCTACATGTACTATCAGTAGAACATCTAAGGAGTTCTGGATCATTAAAAACACCTGAGCTCACCCACTTGTGGTTTCACTGTCCAGTATGGCACTGGCCATGATGGTGATTCCATCTGCTGAGGTCAGGCAGAATTTGCATCTATGTTTATGCCTCCGTGTCTTCTTTGGTGAGAGGCCACAGTGGGTGAACAACTACAAATGGCGCCCAACATGGTAGGCAAAAAGTAAAGAAGCACATGACATCATGTTCCTACATCAAACGTGGAGACAAAGAAAAAGAGAAAGAAACTCCAGACCTTGCAGAGTCCAGTAAAGTACATTCAGAGCAGTTCCCAGAGGACAGAGATTAAGGTATAATAAAAGGAAAGCTGTGTAAGAGAGAGTTGTAAATGAGAAAGAAGCTCCTAGGTGAGAGCCATGTTTCAGACAAATGTTTTGGATGCATTTTCATGGTGAAAACAGAGAGTTCCCCTGGGAGCACAGAAGAAACAAGGCTTTGACTGCTTTTTCTGATCATGGAACCAAATCTCCCTCCTGCAGGTTTTGCACCTATGATTATGCCTCTTTGTCATCCTTGATAAGCATCTACAGCAGTGTACTGATACAAAGTGCATCACTGGGGAACACCTTGAGTGTTTAAATCCACTAGCCAGTTCCAGTTTGCTCCCTTTCTGCTTCATGACTATTTCAAGAGCTCTCAGCATCTTGAAGCAGTCACCATACCTGCCTGTTGCCATTGTGGACCCTAATCATCTGGAATCTTAAGCCAAAATAAACTCTTCCTTCCACAAGTTGCCTTCATCATGGTGTTGTAATACAGCAACATAAAAGTAACAGACTCAGAATGCAGAACCTATGACTATCTCCTCTTTATCCAGCCACCATTTGCTTCTTAAGTAAGTGGTTGCCATAAGTGGTCGCCAAGCTCCCTAACTGACCTTCCTCTTGATTAGCAATTATTGTACTCCAATCTCTTTTCTCTATAAAGCCAGAGTAAGATTTTAGAAATCTAAAGTAGTATGTACTAGTCTGGGTCTAATGGAACTCAGAAGCTTTTGTTAGCCTTGGGAAAGACTAATTACCTTGTCTGTCTACCTGAGATGCCATCACTCTTGTCACGACTATCCTGAACCGCCCCTCTCTGCAGTTATGACTACACTGGCCTGGTTCCTGGCCTGCCACCCACCTGTGAGGGCGTGAAATCAGCCCCTGCTTTCTTACTGCCTCATTTACATCTAAGAGCCGAGTGCATATTGCATCTAGTATACAATAGACATGCAATGCTCATCAGTTGAATAAAAGTGATTGAAATGATGTATTTGACATTTAGAAATAGCTAGTTTTTAAACTAGAACTTTAGATCTTAAGCACTTTGGATACAGGAAGAAAGACAAAGTAAACGTGTTAACACCTACTCTGTGACAATCAAAGATGACAGCATCAAAGAAGAAGCTGCTGTCCCAGGCCCAGCGTGTGCTAGGTGTGGAATAAAGTTTTCCTGTTCTTGCTTCTTCTCCCCTTTTATTGTCGGAGAAGGGTAGCATGGCGGTGGAGTCTCGTTGTACTTCCCACACTGGCTCTTAACTCAGGGCTCTTAAATACTTGTGAGTACAGGCAAGTTTGCCACATGTCACTACCCCTTCCCTCCTGTCACCTGATTCACAGCTTCCTGGCTAAGAGAACTGGGGTGACGCAGGTTTGTCAGGCAACCATGGCTTCCACCACCTATTTCTGACAGGGGATATCAGGAGTAGTGATGATAGTCCTACATGCCCTGAGAGTGGTGGTGACAGTTCTACAGCAGTGTCTGTAGGTGCCACAGCCCGGCATACACAGAGCATAGAGATTAACTATAGTTCTACAGCAGTGCCTGTAGGTGCCACAGCCCAGCATACACAGAGCATAGAGATTAACTACAGTTCTGCAGCAGTGTCTGTAGGTGCCACAGCCCGGCATACACAGAGCATAGAGATTAACTACAGTTCTACAGCAGTGCCTGTAGGTGCCACAGCCCGGCATACACAGAGCATAGAGATTAACTACAGTTCTACAGCAGTGCCTGTAGGTGCCACAGCCCGGCATACACAGAGCATAGAGATTAACTACAGTTCTACAGCAGCGTCTGTAGGTGCCACAGCCCAGCATACACAGAGCATAGAGATTAACTACAGTTCTACAGCAGTGGTTGCAGGTGCATGCCCAGAGCATAGTGATGATATAATTCTGCACAGTGGCAGGACATACTGCAGTCATCCATGTCCAGAAAAAGCACAGTGGCAAGAGAAAAGAGAAGAATATATCTAAAACATGAATTCATCCATCAGTCCTCATCCCAGGTTCTTTCCATTTCTGCTTGGCCTTTTCTTCTAAATCTGCAGTGAGACCATTCCTGTTTCAACTCTGTGTGAGCTAAAAGTGGTAACAGTAACCAGAGAAAAAATCTGCTTCTCTGGGTTTTTAATTTAATAATGTAGTCACTACAGGTAAAAGAGAATACTTGAAAATTAGAGGTTGTATGTAAGAGTAAATCCTCATTTACTTTCCACAATCCCCCAACTCCAGTAGCCCTCACACTAGAAAAGTATTTCTTGGGTTGCAGGTGTTTGGGGACAGCACAGACATAGGCATGGGCACAGACATAGGCACAGACACAGGCACAGGCACAGACACAGACTGGCACAGACATAGGCATGGGCACAGGCACAGGCACAGGCACAGGCACAGGCACAGACACAGGCACAGACAGGCACAGGCACAGGCACAGGCACAGGCACAGGCACAGATAGGCAAATACATGCTGGGTTGCTAAATAGAACCTCCAAGGACCGAGCTCTCCAAACACCCAGGCTGATATATTTTGATATTAGAAAGTGAAGGAGTTTTTGCTCTCCCCCCTGTCCCTAGGAGGTACTATTAGAGGAAATTACATGCTCTGGAGAAGAGAGGGCCTCTGTGTCTTCAGGAAATCTCACTGTTCTGAAGAATGCTATGCAATTACAAAAAAGCTGTAAAAAATTATCATACCCACTTCAGTTCCTGAAGAGCTGCACCAGACCGCTGTGTATACTGTTATTGTGTGGGTCACTGAAACAGAACCAGGTAAGGGAACACATCTGGCATCATTAAACAGCTGGCCATTGTTAGGTTCGTGGAATAGCTCAAGTAAACACTGAGAGTAACATGTGGCCAATTTAAAGTTAAAGAAGTTTATTTCCCATGGGATACATACTGACATGATTAAGAAAAACATGGCAGCCCCAGATGTGGGTGCACAGGGTTTTTAAGTGAAACAGCAGTCACTAGGGGGATCTCTCTGATTGGTCAAGACCTGAGCACCAGTCCTTACTGAATTGGTTCATTATATCTGGCAGGGAAGTGAGGGGTTCTGGGGAGAGTGAGGTATCTGAGAGTCATGCAGAAAGCTCTAAAGCTCTAATTGGCCAGCAGCTGGCTTCAGGGCTTTCTGAGAATCACTGGGAACTCCTGAAGAGCCAAGGTGAGGACCCACGCACATGAGGGGGTGCCCTGGTGGTCCTCTCACCGTCACATAGGAAGAAAGGTGTTGACTCTATGTTAAAGGAGATAGAGAGATTGGCAAGTAAATTGCTATGTTCGACTTAATACTAAACAAGGAGAATGTGTTTACTATGGACCAACTGTTGCCGGAAACTTGGAAGAAATTGAGACCCCTTGAATTTCCTAACGCAGACAAAAGGATGCAGCGGGCATAATCAGATGTGCTGCACTCTGTGCTTCAGGGAGAGAGACTGCTAAAACGCCCTGAAAGCTTGGGTAGTTTCATGGTAGAGGCTTAGAATGGATGTACAAGGTGGGGAAAGCTATATTTAAGGAATATAGAAATAAAAAAAAATGGGTGTCTAATAGGAGGAAAGGGCAAAACTAGAGAGAGAAGAGTCTGGAAGGGACACGGGGTAAGAGACAGATTCATGAGGCGACATGTGTACGCAGAGAGGAGGGCTGTAATAGAATGTCACAGTACTCTGGGGACACAGTGGGTCAAACCAGTGAAGATGGTGATGAGCTCAGGGCCATCACAATGTTTTGGGAAGGAGGTTGAAGTTTTCACAGTATGTACAGAATCTCAGGGAATCCCAAGCAATTTCCACACATCTTGCCAGATTGTCTCTGCCTCTCATGCTCTTACTATTCCCAGGGATCTCTCCCAGGAGAACTTTTCTATTTAAGGGAGTCTAATGTAGTAGTATGGACCCTAAGTGTACAAATCTAGAGTCTCCAGAGAATACAAGCAGTTGTCATCACAGATGAATATTGAAAATATTACATACAGGATTTGAAATGCTAATGATGAATCTCTCACCATCACAAATGATCACCATCAGGAAGAAGAGGCATGGACAGAAAACAAGGTCATGTTTAACAGTGTAAGAAGCTCATGGATACCTCTTGATTGCATGTTCAGAGGTGCTGTGTGTGTGTGTATGTTCATGCAGAAAAGTGAGGAGGAAATGGATAAAACATAGCTTAAATAATATACTAAACCTAGACTCTTGTTGGGGGAATGGTGCTGGAGAGATGACTCAGTAGTTATGAGCACATACTGCTCTTGCAGAAGACCTGAGTTTGGCTCCCATCACCCAAGTTTGGCAGCTCACAGCTGCTAATCACTCCAGTTCCAGGGGATCTGATGTCATTTTCTGAACTCCATGAATAGCATTCATGCATATGTATGCATATACACATCGTTAAAAATAAAATAATCTTTAAAAAAAACAGATTCATGACTGGAGAGTTGGCTCAGCAGTTAAGATCACTTGGTACTCTTGTAGAGAATCCAGGTTCAGATCCTAGCACTCATGTGGTGACTCAGAACCACCTGAAACTCCAATTGCAGAGGATGCGATGCCCTCTTCTGTCCTCGGTGGGCATGAGGCACACCTATGATGAACATACACATATGTAGGCAAACACTCATACACTTAAAATAATAACAAACTAAACCACAGAGCCAGGATGAAGCATGGTTGAGGGCATGCTTATAATCTCAGTCTTTAGAAGTCTGAGATAGGAAGATCAAGAGTTTGAATCCAGCCTGGGCTACACAGTAGGACACATCTCAAAAAAAAAAAATAACAAGATAAACAACACAACAGAAAAAAATGGACCCCAGAGGGGATTCCAGAATGTGTTGAAACTTTAAGGAATGCCAAGATCAGTAGCAGAACTTCTATGTTGTAGTTTTGCTTTAGATAACTTGATACAACTCTAGAGTAGTCGTCCATCACTTGCTCAGCTGTTGAAGAAAGATAATCAGGGCTTCATGGTGAGCACACAGACTAAGGTATCGAGTCAAATGACGCAGTTTCTAGTTCAATGAGCTTGTGCTATTAATTCGGAGTTTTTCAAGAGACAACTATTAAGACAAGCATAACACATGGCTCAGGTAATGTGTGGGTACAGCTACAGACAACGAAGCTCTGAAGATGCAAGGAATGTGTTGACAAAATTTGGTAATGAGTGGTCAGAAGATACTACAAGCAGGGCTGCATCATAGGAAAAATAATAAGATGTGGAGAAGAGACTATTGAAATGTTTTGTAGCTACATTGGTTAAGACTGGGCTATATGAGAGTGAACCGTGACAAATTAGCCCACACATGCCATGAGCTCATTGAAAAGAACGTGAACATCGGGAAGCTACTTATGACAGATTAGTTGTAGGTCTACAGCACCATGTAAATGAGTGATATTTTAAGATTGAAAAATATTATGAATATCTAATATACATTGATCAGTAGGTCTTATACTGGTGCTGTTAATTCACCTGTATTGTTTAGGCTAAACCTTTAGATATAGCTGTATTAGTACCTTGCCCAATGTCCTAATAGCTGGTAAATGATAGAGTTGAGATCTTAACCTGATGTCTCTGACTCAGAGGTTTAGTTCTATTTCTTTATTCACCGTGTCCCAGTGCAGCAAAGCATCTTAGAATAGCAATAGTTTAAAAACTATATTCAAATGTTGATTAGCTATGCAATGTTAACCTGAATAAATGGATCAAGTAGCACTGAAGTAGGCTTTGCCCTGTGAAGTAGATGTTAGTTACCTAAATAAAAACATAGACAGGGCAGGCAAAGCTGGAGATTTAGTTCTGAGGTCTGTCACTTGCTTAGCATTGCCAAGGCTCTGGGTTAAGTCCTCAGCATTGTCAAAAAACAACAACAACATAGATTTAATATAACACAACATCTATACTTTAAAAAAGCTGGGCATATATTTGATGTATCTGTAAATTATTTTATCTTTAAAGTAATATTTCCCAGACAGCATTTTCTTTTAAACAGATAAAAGAAATAAGGATCAGATATCAAGGGACTCAGCTATTAAACAGTGGAGTCTGAATTAGAATCCAGACCCTGCTGATTCCCTTCCTGGTGAGACCACATCTGCAGGAATGCTCTGTTCTGGATATGATATTTTAAGACTGACATTAACAAATTAATGTGCCTAGAAAGAGAAGAAAGGAGCACACAAAATTAAAAGATAATACCAACATTGCTTCTTACTTATCTTGCTTGGCATTTGACTCAAAAGTAGCAATACTTGTTGGTCCCAGCTCTAGATAACTCTGAAACACTTAGAAGCATCTGACTAGTGAGGATGGGTCATCACAGTCTATTCATCACTCCATATTCCACAGCTGGCTCTTCTGTTCTGCAGAGGCTGACACCTGAGGCAGAGTTCTGAGGTAGGGTGAATGGCTGGGGCTGGAGAAGGTCTGCTCACTTGTTTCTTGCTCTCAGCCTTGAGATGCTGGTGTCTGTGAATACCCAGCTTGTCTCCTCTAGAAAGCCAAGGCAGAGTTCTTAATATGTCCAGAAAGAGCAAATCTGACAGGGTAGAGAATGTACTACTCACACGCTGTCTTTCTGTATCTCTATCTACTAAATTATTTACTCAAAAGGGAATATTTTAAAACATAAATTGACTTTGAAACAATTCTTTAGTATACACAAAATTTTATCTCTAAAGAAGAAAGTAACTTTGTACGACAGTTAGATGTATGGGCTTGTTTATTTTTACATGAAGAATTTCAGTCTTGGCTAACTATTTGATGCTGCTAGAGCACCTTTAGCCCTTTTCTGAGTTGATAGGTATTTTGACTTTAAAATTGTCAATATTGAGAATTCCATTTGCATAAATATATAGTATAAATGACATAAGGAAATGTTTACCTATAGTTTCTACAGTGAATAACTTCTAAAAGGATCATTGCTACCTGTTGCCTTTTGCTCGTAGTTCTAATACTGCAGATATATCATTTTTACGATTTTTAATTACGTATGTGTATTTGTGTATTTGAGTGCAGGTATTTGAGAAGGCTGGTAGAGGGTGCTGGATTTCCTGAAATGGAGTTAGTTATGTATGATTGTGAGTCACCCAACGTGGTTGCTAATAACCTAACTTGGTTCCTCTATAAGAGCTTTTGACCACCGAGCCATCTTTCTAGCCCCTGGAAATTCTTTTGATGACAGATAGAATACAAAACAAATTTTAACAGTCTTTGAATCTGTTTTTAGCATGAGTTCACATTTTTTTTCCTTTAGTGTTTCTGGGCTTATATATCAATTGATAAAATACTATTTCAATCACAGAAATTCTAATTGTAGGAAAAATATGGCAGGAAACCACTGTGCACATGACAATTGGTTTAGGACAAAGTATACCACATAAGACTCACATCTTTGTGCCTCTGCTATGATGTTGATGTCAATAGTTATGTTTGGTGTGACAGTGTGAAGACAAGCTGCTCTTAGCAGAGCCTTGTACAGGGATTGAAAGCTTTGTGCATAGCAGACTCGGTCTGCATTAATAATAAATTAATTGAGTGAAAAATCAGACTCCTTTGGAAGACCATGTGAAGAGAGGACAAAGAAGAGAGAGATCAAGAAGCCAGACTAGGGAGAAGAGAAAGGAACCACTTTAGGCAGAAGGATTTCTTGTCATGATGGATGAAATAAATTATAAGGGTCAATGTATCAGTTTTGTTAATAATAACAGTGAATGGCAACTCAAAGATTAGTTGATGTGTGTGATATTTGTGATTCAGATTTGTAGAATTTTATCATTTATAAAATCAGTTGAGAGCTAGATATTAGACTAAGTCCATTGGTCAGAAGGCTAGGGCACAAGGCAGTGTGTTTACATGAAGTCACTGGCTCTTAAGACCTATTAGACTACAGATCTAACACTTGGCCAGTGATTGATGCTGGAGGCATTAGCTGAATTTTCTTATAGCTTTTCTAAGCAAGGTACCATTTAACTGACTGTTCTTATGGGTCCAGTTTTTTTATCATGAGCCTTTTCTATGGAATGTTTTCACCATATCTTTTTTATAGACCCAGTGAAAGTGTGTGCAGCATGACATGTCTGTATGACACTAACTGCAAGTGAAAAAATTCACTAGTCAGATTGGCGTAGAAAAGACAAGTTTATTGAATATACTTCAAGGGGTTGGAGTGCAGGGCAGGAGACTGTGGCTGTTTTCATGTAGAAGCCACCATTTTATGGGTTTTGTTTCCTGCCATGCAGGAAGTAGGGAGGAGCAGGGAGAAATAGAGGAAGGGGAAGCCAGAATCAAGATATGATATGTGTGAAAAAAATATTTTCAATAAAACACTCTCCATCCATTGGAAATTGCATCTTCCTGAAGCCTCTGAGACCATGCAACACAGATCTTCAACTAAAATCACTTTCAGGTGTGATTCTCCTTCGGGCACTATAGGGAGCCCCTGACTAAGTAACAACTGATAGAGTGGCTCTGATTGGTCAGTGTTTGGGTCTGTGTGTGGACAGGACTTATTGAATAAGAGTTCTGCAGTAAGAGGCCATACTTAATTTTGATTGGCACTGTCGTCATGCTATTCCTACAATGACCCTTAGACTTGCAGGTGAACTTGAAGCTTCTGAGTGGCTTGGAAACTTTCACTCCCCAAAGAGCCATTGATTCTTTTTATGGTGATAATAGGTACATTTACTGGAACAGGCTTGCAGGTGGGAAGTCCACAATAAAATCTTGTTTCTTTTCTGTCCTTTCAATAATGTCCTTCTATCCATGCTTCCTTCCCAGTAGATCATAATCCCAATCTTGAAAAGCTAGCTAGAGAGCTCTTCTGTAGCTTTTTTGAATGGGACAGTGGTGACACATGGGTGCTTGGTCAGGGGCTCCCTGTAGGGCCTGAAAGAGAATCACACCTGAAAGTGGTTTTAGTTGAAGATCTGTGTTGCATGGTCTCAGAGGCTTCAGGGAGATGGGGTTTCCAATGGATGGAGAATGTTTTATTGAAAATAATTTTTTTCTCACATAATACATCCTGATTATGGCTTCCCTTCCCTCCATTTCTCCCCATTCCTCCCCACTTCCCCTCCTATCTGGATCTACCCCTTATTGTCTTTTATTAGAAAAGAGAAACAGGCTTCCATGGGTTAATGATAAAATTCAGTAAGATAAAACAAAAACATTGGAATTGCCCCAAACAAACAAACAGAAGGAAAAGAGCCCAAGAGAAGGCACAAGCAACAGACTTGTATGCACATTCAGGAGTCCCATAAAAACACTGAACTGGAAGCCATAATATATACTCAAAAGACCTGTAGGATAAAAAGAAAAAAGGAAAAAATACATAATATAATAAAAACAAAAATAAAAAATAAGATAAAATTAAGGGGAAAAGGAGGAGCCCTAACATGACATTCTGAGACCAGAAACCTCCAAACCACTGAGTTTGTTCTCTGCTGGCATCAGCAGCAGCCTACCCTTAGGAGAACTTTGCTTGCCCAGTGAGACTCCTTTGCAGGACTCTAAAATTTCATTTGCAAGTGGTTATCAGTTGGAGTTTGCTTCTGGGTTAGGGATGAGGGCATGCATCCACTTCTCCTTTCAGTTCTAGGACCCCATCTGGTGTAGATCCAAGCACGTACTGTGCATGCTGATTCAATCTCTGTGACTTCATTTGTGTGTCAGTCTGGTTGATTTAGAAATCTTGGTTTTCTTTGTGTCACCCTTCCTGTCTAGCTCTTACTTTCTGTCCCCGTTTCTTCCCTGGGGTTCCCTGAGCCCTGAGGGGAGGAATTTGATGGCAATATCTTAATTGTTCCAAGGTCTCTCACTCTCTGCATAATGTGTGGCTGTGGGTCTTTGTATTCATTTAGATCTGCTGCTGGAGAAAGATTCTCGGATGATGGCTGAACACAGCACTCAGGATCTATGAGTATAGCAGAGTGTCATTAGGAGTTATTTTATTTGTTTATTTTGTCTATTATTTGTTTGTTTTTATTTAAAACAGAAGTATTTGGTTTTACCCTAGGTACCTGGACTATCTAGTGTCAAGCTCTCAGTCATCCAGGCAGTGTTGAGTATGGGTTCCGTCTCATGGGGTGGGCCTTCAGTCAAATCATATATTGGTTAGTTGCTTGCACAAACTTTATGCCACAATCGCACTTGTATATGTTCCTTCTTTGGTAGCATACAGAGTGACTTCCTGTACCAAAGATGTAGGACGGAGATGGAAAGCTCTGTGTAGGTGTTGTCTTCAGCAATAGGGCCTTTCTGTCAGTCTGTGGTGAGCTACCTGTAGTCTGTGCACCAGCCTGGGTTGTTTGTGGATTCCCAATGGACCTTTGGCCAATAACTCAATTAGATGTAACCCATTCCCAGTACAGGAAGCTTCATTTGGTGACAAGAGATGTTCAGTTGGGGCCCTTTCACCCCCATTATTAGGAGATTTTATTTATATCCCTTCATATATGTATATATTTTAGGAAGCTTCTACTTTATTAGGTTTACATACTACCCCTCAAATGACCCTTAATTTTAGTCACCTCTTCTCATACTCCTTCCTTGTCCCCCTTGACCTCCCTTTCTTCACTTGATCCTTCTGTTCCAGCCTCCCATTCATAATTATCAATTCTACTTCCCTTTCTAGGGAAATCTGTCTTCTCCTGGTCCCATATTCTATACCTAACCACTGCGATTCTATGAATTGTAGCTTTATTATCATTAATAGCCAATGTACATATATAAGCAAATATATACAGTA
This sequence comes from Cricetomys ansorgei, assembly GCA_026225945.1. NCBI lineage: Eukaryota > Metazoa > Chordata > Mammalia > Rodentia > Nesomyidae > Cricetomys > Cricetomys ansorgei. The sequence goes on along the minus strand of JAMJFZ010000239.1, from coordinate 11,077,730 downwards.
TTTGTTTTTCTGGGTACAGGATACTTCACTCAGTCTGATTTTTTATTCTATTTACATCCATTTATCTGTGAATTTTATTTCATTTTAATGGCAAGTAATACTCCATTGTGTAAATGAATCACAGTTTCTTTATCAATTCTTCTTTTGATGGACATCTAGTTTGTTTCCCATCTCTAGCTGTTACGAATAGAGCAGCAGTCAACATGGTTGTGATGGGATGAAGTGTCGTTTGGGTATTTGTCCAAGAGTAGAGTGACTGGATCGTGAAGTACATTGATTTCCACCCTCCTGAGGAACTGTCACACCGATTTCTACAGTGGCTGTCGATGTTTGTGTACTCCCACCAGCAACGAATGAGAGTTCTTATTCCAAATCCTTGCCAGCATGATCTGTCATTTTTTAAAATTTATTTTAGCTATTTTGACATGTGTAAGACAGAATTTCAAAATAGTTTTGATTTGCATTTCCCTGATGGCTAAGTGTGCCGAATGTTTCCGTAAGTGTTTCCGAATCATTTGCGTAGTCTTCTCAGAATTCTCTGTTTAGATCTGTTTCAATCCATCCCGTTCTTTAAGTTTTGTTTTCTTGAAATATCCTTTTTTGAATTCTTTATATATTTTAGATATTAGCCCTCTGCCAGATACGTAGTCTGTAAAAATCTTTTCCCATTCTATGGTCTGCCACTTTGTCTGAATGCTGTTGTTCTTTGCCATGAAGATTTTCAGTTTCATGTGGTCCTATTTATTAATTGTTGATCTTAATACTTGTGCTAATGGTGTTCTGTTCAGAAAGTCCTTGTCTGTGCCAACAAGTTCAAGGCTATTCCCTCGCTTCCTCTTGTATCTGGTCCGATGTATCTAGTTTTATGCTGAGGTCTTTGATCCACTTAAGTTGAGTATGTGAGGGAGATGGGTGTGGATCTATTTTAATTCTTTTACATAAAGCCATGCAGTTTGACCAGAAACATTTGTTGAATATGCTCTCCTTTTTACAAATATGTATTTCTGGCTTTTATATCAAAAATTGGGTGTCAGTAGGTATGTGGATTTATGTCTGTGTCCTCAGTTCAATTCCATTGGTCAACATGTCTGACATGTCTTTTTGTTACTATTTCTCTGTAGTACAACTAGATATCAGAGATGGTGATACTGTCAGTAGTTCTTTTATTATTCAGAATTGTTTTAGCTATTCTGGGTTATATACTAAGCTGAAAATTGTCCTTCCAAGATCTGTAAGGAACTGTGTTGGAATTTTGACGGGGATTGGATTGAATCTGTAGATTGCATTTAGTAGAATGGTAACATTTATTATGTTATCCTATCCTTCCATGAGCATCAGAGAATTTTCCATCTTCTAATGCCTTCTTCAATTTATTTCTTCAATGTCTTAAGGTTTTTATCGTATGAGACTTTCACTTACCTGGTTAGAGATACTTCAAGATATTTTCTGTACAATTAAGGTGTTTCCCTGATTTCTTTCTCAGCATTTTTGTCATTTGTGTACAGGAGGGCTAATGATTTTTGCCTGAGCTTTGTATCCAGATAATTGCTGAAAGTGGATTGTTAGGGTCACTTATGTATACTATCATATCATCTGCAAATAAAGATATGCTGACTTCTATTCCAATTGTATCCCCTTAATTTGCTTCAGTTGTATTATTGATGTAGTTAAGACTTAAATTACTGTATTGAATAGATCTGGAGAGAGTGGATAGCCTTGTCTTGCTCTGGATTGTAGTGGGCTTGCTTCGGGCTTCTCTCCATTTAAGTTGACACTGACTACGGGCTTGCTGTAGACTGCCTTTATTGTGTTGAAGCATGTACCTTGTATCTCTAGTATCTCCAGAATTTTTACATGAAAGGTTATTGGATTTTGTTCAAAGTTTTCTTAGCATCCATTGACATGATAATGTGGTTATTGTCTTTTAGTTTGTTTATTTTGTGGATTATATTTATGGACTTACCTATGCTGAACTGTTCCTGAATATCTAATAAGAAGCCTACTTGATCATGGTGGTTGATCTTTTTGATGTGTTCTTGGATTCAGTTTGCAAATATTTTATTGAGAATTTTTGCATCTATGTTCATAAGGGAAATCACTCTGTAATTCTCTTTGTTGTGTCTTCATGTGGTTTGGGTATCAGGTAATCGTGGTCTCATAAAATGAATCGGACAATGTTCCTTATGTTTCAATTTTGTGCAATAATTTGAAGAGTATTGGCATTAACTCTTCTTTGAAGTCTGGTTGAATTCTTCTCTTAAACCATCTCTGGTACTGGGCTTTTTTGTTGTTGTTGGGGACTTTTAATGACTACTTCTATTTCACTAAGGATTATAGGTCTGTTTAAATTGTTTATTTGATCTTGGTTTAACTTTATGTAATTGCCTCCTGGCAATGGAGGCAGAGAGTGAGGAGAAGCCACACTAGTCTGCTATAGACTGGGGATTTGACTTGGGGGGTAGCAGGGAGAGTGAGGTTCTGAAGCTCACCTACCTGCTTTGCTGGCAGACTTGTTTCTCTGACAGGCTTGGCTGTTTGGTTTCCAGAGAAAGCCTGCTGGAATTCAGGCCTGGGATAATGAGATGAGTTGAGCAGGAAGTTGGAGGAGATCTGTGTAATCCACTGGAGATGTGGGCAGAGAGGAGGGGAGGCTGCGGGGGATGGTCTGCTACAGAGATGGGGGTGAGAGGGGGGATTGTGTTTGGAGAAAGGAGGGGAGAGGTAAAGATCCACAGTTAGGCTACTTGCTTCCCTGGCTGGAGTGGCCTTTGGTTCTCAGGGAATGCCTGCTGGAGGTGTGGACTGGGTAGAAGGATGTTTGGAGGGGAGGATCTGTGTCATTCACTGAAGATGAGGGAAGTGGATAAGGGAGGCTGCATCCCTTCTGCTATAGAGCTGGGATGAAGACTGGGGGATTGGATTTCGAGGAGCAGAGAGAGAGGTGAAGTTCTACAGTTGGCCTACCTGCTTCCCGGCTATAGTGGCCTATGGATTCCCAGGGAATCGAATGCAAGCTTTTTAAAGCCTTGCTAAAACATCATCTACATATGAAACTGTTGACCCCCTAGAAGAAACAAACTTGAAAAGGAGGTTGAAAATTTGGGTACCAAAGATAAAGAATAGACAAAAGCTACAAGTGGCCTCCCAAACAGGAGGGTTGGTTGATGGCTTGGTATCTGAGGCTTTGTACTATGTCTGGCTGATGTGCATAGACATAACAGCCCTCTTCTAACACCAGCTATTGGCAGGTTGTAACTATGATTATTTTAAATAACGACCAATTCTAGAGAGCCAACTTGGTTTTTTAAGGTCTCAAAAGCAGCAGAGGTGTACTATAAACCCATTACCAATTCAGTAGCCATGGTGGATACAGAAGGCTGGGCCCAGACAATGTATCCCCATCTCCAACTCTATTGTTAAATCAAAACTGAAGGAGTAAAGGGATTAATTGAATGACTTGTTTTGGTTGTGTGGAACTCAAAATAGGGGTTTGGAGTCAGTTACTGGCAGGAACAATTTGAATATCTGGTGCAATATAGTGCAGGGTGCAATTGCCAGTACAACTGGTGGGGCCTATAGGAATATAAGTTTGTTCCACAAACAAAGACAATCCCTCTAGAACTACAGCAGATGGAGATCTCTTGAGGGAAGAGCTGGTAACGTTACTTCACTAAATCAGAGAAGAGGTTCTCAGAGAATATTGGGTGGCCAACATTAACCTAACAAGGGCTAATGGCTAATGGGCTATGCTAATGGGCTTCTGGATAGGCGGATAGAGATAAAGGCAGCTGGGATCTATAAGTACCCAGCTGTTAGGATTCCCTTTAAAGTGAGGAGATTTGCAAATAACAATTAGGTGAGGTGGTAGTTTGCTATTAGTTGAAGGTGAGCATCTAGTACAAAAGTCAGACTTTCCTTTTGTGTGTCTTTCACCTGCAGGTGAGTGGAACCTGATTCTCATCAACCATCTAGAGCTTGAAAATGAACCTACTGAGGTCAGTGGAATCATTAGCGGTCAGTTGCTTATATATTTGGAAGGTGCATTCTTAGCTAGAATAGAATGATAGAGGCATCTAGGGAGGACATTGGTGGGAATAGAAAATGACATGTAGTCTACAACCTGACACAGATCAGAGCTTGAAGGTAGAGTCCTGCATTGAGAGAAGAGTGCCAAGATTCGTGTTGTCATAATGTAGTCTTTGAGAACTTGGAATCAGAGACTTTAATAAGGGTGAAGAATAATGGTTTTGTTCTTTACGGTCGGGTCCTGATTGGAAATGAAAATGTAGTGTATCTGAGTCCATTCCAAGTGGCTTGTGAGATAGGTGATCCACCTGATTTTGAGGGTAGACAGAACCAGACATCATTGACATGGGTAGAGTTTGGGATTTTTAGATTACGGGCTACCCTGAATCTGTGGTGTGGAGGGGTGAAGGTGCTGGAGACAGACTGAGGAGTTAAAGTGTCTAAAATTAATTTCTTACAGCAGCTGGATAAGTGTCTTGTCCCTGGAGTTAATATTTGTTCTGACAATTATGCATCTTGACCTGATCCTCGTGTCTTTGCCAAGGGGACTCTAATATACAGGTTACCAATATCTGCAGCACCCAGATGGTATTTAAATTATACATTTTCTTGTTTGGACTGCAGGTAAGCAGGTCACCTCATACTGAATTGTGAAGAAGCAGTGAGGAAAAAGGTCCTTGCTTAGGCCTGGTCAAACAGGTGGGAGTGTGTCAGAAACCACAGGACATGTGGCAGAGCAAGTTTAGTGTTGACTCACATAGCAGTCAGGTTCTTCTCACCTGGAGGCAAGCAGGAACTGAGAATTGGGGTATACACCAAGACACAAAAGAAATCGTCCTTCAGGCCCAGGACTATAAACCAGGAAGTTTCCATGGTGTTTGTTTTAAAAGAGTACAGGATGGATTGGATACAAAAAAGCACATAGGGGCCACCTTTGTTAGTAGATTTAATGTCTTCTACCAATCCATAGGTACTTTTGGGCTTTCATATGCCATTTTGGACATTGTTCAAGGGGAGTTATTTAAGTAGTGTAGGTTGGTGGCAAAAAAATGTATGAATGAGGGGTTATAGTTCTTGTTCAGCCCCAGAAGACATTGTTAAGTATGTGAGCATATAATATGCTGCTCCTTGTTCAGATATCCTGGTTAGTCTACCTAGGTTCTGTTTGTGTATCTTCCTCAAGTTGTCCTACCTGTGGGCTATGGGCATGGGCCTCACAAACTTGGAGCAGGACACTGAATAATTTTTTGTTCTGTGAAGCCTTCCTTATGATTGGATGCTGCTTGAACTTCTGGGAACTTTCCTTAGAATAAAAAGGAGAGTGGAGGCAGTTGACAGTTGGTGGGCGGGTTTGTGAGATGCTAGTCCCGTGCTCTCAGGCAGATACTAGTTCTCCCTGAAGCTCTTATTATCCAAACTAAGGACAGCCCAAAACGGGCAGTGAACATTTCTTTTCCTTTCTCTCTTTCTTTCAAGGCCACCTGCAAGAGCAGAGAAGATTTCCTTCTATCTTTTCTGAGTTAGCGGGTAAAAAAGGTGTGGTGGGAATCAGTTACAAGCTAGGAATCTGTAACGGTAGTGATCTACTATCATTTTGCCAGTGACCAAATGTGGGTATTTACCTCACGGGGACAGCAAGTGGTTGTAATAACATGCGTATACTGTTAAGTGAGGATCAGAGGAGGTAGTGAGGCATTTTGGCCAAAAATCCTAGTTGGGCTACGAGCTGGACAACGTCACACACGGGGACGGAAACATCATTCTGATGGTGCCCGAGTCTCCATCAGCTCTCTCGTAGAGACAGGCCTCTCCAGCAGCAGGATTATCTTTATTTCCTAAAGATAATCTCTAAATGGGTGTATAAGGGGTATGGAGTTCTGGGGTGCTTAGGATGTGGGGGAGGGGCTGAAGCATCTTGGAACTGTGATGATCCGGGGGCAAAGGAAATTAGGAGTCGTCTAGGATATCTTTGCCTTCTGAGCATCCCAAGAATCTGTCCAAGTGGATGAGGCTTGTTTTGTAGATTGGAATCATGACAAAGGAATGTGAAACCTTGGATATAGGGCACGTTTGGCCACTTAGAAAGGCCGTAAAAGAGCAAGCCACTGTGGAGAACAACACTGTGGTCAAAAGCACCATGGAGAGTCCTCTGGTCCACGGTTGGAATGGTAATGTGGCCAAGGCACATCACAAAAGAACACAGGATATTTTCTTTCCAGGCCCTGAGCAGCAAATGTGCCCTATTTCATTGGATGCTGTATTGTGGTACAGGCTATCAGTGGCCCTCATTCCTAGTCAGCATACATGGAGACAAAGAAGGTCCAAGACGCTTGAAATAATGCGAAGTATGACTTTCCAAAGAGGCATACAATTGGTTGGATTTTTAAATCTGTGTCAGCCTGTAGCACTAGCTGAGCACAATGTTGGATCTTGAGCCATAATCATTTAGGATTTTTTCTTCATAGTCTGTTTAACAAGGCTCTGGGCATATTAACAAGAGACTTTCTGTTTATTTAGGATGTGCCAAGACACAAGAACCTCTTGTATGTTATTTAAAGGTAATAATAGCCCTTAAAGTCTAAGGAACTAGAAATGACAAAATCAAGAGTTGAGACTAAAATTAAGTACAACTTAATAAGGATTGATTTATCACTTTACAAATGGGACATTTTCAAAGGTAGCTGTCCTTTTGTTCTGAGAGGAAGGCATGTACACTGCATCTTTTGCACCCTTCATGATGAAAGTCTTAAAGAAATCGTGTAGATGAGAGGGAAAGTACTTTATGTTAAAATAAGCTAATATATTAATAATTCACAAGTTATCATAATGAAAAGTATAAATCTAGGCTTTGGAAATGAATCCAAAAAACAGCAAATTCTTGAAATAGGGTATTTTGGTACAGAACCAGATTTTTACCAGTCTGTAGCTTCAGTGCTATGTTTTAGATTCTAAAATTTAGAAGCTGGTAATGGTGGTGGTGGTGATGATGATGATGATGATTTTGGCAAATGACTGAAAATAATGTTTGTTTATTGTTTAAAATCTAAAATGATGAGGCAAAGTTTATCTTGGGATTAAAATAGCTCTTTGTGAGAACGAACTTGGGGTCTTTGGCAAGCTGATGACTTTAAACAGTCCTTTTCTTAATTATGCATCTTGCAATGTTCCCTAACTCACATAGTATTTCTCTTTTTAGGTTAATTTTTGATTTGCCTTTTCTTTTTATGAGTCAAATTTCAATATGCTGCCAAGTTTACCCCAAACTCCTCTGCTTCCTGAGTAGCTGGGTCTGCAAGTATGCCACCATACCTGGCTTTTTTATGTACTTATTTATCAAAATTCCTCCTCCTCTTTCAGAATAGACACAGATGCAAGCTGACAGCCTAGTGGCACTTGCAGTGGGCTAGGATCACCTAGACAGTTCTCCATTCCCTAAGAGCATTATGATGACTTTTAAGTCCTTAAGTTCAACTCTGCCCAACATGTGGCTCTTAGTCTGTAGCCTGAAAATATGGTTTTAAAGGTTCAACCATAAATCATGTAGTTTATTTAAAAAACACTCACCAGAAAATAATGTATTCATTTTCAGTGAGAGAAACTTGGCTATGGTACCTGCCCTGTCTCAACTGGTACCCGAGAAGGCCAATGTCAATCATCAGAGAGTTAACTTAGTGGACCTATGAGGAGCTGGTTAACGACTTAATTTTCAGCTTGCAGAATCTGCTGTGTCCATGGAAATAACCAATTCAGATTATTCACACTGGCTCAGAGGACATCTTCTCTCATGTTCTACACTTGGATAGAATCTGAGGCTAACAATTCAAGCCAGCTAGTTTCTTCCCAATTAAATTGCACCATAATTTGATAAGTTTCTCTTTAATAATTGCATCTTGGTTTCATTTTCCCAAAGTTATATCAAGAATCCACTAGGGGTTGAAATGTTCCAACATTTGTTGCATGTGTTTACAGACAAAAGTTATTAAGGACATCTGCTCTTGTGGAGATTTACAGTTTGAAGCCTCCAAGGGTGTTGTAATTCCCGAGTACTTTGGCTTCTCAGGGTCGCAAAATATGGAAGGTGATTTTGTCATCAGAATCTTTGCTAACTTTCTAACTGCGAACTTGTGCTACTTGAAGAGATGAGTGAGAACACAAACGATTAAGGAATAGTTGGGATACTCCCTGGGAAGCATTATCTGATGTTGAACCCTGGACAGTTATAACTTGTCTTGTTCCAAACTGAGCTCTGGCTTGCACATTGAAGAGGTCACCACTAAAATTTGCCTCCTTGTAAATAGAATTCTCTATGCCATTCTATGAAAACTTTGCAGGTCACGCTATTTGCATTTGTGCCATTGTTTTTACACGTATCTTTCCTAAGTATCTTTTCTACATACTCTTGTGACTGAAGTCATGATTTTATTCCATCAAAAAAACCCCAAAATCAAATATAAAATTATAGCAAAGCATAGCTGGTGGCTAAAGTTTTGTTCAGGAGACAGATAAAAGCTATTTTATTTTAACAATTTTAATTTTTTCTGTCACAAGATTGATTTCTGATAAGTCCCCTTTAAATTTTAAAGTTATTTCAAATGATGTCACTTAATATTTCTCTTCTGAATTATTCTGTTGTCTACTGCCACATTGGTCGTGTAGCCTAGGAAACCCGAAGCCAGCCTTGATAACACGAAGTGGCCAAGTTCTCTTCTCTATTCTGTCTCTCATTTATTGTATGAAAACCAGCAAAGTCACTTAACTACTTTCTGCCTACGCTTCTGTAAAACGTGTGCGATAACTGTTGTCAACAGACCATGCATCGCTTCTTATCTGCTGCACTTCAGTTCCATCAGTGCCGGAATTCAGGGTGCTCGCTGCTTAGTGGGGGAGGCAAAAATCTAAAGACAAAAACCGAATCAGCAGCTGCTAACTATTCTTCATAAGTCCTGTCTCTGGAACAATGACTTGATTTAAATACTACAGACTGTTTTAAACGTTGGTAGCAATCAGCATGGACTTCACTGTTTATTTTACTGTTTTCTCAGACGGGTGTTACTGAAGACTCTGGTCCTCTCAGTTTCATGTCAGTCCGCACAGCCATGGTTCTATCCACACCAAGGCTGCAGTTTGTGTGCAGCAGCTGCCCCTCACAGCAACCTCATCTGTGATGGAAAGTAGAGGAGTTTGGTCTTATGCGGGTCTTATTCAGACAACCACTGCTGCTGTGAGTTCGGGTGCAATAGTCATCTTATATACAGAAGACATTCACAACACTCCAGGGTTTTTTGCCCCTTCTTACATGATGTTCCCTGGATCCTTAAGGGAATGGATTAGGGTTTCTATTGCTGTGGTCAAAACATTATGATCAAAAGAAACTTAGGAAGGAAAGGGTTTATTTCAGTTTACAGTTCCCCATGACAGTCCCCCACTGAGAAAAGTCAGGGCAGGAACTCAAACAGGGCAAGAACCTGGAGGCAGGGGCTGATGCAGAGGCCATGGAGGAACTGGTTTGTTCCCTAAGGTTTGCTCAGCTTCCTTTCTTATATACCCTAGGACTATTTTCTCAGGGGTGGCACTATCCAGAATCGGCTGGGCCCTCCCACATTAATACCTGGTTTAAAAAATGAGCTATACGCTTGCCCAAAAGCCAACCTAGTGGGGTATATTCTCAATTGAGGTTAGCACTTTCCAAATGACTCTAGCTTGTGTCAAATTGACATAAAACTAGAGTAGAACTGAGTAATTGGCAGTCCCTAATTCTTAGCACTTTGACCAGTAATGAGACTCTGCATTAACCACTGCCAACTTCAAACAGAGTTCTTCCTTCCTAATAAGAGACTGAAATCAGCCTAATTTCTGGACAGAAACACAAACATATAGAAGGGAGTATAACACCACATACATTTAGCTGAACAATAGTAGCAGATTTCCCTCTAGGGCTTTTCACTTAGGTTTTCAGTAGCGGGCATAAAATCCCACTGACAGAGCATGCCTCAAATCTAATCAGAAATCAGATGGTTACTCCCATAACAGTCATGCTACCCTTGTACCATCTTGCCTGTAGGTAGGTATTGTAGCTTGAAGGTTCACAGGCAGACAAGACCACTGATGAACCCCAGACCCCCTCCCCCCGCAGCAGCCTGCCCAGGATTTTCTAGCACTATAAAAGCTATCCAGCAAAGAGGAAGCTTATGGATCAGTTCCAAATTGATTTTTCTATGTTTTATCTTTAGCAAAAAAAGTCTTATTGTCTAGTTCTGCTAGGCAATCAAAAGCAATGGACAGTAACTTGTGCTTTATATTGTTTGGGGGATTCTTGGCTAGGGGATGAGGGGCTCTGTGACATTATAGGGAGGTATCCTATACCTTAATACCTTTTACTAGAATTTTCATAACCTGTGGCTTGTATATTATTCATCCACAGAGAATATCTCCCTTCAATTTCTTTTCAAAAACATATTTTCATTAGATAACAAAATCTTATGTTTTCATGTGGATTTTCACACACCTTAAGTTTTGCTTAACATTATCCCCCCAGCGCTTCTCCCCATTCACCTCACCATCTCCACTTAAATCTTTCTACCTCTTAAATTTCCTTTCTACTTTCCTATTACCTATATGTACTATCACCCAAACTTTAAGTCCTTATTCCCAACTCTTGCCTCTAATGGCCACTTGCTAATGTCCTGGGTTCTATGGGCACTCCAGGCACACATAAGACTAAAACTCTGAAGGTAATATCTGCTTAGGGGAGAGAACATGAGGCATTTCTTCTTCTGAGCCTAGGTTACCTCACTCAGGGTAATATTTCCCAGTTCTACCCCATCTTCCCAAATACTTCATTTTTCCTTTCAGCTAAATACAATTTCATTTTATATATGTATCACATGATTTCATTATCCATTAATCAGTTGATTAAAATCCAGGCTGATTCCATCTCCTAGCTATTGTTGACAGAGTAGCAATGAAAAGGCTGTGCAAGTATGCTTGCAGTAGGATGGAATCCTTTGAGTGTTTACTCAGGATTGTTAGACCTGGATCATTAAACCTAAGTGCTAAAACCTGGCTTAGTCTCTGAAGTTGTTTGTAAATGACAGCCTTTGAGACATGTAATTTCAAAAGCCACAAAATTATATGTATATAATTTTAAAGACACTTAGGACCCCTCTCCTCTCTGTGAATACCCCAGTTTAAACCTGAAGCATGTACAATAATTTATATCTATCTCTACTTAACAAACTCCAGTATGCTTCATGTTGACTCATCTTCAAATTCTTTTCTGCGGTTAAGATTCTAACTTCATCTGAGTGGAAGACCATTGATGGTAACACTTCTGGCTACATTTAGAAATAAGTTCTGGCATAAGAAAATGGATTAAGTTAAACGGAGGTTGACTTATTTGGGGTATATAGTAACATTATGAAGTAAAATGGAGTGAGAAAAATATTTTCACAATGTATTTATAAAATAAAGTAGGGGAAATTTTCTCTTCTGTTGAATTGCTCTGAACAGCCTCTTCATCATGGCATTGATTGAGATGATATCTTAAAGAGCGAGTGCCAGCTGAAATGGAAAACGAGGCCATTTAGCGTTGACTAATATCAAAGCAGTGTGGTCTGTTGGAGAGAAAATCAGACCTGTGCCTGACCTTTCCAGAAAAGTTTTTACATACTTACCAGTGTTACTTAGAAAATTATTTTTGTCCTTGTGATATTTTCCCTGTGTAAAAAAGAATGTTTCCTTCATGTGTGCATGATCTCTTTATTCCATGGTACTCCCACCTATGCAAGTAAATGAGAACACAACATAAATAAGATAAAATAAACCAACACAAGGAGAAGTAAACATACTTTTACACAGATATTAAAGCATGGCATTTAGCCATCAGCACCTGGGGTTAGCTCTGACCCCCATCAGGCAATGGAAGGAGCCAGCTATGTAGTAGAATAAAAGAAAGGCTCTAGATGCAATTTAAGTAGAGCCTGTTGGCCTAGAGAAGCTGTAGATGGTGACCTAGAAGTGGAGGTTCACAGGTGCATACATGTTGGGGTACCTACATGTCTGTCTTTGGTCTCCAAAATAAGCAGTACAAATATTAGGGAAGCTGTCCGATATTAAGGAAGTTTTGACTATTTGGGTCCTGTTGTTACAGGGGGCCATGTTTGTGCTTCCTGTATTGTTAAAAGAGGTAGTGATCCGATGTTCTACAGATATGGCTTGTTGTCGTATGACACTACTCCCGGGAAACATGAACAAATATCTACTCACCCTGGATAGGGTGTTGATAGGCAGATGAAAGTATGGATACTACCATGTACTACATACTACACTCCATCTTGGTGAACTACTGAGCTTTTTTCGGGGAGTAGGGAGAGTCAGTCTACCCCAATATAGCTTGTGAAAGCTAGAAATATGGAAGTCACTGTATAAGCCACGGGCGGCTCAAGCAGGCAGAGGAAATCCTTTCAAGGTAGTTGGTTTGATCTTCTTCAATACAGCTCATCTGGTCTCTGATTCATACAGGCAACTTAGCTCATCTGAAAGTTCTCTTAGCAGTCCTTGCTGCTTATATAAGCTTGGGGAAGGGGAGGCCTGTTCAATCTGATCTGTTTCAGGGACTTCCTGAAGTTGTTATTTTGTTTACTTTCTGAGGTTAATGAGTTTCCTGAATGTGTAATATTTCACCTCCCTTTAGAGTACCCTCTTGTCTTACCTCCCTAAACATCCTGTCTTAATACATCCTGTTGTGTTACCTCTCCTTTAGCTTCTCTATCTTAACAAGGTTTTCTTCAGGGTGGAAGGTTTTAAACATTGAGGAAACTGTTACATAACACCTGCCAATAACAGCCTGGCTTCCTGTTCATATAGACAAGAGCTTGGTTTCCTGAGCTGACTGATGTAGACTATGGGCCAGAATTCTGTATATGTTATGAACTAGTTGTTGCATGTATATTGAGTCTTTTACATCTGTAGGAAAATTGTGTCTTTGGTGAACTATTGAGAAAGAACTGGATTTAAATCACATTAAACATATGAGTTGCTAGATATACATTAATCATTATTTCAGTATGTGGAAGGAGGAGACAGAACATGGAGACTGGGCCCAAATCCAGGACCTTAGAAGAACTGGAAACTTAGACAGCTTATACTCATGGGCCAGACTAACAGAGAAAAGTTGCAAGTGAGTTTCTGTAGTAGAAGGTATTTCATGGTGACCGAATTGATATTTTCACATATTGAAAAGAACATCATGAGAAAGAAGTCTTCCATATGTTAGCTGAGATCAGTCAGCAGGAATGACTTATGCAATACATACATACAAATATAATATATATTAGAAATATATAAAATACACAAATATAATTTATATATAAACATGGGGAAGTGAAAGTGTTTTCTCTCCAAAAATGTCCAAACTGGTATCTTGGATAAAGAAGTCCTTCTGCTTTGAACAGGCTCCAGTAAAGACAGTCATCTATGGGGACCATGGGGAGGCTCAGGAGGAGGTAAAGAACGGCCTCTGATTATGGAATTATACAAATCTAATGTAGAGGCAAGCCCTAACTGTCACAATATATTTGAGGAACACATTGAGAGCAGTATGCCAATCCCACGATGATGTGGAATGAGTGGCCAGTAAATTACCAAATGATAAAAGTTGAGAGAGTAGATAGGAAAGATACCCACTGAGAAACTAGGGGAGGAAAAGGGGAAGCGGAGAGAGATAAAGATATAGGAAGAGGGAGTAGAGAGGAAGAGTGATGACGATGACTGACTCACTTGTTAAAAAAGAGAAAAGGCACTATTGAAATGGGACACAGGAAAAGTCCATTGCTAAGACAACTGAGCAGATGCCACTCCTTGGAGCTACAAGCACTTGGTCACCTCTCACAAGGGGCAGTATAATCTAAATACATGGTGATGGACCCTGATTTGTGAGCCCGAATCTCCCTGTGGGTTGCCATGTATGTGGATTTGGAGGGATGTAGACAAAGAATGAGGAATTTACAAGCTTCGGAATTAATTTCTGGATTCTATTACTGATAGTATGCAAACCAAATGTCCTTAGGAATTTTGTTTATTCTGATCCTGTGTTCTCTGTTTACTCATTATGCTCCATGCTTAGTTAAAAGAGGAAATGGACGTTTTAGGTATTTTATTTCAGGATAAAATCTAAACAGGGTTGTACAGTCTGGCAACAAATGGAATGGAGGAGACGTCTGAATGTTTACTGTGTATGGAGAGAGGCACAGTGCCAGGCAGTTTACAGACATGGTCTCTCTTGATCCTCTTACAGTCTCTGGGAGAGTACCATGACTCCAGTCATTTCAGTGGAGAAAGTAAAAGTTATGTCATCTAATAACTTACAAAGACAATGCCATTACTAACAAGCAGATTGGGACTTATAGTAGGATTTATATGATTCAAGCTCATGGTTTAGACTACCTGTAAAAAGCACAGACAACAACAAAAAGTGGTTATGCTCACCTTAAATAATATTCAAGCATAGATGAAAATACAATGAATTAGTGAAGTCCAAAATGTAAAATTTGCTTTGAACATCTTTAATCAGAAGATGAAGAAAATTTTTTTAAAAAACTTTTATTTTTTTAGTGTGCGTGTATGACTGTGAATACCTTGTGTGTATATGGTGTGTGTGTGTGTGTGTGTGTGTGTGTGTGTGTGTACAGAAAACAATGTGGATGTCTTAAGCTGGAGGTACAGGCAGTTGTGATCTACTAGATCTGGGTTCTGGGAACTGATCTGATGTCTTCTGGAAGAGCAGCAGCATTTAATGGATGAGTCATCTCTCCAGCCTGAAGATGATTTTTCTAATCAAAATTGGACCTCTGATCTGACAACTGGCACCTCTGCATTTCAGTTTATAGGGCTTTATTAAAAGTTGCAAAGCACTTGTAGAGAATTTAATGTGGCAGAATACTTTATGGAGATATTAGGTTTTTTTTTTTTTCTTTTTATTTAACAGGTTAATCAAGAACTGATGAGAAGCCACCCTCGCCCCACTCTGATCTCTTGGAAGAAGATGTAGACTGTGTCCTTTCTAACAAAGGGCAGTTTTTTTTGGTTTTTCACGAAGCAATGAGGTTTTCTCTGGCAAAGTCGACTACTTGTAAAGTAGAAACTGGGCTCTTTTGTTACAGAAAGCCTTGTGTTAGGAGGAGATTAAACCAGATAGTCCTTAATGCACTTTAAAATATGAGAGATATTACCTCATCCCCATGCAATAGTGGCTAATGTATTATTTCTTACTTTTTTATATACACACAATGGGGACCGACTTCTGCCTCCGTACAGTTAGGCATCATTTGGTAACTGTGTGACGAATGAAATGGGAAGGAAAATAGAAGCTTTGAGTGCCAGCATGAAATCTGAATTCCTCTACATGATGTCAGACAACACAGTACAAGACATCGGCTGCTGAAGCCCTTTGGATGTCACAGTGAGGCTTGTGCCCGGCTGCATCCTCACCAGACTTTCAGTGGGCATGAAGGCAAGTCAGAAGGATATGTTGGCTGCTTAAACTACTGAGATTTGGGGGTTCCTAGCTCTTCAGATAACCAACTGCTGCTCTGGAAGATTGGACATGCTAGCTGAGGAGTGCACATACACCCTTGTCAGCTCTCAGTGTGTACATGAGGTCCTGAGTGTGTGGACATCTGCATCATCTCATCCAGCTGTAGCATGATAATGCACACATACTGGTGTACAGGGAGAACCCCTGAGAGCACACATTATCAAACACAGGAGAAAGGACATAAGATCTGAGTAACAGTGGATCCTAGTTTGCTTTCTATTGCTGTAATAAAGGTTTATTTCATGGTACAGCTTATAGTCCATCATGAAGGAAAGTGAAGGCAGAAGGTAGAAACCAGGAAGCAGGACCTGAGGCAGAGGCCATGCAGGAAAGATGCTTACTGGCTTGTTTCTGATGGCTTATGCAGGTTGTTTTCTTCTCTCTCCCCCCCACCTCTCTCTGTTTCTTGTTTGTTTGTCTGTTTTGTTTTTTTTCCAAGATGTGTTTTCTTTTGTAACTCTGGCTGTCCTGGAACTCACTCTGTAGACCAGGCTGGCCTTGAACTCACAGAGATCTGCCTGCTTCTGCCTCCTAAGTGCTGGGATTAAAGTCATCCACTGCCTGGCCCATATTGCTTTCTTACACAATCCAGGATCACTTGCCCAGGGCTGGCACTGCCCACAATGAGCTAGGCCCTCCCATACCCACCCTTAGGCAGTGAAATGCCCCACAGATTTGCCTATAGGCCAGTGTTGTGAGGCATTATTTCAGCTACAGCTCCCTCTTCTCACATGACCTTAGCTTCTTTTCCATTGAGGAAAAAGTAGCCAGGATAGGAGCATTAGGCAAAGCTATCCAAGAGATCAGCAACAGAAAACTGGCCTTTCTGACAGAAAATTTGTGACTTCATAGTTAAACGCACCTTTCACACATGGGAGAACTTATGTCCATACTTACTGAGATACTAAGTGTGACTGGTCTGGCACTCCTATCTCTACCCGGGGCCAGAGCAAAGTGCTAGGTAGATCAGTTAATGCCCAGACTGAGTTAGAAAGGCATGTAGAGACACTCTCATCTGTAAAGGATGGGAATGCAGCACACAGTGTTTCCGCCTCCAGCTGCAGTTACTGGGACGGTTGTAAAGCCACTGCCCCAATTAATCGAAGGATCTGACACAGGATTGGCTTCAAACATGAGGCACATGTCATAAAGGTTTGCATTTCTGACTCTGAGGATCCCTTTTCTGTACTTCTGTCCTGGGCATAGTCTTTTCAAACATTGGGGAAGGATGGTCTCAGGTTGGGTATTTAAGTTGGAAAATGAGTGTTTTCATGAATAACATCAAGTGAAGTCCTGGAGACGACTTTTAATTGGCTTCAGTTGGGTCGTGTGGCCATTTGAGGATGTGAGAGGCCAGGGTGGTCATCTGATCACACCCAAGGTTCAGTTAGGAGTCCAAGGTAAATGGGTGTTTTCCACTAGGTAGAACAAAGATAGGTTGGAGCAGAGATTGCTACTAGAGCCACAGAGAATGGCCACAAGCCAGGGAGAACCTTAGTTGTCGCTGGCACCATGTGGTTCACACCTGGTCCAAGGGAACGCAATCAGAATTGCTAGTGTGAAGGGTGCTTCTGGGATTAGGGTTGTCTTTAATTGAAGAGGTGCTTACTGCAAGCTGTATGCCGGCTCTTGCTCCTCTTCTCCTGGGTTCTATTGGTGGTTATGCAGGCCCAGATTGTGAGTCAGTCTTTCTCAGATGAGAGTACTTTGATGAACTATGCAATCTAAGGAGGGTGGATTACCAGATAGGCCTCAGGGTGAATAGCAGATCTGCTATGTTCAAGTTTGAAAGTGTAGTTAAACCTCATTTATCCTGTGTGTTCCCATTTACAAAATGAAGACAATAATGACAGTCACACAGGGTTGTTAAGCTTCAAGAATACTGCATGGGAAATGTTTAATGGCATGAGGAGAAATAATGCTATAAAAGCCTTTCACTTTTGCCTAGGCCCAGACAATGCATAATAAATGCTAGCTTAGCTGGCATCATTCTGTAACTGGTAGTTCTCAGTATCCTTACTGGAACTTCAGATCCTGACCTGGAAGGGACTTGAGGTGAATAGTGCTTTAGAATAGATCAGGAGGTGATTATGTTGCCCCTTCAATCACCTCACTGCTAATCAAACACAGGTTCAAGTACACACAGGTGCCATATGGTGCCCGGTGGGAGCCCAGTTAAGTATAATTCTTTCTCAGCATCTTTGCCCTAATCTGAGCCAACTTCCTCACTACCATACTTGTAACTGTATGTCACAATGGCTTGCTTTCACTTTATTTTTATTTCATAAGGAAAGCAGAGAACTATCTCAAATTTCTGAGTACAAATACTCAGTCTCCAAATTATATCGGTTGACTGAATAAAGAGACGATGCTACCAATGCATTCATACGTGATATATGAGTGCTACCTTGTTGTTAACATACCATACGTTTTCAATCTGCTACTCCCAGTTGCCAGTACCAAACACTTTGTGTCATGTGTGCCAGCTAGCAGGGGGATGACCTCAAGTCGAGTCCATCCAATTTCCCTCACGGCAAAGAACAGCCGTACCTGCATGTCTTCTGTGTGTAGAATTTATTTGTTTTAAAGAGCTCTTTGGAAAAAAAAAAAGATTTCCCAGTATAATTTTCAGTACCACAGGAATTTGACAACATGCCAAAAATATTAAACACAATTAGATCAGCTCTCATATGTTTAGTACTATGCCAAGAACACTTTTTCCTCCAAGGTATTTTGAGTATAATGCCTTCCTGCATAAATAGAATCTACGTCCAACTTATATCTGTTATACTTGGAATTATTTAAATTATTAATTCTTCATTAAAGCCTCCTTATGGAATGAGTTTAGGATTAATGGCTTTGAATATCATTTATAAAATATTCAGATATGATGAAAGGAATTTCCAGTGAGTTAAAAAATAAGATTGAATATTTTAGAGAGTCCTGGGTAAATAGCCAGGAGTCTGTAAATCTAAAATGTGTCTTTTTCGATCTCTGTAGTTATATCTGAATATGCTGCTTACAGTTGACAATCATGAATATCATATCTTTCTAGTTTCCTTTGGAATGTTTTTTGAAGTAACTATAGATAGTCTTAGATGATCTGTATTTTTTTAACATATGCTCTGTATGGTAGTTCCATTTTCTATTTGCACAGAAAGCTTCTCAGTTCTTGATAGAGAACTCTATTTTCACAAGTGCACCTAAGAAAAGGACTTTTAGGCCAACACACATAGCCTAAGTCGAATAAAATAGTTCTGTGCCAATCAGTTACACCTGCCAAGTACATTTTATTTAGCTATATTTTATCTTGCGAAAACACCTTGGAAGTGAGAAGCAGTGACGGGTGTGAGGTTCAGAGGCTCTCTAAGAGTGCTTGCTTTCTGTCCCAGGAAGAGGTTTATTCTGTCAAGACATCAGACTTCATTGAGTTCATCTGTATTCTTCAGAACACAGGTAGTGTCCCTCAATCAGGACACACAAGAGCTGTGTCACCCACAAATGGCCAGCCAGGCTCTCATTGCTGTGAAGCCTGTGCCTTGCCCTCTCTTCAGACAAAAAAGCCACATCTCAGTCTGGAATTAAATATTTACCTTCAGATCTTTCCACTACCTCACACAGCTAGTGTGTTTGCTATCTCCTAGTGAAGTAGCCGTTTATGACTCCGCCTGGGGGAATACTCTCATTTGGTTTGAACTCTGTGTCTCTTGAAGAAATGGGTGAGGTATTGTTCCCTAAATCAACCAAAAGTAGATCTGTAACTTAAAAGTTCAGAGGAGACGACAGAGTAGCTAATGACTAAGTCTATTGAACAGTGGAACATGGATAACTTTAACAAGTAAGTTGAAAGCATTTGCTAATATATCATACAAAAATGCGAATCTCCGTGCTACACAGGCACAAAACAAATTACGAGTATGTGTTTGTTTTATGATAATGAGTTTTGCACTTTGATGAAAAGACTCTATGAAAGTCTAATGAACCAAGTGGACTTTCTGTGCAGAAAACCCATCCTTTCCTGTGGTGCTGGGGATCAAACAAGGGCTGTGCACAACCTAAGCAAGCATTCTACCTCTGACCTGCATTTATTACCCAAAAGACTAATTTGCACATATGTTGGCATACAGAAAACTCACAGAACCCTTGCTGCTGAGAGAAGAAGTGATAACTGTATGCACAAGTGTCTCCAGTGCAAGAAATCACCAGAATAAACTCTGAGATAAATGCCAGCACTGTCCTTTGTTTTGCTTTCCTCTGAATAGTCTCTATTCCCTGTTGTGTGATGGGAATGGCTAGCGATGAGAAATGAAGTAGGAGAGGGAATTGTAAGTCTGTCCCACAATGGCAAGACTTACCATGTTAAAGTGCCCATCTGAGTTCTCTCAAAATTCTATTGAAAATTTAGCTTCTTTCTCTACCTGAGGGGAACCGGCTATGTTCTTTTTCATAGGCTTCTTGGTACAGCCTCTGTGTGCTGAGGTAGGCTAATTACATTAAAGACCTTCTGGTCACTAGCTTGGCCCAAAGCAAGCAGATGGATTTTTCAATACAGAAGGCAGCAAGCATGCCTGTGGGGAAACAGCAGATTTCAAAAGCAACTGGCCATGTCTCCCTGCTTCCTCTTCATTGTCTGACTCCAGAGCTCTGCTCTGAACCAGAGGGCTGCAGTGCAGATACCCGGACACCAATCTTCCATCCAATACAAAGGCGATGTGTTTGCTTTTCAGAAATTACCCTGTAAGAATTCCTTTCTATGAGACACTGGTATATTTTTATCCAATATTTTGTCAGAAGATACCAATCATTAATCATCCAAAAGAAATATCCCTAAGAAGAAAACTTAGTGTGGTTTTTAAACATAATTAACTTGGAAATAAACTTTCCCATGTTTGGAGTTGCTTTTTATGATAAAGTGAAAGAATGCTAACCTTCCCCCAAGAAATATGGAGACCCTACAAATGTGACTTCTCTGTCTTAAGCTGTTTCCTCTAGAGAAAATAAATCGTTCTCAGGTTCTACCCTTCCACTTCCACCCTAGGAAAACTTGTATTTTTACATGCACACACAATGCTCCTGAAAGTGGATACAAGGTTGCTACCGTGCCAAAGAGAAATTGAAAGTGTTACATTTTGATCTTGGAAGAGAGCTCAGAAACAGCTAGTGTCGGTTTTCTCCTTCTGTTCTGATCTCCGACCCTACTCTGTGCTTATGGAAGGATCAGGCCCTATGAGATGGGACTCCTCCTAACAGGGCGCTGCCCTTACCACTGCAGCTCAAAAACACTGATCTGGGTGACACCGTCTGTCTAGAGTCTGGTCTGGGTTTTTTTTTTATTGTTTTTCACACTATATAGGCCAGTTGCCTCTTTTCTACCTTCCACTATCAAGGTCCGTGATTCCATGTGATCAAGCAGCTCCAACCATCTGTTACAAATGGGTGGCCCAGGACTGGGATGCAATTATGTAGAGAAATAAATGGTGAAAAGGGGCCTATGTTCCTAAGCCTTCACACATTCATCTCTTAACTTACGGAAACTCTACAGTGCCATGTTAAGTTTATAACTGGTTTTGGAGGAAAAGGATCCCATTTTCAACTCAAAATGGTACTTTGCTCAGCAACAGAGGCTGGGGCACTCTGGTACCTTTTTTATCTTGAGAACACTCGTGGCCGCTGTCAGGACAGGAGGTCAGGCAGGTCAGTGTCTCCAGAGACTGAGAGTTAAGATGTTAGTGACAGCAAGCAAGCATCACACTGAATTTACTTCTTAGACCCTGTCTCCTCTGTCCTGGGACAGTTTCTCAGTCTTTTGTTATCTTTCATGTCCTTGAAGGGACTCCCTTGTACTGACAGATTGTATGGAGATCATAACAAAGGCTCAAGACTATCTGGTTTTGTTTGATGCTTCCCCCACAGCTATGCTCTAATAGTTGCTGATGGAACTGAGACATGGGTCCTACATATTTGCCTGACTTTCCTCTTCCCCTTTCTTAACTCCTCAGTCTATTTTCCCACTAGAATCTTGGGGAGCATAGGTGCTGGTGGGGTATCACCAGGCTCCAGCAGGTCAGTGGGTTCTGAAAGTCCCCATTCTGCTCCTGCCTTCCTGATCATCAGTTTTTTCAGTCCTACTGTCCCAGAGGGAGAGAACTAGTCACATCCAGCACATTAGAATGCTTCCAAATCAATAGTTCAGTCAGCTCTTGAAGCTGGCCTTTCATTTTCTCGGCTCTGTGGACCCTAGCTGCTTCAGGATTATCAACAGCTACTTGCTTGAACAAGCACGTTGGTCTCCGAAGGCACACTAAGACTGAAATCTCCAGGTATCAAAATTGCCATATTGCAAAGATGAGTCAGAAGGGGAGAGAGGGAACCAAACTTTGACTCTGAGATTAGAATATATCAAAATAAAAGTGAACAACTCTTAATAATCTACTCTTTCCTTGGGGAGAACATGTTCTTTCAGGTTTTGTTTTCTTAATAGCTTTAATTTGGGAATGCTTTTGGATTCCGAAGGGTACAGAATGTTCCACCGGTGATATAAGCCACATACCCTGAAGATTATTTTGAGCTCACAACAATGGACAAGAAACAGCTCCAGAAAACTCTTTCTCTCCCTTTCATCTCCCCCCCACCCTGTCCTCTCCCCTCCATCCCCCTCTGTCCCTACCTCTCTCTCCCACAATGAGGTGTAGACATCACCACAAGTTCCTGTTGCCATGATGTTCAGAGTACTTGGAGCCAAGCATACTTTGACTAAACCCTCTGAACCAAATTAAATCCTTTTGAAATGGTTTCTGACAGGTATTTTGTCATGGCTTCAGAATAACATTTTCTGCAGCCCAGCGCTGGGTTGTGTCTCTTTCTTATGTGTGTTATTTGTCTGAACATTGAGCCTCTCTGCATTCCCTAAACCTGCCTGGCTCTCTCTTTTTCTCTCAACTCCTCTCTCTCTCTCTCTCTCTCTCTCTCTCCTTGCCTAGCACAATAGTTAGTGTTGCTGTTTTCCCTCTCTTCACCAGCAAAGACAGAAAGTTGCCCACAAAAAAACTATTAAGATCTCTGTCAGAGTGGAAGCAGAGGAAGAAATCTGCACTAAAACTACTATCCAGGCATTACCTGACATTGGTCTCTCATGTGTTTGCTTCCCAGTTTCTCCTCTAAAGACTGAAAGTCCTACTCATTTGTTTTTTCACTTCCCTAAAACATGCCATTCTTCCTTCTAGGTTCTGTATAAACTGGAATTCAAAACCATCTCTTTGAGAGTAACTAATTTCTCTGGGTGCCTGCTCTATGTATGTGAAATGCACGTGTTGATGACTTCCCGTCTGCTTTTCTCTTGTTAGCGAGATTAAAGGTGGAAACTCAGAAGAGCAGAGAGGGATAGCATTTCCTCCCCTGTGATTTGCAAGAATGTTAAACATCCACTGAGTTCTTGCATGCCTCTTACCTGGTTTTCCCATCGTTAACTTCTAAGACTACCATGGTCTACTCATCAACCCAAGGAAGATGCTGCTATTACGTGAGTGGACCCATGCCCTTCTATGAATTTCATCAAGTTTTCCATCAGTCTCCACTTCCTGTTTCAGAATTCAGTTGAGAGCATCACATTTCATTTACTCTTCATGTCCTCTCTGCCGCTTGTTTTGTGAGGTTTTTGGTCTCTCTTTGTGTTTCATGTCCTTGTCAGTATAGCGCCTTAAGTTGTACTGACAATGCAGCAAGGGCTCCAAACCATCTGGTTTAGTCTAATCCTCCTCCCATGATTATGCTTGAGCTCCTAGCTTTTGGAATGTCACACAGGACATGAGAGATGAGATTCCTATGACATCCTGGTGCTGTTAACCTTCATCATTTGATTAAAGAGTGTCTACCAGGGTCTCCACTCCATGTTACTTCTCTGTATTTTCCTAACTGTTATTTAGAAAGGCGTCACTAGGCCTCATCCATCCTCAAGAAATTGGTGGTTGTGGGAAGTAACTCACATACCCGGAAGTAGAGGGGGGTATCATTTACAGTTGTTCTATAGGGAAGAATTGCTTTTCCTTCTATATTAGCTCAATCATTTTTAGTACAGTTATATTCAGTATTTATTTCATAACCTGGAGCAGCAGTGAACCTGTTTAAATGCCTTAAAACATAGCCTTCATCCTTTGGGACCAGAGCAAGCACAGCCCTGGCCAGGCTCTGGAGCTGGTGTGGAGCTGCCTGACCGTGGCAGCCCCCAGAGAGAGGCACTTGCCCCAGCCCAAACCCTGATGACACATCGATTAGTGATGCCTTAGTCACAGGCTTTACCTCAAACACATTATGGCCAGCCCACACAGCCATTTCCTTTATTATTCGGTGCTGTATGTTGGCTGGCTGGCCTCAATCAGTTAATGAACGGGCTCTGATTACTCACGGAGACATATCTGTGTTTCATAAGGAAGCTGGGGCACAGGCCTAGTGAAAAATCAAGCTGTCAATTTCTTCCTTTTTTATTTCAGGGGAAGCAGGAATTTGATGACTGAAGTCTTCAAGCCAGAAATACCTCTTTTCTCCGTAAGAATCTTTAGCTTGTTAAATCATGACCAAACTGTCTAGTTGACTACTCCGTCTAGTCAGAATAGTTCCAAATGAATTTTATATTTTTTATGACAAAATTTCACAGGTTTGTGTATGTTTCAGGGTTTTCTTGTTTAATTTCATAATTTTAGAAGCTTGATGCACGCTAAAACATGGCATTGAGTGATGGCTATAGCATGGGACTGTTAAGCCGGGTGACTGCCTATTCTGAGAGTCATCAACACAGTTTTATGGTTAGAGAACCTGGGACTGAGGCATGAATAATTCCATTTAGGTAATAGACTCAGGCTGTACAAAGAGGTTATTATTTTATTTTATTTTGTTGTTGCTGTTTCTACAGGAATTTAAGAATCTCAAAGGTCTGTCAATGTCTGAGTACCTGAAAAGAACACACTGATTAAAATCCGGGCCAAATGGACTTTCCCTGTGCAAGACAGAGACAGCATGCAGCAGACACCCCTGCTCCATGTTCTCTCCCTACACCCTGTGCCATTACTAAACAAATGGTCCTCACAGATCCAGGACAGAAGATAGAGTTACGTTAGCACTGAGGGCACAAGACAGATCTGGTCTGAATCTGGCCAGCTGCAATGAGGGCAGATCTTGGGAAGGTTACAACAGCGCGCTGTAACTGCATAGCAAGTAGAGAGGATTGAGGAAGACAGCCAGGCACAGTGCCACTTTAGAGAAGAAACTGAAAGAAGGGGTGGGGGTGAATATTGTTAGTGGCAGGAGAGAAAGGCAGGCTTTAGCACCTGCACTAGGGAGAGTACCTCGGCCCATGGCATATCACGTGACCCTCTAAAAACCGGCAAATCCTGGCACACCTGTTGAACCCCAAGATTAAGAAAGCCTGCTGGGGTGTGCCCACTTCCTGTCTTTACAGACTTGTTCACCAACATTGGCAAAACAGATAGACTAAGAGCTTAAACATACAAGCCTAAAACTAGTTTGACCTTTCCGGACCTTGTCCACGCCCCGCCCCCCCCGCTACAGCAGGCTTTTGATAGGCTGATTGAAGTGTCTAGTAAGCATGGGCCAAAGCGACTGGACCTCTCCCTTATGCAATGCCCTGCTTCCTGCATAAAAGCCCTGCTCCTTACACAATCGAGTAGATCTGCATCACAACATTAATCTCCAAAGTCTGAGTTTTTTGGGCCGGTGACTCTAGTACCACTCATCCTCTCGAGGACCGTCGGCTCCCACAAAAGACCACAGAACAGCATTCCTAAAGGCACCAGTGTTAATTGCCTAAGGGAAGTAACTTTGTCGTATTATACAAAGTGCCGAGGTCCAGCCCTGGCCAGGATTTCAGTGACCCATGAGGGAGGGGCAAAGTAGATGAAATAATAAGAATAAAGTCACACCTCTTATGGATGGGGCAAATTTCTCTCTTTAATTCCTTCTGTTCCTTCTTCTCTATTCTCTTCTTCTATTCTTTTTTCCTCTTCTCTCTCTCCTCTCTCCTATTCTCTCTCTTCTCTCCTACTCTCACTCCTGGTCTTCTCTCTGGTTACTCCCGCTCTTTTCCTGTTACCACTGGCTGTCTATTTTTACACGTTTTTTTTTTTTTTTTTTGACAAAGCCCCTCATGGGAAAAGATCACAGTATAAATTACATCTTAATCATAAATTTAAACTTTACAAAATGATTACAGGTTTTATATTCCAGTGACTACAAGTTCCATATTTTTTAACAAGTTATCTTAAAACCCACACCTGAACCCCTAGTTTTCCCGCACTACATCTATATCCTAGAAGCAATAGCTCTTTTATCATTCCTATAGATCAACAGAGTTTTTAGCAAGCCAACTAATTTCACAGCCAGTTTCTGTTGTAATTGGCGGGTTGCTAGGGAATGAGTACATGTCATAGTATCCTAACATACTGAATTCTTATTTAGTTAGCACAGTGAAACAAGCTTATTATAACTAGAAAACTTTAAGTCAGGGGTCTTTTTGCTTTTCTTAGTTAAAAAGAGAATCTGCTGCACAGTTCCATATCCCTAAGTCAGACCCTAAACTCATCAGTAAACCTTTGATTATAGAGACCAGGAAACAGTCAATTTTATTTGTGGTCGAGGACGTTCAAGCCTAACAATGGGCACAGAAGCTCATTTGTTATGACTTGATCATGGGTCTGTTTCTCATCGGTGAAGCTCATGGGCCCTAGCAATTAAGCTTTTCTCGTTCTAGCTTTCCTAACCCTGGCCAAACAAATCCCTAGCAAAAATATGTTTCTTCTTAAAAATATGTTACTGATTATAAGGCAACTGGTAAACCATCCTAATTTAACCCTGTAACTATATGTGAAAAACACCTACTGTTTTGAACTATACATGTTTTTTTAGTTTTTCTTTCTGGAGTTTCAACAGAGTCACCAATTTAACTGAGTGGCACTGCCTTGCCCAGGTGACATTGCTTAACAGAAAATCATCACCATCATTAGTTGTGCCAGCAACACTGCCCAATGGGGTTAGAGACCCCCATAGAGCTTTCATACCACAAGAGAGACAGGGAGACCATGGTAGCATCAAGTACGATAAGGTCCAGCAGTAGCAAAGGGCGTTCAGGAGACAATCCCCTGGGAGGCCAAAGTAAAAACCACTGTCGCCCTGCTAAACAGTAGGCTGACTCCTGAAGCTCCAATGCTGTCTGCTGTACCCCTGCACTGCTCTCAGAAATGAAGATCTATTCTTATTATTGGTGGATACATGACAAAATATTTAGAGGAGAAATATTCTGATGCTGCAACCACTCTTCAAATGGTTCAACCAAAACATAAACAAGCCAGGTGGTGGCGGCATACACCTTTAATCCCAGCACCAGGGAGACAGAGGCAGGTGGATCTCTGGGAGTTCGAGGCCAGCCTGGTCTACAGAGTGAGTTCCAGGACAGCCAGAGTTACAACAGAGAAACCTTGTCTCAAAAAATAATAACCCAAAAAACAAAGAAAACCAAAATGATAAATAAATATAGATATCTACAATCCCATGAAGAGAGGGGGAAAGAAGGGGAACAGATGGAACTCGATGGATTTTCATCATTCTTTTCTTAGCTCTTTTCTAGAAGAGTGAACTTTTCAAGATGAAAGATTAAGTGAAGAGAAAAATTAAACCCAAAGATGTAGACTGTGTGTATGTGTGTGTGCGGAGATTGATATAGACAACGTTCAAGGTTGTGTGTAATGCCATGAGAAATCACAGCTCAGAAAGGCTTCAGTGGTGTTCTAATTTGCTCTTTGATGCTTTGGGAGTCGAAATTATGGAGATTCTTTTTCTGAGCCTCCACTGGCCTTAAGACAAGAATCCAGGTTATAGTTGTATAGCTTCATAATCAAAGTGGAGATGTAACGGGGCAGACAGAAAGAGGCAGACGTGTGGTTGATGCCTATGTTGCCTGCCCATTCTTGTTGCTGGCTGCAGTGCAAAGCCAGGGATATGTAAGTGCAAAATGAATGAGCCACATGGCCATGGGCAAGAACAAGGTGAGTACATTGGGGTTTGAAAAGGAGAGGTCTCAGATGATAAACATTTCATGTGCTG
This sequence comes from Cricetomys ansorgei, assembly GCA_026225945.1. NCBI lineage: Eukaryota > Metazoa > Chordata > Mammalia > Rodentia > Nesomyidae > Cricetomys > Cricetomys ansorgei. The sequence continues at coordinate 11,050,003 of JAMJFZ010000239.1, read as the reverse complement.
CAAAATATGGAAGAAGTGCTTTCAGAAAAGAAAGCAGGCTTGACTCTAGCTGATGTTCCCTAAGAATCCCGGATAGGGCTGTGAGGCTTTCAAGGAGAGCTTGGAATAACGGATATCACGTGGCTAGAATGAAACTGTTTCAAGCTACCAGGAGGCATTTGAACTGCAGACTCTGAGTGAGGGTGGGGTTTAAAGGAGTTAAAATAAGGGCTCTTTATACTGCTCAGTCTTTAGGACTTTGCTGCCTTGGAACAGTATTGTCACTTGGAGAAACAATGCTGAGCAGTTGAATGTGGACAATGACCCGTGTGTAGCAGCCACTGCAGACATCACAGGGAATGGAGGCTCATTTGCAATACTGCCCTGCCTTTCACTTCTGTTTTGCAACTTGTATTTTATTTATGGTATTTTCCACTAAGAGTTCAGGCGATTTGAACAGCAACAGTCACATCTCTAACTCTGAGCTGGTAGTGTACGTGAGCTGCTTATCCTGCCTAGTATAATTTCAAATGATATTGCTTGGAAACCATTATCCCTTTCCCCATGACAACCACATTTGCTTTGGGTTTGGCCTCCTTAACAACTGCTTTCCTTACAGTCTGTCCTGATTCACGTTTCCAGTTCCATTCATGAAACAGACAGACTTTCTAGTCAGTCTTCACTATGACTTCCAAACCACAGCTGAGGCACAGCACTGGGAGGATGTAACTGACAACCATGCAGGCATGAACCAAGGACAAGTAGTTTCCCCCACAACAAGAAGAGTTGGCATTGCTGTCTGACCAAAGCCGTTCAGCATCAATTTAACTCACATCTCTCAGCTCCAGTTACATCAGAGCATCTGTAATATACCATGAAAGATGCTGAACTATGTGGATGTAGAGGCATTAAATCTGATCAGATCTTTTGAATCTAGGCTCCAAGTCAGTAGGATAAAGTAAGAAGCATGAACTTAGTTGAACATGAGGAGTGTCAGCAAGAGCAAAACACCTGGTAGAGACCTAAGCATCTCATTTTTCAGTTTGGGCTGAATTACTAGAATTTTTTTTTTTTCCTCATAAAGAACTAACGTCTACAGCCCTGAAATGTAGAGAGATCTTTTTGGGAGCAATGATGATGAAATCTCTTACCTTTGTCTATAATTGACTTTAGATGGTTTCCAGTTACGCTCATGGCAGTTGCAATGGCTGCCACATCTGCGATCTCAGCCCTTTATTTCTACAGCTTATTCCATTTTTTCAGTCTACCTGTCTGGCACTAGGTCTAGGGCACACCAGTGAGGGGAATTTCTACAACTCTGGTTAACATCGCTGCCAATTCAGGTACACACTGTAGATCCCTTCTCTGAGGTGCTTGGGACCTGCAGAGGTGTTTTAGAGTTTAGGTTAAAAGCCAATAACAACTGTCCATGTAGAATGAGATACCATGGAGGTAGGACTCAAGTCTCAACACAAAACTGACCGTTTCACTGTACCGTACGTGCACAGCGTGAGGTAACTCTACGGCGCTTCTGTGTGACTATGGCATCACGAGAAGTCAGGTCAGGACTTTTCCCATGTTCACCCTGTTGGCTTTCGGCAAGCTTTAGAGTTTAGAGGATCTCAGATTATAGATTTTCAGATTCGGGAAGGCAGCTTGTCCTTGAATCACTGTGAGCAGAGATTCCCACATAAACACACCTATACTTTGAATGTGGCAGAGGCTCATAGCACCCCTGAAACCATCCAAACCACTCTCAGGCCAGAAGTTCAAGCATCTCTAAATATTCGTGGTTCCCAGGGTCTTGCCTGTAATGAAGGTATTGATGTGCAGCATGCTGTGGCCATCTATGCCCCGCCCACTTACAGAGCGCGTGGGATGTACGGTGAAATGTCATAAACAAAAAATGCGCTTGATAAACAGAATGTTTTAATTTGAACAGGTGTCAGTGACTGTGTAGTTTCTCTTCCGTGAAATCCTAATTCAAGTCTACTTCTTCAGTGAGAATGTCTTTCACTGCTAATTTTAGGAGTTCTGCAAGCTCTCTGGTACACTGATGGGAAAATTCTAGGCGCATGGGAAAGGAAAAAGCCTCTTACTCCGGAGTCTGGTTGAAGTCTCTTTCTAGCCAAGCATCAAGAATTTCAACATAAATCACAAGGCTCATTGCAAAGGTTGCTAACACAGGGAAAACATACTCCCCCACCTTTTGTTTTTGAAACAGGGTCTCACTATGTAATCTTGGTTGGCCTGGTTCACTGAGTAGGCCAGGCTACCCTTGAACTTTTAACAATTCTCCTGCCACAACTTAGGGAGTGCTGGAATTACAGGAAGGAGCTGCCATGCTAGGCTCCAGACAATAGCCCCTTTGTATGAGGAAGACTATTAAAACAGCTTAAGTCTATACGACTTTAAGGTGTGGCTTTGCTTTTTTTTTTTTTTCCGTTATTTTCTTAGAATCTCAAAAATTAGACTAAGCAGTTTACAGTGAGAACATCTTATCTTCCTCATTTGAACTGCTACCTGGAGTTTCACCTTGTCAGCTGTGATCTTTCCATCCAAGGCATAGGACCACCCCCCTCTCCTCTCCCCCCACCCACACTTATGACCTCATTAGTGACATTTCAAGATGTAACTTAGAAGTCTCCAAAATTAGTGTATTTGACTATTTAATTGTGACTCTCCTTTGAGAAGTCTGCACCCTTGGGGGTGTCTTCCTTCCTTCCCATGTAATTCTTTCTCTGATCCTTCGTGGTATATTACAATCTCTCTTAATAAACCATACTTCTTACGGCCAAAGTTTGGAATTCTCATCTGTGGGGAAACCAAGGATCTGGCCTTGCCTGAATAGACATCCCTAAAGGACAAGAGATACTGCTGATGCAGGCAGTGCGAAGCTGGGTCTGTCTCTGCTCAAGTTGACACGAACGCTGATATTTTCACAGTAAGTGAGGAAATCTGTCTCTCTCTGGTTTTGTTTCTAATTCATGTTGTATTGCTTTTAAGAAAGAGAAGATTTTAAGTTTTATCTCCTTAGCTCATTAATGTTTTCTCTGTTGTCTTAAAAATAAAACAAACAAAAAACAAAAAATTCTTTCTTTCCTAAGAACCAATTGGCTACACAGACACCTTAGACTTTTGTGCCCCTGACTGAGCACTGCTGCCCTTTCCTTACAGAGCTAGGATGGCTGCTCTCTATACATCAAGGCTCAGCCTATGTAGAGGCCTGTTTTGGCCACTCTTCTTTGCAGTTCCCTGCCTGAATTACTAGTTAGTCGTTTCTGAAGACTGAATCATCACGCCATAGTCCATCACCACCTATTCCCATCGATTCTCTATTCTTTTCCACATTAGAATAAGCTTAGCAAACCCATTCACAAACTTACCGGGGTGTGCTTGCCAATTCAGGACTGGCATCTCTACTGAGTTTTTTCTGTCAATATACATAGAACAGAGAATGCCTTCAAAAGGCATTTTTTAAGAAGTACTATACATTTTTCCCACATGAAGGATTTGAATGTCTTTTTCTGGATCCATTCCAACATACCAGATCTTTTGGTACGGTTTCAAATAGTATCGTTTTTAGTGTTGCATTTTTCAAGCGCGTTGGGACCTTTTATTGAAGATTCCTGTGGCTTGTGTTTAGAGGGAGTGGTTTCTGCACTCTGTTGCCACCACTTGGGGACCCTCCTAAACTTGAGGCATATTAGACTAGACTTCCAGTAAAGGGAATAGCAGGCCACACAGGTAGCTGGAATTCTGGCTTCAATCACCGGCTGACTTGTTATTAATAACTAACAGAAAAACCAAATGAAGAAAGTAAAAGAGATTCCCTCAGCTTCCCCAGAGTCATACAAAGACATGTGGTGTATGACCAGACCCTCCTCTGTGCTCAGGTAATATGCTTTCAGGTTCCAATGTCATCCAAATTCAGGATGATGTCCTGAGGCAAGAATACTTTTCCCTCTCTGGCTATGTGAACCCTGTTTGTCTGTTTGTGTTTGTTTCACTAAGACTAGCTAAACAATAGCTTTAAAAAAATGAGTCGACCGTTCTTCAGCATTTGGTTGCAGCAATTATTTTCTGTTCATTTTGTCTGTCACAGTGCAAGAAATAAAATTCCCCCTCCTTGTTTCAATTTAGAAGAATGAAAATATTGTTCCTTTTTGCTTTCCTCTCTCTTCACCCTTCCATCTTCTTTCCCATTTCTTCCTGAGTATTTTGGATCCAGGATCCCTCTACTTAAAATTTCAACTCCCAGGCCAAGCCTGAGATTATAGGTGTGTCACCACACCCACTCTGTAGACCCATTTCTTTTTTATTCTTTTTTGCACCAACACATGCTTGAGTAGATAAGATTGTATAGCAAATGTTCCTATAGCCGTCACTCAGACATCACAGTTAGCTTCCTCGTGTCCCTGCCCCCCTGCTCACTTTCCTATTTACTTCATCTCCTTTGTCTAGATGCACCTTCTTCATCTGTATGCTCAGCACCATGAGCTCTGAAAGTTCCCTGAAGTCATTTAAAAATATTTTTATTTATTTTTATGTACATTGGTGATTTGCATGCATACATCTGTGCATATCTGTGTGAGGATGTCAGACCACTGTAACAGGAGTTACAGGTAGTTGTGAGCTGTCATGCAGGCGCTGGGAATTGAACCCAGGTCTTCTGGAAGAGCAGCCAGTGCTCTTCACTGCTGAGCCGTCTCTTCAGCCTCTTCCCTGAATTCTTTGAAAACATCTTTATTTTATTATTTTAAATATATTTTAAGTTAAAAATATAACCACACCACTCCCCCTTTATTTCCTCCTACACAAATTGCACCTTCTGGGTCCATGTTTGTGCTTATATGTGTAGACCTGTTTCTTAGTGAGCTCAAGTTGCCTGTAACTGCTCACAGATATTTTCTTTAGCTGTCATTTTCAAACTGTATATTAAAGCCATCATTCTGTACTCTCTTTGTCTATTCTTTGCTTTCCTCTTAAGAAAAGAAGCATTTGTTTTGGTCCAGTTCTGGCATCTTTCCCAGACTTCATGGTTGTCAGATGATCACCAGTAGTGACTCTGATGTCATGCCTGCAATCTCTTGCAGGTCCTGTGGCACGCTTTATTTCGGTCTGAAGACCAGAAATCCACAAAGCATTTCTTTAGAGTCCTCTCTAAAAATCTGGATGCTTCTTCCAATTTTTCCATTTTGGATTCATGGCAAGTTTTAAGAAATATAGCAAAGCTGAATATGAATGAAATTTCAAGTCTAGAACAGGTGTGAATGAGCAGACATCCGGGTGCTAAGAGGAGCTCTAGATGGAGGCTGTTTGACACCCCAGTACCTGCGTCATGCATCTCATCATGAAGTTTGAGGACTGCCCCTTTAATAAGAGGGATATAATGGAATTCTAGGCAGCAGATAAAAGGAGGCGACACTGATGACATCTCTGAAGGCTTTGTCTCCCTGACATTTCCCCATCACTTTGGGCACTGATAACATGACACATTGATAACAAAGACACAAGAAGAGGAAGGCTGTGCGAGGACAAACAGAACGTCTGCTAATATTCTGGAGACACATGTAAAACTCATAGCATGTAAGCTTCACAGCCCTGAGAAGGCAAGCCTCTTCTCCTACCCATGTGTAAACAGTGCCAAAGCACACAGCTACTCTCACAGCCACTTCAAAAGGGCTTCATTCTTCTCTTGCCCTTTCCACTATTGTTAGCATGCTGAGATGGTATAAAACTTACAAGCAGGTTTTTTCCCTCATCAATTAAGTTTTTCTTTCATCCAAGAGACTTAAATTTCCTCCAATGGTAACAAAATATCTACAAGGGGTGGGAGGGTTATACCTCTGAAATGTCCTAAGAAGGAGACATGCCCTGTAAATGGTAGGGACCTGTGTCTGGACTCTCCATTGCTTCACTTTGTTTGCAGTGCAGCTCAAAGCAACCCAGACTAAGTTCTTCACTGGACCCCCAATTTTTGAACCTATTCTCTATGGAAGTTACATAATGCCTATAAGACTAAAGTAAAACATCTGGCAGCTGCGCCTTGCCAATGTTTCATTCACACTAAACTCCTGATTTTAACGATATTCTAGTAGCAAATGTGCACACCACTAACATTAAATGGAAGGCAATGATGGTGCATAGAGCAAGGCCATGTAACATGGGACACCTGGGAACAGAGCTAGATCTAGATCTTGACCCCAAGCCATGGTTGAGTCATTAAAGGATTCCTTCCTTTGATCTTGATACTGTCCACAGATCTTTTTATTTTTAATTTAATAAGAAACTAAAGATAACTCAGAGAATTGTGTAATTCAGTTAATGTTATTTGGAAAACTAAATGTGTATTATGGGAAAGGATGCTATGTTGTAAAATTAAACCAACAGACAGGGCAACCCCTGTCGTATTTGAGCCAGTGGCTTTCTGGAGTTTCATTTCTAATATGGTAACATGGTAATAAAAAGCTGCTATCTGGCATGTTTTTCCTTCTATTGAATATCCTGCTTCCTTTGTTGTTCTGCTCGATATTTTTTTCTTGCCATCATATGTTTGATTCTGGTTAACTAGATTGAAATTCATTCTGTTTGTATTTTAACTTTATTAAAGCATTAGTTTTATGCATAGATCTCTCTTATGTTCTTTTGGAAGATGAACTACTAGGCTTAATCCTTTTGTCCAATTTAGTCCCCTAACAAAGTTACTTTATGTATTCATCACTGAGATGGTTTCATTGTTACTTATTTTTCTTCCTCATACTGAATATTCAGAAAATGATGGAACCTTTTCAAAGATGCTGATTAGTGATTCAGGCCTTACTCCATATTTTTGCTTAAAATTTTCTTTCAGTTCAAACTGCTCGGTTTAAGAAGAAGCTTAATCCACCATAATACCAAGATCTTAGGCCACAGAACTAGAGAAGCTTAAAATTATACACAGGCAGTCTTTGACTTAAAAAGAAACTTACTAGCTTTTCTCTGCATTCAATCTAATCTGACCTATGCTAGGATTATGGCTTTTTCTTTGATATCCTTTGTATATTTCACTAAGAACAATGACTCTAGCATTGCTTGGCATTTGTGCTGTCAGGTAAGGCCGTTTCTTCCTTACGTTGTAGAAAAGAGACCTGGGATAAACCCACCTGGCCCCCTCTTAAAGTTGGTGTCTAGCCCCTAGTCAGCCATACAACACACATGTGTAATATGTAACACTCGTTTCTATGAACATGGGAACAGAGTTAACTGTTTGTAAAAATAAAATGAAATATTTATGATAGTATTTTACTTGTCAAATTATATATAAAGTCTTGTAAAATATAAAGGTTAACATAGCTCAAAATATATTTGTATTCTTCTTTTGTTTTTAACTTGCCCCATGGATAGCTCCGTCTGGTGATGCAGGGAATCGTTTCTACCATCTCCTTGCCTCTGACATTCCTGGATCAGACCGCCACCACCTCCCGTGTGGATGCTAAGATGGATCCTGTCTCCAGACTGAAGCAGCAGTACACTTCTTGGACCCTTGGTGCACATTAGGTTGACAGTGTTAACATTTCTTCAAATTGGTGAGATGATGCCTACAGGTATGTGAAGTAGTGTGCTGCTACTCCATCGGCTCAGCAAGAGAGACAAGGAAGGGTTCTCATATGTGCACACTCTGCCAGACCTCAGCAGAGGGAACCACCGTCATGGCCAGTGCCATACTCACTCAACAGGGGAACCCCAAGTGTCTGTCCTGGGACAGTGACTAAAATCCACTGCATTCAACTGCAGCAAGTAGATCTCTCTTTCATTCCCTCATTGACTCTAATTGTTGTTTGACTTGGGATTTCCTTCTTACCATGACCTACTTCTGCGCCCTAACCAATCTGCCTCAAACGATCTAAAACGCCCCTGCTCCTCTATTCTTCATTCGTATTCTGAGTGCCTCTATCACTCACTTCGTGGTGGTTATTCACCAAAATGCCCACACAGCACTGTACCCTAAGGGTGATAAAACTAGAGATTAAAACAAATGTATACTCGTAAGTGCAGGGACCTAACCCTCATGCTGTAAAACAAAGCCCATTTCGAAAATATAATGTAGTCCTGTTAATATTCAAAGAGTCAATGTGCTTTAATCCCAGAAATCTATCTGTTTAGTTTAGAACGTAGCATCTATTGAAATGCATTTTAAATTTTTGGACAAAAATTCCTTTGTTCTAAGTCAGTCACAGCAAGATTTTTCTTAGAGTTGTTCCCGAGACTCTTTATATGGAGTGCTTGTTCAATACTTAAATTACATAAATCAATCCAAGTAGAACAATTAGTTGACCATATAGTATGTAAATTTTGTGTGCTCAGGCAGCGGCCCGGGAGCTATGCCATTTCAATACACAGCCTGCTATAAGGTACACTGTTGGTTTTATAGCTTTAACTTACTGTGGTATGGCAAAGCCACACAGCCCCAAGGCTGCTTCTAGAGAGTGCTTCCACAGCACAGCACCTGTTTCCTTCTGAGCTAGGGACTCACTATCACCCTGGCTAAGCCCTTCCCAGAGACACACTGTAGCGCCATGCACGCACAGGTGTCAGACACAAGTTACTCTCGCTACCTACCATTTTCATCTGCTCCCTCTACAATAGCCATTCACCCACTGGACATTTGCATGTCTAACTTGGCTGTGTTGTCTGTTTCCCAGAGACCCTCGGCTGCCATGCTGCATTTAGTGTTTACCTGCTTGAGTACTTTAGAAACCAACTCTAAGCATGATATTCTAGAAAGGAAGCCCATGAATTGTGATGACAATGATTTTTTTTTTAATGGAAAAGCAGTTAATTTACTATCAAACTACATACCGTTTCCTAAAACAATCAGTATTTAGGAAGTAACACTAATGTTTAATAGCACCTAATCAGGAAATGTGTCCTCATTGTAACTGTCATCCAAAAAGTTCTCAAAGTAAAACTCATCCTGAAGACTGCTGTGTCTCAGTATGTCCACTTACATAAAGCTAGGAGATGATACACTTGAAACTTGTAAATGTCTACAAAAGGAAAATTTTTCCTTTAATAGATAGCTCAAGGTACTAAATGTGAATCATACCCAGATCTATAGTAAGAGGGAATTGAAAAGAGATGATAAAACTTCCTTCTATATCAACATTTTCCCTGCTTTAGGTGAGCTGCAGATGTTGGGGCTGTGCGGTGTCACATGGATCCTGGGCGTCTTCCTTCTGGGGCTACCTGACGCTGAGCTTCCCTCTGCTGGAGAGAGAGAATTGTGTTAATGCTGAAGGAGGGTTCTCCTCACAAATCTTGACAATTGATTCCGGAAAGACCATCCCAAGAGGAGCCAGAGGACTAATGAACACTGCCATCTTCATTTAATGTAATTATCCAAAATGAGGGGAAAGTGTTTTTAACTTCATTTTGTCTGGAAGATTGCTTCAAGAAATAAATGTCTGTAAGAGAAATTAAAAGAATGCTTCAAAGCTTCCATATTTATGAAAGAAGTTTTCTTTAAGGCAATTCCCAAAAGGGCTGTGTGTCTTGGTTGAGGCATAATCAAGCAGTTGGTTAAGGTTGTCTACTACATGTATTAATGCACATTAGAAGACGGCATTGTTAGGTAGTGAGAAGGAACTGCTCTACCTAAGGGCCTGCATACGATTCTTTTTGAAAAGCAAGTGTCTGAATACCACACTTGGGGTTACAAAATTGATACCTCACTCTGAATTCAGTGGGTAAAGATGCCATTAAAATATATTGAGTCACTATTGTGATTTTCTTTGGAACAAATGCTTCTCTTCAGGACCCTGGGGGAAACAGATGATAGAAACTTAAGTCCACAGTCTGAAGCCTGTACTGGGATGCTTATTAATTCTGTGTGATATACACCCAGCACTTCAAAGAACATTCAGAAAACTGACAGTAAATTTAATGTTGACTCTCAGTAAATATATTAAATGAGAGGAAGAAAGACGACATTTATTAACTTTAAAGTACTTGGTTTTTTGAAATGAGGTAGGAGTTTGAATATTACCCTGCAAAAGCAAAATGAATTGTGAAAGGGACTCCAAGCAGGAAATGGATAACACTGAATATTAGCATTGTGGTACAAAATGTCAGCAGGTCACGGTGACCTGCCAGGAGCCCCTGAGGATCCCCAGGCCCAAGTTGGGGGAAAGAAATAGAGCTTTCCAAGTGAGGCGCATTACTTGCATGCTAAGAGAAGGGGAATTAACATCTTCTTCTTCCCGTCTGGATGCAATGCAGCAGCACTGACAACTGTATCATTTAACATTTATGGGTGTTTTTAATATACTTTTAAAAACCCAAAGTGATGACAATTCCCTCAATTTTGGATAAGGTGGCAAGATAGAAATTTAGGTTCCTTTTAAGAATTATAGTCTTGAGCAGCTGAGTTGGAACAAGATGTAAGGACAATTCCTTCTGTCTCCTTTTCTTCAGGCAACTCATGATGAATCAGATGTCAAGCAGAAGTATACATGTAATTTGCCTCTGCACGGTGAAAGTTCCAGACTGACTCTGTACAACGCTATGTGGGGAACATAGCCGAGAAAGCTTGCTGAATAGTTCTGTACTTACTCTAGAGCAAGAAAGCAGATGCTAAACCTTAACATCTGTTTCCCCAGGAGAAGGGTGTCTGTTATTTGTGCTAAAGCCAAGCGACTTTGAAACCTTCCAGGCTAACAAATGTCAACATTCCCCAGGAAGTTCCGTTCTCTGTGAATCTCATCATCCCACTTCCATTATTTTGAAAAAAAAAAAAATGTTCTTTTGATCAATTACTGGCTCACACTCTTTGAGTGCTAATCAATTGACTTTACCACTGATAATCACCCCACACAGTCTGTGCCTGAGTGGAACATCGCAGTACTCCAACATTTAGCCTTTCACTGCCGACAAGTCCAAAGTCATGCTCCTTGGCAGCTGGACTTGCACCCTGACAGGGTCGATGTTTTCAGTTCATTATCTTGAACAGCAGGGATTCTGAGTTCTGTCTTAAGAAGTAGGTCAGTGTTGAGGGCATGGGAGGGCACTGCAGATGAAACCATCTGGTTAGTGATGAAGGAGCCACATTAGTGTTGACTGCACAGCATTAGGTACTAAAAATGGGTTATTAACAATTTTCATATGCTGATAGTTATAAATAATGAAGCATTTATCTGTTTGAGGGTTTTAATTGTTTGATCACTTAATCACCAGTAAACTTGACTTCACTGGAGTATTTAAACACAGTCATGTGGCTGCCACCAGAATCAAGACAAGAAAAAAGTCCCTCGTCTCCCAAACTCCTTTGTGCTCACTATATGTGAGCGTGCTGTATTTCAGTCTCTAGCCTGCTTGTGAACACTGTTGACATTCTCTCCCCCTAGCTTGGGGCCTTTTCTAGAATGACACATAAAAGGAATTACATATTATATAGGTGGAAATCTGTTTTCATTTACCAAAATTCAGCTGTGATTTTCAAAACTTCTGTACAACAACCAATGCCTAGGCATCTGTGCTATAATTTGGACATAAGTGTCTAGCAAGTCCAATATGCTTGGATATTAGGAAAGCACTAATGTATATCAATGAAAAAAAAAATTTTTTTTTTTTCGAGACTGGGTTTCTCTGTTGTAACTCTGGCTGCCCTGGAACTCACTCTGTAGACCAGGCTGGCCATGAACTCACAGAGCTCTACCTGCCTCTGCCTCATGGGTGCTGGGATTAAAGTATGCATCACCACTGCCCAGCAATTAATGGAACTTTAAAGAGGTTTAAGAGGTGGTAGAGTCTATTGAGAGAACCTTAAGGTACTTGGGCATTCTACTGAAGGGGATTGTGGGATCCTAGCTTTCTTCTAGACCCTTTTACTGGTCATTTCCCCTCAGGGCCTAAAAGCAGTGGGCCCAGTTATAAATATAATGAAATTTCTAAACCCTAAAACACAGCAAACCCTCTTTATACATTGTTTTTATCTTGAGTATTTGTTACTGTAACAGAAAGATGACTGATAAACTCTGAATTAAGACTCCTCCTTTGGACTTGTGTTCTAGAGAACCAAACTACAAGGAGTGGCGGTGATGAGAAATCTAAGCTCATAAGGTTGGACCCTTTGGTCACATTGCTTTCCTTCAGGGGCAGAGGAGAGCTGGCAGGCCATAAAGCTGCAACCAGGAATCTTGCGTTCAGATATAATTAATTTTCTCTGAATTCTAGCTACACATAAAAGCAAAGCTCCTTCTTAAACAAAAATCAAACATAAGCACTATTATTAAATTTTAATATCAAGTAAACACAAATTGTTATAGAACAAAACAAGACAAACCCTGCTGTGACCCAGCTTTAAGCATGTGACTTAGGGAACCTTTACATTATTTGGGAAGTCTTAGAAATACAAGAACATTACGGCTGGCCAAAGAGCACAGTCTCACTCCCTTCCCACTCTTATTCTCTCTCTCTGCCAAGACTCAAACATTCATACAGGATCAGAAAGAATACCTAATGTATCCTGGCTTTGGAATAGATCATGGGACTTGCCGTTAGGATGACACGTGTTTGCATGTGGATGAGAGAGTCAGGAGTTTCTGCACAAAATTCTTAGAATTCCTTGGCTTCCTCAAGACTGGAAAATAGGAACCCCATGTTTAACTTAGTTATTCAGAATTTTTGTCCTTGTTCCAAGGATGTCAGCCATGACTCATATTAGACTACACTGGATGTCCAGTGAGATCATCCTTTCCAGCCTCTTCTAAACAGAAAAACCTGTGAATGCCATGGAACCTCTACCTGTCACCAGAGTAGTTAAGGTGAATACACCAGAAACAAACCTCTGGCACCTACTGTGGTCAGCTGTCCATGTGGCGGGAAGAGTAAGTGCAGAGTAAGTAGGTACTTGGTAACAAGCATGGCTCATGAAAGCTGGAGAGTCAGTGCTGAGCCAGGGATGAAAGGCCATGGCACTGTCATGGGGACCTAAGAAGTTGTAAAGTGGGAGCTCGGTTGTGATGGAGGAGAACCAGGAAGTGCATGAGAAGGACACTGGCTGAGGACTGGACAATGGGATGAAGCCACGTCACACCCCAGGGAGCTGCAGAGCCACGATAAACAATTAATAGAAGAGCTCCTAGGTATTACCCATCCTTCTGCTCCCATTATTGAGACAACTTGCCCAAGTCTCTGGTTTTTGTATCAAAGCTTTAGATTCTATTTTAACAAAATCTAATCACGGACTACCCTAGCTGATGAAAGTACATGGTAGAGGCTCCAGAATAAAAATGAAAACGTGTCTGTGACACTGAAGATAGTTTTACTTTCTATACTGATTTTGTATGGAAAAGAAGCATGAATTAATGAAATGTTAATGAACAACAATGAGAATTGTTGGTGGCAAAGGGATCCTGATGACAAGAGAGAGAGGCGGGCGTCAGCATCCAAGCTAGGGCAAGCACCTTGACCGGTAGCACATCGCATGGCCCTTTAAAATGGCAGGTCCTGACACACCAGTTGAGTCCCAAGATGGGAAAGCCTACAGGGACAGTGCTCACTTCCTCTGTCTTTGCAGAAAACTTGTTCACCAACATTGGTGAAACGGATAAGGTAAGAGTTTAAACATACAAGCCTAAAATGGTTGGACATTTCCTGACCTTGTCCATTCTCCCTGCTATAGCAAGCATTAGGTAGGCTGACTGAAATGGCTACTAAGCATGGACCAAAGCGATTGGACCTCTCCCTTATGCAACACCCTGCTTCCTCCATAAAAGCCCTGCTCCTTTCACAATCGAGTAGATCTGCCCCACGGGGTTTGGTCTCCAGAGTTTGAGTTTCCTGGGCTAGTGACTCCGCTGTCACGCATTCTCTCAGGGACCACCCTGCTGCCACAAAATACCATAGAAAATAAGAATGTTTTAAATTAACTTTCTTTAAGCTTCAGGGCATAAGCAACAAGTTGCATCAAGAATAACTAATAGACTGTTTTCAAATAGAATTCCAGATAAAGATGCTTTAAATTAAAACATTTGTAATGAGCACATTTGTGAGGAAATCCCAATATTAAGGAATAGTTTACATTTCTTTCACCTTTTCCTGATAAAAATGATCTCTTGTTTACACGGGGTTCCAGAGAGCAACAGATATCAAACTCTGTGAATGCTTATATTTTTTCCATACTTTGGTGAAATATCTGCATACAACCTACACATATACTTTTACACGAAAGGAATAGCAATGAGAAATTGGTCCACATGTGTCCAAGTGAAGACACGTTTTTTTTAAGAGAAAAAATTTCATCCTGTAGTTGTTAGACTCCAAGGATGAGGAGCCCACACATTCAGAGCACCAGCCTTACTGTTCTCCCTAAAACACTTTATATATATGTTCTATTTTCACATTCCTATTTATTCTTCAGAATATAAATTAAGTGATACGTTTTCTATATGTTTCATAAATGTGTTCACTTGGGTTACTTTCTTATTTCAGGGTAACTGAACTTTTTCAGAACTGATCGCAGCCTATGTGTGGCAGTCATTGCAGTGTGTGGTCATGGCCTCTTCTACCTTCTACTTGTCTTTATAAACCATAAACATTTACTTATTACTAGGAGAAAGGATATAATACCCTGACGCACATTTAGGTAAACCTTTGTTACGTACATACAGGTTACATACAGATCTTCTTGCTGTAGACAGTCTACCCTTTCAGCTACAGGCTCATGTTGGCTAGGGGAGAAACAGTATTGCTATTACAGAAAAAAAAAAGTTAATATCCATATTAGAAACAATATAGTTTACAAATAATTAAAGTTGTAAAATGGTCTCTTGGTAGAGAAAAGGATACATGCATATGTAGACATTTTCCTTTAAAAAAAAAAAAGAGGTATAGTATCTAGCTAGAAACAAGCAATTGCTAAAAGAGCAAAGAACCTGCTAATTCTTTTGAAGAGCATTAGGAACCATCAGACTAGGATTGGGAAATGAAGGAAATAAGAGAGAGGCCATGGGCCCCTGTGGATCACAGGGACCCCGAGAATAGACCAGTCAGCATTAAAGGCTGCCTGGCTGCACAGAAACTGTTACAACCTGACCATATACTTCTAAATCACCAAATTATATCTGTAACAGTCCTCCTGGGCTGCATAACAATGTAATAGGGATTGGCTTAAGCAAGAGGGATCTATTTCCTGAGGCTTAAAAGCTAAAAGTCCAAGATCAGCATTCTATTCACTTTGGTTTCTGGTTAGGGTGCTCTGCTTGGATTCTTACCGTGTCCCCAGGTGGGCTTTCCTCAGGGCAGACACATCAAGTCAGAAAAGAGGGGGCAGGTTCCACAGTCTCTCTAGCTGAGCTTCTTTCCAAGGACTTCTTGTAGGAAGTGACTGTTACTAGAGAGTCCAGCACATACAGAGAAGTCTGCTGGCGTGGAGTGAAGGCCAGAGAGATGGCTCAGAGCCTGAATCTGATTTTGGCCTCTACCAGGCACCCACAGTCATGTGCACATACGCCACCCCCCCAAACACAGAAAAACATATATATAATGAATCCTAAAAAATGGAAAGTGTATATCGCCAGAGATTAAAGGGGGATGATCTCTATTCTCCCTTCCTATTTCACTGTACACTAATAAAAAATAAAATAAAATTTCTGAGTCTGGAGAGATAGTCTTAAATTTTTTTTTCCTGTAGTAGAAAAGAAAACAAAATTGGGAAAGACAACATATTCTTATTTCTCATGAAAGATTTTATTTCAGTTGAAATAAGGCATTGAATGATCTTATTGTTGACATGCTGACTGTATAATTTTATGGAAGCTAAAAGTTTGAAGCTACATAAACACAATCTTGCCTAATTATAGTTAATTGTGTTCATTATTACGGAAATGTTATGTCAATAAATGTAATAAATGTAATAAAATAATAACTCAATAATGGTAAACAGGACTTCTTAGGCATACATCATTAAATGTGGCAAAGGAAGGCATTACTTGGCTACATCTCTGGGACAGAAAATCAGACTTAATTATCCTAGGAGTTAAATTGCTGTCAAGTCATTGGCTGTTCTTGCTGTGGTTTGTGACATGACCTTTTTATTCTGATCTCTCACCATCAACTAATATTTAAGCGATGGTTTACAAAGATTAACAAACACAGTGTGAGTTAACTCAATATTGCCTATGGTTGAAGTATAATTTGCTGCTTTCAATTACTGTAAAAATCATGAAACATTATTAGAAATGTTATGTTAGGAAGAGAGAGGCACAATTTGGGCCAGAGGGGAGGTGGGAGGAGCTAGGAGGATGGGGGGAGGGGAGACCATGGTCAGGATGTGTCCTGTGAGAGAAGAATCTATTTTCAATTTAAAAAGAAAAGAGAAGAAAGACGAGAAGGGCACAGTGATGGGAAAATGGGCAGCTCTGTGTGTGTGTTACATGTGGGTGCTTTGGCAACTCTACTTTAAAAGCTATGTTTTGGAACATCACAGCAATTTATTTATTTATTTATTTACTTATTTATTTACTTATTTACTTATTTATTCATTCTTCCTCCTAGTTAGTTATTTAATGCTGTGTCTTCTGCTAGAGAAAAATCCAAGCCCCTTCCTGGGAGCATGTGTCTTCTGTATTGGCATTCTTCTCTTGTCATAGCAGGAGTCACATATATATGTTGTTGAATGAAGAAGTAAAACCACAAGAAGAAACTAAGTCCAACAGATATGAATGGAATTGTAGGTTAGAGGTTTACAAAGAAAGACTGTACAGGTCAGAGTTGGTCCACTCCACTGACAGCATGTTAGAAGACAAGATGCTGGGTTTCCTTATGATTGAAAGCCCAGCTCTCCTTAAGGAGGGCAGACGAGAACCTCACACTGATACTTCTCTGTGCTTTCTGTTTGACTGGTGTGAGAGATGTTCTGACAGTAGACCACACCCACATTTATTAATGAAAGACGAAGACACATTTTCATGATAAATTTCAGGATACAGCCTGGCCCACTGGACACAGCATTTTACCACCCAATGGAACCATGAGGAGAATGTAAAGGAATCCAGATTGCCTAGTTTGAACTGAAATTTACTGAAGACTAACCTTCTCTTCTCTTTAAATGTTACATCTGTAAATTAGTTTTTTAAATATGTTTTAAATTTTTACTTTATGTTTACAAAGACTTTGCCTCACTGTATGTATATCACACGCATGTCTGGTATCTGAGGAGGTCAGAAGAAAGTGTTGGATACCCTGGAACTAGAGTTACCTGTGGTTACGAGCCACCATGTGAGTGCTGGCAACTGAGCAGTAGTAAGTGCTCGTAAACACTGAGCCATCTTCCCAGCCCTGTTTCAGTCTCTTTACATCTTTCTGTGATGAAATACTCTGACTAAAGCAGCTTAAGGGAGAAAGGTCTTATTTTGGCTCATAGTTCTAGGGCACCGCCCATCATCGTGGAGGTGGTAAGGAAACAGGCGCTTGAAGCAGCTGGTTCTAGTACATGCATCATGGGAAAGGAAAGAGCAGTGAATCCATACGTTGCTCAGTCCACAGTCATGCTCATGGTGTGCTTACTCTGAGAGGGTTTTCCCACCAGAGTGTAAACACAATAATGGTCCACAAGGATGACTAGAGGCCCTTCTTGTGGGTGATTCTAGATTTTGTCCAGTTGACAATTAACTGTAACCACTGCAACAGAAGATTCTCTTTTGACTTATTTAAAAAGTTATTTACCTAGACGTAAAAAGCTAAAAGTCTCCACTGTTGATTTTCTTGAGGATATCTGCTAAAATATCTCATACTCACAGTGTAAATTCATGGGAACTAGACTCTAACTCACTTTAATACACACACACGCACATACTCCTTGTCAATCTAATCTTTAAAATACTGAATACCAAAAAAAAAAAAAAAAATAGGTGTTGGTGTAGGAAATTAACTACAGAGCAAAATCAATCTTGGGATCTTTATTTGTGGCTACATCTTTGCAAAAGTTTGCTCATAATTAGTCTGAGAGTAGGAATTACTCAAGCATTTATTCCACAAGTATTAGATTAGTCTCTAATTTGAACTTGGCAGGCACTCAGTTTAAAAGGATAACCTAGATGTGGTCCCTCATCCCTCAAAGGAGCAGGAGAGAAGTTTTTCTAGAAAAACATCAGCACCGTGTGATGTGTGTCAAGGTAAGACGAGGAGAGGAGACAGTCCTGTAAAGCGGAGAATAAGCTGGCTTGGGGTCCTGAAGACCTAAGGAAAGCCATGATGCAGGGCCTAAGCTCCTCGATCTGCTGGGGCAGGTGGAGAAAGGAGACACTCTTTAGGTCCTCAAGTCACTAACCTCTGATTCTCCCTTGAAGAACTCCCACTCAAAATGGGGGAAGGAAGTCAAATGGAATCAGTGTGGATCATGTATCCACCCATAGTGAATACCAGCCAGATTCAACTCATCCAGGACAGTTGTGTATGCATACCTCCTAGCACAGTGGGAGCTATCAGAGGTGAGCCACACTGTTGGGGAGAGCATAGGGAAGAGCATCTGCTCAGTGGGTGGACTTTAGTTCCCTTCTATCCAAAGATGTTCTTGCATGGAGTAGAGGTTGAACTCTCCAGGAAGATGAAGGCCAGACAGCTCTCTCTACACACTCCAGGTTTGAGCATTCTTCTAGGATTCTGCATACAACTGAACACATGGAAGTTTTGTAACAGTAGAAGATCAGGAGAAAAAAAAAAAAGATGGGAAATACATGGTGCAAAGTCTGGAGAAGCCATGGGCGAGCTCTTAGATCCTCTCCAGTAGAGAACTGGCATAGCTTGTCAGTTCTGATTCACAGAAATTAGAACAGCAACAACATCAAAAACTCTGTGAGCTCCTGCCAACCACAGAGGCTCACAGGAGACTGTAAACCCATTTTATATAGGGCGTTGATCTTTAAAACTCTTTGCCTGGGACACATCCAAACTCCAGGCTTCAGGAGGAAGCAGGTCTTCAGCATGAATGATGATTTTTATCACTAGTGCAGCCTCTGAACATGTAGTGGGAACAGCCCCAATTTTACATTTCCAGACACCAGACAAAGGCAGACATTGCCAGTGGGCTTTTCAGAAGAGAACACAGGCCTGCTGTGGGAACTCTTTTATACCCACAGGGACACCTCAAATGCCCTGACTCCATCTCTAATAGAAAACACACCACATTTATACCCACACGGTGGGGTGCAACATAGCCCCTGTGTGATGTTTAGCTACAAGCAATACATGTGCCTCTTATTTGTGTGGTTGGTTCTATCACGTAAACATGGTTCATTTTCCTTGAATATCAAGTGTCTTTTTAACATAAACCATCAACTGTACAGCAGCCTCTTTTGCAGATGACTGTGGGTGGGGCTCTTTCTTTGATATTTCCAGATCTATCCATTGAGAATGAAGCGTTTTCAACATATATGGAGCTCCTTTGTCCTCTGTGACATGTTAAAAGTCAGACAACAGGGTCATTATTGGTTTGTGGACAGGCTTGTAATGGATATTGTTTATTTAGCATCCCAGTGACTCTCTACAGTGTCTGAAGGGGGTGGGGGCAGGCCAAAGCCGAGTCCTCTACAAGTGGATATTAGTGGGCAGAGTGCTCCAGCCTAGAGTGATAATGTAGATTGCTTTCCATGTTAGCATGGTCTCTTCAGTTTGCTCTGCTCATCTCTTACCTTCATTTGTTCCATTCTCTGTTTCCCAGGCCTCTAAACCAGGATCTCAGCTCCAGCCCAACAGCAATCTTAGAAGCCCTCAGAGTCTTGTGGTCTGAGTTGCTGTATCCCTGATGGAAAGGCAGCTGTGCATTTTTGCAGATCATGAACATTCTGTTGTGGGGCAGAATCTAAAGAATA
Organism: Cricetomys ansorgei; assembly: GCA_026225945.1. Taxonomy (NCBI): domain Eukaryota; kingdom Metazoa; phylum Chordata; class Mammalia; order Rodentia; family Nesomyidae; genus Cricetomys; species Cricetomys ansorgei. The sequence continues at coordinate 11,030,174 of JAMJFZ010000239.1, read as the reverse complement.
AACAAGCCTTATTCTTACTAATCTGGTGCTTCTCACACCGGAGATCCAGTACACAATTTACTGGCTAAGTCCTCGCTTCCATCTGCTATGATGCAAAGGCACACTTAACCAGTGAGAAGAGAGGAAAAATCTTCCCTCACACCACATATGAACCTAGGGATCTCCTGCATTCCCACTGAGTACACACTGTTCTTCATGTCTGGGCAGAGCCTCTGCTCAGGTGTGAAGCTCATCCTATGGAAGTCATGGAAGATTTCCACCTGGTGTGACCAGCTTCCAGCCTGGATCACATCCAGTACTATCGGGATGTTTTTCTCTGATAACAGGCCTGAGTAGCTTTGATTTGGGATTGTGTTTAAAATGATAATGATTAAGTCTGGACTGTATGAGAGCCTTTCTGAAAGTGTGTGGAATGACTTAACAAGAAACTTAGAAGAAAGTATTCTTGTGCATCTTCAAGAAAAATGAATTCTCTAACTGCTTTTGCTGTTTTTCTTTAACTCACTGTGAGTTTCTGAATGTCACGATGCCTGAAAAAATTACCTGGCTACACTTGAATCATCATTTCAGTCATCTTGCAAAACTTTTAAGGCTATGAAAAATATGATTCCACCGTACGATTCTCCATGTACTCCACATGCTGCCTGTATGTTGAAATGAAACGCTTGATATACATATTTGCGTTATTGCTTATACATATTAATATAAAATATTTAAGGATTACTTTTAGTAGAGTAGAAGTTTGGGACATATATAAAATAAAATATAACAGAAGATAATATAATATAAAAACTTTAGCTTTTCTAATTATTTCATTTTGTAAACTGAATGTTTGCAGTTGTGAGCCCATTCATGGATACCAAGTGTGATGGTGTTAGAATCTAGGGACTTTGGCAGGTGAGTGGGGTGATGTGTGAGCTCCCTCACGATGGAATTGGTACCTTCATAGGAAGACAGACAACCGTGAACCATGGAAGGAGCAGACTCTCACTAGACGTCAAATCTACTAGTGCCTTGATCTTGGGCTTCCTTATCTCTAGAATTTTAAGTCATTTGTTGTTTAAGCCACTAAGTCTCTGGTACTTTGTTATGGAAACTTTGGTAGAGTAATACACAAAATAAAATGGTTATTAAGATTAAGGAACTTTACAAATTTTCAACAAATGATAGCTACTATTATGCCTGATATATACTCCATATCATGTCAATGACTCCAATAGATCAATAGAAATGATAAAGCCTCCTTCTCCTCCCAGATTGAAGCTCAAAGGGATGGCAAAGCTTTCTTCTGTCTATTTGTGGGTGTTGATGATATGTGCAGAAAACACCTAGCTTTCTCAGTCTGGATATATACTGCCTGAAGACTGCTCCCTTACGAGGATTGCTCTTATTGAGATCTGCTAAGTCTGCCTCCTTGTTCAGCTGATAATAACCCTGCCTTTTTGTTTACCTGTATGAAATAACCCCACCTCCTTGTTCAGATTATACAATAATCTCCCCCTCTATACTCAGATAAATGTGGTTTCTCCACCCCAGAGACCAGACACCTAATTCAGCTTTTCTGTGTTTCTGTCTGTCAATAATTTCTTCATTCCCTTGCTGCCCTACTCAGGTCAAGATTCTGGACCCACGCTAGCCATAACAATTCTGGATTATCCTGATGAATCCAGACTAATCACAGGAGTTTTTAAAAGTTAGAGAATCCTTCCTGGCTATGGTTGGAGGGAGATGTGACTATATAGAAGGAAGCTCAGTGAATTTGACACTGCTGGCTCTGAAGATGGCATAGGCATGTGAGTTCAGGAAGATAGGAAAGAAACACTAATGTGTCAGTGCTGCTGTAACGAAGCTCCTCAAATGAGCAGTAAGACAAGAGTATATTGTATTAGCTTCATCCAGGGAAGCAGGTAGTCTGACTGCATATCTTCACCTCTCCCTTCACACTCCTAAATCCAATCCCCCAGTTTCATGCCCAGCTCCGCAGCAGAGCACCTGCTGCAGCCTCCCCTTCCTCTCTGGTCCCTTCTCCAGTGGATCACATAGATTTTCCCTTCCAAGATTCCTTCACCCCACTCACAGCATTATCCTAGCCCCCTAAACTAAAGCAGATCCCATGGAACCTGCAGGCTACTTCAGCTAAACAGGTAGGCTGACTGCAGATCTTCACCTCTTCCTCTGCTCCCCTAAATCCAATCTCCCAGTGCCATCTTTGGCTCTGCAGCAGACCACCTGCCATGGGGTCCCATTCCTCTCTTCCTCCTTATCCAGATTTCCCCTGAACTTCCTTTGCCTTACTCATTGTTTTATCCCAGTCCCCAACACTGCAGACACTCCCTGGGAAACTTCAGGTTACTACAACCAGGGAAGCTGATAGGCTGAATGCAGATCTTTACTCCTCCCTCCATCCATACAAGTCCAATACCTTGTTCTCTACCCAGCTCAGACCTTCTGCTGTGGCATCTCCTCACTCTCTGACCCCATTCCCAGAGGACTATGCAGATCCTGGTGGACCACACTGCTTTCCTCTGTCCTGTGCATGCCTCAGCAACTACTTTCCAGCCCAACACCATCCCTAAGTGTCAGCTCCCAACACCTAGAAACACATTTTACTTGGAATCCCTCATGACCTCACTTATTAGGATCCCAGAAAAATGTTCTACCGGGCAATACACAGCCACCCCACTCTCCTATGTTACAGAAACCAAGGAGCAAAACACCCACCCACAAAGACACGACCAGATATCAGCACCTATTACTAGAATTTCCCCAAACAAAGATGCCTAGACACTGGCAAAAATCCACAATCAATACCAGCCAGGACAGTATGTCTGCACTAGAGCCCAGCAATCCTGCCACAGCAGGCCCTGAGTATTACAACAGAGCTGGCACACAAAACAAAGACCTTAAAACAGCCTTAATGAATACGATAGAGGTTCTTATAGAGGAAATGAAGAAACTCCTTCAAGAAATGTACGAAAACACAAACAAATGGTGAAAAGAAATTAATAAAACAGACCAAGATCTGAAAGTGGAAAAGAGAATCAATACAGAAAACTCAAGCTGAGGAAAATCTGAGAGCAAAAATTTTAGGAACTCAAGCAGGAACCTCAGAGGCAAGCCTCACTGATAGATTACTAGAGATGCGAGAGAGAATCTCAGGTGTTGAAGCCACAATAGAAGAAATGGATAACTCGGTCAAAGAAAACATTAAATGAAAAAAAAAATCCAGGAGCAAAACACCCTGAATATCTGAGACAATATGAAAAGACCAGTAACAGTAATAGGAATAGAAGAATGAAAAGAAACCCAGGTCAAAGGCACAGAAAATATTTTCAATAAAGTAGAAAGTTTCCCTAACATACAGAAGGATATGTCCATCAAGGTACAAGAAGCATGCAGAACATCAAATAGATTGGACCAGAAAAGAAATTCACCTCAACACATAATAATTAAAGCACTGAATGCTCAGAATCAAGAAGAAAGCTTCATGGGAAACAGATGCAATAACATATAAATATGACATATAAACATATAGAATATACCTGACTTCTCAATGGCAACTCCAAAAGCCAGAAGTACCTGGACAGTTGTGCTGCAGACTCAAAGAGACAACAGTCCAGGCTTCTATATGAAGCAAAACTTCCATCACAATAGACAGAGAAATTGAGACATTTCATGATATAACTAAATTTAGGCAATATCTTTCTACAAATTCAGTCTTACACAAGCCAACTAAAGGGGTTAAGCATGCCAAAGAAAACACTGGAAACAAATAATTCCTCTTTTTAAAGATTTATTTATTTTATTTACCTGAGTGCACTACCTGCATGTACATCTGTATACTAGAAGAAGGCATCGGACGAATGTGAGCGACCAAGTGGTTGCCGGGAATTGAACTCAGGACCTCTGGAAGATCAGACAGTGCTCTTAATTGCCGAGCCATCTCTCCAGCCTAGAAATAAATAATTCCAAACCAGCAAATTGAAAGAGGGGACACACACAAACACACACATCAGCAGCAACAACACTACCACCACCGCTACCACCATCACCACCACAACAACAAAATAACAGGAACCAATACACACTAGTCATTACTGTCACTCAACATCAGTGGTCTCAATTCCAAAATAAAAAGAACAAGACTACAAAAATGGACACAAAAATAGGATTCACCCTTCTGTTGCATTTAACACACTTTAACATCATGGATAGATAGCACGTCAGAGAAAAGGGTAGACAAAGACATTCCAAGCAAATTGAAGCATGCTGGTATACCCATTTTTAAATGTGACAAAATAGATTCAAGCTAAAATTAATCGGAAGTGATAGGGAAGAGCACTATGTACTCATCAAAGAAAAAATACACCGAGAGGACTCTGAAATTCTTAATATCAATGCACCAAACACAGGGGCATGCAGGTTGGTAAAAAACAAACAAACAAAAACAAAGAAACAAAAAAGCACTACTACAGTTTAAATCAGATATTGACCCTCACATACTGATAGTAGGAAACTTCAAAACCCCTTTCTCACTAATAGACAGGTCATTGGGATAAAAACTAAACAGAGATATGCTGGAGTTAACTGATTTATAAGCTGTGGGGCTGTCCTAGAGCTGAGAGTGAGTCAAAAATGGCCTTGAAACCCAGATTTTCTCATCCTGAGAGCTGTAGGAGTTCAGGTTCTCCTCACTTTTGGCTCTGGCCAAAACCCAGCTAAATATTGAACATTGCCTGCTTCACAGAAGGTCATTTGCAAAGGAATGTGGCTTGGTTGGTGCTTATCTGCACTGTAGCTGGAAGCCTAGGGCTGAGCCCATTTACTGATAAGGTGCTTGCCCCTTTTTCCCTGTTGACAGTACCTTATGCAGAAGGTGTCCTTGCAAGACTTTGATGCTTAGACTTGAGCTCCACATGCAAATGAGGCTACTCTAGTATCCTTGTCTTAACCAATGGCTCTGATCCCTGGGTACCAAAGACCCTCCCCTGTCTGTACTCTATAACTGTAACTACCCTTGCTTTAATAAAGGAGAGATATGCTCTTCTGACAGCCTCTCCTGAGAGTATGATTCTCTCTCATTGGCTCTTAGTCTTCCAATCTGGGACTCGCCAGGATGAGTTGACCTAAGCCCTGAGTTTTCCTTGCTGGGGGCTGAGCTGGCTGCTGATAGCTCAGCCATGTTCTGGGGAGGGAAGCGAGAGAAACAAAACAACAATAAGCCAAATGGACCTAATGTATATATGCAGAACATTTCACCCAAACAAAACAAAAATACAACTTTTCTCAGAACCTTATGGAACTTTCTCCAAAACTTACCACACACTTGGACAGAAAGCAAGTCTCAACATGTATTACAAAACTGGAATAACACTCTGTATCCAAAAAGCCACAATAGATTAAAGCTGGATATCAAAATAGAAACAACAGAAAGCTTACAATCTCATGGAAACTGAATAACTCACTACTGGATGAATAATGGGTCAAGACAGAAATAAGGAAAGTAACTAAAGATTTCCTAGAATTGAATGGAAATGGGACATAATGAAATGGTTCTAAGAGGTAAGTTCATTGTATTAAGTGCCTATACCTAGAGAAAAAGTGGAGAGATCTCATACTAGTAACTTAATAGTACACATAAAAGGTCTACAATAACAAGAAATCACACTCAGAAAGAGGAGACAATAAGAAATAAATCAGGGCTGAAATCTATTAAATAGAAACAAACAAACAAAAAACAAGCAAAAAATGAAAAGGATAAACAAAATAAAAAGTTAGTTCTTTGAGTTGTAAGATTGACAACCCTTATCCAAATTAACTAAAAGGAAGAGAAAGAATATCTAAATTAACAAAATTAAAAATGAAGAGGGAGATATAGCAACACACATCACGGAAATCCCAAAACCAAAAGGACACACTTTAAAATCTGTACTGCACCAAATTGGAAAATCTATAAGAAATGAATAATTTTCTCAATACATACCACTTACCAAAGGTAAATCATGATCAAGTAAGCAATTTAAACAGATCTATTAACTCTAGTGAAACAGGAGCAGTCATTAAATCTCCTAAGCAAGAAAACAAAGCAAAAAAACAAAAAAAATGAAAACAAACAAACAAACAAACAAAAAAAAAAACAAGAAAAAAGCCCAGGACTAAATGGGTTTAGCAAATAATTCCACCAGACTTTCAAAGAAAAGTTAATGACACCACTCTTCAAATTATTCTACAAAAATAGAAATAGAAGGAAGATTGCCCAATTTGTTTATGAGACCACAATTATCCTGATATCCAAACCACATACTCAACAAAGAATGAGAGTTACAGACCAGTTTCCATTATGAACATAGATGCGAAAGATTTCAAGAAAATACTTCCAAACTGGATCTAAGAACACATCAAAAATATCACCCATCTTCATCAAGTAGGCTTCATTCCAGAGATACAGGGATAGTTCAACATATATAAACATATGCAAACACATAAATGCTATCCACTAAATAAACAGACTAAAGGACAAAAGCCACATGATCAACTCATTAGATTCACGAAAGACCTTTGACATAATCCAAAACTCTTTCATGATAAAAGTCCTGGAGCGGTTAGGGATACAAGGGACATACTTAAGCACAATAAAGCCAGTTTACAGCTAACCCATAGCCGACATAAACTTAAATGGAGAGTAACTCAAAGCAATTCCACAAGGTTGTCCACTCTTTCCATATCTATTCCATATAGTACTTAAAGTGTTGGCTAGAACAATAAGACAATTGAAGGAGATAAAGGGGATACAAATTAGAAAGGAAGAAGTCAAAGTATCTTTATTTTCAAATGGTATGATACTGTATATAAATGACACTAAAAATTCCATGAGGAAATTCCTTCAGCTGATAAACATTTTCAGCAAAGTAGCTAAATACAAAACTAGCTCACAAAAATCAATAGCCCTCCTATATACAAATGACAAATGGACTGAAAAAGAAATCAGGGAAACAACACCTTTCACAATAGCCTCTAATAATAGAAAATATCTTGGGGTGACTCTAACTAAGCAAGTGAAAGACTTGTTTGATTAAAAATCTCAAGTCACTGAAGAAATAAATTGAAGAAAATATCAGAAGACAGAAAAAAATCTCTGATGCTCATAGATGGGTAGAATTAACACAGTAAAAATGGTCACTGCCCTACTAAAAGCAATCTACAGATTCAATGCAATCTGCACCAAAATTCCAACACAGATCTTGAAAGGACAAATTTTCAGCTTTGTTCTGAACACAATTGACCCAGAATAGCTAAAACATGCCAGAATGATAAAAGTACCTTTGGAGATATCACCACCCCTGATTTCAAGCTGTACTACAGAGCTGTAGTCATAATGACAGCTTGCTATTGACACAAAAACAGACACATTGATCAATGGAACTGAGTTGAAGGCCAAGATAAAAATCCATACACCTATGGGCACTCAATTTTTGATGTAGAAACCAGAAATATATAATCAACAAAAGACAGCATCTTCAACAAATGGTTCTGTACAAACTAAAGTGCTGCATGCAGAAGAATCAAAATACATCCATAATATCACCCTGCACAAAACTCAACTGCAAATGGATCAAAGACCTCAATATAAAAAATATAAAACTAGATACACTGAACCAAGTAAAAGGAATTTGGAAATAGCCTTGAACTCATTGAGACAGGAGAAGACTGTCTGAACAGGAGACCATTATCATAGGCACTAAGATGAACAGTTCATAAATGGGCCTTATGAAACTGAAAAACTTCTGCACAGCAAAGGACACCATTATTTATACAAAGCAGCAGCCTACAGAATGGGAAAGTAATTTACAGACAATACATCCAGTAGAAAGGTAATGTATAAATATATAAAAAACTAAAACAAAAACAGAAACAAAACAAAACCCCTACATATCAAGAAAGCAAACAACTCAATTTAAAAATGAAACCTAGATCTAAAACTAATTCTTAAAAGAGGAAACTCAAACTGCGTGGCTAAGAGACACTTAAAGAAATGTTTGATATCCTTAGTCATCAGGGAAATGCAAATCTAAACTACTTTGAAATTTCGTCTTACACCTAACAGAAGGGCCAAGATCAATAAAACAAGTGACTGCCATGTTGGCAAGGATGTGGAATGAGAGCAACGCTCATCCGATGCTGATGGAAGTGCAAACTTGTGTAGCTACTACGTAAATCCCTGTGGCCTTTCCCTAGAAAATGGCCTCTTCCCAGCTATACCACTTTTGGGCATATACCCAAATGATGCTCCATCCTACCACAGAGAAACTTGCTCAACTATGTTCACTGCTGCTCTATCCATAATAGCCAGAAATTGGAAATGACCCAGATGTCCTTCAATAGAAGAATAGATAAAGGAAAATGTGGTAAATTTACACAATAGAGTATCACTTAGTCCAAAGAAAAAAAGAAAGAAAGAAAGAAAGAAAGGAAGGAAGGAAGGAAGGAAGGAAGGAAGGAAGGAAGGAAGGAAGGAAGGAAGGAAGAAAAGAAAGAAAGAAAGATAGAAAGAAAGAAAGAAAAAGAAAGAAGTAGGGAGGGAAGAAAGGGAAGGGAAGGGAAGGAAGGAAAGAAATAGAGAAAGAAAGAAATTATTAACTTCACAGACAAATGCATGGAACTAGAAAAAAGAATCTTCCTGTTTAGGTATCCCATATTCAGAACATAAATATGGTATGTATTCACTTATTTGTAGAAATTATCCATTAATTAAATTATAACCAAGCTACAATCTGTAAACACAGAGAGGTTAGGTATAGAGGAAATGACTTAAGTCTTAAAGAAGGGTACTCATTGCCTAGAGGCCCACAAATTAAGAATCTTCCCAGATGAATCTTAGCTGTGGAGCACAGAGAAGTTATTTGGATACTAGTGCAGAGGCACCTTGCTCATACACTGTACATATGCAGAAGGTATGCAAATGCAGGCTCATAAACTTCCAGGCTGTTGAAGGAGGGACATGAGTTTGAAGCCAGCTTTGTCTCAAAAATGAAAGAGAGAGAGAGAGAGAGAGAGAGAGAGAGAGAGAGAGAGAGAGAGAGATGTTGCACATAAGGCTGGAGTAGCTCCCTGGTGAAGCACCTGCCTAGCATACAACCAGCATCAGGGAGGAAAAATCAGATGTACTGGAGAGGGAAAAGTTTTCTCATGAGATGGACGGGCTAATTAGATTGGGACTGCCTCTGCCTGCAGAAACAATGGCTTCTATTCACATCTGTATTTTTATATGAAACACCATATGCAGTATTCCCTTGCTTCTTGAGATAATCAATTTTCCAGCCAATATGCCCCAGTGACTCACAGTTCCAATTCTGATAGTGATTCACAGCAGACAGACTTTTTCCCCAGGTTATGAACAGAGATAAATACTTTTATTTAATAAGAGTGAGCCACAGAAGGAAAAAGACTGGCATTTTCTAACAGTCTCCTTTCTCAGACATGATAAAAGATACAAGGGCTGTGTTAATGAGGGACTTGGAGAAACTTCTAACACTTCACTTAGGTTTTGTAATTGCCTGTGAGCTGTCATTTGACAAATAGCAGTAAAACAGGAGTGAAAATGGGCCCTGGATAGGAGTAACTTTCAGATCTGTGGCAGGAACAACTCTTTCAGTTACCCCATTGCACCGCAGAGTATCTGAAAGTGGTAATTTACCCAGGACAGAGACTTGTTTTGGCTTGTGGCTAGAGTCCTTGGGCTCATCAACAGTGTCTACTGCATGCTGTTTAACTGCAGCAGAGAGTGGAAGGGCAACTCACCCTCAAGGTAGCCAATCCAGTCTCAACAAGAACTGCATTCCCCCTCAGCTATGTAATGACCTCCTAAAGGACTCCACCTCTTAACACTATGACAATGGGAGACAAATTTCAGCATACGTGTGGGAAGGTACTAATCACATGCAAACTATAGTACCAAAGTCGGCCACCAGTGTCTTCGGAAGAGGAAGAACTAAAATCAGCTCTTCTTTTCAACTTCACAAGCCCAGACTTCTTAACTGTTGTCTACAGCACTTCATTTGATTTTCCTAGTATCTGTACTGCAAGGAAACCCTTGCACAGCTAAATCCAACTTCAGTGATCTCATATTTGTAAATATAGAAACAAAACAAACAAACCAGTAACCTCAGTGAGTCTGTGGCTATGTGATTTAATACTAGCATGTGAGTTCTGAAAGGACTTTTGTATCTGGGCTTGGAGAACTTGCTTCTAATCTTTGAGAGGAAAGAGCAACCTCAACAGACACAGTCAAGTTCATTGTTGTGACCTGGGTCATTTTCTCACTGCCTAAAAAGTCCATCCACTGATCATGCATTTAAAAAAGTTTAATGTTAAAAAACCCCAATTAAAAGCTCCTCCTGCTTTGCCCTATTATGGACAAACACTACTTGCTAGCTGGAAGCCCTTCATATTTACTTGTTTTGGGAAATAATTTCAACACAAAGATTACAGTGTGCTTTAATAGCAAGAACATGTGGTCCTCCACTTCACGTGTTTTGCATTCACAATGATTTGCATTCAATCAATGGCTAACTCACTGGGCTTGAAATCATACATAACTCTCAGATTTCTTATTTAAAATGAGAAGAGAGGGACTAGAGGGATGACTCAGCAGTTAAGAGCACTGGGTGCTCTTCCAGAGGACCAGGGTTTGATTCCTAGAACCCACAGGAAGGAACACAACTATCTGTAACTCCAGCTCCAGGAAATCAGAGCTTTCTTTTGGCTTCCAAGGGCACTGCGTGCAGGATGGTACACAGATGCACAGACATACATTCAGGCAAAACATACAAACACAGAAAATGCAAATAAATAAAATCTCAATTTAAAAAGAATCATAAGAGAGATGTTTACTTTGAAATGTTAGAAATGCCTACATGTAAGACTGCAGACGCGGTTTAGTGGATAAAAAGTACTTGATACTTTGCAAAGGATCAGAGTTTGGCTCCCAGCACTTAGATTAGGCTTCTTTCAACCACCTTCTGGCTTCTGCAGGCATTGTAATGTGTCTCTAATGCAGATGCTATTCATAGTCTGGTACTTTACCCCTCCAAATCTCATGTTGACCTTTGATCCCCAGTCATATGTCAATGACATTTGTAGGCAGGATCTTTGGAGGCAGGTAGAAATGTGAGGTCATGAGGTTGACCCTCTTTTTAAGAATAGAAACAGGGTCTTGACTTAGCACACCAGCTTTTTCATGCAAGGCCCTGCATTTCCTTGAGACTCTCTGGAGTCCTGTCACCAAAAGCCTGACCCAAAGCTCAGCAGATGTTGGCACTGGCCTTCTCAGCCTCTGTCCTGTATAAATCACTTTGTCCAATTTGGTGATAACAGCAAAATGATAAAATGACTGAAGCCAATGGGGGTCTGAAAACACAAACTGAACCCGTATATTCTTCTCCCCTGGCTTATAACTATATCTGGCTCTATTAACACCCCAAGATACAAATTTAATTTTAAAAATCCTGTGATGTTCATAGCCACAGAGTCTGTCTTCCTCTACCTTCTGGGATAATTCTTTTTATACTTTATCTTGACATTTCTTCAAGTTTCCTTACCACACTCTGAGACCCCATTCACACTCACCTTCCAGCTCACTGCCTCTCTTTGCTAACATCCTTATTGACTTCTTCCTCCACCTGGTCCTTTTCCTAACTCGTTCCATCTGTCCTCATCACTTTATTTTCTCTGCAGACATTTGAAACTTGTATTTTATGTCCTTGTACATAGTTAGCTCGGCCATTCTGCAGTTCAGTCTCTCTAGGGTTTCTAAGACCTCTTATGTGTCAATATTCACTTCTAGACTTCATGCAGGAAATGTTTTCTTGTGTATTTTTTATGAACATCTGAAAGAATATTCTAGAAATGTAATCGATAGAAATAAGCTTAGTGTTCAAAGGAAGATTTTTTTTCCTGTGAAGATTCGCATATGCTTTTCGTCTGGAATTTGAGTCCACCACTCTATGCCACAGTGGTTTAAAACTGTCAGTGCAATGTTGGCTGTTTTCAGGGTAACATTCAACTTGTGGCCCGTCTTCACACCGGAAATGACAGAGTAGGATCATAGATTATTGCAAGAAGATATCCTGGACTATCACCAGGACAGCTTTCTGTTTTCTTCATCTATGAGTTATTTAAAATATTTAAAATACATTTTCTCTGTGTTTTTATCACTAAGGTCAGGTTGACAACCTTTTGTCATGTTCACTGATATATTTGGGAATGAACACTTCTGTGCATCTTAGATTTCTGTTTTTATTTTTATATAATTTCATTTGTATATTCACAAGGTAACTTAGTAATTTAGTAATCTTTAGTGTGATATCTCAATACACGAACACAGCAAGCAGTGGTCAAGTCATGGAAAGTAGCATTTCTGCCTCATTATTTCTTTGTGTTTGCAGACGTGCAAGATCTTCACACCATATGTGTCAAGTTATCAGCAGACGTACTCATTTCCCTGTGCTGTGGATCTCGAGAACTTATTCTGCTTAACTGTGCTCTGACTCCTGCTACTCAACCTCTTTTCCATTCCTCCACATTCACCAACTTCTGATAATCACTATGATGCATTCTGGTTGGTTTCATTGTAAGCTTCTGAATTTGAAAGAGAGAATCATTTATAATTTGATTGAAAGGTAGGATGATTATGCTAATATCTTATATTCTATAAATATTCATAAACATTATAAACTCAAGTCTAATTGGAAATTATGGAGATTATTTACACGTGTCAAAAGATGACTCTTCGAAGATTAAAAAGTCCCTTTGAAATTACACGAATAATATGAAAGAGATGCTTACTTATTTTTAAAAATAAGTTAGTAAACTATAAAAAGAAAACTCAGTGCTGAAGTTACGATTATTGAGAAGACACATTGTATCACTTTAATAACTTAAGCTTTTGTCATTTATTATACCTGCAAATACTTACACTGTGATGCAAATACTTGAAGGACCCTGAATTCACGTGAAGAAGATTGTGGAAGGAGATCTCATTTTTCCCTAGCTACTTGAGTTTCTTTTTACTGAAAGTACACTGTGAAAGCCAAACATTTTCCCCGTGTTCCCAGAGATCTTTTTGCGGTCATTAAGTTCCCAAGAGATCCCAACTCTCCCGAAAACCCTAAGAACAGTCTGTGTTTGTGCTGCAGATAGATTTAGAGTCTTTAATGGGTTTGGAAACCCTGATGCAGATGTTTGGGTCACACACACTGGGTGGTCCAATAAGGTGAGAACTAAAGAGCCAAATCTGTCTATTGTTTCCTGCCTGTTAGTGGCTCAAGAAGTTCTTTCAGTGCCTGTTAGAGAAGGTCACTTCTGTCACTTTGGGAATAATGACAAAAGAAGACATCACAGATTGGTGTGGGGTTTAGAATTTACAGAATATCTGATGAATGACAGACAATTTGAGTGTCACAGCAGCTGGTTTCTTTCAGAATGGCTTGCATAGGAAGAAGCACCTGTGCGTGTGCAGTGGTAACTTAGTCCCAAGCCATGTGTATCTTGTAACGTTCCATGAAGCCAGTCAATACTCCTTTGTTATTTATCTATCCATTCCCCATACTGTTTTTCCATCATTGTGTTTATGACTCTCTTTCATTTAGTAACTTATTTCCTTGACATCTATTAGAACCAACTCTTAGTATTGAATAAAAGAAAGTATTGTGAATGACAACAGAGTAACACTGATTTTCAGCTCTAAAATGATCACTTGTGGGACATGGTGCCTGCCTGTAATTCTGTCTCTAGATTCATGGCGGCAAGAGGGACAATAGTTTACAGCCACTGTAGACTACAGAAGAGACTCTAATCCAAGCAGAAGAAGGAGGCGACAGGGAATGATGACTTTAGTTGTCTAAATAGGCTTTAAACCGAATTCAATGATTCTAAAGTGTATAATCTTTTGTGAGCAACTAAAGAAAGGTAGCAGTCTACATTGTCTGAAAATTAGCAGGTCTGACCACAGAATTTCTCCAAGTAAATTAATTGATTTCTTTTTTCTGATCAATTCCCATATCAAGGTTTATCTTCCAGGGAATCCAGCAATTCTAATGTTTATCTCCATTTGATAGTGGTAGAATTTCTCTCCAGGATAGATCCCACTCAGCCTTATTCATAGAGATGAATTTCAGGAGGCTGAGATATGGGAGTGGGGAATTGCACAGTAGCCTGGGCTACACACCAAAAGATCCTTTCTCAACAACAAAAAAGTAAATGGTAAGATGGGGCTGGAGAAATGGTTCAGTGGTTAACCAAGTGTCCCCCTCTTACAGAGGACTCCAGTTCATTTATCAGTACCCACATGAAGTGGCTCATAACAGTCTGAATCTACAACTCCAGGAAATTCAACGCCCTCTTCTGGACTCTTCAGGTATTGTACTTACTTGTACACACACACACACATACACACACACACACACACACAGCCCACAAGTTTTACAGATTACAAATTAAGAGTTTCTTAAAATGATGCCCAATAAACAAACTCAACTTACTGTTTTGTGTCGATGTCCTAAGCAGACAGCAGCTTACTCCTCAAAGTGCATGGCACCTCTAATGGGGAACAGCTGAGCACTGCATCTGCCAGAGGGAGCTGGGCTTTTCTTCTTCCCTAAAGTGGGCTGAGAACTACAGGGACGAAGTCCTGGTAGATTGAGTAGCTGATGAATTCTGTTTGTAAATGGAGGGGAGTTTTGTAAGATAGGACCTTCTTCCCATTTAGTTTGGTAAACTGCTTTGATGGCTCCTTTTAGGTCAGCAGAGTGTGAAGTGAAGACAATAGCTTTTCTAAGAAACAAGAGGCCTTAAACATCCAGATGATGTCTGTGAACTCAGTCACAGACCCTCTCAGTGTACCACTTAGAGCCACTCAATACATTATTCTGTAAGGATCTTCCTTTTGTATTCTGAAACTAAATTGACTGTCTGCAAAGGTACACATCTCTCTTTTCTCCAGATCATTAAACTTATTGTGACTGTTTGGCTTAGAAATAGCATCTGACTGCACTGGAGGGTACCCATGGCCTATCTGGCCTCAGGGAACATTTCACTCTCTTGCAGGACTTAGCAGGACATACTGAACTGACCACTCAGTGGGTGCTTCCCAAAGCATGAAAGTGAAATGCTGTTGTAAACTTCAGAATTGTTGGAAAGAGCCCTATATGTCCCTTAAGAAAGGAAGTTTTCATTGTACTGCAGTGCCCTTGACATGTATACAACATTCATAATCTGTTTTACATAATGAGGAATTAGATCTTATGCCAAAACCTTTGTCAAAGAAAATAACCTGCCTACCACATACTAGCATTGATTTTTTAAAAAAGAATATTTGATTCTGATTATCATTGGTTTAAGATTTATAATATTGGTTGAAAATGTACAGAAGTGACTATAGTTTTATTTACAATAAAGTCGAACAGAATGGAACCATGCACAACAAACTTTAAGTGAGTACTATAGGTGGGGTGTGTGAGGCCACCTCACAAAGTGGCTGAGCACCCTGACAATGGGAAACACCACCACACTGCTCTCCCTTGGCCAGACAAGAGCTAAGGACAAGGCTGCCCAGGGAAGGCTCAAACTCAAGTCTCTTTAATCTAATCTGTTGTGTTCAGCTGAGCCTTTGCTTGACTGAGGCAGCTGAGCTGTGATAATTTCACCTGCGCAGAATAGAAAAATTTTAATTAGGCCTGGCCCCTATCCTCAATGTGAAGGAAACACTAATTTTAAGGTTGAAGAAGTTTTATAAAAACAGCCATTTTTAACAACCTACTGGCATTTTAAATATAATAAGACACCAAAGCTCAAGTTGAGGCCCTCAAAGGAAGGTGCCATTTGGAGACTCCCTTGGCTGATAATAAGCAATTAGATAATCCCCTGATTCTGACACCCGATACAGATGGGAACAATTGTTTTTATGTTTTCTTTGGTTTTAATATAGATGCCTGGTGTGGCAATACACTCCTGTGGTGGGTGCCACTGACCATGCGCAAAACCCTTGTTCTAATGCCCAGTATCTGATGTTCAGATGCCTATCTCAAAGGTCAGCCTTAATTGATGTAGACCTAGACAGCCCTTTTTCCAAACAGTGCACATTATACATACCTAAAAATAAACTTCCACAACAAATTCCAAGTTTATGTCATTCTAACATTTTGCAAGTAGTTAACTTTAGGGAAAACTGCAAAAAGGATAGACCAAGACAGTAAGTACTTCTGAGGTGAGAAGGTGAGCGGGAAGATATGAGTGGTACCTTATTGTCGTAGTCAGTGTTCTATAGCTGTGAAGAGACACCATGACCCTGGCAACTCTTATAAGAAAAGCATTTAATTGGGGCTGGCTTACAGGTTAGTCTGTTGTCATCACAGTGGGACGCATGGTGGCATGCAGACATGTCTCCAGACGTGGTGCTGGAGAAGTACCTAAGAGTTCTCCATCTGGATCCACAGACAGCAGAAAGAGAGAGAGACATTGGGCTTGGAGTGGAGGCCACACCTCCAGTGACATACTTCTTCCAACAAGGCCACACCTCCTAATCCTTCCAAATAGTTTCACTTCCCGGTGACCAAGCCTTCAAGTCTATGGCCTACAGGAGCCATTCGCAGTCAGATCACCACACATATCTTCTCTTAAACCTACTGGTGAAATTTATACATGCTTTTTGTTTCAGGGGAGACATGAAACCCGACATACTAGACAGAGACTGATGTTCCTCACTAAGTATTCCCCAACAGGTCCACTTGGTTCTTCTTCTCATCCACTGCTTCCGCCATTAGCTCTCTCTTCCCCCTGCAGCAAACTTGTACTTACTTGTACATTTACTTGTAGGGTAACTGCTTCTTACACGGCTGTGTTCGAGAAGCATGGCATCTAAGCCTGGAACAAAAGTTTACTTTAGACACTCCCTACCTTCTAAAGGTTCTACCACTTCCCAAGCCAACACCCTCAGCTGGGGATGAAGTGTTTAAGCCCACAAATCTATGGAGGACATTCTATATTCAGATCTAACATTCTACGCCTTCTTTGGACAAACATTTATTAGAGTCTATCGTCCGACTTTGAATTAGGTTATAATTTATTGTAACTTATATAATCTATTCTGAAATTCAATTTTTCATCAGATGGGTAATTTGCAACTATTGTTCCTGTTATGCTTACTAGACATTTTTATCGATCCACATAGAAGCTTGGAGAACCTAGTTTCTTTCCCATTGCTTCTTTGAGCCATCAATGTAGCTATGACATCCCATTATGTGAATCAGCTTACCGTCACTGTAACAAATACTTGAGATAACTATGTTCTATAGGAAAGACATTTATCTTACTTATGGATAGGTAGGCTCAAGGCCATGACTTGGGATATCTACATTTGGTCCTTGGAGGGTCTGCATAATGTCAAGGGTAGGGAACTCGTGATAAAAGGACAATAGAGCATGATCAAGGGATTGGGGTCTCACAACTGCCTTCAAGGGTCTGTCTTCTGTGACCTGAGGTCCTCTCATGAGGTCCCATCTTCTAAAACCTCTACTTCCCAATGACATCACTCTAAATGAAACCATTAATGCATGGACCCCCATGAGACACTCAGTATTTAAACTGCAATACTTGTCTACTGTGTCCGATGGAAACTACTGTTCTAAGTGTTGATATATACACATTAAGATGTGTATGTACATAGAGCATATAGGTATATCTATATTTTTTTTATTTAAAGATTCTATTGCTATGACAAGATTTTTGTCATTGTATCTTAAGCTCAAAACACAAGTGAAAAACAACATTGTTTGCTATTGAGACAAGAAAAAAAAAAAACATGACAATCTCAGTCATACCTGTCTGGTATGGTAGACAGCTCTTAAAGGCTCTAAAAGGTAACATGTTTGCATTAATTAACATGTTAACTTATTTTTTCACAAAATTATTAAGCATTAACTACCCGCTTATAAGGAATATATAAAAATCCATTCCTGTTTTTAATACTTTGACTTTATAAAAGAAAAATGTTCTTTTATAACCATGCTTTAGTTACTTTAAAACTATTTGGTTGCCTAAAATGCTCCAGGAATCACATCAGGCACCTGACAGTGAACGCCACAGCACTTCCTAATGGAATTACTCAAGAGAGCAAGTGAGCACAGGATACTGTGTGAGAAACCATTAGCTTAGCTGATGGTGTGTGGCTTTCTAGGATTAGAGAACAAAGTGATGATTTTAGATCTTTCTTTGTACTTCCAAAAAGAAACAACACTTCCAAATGACTCTGTTTAAGTATTAAAGAAAATAAGGGCAGAAAGCTTCAGAAGTGTATCCGGTAAGACATAGATTTTATAATATCCATACCTTTATGCATAGATACTAATATTGTTAACAAGAACTTTTGCAGAAAACTCTTTGAATCCCCACGACAGACTTTTCAGGTGCATTTTATGTTTTGTAATGTCTAAAAATCTGATTCATGATTTCTAATACTATTTTGCAGTTATTAAAATGTCCTTTTTTTAAAAAAAAAAGATTCATTTATTTTTATTTAGTGTGTATGAGCATTTGCCTGCATGTTTGAATGTATATCATGTGCATGCCTAGTGCCCATGGAGGCCAGAAGCCGCCATCGGGTCCTCTGGAGCTGTGGTTAGAGATGGTTGTCAGCTGCCGTGTAGGTGCTGAGAATAGAACGTAAACTCTCTACAAGAGCAGCCAGTGTTCGTAACCACTGAGCTGTCTCTCCAGCCCTAAACCATTCAGCTGTTTTGTCAGTAGTTTATGCCCTGTCTCTTAACTTTGTCTTATATTTAATAGGACTTATTTGAAGTTGCTTCAGGAAACTAATGTATATGTAAACAAAATAATTGCATGTGACATAAAGAGCCAGAAAGCTTAATTTTAAAGCTAACTTTCTAAAATTAATATTTGTTATGTAGGTGAGCGATAAAACTCAAGTGCTCGATGACCTTTACAGGATGCGTGGGTTTTACTCCCTGAAAGCACCACTCTACCAACACTGGCTAAGAAGATGTTTCCTGTAGACACTTCAAATCTAAACTACCAGACTGGGTTTCCACAGGTCTAATTTGCATAAGGCATTTCTTTTGCTAAGCTTGACTCACCAAGTGTGTACAGCTATGAGCGTGGGAGGGATTGGGCAGCCTCATCTTGCCCAGTCTCTAAAGGCCAGAATTCTAGAAAACAAAGAGCCTTAAAACTGCTCCTGCTGTCAATGTCAACAGGAGACTGTCCCTGTGACCATCATCAGCTCAGGGGTATATGCTCAGCAAGGCGGTGACTCCTGCCTGCTGCTGGGACTAGGCAGATAGAGAATTAAGTTGCTGGCATCCAACTAGGTTCATGACTCTAATGGAGGCCCACTCCTCTCTGCCCTATTCTCTCTTTGCTCTTCCCTTCCATTTCTTTCCCCCTTCCCCCTTCTACCTTTTATTATCTCTTCCTGTCTATTAAAACACAGAGTCCTGGTCCAACAAGCCATTATTCAGCTCCACATTGTGGGGTGGAAATAAATTCCAAATCCTGACAAGACCAGCATTTAAAAAAACATCCATTGCTTTCAACACTTCATTTCTTTCAAAGCCAAAGTAGGTGCCAGGCTGGATTACGTAGGGCCCATGACATTGTGGTTTCCTCCAGCATGTCCCTTGGGCCCATGAGCTCTTCCTATTGCTGTTAGTGTTGTTAGGACCAAAGCCTGGGCATTGGCAGCCCCAGCAAGCGAGGCTTGGCCAAAGTCCTCAAGAAGCCAATTGAAGTCAGAGCAAAAAGCAGAGGAAGTTCATTCACTGCTGCCATAGTGGGAAGAGAAACAAATAAAGAGGTCCAGTGAATCTTAGGTCCATCTTTTGGGTCCTGCCATGAGGCTGAAAAGATTTAAACAAAGAACAAGAGGTAGGCACAGCTAAGGCACCCTGGTGAAGGCGTGGTCCCAGACACTATTGAAATGCCATTGCTGTCTGGGTTGCAACTTCAACTCCAAACATCCTGACAGCTTGTCATAATTGCATGACATCTCGCCCTGGGAGACAAGATCTTCCTCTGGATGCCACTAGGACTGTCTGTCTCCAAGTAGAGAAGTTCTAATTCTGTGGGGTCATTAATTATCTAATAGTCAAAGGGAGGGCACAAGGAGTTCTCCTTAGAACATGTCTGCCCATGCCAGATCAGTCTGAGTATTGTAGAGGAGATTCAGCAGTTGGCACCGAGCCATTTGCAGCACAACATCACAATTTTGTCTAAGCTTTCATAACCGAAAGCTTTCTCATACTCAGAAGTAAAAGTAAAAACTTTACTCCTATACTTACAGCTGATTATTGTTGATTTATTTGTATTATATTTTTTCTGTATTCTTGTTTCACACATGCAAATGTGCAATGCTCTTTTTTTTTTTTTTTCAAGGAAGGGTGCAGTTAAAAGCTGTTGTGAAACTTTTACTGGAGAGAGGCAAACAAACATCTCATTGCCCTGATTGCACTGATTGCAAACTAGAGAAATGATGTCCTCGAAGTCTGGCTTAGTAAATCAATGAGCTTGTTGAGGTTACTTTTAGGAGCATGGATGAACCAAAGTCATCTGCATTATGGTAAAGCCCACCCCTCCTGACAGAGGAGTCATGAAAGCTGCAACCCTGGAGCACCCTGCACAATTTGCAGGCACAGTGACTGGGCGCAGGGCCCCTTCAGAAATAGGTCCTCTACATATCACCTTGGGAAGGAGCCATGAGTAGTTTGTAAATTTTACTTGTGAGCCACCCTCTTTCCCCTGGGAGGGAATGTTTCAGTTCCAAAGAAATAGCAGCACAACACAGGTGAAGGGACAGAGTTCTACAGACAGAGACACTTCAAAAGAGGAGGTACAAACCAGAAAAGGTATAATGCTGCCACCTCATCATCAGGAAGTGCTGTAGAAAGTGGGTTGCAACCTATGTCCCAGGTTAGGTCCACAGACCCATCCTCAATAAGCCAATTAAAAGAACCAAATTAAAGTGGAAAGCAAAAGCAAAAAATATGGATCATTGAGTGTGGCTATATGGGGAAGAGGGACAAAGAGATCCACTGCCCCTGCACACATCTCTCTTTGGGCTTAAGGGGGATTAAAGTTTAAATGAAGGGCCAAGGATGTGCACATCGGAGCATTCAAGGTGTGGTCCTGCCCACTATGGACCCATCATTGGGAACAGTCAAGGTGTGTGGTCCTGCATACCACTGACCATCATTGGTTGGGATTCAATCTCTTCCTGTTAGGTGGTCTGACAACTTGTATGACCGTGTGAAATGTCTTTCCAGACACCCCAACATCCTCAAACTGCCCCCTTTTCCTTCTTCTAGCATGCGATTCCTGGGAAAAATTCCAGTGTCTTTGGGGCCAATTGTTTCAATATCTTGTCATATTGAGGGACATGGTCTCTCTGTAGAGTATCTTTATTTCTTCCAGGGAAGTTAGAGAAGATGAAGTGAGGTTGGCATTCTGATCATTAATGCAAAATTTGGAACAAGACTTCATTTCTTAGGTCTCTGTGATGAGTCTCTAAAGTTCAGAAAGTATCTTAATATATGAGAAGTATATTCATCGGTTGTGTAGCGGTAACAGATGTGCCGTCTATACACGGTTGTTGTAAGTTAAGTGGGTTGGAAAAGTTCCCCGTGCATCATGGCTTCTCAGGAAGTAGCTTTGATTATTTTCTCTGAAATTAAAATGTGGGTTGCAACAAAGCCCAGGAAAGAGTCTGCTCTGTTGGATTTATTAGCTTGGGATAGTGTGGGCTTTCAACATTATTTAGCCCATCCACTATTGGTTAGTATGCTCAGAAAATAAAGTTACAGTCAACAGCTAAGTTAAGTGAAAAGATCATTTCTGAAATATTAATGAGATTTAATTGAGATCAACTTCACATATTTAAGGTACTATAAAACTTTCTTTGTGTATCTGATATATAAACTGTGATTCTTTTCTCACAATAAAGATAACATCTACCACTCTCAGTAGTTACTCTATACCTTTTGTAACTTTTCTATCTGTGACCCCTCCTTTCATCGCAGCAGAGCAAACGCTGGTCTGACTTTCACTACAGTATGTTTTAGAAGTCTCTGTACATCTCTGACCAGCAATATCGTAGTCATCTGCCTAGCTGTTTCCCCACAGAACAATTTTATGACTCATTCATGCTGCTTGCTGTATGTAGTAGTAGTACATTACTGTGTATCACTAAATAGGATTTTGTGGTATAGGTGACAACTAAACCAGTTGCCTTGTTTAGTTCATTTTCTTATATTATAACTGAGTACCCTAGACAATGTAATTTATAAAGAACTCTATGTGAGTCACAGTTCTGAAGTCTGAGAAGTCAAGAGACACTGGTTTCTGCCCCACTGCCAAAGAGGACATTTTGACTGTGAGTAGCGTGCCTGGAGGCATCCCATGGAGATACTATGTGAGCTGCTAGCTCAGATCTTCTTTCTTATGATGGCACTAAAGCCACTGGGAAGAACCTCTAAAGCTGTCTCCATCGACTGATCGACTGGTAGAAACTTCCATGACTGTCAAGACTTTGGAAAGTTGCTGATCCGGTAGCTAACTACAACTTCTCTTGGGCCATCTTTACCCCCTACCCCAAAAGACGTTCTTTGCCCATCTCTGTATCAGACTTAACATCTCAAATAAACAAAGAAAAGCCTTTGGAATATATTAACTGAAAAAACAAAAGATGATATTCTCTACCGATGGAAGGGCTAAGCATGCTGAAAGCATCTGAGCCTCTGGGAAAGCCTCCTCATCCTGCTCTAACCCACCTTTCTGATGTTTTCAACAATTTATTCTAAAACTGACTTGACTTATAACTTTTTTATTCAGTTACTAGAAAATCTCTGTGGAACGACTTTCTTTTTGGGGCATTTTATTTGGGGGCCCTAAGTATATGTGCCAGGACATGGTCACTCATATTTTGTTCCAGAATAAACCATATTTTTTACTCCTTTGAGATGAGAGCTGTTTCTTTGGATGACAGTTCTTGGCAGCCCAATATGGGGCCCCCAAGGATAATTTGCTTTCCACCAAAGAATCCACTGGACTGATGGCAAGCAGCAGTGCAGGACGTCCTAATTTCTTACCTCCCGGTATTGCCTCCTTAGGGGAAATTGGTGAAATTTCTTGGGGCTTGGACCTCCATGATGTCTCTGGAAAAGAGGTTAATGATTTGATTTCACTAATCTCAAAGAACTAGCTTTGGTTTTAATAAATTTTTTCTGCATTTTTCAGTTTTTTTGTAATTAATTTTCAGACTTGTATATATTATTTTATTCTTCTGCTTATTTTATGGTCTTTTGTTTTTCTTTTTCTAGATAGAAAAAGACTCTTTTGCTTTTTTAAGATTTATTTTTATCATTTTTAGGAGACTATGCTTTAAATCTTCATATACATGTGTTGCATGTACATCATTTCCCTCTCCCACCCGACTACCTCTCAAATTCATGGCCTCTGTTTATTTGATTCTTATGTTTTACACATAAATAATCATATGAATAGACAACACACACAACCTGATGAGTCCTTTTAGTGTTGCCTGTATCCATATGTTTCTAGCACTGAGAGAGCTGGGGAAGAATAGTTCTCCCTCTCTCAGCAGTTGTTAATTGCTTGTAGTTCTTCACGTAGGTGTGGGCCCCATGAAATCCCCATCTCTGCGTTTTGACTAGTGGTGGCTTCTGCAATGGTCTCTGTCTGCTGTAGAAAGGCTCATAGACTCATTCCTTACATAGAATTCTACAAACATCTCTTTAGGAGTTGTTTAGCACATTTCAAAAACTTTCATGTTGTCTCTTTTATTTTTGCTCACCTCAAAAGTACATTTTAAGTTTTCCTTTTGATTTCTTCTTTGGAGTATGAGCTGTTTAGAAGTGTTCTGTTTATTTTCTCAGTATTTGGGAATTTTCCAGAGAGTCGTTACTGATTTCTAGTTTCATTTCATTATAGTCTGAGTACAGACTTTATTTGTACTAATTATTTATAGACACTCACTTGATAGCACAGAATATTACCAATGTTTGAAATGTTCTCTATACACTTAAAAATTATGTGTATTCTGCTGTCACCTACTAAGGTCTCCAGGAGCTATTAACTAGGTCCAGTCCATGGAAAGGATTACACAGTTCTGTATGTTAGTGATTACTTTATTCTTATCAAATGGGAGGCTCTGGCTGAGTCCCCATGCTCAAAGTTGTTCTTTAAAATATATCTCTTGAAATTTGGAACTGATTTTGTTACTACAGTATCTTTGGTTGCACAAATGTTTAATTTTATTATATCTTCATAAAGAAATCACATTTAGTCCAGTGGGCAAGATTCACTTCGCTCCTGGAGATTGCAGTCTGGATTCTCTCCACCCTACTTTATACCAGGTTACTTGCTTTATCTTTCTTTGATGTTAGCACAGTGTGTCTCATTTTACCTTTTTATATTTCCTTTGAACCTTTTTATATTCCAAGTGTGAAGCTCCCTTCTTGTTGGTTGTAAATAGTTGAATCTTGTTTTATCAGTTGAGAAACAGTCTTTTAATTATGGTGTTGGGACCACTTACTTTCTTTGCAGTTACTAGCAAAGTTTGACACCATCAAGTGACTCTTCATTTTCAACTTTCCTGTTTTTTACTTGTTCCTCCTCTGTGTTTCCTCTCTGTGAAGAGTCCTGAGTGTCGCTCTGCTTGTAGATTCTCTCCCCAGTAAGTTTTTGGCTCTAACTTTCAGTGCTATTGTTTTGCTGGTTGTGCTGAGTTGTGAATATACAACCTGTGTCAGCCATCTTTCTACAAAGCAGAGATAATAGATTTAGGCTTCTTGGTTCACATTTTGGTCTGGGTTACATATTTTTTTCACTTAAGTTTTTAATATAAAACCTCGCTATCTTGAAGGCCATGTATAAGTAGGGATCTGTGGGCAAGGTTGACACCTGTGCTCATCTTCCATAGTTTAACCTCTCACTGAAGTGCATGCGTGGTAATGCTGCGTTGGTCCACAGTCTCTAATAGTGAAAGCGTGTTTTTATTTCCTCCAATCTCACTTTTGTTCTGTCATATCCATAACTTTTGCTTTTATGGAAATTTCAAGCTCTACGATGCATGACTACTTTGAAGGGAACTGAAAAAGAGTGACCGCTGAAGCAGCCACTATGACTTCTCCCGTGTGTTCTACGATGTGTGGCATTCTCTTGGTGGTGCAAGTGTCTTGTTGATAAATTCTTTCAGATTTTGCTTAGCTGACACGTCTACCTCCTTGATTTTAAAAGATAATTTTACAGAATATAGAACTCCGGGATCACAAGGTCTAATTTCCGTCATAATACGTGTTCTGTGAGTTCTTGGAAAGTACATCTATCCTGCTGGGTTTTAATAGAGAGGTCTGTAAACATTGATTAATTTGGTTGATCATGTCTGGTTATTCTTTTCATTGCAGGGAAAAGAATATTGAGGTCTCTAACTATAATTGTGGCTTTGTCCTTTCATTTTTTTTTTCATATTTTAGCTTGACTGTCATGCAGCTCCGTTGCCTGGATACATACTATTTGAGATCGCAAAGTCTCTAGGTGGATTGACCCTTTTATCCTTATGTAAGATTACTCTCTCCGCCTGGTAATTTCCTGTGTCCTGAAGTCTAGCCAATATTAATGGGTCTATTCCTGCCTTTTCTTCTTGAGTTCATGTTTGTGTGGTCATTTCTGTTCCACCCCTTTGCTGTCCACCTATGTATACCACCGGAGTTGAAGAGACTTCCTTGCAGACAACATCTAGCTGAATCGTAGTCTTTTTGCTCTATCAACTCAAACTTTAAGTGGTATATTTCTGACATCCACAATTTCATGTAATCACTGAAAAGTTAAAGGTTAATCTTGTCATCTTACTTCAGATTAATTTTGTCATCTTCTGACTTTTTGTTATTGTCTCTGCTTTTCCTCCTCATTTCTTTATATTTCTGTGGGTTACATAAATGTTTTTTTTTTCTGAAAGATATTTTATATATGGTATTTATGAGCATGTCTCTTTGCATAGTGATATCAGTGGTTTTTATAGCTATTGCATTATATAACCGTAACATAAAAGCCTACTTACACTGTCACCTCACTTGAGTGAAACAAAGAAACCTTATTTCTCTTTATGTCCTTCACTCTTACAATACATTTCCCCTAAGCCAGTGGTTATCAACCTTTCTAATGCTGGGACCCTTTAAAACAGCTCCTCATGTTGTGGTGACCCTCAACCATAAAATTATTTTTATTGCTACTTCATAACTGTAATTTTGCTACTGTTATGAATTGTAGTGTAAATATCTGATATGCTGATGGTCTTTGGTGACCCCGCTGAAAGGGTTGTTCGACTTCCAATGGAGTAGTGACCCACAGGTTGAGAACCACTGGCCTAAGTACGTCCTGCTCACAATGAAGTGTTACAGTGTTGCTTCTGCCGTCATGCATCGTTTAGAGAACCAAACAAGCCTTTCACACAGCGAGAGTTTCCAGTACGGCTGTCCTTTCCCTCGTCTTTACTTTTAAGGAATTTCACTGTGTTGTTTCTTGGCATCTTTCACTTTTAGTTATTTATTTATTAGGTTTGTTCATTTTCTTCAGACTGTAAGCTTTTGTTTGATATCAATAAAGGAAATCAGAAGCCATCATTTCTCCAAATACATTTCCAGCCTCACTTTTTCCCACGGTCCCTCTCCCACCGCACCAGGAGTGTGGGAGATGATTTGTTATAGCTCTGAGGCCTTCAGGCTTAGGTAAACTCAGTTTCCTTTACTTTTTTCGGTTGTTCAGGTGTGGTGGCTTTCATTTTACTATGTTGCCATATATTGATTCTTTCCTCTCTATTGTGGTTCAGATCATCAACTGAGGCATAGCAGCACTTGCAAGCAGGGACAGAGCTGCCATGGATGGTGCCATAGCCTTTTCTAAGACATTTCAGTTATAGAATACATATTCCAACCGGGACTAGAATGATATCCATTATAAGGTTAATTTCATCCTTTTCAGACTCAGGACCTTTCTAAGTTCTCATGGGTGGAGACCCAATGAGGCGTGAACCGAGGAAGTTTTCCATTCTTACTCCTAGCAGCAGGTACCCTTCCCACCTCTGTGGGATGCTGGGATTTAAGCCCATGCTTAACAAGCCTCAGAGTATTATCATTCTTGTTTTGCACTATGCCCTTTGATTTATTTGCTTTAGTATATTGCATGCACCCACCGAAGGGCACACATGAAGAAGCATTTGGCACACGGAGGGATGATAGCTTTTAAAGAAAACGACTCTCAACGGAGCCAAGAAGAGATGCAGATCTAGAAATCAACCAACAACCAGGGAGGACAGCATGGAACAAGCCTAATCCTTACTGGAACCAAAGTATTCTTTATTAATTCTGCTAGTGTTTCTAGTGGAATTGTCTCAAAGCACAATAGTTTACATCAGAAGACTTGTGTCTTATAACATTAAGAAAGTATTCAACAAAAGTCAGACAAAAGTCTGAATATTGAATATAGGTTCTATTTAAAATAGGTTTTATTTAAATAAGGGCTCACTTTGACTTAACATGATGTATAGATATTTATTACAACTGCATTTTCAAGAACTGACTTGAGTTTTACATTTTATGTCCTCAGAGACTCCCCTAACCCAAGACCCTCACAGCCCTCCCCACCACTGGACACTATATGATGAGCAGCCTTCTGCCGTCTGCTCAGTAGGGGGCGCAGCTTTGGCTGCTGCCTTCCTCCCAAGTGGAGGCAGAGACAAAGAGAAGAAACTAAGAAAAGAAGCAGCAGTGAAGAGAATAAAGGACAGAAGAATACCTCAATTCAGCTGGGGATATTCCCCTTCAGAGCTGCAACACTCGGGAACCTTCTCTCCTCAGAGCAGAGCAGAGCTGAGTGGAGTTGTTACATTGTGACACTCCAGCTCAGCTAAGGAAGGATTCCCTGTCTCAGAGCTGCAAGAGCTGTGCAGTTCCTCACTTCTCAAAAGTCAGAATACCCTCCCATTGGTGTACCTTTCCCACCTCAGAGCTGCGTGGTTCCCGGCTTCCCGAATGTCAGGATACCTTCCTCTTGGGGACACCTTCCCCACCTCAGAGTCAAATGGTCCCTAGGCTGCCAACTGCCAGGGCACCCTCCTGTCAGAACTGTGTGGTTCCTGGGCTCCCGAATGCCAGGCCACTTTTCCATCTCTGTCCAGGCTGAATAAAAACACCAACACCCTGTGCCTCTGTTAGTTCTGGGGGCCACAATGCTGACACTTCTGAATGTGGCACCAAGTGCTCACACTGCCACAGCCATTAAATGAAAGAACCCTGGCATTCTTGGAAGCAGCAGAGGAACACTCACTCCACCCACTGATGCTGGTGGTTCTTTGAGATCCCGTTCACTACTGACTCAAGTATGCTCCTCCTCCTCCTGGTTTCAGGAGCTGTATCCCTGTAGACAAATCCCAATTCTGCGCAGAATGCTAGAATTCTATTCTGACCACAGGCTCATAAGTTCAATTGCCTCATATATGTCACACATATGAGAGCATTTCCCTTGCCACATAACTTTCTAGGATAGTCAGCACCACTGACAAACGCCATGCAGAAAACAGCCAAACTCAATTCCTCCTCCTCATTATCCAGCTTAACAACGTATGACTCCTCTTCCTCTCCTCTTATCCAGTCTAAGTAAGTGAACAAACTTCTCCCTCCTCCATGTTTTACTCTCTGTCTCTCTGTCTCTTTCTATCTCCCTGTCTTTCTGTCTTTTTGTCTCTCTCTCCCTCTCTTTCTCTCTCTCATACAGTTCTCACTCCATAGGCCAGGCATGCAGTTTGATCTGAAACTTACTATGTAGACTAAGCAGACCTCAAACTCATAACAAACCTCCTGCCTCCATTTCCAGGGTTTTGGGATTATAGACATGAGCCTACATGCTCAGCTTCTCCTGTTCCTTAAGTTACTATATTTCCTGTACCCGTCACAACATTATCCACAGACAGCATTATCAGAGTCCCGCTTCTTCCTAAGCACCACGGGGTCTAAGCTTTGCTCAGGTACTCCTGGCAGGAAGGCCCTTCGTGTTGGTCTGACTGAATTAGACTCACTCCAGGTTGAGTAAAAAAACCATGACTGTGCCATTGCACACATCTGCTCGTCCACTGCGATGTCATCATTTACTCCTGCCTTCTGAACTGGGAGTAGGAACTGAGGAACACGGGCCATCTTAAATATTACTTGTCCTGTATTTCTCATTCAGGTTGAAGTCATACTGGCTCTTTGGATGTAACAGGCTCTTAAAAATACTTCTAGAAATATTAAGTAAGTCAGAAACCAATACCCAGGGACCTTTGACAAATTTAGGATGGTATTCCTACAATGCTACAGGGATTCCACACCTCAGAATACACGGAGACTGTGAGCTCACTGGAAGTAGCCTAAATATGAATGGCACAATTGAGAAGCATGCTGATAAATTCATTTGCGGGAGGCAGTGATGTTAGTAACAACCACACTGCACTCGTTCAATCACTTCTCAGTTGATTTTAGACTCCTGGCTCGATGACTCTGACCTTTGCTTGGTATGTGGACTAAAACCCTCAAACTGGTTTCCACAGTCGGGCTGAGAGAGCACACCCCAGAGCTTCCAAGTACAACCCCAGCCCAGACAGACACCCGCCTCAGAGTGAGGACTGCCAGAGGGAAGGCCTACAGAAGAGTGGTCGGATGAGGCCGTCACACGCAGCCGGGACTGTTAGAGCTATCAAAACTCTGAATAAGAAGAAATACCACTCAGGACTTACAATTAGGAGTAAAGAAATGCTCCTGAAGCGAGGTTGTCACGGTCTACAAGGAAGTGATAGCCGTGATGGAGGGCTAGCACGTATCAGGAATCTGCCGTTTCCTCAGGCTTGCAGCCTGTGAGGCCAGCCTGTTGGGAAGCCACATTGGACACATCCATCTGTTTTTCACATTTATTTGCCAGCCCGGAGGCACAGGATTTGGTGAAGGACTTAGTAATAAACCATTTTGTCAGGGTAGAACACTTTCTGAATTAATTTAGACAGTAAATATTTCTAACAGCGAAGGGCTCTCTAATGCAGGATTAAGGGAATGAGCTCAGTCCAACTACCCTGTAACCCTGACCAGGATGACAGCTGAAAACAGAGATGCAAGGGAAGTGCTATCTGCATGGGGAGCAGTCTCTGAATACTGCCTTAATTTTTCTCTGCTGGAAATGCAATGATTGTCCTGCTCAATAGTGAGAGTTGGCCATTTCAGAATAGATTGATCAAGGAGACTCAGCAGGGCAAATGCATCCCACTGTGCCCCTGGAAATGTACTAAGGGATCAATCCACATCCCAGGCTTTCAATCTTCTTGACTACTGTTCTGAGAGTCTCTAAAGAATCCCATTGCTTTCCCCATTTTCAATATCACACAAGGACATTTTCTTCAAGAAACATTCTATGGTCTATTTAGTTCAGTATTATCTTTGGTTGTTGTATATAGTTATATACAATAAAACCGCATACTGAATGATTAGCTTTCTAACATCAAAAGTAGACAAAATTGAAAAGACAGTGAATAAGTTCAATTCCCAGGAGGTCACTCAGTGAACTAACTACTCAGTCTATTGCTAAATGAATCGACAGTCATGTAGCTACTAAAATTACGAAATAGGCAAAATTAAGAAGCACCACACAAAGAAAATCATCAAGTTACTAAAGCAAATAGCATTTACTTTATTCTTGCTGAATTATGCGTCTCTTAAAGGAGTCAAGTAGTACAATTAATGATTTTTTTCCTTCTTTGTTAATCAGATTAACAAATGTAACATACCTAGAATACAGTCTAGTACAGAGCAAATATATACTACATTTCACTTTTTGTATTATTGTTGTTAGGTTTTAAAATCCTCTTAAGTATAGGAAATTTACTAGGAAATTTTGCTGGTCTTTGAATACAATGAAAGTTTTTGTTTTTGTTTTTAACATTCTTTATGTTGTTGGTCAAATAGACTGGCTATTGGCAAGTGTAGCACACATAATTTCTGTCTACAATTTATCAAACATTTATATTGCCAAACATTTGGCTAGATAGTTTGCTGAATTATTTCACTCAGTTAATCCTCATACAATTCAAATAAGAGAAGTTTACTGGCCTTGTTTTACAGAAAAAGAACCAGTGTAAAGCTTTATGAAAAGAAACCAGGTGAGTTCGTAAAACTAAGACCTTGCAAACAATCAGGACTCCTTTTGTATTTCACTGCACATGTGAGCTCATTCTAAAGACCATATATAGGTATGGCTCCAACTAATTGGTCAGCTTATTGCAATATAATCCAGTAAGTATTAATTATTTATGTTGGCATATCAAAATGGACTTCATGCACTGATTGCATCCAACCCGTGTCTTGTACGATCAACATTGCCAGAGACATGAAAGACAACTGAAATCATGCTGTCTAGGTATACTGAAATGAGTGACATTTTCTCTGACCCCTTGGTTTCCATAATAGCTGTTAATTCCCTTACATACTTGGATTTTTCTTCTTGTGCTACCCAACATGTTCTCAGGCCAATCTATGACCCTATTATATAAACAACTTCGGGAACATTTCTTGGTCTATAATATTTTAACAACTGTGTCTCACTGGGTAAGTTATACTGAACATATATAAGAAATTCATTTACAAGGACCTATATGAGTTTGTTAAAGACGTCTAAGAATGACCAACTTTCTGCTAGAAAGCAAATTAGGAGTCCCTCAAGAAATAGCTATGCTCTCAAATGAAGATCCCAGCTGTGATTCAGGAAGTGGCCTCTCATAAGAGCCAGGGAGAATGAGCCTTTACAGCAAAGGCATTGACTAAGCAAATGAGCAGCAGCTGATTGTGAATGTGATGTTGAGCGGGGCCTTAGTGCAGCCCAGAGTCAGTGGAGTACTGACTAAGAAACACATGAGCTCAGAGATGAGCTGTAGACGTGTGTTGTAATTGAGATTGGTCATATTTATTTTATCTCTTGTACATAGCTCTGCATTTGGTTCTCAGAAGGTCATTTTATACACAAAAATATCTAACAAGGTGTTCCCAAAGACACATGGCAGAGGTCTGTGAGTCATGTTGCTCAGAACACGACAGAGCTTCCTGGGTCTCTTTAGCCTGAGGAAAAGAACAATGAGGGCACATCATCGGGATCCGGATATTTACAGAACGTGTCATTCTGAGTGACTCCAAGAAGCAAATCAAAGCACAGCAATAGCCAGTGACCATTGTTTGACTCAATGTAAGAAAACTGACTTTGCCAGATTGCCAGCAATCTGTTGTTCTATGGGGGTGGCATGGAGTTCCGGTCGTCAGAATAAAGTCATAGGAAAGTCAATCTCAGAAGCTCTGTGGTGACACCTGTTACACATACCTTCTTTCATTAGTGACGAAACAGAATCTGAGAGAGCTGTGTATCATTAAGCTCAGATAGCTGCTGGTAGAGGAGTCAAGTCTCAGGGCCACTGGTGCTCCTCCTGATCAAAACCTTCTCAGGATGCTGAGGGACAGTGACCAAGCATTGAGTGCCCAGTAGCTCAGTGTTACAGGGGAGGCAGGGTGTTGAAATGTGGCAACAGATAACCTCTAAGACATCTGTGATTTCTCAGGCTCTATGCTTTTAATTTAGAGATTTGCATTATTATAGGTATGTTCTTACAAAGTGGGTTTAGGGACAGGAAAGATGACCCAATGGTTAGGAACACATATGACTCTTGCAGAGGATCTGTGTTCAGGTCTCAGTGCCACACGATGTCTCACAATCATCTATAGCTACAGTTCCATGGGATTTGACACCCTCTTCTGTCATTTTAAGGGTCCAAACATGGACATGGGGAACACATACATATAAATCTTTTTAAAAAGGCATTTAACTATTGCATGTAAATGTCATTTGTGATCTCTAAGTGTTGAATTGTTATTCAAATCACAGGATCAATGATGTTCTGTGGGAAGCAGTATCAATCCCTAAGGGAAATAAACATGGGCATAGACTAGAGATGGTTCTAGAAGCTTCTAAGACTCAAATAGGAATGGTGTTTCTGGTTACAAAGAATACAAAGACTACCACTCTCAGTGATGTTTATGTGTAACAATTTCAAAACAAAATAATGATATGAAAAGGGAGACACATTCAGATCACTCCATGGTCTTAAAACCATATAATACTGTCCTTAGAAGATACAATGACCAAAAGCAAATTTATCATCTAGCTTTTATTATATGGCAAGGACACGTTCTCACTGTCAGCACACAGACCCAGAATAAAATTTTCCTTATTTGTGAACACATTAATAATAAGTTAGTTATAAGCTTAAAGTTTAAGAAATGTGATTGTTGTCTGACTTTGAATAACTGGAATTCTAGCGTTACCATGATGCTGCTGAGAATCCAACAAGTAGCAACAGTCATTGTGTGGAATTCTTGTGCTAGGCCATATGAGAAACATTTTCAGCTCATTGTGCTATTCAACGAATGAGTTCGACAGTTCTCATCATTAACTGTGCCCAACCTACATTTTACAAAATAAAAACCAGTTCTCAAACAGACTAAGGGCTAGCAAAGGTGCTATAGCTAAGAAACAGCCAAGCTAGAATTCAAAAACCCTGATCTGCCAGAGCAGAAAAAGTGTGAACGATAAGGGCCAAGAAGACCAGATAGAGGAGGGGAGGGAAGGAACTGTTTTTACGGAAAATAATTTTGTGTATGACTAAAGCCTCTTTTTTTGTATTTATTATTTTATACGTATTGTATCAATTATTTGGAGGAAAAGTTTCTTCTCTGATTATCTCAAGGTAATTATCAAAACTTCATTTGTTGTTTACAGAGTTAGGGATTAAACGCAGGGTTTCTCCCATGTGTGTCAAGTGCTTTACCACTGACTTATCGTCCTATTCTTTTAAAAAAACTTCTTTTATTTTGAAATGAGACTTAAGATGCCTGGTCTGACTTGAATTACTCCATAGCCCAGGCAAGTCTTGAATTTGCAATTTTCCTGCCTTGGCCACCATAGTAGCCAATAGCCCACTGTGCTATCAACAAGCACTTCAAAACTCTTCATGACACCCTTTGGCACTCTCATGATTTATTTGATTCTGTTTCTGAGGGTTTTCTCTAGTATTCAGTAAGGTTTCTTTCTTTCCTCTCTTTCCTTCTCTTTCTTTTCTTTTCTTCCTTCTTTCTTTCTTTCTTTCTTTCTTTCTTTCTTTCTTTCTTTCTTTCTTTCTTCCTTTCTTTCTTTATGTTCTGAGACAAGCTACTGCTAAACAGCTTAGACTGGTCTGGAAGTCAAGATGCCACTATCCCGAGTGTTGGGATCACAGCCATGCTCCACCAGTACAACCTTAGCAAGTCTGCTGGGCCATCGGTGCATGCTAGGCACTGCACCCTCCACGGTAAATACAGCTAAGAGGAAAAGACACGTCTGCTAAACCTAACAGAGGAGAAGACGTCAACCAGATAATTGATGTGCTATTACAGATTGGGATGTGTGCAATGGACTACTAGGACACATGACGCCAGTATGATAAGGATCTGAGTTCAGATGCTCTAAGAGTCAGACACCAAATCCCTACCTAGAAAATAAAAGGAATAAAGGACAAGAGTAGCTACAAATGTAGCTCCAGCCTCTAGTGAAGGACAGATAGAAAAGCTGACTTGGTAAGTCTTTCAGGGAATACCAAGCCAGAGTCACAGACTAGAGGGGAAGCCACTATCTGCATGCCAAGTCCCACCATTGCTGGGAGCATTCCTGAGCAAGTACAGTTTCAGGAGGATGCATGCGGTGCTAAGGAATGGCTCTCCTTAGTCAGAGAGTGCAGAGGCAATATCACAAAGCCACACAACAAGACCACACAGGTGATCAAGCATGGGTCTAAAGAAAGAGATTCCATCGTAAGACGATCCAGATGAGGGGCGTGTGGAGAGTCGATTTTCAAGATTTGAACTCTTTAAAATAACTTGAGATCTGCATGGCTTCCACATGATTTGGCATGACAAGATAGTACAGCCAGAGGCTTTAGGTCACGGATATAGTTAGGGATTTCTGGCTCTTAAGGGGGGCCAGAACCTATCAGGCATTGTCCTCCAGGTCTCAGACTTAACTCTTGTCTGGTTGTTAGCCTCCTAGGAATTACTCAACTTAATATTATCTAATCTACAAAGATAGGACCATGGCATTTATTAACTGACATACATTAGTGATTAATTGAACAAGTATAAATTAGGGGCTGATACAGCAGTGATTCGGTTAGCATGCCATCTTTCTCCACCTGCCGTAGTTGCAGTAGAAGAGCGACAGGTTAATCACAAGTAGAACTTTGTCCTCCTCTGGGTATGACAGCTATTTTTGAAACACCAGAAACAGTCAGTTAATAGGAATCAAATCATCCATCTGGCTCTTTAGGCCCTTGGTGCCTCATTCATTTCTGCGAATGTATTGCTTCTACATCCTTGATGAGGCTCATTAGCCCTGGCGCCACAGTCAGCGCAGTTTGTAATTGATGTCTGACTAGCTCGAGAACAATCGCTTTTAGAACAATACTTCATATTTTTGAAATCAGAATGTAAGTCCATTCTTCACAATTTCAAAACTCAGAACCAGAAAGAGTGAACTAAAGAAATAAAAGTCAGAAAACTTTTGTTGATAAGTTTCCATGTGTGACTCAGGTATACACGGGACAGCTTTGTAATTTGGCGGGTAGATTTCACAGTGGAAGGAAGTCACTGAAATGATGGTCATGTATGACAGGTGATAGCCATCTTAATGTCTTGAACTTTTGGGACAATGAAAGAATTATTGTTCTGAAGGAGGGGATACTGGATTTGAATCTCTGAGAAAGTGCCCCTTGCATTTGAACGTAGTGACTGAATGAAAATCTAACACCTAGTTGAACTGTGTGTGTAAGGAGTTGGTCAGATTTACATATTAAAGGCCTCAGACCCTAAATGCTCAAACCCTACATGGATCATCACCTCACCAAGGACCTGTCTCCCTGCCTCCTGCTTGACTGATGTTAGTCTTGCTAATATCTGAATGATATTACTTCTGTGCTTATAACACAGAACCCTGCCGTGCTTCCTTAACATTTCACAATCTGGCCCTCCTTTATGCTGTCAGTATCCCTTCTTGCCAGAACGCATGCCCAGTGTCCTGATCACGCTCCATCTGGCTCCCTGTACAAGACAGGCTCCTGCAGTTCTTTGCCTGGAACTTTGCTCCTCCTACCCAGCCCACTTCCACCATGCTGCAGAGTGAGATGAGGCTGTCTACCTTCAGAATGTGCCTTCTTTACTTGGACTCTGTTGTTCTGCCTTCGCTGAATGCCAGATCTTGTGTTGCATACTCAGACTTTCTCATTTTGAGGGGGAAGAGGGGCATTCCGAGACAAGGTTTCTCTGTTGTAACTCTGCTGACTGTCCTGGAACTCACTCTATACACCAGGCTGGCCTCAAGTTCATAGAGATCTGTCTGCCTCCCAAGTGCTGGGATTAAACTGCCTGGCTAGACTTTCTGATTTTTTTTTCAGATAAAATTCACACACTAAAGCAATTCACCTACTTAAACACCAAGTAAAATGAATGTTGAGTCACAGGTCACCAAAGACTCATTTCCTACAGTTTCATCTGCCCCACACTCACGTGCTGTTCTCCTTCTCTCAGCTGTCCTAGGTCCGGTGCACATTTGCCTATTCTAAATACATGAAATCATTTATTGCCTGGACTCTGGTGACTGGCTCGAGACCCATGCTGTGGTTTTAATTTGTATTCCCCAGTGACTGATGATTTTGGTTAGAGTATTGGCTGTTTAGAAAATTTCTAATCAGAATCTTGTCTAAATTTTAAAAATGGTTGATTTGTTGAGCCACTAAATGTTTACTAGTATCTGGAGATATAATCTTATCGATACATGATTTCAAAATATCTTCTCCCATTCTTTGGGAATTTTCACTTTTTTTTCACAGTGTTTGAAGTGCAACAGTTTTCAGTTTTAATGAAATCCAATTTCCCTAGTTTTTTGTTTGTTTTTAGTCGTATGTGCCCTTTATGCCATCACAGGGAAGGATTGACTCTACCCAGTGTGCCTTGGGTGTTTACCGTGCTTTCCTCTCTGATGCTGCAGTGCTGCAAGCTTCTATATGTAGGCCTTTGATCCATTTGGTTGTGGTATGAGAAAGGTTCAACTTCATTTTTCAGAAATGTATTCAGTCTCCTCAATATCATTAATTTAAAAATTATTTGTTCTTGAATTTTCTTGATGCCACACTCAAAGTCAATACTCTTAAGTGCAAGGTATTATTATTGTTGTTTTGACCTGTACACACACACACATACACACACACACACACACACACACACACACACACACACACACACACATTCTTAATCACTGAAAGTTTATGGAGGACTTTGCTGTGAATATCGGATCTCCACTTTGGTTCTTTTACAAAACTGGTTTCTTTATGCTTGGGTCTTTACCTTTCCACAGCCCTAGCTACCATTTTGGTAGAGATCAGGTTATACCTGCAGATGTCAGAGCAGGATTGTTGGCGGTGGTGTAAAAAGAAAGGCAGGCATCTCCAGAAGCAGAATTGTTTTATGATCAGAACAGCGGAAATGCCAGTCTCTCTGTGGAAATGGGACTGTGCCCAGTGGTGTGGGGTCTTTGGGGTTTTATAGGCTGGAATAGGGGGAACTGTGGGGCTGGAAGAATCCATCTGCAGGTCAGTTCCCCTGCAGTCTAGAAGAGGTAGGTACCAGCGGGTTTCATATGTGACTCTCCTGATCTGAAGCTTCCACAGGTGATATCAGTCATGCCAAATTTCCTGTTCAGAGTTTTCCAGTATACCCATGTTATTTTGGTCATTAGCCCTTCATTCCCAACTCTAGGGACAGATGAATAGATGGACAGGCAATGTATTCTTTAATTGACTCCTTCCTATGGAAGAATGATGGGGGATGCTAGCCTTCACTCCTAAGACAGTTTTATTTCATGTAGCAGGAGGGGAGTTTTAACTTGATCAGCTGCAATAAATCATGCAATTGCTATCATGAATTCCTAGAGAAACCTCTGAAAAATAATCAATTGAGGGCTGAAAATGGATGATTTGGTTACAGGGTGAAACTGAGAGATTGCCTGGAAAGGTAGAAATGGAGGGGGGTTCTAGAAGAGGAAGAGACAGAGAGAAGTCAGTGAAAGGAGGTGGGTCTCCATAGAGAGGGACTCCCAAATAGGATCGAGGAAGGAGTCGTATTGTGTTCCGAAGGGTCAGGGTGACTCAGGTCTGAAGGGGAAGGATGACAGTAGAATTGATAAATTGGAGAAGAGCAGTAGCTAGCCATTAGCCTGAACTCCTCCATACATCCTAAGGGTATTCTTGCAAAGGTATCAGGAACAAATGGACCTGTTATAGCGTGATAGCACCTGAGAGAGCTTAAGTGGAACACTCCTGACTGGGTGTAGGAGGAGACTGGCTATTTTAATGGAGGTCGGTCCAATAAATAAAACGTCTTTAAAAAGACAGGGTAAAATCATAAGTATGGGAATGAGGAAGGTAGGAATGCTCAATGGGAGGAGCCATAGTGGGAGAGAACCAAAAGACCATTCATAGGAAGAGGCTTGTCACTGGGATTTTGTTTGGTTCCTGCATCTTTGAGCCCCATAGCAAATCAGTTGGATTAGTTGGCATGGAGGCAGCATCATTCCTGGACTAGGTACAAATCTTGTCCTTAGCAGTAATCAGACCCAGACCTCTTTATTTTGGAGTACCTCAGCAGCCAAAGAATCAAGTTGGCCCTGAAGGATGCTAAGCTGATCTGAAATTTCTTTAAGGTTTTCTGAGAGCTGATGATACAAAGAAGCCTTTAGTCCACCCATTTAGTTCTGAGTCCCGAAAAATGCCTGGAGTGGCAAGGAGAGGGACGAGTTGGATAGCCCGGGGCCCATTAATCCCTTTTCAAAAGTCCTCTGAACTACTTCAAGGAATTCAGAGGTGTAAGATTTCTCTTAAGTCCTTCAAATTGCCAAGATGCATGGTGTAGATAGAAAGTTAGAGTGCCTCAGAGGAGGGTCCCTAGGGGGCCACGATCAAACTTAAAATATGCAAATATCCAGACTGTAAGACATCCATGTGATGACAATACCATTGGAGTATGTTATGTGAGTGGGGTAGCATGCGTATCATACAAAAGGTTAGAATCTGCTGAATAAGGTCACCATGGCCTCCCTGGACAAGAGAACAGGTAGCTCCCCAAAGTTGAAGAACACATCCAGAGATGCCCCACATTTCCTCAGGACCTCACTGACCTTGGAGGGCAAGGGGAACATATTCTCCCTTTTCATTCCTCTGACCACGTTAGCCTCCAAGTTCAGTCAGTTATTAAACGTCCAGAAGATCAATTACACCGATGGTATTTTTAATTACTGTATACTATTTTAATAGCCTGATAGCATTTTAGTCAGGTCTTGTAATTGTTGATCTCAGATCTTAGACACTTTAACATCATCTATATTATCTCTAAGTCTCATCCTCTATGTAAGTTAAATAACTCACTTGGAATTGAACAACCTGTAACAACTTTCTACTTCCCTATTCTGGAAACACCCGTCAATCTTTATCCATAAGTCTTTCTTTGCTAAAACAATTTCCATCTTCAAATATTGATAACACTTTTTCTTTCCTAACACCATGAAACACGGTAGCATTAGCAAATGAATTTATGTGTTATGAGAGTTTTTCCCTGGCGGATAGAGGGACTAAGCAATGTCTATGCCCTCTTTTCAATTTCATCAAAGTTCTCCCTGTGGAACCAATGAGTGCTTTGGCTTATTTACAGAGAATTGGTAAGAGTTACTCATGAGAGTGCAGGTGACTCAGAAACAGTTACACTAAAAATCTTACTCGATATATATGAGGACATTTTATGTCACATACTTTTTTTAATGATTGGTGTGATGTCTGTTTGTCTACTCTTTTCTCAAGGAGTATTAGCATTTAACAAGACCCGTTGTGATAATTTTAGGCTGGCATGGCTGAAAATATGAAGATGGTGGTCCTTTAACCTAGAAGATAGACTGAAACCCTATATTGGATCTTGAAAAACACATTTGCTCATTTGTTTTACAAGAAGCTGGAGTGGTTAATTAATAAATGGGACTTCAAGAAACTGAAAAACTTCTGTATGACAAAGGACATTAAGGTTCAGACACAAATGTAATTCAAAAAGATCTTTACCAACTACACATCCAGTAGAGGGTTAATATCAAAAATATGTAGAGAACTTTAAAAAGTAAAAAAAATTAAAAAAACCCTGGAAACATTTAAAAAACAAATAACCCAATTTTAAAATGAGATATGGATCTAAACAGAGAATTCTCAAAAATTGAAACAGCACAAATCACTGAGAAGCTCTTAAAGAAATGTTTCACATCCTCAGTCATCATGGAAATGCAAATTAAAATGACTTTAAGATTTTAATTTATTCCCATCAGAATGGACAAGGTCAATAAAACACGTGACAGCTCATACTGGAGAGTATATGGAGTGAGGGGAACTCTTCTCCATTGCTGGTGGGAGTGCAGACTTGTACAGCCACTATGGAAACCAGTGTGGCGGTTCCTCAGGAAGATGGGAATATAGCCACCTCAAGATCCAGCTACACCACTCTTGGGCATACCCAAGGGATTCTACATCCTACCACAGAGACATTTACTCTACCATGTTCATTGCTACCCTATTCATAATAACCAGAAAATGGAAATAGCCAAGATGTCCATCAATGAATAAATGAATTAAGAAAATGTGGCACATTTATATAACGGAACAATATTTAGCTGTTACAAAAACAAAATTATTAAATTTAGGTAAATGAATGGAGCTAAAAAATTTAAAGTAACCCAGTCCCCAAATATTCTGTTTTCTCTTACATTTGGGTGTTAACTTTAAAGATTTCAGTATATGTGTTATAGTCTGAATAACCACAGGTTACGTTCCTAGTAAGGGACTAGGAGAGAGGAGAGGATCTACCATGGAAGGAGAAACAGAATAGAGTGTTATGGAGAGATAAAGGGGAAATTAGGAGGATTAAATAGGGGATGGAAGAAGAGGGTCAGGGAGGAAAATTGGGAGGGACAACTAATGCAAAGAACCATTTGAGGGTGACATGGGGTCCTACTACTGCAGAAGCATCTTAAAATACTAACACATCTGAAAGAATTCTAAATGGAGTCACCAAATGACTGGGGAGACAATGCCCCTACTAGACATCTTTTGCCAAAACAAGTGGAACTTCCAATGCCAGGAATGAGTTACATCTAATTGAGTGGTTAGCCAAAGGGGACAAACAACTCAGGGTATTGGCTGATTAGTATAGTGGAATGTTATCAGGAGTCATTGTTATTGTCTTGTCCCTTTAACGGAATGATAGCATTGGGTTTACCCCTAGGACTATGGCCTATGCAGTTTCAGGTTCTTGGCTACCCAAGCAGTGTTGGATATTGGTTCCATCTCATGAAATGGCCCTTAAATCCACCCAGAGAGTGGTTGGTTTCTCCCACAACATTTGTGCCACTGTTGCAAAAGCATGTCATTCAGGCAGGTAATCATGTAGATTAAAGGTTTTTGTAGCTCGGTTGGTGGTTACCTTTCTTCTCTAATAGCATGCGGAGCACCTTCCAGTACTCTAAACACTTCTTCCAGTGAAGATTCACTGAGTATAATGACCACATTTAAGGGCAGGCCCCATGTCCAGCAACAGATGGCCAACAAAAACAAATTCAATGGTATTTTTGTAGATTTTTTTTTCTCACATTACGTTTTTGAGCACTTTTTATTGTATATGTTTCTTATAGTTTTATTGTTTTTTTTTTTACTTGTTTTTTAACGAGAACAAAAGAAGGCATAGAGTAGCTAGCTGGATGGGAAGATAGGAAGGATATGAGAGGAGATGGGAGAGAGGAAACCATAACCAGAATATATTATATGAAAAAATTTCAATAAGATATTCTGTAAAAATCCTTAAATTTTTGTATTTACATGTAAAACACATTAAAGAGTTCAGTCATGAGCTACTCTTTTCTAAAAGGAGGACAATTGCCTAATAGGAAAAAAGCATGTCTTGGAGTAGGGGTAATTATCTCTTACAGTTAATCTAATTTTTGTGGTCAAGCAATAGAGCATGTTGTAGACCATGTTGTAGAACCACAGTTGGGATAAAGGTCAAGGAGATAACATTTGGAACAGAATTGTATGATTTCGTAGGTCTTGTCCTTCTAGGTAGATTTTAGAATTTTAAATTTAAAAGCTCATGCTAATTATTCCAAAGAAAGAGTCATAACTATTAGCCATTATCGCTATTACATTTTTTTAGTTTTACAATGAACAATATGAAGTTGGGCTAAGTTAATAATTTTAGTTTATATGAGTATTTAGTTACAAATCAATCTGTTACTAAGGACACAGTAAAAAAACCAAACCAAATCACATGTAGACAGACTGTCTATATACATAGCAATATATGAGATATAGTTTAATAAGCCAAGATTTTGAACATTTTTGCTGTTTTGGAATTACAGTTTTATACTTTGTATGTGCAAAGGAAGCAACATGGAGATCTTTGCTGAGCATGGTTTTAAAGTGTGCAGAGACAAAAGCAGACATGTGTGGAACAAAGGGGCACCAGGGCGGAAAGAACATTTTATCTCTGTTAGAGACAAAAGGGCCTGGAGACATCAGGCAGAAAAGTAGCCACTGCGACCCAGCGAAGCCTGCCGGCAGCTTCTCACTCAGGGCAGCCTGACTAGTACTTAGCAATTTAGCCTTTGAGTCTGTTGGGATCTGTGAAAGCCTACGCTAGCTGCCTTCGTCAGTATGTCAGTGTTGGAGGCTGGTGGCCAAGAAAACTTTCAGGTTCTCCTCAGAAGCCATTAAATGTATCATGTAAAAACTGTATCAAAATTAAAAAACATTAGGATTGCAAAATAAACACTTTGAAGGTCTGATATTTTCTCATTAGTCTAATATAAAAGCTGTATGGTGATCACCGGAGGACTCAGTGGGATCAAGAAGTTT
This sequence comes from Cricetomys ansorgei, assembly GCA_026225945.1. NCBI lineage: Eukaryota > Metazoa > Chordata > Mammalia > Rodentia > Nesomyidae > Cricetomys > Cricetomys ansorgei. The sequence continues at coordinate 10,987,015 of JAMJFZ010000239.1, read as the reverse complement.
TATATGTGCTGCCGTTTTTGGCTAGTGCTAAGTGGTGACATTAGCTAAGATGGTGGCAAAGTCACCTGGTTACTTCCACATGATGAGGACCCAAAAGCCAAGATGGCAGCAAACCATGTGGTTGGTTTCAGCTCAAAGTGAACTCAGTTCCATGGTAAACTGAGCCCATCCTCTACTGGGGAGAAAGTCCCTGTGGATCCCACCAGTTAGCAGACCAAATGTGGGTTGCTACATCTTTTCTTTAAAAGATCGCTTTAGTTACACAGTTCAGTGTGGATATATGAGGAGATGGTACCTATGGCCTAGGCAGGTAGGCCCATAATGGCAAAATAAAGAAACAGGGAAAGAAATTTCACCATTGCAGGTCAAGGAAGGCAAGTCTGCAAGCAGCTGATAGAGGAGCATGATCACGGCATGAGATTTCTTTCAGAGTTGCAGAAGAGAGGAAGAGAAAAAGATATAAAGATCCTTTGAGGAATACCTTCCTAAGGAACATTACCAGCCCAGTTCCAGTATGGGATTACCAGAACTGGGCTCATTTGTTCTCCTTTTTCCAGTCACAGTCAGGGGCCCAGACTGACCAAGGACAGGAGTTCAGAGGACAAACATGAGACTGGATTGGGAAGGCTAGTCACATCCAGGGCCAATGCCTCAGCTTAAATGGCTCCTGAAGTTTTGCTAACGTGATGTAAATAGGCTCTGCATTGGATAGGAGGGTTAGGAGGGGCCTTTTCAGCTTGATTACATTTTAGAGAGAGTTTATGGAACTGAGTTTAGAAGGTTGAGCTGGTAAAACCTGAAGTGCAGAAATGCAGGAATAAAGCAGAGGAAACGAATGAATAAACTTGGACACAAAGTTCAGACCTTTTGCCATTTTATCTAATGAAGTTATCTAAGTTGGTAAGGGTTTAGAAGTGGAAAGGTATGGCTGTTGCCTAAGCGATTTGATGGCCAGATCTGAACAGAGAGCTATAGGAGTAAGTGGTTTAAGTTCAGTGAGACTTGAAGGTTTCAGGTTTAATTATGTGTGCCAAACAGGTGTCTTTGGGCACAGACAACTGAAAACTATCACTGGAGGAAGGGGAGAGGTTGGCTACTGTTGGTCCCCAAAGTCACCTGGGTTTGGCAGCAGCCTTAGGAGGGAGCCTGATTAGCAGAAGAGGGTGCTCCCTGATGGCAGCGAAAGCCAAGGACAAATGCCAAGGACCTCTCAGAGTTCAGAGGAAGCCTAGGTCTTGAATGCTTCCAGATGTTAGCTGGGCCCTAACCTTCCCAGTGAGTTTGTTGTCCAACAGACAGATGGTGAAGGGCTGGTGGCCAAAGATAGAAATAGATGGGTGGGGGAACGGAGGGGAAAAGGGAGGAGAGGGAGAGTAGTGGGGGGAGTGGGGAGAGGGGAGGGGATAAAATTAAATGTAGATGAGGGAAAAGACACATATTGAGTTTACTCAGCACATCAAAAAACCTGGAGGTTTCAAGTCAGGGCCATTAAGCCCCAGTAAACTTGGCTAACAAAAGCTTGATGGGATGGGTCACAGAAAACAGAGGGAGATGAGGTAAGGGCAGAGAAGAGACATTCCGCAGAGAGAGAAGCTGGGGTGTGGGACTTTCCAGTTCTGGTACCAAATGTTAGAGCAGTATCGATGGCAGCCATGAGGGCATAAAGGCAGGCATGCCGAGAAGCAGACCCGTTCTTTACTAAGAACATCTGAAGGGCCTCAGTCTCTGCCTGGAAGTGGGTCTGTGCCCAGTGCCATGGGGGTTTTGGGGTTCTATAGGATGGGATAGTGGGAACTTGGGGATGGAAGAGTCCATCTGCAGGTCAGTTCCCCTGCGGTCTGGAAGAGGTGGGTACCAGCGGTTTCGTATGTGACTCTCCTGATCTAAATAAGATCAATAAAGTCAAGTCTATTTTCCTATCTGGAGTTTCTCAGTCCATCTGAGGCTTTTGGGTAATTATCACTCAGGAGAGCAGTATTAACCCATCCTCTTTAGCAATGTGGACTATCTTACCAACAATCTGAGACTATAATCTTTTAACATTTTCTCCTTTTCAGAGCACAAATTTCAAAATATGTTAAACTTATTCGTGACAATTTCTTATTTCTAATACTGGTGTATGTGGAGTTATTGTTTGGATGTTTCAAATTAAAATAGAGTCTGGGAAAACAACTGGATTCACCTTTTTTGATTGTTTGAAATTTTCATGCACACATATAACGTGTTTCCATTTTCCCTCCCAACTTCTTCTGTTCTTCTTTGTATGTTAGCATTGATATTGAATCCAAAATTTAGACTTCATATTCAAACAGTTACCTAAAAATAATTGAAGCAAAGATTAGGGATGCACATCTGTAATTCCAGTGCTTGAGAGTACAGACAGGAGCAGGAGCCGAAGTCATCTTCCACTGCATAGCAAATTCTAGGTCAGCCTGGGCTTTGTGAAACTCTGTTTCCAAAAGGAAAAGAAAAAGCGTGCACGCGCGCGCGCACACACACACACACACACACACACACACACACACGTCTCTCTCATATACCCGGGTTGGTGGTGGTTCATTTTCTCTTGTCCTTGGTTTGAATAACAAAATATCAATGCAATACCAGTTTTATAAGATTTTTGTTTTAAGGAATGAGTGACAAATTCATTTTTATCTAAGTATTTTTAATATAATTTACAAAGTGATCTAGACTTGGGGAATTTAGTGGGGGGTGTTTCTATTCCACTTTTACTATCTATTTCTGGGGATTGAACTCAGGGCCATACCAGCATTAGGTAAATATTGGATCCTGGAGCTATAGCCCCAGTGACTGTGAGAGATAGTTTTATTAATTTAATGCTTGACTGGTTACAGGTTTCTTTAGATTTTTAACTTTTAATTGAATCAGTTTTAGTGTGTTTATTCAGGAACTGGCTCATTCATTCCAGAGTTTTCAGAGTTTTGACGCAGAGCTGTTCAGAGTATAACCTATAACCATTTTGTTCTTGTGAATTCTGTTGAAATATTCCCTCTTTAATTCATGATTTTGTAATTTGCTCTTACTAATTTATTACAAGGCAGATTGTCTAGAAAGGGTTTTAGTCTAGTTAAAGATGTCCCAATTTTCTTGGTTTTTAAAAAGAGGATATATGTGATTATTTGTTGATTTTATTTGCTATTTTGTTTCTCCATTTCACTTTGTCTAAATCTTTATTATTCTTTCCCTGTTTGTATTGGCTTTGTTTGATTTTCCCTTGTTTCTTAAGATGAAAAAGTTAAATTACTTAAGAATATTCCTTTGTGAACATAAGTATTCATAGTTATATATTTCCCTCTGAGAAATGCTTTAGTTACCTACCATTAGTTTTGTTCTGTTTACATTTTCAATCATTTCTAAATACCTTTTGACTCCTTTTTATATGTTTCTTTGGCTTACTGATTATTTGGTAATGTTTTGTTCTCATATATTTATTAATTTGCCAAACTTCCTGCTATTTATTTGTACCTTCAGACTAATTTAAGTCTCTGCACTCCTGCTGTGGAGCCATGAAGATGGGCCGGAGTCACTTCTCCAAGAAGAGCTTGCACATGGGACCAGGTGTGAGTTTAGACATGGGACTGGTAGACACTGGCCTAACTAGACTCCTTTGTCAGTGTGAAATCTTTGCCTAAGGTGACAGAGGCCTGGTGTACTTAGCTTTCTGCCTTAAAATTTGAATCTCCATCCTGCAACAAGGTAGAACATAAAAACTTAGACCTCTAGGCTGTGCGGTTTCCATGGCACGCAGCTGGAGGAGAAGCTCTGAGACAGCAGAATTTTGCTTGAAGCTGTACCCTTAGAGTACAGACAGCAGGGAGAGAGCAAGGCTCCAGCCCTGACTGGCAGCACAGCTTCCATTGCATTGTGCTGACACAGTACCTGGCGAAGAGTAGAGCTCAATGTGTGGACTCCAGGAGTTCTCCCTGTAATCAGGTGGCTCTTCTTGAACAAATATTTCCCATTGGTTTTATGTTCCCGAACTTATTTCTAGATAATTTCAATAGAGTCTTACATAGTTCTTCTCATTTGGGAAAAGCGTCTGAGGAAGTCCTCTGTCACCATTTGAAAGTTTCCCCCTTTCGCAGTCATTTGTCTCCATGTCACCAGCTTTCTGCATGGAGTCTGTGGTTAGGACCATGTCTTAGTCTTTGTTGGTATTGACAGCATTCAGCCCAGTGGCAGATGCAGCTGTCAGTGCTGGAGATGAAATTGAAAGGAATCCAAGGACACACACTTTTGGAGTTTCTCAGAAGAGTAGACATGCAGTGGGAGAAGGTCTTCTCGTAAATGAGATTAAAGGTAATTTCTCTCTCCAGGAATGTGGCAGTAAATATTCACTTAGCCTGAGAGTTCTATTTAATTTACTAAGTAGGCTCTATGGTTTGGATGGCCAGGTCTCCAAATCAACTTCTTTAGCAACACTAAGAATTTAAGTCTGGAAAACGTACAGCAGCTGAAATAGCATCCAAGACCTTCACTCAGTCAATCAAGAACGGTAGACACACCCTACAAAACCAAGGTGCCTTGCCACCCAGTCTCATCCCTTTCAGTTTTTTGGTTTGTTTGTTGTCTTACAAAGACTCCACAGCATTTGGAAATGAACTAGAAATCTGCCAAAAGCTGTTTATTCTTCAACATTGCACAATTATGAGTAACTTTTACCGAAGTGTTAGAGAAATGATGATGGAGATTTTAATGTGTGACAGCATCAAACAATTCTCTAGTTCAAGATAATCTCTTCCTTTTGGAGAATACTGTATATATAGGGACATTTCTGGAGGCCATGCTGTTCCCAGCCACAGCCACGATACCTTTTGCAAAATCTAAACTGTCATACAGACAGATGAGAACCTTGGAGTCAGCAACACAGGGTTCTGTCAGTGCTACCTTCTGCAGAGAAACTCCATACCGTGCGCCTAAGGTTCCAGTTGAGGCCGAAGACAACAGATAGTATTTCCCAGAAAATCATCATTGATTCAAGGAAACTGATAGTATTCTCTCACTGGCATCTTCTTAAACAACATTATCTATTGATGTGTAAAACACTGTGCATATTTAACATTTAAAATTAGATGAGTATGAACATATGCAAACATTTGGATAAATAATAAATTAAATTAAGGTAATAGGCATAGCTTCCTGCCCTCTAGCTCTTAGATGGTTTTGTAGTTTGTGTGTGGTAAGATATAACCTCTTTAACTATGAGGAGCCCAATACTGTATTGTCATGCAGGGACATCACACTGCTGTTCAGATGTATCCATTAGTATCATCTATGTGCTTCTGCTGTGCTCACAAGTAGGCACCGCTGGGCCTTGAAATATTTCAAGGAAACAACATTGACATTTGTCTGCAAAAGTCACTGTGTTCTCAGGTTGCTATGTGAAATACTCTGCGGACAGTTAGGCTCCGAGTAGAAACAGAATAATAAAGACTCACTAACAAGCATGCAGTTGCTGAAAGCCATGGAGCAAAACAAAGCAAAACCATGGTTTATCACAGTGGATTACCCTTGACTGTACTGTTGTTACTTACTGATTCCCACGGCTCTCTGCCTATACCTTAGTCAACCCATATTGTACCATCCTCACATCTAATGGTCTTTAGAAGCTTCCAGCAGGAGGTAGAGGCTACAAAAAAAGGCTTAATTGTCAGACTTGAATCAAAGCCCCATTTCCATTATTTTTTAGTTTGAAATCCTGGGAGAGCCATCTGACTCTGTTTCTTTCTTTGGTTTCTTGAGACAGAGTTAAACTCTGTTCTCCTCTTGAAAGGACGCTGGTTCATAGAATAACTTTGATATCTGTATGAGTTCTTCTCAACACAATAATTATGCATACATTCAACTGTATTTTTAAAATAGCGAATGTTTAGTATCTAGTCATGAATTTATACTAAGAGCTCAATGCAAAATTCAAACTTGATTTATGTTAAACTAAGTAATAGTCTGACACCCAATGTAAGGCAATGGTTATTTTCGACTGCTTGTTGAACATAATAATGCATTCAGATAATAAGTAACACAATAATTCTAGCCTTCCAGTTTTGTGCAGTGCACATTGTAGCTCTGGGAGGAATTCGTGATGAACACTATGTCTGGTAGTAAGTGAGTATGAATCTCATATTACAATAAAACAGCTAGTTGCCCAGCTCAGTTGATGATCAGAGCTTTTGCTCTGCCTAGAAAACACAGGAATACACAGTGTTATGGCATATGATAAAGTAACAGGGGGTCACTAGACTGAGGTTTCAATATTTCTGCTTATATAACTTAGTAGGGAATACCCTGCTAAGTATATGTTTAGTGAATGAAAAAGGAAAGAAAAGAGGAGGGAAGGAGAGAAAGCATAAGTAAAAAGGGAACTCTCTCTGTTGCCACCTTAGCCTTAATAAACACTTTCTCCTGACCCCAATCCAAATTTGCGCCAGAATTTCCATGCTAGGTCAATTTTTTCCTCACTGTCCAGCTCTCTATTTGTATTTTCATAATTATAATATTGATATCCAAGGACAATTTAATTAAATAACCTTGTGCATTAAACTTCCCTAAGAGTAGTATTTATTTAATTTAGAGAAAATTATAACAGCTGAATTCAAAGAGGATTTCTGATGTGCTGATGGGATGTTGGGAACTTATTCATTAATCTGGAATTCTCTATCCACCATCATGCCTCTCCTTCTGCTTAACAGTGCTGAGCCATTTGCACCCAGTTAGAACTATGTTAACACACAGGACCACCATCCCATGGAGACGCTAATTGAAAACATGAAGCTTGGAAAAGCTATTAAGTTTCTCATAACAAATTACTTATTCCCACTTAATTGAATCTTAGCCTTTCTAATTTTTCCTCCGTCTTTCTAAGCACATAATTTTCTATCCCACAGTTGTTACTAGATTGATTTGAATCTTCCCTATAGTTATATAAATTAGTCATACCCTGGATGTAAAATCGTCTTCAGAGAAAATAACTACATTAAATAGTTCCTATAAATTAGCTGATTCTTGAGTCCAGGATTTTAAATATTTCCTAAACTTTCTTGAACACATTTTCTAACACATTGCTAGATCCTGGAAGAGACAAACACCTCTTGGGAACTCTATTTCATTAGCAGTTTCCCCTAGACTGACTCTCTCTCTCTCTCTCTCTCTCTCTCTCTCTCTCTCTCTCTCTCACACACACACACACACACACACACACACACATACACTCACACATAAACACACACACACACACACACACACACACACAATGGGAACTTGAAAATGAAATGCAATGAGGTTATTAAATACAATGTTGAGAAAATACTTCTTACATTAGGAAAGCTAATTGTGGTTCTTTGAGATTCAATGTCAATTACTTTTTCTTCAAAAATTATTGGAGATTCTTCTTTAAACATTAGCTTTGGTTTTAATGATCTTAAGTATGAATTATCTGTATTGTCCAAAGTTTCTTGAGATGTTGTCTACCTCTGTTTTATTTAAACAGGGTATTTTTCTGCCTTGTTGCATATGAATAACTGATGTATCATTGAAAGTTTTGTTTAAAATAGCTCTTCAGAGTAAGATGCTATTTAATTGAGATGAAGAAGTAATCAAGGAGACTTCCTGCAACATAGCAGTGAGACAAACTGACTTTTATCTTGGTCTGCTGACACAAATGCAACTCATATTACAGCATCAATAAAATTGGTGTTTGTATGAACACAATATGTTATTTCCTAGGCAAATATTTATTATAGTATTATGGAACAAAACTGACTCTAAAAATGATAGAACACATAAAGGGATGAAAAAATAGAATGGAATCAAAAGGAAATTCAACAGGAAGTTATTCTGCCCTGAAATAGTCCACTCAGTGCACACAGATTTAGGACATATGTGGTAGCCTCAATATACCCCACATTAAATGGAAAAAAATAGTGAACTTCAAACTCATTACATAAATCCAGAATTAATATGGTGCTAATACTAAACAAATATGGACTAAGAATAAAGAATGCATTCATTTTGCTGATATATATATATATATATATATATATATATATTTCAATAGAATGGTACACTTTAAGAAGTCAGACATTACCGAAGAATGAATACAAGAATGGGTCAACCAAGAATAATCAATTAATGCCATTTATTATACTATGAAATAAAGTGAGAAAACATGATTACCTTAGTAAATACAAAAGATTACCATCTAAAGGAATAATCATAACCTCTTTGCTAATAAATATATGGGAATATATTGTAAACCGATAAGGTATATTTGTGTGAAATATATAAGGAAGAGTAATCAACAGACAATTGCGGGGGTCCTGGTGGTCCAGCTCTGGCCCCCGCGAAAATGGGGGTTCTTTCTTCCACGAAGGATGGGTAAACCCCAAAGAAACACGAGACAGTCTTGGTGGCTGCTAAAACCGCACGAGGCCTTTTTATTAAATGAACTTGGCGCAGCGGCGGCTTGGGACAGGCGCGGTGGCTTGGGGCGGCCGCCGCGCATGGGCGGGAGATGTGGGCAAGAGTCGAGAGGGCAAGAGAGAGAGAGACCCCGTCCAGGGCTTTTATTGGGGTCCCCTGGAGCCCTGGTCTTGGGCTATTTTGATTGGTTCCTCAACCTCGTCGGTCAGGTGTGGGGGTCGCCGCCTGCACCTGAGACGCAATGGTGCCTGGGTATTCTGGGGAAGAAAGAATCCCTGCTGACAAGTGGTGGGGAGAAGCTGCTAATAACTACTAACTTAGGGGAATTTTCTGGGTTTTATATTTCTTAAATCTTTGCAATAAACCTGGGTTGCTTTATTGCAATTTACTTCTGGATAGCATGGCTGTGTTCCATTCCAGCCCACAGTAGCCAGCTCAGGGACTGATTTTGCTATTACTATTGGCTTATACAGATCTTATTATTGATGAGAGAACATATGCCACCGTACAGTGAAGACAAAAAAGGGGCAAGGCAGTTAGGGAATTCCAGTTCCCGGCAGTGAATTCACTTCAGGAACCTTGTCAAGCTAAAGCATTTCATAGCCTGGGAAACCTGGGCCCCAACAGACAATGATGAAAAAAAAAGCATCATCGTCATACTTGAGGGCAGAGCAAGACAAAGCACCTGCACACACCTTATTCTTAATCCGGTTCTTGGGTGCGATTACCCTTAAGAAAACAGCACCTGACAGAAAAATATCTCATCAGCATCTATAATAACCAGAAACCTGCTTGACACCAAAGTAATATTTTTGATTGCTGTATTTACAATGTCAGCAGCATTCCCCATATCAGTGTAATCAATACATAAACATAATAGAAATCAGCTTTATGATGTGAAAACAAATTTCTAAAGAAGTCTATGCAAAATGTTAAGAAATACATAAGGCTTATTAAAAGAAAACACAAAACTTCATCTTAACAGTTATGCATATGATTTATTTATCTGAATTTTAAGGGTGGTGGAAGCTCCCAGAACATCTTTTACTTACAGAATCACAGCTAGTCCTACCCCTCAGTATTGTCTTACTAAATTTGATATGCTTGATTCAGAGCCTTCTGAAGATAAAAGTGTGTGAATATTAAAAATAATATTTTGAAAAATACCACATTCAAAATCAAATTAGTTAAAAGTGCACATATTACTTTAATTGCTCAAATTTCAGGGACACGTAGAGGAAAACGAAAACATGGAGTCACATTACTATGCAGTCTAGGTATTTAATAATTTTTCATTTTAAATCCTTGAGTAAAATATTGATTATTCACAAAAATGTTTTATAATCAGCTATCCCTGGGAGTAAATACATTTTGATACATATGTAATTTCATATACAAGAAATAAAATCCACAGATAAGTGTGAATAAAATATGAAAAATTAGAAAAAAAACAATTTAGAAGTTAAAAAATGTATTAAGACAAAAGTCTTTTCTGCTTTGGGAATGACTGACCGTAAGTCATATTTCACAAGATGTAAGGAACAAACTTAAGACTAATGAACTGAAAGGGATATCCTTCATAAATACCTTTGGTTCACATGCACTTCAGTCATACTTCACTATAGGGATAAATAGGATAAAAGTGTCCCTGAGACACTCACTAAGAGATGCCATGTATAGATACCATAGTGTGCGCTTGCACCATTACCAAATGGTGTGAGTCAATAACTCACTGTGGTCATGACGTAGTCAAGAGACACAATGAGTGCTGTTAACATGAAATGTACACCTGACCTGCCAGCCCAGCAGAGTCTGCTGTGAACCTTTTCTTTTACAAAGAAGAGCACATTTCTAATGTATTTAAGTATTGTCTAAAATAAGTATATTTAATATAAAATCAGCAGTATCCATTAATTATCATTGCATGCTGTATATAACTTTATTTGCTATACTTTTATATATCTGGCAGCCCAAAAGATTGTTGGTGCCAGCATCATGATGATTAAGAGAATAATAAATCCCACTATGATGTTTTGATAGGTACCATGTCACTAGGCAATAAAAAATTGTTAACTCAATTATAATCTGGTAGAGTATCTTTATGTGTCTATCACTAACTAGAACATTGTTATGAGGTTTATGATTGTACGATGCAAAACGGAAAGTTGAATACAAGTCATGAATAGATAATTAATAAAAAGGGAGAAGGACTATCTCATGATCATGAAAAATGCTTCCATCACTGCCAAGCCCAAATGCAATTTTAAACACAAGATACTCTTTCCCCACTAGACTGACAAAATTTTTAAAGACTAATAATATCTGGTGTTGGAAAGGAAATGAGAAAACTGACATCTCTACTGTACTGCTGATGAGGATATAAATTAGGGTGTCCTTTAAGAATGCAGCTTGGTTGAACTTATCAAATACAATAATAATTTTTTTAGCAAAAATAACATGTACATACATCCTAGAACCTCCTTTACCTTGTAAATCTATATAGTTATTGTTTAAAAACTAAAAGTAGATTTTAGAAATGAAACAGATACATGCAGATATGAAAGAATAAATGTTTGCAGTAAGTACATGTTTTAACAGCAGACATCAGCAGGCTTAGTAAAACGACTGCATTTCTCATGACCCATCCATCAATTCATCTTAGAACACATGAGGGACGTTAGGCAATGAGATATGGCTACATTTATTACTTGAAATATTTTGAAGGTGTAAATATTGAAGTGAGAAATATTAGCAGCAGAGATTAGAGTAAACCATATAGCTAGAAAGGGGAACAATAAAAGCCAGTGGTGTATGTCTGATTAATTAAAAACTGTGCCAAAAGTTTGGCCATGGAATCTTCCCTAAGTAAGGCTGTCTAGGTAACTGGAGCTATTCTTTGTGAATAGGGAACCTGAGCTCTCCCCATTATTGACAGGTTCCCAAATGGAGGTGAAGTTGTTTTGTTAGTTCTAAGGGATCAGCACGCTCGAGCCAGCAGCAGAACAGAATGTCGAAGAAAACAGATGCTGTGTTTACTCCAACAAATCCTCTACCAAACAAGTTAAGTTTCCTCTGGGTGGTCATAATTTAAAGGGCAGAGATTAATTTGACATAAAAGAAGGAAGAAATACTGCTGCTTGAAAAGGAGAAAATGAAACTCATTTTAACCAAAGAGGAAAGAGCAGGCTGAGATGGCTTCATAACTCACCTGTTGTAAGCTGAGACTCCTCTCAAGTGCTTCTGTATAAATCAGACAGGAACACGCTGTTCTTCACCATGTGTGTCAGGAAGAAAGCTGCTTTAAGTTAGTACTAAAAGAAGCTTGTGAATTAGGTGATGGAGTTCAGAAACAAGAAGTAGAGTGATTAAAATGCTTTTAGATATAACATAAATCTAAACTAGAGTACAAGAATGCTGTCACTGATCCCACTTTGGAATCTTAGACAATTGTTCAAGACTTTTCTGGCAGTTGCTTTGTTTAGTTTTTTCCATGGATTGAAAGAATTAGTGATTTGATGGATGAAACAGTTTGGCCATGGTGTCATGGCTGACCTCTGGGAGAGATTCACAGGTTATTACACATGTGCAGCGTCTCTCTATATTTGTGAATGTTTAATGAATTTGGGAACGTTCACATTAGCTCAAAGCAGGAAGAGAATTAGACTCCTTGGAAGAACTTAGACATTGTGCTATTATCCGGGTTCTCCAGAAGAATAGACTCTCTATAATGAATATTTGTAAATGGAGATCTATTAGATTGGCTTGCATAGTATGGTCTGGGTGGTCTAACAATAGCTGCCTTCAGGTTGAAGAAACTGAGAACCTAGTATCTGCTTTAGCCACAGGACTGGGTACCTCTGCAGTCTTAGTCTGGTACTGGAGGCCTGGAAGATTCTTAGAGAAACACACTGGTCTTTAGCCCATGTTGGAAGGATTAAGGAGCTGGATATCATATTTGTCCTAAATTCTAATGAGGTAGCCTATTTGTTGATCATCAGAAGTAAAAAATGGAATTTAGCACATGCAGCTAATCCCAAACCCTCATCTGAAGCACGCCAGGAAATGTCTGCTCAACTGCAAGAGAATCAGTTGCTGCGGACCTCTTGCCATTAATTACTCTATCATTTGAATGTCATTGACAGTTTCTTCCTTCAGTCAAAGTATAGGATGTGTGTGTTTGAGGGAGACTTGTGATTTGATTAGTTAGTAAGGATCATTTAGATTTACTTCTCAGAATTCATTTAGTGCAAGGTTATTTTTTCTTAAGAATATAAATGTCCTTCCCTTGCTGAACCACAGGAACACATACCAGAAGACCAAGTAACCTGGCAGCAGACCTCCATTCACTCTGCTCCCCCAGTGGACCTGATCCCCCAGTTCCTCCCTGTTACTACAACAGAACACCAGCTTCAGCCTCCTGTGGATCCCACAGACTATCCCCTCATGGCCTTCCTCCCCACACTGGACAGCGTCCCAGCCTCTATCCCCAGCAGGTATTCCCAATGAACGTAACAGCCAAGTATATCAGTCAGGCTAAACACAAACATCACACTCTCTGAAAATCTAGAGAGGAAACAGAAAACAAGAAACGAAACACCTATCCAACAAATATAAACCCAGAAGTCAGCACGTAGACCCACATTACCTTAAACCCAGCTATCTAGATGCTAGTGTAAGAACACAATAAGTAACAGCCAGGGCAATACGTCTCTACTGGAACCCAGCTATCTTGCCACAGCAGGCCCTGAACATTCCAACATAACTGAAGCACAAGAAGAAGACCTTAAAACCAACTATATGAAGAAGATAGAGGGCCTTAAAGAGGATATGAATAAATCTGTTAAAGAAATCCAGGAAAACACAAAGAAATAGAGGAAATGAATAAATCCCTTAAAGAAAGCAACAAAACACAAGACAATGGAAGGGAATGAATAAACCTGTTCAGGGCCTGAAAATGAAAATGGAAGCAATAATGAAAACACAAACTGCGGGAACTCTGAAATGAAAAATCTAGGTAAGCAAACAGGAGCTACAGCGGCAAGCTTAACCAATAGAATACAAGAGATGGAGAAGGGGATCAGAGGCATTGGAGATACGATAGAACAAGTGAATACATTGGTCAAAGAAAATGTTAAATTGAAAAAAATTCCTGACACAAGACTTCCAGGGAATCTGGAACACCATGAAAAGACAAAACCTAAGTATAGGAATAAGGAAAAAGGAAAATCTCAGGTCAGAGACTCAGAAAATATTTTCGATAAATTCATAGAAGAAAGTTTTCCTAACCTAAAGAAAGAGATGCTTATAAAAGTACAAGAAGCACACAGAACACCAACTATATTGCACCAGATAGGAAAATCCCCTTGCTACATGGTTATCAAATCACTAAGGAAGAATATTAAAAGCTGCAAGGGAAAAAATGACCAAGTAACAAATAAAAGCAGGCCTATTAGACTCATACCTGATTTTCAAACTCTAAAAGCAAGAAAGGCCTTGATGGATGTATTGCAGACTCTAAAAGACCACAGATGCCAGGCAAGACTACTACACCCAGAAAAACTTTCCATCACCATAGATGGAGAAAATAAGATAATCCATGATAAAATAAAATTTTAAAAATACATATCTATAAATTCAGCCCTTTAGAAGGTGCTAGAGGGAAAGCTCAAACCTAAGGAGTTCAACTATACCCGTGAAAAAACAGGAAAGAAATAATCTCACACCAGCAAAAGCAAAAGAAGGAAAGGACATACTACACCACCACCACCACCACCACCACCACCACCACCCTCAACAAAATAAAGGAATCAACAATCATTGGTCATTGATATTTCTCAATATCAGTACTCCCAATTCCCCAATAAAAAAAAACAGACTAACAGAGTGGATGCAAAAACAGGATCCAGCTTTTTGCTGCATTTAAAAAAAACATATCTTGACATAAAGAATAGACATTATATCAGGGTAAAAAGTTTGAAAACGATATTTCAAGCAAATGGACCTAAGAAGCAAGCTGGTGTAGCCATTTTAGTATCTAACAAAATAGACTTCAAACCAAAACTAATCAAAAGAGACGGACAAGGATACTACACACTCATCAAAAGAAATATCCACCAGGAGGACATTCCAATTCTTAATATCTATGCACTAAACAAGAATACCCAAGTTTGTTAAAAAAAAAAAGAACACTACCAAAGTTTAAATCACTTATTGACATGTACACTTTGTTAGTAGGATACTTCAATAACCCACTCTCACCAATGGTCAGGTTATCTAGACAAAAACTAAACATAGAAATGCTGAAGCTAACAGACATTACAAATCAAATTCACCTAGTAGTTATTTACAGGACATTTCACTCAAACACAAAGGAATATACCTTCTTCTCAGCACCTCAAAGAACATTCTCTGAAACGGACCACATATTCAGATACAAAGCAAGTCTCAACAGATACAAGAAAATTGAAATAACACCCTGCATCCTATCAAGCCACCAGAGATTAAAGCTGGTAATCGACAACAGAAACAACAGAAAGCTTACACACACATGGAAACTGAATGAAAAAGTGGGTAAAGACAGGAATAAAGAAATTAAAGACTCTCTAGAATTCAATAATGGAACACAATGGAAGCAGTGCTAAGTGTCTGCATAAAAAGTCGGAGAGATCTCATAGGAACAACTTAACAGCTCATCTGAATGCTCTAGAACAAAAAGAAGTAAGCACACCATGAGGAGGAGATGTCAAGAAGGAAATAATCAAACTGAGGACTGGAATTAATAAAACAGAAAACAATACAAAGAATCAATGACACAAAGAGTTGGTTCTTTGAGAAAATCAGCAAGAGAGACAAACCCTTATCCAAACTAACTGAAAGAATACCCAAATTAACAAAATCAGAAATACAACGGGGAAATAATAACAGACACCATTCCAGAGAATCCAGAGACTCATAAGAACAATCCTTAAAAAATTGTACTCCGCAAATGGAAAATCTAGAAATAATGGATTTTATCAAAAGGTACCAATTACCTCCTCAAATTAATTCACAAAATAGAAACAGAAGGAATATTGCCCAGCTATTTTATGAAGTCACAGTTACCATACTGCCTAAACCACATAAACAACCAACAAAGAAGAGAACTGCAGACCAATTTCGCTTCTGAACATAGATGTAAAAATACTCAGTAAAACACTTGCAAACCAAATCCACAAGCACATCAAAAATATCATCCACCATGATCAAGCAGACTTCAACCCAAAAATGCAGGCATGGTTCAATATATGAAAATCAGTCAATGTAATCCACCATATAAACAAACGGAAAGAAAAAACCAACATTATCATTTCTTTAGAAGCAGAAAAGGCTTTTTACAGAAACCAAAACCCTCTCATGATGAGATTCCTGAAGAGATTAGGAATACAAGGGACATACCTAGTCATAATAAAGGCAATTCATAGGAAGCCTATAATCAACATTAAATTAAGTGGAGAAAAACATAAAGCAATTCCACTAAAATCAGGATCAGGCCGAGGTTTTCAACTCTCTTTATACCTATTCAAAATCATGCTTGAAGTTTTAGCTAAAGCAATAAGACAACTGGAGGAGATCAAGAGGATCCAGATTGAAAAGGAAGAAGTAAAATATCTTTACGTACAGATGATATGATAGTATACATATATGACCCCCAAAATTCTACAGCCGATAGACTCTTTCAGTGAAGTGACTCTATATAATATTAACTCTCACAAGTTAGTAACCCTCTTATATACAAATGACAAAGGGACTGAGAAATAAATCAAGGAAATAACACCTTTCACAATAGCCTCAAATAATAAAAAATGTCTTGAGGTGACTAACCAAGCAAGTAAAAAACTTGTATGACAAGAAAAAAGATCTTCCATGCTCATAGACTGGTGAGATTAACATAGTAAAAATGACCATCCTACCAAAGCAATCTGTGGATTCAAGGCAAGTCTTATTAAAATTCCAACTCAATTCTTTATAGACCTTAAAAGGACACCTCAACTTCATATTGAAAAAAAAAACAACTCAGGATAGCTGAAACAATCCTCAACAATAGAAGAACCATTTGAGGTGTTACCATGCCTGATTTCAAATCTTACTGCAGAGCTATAGTAATAAAAACCACATGTTATTGGCATAAAAATAGACACATTTATCAATGGAATCATATTGAAGATCCAGACATATATCCATACACCTATGGATACCTGATTTCTGATAAGCCAGAAATATACACTGGAAAAAAACAAAGCATCTTCCACAAATGGTGGTGCTTAAAATGGATATCTGCACATAAAAGAATGAAAATAACTCTATATTAATTGCCCTGCACAAATCTCAAGTCCATATGATTCAAAGACTTCAAAATAAAACCAGATACACTGAACCTAGTATAAAAGAAAGTGGAGATGGCCTTGAATGCATTGGTACAGGAGATGACTTTCTAAATAGAACACCAATAACACAGGCACTAAGATCAACAAGCAATTAAAGAAACCTCATGAAATGGAACACTTCTGTAAGGCAAGAGACACCATCAACAGGACAAAGTAGCAGTCTACAGAATGGGAAAAGGTTTTTTTACCAACTCCACATCCACTAAATGGCTAATGTCTAAAATACATAAAGAACTCAAGAAACTAGATATCAAAAAACCAAATAATACATTTTAAAACTGGGGTACAGATCTAAACAGAGAATTCTCAATAGAAGAATCTCAAATGTATGAGAAACACTTAAAGAAATGTGCAACATCCTTAGACTTCAGGGAAATGCACATCAAAACTACAGTTGCCAGAATGACTAAGATTAATAATACAAGTGACAGTTCATGCTTCAGATGATGTGGAGCGAGTGGAACACTCCACCATTGTTGCAGGACTTGCAACTTTGGAAATAAATATGGCAGTTCCTCAGCAAATTAGGAATCAATCTACCTCAAGACCCAGCTCTACTGCACTTGGGCATATACCCGAATGACACTCCATCCTACCACAATGACAGTTGCTCAACCATGTGCATTGTGGCTTTAATCATATTAGCCAGAAACTGGAAACAACCTAGATGTCTATCGACAGAAGAATGGATTAAGAAAATGTGCTACATTTACAGAATAGAGCTTTACTCAGCTGTTAAGCAAAATGACATCATGAACTTTGCATGCAAATAAATACAGCTGGAAAATTGTGACGTATTCACTTATAAGTAGATATTAACTATTAAGAAAATGATAATCAAGCTTAATCCCTAGACACAGAGAGATTAGGTAGAAAGGAGGGCTCTAGGTGGGACACATGGAACTCCCTGGGAAGAGGAAATAGAATAGATTTTGTGGGTGGACTTGGCGTGGGTGGGGACAGAAGCATAAGGGATCAGGTTGGAGGGGAGATAGGATGGAGGGAGAGAGTTCATAGAGAGAAGGCTGGAACTTCGCATCATTTGGGAGGGCAGTTTGGAAACCTAGTGCAGTGGAAACTTCCTGGAATCTATGAGGGTGATCTTAGTGAGGACTCCTGGTAAATGGGGACATGGGGTTTGAACTGGCCATCTCCTGTAGCCAGCAAAGCTTCTAGTGGCAGGACTAGGTTGTATTTGGGTGAGTTATTGGCCAAGGTGAGTCCTGCGGATATCCCCAAACCACCCAGCCTGATGCTAGGACAGAGGATTGCTCTCTGCAAACTGACAGTGGAGCCCCATTACTGGGGACAACATCCACACAGCTCATTGAACATGGAGCAGTCCAACTGTGCTTGCACGGAGCCTTCACTGCCATGCTCTATTCTCTTTAGTGTGAGCAGGAACTCTGCAGGCTACCAAAAGAGAAATGTTGACACAAATCGAACCACAGCCTTTGACCTATGATCTGTCCTGCCTGCTAGCTGTGCTGGGGTAATGGTGGCACAGAACTTGTGGGAGTGGCCAACCAATGTCTAGTTTAGCTGGAGGCCCACTCCATTCCACGAGAGAAAGCCTATGCCTGATAGCATTCCAAGGAACTAGAGACTGGATAGCTAAGAGACCTAGGGTAGAACAAAGTACTACTACTGTTCAAAAATTATCAGTAAAATATTCCTAAAAATATTCTGCTGTACTCGTAGACTGTCATTGCCTTGTGCAGTTGTCATCAGAGAGGCTTTCTGGCAGCAGATGGGAGCAGTTGTAGAGACTCACAGCCAGACATTATACAGATAGAGTCTAAGTCAGAGGTATTCAAATTGTCTCTCCCTTCAGAGCACCAGGAATCCTGTGGAATAGGGGCAGGAAAGATTGTAGGAGTTAGGGGATATCAAGGACACCTGAAGAACATGGCCCACCGAGTCAACTTAACAGGGTGCATACTGCTTCACAGAGACTGAAGCTGCAAGCATGGGTTTTGCATGGGTCTGCACCAGGTCCTCTGTGTACATGCTATAGTGCTGTGGCTCTTAGCTTGGTGTTTTTGTGGGACTTCTAACAGTGGGTGTGTCTCTGACTTTTTTGCCTGCTGTTGGAACTCTTTTCCTCCAGCTGGATTGCCTTATCCAGCTTCAATGTCAGGGCTTTTGCCATTTCTTATTGCATTTTTGTATTTTGTTTTGTCCTGTTTGATTGTTGACTCTTGGAGATCTGCTCTTTCCTGAAGGGAGACAAGAGGGGAGTAGATTCATTGGAGATGGAGATGTGGGGAGGAAGCTGGGAGGAATAGAGAGAGGGTAAATTGTGGTCAAGCTATTGTATGAGAGTGTAATATATTTGTCAATAAAAATATGTGAACATTTATTATATATATATATTTACATTTATATAACTTATTTTTTATAAAAATATAAAGATTAAGGAACTCTTGGGGTATACTATTAGACTATAGAAACACCTGTCCATTGTTCTCTCTTAAAATTTCTCTTGCCTCTAGGTCATCTTGTCATCTTGTAATTTTTGTTGCTTCCTATGGGGAGAAAATCACAGGGACCCTGTGTTCAGTTAGTAATTTTAACAATTGTTTACAATCATATGTCAACCAGGATGGTTAATTACTACCTGAATGCAATTATCTCTGGCAATTACTTAGCTCAGCTGCAATGCCATTGTCTAGATGCTTGGTGGTAAATCAACTTGACAATGAAGGAAGAAACAAAAAACACGGATGTCAAGTAAGAGTTCATAATATTAAAAGATAAAATGTGTTTTTCTTTTAATCAGGAGGTTTACTTCCTCCTACAAAACCATACTAGTGAAAAGATGCCTGGGCTGGCCTGCTCTGTATTTGTGTGAGTGAGAGTACTCAATGGTGTCATCAAAAAGCCTTCCAGACACAACTTAAGTGAGAAGGGCTCCTAGATGCAGAGATTACAACCCACAGTCCTTGTCTCCATTGACTGTGGAACTGTGGAAAGACACAGAGTGTAGAGGTGGGACCATGTCAATGTCCCCATGTCTCTCATGACAGACAGAAAGTGGAGAGAAATAGCAAGAGGTTTCAGCGGGATGGAGCCACCCAGAACACACCCAGTGAGATCATATTATGACTCCATCATAGGAGAAACTCATTCGTTATGTCAGAGCACTTATGACCTTACGGTCATGAGAGTAATGACCAGGACAGACAAGGATAAAAGTATTTACCAGACCAGAATCAAGATGAAAGTTGTAATGAAGAACATATATGTCACAAGAAACACAAAGGGTGAATTCTCAGAGAGAGAATCATACTTCTGAGAAGGAATGGGGTCTTTTTTGGAACAGTTAAGAGAAGTTACTTAGTCTTATCACGTGTACATTTATATGGAGTCATATTGAATATGCAAGAAGTAGGCATCTCACTGCCTTGTTAAGTAGTAGGTTTTACAGTTTGTCCTTTTGTCCTCGTTAAGACTGTTCATTTGGAGAGAGGCTCCATGTTTGTTAGGAGTAGATGCCATAGGTTGCTGGGCAGGCTGGCTCCAAGCATGCAGGGTCTGAGTGTTAAAGTGTGGGAGATGTTTAATCTTGCATGTGGTCTTTTTGTCTGTACATTTATCCTCTGACAGATCAGTAAGTTCAAATCATTGACAAGGGGTAGAAACTGCATTTTTTTCAACCGTTTTCAGAGGATGGAATTTGGTGAGGAAGTTGAGGGACTGTTTGGCATTCCTGATCTGTTATCTGGTTGTAGAACCACAGGAATAAAAGTTCGTACTGCATTTTGGAGAGAATAAGGAATACTTATTGTATGAGGTTATAGATTGTGACTTTGCTTGGATATCTAGAGGTCCTTACTGGTGGGGGATGGTGGATGTTGATATTGATTTTAAAAGCTGATAGGAGAAAAAGGTATTGTAGATTGACACGAGCCTTTGTTCTGGAATAATCTAAGAAGTTTTCCTAAAGGCTGCACAGAAGTTTGCTCCTTTGTTTCGGGTAGGACCTACAATAAGTTTTAAGACTTAAGTTTGATAAGATTTTATAGTAAGTTACAGTTTATAAGAGACAAACAGGCACTTGGTCATTACTTTATTGAGACTGAGTGCAAGGGAGCATTCTGAAGGCCTGGTAAGAAACATAATGTTATCTATAGTTATTAAAGTATATCCTTGAATATAAAGCAAAGAATGGGGACAAGAAATAGTTTACATTGTGGAAACTGTAGACTACTGGATGTGAAAAATATGATGAGAATAAATATTGTGAGAAAATACTGGAGATAGTAGCGTGGGAACTTCAGAGGGCCCAAAGAAAGAACACCTGAGACCAAGGGAGTGAGAAGAGCATAAAGGATCATAAGGCAGAGCCATACTTTTCCTCTCCCATTGCACTTAGGTGTTGAGAGGTAAAATACAGTACAGAGGTCAGGAGGAAACAGAACTTAAAGATTTATGCACAGAGTTGTCTCTGAGTTGCAAGGTCTTAGTTTGGCACAGGTGAAAGTCTTGTATTAAACTCTAAAGCCCTGCCAAACCCCGTTTTAATTACAGTTATAGCTCTTGATAAATGCCCTTTGCTGTGCTTCCCTTTTCCCTTCGGGCTGAGGGTGGCTTGAAATTACTGCTCTTAGTATCTTTGGGATAGGTATTTCCCTTTCCTTGAAGACCTGGTCACATGTTTCAGTGAATTCTTTACAAATGTTTACAACTCCCCATTCTATGTATGCTGACTTTTCATTGATCATTTATATTAACCAAATGTGGATATTGGGGGAACAAGGAATAGTCAGCTGAGTAGGCAGAATGGATACCAGCAGAACGTGATGACCCAGAAATCAGGTAGATGATTCCAAGTAGAAGTGGGTTTTGTACTCCAAAATGTTGTTGGAAAATCAAAGATTAGAATCAAGGGTATAGCAACATGTAAGTGCCTTTAAAAGGTCTTTCAGTTGTGTGAGGGGCTGATTGATGGCAGTGGACAGCTCAAGGCCAGATGAGTCGTCTACTTGAATCTGCCTTCACAGCAAGAGCTCACTGGGACAGTCTCCTCCACCTTGAAATTTCCCCTTTCCACCAGTTATTCGGTTGTCATTTTGTGTCCCCTCTCGACTTTTTCCACACATTTATCAAATAAAAACAGGAATGCTTAGAGATACAATATGCTTGCAAATTGATGTAAAACTGCCGAAAGACGAAGAACATGGATATAACTCAGTGGTTAAGTTGTTTGCCTATAATGCCTTGTGGCCCCAGGCTACATGCTACGACTAGAAACAAATTTCTGGTAGTACAACATTGATTTTTGGAAATGTATCAGTGATTATGTTAAGCTACACTTGTATAAATTGACAACGTGACTGCCCCATGGTATAGTTAAGGTGAAGGTTTTTATTGTAGAGAGGAGAGAGAGAACAGTCAGAGTCCAGAGCAGAGAGAGAATGAAGCAAACAGCATACGGCCAGCAGACTGAACTTGGCCATATCTATCAGTGAAAGAGGGGAGAATAGTGAGAGAGAGAGAATAGAGAAAACAAGGTGAAAGAAGCAGTAGCGGAGGAAAGAGAGGCAGGGGTGGAGTCAGAGACACAGAGAAACACCAAGACAACATACTGAGGACAGCAGGGTTATAAGTAGAATGGGTGGCTAGGGAGAGGGAAGCCCAGGGGCTGAAGGGAGTCTAGAACAAGGGAGGGGAGGAGGAAGGGCTAGGATGTTAGCATGAACTTTGCAATGATTAACAGGTACTTGTCACACTGAGGGAGCCTGGAACCCAGCATGAGCTTTGATATACTGCAAGCACCACAGGTAGCCATCTGTCCTCTCTCAGAGGTAAGAGAAATAACGTCTGCTTTTGGTAGAGGAGAAAAAGGTTTTACAAGTTCCTGAGGAATGACGGCTTTTATGTAACCACTAGGAATCTTCCTGTAGACCAGGTTGAACCCATTTCTGGAAATTTGGACTGCCAAATTTGGAGTTTGGGGAATTAGGATTTCCTTTGGACCTGACAATACTAACTCTTCAGTTGGTGCTGAAATATTGGTAATATTTTGCTGTAATTGTTGATGCTACTAACTATGCATTTTATTAGTAATAATTAGAATATATCTTTACCAGAGGGATACATGACATATGCGCTGGACTCCTTTATATAAATGAAAGCAGATAATCTATTTTTGTTTTTCTTTGGTGTTCATGTTTTGCCACGTGCCTATTTGGTTGATTGGTATGGATTGATAAGGAATAGTCTTTCTGTGAGTTTGTTCCTTGTAAATAATTATGGTTCACCGCATTCAATGTTCCAGGTTAAATCCTAGTGGGATTGAACTACATGGAGGCCCCCTTCTCCAATAATCATAAGGAAAATAAGTAGATTTCCATTATCCAATCCTTTTGAGGATGTCCTTCAAAGTAAGATGTAGGGTATAAACTTCATGTCAGTGAAACTCTGGTGAAAACATGACTGCACACAATAAACACTTAGGTAAGGTTGGAAGTACTAAAGAACTGACATTGTGTTGTTGGCATATGGGAAAAGAATTTCACATAAAGCACATAAAATGTTTTTTAAAAAATCTAGGGAAAGAGAAGCCGTCCAGATGCAAGAGGCAAGCAGAACACCACACAGATAGGACCAGAAAAGACATTCCCCATGATATAATAATCAAACCAAAAATGTATCAAACAAAGAAAATACAGTGAAAATTGCAAAGGCAGTCTCATCAGAACGACTGCTAACTTTCCTAACTATGAAAGCAGGAACGGCCTGGGCTTGGATCGTTCAAGTCCTGAAAGATCACAGCTCTCAAATCAGTATAATATATTCTATAAAACTCTCAGTCATGTTTGACAGTGAAAGAAAAACTTCCCATGATAAAAGGAGGTTAAAGAAATTCATGACCCCCAAGACATCACTTCAAAGGATGCTGGAAGGATTACTTCAGTACGAAGAGAAAGATAAGTACAACTCAAGAGGTCTCATAATTTCTTTGTTCAGAAGACATGGTTAACTTAGAAACTCAATTCGTCAGCATGCAGAAAATAAAGGTTTGCGGAGTTCTCAGCCAAAAATGGAACGCCTGTGTCACTCTCTTCTCCCCAAGGATCCGGAACAACTACAGAACAGGGTGATGAAGGACCAAAGCAAAACAGTGTCTTTCAGACATGACGGGACTGCTGCGTCCATGAGCTCACTGCAGCTGTGGGCATGTCTTCGGGACCAAGCCAGTGAACATTCTGGCGTGGAGTGGAGAGGGACTTAGGAGTTCTAACTTCTAGCCGAGGAGATATTTACAGTTGTTGGCTTCTGAGGAAGGGGACTTCCTTTTCTTTAAGGATGTGGCCATTGGAAGGTTGATCATGCTCTATGGATGGTCCCAGACCCACATGGGAACATAAATCTGACTTGGTGAGTTACAAAAAAACAAATGTACACAAGATTTATGGGAGTGGGGAATTTGGGGTTAGAGCTAGGAGGAGTTAGGGAGAGGGGCGAGAGTGCTAACACCATCAAAATACATCGCATACATGTGCGTATTTTAAAAACTGTTTAAAAAACTGTCTTTTCATTTTAATTCTTAGAATATAAACAAAAAACCAAACATATGCAAATCCACAGGTGTAATAAAAAAGTCACATGATTGTCTCAATAGATATAGATAATGCCTTTGACAAAGTTCAATACCCTTTGATGACATTGGGATAGAAGGAACATACTACAATTTAATTAGAGGCTATATGTGACAATTGTATAATCAAATTAAAACAAATGGAGGAAAGCATTTTCTCTAAAATGAGGAATGAGACAAGAGTGCTAAGTACTTCTACCCTGTTGGTGACTACACCACCATGGCAGTGCAGGTAACTGCTTGACAAAGCTTCTGGTTGCTGGCAAACCAAGGATAGTTACCTCTTTGCTTCTTTCTGCTGCACAGTTCCTGGTAGTCTTTTTGGTCACGGTGTCTGTTTTGCTTATTGGCAAAAATAAAAATAATGTTTAATTCAGCTCTTACTAACTGGGAAAGGGACACATTGTAGAAAACAAGGACATGGTGATTCTATTACTGGAAGTAAATAATAATCTCACTGACCCTCAAGTCATTGTAAGTATGCAACAAGCAACCTCAAATTATGCTGTAGTAACAAATTATGCTGTAATGCCACAGTAACAAAATGACAGTTCTAACCCCAAAATAGACTTGTGAAATAGAATTGAGGGCAGAAATAAACCTACATAGTTATAGCCTTTTAGAGAAATGACCACCTCTCCAAACATTGTTCTGGAAAAATAAGATATCCACGTGAAGAATGAGCTTTCCTATTTCTCACACAGGGCACAAAACAATCCAAAGTAGTTCAAAGACTTTCATACACCCCCTGAAACTTTGAAACAGCTAGAGGAAAACAGGAGAAATACTTCCAAGATATAGTCATAGATGAAAGCTTTCAGAAAATGAATCCGAACGTTCAGGAAGTTATTGGGAACATTTGACAAATAGAAACACATAGAAATTTAAAAGACACTGCCCAGCAAAGGAGATAGATGAATGGAGCTTTGTCAACAATCCATCTGACAGGGGCCTATGTCTAGATAAAGAACTCTGAAAACTAAACATCCAAACTCCCAATTCATCCACTCATAGACTAGAAACCTGAAGCGACTTCTTCCAAGAGGAAACATTAATGGCTAGTGAGTGCTATTTTTTTTTTTTGAGGGGGGGTTGGCATCATTAGCTTTCTGAGCAGTTCAAATAAACTTTCTGGTCCTAAATCCCCATAGAAAGCCAGTTGCAAGAAGAAAAAGGACATGCTGGTCAGAATGTGAAAAGGAGCCCTGTCTGCTGCTGGAGCAGCCATGATGAAGAGCTCCTGGACACTCACTGCTGAGAACCTAAGTCCACGAACGGCGGATATGCTTGCATATCTGTTTGGTGCCTTCTCATGAGAGCTGCGTATGGAACCAGTTTAGACGATGGTCACTGGGTAATGGATAAAGAAATAATGGTATACACACCCGAAGGAAGTGATTTAGTTGTAAAGATAAAAACTAATTCTCGCAGGAATATCATTGGAACCAGGGTTCATATTGAGGAAACTAAGCCAGACTGAGAATATAAGTATCTGGTTTTGCACCATAAGCCAAATATAGACTTACATTTCAGGTCATAACTGTAGGAGATGGAAACAGGAGGACTATTTGGGAGAAGGGAGAGTATGAAGAGAGGGTAGGAGAGGGACTAAGGAGAGTCGTGGACAGCAGCTGTGAGCAAATATATGTGAATGAAGACGTCATAATGAAACTCATTGTTTTGCAAGCAAACCATAATAAATAAATATAAGAGTGGGGGCGGCAGTAGTCCTATTGGCTGGGGTGCAGCGTCCATGGCTAGCCGCTGGGGTAGGGGCTTTGTCCAGCTCAGAGCAAGGCGAGGCCCTCTTGGCGCACTCTGCGCAGGGGTGGCAGAGACGTGCTGGCAGCCGGGCAGGCAGGATGCTCGCAGAGTCACTGGCCGCCAGCGGGCCTGGCGGGGCGTCTAAGGCATAGGCGGGGAGGGAGACTGCAGGTCCTCAGTCACCACAGGACTTTGGTGGAAAACACCTTGCACATTTATGGCGATTCCGAATTTGAGGACCAATTTCTGCCAGGCTCAGCACAGCGACTTCCCTGACAAGTCATCTTAGGGGCTCTATGTGCAGCATTCAACTGAGCCTTGAAGACTCCGGACACCGAGACTGTCCTATCGGTAACTGCAGTTTTATTCCCTTTAATGACTCTCGTAAAATCAAGCATCAAGTAAACAAAGGTGGAAGACGACCACTACTGTAGTCTCACTATTGTCTGAATGCAGGCTCGGTAGGTAAGTTCGGGATGTAGTTGCTGGATGTTTCTGAAGTCTGAAGGTACCCATCTGCAGACACTGAGGCCCAGGTTGAATTCGAATGAATTCTAAATACTTCTGCCCATCTTGGAGAAGCTTCATATAGAGTAAACAAGCTGAATGAAGAAAATAGAGAGCAATAGACCTCTTGATATTCTTAATGTTTTCACTTCTCTGCGCACACAAGAACGCTCTCACTTGCCGCAATGTATCATGCAGCCCCAGTGGAGATCCGCTATGACAACATGCGTTTTCTGATAACGCACAACCCCACCAACACTACAATACACAAATTCACAGAGGAGCTTAAGAGCTATGGAGTTACAACCTTGGTCAGAGTTTGTGATGCCACGTATGATAAAGCTCTGATTGAAAACAGTGGCATTCGCGTCCTAGACCTGCCCTTTAACGACGGAGCCCCGCCTCCTGATGACGTAGTGGAGTATTGGCTGGATCTGTTAAAAAACAAATTCCGAGAAGAGCCTGGTTCCTGTGTCGCAGTGCATTGTGTGGCAGGGCTAGGACGAGCACCTGTGCTGGTGGCACTTGCTTTGATCGAATGCGGAATGAAGAATGAAGACGCAGTCCACTTTATCCGACAGAAACGAAGGGGCGCGTTCAACACCAAACAACTGCTTTTCTTGGAGCACTACGAGCCCAAGGTGTGGAGCCGGCCGAGGTCGCGCTTCAGGGATTCCGGGGTGCACTGCTGCATTCAGTAGGATACAAGCAAAGGCGTTGTCCACTGTGGCATTGAGAGGGAACTCTTGGCATCTGGAATGCGGGGCTGGAAGCTTACCTGTGTGTCATCAGTGAGTAGTGAATTTAACTAATTGGCGCCAAAGTAAACAACGGAGAAATCTCTCTATAAAATAAAGAAAAAAAAAATCAGAAGGAAAAATTAAGACATGCTTCAGAGCAACAACAAAGAAAACCTGGACCCTGTGTCTGCCTCCTGCATGCTAAAAGGACTCTTGCATACATTCCCACTATCTGCCAAGTTCTGACACAACCAAGAGGGCCTCACTAAGGGGCTGGAGACTGTAAGGTTACCTAATCTTGGCTTTCATCCTCCACAACTGCCATCTAAATAAACCTCTTGATAAATTACCCAGCCTTAGGGACTTTATTATAACAGAAAAAAGGATGGATACATTTGCCGACTCACACTTACTAAAATTTTATTTTGTATTTCAGCTATTGGGAATAGCCTCAAGCCTAAGTACAAATACCTATATTAAAAGACTGAAGTGTGGTGTGTGTATGTGTGTGTGTGTGTGTGTTTTGAACAAATAAGTCATGACCTGCTATCGATATTTTGCATAAGAGTATTGCTCTGTTGTCCTGAAAGGCATACTTGCATGAGTGAGCTTAAGAAAGCCACTACTTGTTTTTTTAAAGATATTAAAATACTGATCAGTGGCTGGAAAATGTATATGAAAAATGAAGGGAAAGTCCATAAAAGTTGTTAGAGGAAACTTGTTCTCTAAAGGAAAAAAATAGTTGAAAGCATATTCTAAATAAAATGAAAACATTGAGGGCCATAATGTACTGAAGTCTGTGATGCTGGTAAAATACATTTTCATCTTTTGGGTGTCTTAGGGAGTTATGATTCAGGGATTACTTTAATATTTTATGGAAATTAAATTGCTTTGACTCTACCTAAAAGAATTCTTCAATTATACCCACTCCTAAAGTGCCACTTTCTCATGCAGACAGAAATAAATATTCCTGTACATCTCAAAACCGTAATTGGGCACTATCAAGTCAAGGATACTTTTGGCACTCCTGCTGCTGCTTCCCTGTTGACTGCAAGGCAGAGAGCTCCCATTGTTCCTGCGCAAGGTAACAGTCAGTGGGAGCTTATTACAAACTCATCTTTCTCCTAATTGATAACCACATGGCTAAGAACTATCCTGCATGACTGCCACAGGAGTCACTCCTGAGCCAGGTAGCAGGTGACAAACCATAGCCTGGTGGCTTGGGACTACTCATAAGAATGGTGACATCGAGGTCCACCCCTTTCCAACTTCCTAATTTAGCCCAGGTCTGTCATTCCTCAATGCTACTACCGCTTTGGACCATAGGCAAGTAGGCAGTTCAGCAGACTCCCCGAAGTTGTGACAGTGCCTGTAATCATCATCATGGAATACTATCACCACTGGTAGCAACCATCCTTGAGCATCCTTTATGTCAGCTCCATTCGAAACTCATGCCAAACCATTTGCAGCAATCCTTTTGTTTCCCCTACGACCCCTTCCAATCAGTCAGGAATCTTCTAAGAGCTCCTACTGGTTCAGCCTTTAAACCTAGACAGAATATACTATATTGAACAGGAATGAGAGTGTATATCCTTTTCTTATTCCTGATTTTAGTGGAAATGTTTGAGTTTTGCTCTGAATAGCATAATGTTGTTTGTTGGCTCGCTGTATGTTACCTTTATTGTGTTGAGACATATCCTGCATATTCCTAGATTCTCCATGATTTTTATCATGAAGGGATGATGGATTCTGTGCACCTAATGAGATGATCATGTGGATTTTATCCTTAAGTCTGTTTATGTAGTCAACTACATTTACTGATTTATGTATGTTGAACTATCCCTGTGTTTCTAGGATGAATTGATCATAGAGTAGATACTCTCAGTGTGTCCTTGGATTTGATTTACAAGCATTTTGTGAGAAGCTTTGCATCTTTGTTGTTTAGAGAATGACATAATTTTCTTATTTTTGTTGTTGAATTTTTGTCTAGTTTCGACATTCAGATAATATTAACTTCATAAGAACTCTTAAAGAATTCTTTCTTTTCTATTTCACATAGTAATTTTAGGAGTATTGATGTTAGTTCTTGTAGAATTCTGTACTATATCAATCTGGTCCTCTTTTTTGGAATTGGGAGATTTTTAATTACAATTTTTTATCTCACTTGATGTTGTAGGTCTTTTTAAATTATTTACTAATCTTGGTTTGATTTTGGTAGGTCATATATAACTAAAAATACAGCTTGTTTTCTAGATGTTTTAGTTTAATAGCGTATAGGCTGTTAATGCGCCCTTATGAACCTCTGAATTTTCTCAGTATCTGTTGTAATCCTTCCATTTTAGTCTCTGATTTTATTAATTTGGGTCCTCTCTTTGTGGTTAAGTTAGCTAAATGTTTGTCAATCTTGTTAGTCTTTCCAAAGAACCAACTGCTCACTTTATTGACTGTACTTTTTTTTTTCACTTCTGTTTTAATGATTTCAACTCTGCTTTTGATTATCTCCTCTCATCTATTGTTTTGAGGGTTTGCTGTTTTTTCAGGTTTTCCAAGTCTTCAGGTGCACTGTTAAATTATTAATATGAGATCTCTGGAGTTCTTTTTTTATGAAGACACATAGCTCTAGAAACTGGCCTCTTAAAAATATCTCTATTGTGTTCCATGAATTTCAGTATGTTGCATTTTCATTTACTTCTAGAAATTTAAAATTTTGCTTTTTATTTCTCTCTTGACACAATGTTTATTCAGCGCTTTGTTGTTTAGTTCCCATGAGTTTGTCTCCTTACTGCCATTTCTATTGTTGATACCCAGCTTTACTCTTTTGTGGTCAGCTAGAATCCAGAATGTTATTTTAATTTTCCTAAAATTGTTAAGACTAGATTTATGTCCTAAAACATGGTTGATTTTGGAGAAAAATTCCATCAACTCCTGAGAAAATGTGTATTCTTTAGTGTTTGGGTGAAATTTTCTATAAACGTCTGTTCGTGGTGCAATTTAAATCAGCAGTCTCTGTTGGTTCTGTCTGAGGGCCTGTCTGTTTAGGGGAGAGGAGGCTGACGTCCTCCACTTATCCCTGTGTTGGTTTCCGTTGTGGTTTTAAACCTAGTCATGTTTCTTTTGGGAATCAGGTGCTCCTTCATTAGGTCATAAACGATTAAAATTGCAACATCCTCTTGGTCAATTTTTCTTTTATTGTGTATGAAACATCCTTCCCTATCTCTTCTGATGGGTTTTGTGTTAAAAATCTATTTTGTCAGGTATTAGGTAATACCTGTTGGCTTCTTTATTCCATTTGCTTGGGATACTTTCCAAAAAATACTTTTTGCGTACTGTGGTATCAGTTCTTAATAGTGAAGTGTGTTTCTTGGAGGCAGAAAGATGCTGCTTCCTAATCCAGTCTTCTGATCTGTATCTTTTCAATGAGGAACTGAGATCATTAATAGAGTTATTATAAACAATCTGTATTAATTTCTGTTACTTTGTTGTGGTGAAGTTGTTAGGCCTCTTTCAATCAACTGATCTGGAATTATTTGATGATTTTTTTTCTAGTGCCCTCTTGGGGGCATTTAATCTTCTCTTCAGATAAAGGAATTCTTTCTAATAGCCTCTGGGGAGCTGACTTTGTAGACATAAATTTCTTAAATCCATTTTTATTGTAGTAAGTTTTTATATCCTTTAATTATGGCTGGCAGTTTGCCTGTTATCTTTTGTTGTAGAAATTTATTTTTAGTTTTGTTTAAAATAATTGTTTCTGGCACAGTTGAGTGAGGGGATACCAAGGTCTTGATGTTTGGTATTGTCTGCAGGTGTTTGATTTCTGTGGGAGGTGTTTGATTGCTCATGATTTGTACCTGAGGAATTCTGTATCAGTAAAAATACCTGAGCTCCCATGCTGAGGGTTCTACTGTCGATTGAGTATGGTCCTAGTCAGGACAGTGGTTCCCTCTGCTGAGGTCTGGCAAGAGTTTGCACACATGAGAAGCCTCCGTGTCATTCTTGCTGAGCTGCCACAGCAGCCTCACCACTACAATCTTTGGTTTTTTAAAATGGAAAACCTAGAAAAGTGAACAGGAACTATAGAGACAAACAACGGCAATAGAATACAAGAGATGGAAGAGATAATCTCGGGAGTTGGGATGCTACAGAAGAAATAGATACATCAATAAAATAAAACATCAAATCTAAAAAATTCCTAACACAAAATATCCAGCAAATCTGGCACACTATGAAAAGACCAAACCTAAGAACAATAGTAATAGAGGAGGAGAAGAATCAAGGCTCAAAGGCCCAGAAAATATTTTCAATAAAATAATAGAAAAAAATCCAAATTTAAAGAAGGAAGACCCCATAAAGACACAAGAAGCATATAGAACACCAGATAGAATAGAGCAGAAAAACGTCCCCTGCCACATAACAATCAAAACGCTAAACATACAGAACAAAGAAAAAATACTAAAAGCTGCAAAAGGAAAACAGCAAGTAACATATAAAGGCAAACCAATTAGAATTACACTCAACTTCTCAGTGGAGACTCTAAAATCCAGAAGGGCCTGGACAGAGGTGATACAGACTCTAAAAGACCATAGTTGCCAGTCCAGACTTCTATACTCAATAAAACTTTCTATCACTATAGATGGAGAAAACAAAATATTCTATGATAAATCCAAATTCAAACAATATCTATCTACAAATCCAACTGTACAGAGGGTTCTAGGAGAAGAACTACAATACAAGGAACTTAAATACACTCATGGAAACACAGGAAATAATAACTACATACCATCAAAACCAAGAGAAAGGATTCACACACACATACACACACACACACACACACACACACACACACACACACACAAACCCAACAACTATGAAATAACAGGACTTCACAATCACTGGTCTTTGTTATCTCTCAACATCAATGGATTCAATTCCCCCCCCCCAAAGACAGAAACTAACAGAATGGATTGGAAAAAAGGATTCATCCCTTCTGGTGCATACAAGGAACACATGTCAGAGATAAACATTACCTCAGTGTAAGGATTGGGAAAAGTTTTCCAAAACAAATGGACCCAGGAAGCAAGCCACTGTAGCCATTCTAAAATCTAACCAAATAGACTTGAAATATAAATTAATCAAAAGAGACAGGGAAAGACACTTCATACTCATCAAAGGAAAAATCCACTAAAACATTTCAATTCATAACATCTCTGCCCCTAACAAAAGAGCCACCCATGTTTGTAAAGTAATATTGCTAAAACTTAAAACACACATTGAAGCTGTACATATTGATAGTGAGAGATTTTAATACCTCACTTTCACCAACAGGTCATCCAAACAAAACTATACAGAGGAATACTAGAACTAACAGATGTTATAAACCAAATGGACCTAAAAGATATCTACAGAACATTTTGCCTACACACAAAATAATATACCTTCTTCTCATCCCCTCATGGAACCTTTTCCAAAATTGGTCACGTACTTGGACACAAAGCAAATCTCAATAGATACAAGAAAATTGAAATATCTTTCTGTATCCTATCAGATCACCATGGATTATTTAAAGCTGCATTTCAACAACAGCAACAAGAGAAGGCCATGGAAATTGAACAACTCTCTACTGAATGATGAATGGGTCAACACAGAAAGAAAGAAATGAAAGATTTTCTAGAATTCAATGAAAATGAATCCACAACATACCCAAAATTATTGGATACAACGAAAGCTGTGCTAAAGGGAACATTTATGGCACAAAGTGCCTATCAAAAAAGAGTAGAAAGATCACATACTAGCAAATTAATAGCACATTTGAAAGCACTAGAACAAAACGAAGCAAGAACACTCAAGAGGAGTAGGTGGCAAGAAATAATCAAACTGAGGGCTGAAAACAATAAAATAGAAACAAAGAGATCAATACAAACATTCAATGAAACAAACAGTTGGTTCTTTGAGAAAATAAACAAGATCAACAAACCCTTATCCAAACTAACTGAAAGATGGAGAGAAAATATCCAAATCAACAATCAGAATCAAAAAGGGGGATATAACCATCTTTACCAAGAAAATCCAAAGAATCATATCATACTTCAAAAACCTGTACTCCACAAAATTGGAAAATCTAAAAGAAACGGATAATTTTCTCAATAGATTCCACCTACCAATGTTAAATCAAGATCAGATAAACAATTTAAACAGACATAAATCCCCCAAGGAAATAGAAGAGATAATTAAAAAGTCTCCTAAACAAAACAAACCCAGGGCCAGATGGCTTTATCACATAATTCAATCAGACATTCAAAGAGGAGTTAACACCAATACTCCTCAAATTATTCCACAAAATAGAAACAGAAGGAACACTGCCAAACTCATTCTATGAGGCCATAATCATCCTGAAATTCAAAGCACACAGAGATTCAACAAAGAGAATTACAGACCAATTTTCCTTATGAACATATATGCAAAAGTACCCAATATAATACTCACAAACCGAATCCAAGAACACATCAAAAAGATCATCCACCATGATCAAGTAGGTTTCATCGCAGAGATTCAGGGATGGTTCAATATATGAAAATCAGTCAATGTAATCTACCATTTAAATGATAGGAAAGAAAAGAAAAACATATGATCATTTCACTAGATTCCAAGAACTTGCTGAAGATCTAATACCCCTTCATAATAAAAGTACTGGAGAGATTAGGGATACAAGGGGCATACCTAAACATAATAAAGGCAATTTACAACAAGCCTACTGCCAACATCTGCCTACTGCCAATTTAAATGGGGAGAAACTCAAAGTAATTTCACTAAAATCAGGAACAAGACAAGGCTGCCCTTTCTCTCCATACCTATGCAATATAATGCTTGAAATTGTAAGCAGAGCAATACGACAACATATGGAGATCAAGAGGATAGTAATTGGAAAAGAAGAAGTCAAATTATCCTTATTTGAGGATGATATGATAGTGTACATAACTGACCCCAAAATTCTATGAGGAAACTCCTACAGCTGATAAACAACTTCAGTGAAGTGGCTGGCTATAAGATCAACCCAAAACAATCAGTAGTCCTTGTGTATACATAAGACAAACGGACTGAGAAAGAAATCATGGAAACAAAACCCTTCACAATAGCCACAAATAACAAGTTATCTTGGGGTGACTCTAATGAAGCAAGTGAAAGACTTATATGACAGAAGTTTTAAGTTCTTAAAGAGGGGAATTGAACAAGATCTCAGACAATGGAAAGATGTCCCATGCTCCTGGATTGGTGGGATTAACATAGTACAAATGGCCATCTTATCAAAAGCAATCTACAGATTCAAGGCAATCCCTATTAAAATCCCAATTGATAATACTTCATATGAAAAAAAAAACTCAGTACACTTAAAATAATCTTGAAAAATAAAAGAACTTCCAGAGGGATCACCATTCCTGATTTCAAGCAATACTATAGAGCCATAGTAATAAAAACTACATGGTATTGGCATAAAAACAGACACATTGATCAAGGAACCAAATTGAAGATTTAGACATAAATACACACACTTATAAACACCTAGTCTTTGTTAAAGAAACCAGAAATACACACTAGAGAAAAGACAACATCATCCACAAATGGTGCTGGTCAAACTGGATGTCTGCATGTAGAGGAATGCAAATAGACTCATATCTATCACCCTGCACAAAACTCAAGTCCAAGTGGATCATGGACCTCAATATAAAACCGGATACACTGAACCTGATAGAAGGAAAAGTTGGGGAATAGCCTTGAATGCTTTGGCACTGAAACAACATCCTGAACAGAATTCTTAGATCAACAATAAATGGGACCTGATGAAACTGAAAAGCTTCTGTAAGGCAAAAGACACTGTCAATAAGACAAAATAGCAGCCCACAGAATGGGAAAAGATTTTCACCAACTCCATTTCCAATAGTGAGCTAATATTCAAAATATATAAAAAACT
Source organism: Cricetomys ansorgei (assembly GCA_026225945.1). Lineage (NCBI taxonomy): Eukaryota > Metazoa > Chordata > Mammalia > Rodentia > Nesomyidae > Cricetomys > Cricetomys ansorgei. The sequence continues at coordinate 10,951,573 of JAMJFZ010000239.1, read as the reverse complement.
CAAGAAACTAGACATCAACAAAACAAATAATCCAGTAAAAAATGGGGTACATTCTAAACAATTCTAAATTCTAAACAAAGAATTCTCAAAAGAGGAATCTTAAATGGCTGAAAAACACTTAATGAAGTTTTCAACATCCTTAGCCATCAGGGAAATGCAAATCAAAACTACTCTGAGATTCCATCTTACACTTGTCAGAATGGCTAAGATCAATAACACAAAGGACAGCTCATGCTGGTGAGGATGTGGAGCAAAGGTAACACTCCTTCATTGCTGTGGATATTAATACGGCAATTTCTCAGGAACTTGGGAATCGACCTACCCCAAGACCCAGCCATACCACTCCTGGACATATACCCAAAGCAGGTTCCATCCTACCAAAAGGACATTTGCTCAATGTTCATAGCAGCTCTCTTTATAATAGCCAGAAATTGGAAACAATCTAGGTACTCCTCAACAGAAGAATAGATAAAGAAATTGTAGTACATTTATACAATGGAGCATTACTCAGGTTTAAAAGAACATACTACATGAGTTTTGCAGGAAAATGGATAGAACTAGGGAAAAAATCATCCTTTGTGAGATACCCAGTCCCTGAAAGACAAACATGACATGTATTCACTTATATGTGGCTATTAACTGTTAAGCAAAGGACAAAGGGACTGTAATCTACAGACCCAGAGAGACTATGCCATAAGGAGGGCCCCAGTGGGGACGCAGGGATCTCTCTGGTAAAGGGGAAATAGAACAGATGGTGTGGGTATATTGAGGGAGGATAGAAATGGGAAAAGAAGAGACCAGGTTTGGGGAGAGGGATGGATGGAGAGAATAGATGAAGAAATAACTGGAATTGGAGAACATTTATGGGAAATCTGGACACCTAGGGCAGTAGAAACTCACTGGAATCCATGATGGTGACCCCGGCAAGGATTTCTAGCAGTGTGGGATGGGTAGCATGAATAGGCTATCTCCTCTAACTGCACAAGGCTATCAGTGGTAGTACTGGGATACCACCTCAACTGTGGTCCATTTAATACAACAATAGCTGCCTATGTATGAAAGGTCCAAAAATCTAGCAATTGTTCATTCCAAAATCTGGGTGTCTCAGTTGGTCTTCAATATATGCCAGAATCCTGAAGAACTAGTCTCTAATGCCAGTGAAGGAATGAACTTATTAGTAATAGAGCAAGTTGCCAAAGAGAAATGCTTCCTTCTTCCATGTCCTTACACAGACTTTCAGTAGAAGGCATGGCTCAGACTAGAGGCGAGTCTTCCCACCTCATAATATCCTGACTAAAAATTGTGTCTTCCCGTCTCAAAGATCCAGATTAGAAGAGTATCCTCCCCCTTTAAATTAAGCAGAACTATCTCACAGGTGTCTCCTCCATTTGGGGGTTTTAGTTAATTTCAGATGTAGTCAAGTTAACAAGATTGGCCATCACAGTTGCAAAGTCCTCCACAATTATCCCAAAAATAATATGGAGATGCATATTTTTTATTTTTAGATGCAGAAGTTTATTTTTAGGTATGTTTAAAATGATTGTTGTGTGCATCGTTGGGTAAAGGGCTACCCAGGCCTTGGCATTTGTATTATCTGCAGGTGTTGGCTTTATGTAAAAGACATTTGATTGCTCATGATCTGCACATGCTATTAATAGAACACCTGAGGATCTTAAATATCAATAAAAACCCCTAAGATGAGACTCTCAGGGTCCCATTGTCCAGTACGATGCTGACCATGACATGGTTCCCTCTGCTGAGGCTGGCAAGGTTTACACCTATGAAAATGCTGTCTCTGTTGGTGAGCCCACACAGTGGCTAACAACCACAGTCAGGTCTGTTCCAACCATTTCCCACAAGCGTGGCACCAATTTCTGTCTTAGTTAGGGCTATTATTGCTAACTGTGGAGTCAGGACAGGAACTTGAACAGAGCAGGGACATGGAGGCAGGATTGATGCAGAGGCCACGAAGGAGTGCTGCTTACTGGCTTGCTCAGCATATTTCCTTATAAAACCCAAGACCACCAGCCCCGGGATGGCACCACCTACGATGGGCTGGACCCTCCCTCATCAATCACTAATTAAGAAAATGCCCTACAGGCTTGCCTGCCTTACAGAGGCATTCTCTCAATTAAGACTACTTCCTGTCAGGTGACTCTATATTGTGTCAAGTTGACATAAAGCTAGCCAGCACAGTATGGCTATTTGTTGTTGGGTGTATATTTGGATCTTTGCTGACATCCAACTTGTCAGGTATTCAGTCTTGGAGTCACTCTTTATTGATGTAAGGACTGAGTGTATCAGAGGTGTTCCCAGTTCCCCTCGGGATAGGTGCGATTTTGATTCTCACTGCTGACCTCCATAAGTCTGTGTAGGGATGACCTGATTCTATATGAGGTTCACAGGTGGCAGGGCCTAGAGACACAATGAGAGTGGCTCATGCTCCCTGGGAGTGGGATGTGTGATACCACATCTCTTTGGGTGACGGTGCGTGTTGTAGAGGCCAGGATCGGGAGTCACTATCCAGAGTTTAGGGCACAGAATGTCCTGGGACATTGTGGTAAGTGGGTTGTGAGACTAGCTCAGTTGCAGTCACAGGATGCCATATCCTTAGGCTGAGCACTGGGTGGGATAGCTGGCCAATGGATCTGGAGAGTTCGTACCTGGGATTCCTGGTCTCAAGACTACATACAGTTTGGAAACAGTGCAGTGGTTTGGGTGGCTCCTTCATCTCTGATAACAGTGAGTGAATTGGCTCTGTGAATCCATACCTGAGGTTTGTCAATTCCAACTTGTTTTTAAAATCCAGTCCTGAGACATAAATTGATGAGTTACTACAATCCATAAGGAAGATTTAAAATATACTCCGGTTCAGTAAAGATATTTACAAGAAAAACCTAGGGATCTGAGTTCAATCGCTGAACAGACAACATAAAGCAGAAGACTAGAACAGGCTCCACAAAGAGGTTGTCTTTGACCTCCTTACATGTGTTATGCCATGCATACAACCAAACAACAATACTAAAAGTTTTAAAGTTCTGTCAGATATTCAAATTCCTGGGGAAATGTAAATATTGTGGTATTGTCAGAATTAATTATAAAAAGGCCCACCTAGTCTCTGATAACACTAGCATTTCTTCAATAAATTAAACTCCAAAGAAGAGTTGTTTATTTCTCATAATAGATGTTCACTCGGAAGGACAAATCAGTCCTGGAATAGGGTCAGATAAGAATATTTATTAAACCAAAGTAATTGGGTAAAATGACAGAGTATAATTTCTAAAATACAACAAAAATTAATGAAGTATAAGACGAAATTCATCAGCGTCTCAACCAGTTCCATGGGCCTGATACTGCAGATCCACAAGCAGCACTGTGTATTGCTGATGGTAGGCACTGTACCCACCCCTGCCTGGAAACGTGAAACAGTCTCTGCCCTGACAAATAGCCAGTAGTGTTGCCTCCAAAACCAGAGGGACACAGAAGCTGTGAGTGTGGCCTTCCTTGGAAATAGGCCTTTGAATGTGTAATCAAATTAAGTCGCAGCACTGGAATTAGGTGGGCTCTAATTCCAAAATGACCGGTATCCTTAGAGAACCTACACACAGACACACTCAGAAGAAAACACAGTGAAGTCAGAGGCCAAACCTAGAACAATGCATTTATTTATAATGGCCAGGCTTGGTTAGATGTCAGGAGCAAGCCACAGGGTGGATTCTCCCTTGACATCCCCAGAGGACCTGCCCGATTTAGAATTCCTAGCCTGCTGAATTGTGAGGAAGTCAGTTATGTTGTCTGGAACCCTCTATCTGTGCTGTTTTGATACACAGTCTATGAAGCCAATACAGTTTTCAGCTGTGCTCAGCCAGCCCCTAGAATCTGCTTACTGTCTTTCCTGCCAGGTCCCTATGATAAACTTGATGACCTCTTGGCAAAGCATCCCACAAGTCGTCACTTTGGTTAATGCTATGACATGGACTTTAACATGGGCACGCACGCACACACACACACACCATTTACCTTTGGGGAAGGAAAGAAGTGCTGCTTTCTGGGTCTGAATATGCTTGTCCTGAGGGACTCTGATGCTTCCACTGGGAACATTTGAACTGGCTCTGGAATGAAATCTTAACAAAGCTCCTGTAGTAGATACCACAGGGCTTACTTTCTCTTAACCTATAGGCTGGCTTATATGTGGAACCCGTGTATGTGTGTGTGTGTGGTGTGTGTGTGTGTGTGTGTGTGTGTGTGTGCAGACATGTGTGCTCACCTGTATACATGTGTGTGTCCTTGTGTCTGTGTATCTATGTCTTCATGAATATCTCTGTGTATGTCTCTGTGTACTGTTTCTGTATGTTTCTTTCTCCCCTCCCTCCCTCTGTGTGTGTTTGTATGTGTGTATGTGTGTGTCTTTTGTCTCCTCCTTCCATGTGTGTGTGCATGTATATGTTTTCATGTGTATGTCTCTCTCCTATCCTCCCCCCCACACACACGTGTGTGTGTGTGTATCTCTATGTGTTTGTCTCTTTCATCTCTTCCCTCCCTCTGTGTATGTTTCTCCACCTCCTCTCTCTGTGTGTAGTAGGTTTAGTTCCCACAAGTGACGTGATGGCAAGTGACAATTTTACCAGCTTCAGAGATCTGCAATCATTGCCAGCAATGACACAGTGATGCATGGTATTTAAAGGCCCACAGCTTCTATGCTGCAGAAAATAGTTCATGCTAGCAGCACCATGTCTGAATTCTACTCACCCACAAAGGCCTTAGGCAGAGCGGATCTCATGATGCCACTACACAGGAATGCTCTGCTCCCATCTGAAAGGACTCCAACATGTTTGGTCAGAGGACATGTTTTCAAGGAAACTTTGGACAGAGCTCTTTCTGAGACAGGAGGTAGTTTCCAAAGAATGAAAAGCATTTATTTTCTGTTTTCTTCATTCTGGGGAGCTGGAAAGGACCCTGCAAATCTGATTCACATATCTGCTGCTCTTTGGAGGGTGTTGATTCTGAGACAATGCTTAGAAAGAAAGAATTTCACACACATACAGTGAGCTAGTATAATTCCTGCACACAGCATCCCTCACCCTAAGGAAAAATGGCAATCAAATGGAAGTATTATGCCATAGGAGATTAAGTTGTAAGAACAAATGGCACATTTTTCTTGGGTACTTTTGAAATGACTTTATAATGAGAGATAGAAGGGAGATAGGAAGTGATTCTTTGGGGTGTTTAAAAAATTTTGGTAATAATTTTTGGATGTTTTATATCTATTGCAGAATGGGGCCAGGAGAGAAAAGGGAGGGAAGAAGGAAGAGAAGAGCATCAGAGTCATTTCAGACTCACTTCAGAGTCATTTCAGAGTAGATGGAACACAGCATAGGTGCACGTGGAAGACAGTATGGGCATCAGAGACCGGTGACATGTGCACAGATGTGGCCCTAGGTAGCCAGGGAATGCTTCTGGTCATGACTACATTATTTAACATACATTTTCAAAGCATTCTACTTAGAATACAGAAATTTTGGTCAATGTAAGAAATTAAATGGCAGTTCTACAAAGATTAACGATGTGACTTACAAACGATCCAGCACCAAGCAATATAATATAAGGAACCATGAGGTCTTGTTTGTTGTTTGTTTGGCTGTTTGGTTGGTTGTTGATTGGTTTGGTTTTGCTTGTTACTCTCTAATCCCAGAGGTCATGTGTGGGGAATGTGTCGGAGGTCACCATGCACGCGTGAGTGGGGCTGATCTCACATGCATGAGCTGTGGCCCACAGCTCAGGAAATGCTCCTGGGTCTGCTTGCAGGCAGAGACGCCACATGAAACCTGGAGTAAGAGTTTCTCCTCTCATGACAGTGAAGGTGCTTAATAAGTTTCTGTTTTGAGGTTTGTTTTGTCAGATATTAAAATGGCTACACCCGCTTGAGCTGTTTGCTTAGAATACATTCTTTTCCACCTTTTATCCCTAAGACGGTGTCTGTTCTTGCTGGGGAGGTATGCGTCTTGGTGCAGCAGAAAGACAGATCCTGTTTTCTAACACAGTCTGCTATCCTGTGTCTGTTACTTTTAAGAGTTATTATTGACTAAAGTTTACTAATTCCTACCATGGTGCAGTGATAGAGCTTAATAGCTTCTGATCGTATCATGTAAAAGACCCAACAAATGCGACAGCAACACTGGCAGCTAGGGTACACTATGAGGGGCTGTGTACAGGCTTTCCTTGGTACACCCCTCCTAGTGGTAGCCTGAGCCCATGAGAACTGACAGGGTGGAAAGATAAAATGAAGTCGCAAAAGTAATGTATAGCTAATGCTAAACATAAAATTTCCTTAAACCATGAGAGACACAAGTAATTTAGTTTATCTGCCTCCGGTAGGAGAAAATGCAGGCAAGACCTGGTGGTCAGCCTACCTGGCACACTCTGCTTCTTATTGAGAACCATGGCACACCTTGCTCCTGAAGTCAGAACACCAAAGTCCAAAGAGACATGAATAGTTGGTACCTGGCCTGAGAATGTGTTGGCACTGTACATGTATCCTTTAATGTGCTTCTCCCGCACAGAAACGCTGCTGGCATCAGTGTTCACTGTACAATCCGAGGTAATGTGCTAACCAGTCACAGTTGATACACTTCCACTACAGAAGTGGTTGCTCACAGGTAATAAAGCAAACAGTGTCTCCGGAAACCATCTCTGGAGTGGTTTAATCTCAGAGCCCTTACCGACCCATGGGCATTGCTATCTTGTCAGGTAGTGACACCCCAGTAATGATAGCAGCCCCTTTTAAAAGAGTAACAGGAAGTCATTCTGTCATGGTTAACTGATCTGGAAACTTTGTTTCTTGTGTAATTTTTACTGGATGACAGGCAGTAGCAGAAAAGGGTTGTCCTGTCTAGTTTGTGTTGTAGCCCCATGGGAAAGCGGTTCCTAGTAAGCGGTATGGCATCCTCCCACCATGCATGCACTCGTCTACTGTCATTTGATCGAATCTCTCACAAGTGCAGTGGGTTTTAAAGCCTAGAACATGCACATTGTAAGTAATAAAGATTTAGAAAGGTGAATGCATTAAATATGAGTACTTTCACAGCAGGTGATATAGGAACAAGCGCTACAATCTCCTGTCCCTGTTAAGTAGAACTGCCTTAGAAAACTCAGGTTTCATAACCTTACCATTTTCGGTAGTCAGCATGACACCTCTGCGAAAGAGATTCTGACGAGAGTCAGGAGTTTCTTTCTTGGGGACAATAAAAGAGAACTTAGTAAGTTTTCCCCACACGTTTGGATTCTGACATAAATGCACTGTACAATGAGCATGAGTCAGCCTCACCAGCAAAGACGCCATGCAGTTATTTCCAGCAGTGAAGTAATTTCTTACAAACTTAAGAGCACAGTCAACACGACCAATTTGCCATAAGTTAAAAAAAAATGCATCTGTGTTAATCATCCTTCTGTCCCCGTGACAAAGTCCTTGATGTGAATCAGCTTAAAAGCAGGAAAGGTATATTTGCCTCGTGGCTAGAAAAGTTCCTGCCCATGCCCCTGGCCCTGTTGCTTCGGGCCTGTGACAGCACAACACATCATGTCAGGAACACATGATACAATACTTCTGCTCCTCTCCTAAGAACCAGGAGGTGAGGAGGAGCTGACGTCCCAATATCTCCCTCAAGGATATGCTCCCAATGACGCAACTTCCTTCTGCTAGGCTTCATTCTCTACAAGTTCTCCCAACTCTCAGTAGCACCACAAGCTGTGGGAACACAGCTGCAGCATGTGGATCGTTTGTGATCTAATCTAATGAGTCCATTAATTTGACCCACATCTCTTGGTTCTGAGGCCACTTGCTTCATCCCCGCCACTTAACAGAACATCAGAAAGTACACCAACTCATTTTGTATATACCTTTTAAGATCATCTACCAGAGAAGAAAGTCTTCAGGTGACAAAGTGTGTACTTTCAAGGTGTTCTGTAAAATCATCCCCATTTGAACTTTAAAGGTTTTCAATACTCTGCTTTTAAAAGAATTTTTTAAAAGATATCAATCTATCTGCAACAGAGACCTATGATTAATTTATGTTTTTAATTGTTTGAGAGCTTTTATATGCAGTACATGCTGCTCTGGAACTCATCACCCTCCTGCCTTGACTACTAAGAACTGGAATTATAGGCGTGAACCACCACAACTAGCTATCAGCTTAACTTGTGTCATTCCAGGTTGAAGATGTCTTGAGGTGAGAGTATCATGTTTTAAATCTCATGCCAACAAGCCCAGTATAAAGATTTTGCACTGAGAGAGTGTCTAAGAGACAAGCAATAGGCAAGTGTCTATAGACCGAGGAAGAATCCTGGGACATTGTAGAGCAGCAGTTCTCAACCTGTGGATTACAACCCCTTTTGGGGATCATCACACCCTTTTATAGGGGTTGCCTAAGACCATATGTATATCAGATATTTACATAATTATTCATAACAGTAACAAAATCACAGTTAGGAAGTAGCAATGAAAATCATTTTATGGTTGGGGGTCACCACAACATGAGGAGCTGTACTAAACGGTAATGGCATTAGGAAGGTTAAGAGCCACTGTTGCAGAGAACTGAGCCCTGGACAGACTCCAGAGACCATGACCTGAGTCTTTAAGTCTTAAAGGAGGAGAAGGAAGAAGAGAAGGGGAGGGGGGAGGAAGAGAAAGAGGACAGGGAGGAGGAGGAAGAAGAGAAGAAGGAGGAGGAGGGGGAGAAGGAGGGAGGAAAGACAGCTGACAGCTGGACAAGATGTTTCTGTATCATCACCAGATATGACCTGAGATCTCATCAGCATGAGTGGTAGCTATGGAGCATTGGTGCCAACTGTGGTGAGTGGCGCAAAAAGCCATAGACATGGTGGTATTTAAAGCTCCTAACCCTAGCTGTAGGTTCTCCACATGCCTGTGCAACCTCCTAGCATCTGGGGACCTGTCAGTATCTTTGGAGAGTATTTATGAAGTACCACTGGAAGAAGGCATGCAGCATCCCAGGCAGGAATGTATGTGAGCAGAATGCCGGAGAATATGAACATACACACAAAAATCCCGAAGCCCAGGCACTTGTAGGAAGGCAAAGGGGATCATCACAATGGATTCAGGTTCATCTATTGCTATGTAAAAGACTGTCCTAAAGTTCAAATGTTACATTGGTCAGGATCGTCCAGAGAACTAAAACCAGTTAAGATGTATATGTTTATATGTATGTGTATACATACATATAAACATATATGTATACATACACACAGAGAGTGATGATGGACCAGACAGGGAAGAAAGAGAGAGGGGATCTGTTGGAAGGAATTGACTAATATAATGTTGAAGGCTGACAAATCCACAAAGCAGACCAAACAGGTGGAGCACTGGGGAAGACCCGCGGCTTAGATGTCTTAGCTTCATTTCTGTTACTGTGATAAAATGTGCTGACACACAAAGCAATTTACATAAGAAGGGATTATTTTAGCTCACTCTCCCAGGTTACAGTCTGCCATAGAAAAAAAGTAGGCTGGGTCTTCCCCAATCAGTTAAGACAGCTCCCACAGATTTGCATACAGGCATATCCAGTGTGAACAGTTCCCCATTGATTCATTCTTCTCAGGTGTTCGTAGGTTGTTGACAATTTATGATAACTATCACATTCTACCCCTTGTTAGCTACACACACACACACACACACACACACACACACACTACTTTTAAACTATACTTTTATACCTTGTCCCTTTATTTATTTATTTACTTACTTACTATTACTTTGATGTAAAATAAAGTCTAACTTTAAAAGTTCAAAGTCTCCCTCTCTTTTTCTTCAGAACCAAAACAAAACTTTCTTTATTGAGTGGACAGTACAAAAACAAAAAAGCACCTGTCATTGAATGAATTTTTCTTTCTCTGCTTGTCCATCTGAAATTGGATGTTATTTGCACATTTCTTCGGGGTCTTGATCTGTTCATGACAGACAGTGGCTGGGCTTCCTCAGTAGCCTTGTAGAACACTGGACAGGACCAGAGCGTCAGTGCCTGAGTCACCCCACTTCTTTCCCTTCGGCTTCATGTGTGCTACAGAATAAGTCATTGTGTGTGAGGGCGAGTCCAGCAGCTATTGACAAAACACTCTGGAAGCCCTCTGTGCCGTCTCAGCACTGGCCCAGGTTCTCCATTGTTTTTTTTCACAGCCAGAGGGTCCTTTTGATTTTCCCAAAACCCAGGGAATTCCTCGTCCATAAGCACTTTCAGGTCTCCTTCCTCAAGTGGTCTTTACCCTACCCCCAAATCTGGGAAACGTAAGCATCATGGTTTCTGCAATACGCTCCATTTGAGACAGTATCTTAAAGAGGTCTACTGGAGCCTGGCCTCGAGGTGTGGCAGTCGTCGGGCAGACTGTGGATGTAGCAGTCCGGAATCCCCGATAAAATTATAAACCATGTATATACTTCCACCCTTGATGGTATAGAGTATTATTTCAGTAGAGAAGAATCAGGGCATCAAAAGAAACAATCCAATCCAAATAAAACCAAAATCTAGCAGGACAAAGACAATATCCTCTATCTCCTTGAGCGGCATATGTGGATTGTCATACGGACTCCAAAGAGCTTTGGCAGCTCTCCAACCGTACCACTGCAGCACACACATCTCTCTTAGGCTTAAGCTGGCTCCACCAATGCTGGTAGCTCACCTTGGTGAACAGCCCACAGTCACCGACATCCAATCTCCAGTCTCCATGACAACCAAGGCTGTACCTTCACGGCTCCATTCCAGGGCGTCTCCATCGGGAGTCCATCCCGGCCACACAGTGCCAGGGCCTCAGCTGCTCTCCAGGACTCCTTGAACACTGCAACTTTCATGCCTTCAAAATCTATACCACAAGGATGCACACTACTCCTGCCATTTTTATCTCCAGGTTCCCACCAGAAGAGGCCATGAAGCTCTGTTTCCAGCTTTCAATGGCTCTTTCAGCACAACTTACCAAATATTTCCAGTTTCTCCTACCAAAAAAAAAAAAAAAAACCCACAAAACAAAGCAAAAGAAAAAAAAAATAGTCCATGGCATAAAATTCACACGGTCAACTTCATTACTGCCACAGGCCCTCCTCCTTGCTGCTAATTTCTGTCCTGGTTCCATATTGTTGCCGTGATAAAATACTCTGACAAATGAAGCGACTTCAGGGACAAGGGTTTACTTGACTGTGTGAGGAGTATAGAAGAGAGAGACATGCCATGCCCAGTCGCCCGGAGGTACCACTGACCTCTCCTCACACACCAAGTTCAAGTTACTATCAGAGGTGAGAGCACCACAAAGTCAACAAGCATAAGAGCACACGTTGATTCGTAGGTTAATAATCAGCCTGATATTACCCCAACCCCCGACCTCCTTACATAAACAGTTTGCTTTACACATAGGCTGGCATGTTTGTTTAAACACAAAAGTGCTAATTCGTTCACATATTTTCAAATCAGTTCAGCAGTACTGTAGTAAATATCTAGCAAAGTACATAGGAACTATCTCTGACAAGTGGAAATTATTAGGGCTACAGGATTACCTTATTTACATAAAACAATAAATAATTAATGATGAAGAAGAGACACAGTTCAGCCAAATAGCCCGAGTATAAAACATTGCATCTGCCTCTCAGTTTTCAACTACAAATAGGACATGTAGTACATGTCTAGTTTCTTCAGATGTGGTCTTTATGACATGAATTTTGATGTCCAAAATTATAAGAAACTACTAAAAGTCTGTATGATGTTTTATGAAGTGTGTCTGCTCACCTGTGCAGTTCTCCAGGCTTAGTGGTGTGCTGTTGACTGGGCTGTTTGCCTCTTGTGAAAACGGCCTGGCCTTGAAAAAGCTGCACATACCTCACGGAGACTGGGAAAGCAGTAAGTCACATTTATCCTAAGCCTTGGACCTCTACCTAAAGCCTGAGTACAGTAAAAACTCTCTTCATTTAGGTCATTTCCCCTTCATCTTGGGTGAGGGACGTCTATCTGGTGCTGCTGCCAAGACTTCACATTCATCCCTGTAACTCGGGCCATATGTGGAACACCTACACTTGGCTTTCCAAGCCATCCAATTATTTCCCTTTCGTTGTAACTCTGAAGTATGAGTAATGGGGAGTGTTGGGGGATCTGTGTTTAAAGCCATGAAGTTTCAGTTACAAATGTTCCAAAATGCAGTCGGATTTCTCTTTATTCAGAGCTGAAATAGGTGTGCAGCTGCCTAGGACACAGATCTAGAAGGGCCGATTAAACTCTCACTGGAACCAATGGCATGTGTCACTATGAGTCAGGGTCCCACATTGGCTCCTTATTTAATTGAACTATGCAGTTTTTATACTCAAGTAGGAAAAAAAAATACTCCAGTGGCTATTTTGCCATACGATCAGAAAAACTCAAGTTGGCAGATAGAATAAGGGTCTCACAGCCTCTGAGAACATGTGTCACTTAAGATCAGCCAGCTCAGACAGCAGATACTAATAGCAATTTACATTATAAATTATCGCAGAGACCCAAAATCTTCTACACATTTCCAAGATTTTTGAGTCAGGAAAATAACAACCGGGAATTGAAGAGAAAAATGAAAATATCTTCCAGATATGAAAATTCACATAAAAGGGATATTTTGAATAATGGTTTGTAATAATGTCTGTGCAAACTACCTCTAAACCTTGGTGAGTGGGTAAGTAATACTGTCCACTTATAGTAATGGAGAACAGATATGCGCCGAAACCTCACACAGGACTGCAGCATAGAGCTCACTTCCAGAAGTCGTTTCCTATCTTAAATATAAATACAAAACATTCGCTCTAGAGTTGCATTAAATCCTATCTTTCCTTTCCCTATGAAGCAAGTTTTGAGCAAACATTTCTAAACTGGAGGAGTTGACTGGTTGTCTCCGTTATTGGTTCTGGGAAAGATGAGGAATGAAGCTTTCGTGTCTGCCTTCGTCTGATTGCATGCTACCTGTTCAGAAGTAAGGGCCCTCCTTGAACCCTGGCCCTTCATATCTGCTAGTTAGCCTTGTCAGATTCAAGGGAACTCACACCTCTTCATCTTAGTAAAAGTCAAATCTCTTCAATGGGAAGGTTAACAAGCCACAAACTTTCTGTGCATTTTAGAGGAAAAAGCAGAGCTACGGAACTTTAAAATTGATTGTTTGGTTTACTCTTAGCTCAGAACCATGATTCAAACTAACACAGCATTCTGTGGTTTTGTGGTCTAGCTGAGATATTAACCGTTGTGTTATTTGCAAATGTGAAAATTGGAAAAAGCATGAGCTTTGATTATCCAAAAATGGATTTGCCTGCTGGCCTTGGTTTAAGTTTCTCTTCTTCTTGGAGCTCCCATTGCAGGGCTAGTAAGTGAATCAGAGATAATAAATTTAAAACTATCCATTGTGCCCACTACAGAGTAGGTGTTCGGTAAATAAAAAAGGATATTATCTTGGCTGTCATTCTTGTTGATATTACTCAGCATGACTTCTCTGACTATATTTAATTATATGATTAAAACACCTTACAAGAATGGTACCTCCTGAGATTTCACAAATACTTATTCTTAAGACCCAAAACATAATTTCTAAACCAAAAGACTTCAGCCTGACCTTTCATGGCTTAGTGATTACTCTCTTGTTAAGCATGACTCCCCAGAAATACTCCTGTGCCGACTTGTGAGCATGTTCCACTCACCAACAAGGATTCCACTGGGAGCATGGAAGGGCTCTTACAGATGCTGTCAGGGACAGCACGAGTCCCTGGCATGTCTGCTCACATTTACACAATAGGTAGTGGCTGTCCAGAGTTCATTGTTGAGAAAGATCTGGAAGCTGTATCTGGACTCAGAAGAAAGGTTGCCATGATGCCTGAGCAATGTCACGTAGGCTTGGGTCTGTGTGTATAAACTGCTGCCATGGCACTTGGCTGTGGATGTCTGCCTGAAGCCACCTCCCTGAGAGCTCACTGCATCCTAAACTCACAGCAGAAGCCTCACAGTCTGCAAAAACATTGCAAGATAAACAGCTGCCATGGAACATGGACTGCTTGCTGTGGACCACACTCTGGATAATGCTGGAATCCGGACCTCGGAGCCAATGATTCACCTTTACTATTTGGCAACTAGAAGACATTTTCAATGGACTACCTTCAGCCCTCATTAACGTGCTTCTGATTATGACTCATGGTTACATAATGTGTGCTGAGACCACAGGGTCGATTTTATGATACCTGATGCACATCAAAGAAAGAGGGAAAATGCAGTGCCTCTCTGAAATCAATTCAGGGAGCCATTGTGACATCTCCTATTTAAGCCATCGTTTTCATCTTTAGTGCTAAAATGCATGGCACATAGTTAACATTTGGTGCCTGTATGTTCTATCCTTTGCTCATTGCTCATGGGGCACATCGAAAACAGAGTTCTATAAACTGCACTGTTCCTCCAGGGACATCCCAAACCTCTGGGCTTCTCACATGGATTGAGTTCTTTGCTTACAATGAATATCTAGATTTGTTTCAATTTATCTGAAAATATCAAAGAACATGAATTATAAAGCACTTCAACTTTTTAAAAATGAAATATGCTTTAGGAATAACAAACTTATAAAAGTTATTCAGAAAACAGGAAGAGAAAGAATTGATCAGAGTGACATTTAATGCAATTGGAGGTTTTCCCACTGTGAACAGTCCTTTCTCAAAGCAATTTTTGAAATCGATTATGTTCTCATTTTGAAAGGGAAATATTGGCCTTGAGTATAATACATTACGTGTGGGTTATTTTCTTCTCTTTTCATAATCTGAGGCTGTTAGTGTGATACTAATTCCTCACTAACAGGTGAATTTATTTCTAAAACAACTAATGTATTTCATTTCATTTTGACTTGAGTTTAATATAGAAGAAGATATGTAATCCTGAAACCATTTTCTATCTATCTCCAGGGACCCAGAGACATATTTTGTCACAGGACCTTAAAGGATTAGGTTAACATTCATATCAAAATAAAAAACCAAACTCCACTATTTGGGGATATTTTTAAAACCCCACCAATAGGAGACCAGCTTATAAAAGTATGTATATAATGATTTGCTCAACTGCCAGTGACTACTGCTTGCTTAGGAGAGAGCTGAAGAGAAGCAGTGTTCTAGAATATTATTGCATGAAGAAACAAAATACACTCAAGCCACGTACAGGAATCCTGCTCAGGAAGCCAGAATCCAAGTGAGCGACACTACAAGCCAACCTTGTCAGGGTCCTCACCCCTCAGCTCTCACAACGTAGGGAGTCGACATTTCCTGGCTCTTGTACTGTGGAACTTGGCATTCAGAGTTAAAAGACTGGAACTGCAGAGGTAACTGGGACAGCCTATAAATTATTGGCAGCCTCCACCCTAGTAGGTAGGCGAGGTATCTTGGGATGAGCTACAGCAGAGTTGGTGATAGACCCAGTCAGCAGCAGTCTCGTTCCTGGCTCCCAGCTTCCTGACAGGAAGGCTGCCTCGGTGATGAAGGCACATTAATGGGACATGGAAAATGCTGGCATTAGGTGCTTCTCTCTAACCTGCTGTGTGACCTTTTGGTATGAATGTGGTGACTGCCTTGGCTCCCTCATCTGGTAGCAAATACTGGTTTCCATGTCTCTTTCTTCTTTCCATACTCAGAAGCTGGCTCATTATTACACACTTACACTCCACAAACTCAGAGGCAGGACATCCTCAGAGGCTTTCACTTTGAGGATGCACAGTTGACTGTCCCTCAATCACAGAGTTAATTCAACATCACAGAAAAATGAATCCATGGTCCTGACAAAAACAGATGTTGAGGTAGCTCAGCAGTGAGGTGCTTGCTTCACAGCTTGGTGATCTGGCTTTGATGAGTAGAACTCAGGTAAATGCAGAAGGAGAGAACTGATTTCACAAAGTAGTCATCTGAACTCCACACCATTGCAAAAGTTCCCCACACATGCCTTGCATACCCACAGGACTTAGAGTCCAGGCACAAGATTCTTCCTGAAGTGTATACTCGTCTCCTTTATCAGCAGGAGATGTTACAGAAACTTCATCTCAAGCTCTAAACCTCAGAAAGTACTTGACTCTGTATGTGCTTCCTGTTTGCTTTCATGAAACACATTATGACAAAACTTAATGTATAAATTAGGCACTGGAAATGATTAACAACAGATAATGTAATGCGACAATTTTAGCAATACACTGTAATAGAGTTACTAACCCTGGGATCATTATTAAGTAAAATGATGTTCATTTGTGCACAGGCACTGTGACACCTTTACAGTCTGATAATCACAATGGCCATAGGGTAAGTAGTGGGTGGTATGCTACCTACAGAGGGTATCTAGACAAAGGGGAAGTTCACATCCCAGGTGAGACAGGACAGCATAGCATCTGATCATATTATTCAGATATAGCATAAACTCATGAGTTGTTTTAGAATTTTATATTTAAAGTCTTTGAGCTATGGTTGACCATAGGAAACACAAACTTCACTGAGAAGAAGGAAAGGTTACTGCCCTGCCCTGCCACATTCTTACTGATTTATGTGGATGAATGATACTAACAAGGCCCTTGCTTCCACATTGTTGCTAAACTTCCTTCCCAATGGGAATCCTAAGCAGTGAACCCTTCCTCCTCTAGTCCCAATAACAAACAGCGGCCATATTTCATCCAAAGTTCCTTCTGCAGAACAAATGAGTTTATTGGGCTCCCTTACAGAACATAGATGAGGGGTTACCTACAGTGGTGTGGGTGCTCCTTCCAACAATGGGCTGCACCTGGAAAGGCACTGTCAAGCCTGGATGAAGATTTCCCTGTAGCTACATAGATGGAGCCCCCATGCCAACCCCTCATCTTCCAGAGCATACATAATACTCTATCCCTTTTGGGAGGCCACATGCAATTAAGGCAGGGTTACATGTAACAAGTGGTAGAGGGCAGCTGAATACTTAAGTAAGGAGGATCTGGGTGACCCTCCCTGTCCCTCTATGAGGGAATGACAAGAATTAACACACCTAACTGGGATGATCCTACTCAAGATGATGGTTGCTTGACTCAGAGAAGAGTCACTCACAACACCCCCATCCACAGTACCTCAGCATGGGCAGGACCAATCTCAATATAAGGCCCACTCTCCATAGTGATCCAGAATAATTATTGCAATGTAAATCAGAGTACTAGCATCTCCCACAAAAATGCATACACACCACATCCTCAGCTGGTTCACCTCATGACTGTACTAACAGGAAGCTCCTCCTGTGCTTACCAGGCCTCGCAGGTCCTGACCATCAGCCACATTGCTTTACTTTTCATTGCCCCAGTTCTTGGCACACTAAGCCACACCAACCCCAGGTTCTTGGCCTTCCTTGAAGAGACATGTTCAGTTCCACTAATCAAACCAAACATCGTGGAAAATAAATCACCAGTATAGTTTTTGATGCAATCCTGGTTGTATGTTTTTAAGAACAATGGCCTTCTTTGGGCTTTAGTGACTGCTGTAGACTGAACTGTATCCCCTTACAAGTTCACTCATGGAAGCACTACCTTCGCCTGTCGGGACCAAGGTTTTTCAAAGAAGTAACTAAATTAAAAAACAAGACCACGGATCGTTATAGTAGAAACTTGGTCGTGACAGACACAGATAAAGACTTGGAACAGTTTCTTCTCTCACATCCCTCAGAAAGAACCATCACAGAGGAATGACAAGAGGACTTGAACTCTAGCCTTCTGAACTAGAAGACCAATGACTTTCTGCCCTTTAAGCTACCTCATGTATAGTACTTCAATGGTGGCACTAGAAATGTAATAAAAAATATTATCTGTAATGGAGGAAAGACAATAGTATATCCTTTATGACTGATTGTGCAGACCAAATAAAATCCCTGAAGATCTGAGGTCTGAACCTATCATTTGACATTTTAACTATTATCGACCCTATTTTACCTGGCTAATGAAACTGAGTATAAATTTCAGATCTTAAGTGATCTACTTCACAATGAAAGGGAAGATAAACTCTAACAGTAAATCACACACAATAAAGAGACACTCTGCTGTTCCCTAAGAAGAGCAAGTTCCACAGGGACAGGACATACAGTCAACCACTTGGTAACATGAACCCACAGAAATTAATAAATTGCAGTACTATGTGCGAATCAGAAACAAATTAAATGCTAATTCAAGGTCTATGTGCTGTGATCTCACAGTAATTCAATGGGGGATCCAAGGAGAATGGAACACATTCTTTTCTGCAAATTCTTTCCACTACTGAAGACAGAAAGAACTACAGGAGTCAAGCGGTGTGGCATACACCTTTAATACCAGCACTTGGGAGGTAGTGGATCTCTGTGAGTTCTTAGGCCAGCCTGGTCTACAAAGTAAGTTCCAGGACAGCCAGAGTTACAACAGAAAAACCCTGTCTCTGAAAAAAAAACACACTAGGGATATTCCTTACCTTCTAAATCATAAGATAAATATGTACCATTAGCTTTATAATTTTCCAATAATTCCAAAGATAGTGGAAAACCCTACCTTATCCTTTTAACTATTTTTTCAGAGCTCATTTCCAAGATGCTGCCTCTACATTCTTTTTAAAAAATATGATTAAAGGTGGTCAGAGCCTGGAACCTCAGTAAACAGGAAAGAGCAGAGAACTCCAAAATAAAGAATCAATAACAAATGAGCAAACAAATAACCATAATGAATAGCAATGTCGTGTAGATGATGTGAGCAGTAGGCCTAGCTCCAGGATCTCTTCAGTGGCTTCAAC
Organism: Cricetomys ansorgei; assembly: GCA_026225945.1. Classification (NCBI taxonomy): domain Eukaryota; kingdom Metazoa; phylum Chordata; class Mammalia; order Rodentia; family Nesomyidae; genus Cricetomys; species Cricetomys ansorgei. The sequence goes on along the minus strand of JAMJFZ010000239.1, from coordinate 10,932,795 downwards.
CTTGATCATTGTTCTTCCTTAGCATTACTAACTACTGTTGTGATGAAACACATGACCAAAAGCAAGTTGGGGAGGAAAGGGTTTATTTGGCTCACACTTCCACATCACCGTTCATCACTGAAGGAAGTCAGGGCAGGAACTCAAACAGGGCAGGAATCTGGAGGCAGGAGCTGATGCAGAGGCTATGGAAGGGTGCTGCTTACTGGCTTGCTTAGCCTGTCTTCTTATAGAACCAGGGCCACCAGTCCTGAGGTGGCACCTCCCACAACGGCCTGGGCACTTCCCCAGCAATCACTGATTAAGAAAATGCCCTACAGGTTCACATATAACCTGATCTCATGGAATCACTTTTTCAACTGAGGCTCACTGGTCTCTTGTGTCAAGTTGTCATAAAACACACCAGTACAGCTGTGATCACAAGAGGCAAGTTCTCACCAACCTGTGATAATACGCAGCAGGGTGTGTAAGAATGAAATAACTTCACTTGTCACTGTCATAACAGTGCTAGAAAATATGAACCATGGAGGACACATACCTTACTCTCACTGAAGAAAACAAGCAGCCGAGTACTTCAGCATGATGCCACAGCAGACTATGCACACGGCATCGACAGTCTTATGAAAGAACAAAATGGAGACAAAAATTTCTTAGTGCGTCATAGCTTTCCTCATTCCACAGCACAAAGCATCGTTCATGTGGTGGTGTCAACAGTCCTGCTATATTGCTGGGCACAAGACAGTGGTGCAAACAAGTGTGTGCAGTACATACAACCTGATACCGATAACAGATGATAACAGCAATGGCTGTGCGATTGCTTTTTGTATTTACTGCACTATACTTGGTATCCATCATTTTAGAATGAATGGTTTATTAATAACATCATTTACTGTAAGCGAGTAGGTTATGTTATTTGGACAGCAGCCTCATATATCTTATATACATCCCCATGATCAAACCCAGGTCCTTCACCATGGTAATCAATGATTCTACCACCAAGCCACACTGCAGCTTACCTAGTCTCTGGATCACATTGTTTTCCCTTGGGCTTTATTTAACCTTGGGTTGTTTGCTTCATCAGTCAGTTAATATCATAAATTCAATGGAATATGATATGATGCCTGGCTGTAAACCCTGTTATTCCATCCAGGTTTGTGTAACTACACAAAGTGGCATACCTGATGATATTGTCAGAATGTATCCACTTTTTAAAGTGTCTTGTGACTGTAGAACAGCTTTAAACACACACACAAAGGTACACACACACACACACACACACACACACACACACACACACGGTGAGGGCACCATTCTTCTGTCTTGCCATATTTTAAACTGTAAGTTTGAACCTAGGAACACAGTTCAGTAGGTAAAGTGCTTCCTACACAGGGTGAATCTGAATTCAATCCTAAACATATATACACAAAATTATGAATTCTATCAGGATCCTTCAAACTTTAACATTATGATTATTTTCAGAGCAATTGCAAAACCTAAGCCTTGGGAATGAATTAGTATGATCGAGGAGCCTAAAGTAGACTCAGCAGCTGAGGAGGACGACAGCCTCACTCCCTTCTGAATAGCAACTGTTTATCAGCTTCTGATGTTTGTTATAACTGCCCAGGTGGTCCTTATTGGCCAATGGTAAAGTAACCAAAAATAAAAAAAATAAAAAAACATAAAAAGTGAATAAAAGTACTTTTGAAAAATTTCTTTCAAATTATCCTATATATAAATATTCTGAGCCCATAGAGGGATCATACCCTATTATTAAAAGACCTAGCCATGCCCCAGTTAGCTACCTCCCCCCCCCCATTATTTTGGAGCCTAAAACGTCTTCAGTCAGAATCTGGACTTTATACTGACCTACAAGACATATATACAATACATAGTAATAAAATAACCATCTCTAGTCATATATGTGTGAAATTTGACTTAAAGAGAACTGTTGATCTATTGTAAAAATTGTTATGTACGAATTATGTTTTCACTCTGATTTCATAGATTTGTGCCATAGTTCTTCCATATAACTTGAACATCAGCTGAGCGAGGCAGTACAAAATTGCATGAAGAATCAAGATTTATAAGGTTGCACTCCCAACCAAGAACTTTGCAAAGTCTGCTGAGTAGAGGTGTGTGCCCTAGCTTAGGTACGAAGTCGGCTCCACATTTTCCTGATGACCCCTAATGCAATCTCCCCTTAGTTTTACTTTCTCTACTCAGAGCAAAACATCTGTGCTCACATTATGTCTGATGCATACCCAGCAGTGACTCATAAGATGTTAGTTATGAAGGGCTAAGAGTTCTTTTGAAAACAGTACAGGTAGTTCAGATGGAAGGAACCAGAAGGAGGAACCAGAGACAGAGAAAGAAATAATGAGGTAGTCAATCACACGTCCGAAAGAGAATATCAGAATAAAAATGTTTTAAGCTGAAATGTTAAACATACACAGAGCATAAATGCCAACTATGGCATACAACATTATTAAAAATATATCATATTAAAAAATATGTAAGGAGAGTTATAGTCATTGGCAACGCCACACTATTTTAAGAAATTTGAAGTATTATATTGGTATTCTGGCCTTTACTTAATGACTTCAGTAAATGTTCCCAGTACATTTTATGGGTTCAAATTAAAGATAACCTGATTTTTTAGCCAGAGTGAATTATAAAGTTAGTGTCTAAATTTCTCATTCTTTAGTGTATTGAAAAAGTTATATAGCAGACTAATCTGTACATAAAGGCTAAGGCTTAGGAGAAAACTGTGGCCTTATGAGCAGACTCACCTTCACTAGTTTCCACTATATAAATAACCCAGAGCTTGCTACAGCATTCTAACAGTAATCAAAGCATTTTTCCTGGAACAATATTTTCTTTTCATTTTTGAGACTTTCATACACATGTACATATTTATGCTATTTCCACTGGCTCCCTCTCCCCATCCAGCTCTGGAGTCCTGTGTCCCTCCCACAAGCCCTCTCAAATACGTGATCTCACCTTCTTTAATGATTGTGTGTGTGTGTGTGTGTGTGTGTGTGTGTGTGTGTGTGTGTGAGTGTGTGTTTGTTGTTGGGGGCCGATGATACCCAGGCTGTGGGCATAACCAGCTTGACAAGGACCCTGTTTTTTCCCTTAGCTAGGAGTCTGCAGCCCACCAACTGCCTTGCCCCTTTCTCATCTTTACTGTATGGTGACAAAAGCCTCTCATCAATAATATTGTCTATTTTTGGCCTTATAGTTAAACTCAAATCTATTCATGGGCTGGCTAGGAGAGGAGCAATGCCATCTCAAAGTAATTGTAACAGTTTTACTGGCCTTCAAGTTTTTTGGCATGTGTGAATACTATTCATGCTTTCTGTAGAGATATAAAAAATTATTCTTGGTAGCTGACCCTCCCATAGAAACAAAGCCATAGTCAAGAACAGAAACTAAGTCTCAACAGTATGTTAGCAAGCTTGAAAAAGCAAATAGATAATTCACCCCTGAATGCCTGCCCTCCCTTTATTTGTAGCAAGCACACAGACCTAAAATTCAGCTATTCATTAATAGACTATTGTGTTAAGGCTACCCACTAGAACTAACCTTGAAGATTAGAGGCCTGCAGCTAGGAGGGGATGAACACTGCCTGAACACCTGCTAGATACGAAGTTACAGTTTTGCTATTTGAGTCAGGACAGCTTTCTGTCTTGAGGGGAGTCTTGTAATTTTTCCCCAATGTGTATACATTGTTAATTTTTCTCTCTTAAATTACTTCTATTTTCTTTATTTTTATTATTAAAGAAAATGCTCTTGCATGTCATCATCATCATAAAGTGTACTCTATGTGTCTCTTTAAAGTGCGTAAGCATATCAACTAAAGGGTCCCATAAAAGAGCGAGGTACTGCACTCACTTGTGATAACTTCGTTGTTTATCCCCCTTCGTGGAGGCCAAGGACCCCCGAGTAGACTAGAGCTGGACTCGACACCCACAGTTTGTGTGTGTGAAAACCTGCTGAGTCCATTTAGTGTTGCTGCTTTATATGTGTGATTAGGACTGATCACTTCAAAACTTGAGAATCTATCAGAACCTTGTCCCGAGAAGAGACTCACCCTCTTGACAGCCATTAATTGTAGTTCTTCATCTAGGGGTAGTGCCTAGTAGGTTTTCCCCAGCTGGTGTTTTCATCATGTTAGTTTGTTTGGTCAACTGTGTTGTTGAGATGTAGCTTTTCTATCATAGGTAGAAGACAGACTCTCATAGCAGAAATCCTGGTCCTCTGGCTTTTAAAATCCTTCCTTGGCAATGTCCCCTGAGCCTTAGACGTAGGGGTTGTATTGTGGATGTACCAACTGGGTTTGGGAACACTATGGCCAATTGTTCTCTACATTTTGACCTATTGTGAATCTCTGTAAAGATCTCTGTCTGGTTAAAAAAGAAGTTCCTTTAATGAGGGGCCATAGATATACTTACCTGGGGTTAATAAGACACATATTTAGAGCACAGTTAGAAATTGTATGGGTTTAGTAAAGTGGCTTAATAGATCCCCTTGATCTTAGCAACCATGGTAGTTGGCTAGGTTTACAGAACCAGACATGAATTCCTCCTACTCAGTGAGCCTTTAGTCTTATGGCTTTTAGTTATCCTCAAGATGTAAGTGCCACTGTTAAGTCCGAAATCTCTGCACAGAGATCACCTCTCACGTATGCAATCAACAAGGATGCGTTTACTTCATTTCGAGAAAGAATATTCCAGTATGCACAGGACACAGATTCAAGAGAACAGTGACCCCGAACAAAGGCTCATAGGCCTTTTTATGAGTTGCAAGGGGAATTCTAACAAGGTTTAGGTAATAGAGAACATGATTGGTGGATGGAAGGACAGTTGCAGGTGTTGGTTTGTGATTGGCTCCTGCCCAGGTGGCCAGCAGACCACATTCTTGTGTCAAGCATGTTTTACCTAAGGATAAGCTACTTGGTACAATTTACCACCATATAAGAAAGCAGACATAGATGGCTGATCCCAAGATAGTACCGTCCTGAATTCCAGTGGCTATCTTATAGTTGCCCTTCCTTCTGATTGGCTTCCCTTCAAGTGGGGAAACTTTATGGCCTGTTTCTGGAGTTGATTACTTTGCAGCATCAGGCCCTGGACAAGCTTGAGATGAGCCTCAGGCCCAAAATGGAGTTTAGGGCACAAGATGGAGTCTGTCCTGCCTGTTCACCACTACCATTGGGGATATTTTATTCTCATTTTACCTATGTGAGAAACCTATGGGTAAATATCACTTAATATTCGTTTAAAATGGAACTAAAGTATGTCATCCTGAGTGAGGTATATGAGACCCAGAAAGACAAAAAATGGTATGTATTTACTTATATGTGGATATTAAGTGTTAAGTCAAGGATAAGCAAGCTACAATCTGTAGAACCACAGACATTAGGTGAAGAATAAGGGACTGGGGAGGGCCAGATAGATCTACGAGGAAGGAAATAGAGTAGAAAGTTATGAATGGAAGACAAGGGTAGGGAGGTAGGAGGGAGCAGACTGGAACCGGAGGATCAAAAAAGGAGGGAAAAGAAAGAGGGGGGCAGGAGAGGGAATACAAGGAAAAACAGCTAAAATTAAGGGCCATTTGAGGGGTACAAGGAAAACCTAATACAGTAGAAGCTTCCTAATATATAAAGTCAATCTAAATAAAATCCCCAAATATCAAGGGAGACAGAGCCCCAAATGGCCATCTCTTGTCATCAAATGAAGCTTTCAGTTCTGGGAATAGGTTACATCTAATTGGGTTGCTGGCCAAAGGGGTACTGTGGGAACCCCCAAACAACTTGGGCTGTTGCCAAGGCTATAGATTGCTCTCCACAAAACTAACAGCAAGGCCGCATTACTGAAGGTAACACCTACACAATTCATTGACTATGGAAAAGTTGAGCTGGTGCATACGTAGAATCTTTGTACAAGAAGATACTCTTCGTGCTACTAAAGGAGAAATTTAAGCACCAACACAGTTACAAAACCAATCAACAATGGTGTCCTGCCTGCAAGATACGTTAGGGCAATGGTGACACAAGGCTTATGGGAATCTAATTTGACTTAAGGCCCATTCCACGTAATGAAACCCATACTCAGTGCTGCTTGGGTGACCAAGAACCTGAGACAAGATAGCCCAGGGACCTACAGTGAAGTCAAATTCTACTGTTCTACTTAAGGAACATAGCAATAAAATGACTCCTAATGACATTCTGCTGAACTCATAGATCAGTGGCTTGCTCAGCCATCATCAGAGACAAACATTTCCTCCTGTAGCAGATTGGAACAATTGCAGAGATCCACAGCCAGAAATTATGCAGAGAGTGAGAGACCTAGGAACAGGCATCCTTAAATGGGATGTCTCCATCAAATCTCTACCCTGAGGGATCAGGGAACCCTGCAGAAAAGGAGAACAAAGGAAAGAACAAAGAACCAAGGAAACAAAACCTTCTAAATGAAACAGGTGGAATTGCTTATAAACTCACGGAGGCTGCAAGGGGTCTGTGCTAAGTGGAGTCCTAGAGCTGAACAGAGAGGGGAAGAACAGGGCCCTGAAGCTATCTCCAGTTGAGGCCAGCTGCAAATGAAAATTTAGTTTTCTCCAAAAGATTTTACCTAAGGAAACAAACAACTCTTAAAGGTGGCTGCCTGTCCAATGGAAAATGATCTCAAAAGCACCTTAAGAGATTTTTCTCTCCGCTCCTGGTCTCTTGCTCTCCCCCTACAGGTCCTTTGTGTATATATTATTTCTTCCAGTTTTGTGTTCTTATGGGATTCATGAGTGCGCAAACGAGTAGATCTCTGTGTCTATATCTGTTTCTTGTGTCTTTTCTTGGGTCCTTTCTTTTTGTTTGTTTTGTCCTATTCTGATGTGTTTGTTCTTGTTTTTTTTTGGTTTTTTTTTTTTTTTTTTTTTTGCTGTTCCATTGAAGCTTGCTTGTTTTCTAATGAAAGACAGGAAGGGGGTGGTTCTGGATGGGAGGGAGGTGAGGACTGGGAGGAGTAAAGGGAGGTAAGTGGAAATGAGGATATACTCTATGGAAACAAAACAAAACAAAACTGTTTACAACAGGCAGAGCAAGCCAGCCCCGGGAGATCAGGTAGGAGTCCTGCTCCCTGTCCCCTCCCCCTACACCTGCCCAGCCCAGCTCCCAAACCCAAAACTACCTCCATCATCCCTCCCCCACTCCCTTCCAGCCACTACTTCTGAGTTCCAGGTACCAACTGGGACAGACAGCCCCTGCCCTAGCACTGACCACACAACCTAGCCAGGAAACCAGGCAGGCAGACCCTGCTCTAGATCAGGCCACACAAATCACCCAAAAGAACACTCTCCAAGACCCAGACCCCAACTCAGAAGGGGATTCCCTGTTAGACCAAAGGCAAAGGCAACCACCAGAATTCCAGCACCAACCTTGGGCAGAGACCCTTGCTCAACAAGAAGCCACAAAACACAGAAGACCAGAGAAGATAAAGAAGATAAACAAAACACTCATTCATTATAAAACCTAGGAATTCAGCGCCTAAACCTTAATCACTCTAAACTAAGATGCCTAAATGCCATGTTAAGAACACAACTAACAGCAACCAGGACTATATGTCACCTCCGGAACCCCAACTATCCTACTACAACAAGCCCTGAACACTCTGACACAGCTGAAGCACAAGAAAAAGATCTTAAAACCAACTTTATGAAGATAATAGGAACCCTTAAAGAGGAAATGAATAAATTTCTCAAAGAAATCGATGAAAAGGCAAACAAACAATGGGGGGAAATGAGTAAACTCATTAAAGAACCAGGAAAACACAAACAAACAATTAGAAGAAATGGAAAAATCCCTTAAAGAAACTCAAGAACAATCAAGCAAACAATTGAAGGAAACAAATTAAACCATTCAAGACCTGAAAATAGAAATAGAAGCCATAAAGAAATCACAAGCTGAGGGAATTCTGGAAATGAAAAACCTAGAAAAGTAAACAGGAACTACAGAGGCAAGCTATAGTAATAGAATACAAGAGATGGAAGAGAGACTCTCAGGAGTTGAGGATACTATGGAAGAAATAGACACATAAGTAGAAGAAAACATCGAATCCTAAAATCTACTAACACAAAACATCCAGGAAATCTGGGACACTATGAAAAGACCAAACCTAAGAATAATAGGAGTAAAAGGAGAGAAATCCCAGCTAAAAAGCCCAGAAAATATTTTCAATAAAATCTTAGAAGAAAAATTTCCAAACCTAAAGCATGAGATCTCTATAACGGTACAAGAAGCATGCAGAACACCAACTAGAAGAGAGCAGAAAAAAAAATTCCCCCCACCACATAATAATCAAAACACTAAACATACAGAACAAAAGAGAATACTAAAAGCTGCAAGTGATAAACAGCAAGTACATATAAAGGCAAACCAATTAGAATTATACCTGACTTCTCAATGGAGACTCTAAAAGCCAGAAGGGCCTGGACTGATGTGCTACAGACTCTAAGGGAACACAGATGCCAACCCAGACTTCTATATGCAGCAAAACTTTCAATCACCATAGATAGAGAAAGAAAATATTCCATGACAAATCCAAATTCAAACAATAGCTATCTATAAACCCAGCCCTACAGAGGATACTAGAAGGAAAACTCCAATCCAAGGAGCTTAACCACACGCATGAAAACGCAGGAAATATAACTGCACACCATCAAAACCAACAGAAAAGACACACACACACACACCCCAAAACCAACAACACACCAAAACCAATAACAGGACCTAACATATCAATCATTGGTATTTGATATCTCTCAACATCAATGGACTCAATTCCCCAATAAAAAGACACACAACAAAATGGAGTCGAAAAGAGAATCCAGTCTTCTTCTGCATATAAGAAACATACCTCAACTTCAAAAATAAACATTACCTCAGAGTAAAGGTTGGAAAAAGGTTTACCAAGCAAATAGACCTAAAAAACAAGCCAGTGTAGCCATTCTAATATCCAACAAAATAGACTTCAAACCAAAATTAATCAAAAGAGACAAGGAAGGACATCCACCAAGAGGACATACCAATTCTTAACATCTATGCCCCCAACATAAGGGCTTCCACATTTGTAAAAGAAACATTGATAAAGCTTAAAACACACATTGACTCACACACATGATAGTCAGAGACCTCAATACCCCACTTTCACCAACTGACAGGTCATCCAGACAAGAACTAAAAACAGAGAAATTCTTGAGCTAACAGATGTTACAAACCAAATGGACCTAACAGATATCTTCAAAACATTTCACCCACACACAAAAGAATATATCCTCACCACCTCATGGAACTTTCTCCAAAATTGAACACATACTTGGACATAAAGCAAATCTCAACAGATACAGGAAAATTGAAATAACCTCCTGCATCATGTCAGACTACCACAGATCAAAGCTGCATTTCAACAACAGTAACAGAAGGCCCACAAAGTCATAGAAGTTGAACAACTATTTACTGGATGATGACTGAGTCAGGACAGAAATAAAGAAAGAAATTAGAGACTTTCTAGACTTCAATGAAAATAACACTACAACATGCCAAATTTATGGGACTCAATGAAAACATTGCTAAGGGGAAAATCCGTAGCACAAAGTGTCTACCAAAAAGAATGAAGAGATCACATACTAGCAAATTAACAGCAAATTTGAAAGTCCTAGAACAAAAAGAAGCAAGAGCACCTAAGAGAAGTAGACAGCAAGAAATAATCAAACTGAGGGCTGAAATCAATAAAATAGAAACAAAGAGAATATTACAAGCAATCAATGAAACAAAGAGTTGGTTCTTTGAGAAAAATCCACAAAAGAGACAAACACTTATCCAAACTAACTGAAAGACAGAGATAGGATATCTAAATCAATAAAATCAGAAACAAAAACGAAAAGGGAGATACAACCATAGACACCAAGGAAACCCAGAGAATCATTAGGTCACACTTTAAAAACCTGTACTTCAAAAAGTTGGAAAATCTAAAAGAAATGGATAATTTTCTATATAGGTGCTACCTACCAACATAAAAATCAAGATCAGATAAACAATTTAAACAGAACTATATCTCCCAAGGAAATAAAATAGGCCATTAAAATCCTCCCTCCCAATCAAAAAAAAAATGTTCAAGGCCAGATGGTTTTAGTGCAGAATTCTATTAGACATTCAAAGAAGAGTTAACACCAATACTTCTCAAATTATTTCACAAAATTGAAGTAGAAGAAACACTGCCAACCTTATTCTTTGCGTCCACAGTCACCCTGATGCCCAAACCACACAAAAATTCAGCAAAGAAAGAGAATTAAAGACCAATTTCCTTCATAAACATAGACACAAAAATGTTCAATAAAAATACAAACCAAATCCAAGAACATATCAAAAAGATCATTCACGATGATCAAGTAGATTTGACCCCAGAGATGCAGGAATGGTTCAACATATATAAATCAGTCAATGTAATCCACCACATAAACAAACTGAAAAAGCAACAAAAAGCACATGATCATCTCACTAAATACTGAGAAAGCTTTTGACAAAATCCAACACTCCTTCATGATAAAAGTCTTGGAGAGATTAGGGATACAAGGGACATACCTAAACATAATAAAAGCAACTTACAGAAAGCCTACTAACAACACCAAATTAAGAAGCTCAAAGCAATTTCACTAAAATCAGGAACAAGGTTGTCCTTTCTTTCCATACACATTCAATATAGTACTTGAAGTTTTAGCCAGAGAAATAAGACAACAGAAGGAGATCAAGGGAATACTAATGGGAAAGGAAGAGATCAAAGTATCTTTATTTGCAGATGATATGATAGTGTAGATAAGCAAACCCAAAAAATCAACCAGGGAACTCCAACAGTTGATAAACAACTTCAGTGAAGTGGCTGGCTACAAGATCAACTCAAAATTAAAAAAAAAAAACCAATCAGTAGCCCTCTTATATACAAAAAGCAAATGGACTTAGAAAGAAATCAGGGAAACAACACCCTTCACAATAGCCACAAACAACATAAAATATCTTGGAGTGACTCTAGTCAAGCAAGTCAAAGACTCGTTTGACAAGTTTAAGTCCTTGAAGAAAGAAATGGAAGAAAACCTCAAAAGATGTAAAGGTCTCCCATGCTCCTGGATCGGTAGGATTAACATAGTAAAAATGGCCATCTTACCAAAAACAATCTACAGATTCACTGCCATCCCTATCAAAATCCCAACACAATTATTTAAAGACTTTGAAAGGACAATGAAGTTGAGATTTCAATTGGAAAAATAAACAACCCAGGATAGCTAAAATAATCCTGAAAAATCAAAGAACTTCCAGGGGTATCACCTTTCCTGATTTCGAGTTGTACTACAGAGCTACAGTAATAAAAACCACATGGTATTGGCATAAAAAGAGTTATGTTGACCAGTGAAAGAGCCAGAAATAAATCCACACACTTAAGGACACCAGCTCCTTGATAAAGAAGCCAGAAATACAAACTGGAAAAAAGACAGCATCTTCAACAAATGGTGCTGGTCAAACTAGGTGTCTGCATGTAGAAGAATGCAAATAGACCCATATTTGTTACCCTGCACAAAACTCAAGTCCAAGTGAATCAAAGACCCCAACATAAAACCAGATATACTGAATCTGATAGGATAGAAACTGGGAATAGCCTTGAGGGCATTGGCACAGGAGACAACTTCCTGAACAGATAGCTCAGGCACTAACAATTAACCAATAGGACCCCATGAAACTGAAAAGCTTCTGTACAGCAAAAGATACTATCAATAAGGCAAAATGGCAGCTGACAGAATGGGAAAAGATTTTTACCAAGTCCATTTCTGATAGAAGGCTAATATCTAAAATATATAAAGAACTCAAGAAACTAGACATCAACAAAACAAATAATCCAATCAAAAAATGGGGTACAGATCTAAACAAAGAATTCTCAAAAGAAGAATCTCAAATGGCTGAGAAACACTTAAGGAATGTTCAACATCCTTAGCCATCAGGGAAATGCAAATCAAAACTACTCTGAGATTCCATCTTACACCTGTTAGGATGCCTAAGATCAGTAACACAAATGACAGACAGCTCATGCTGGTGAGGTTATGGAACAAAGAGAACACTCCTTCACTGCTGGTGGGAGTACAAACTTGTACAGCCATTATGGAAATCAATATGGTGTCTCCTCAGGAAATTGGAACTTGACCTACCTCAAGACCCAAAAGGAGGTTCCATCCTACCAGAAGGACACTTGCTCAACTATGTTCATAACAGCTTTGTTCATAATATCCAGAAATTGGAAACAGCCTAGATGCCCTTCAACTGAAGAATGGATAAAGTAATTGTGGTACATTTACACAATGGAGTACTACTAAGCTATTTAAAAAAAATGACTCTGAATTTTTTCCGACAAATGGATGGAACTAAAATAAATCATTTTGAGTGAAGTATCCCAGTCTCAGAAAGACAAACTTGGCATGTACTCACTTATATGTGGTTATTAACTGTTAAGCAAAAGACAAAGGCACTGCAATACACAGACCCAGAGAGACTGAACAACAGGAGGGGCTCAGTTGTGACACAGGGATCTCCCTGTTATGGGAGGAGGTGAAACAGAGGCACGGGTGTGCTGGGGGGGATTAGTGTAGGAGGAGGGGAGGCCAGGTGTATAGATAGAGATGGAGGGAGTGCATGGAGGGACAGCAGGAACTGGGGATCCTGAGAGGGAGATCTGGAGACCAAGGGAAGTGGAAACTCACTGGAGCCCATGATGGAAACCTTGGCAAGGACCTCTAGCTATGGGGGATGAGGAAACTGAACAGGCCATCTCGTGTAGCCAACAAGGCTCTAGTGAGGGGACTGGGACACTATCCCAATCACAAAACCTTTGACCTGTAACCCATTCTCCCTACAGGACCCACTGGGACAATGGAAGGGCAAAGCTCCATGCCAAGGTAAAGACCCCATGCCTGATTCTTCAGGGTAGGCCAGGAACTAGAGAGTAAATAGTCAAGAGATGATCTCTGATGATATCCTGTTCTACTCATGGATCAGTAGGTCTCTGTCAGAGAGGCTTCTGCCGGCAGCTGATGGGAACAGATGCATAGGCCCAGAGCCAAACATCTTGTGGAGCTCTGAAAAATTCGCAGAAGAAGAGGCATTTCTGGACCAGAGTGGTCGGAGCATCAGGAGAGGAGGTCCCACGGAGACAACGAAGCAGCACTCTTGGGGGCCCTCTGAGCCTGAAGCAGAGGACAGGAAACCTGAAGGGTTTCCTACACGTGTTATGTAGTTGTCTAGCTTGGAGTTCTTGCAGAGAACCTGCAGGCTAGAGTGTATATTGGGGTTCTCTGATGCTTTTGCCTGCTCTTAGGACCTGTTCCCCTCCAGCTGGGTTGCCTGGTCCACCCTTAATGTGAGGACAGATGCCTGGCTTTGTCCCGTTTGATGCGCCCTGTTCAAGTGGTGACCCTGGGAGGACTTCTGTCTTCTATGGGGAGAAACAGGGGCAGTGGGAAGATGGGTGGGTGGGGATGGGAAGGATATATAGTGGGAGGAGAGGGAGGATGGGGAGAGCAGGGAGGAATGGAGGAAGCGTGGGAGGGGTGTTGATAGGTATTATATGAAAGAAGAAAAATAATTAAAACAAAACAAACATTAAAAATAGAAAAAAAACTGTTTTTGATTAAAAAAAACTAATGACCTTTTTATTCTATATTGTAAGAAACTTGTTGAATATATGCATAATATAGTAACCTTGTCTCAAATTCTTAGAGACAGAAGTGTCTAAAAAATTTTATAGAAACATAAACTAGATATATTTAGAGGGGTAGAATTTAGTCAATATATAAGATTAACTTCCTGCTTACCTTACATACATAACTGAAGGTAATTTTATACAAAATGTTTTAGCTACATTGTGACTACAGCATAATAAGAACGTGGATGTAAATTTTTCCATTGTGATTGCACTTAGACCTTCAAAATTTTAGTGCATCACAGATTTAAGATTTTCAGGTTATCCACGTTGCATGTATGGAAGATTTGGGTTTTGTAATGAAATTCTCATTAAGGTATTGGTGTTATCCACAGTGCCATGAGAATTACATGAGTTAACACTTACTGCTTTGAAAATTCAGATACAAACAAGTTTTTATATGGCTGTCACAACATGCTGTGAATGTGAACCGTTTTTCATATTTTCATGACTACGTTTTAAATTAAATGATATTTTCTTCTGTTAATGCATTCTCACATTGGCAGCTGTTAGACAGAAATAGTGTTAATAATTAAACTTCTAAAATCCTGGATATGATTGTTAACTGTGGAAGAACTGTCTAGTCTCGATGCTGATTGCCACTCCTCTGACCTGTTTGTCACGCACAGAGCATTACAGAATCAGATCACTTACGGTATAGAAATTTCTTCTGTCTTCTCTGTGAACATGTGACATTATATACTATTAAAGGTAGAAATGAAGTAGAACAATGCGCAAAAATTTTCATTTATAAACAGATAGTGGGAAAGAAATTTAGAATAAAGCTTGTATGTGCTTGTTTGCAAATATATATATATTATATATAGCATATATATATGCTAGAAATCAAGGATCAAGGAACCATCATCCCTTGCCCAAAGTCAGAGAACACTGGAATCAGGGCCACATGTCTGTTTCCTTACAAGACGGAACACTTTTCCATGTTCAAGGACTACTACGAATAGCTTCAAGAAAACAATGAAAGGATATTACTAAAAAGTTTAACAATGTGATGGTTAGTTTTAATTTTCAACTTTGGCACAATCTAGAATCACCCACAAAGTCTTGGCGTGGTACTATCTAGGTTAGGGTGGCCTATATGCATGCTTATGGGGAATTATTTTGACTGTGTCAATTGAGGTGGAAGATGTAGCCGTGGTGGGCAGCATCATTCTCTAGGCAGGGTATTTTGGCTTATGTAAGACTTAGGGGTATGTGTAGAAGAGACCAAAAGATGTTAGGAGCCAAAGGTGCTGAATGACTCCAAGGAAACAGTGTCTTCCAGATACAACAGAATTGATGTACAAAATGAACTCTTGGAGACTGGGGGAGCACGTGCAAGTCCTGCACAGGCGCAAGCTAGACAAAAAATCTCAGCACTGAGGAGGGAAGTGGTCACAAAGCCAACAATCTGTGTGCCTTATGTTTTGGGCTATGTATGTATATACACACACATACACACACACACACACATATACATATATATGTATATAGATTGCTATGTATATTGTATGCAAATATTTGTCTCCATCTCAGGAGCTTCTGTTGACTGTTTTGTTTGCTGTACAGAAGCTTTGTACTTTGACACAATCTAATCTATCATATTTGGTTTGGACATGTCTATCCCCTCAAGATCTTACCTAAAAGTCATTCTCTAGGTTAATGCCATAGACCTTCTCTTTTGTGTTTTAGTCATCTTATAGGTTCAGGTCACATAAGTAAGATCTTAATCCGTTTTAGTTGAGTTATGCCTTCCTGGGGCCATCCATTCAGGATTTATCTTGCCCAGTACCCTGTCTTCTTCTACTTTAGTTATTTTCCAGTGAAAGTATGTCTAACCCTATTTGGTATTTGGCTTTTGATAACTCTGCTTTGTCCCATCTGATGACTTCTGAAACAGCTTTAACGCATATTGCATTGCGTTGTGCTGAATTCCAGCTAAGACCTCAGATGAACCTCACTTAAGTCAACACAGAATAAAACTTAGTTGTTATTCATGATCTTTATGCACCACAGACAGCTTCAGTGTTAGCAGCAATATATTCAAATGTGAGGAGAAATTCTATTTAGATCCCATATCTTGTGCTTTTGCATTGATTTCTCATAAAGGGTGATTTTCTATTCTCCTTTCACCTCAGTATTCAGATGGAAAGGACTCTATCCTACTCAGAGAATTACCTAAAGTCACCTTCGCAATGCAGTACAGTTTTATCAAAAGTATCAGAGAGAACTTAACAGAGAACTAAGGAAATTCTCATGTCCTGGAGATGACAGGAAGGACCATGACTCATTGCCATCTCGAGGGAGACAATGCAGCTTCAACAATCCTTGCAAGAAAAGCTATTCAAAATCTCTGGCTGGTCAAGTGGTTCTGATTAAGAAGTGTCAAGCACAGAATAAAAAGCCAAACTTACTTTTCAATTTTTCTTTTAACAGATGCAAGAAACTTCTGGATTTTCTAAAATGGTAAGGATAATGAGGGGAGGGCCATGAGATGACTCAGCAGATAAAGGGCTTGCTGTTAAGCCTGACAGCCTGAGGTTGATCCAAGGGACACACATGCTGCAAAGACAAAACTGACTCTCACAAGTTGTTCTCTGACCTCTGTGCCCACAGACCCAAAGGTAAGTAAATAAAGTGTCATAAAAAAAAATAAAAGAATGATGAGATATGGTTATCATTAAAAACGTATTAGAAACTCTCCCAGCTGCATAGCCTCTTTAAAAAACACTCAGTGGTAAATCCTATTTCCAGATTTTTTCTTTTTTTTTGCTTCGATGAGCTGTCAAGGATCCAGATTACTAGGCCACATATAATCCTGTTTGGGTGTGCTGGGTGCCCCATGACTAAATGTCTTTCTGTAAGTAATAAGAAAGCTGGTCTTTGTGATTTATGAGCAATTTTCCCTCAATTCTAAAGAGCAAGGGCCATCCAGCCATTGCAATTGTTTATTTTCTTCTTGGAAAATTGAGTTTCCAAGCCTTATCAGTGGCATGTCTAAGTAGTGTGAGGTGAGGGTTATGCTAAGCTGGAAACCTGCATTTAGGTTTAAAACATCCAATGCGTACTCCCAAAGGTGCCTTGCTAAAAGTGCAATTAAAATGTCAGCCTGTGTCCACTTCTTGTGATGAATTTGTAATTACATAGTGTATTACACTGTGCAAAGGTAGTTGGAAAAAGAGATCATCTGATTTTGCTTCCATTTCAGTTTATAATGAATACATAAAATATAATTATGAAAATAATTATTCCCAAGAATAATTCCCATTGAGGAAGCTTTTTGTTCACCTGTTGTTTTTCAGCTAAGCTAACATGAAAGGAAATACAACGTGATTTTAGCCTTTGAAGGGAAAAACAGGCTTTACCCCTGCAGCTACAGGAATGGAAGAGCTGCAGGAGCTGAGTGATAGAGGTTCATGACTCCTGCCTGTAGTATGACCATCTCACAAAGTCCAAGGCCATGTAGGGCAGTCTGTCCATTCTCCATCATTAAAGTTTCCTTTAATGAAAAGCAGTATTCTTAAGTGGGTGATATATAGACTTACTTTACAAATTAATTATGGGGCAGCAGCCATTATAAATACGAAGTAATGTCAAGGAACAAGTTAGGTTATTGCTTCTCACTCTTGCTTTTCCTTCTTCTTGGGTAACTGCATGCCTATTCTGAATGCTGATATTCTGCCCATTATTTCAGTCACTCCTTCTGGCTTGCTGTCATAGGGAAACACTGTAACAGAGGAGGTTTCAGCTGGAGATTGATGCTATCGGAAAACTAACCATTCAAGAACATCTTTGGAATTGTTTCATGAAAAAAGAATATACACAGCTCAATGTCCTCTGGATAGCCACTTTTTGTAAAAGTGACATGCCACACTAGCACTGTCCTGCTGGAGCCCCCTTCCCTCTTGCTGCATTGGAACCTGTGTAAGCTGTTGCTGTAGGAACCAATCACAACTGAGTTGCAGAAGAATTGATTCAGGAATCCATCTAATCAAGACTGTGCGCTCAAACTTAATGGTACCCACAAAAATTCATTCCGCTGATGAAGTGCAAAATTACTTTTCAGAATAAGCAGGCTGCTCATTCCCCTAGTCACAAGTGCTCAGCTAAGACAACCGAGAATGTTCCTGCTCCCCAGTGCTATGTCATCATCTGTACAGATCAGATTTTGCAGTTATTGTGAGTTGATACTTCTGTGTTTTCATCATTTTGATTTTAAATTCAGTTTCTGTATATATTTCCACGTTCTGTAGAAAGAGTAAGTTCTCATTGCTCATAAAATAGGCTCAAGAAAAGGAAAACCTTTCCTCCAGTCATTCTGGGGTGTGCATGGGCCGTCCTGTCTTTAGAATCAGAAACAGAGGTGATGTAAATGTTCTCTACTTGAGCACTGTTGCCCCAGAAGGCACCCCAAGTGAGTACTGAAATTGCAGACTAGTGGACCTCTTCCTACAGCACCTCAAGTTTCTTTTCTGTAGGTCTGTTTCTGTCCAGTGATTAGCATTTTGGCAAGTTCCAATTGATGTTGATTTGTCAAAGTCCACACTTGGAGAATAGTTGTTCTAAAGGAAAAGAAAAGAACTAAACCACTTTTGGGCTCTTTCCTTACAAATGTGAGTTTAACGAACCCATATTACTTCTCTAGCTGGGAGTTCAATTGAAATAGAGACATAGCTTGTAAGGAGTGACTGATATCACATGGTTGCAAGTCCTCCGTGGGAAAGAAAAGTTCATGGAAGCCAGGTCCCTTTAGCAGCACACCCTAGCCTTTGACCTCAGTATTCGACAACTCCTGGAAGTTCAAAACAGAATCTTACCAGGAAGTCAGCAGAGCTCTGGCAGGGGAGGGCAATTCTCCCATCAATTTGCCCTAGGCTGGTAACAGTAAAGGAAGCAGAACCAAACACAGAAAGGTGGTTCTGGAACACCACAGCACTGTTTGAGCCCTACAGGAAATAATGAGAGGTCCAAGCAAAATCTTTCTGCAGCTCAAAACCAGACTCCTGAAAGTCAGAGCTGAAAGTCTGCCTGAAGTTCCTTGATCTCATAGATAGGAAATAAGAGTGGTTCATGTCTTTTGCCATTTACAATGTAGCAAGACCTCTGTGGTAAAGGAGCCATATTTTAAAGTGACTCCAATTTCCACTGCACAAGCATAAGGCTTTATTTGCACACGCCCTCATCCTCATCATTAAGCTGATTGTGTCATTCCTCAACTTAAAATCTAACTGTAGTATGTTCAATCCAGAGCCATTCCCAAGCTTCTAGTGCTACTTGCTAGGTGCCGTCTTAGCCCCTTGCTGCTTAGCTATCCTGGTCCAAGCAAGAACATTCCCTGAGAATCTTCTAGAAGTCAGCTGGTCAGGCTTCTCCCCTGGCTCACCATCTATATCATAGCCAGGCAAGAACTGCTCCATATTAACCATTGTCTTTCTTGGATCCCTGTAGCTATAATCAGTATGTCTGTGTCATTAGTATTAAATGCTAGCCTTGACTATTACGCCAGGTGCAAAACATACTTTGGAATCATCATTCTGTTCTCAGAAATGTTTATTACTTTTTATGTTCCTAGCACCAACTGGCTCTTTATAGAAAGCCCGGAGAGAACTATCCTCAAAAGCAAGAATGGGAACATGACTCTTGTTCAGTAGTAATAACAGCAGTAACCAGAGACAGCACTCCCCAGATCCCGATTATACACCTGGCTCTTGGGCTCTCTGCTGCTCTAAAAACCTTTCAGTGGAACATCGATTTCTCCAACTGTCAGCCATGTTTGCCTGAAATTACCTAGGATGGCACTTTGAAGAAAGTAAGGCTGTAAATTTTACCACTTGCTCCCAGCTTCAGTTATGGTATTGAGTACAGAGTAAAAACAGTGTCAGAAGTAAATTAGGCTGAGGTGATGCATCGTGTATACTCGGCTGCACTTGTGGAGAAACACATTGTCCTCTAGTCCCCCAGGCAACAGAAGCTACAGGATGAAGGGCGTGCACATGGAAAGGAGCCTGGACTCCTGGAAAAACTGGAGCCTGTACTATCCCATCTCTATATTTTACATAAATGGTGTAGAAAATGATCACGGAAAGTGTTGAAGTGAGGTAAAAAGCCTCCAAAATCTAACACATCACCTGAGTGATGTGTGTGTGCTTATATATGTGTGTGTGTGTGCTTGTATATATGTATGTGCATGTGAGTATATGTGTACACTGTGTGCATGTGCATGGCATGTGGGTAGCTATATATACGTGTGAGTGTGTGCTTGTGTGTGTGTGTGTGTGTGTGTGTGTGTGTGTGTGCACTGTGTGCATGGCCTGCGTGTGTAGCTATATACATGTGTGAGTGTGTGCTTGTATGTGTGTGTGTGTGTGTGCACTATGTGCATATGCAGGTATGTGTGTGCATGTGTGTGAGTGTGTGCTTGTATTCATATCTATGCATATGTTCATGTGTATACTATATGCATGGCATGTGTGTCTGTTTATATACATGTGTGAGTGTGTGCTTGTGTGTGTGTGTGTGTGCATGGTGTGCATGTGCAGGCATGTGTGTGAGTATGTGCTTGTATTCATATGTATGCATATGTTGATGTGTACACTATATGCATGGCATATGTGTCTGTTTATATACATGTGTGAGTGTGTGCTTGTATATATATATGTGTGCATGTGTATATATGTGTACACTGTGTGCATGTGCATGGCATATGTGTGTAGTTAAATATATTTGTGAGCATGTGTGTGTGTACACTGTGTGCAGGTTCAGGCATGCGTGTGAGTGTGTGCTTGTATTCATATGTTGGGCTCATGTGTGTACTGTGTGCATGGCGTGTGTGTATTTATATATGTGTATGAGTGTGTGCACACTTGGCATGTGTGTGAGTGTGTGCTTGTATACACACATGTGGATATGTTCATGTGTGCACTGTGTGCATGGCATGTGTGATTATGTGTGTGTTCTTTTATTTTCTGTTTTGGTTGTTTCAGGGTACTGGGTTGGTTACAGTTAATATAAACAACTTGAATATCCAAGTGACTAGCCTGTGGGAACAAGTAGGGTAATAGTCTAATGTCAGAGGTTCTCATCCCATCTGACAGTGTGACTTCAAACTGATTCCAAGTATCCCTGGAATTTCTTAGAAGCTTCAGATGTTTTTCACAGACTCAGTTCAGTGATTCTTCTGGTACTAGCGTGTTAGGACTCTGCAGCTCTTTTGTGATTCCCAGCCATTGTCACCGTTAGGATTGAAGATGTCTGGAAGCTGAAGGCCGCAATGTCTTTGGTGACAGAGAAAGTGCTGTAGGCAAACACTTAATAAAACTATTCTGGCTTTGCATACAGCTCTCTACTTCCATAGAAGCTAGCACCTGTGCTATGGGACACAAATCCAGTGTGCAGATGCCACCCACACTCAATTCTCTTTTCTCTCTGGTTATGACAAACTTTTTAATAGGCTGGGACTCATTGATCCTGACTCTTCCCTTTACTCCATGCATGCTCAGGGACGGCCCTCTGTCTCTTGTGTATATGGGCATCTCAGCAACGCTGTGTGACAAATGTCTTCAAACCCATTGGTTTGAAACAAAATGACAGTTAAATGAACACTGGCCACAGGTTTTCAATTCTCTTTTGGAAAGAGCTAGTGATGTCTAGAATGAGTTTACTGAGCCATGTGAATAACGTTAAATAGGAAATGAATGGATGAAATACAACAAAGCCTGATCTCAAAGTTTTAGGGCTGTGTTTTCCATTCAAATATAATTTGCAAGGTCAGTTGGACTTGATTTGAAACTTTGTTGACTTTATAAAAATTTTGGATACAGTATGTCAGTCATACAAAGATAGTAAGAAAGAAAACATGAACTGACTCTCCCCAAAGACAAAATATTTATAGCACTATCAAAATTTTACCCTACTTTTTGTCTATAAGTGTTTTATTCATTCATTCACCACGAGCTTTAAGTCATTATGGGCTTACTGACAGAGAAGTATGAGAGAAGAATCATAGAGACAGTCATATGTTTGCTGAGAGAATTAGCTAGTAGATACAGTTTTGATGGGATAGGGGGAAACTACCTAGAAAGAGAGGATTGAAAGCAACTATGGGGAAATATGCCAGTTAAATGTATCAAGTATTGTAAAAAAGAAATAGGAACTTTAAAATTTAAGACAGACAAGTGAGAAGAGTTATATGTGGTGGCAGCCAGGATGGATACAGGATGCTAGCAAGTATCCTAAGTCAATTATGGACCAAAAATGTGAGAGAAAAACACACAAATCTGATGTTCAGTTTGAATGGCTTATACCCAGCTTACACATGTGATTAAAGAAAACATGAGAGAAGAGCTGAGATAAAGAACAATCCACATGAGGTACGAAATGCTCCTTGCTCAAATCCCTGATATTGGATCTGTATGGATGGTGCAGCAGACCGGAGCATCCCTGAAACTGAGTGGCATATCTGGAAATCACTGCCCATGTAAAATTCTCCTTTGTTCTGCCATTTGCTTGGCAGGTGTTCATAATGTGTCTGCTTTACTGAAGACCCTGTAGGGAATGCTACAGCTGCCTCTGCTTTTGGGGTGTGAACAAAGGAAGTAACGCAAGAATTCATGGAACTTGATCTAGAAAAACACATTAACATTTAAAACATATAATATGTTTAGGAGTTAAAGAGCAGATTATTCTGCCAGGGGAGTCAGGCAAACAATGTAGCAATAGGCAGGAGTTGGACATTAGCAAATGAGAGAAAGCAGTTATGCCAACATCAGGGGCAAACAAGCACAGGCATGAAGCTTGGATGTTCGAAGCAATTGCCTAGTTCATAAATAAAATAAATTATCTGGATAGAAGCAGGTGTGACCTGTGTTGATGTGAATTCACAAGAATGGAAAGATTATGAGGTCATTGCTTTCCTCGTGTCCTGGCTGAACCTCCAGGAACACCTTTGTACAGTGAGTGGAAGCACAGTGATGATCCCAGCTGAATCACCTGGAGGACTTGGGGAGCACTCTGCTGTCGATTCCAGCTGCAATGACAGCATGGCCACTGTCGTTACTTGGTTGTTTAATTTCTAAAACAGGGTGTTTTCTCGGTTCTTTCAAATGTGAATTAAAAGGAAACAGCCACTACAAAATGTGCTAGTCAAACTTTTCTGTTGATGTGACAAATACTAGAATGTAAAGGTTTTTGTTGTTGTTATTTTGTTTGTTTGTTTTTTTTGGTTTTTAGGGGTTTTTTTGTTTTTGTTTTGTTTTGTTTTGTTTTTAAGAAGAGCTGCGTTTTGTTTTGCTTTGTTCTTACCAGCACATATTAGTTACACATAATGGGTTCATTATAACATTTCTCTACATAAACACAATGTTATTTTGTTCAAATCCCTATTACTCTCTTATCCTTAGTCACAATTAATCCCCTCTTTCTAATTAGCCCCCTTATAAATGCCATTGTTTTCCTTTTTGTTTTCCCTTTGTCTCTGTCTCTCAGTCTCTGTCTGTCTCCCGTGTGTGTGTGTGTGTGTGTGTGTGTGTGTGTGTGTCTGTCTGTCTGTCTGTCTGTCTGTCTGCCTGTCTGACTGACTCAATGAGTTTCATTCAGTTTTTACTGGAGCAGGGGTGGGCGCTTGTTTACAGAAATGTAGACACCCACCGGTGGCTATGCCACTGAAGAAAATCTCCCTGTAATCGAGCTAGTACCCAACTAAAAGCTTTACTCCAATGGACTAGTGTTCAGAGTGCTGGAAGGTACAATACACACCACAAGATGAGAAAAGTGAACATCAGTCTCACCCAGCTACGGAACTTGGAAGCTTCAATAACTCTCTGCCTGCCAGATATTCTGGTATAATCGTGGCACAAATGCTATGGGAGTAGCTAATAACTTTTAAAGATTGGTTGAAAACTCTGTCCATGAGACGGAACCCATAACTGACACTGTCAAGGACCAGAGACTATATAGGTCATGGGCCCAGGGGGGAAAATTTACTACTACTATTCTCTTAAATGAATACAGCAATAAAATGACTTCAAACGACATATTGCTAGACCCATATATCGGTTCACTGGTCAACCCTCACCAGAGAAGCTTCTTCTTGCAGTAGATGATAATTAGCATAGAGACTTGTCCCACCCAGCAGGACCAGATAGGACTTTAGGAGCGAGGAGGGTGAATAACCTGTATGGGATGGCGAGAAAGAGAAACGAGACCAAGCTCAATGATCGTGTCAAGGTCCGATTTTATTGAGCAGAGCAAGCCTTTTTAAAGCAAAAAGCGTGTTGAAGGGGAGGGGGCGTGGGTATTCAAGGGGAGCATATCTATAATCTAAAGAGGAAATTGCAGCTGTATTCTTTGGTAGGGGGAATGGGTGCCTCTAGCCACCAAGACATCCTGTTACTGCGGGGACAGGTAGCTGTCAAACCGCAAGAGGTGGGGGGACTGACTATTTTTTAGGTCCATAATTTTCCAGTTAGGTAAGTTCTGAAGTTCAACCTGAAGTCTGGGTCCCCAACAGAGACTGGCCAGTGAGAAGATTGTGAGAGATACTGGAACACTAAGCCATACACAGGGTGAATTTATCTTACCCCTTCCCTAAAGACTCAGGGATCTATTTAGAAGAGGGGGTGGAAAGATTGTAAGTCTGGTAGGTGTTAGTCGACTCCAAGGAAAGAGTGTTTACAGACACACTAGGGCTGATGCACCTATGAGCTCAGAGAGACTGTGACAATGTGTGCACAACTTGTGTAAGTTCAAACCAATCGAAATCCCAGCAGAAGGAGAAGGGGAAGGGAACACAAGGTCTCACCCCAACCAAAAAGCTATTTGAAACGAATAACCTCCGGGTGATGGACAAGACAGTTTTCTCCCATAAAGTGCCACTGGGTATAGCGACTGTGTTCCAGGGCAGGACAGCACGAATCAGACTCTGTGTTTTCTGTGCTGTCATTTTGTTTTGTTTTAGTTTGGTGTTTTTGTTGTTGTGGTGGTGGTGCTATTTTTTTTTTTCTCCTCAAGAGAAATAATGTAAAGTGGAGTGATTGTGGAGAAGAAAGTATCTGGGAAAAGTTTGAGGAAGTAAAAGAATATGCTCAAAATAAATGGTGTAAAAAAGTTTTTAATATAAAAAAACTTAAGATTTTAAAAAGAAAATATTTCTCTTTAAATATAAATATATTTTTACATATTTATGTATAAATCTTCAGGGAAGGGCGGGGCTCCTCCCCCTTCCATGACAAGGTACTGACAGGCCCCATATCATACTGCTCTTGTGCAGATGAATTCAAGACAAAGGTGATTGATTGATTGATTGATTGATTGATTGATTGATTTACCTGTTTATTCATTTATTGTGGTTTCTGTCCTTCCAGTCCATCATGGTGGCTGTACACCTTGCAGCAGAGCAAATACCATCATGGCTTCTGAGAGTCCAGAGAGGAAACACCTGCACCATCTTCTCTTTCTCCTCCCCACTTACCTCTGGATACCTGGTGGCGGGGATAGTGCTGAAAATCTTGCCCCTCCATTAGCCCTTTCTAGAAACAACCTGACAAACACCTGGAGCTGTCTACTAATCTATGCATTTCTCAGCCCAAGCAAGTTGACACTGGGAATTAATCCTCACCAAAGCTGTCTTAACAATCATAGAAATAAACTCTCAATAGCCTTTAACCTTGACCCATAGCTTTACCTACACAGGTTCCTTCTGGTTTTTTTTGTTTTCTGAAGTAAGAAGCCCTTGTTTGGAGTTATTCTAGCTGGTGTGTGTGTGTGTGTGTGTGTGTGTGTGTGTGTGTGTGTGTGTGTGTTTTCTCTGCAGCCATCAAATTATTCCTCAGGTAAATCAGCTCTAGCCCAGTCACATCTGTGCACTTGAAAGTCTTTTTTTAAATTGAGAAAACTGCCTCCAGCACTTCTTGGCACATTATACTCTGTCTTTCATACACAGAATGGGGACCAACACCATTTTACTGGATTTTCCACTGGGCAGGATCCCAATTATTGAATAATTCTTAAAAAAAAAAAAATCTTGAGTCTAAATAATTTACTTATTCTAGAAAAAAAGAGTAGAAGAGGCAAGGGAAAGAAAGGGGATTGGAGAAGAGGAAGAGAACATTCAGTTAAAAAAAACAAAACAGTTCAGATCTGATCTCTCTTACTGCTCGCACCGCAGAGACATATTTGTCTTTCCTCCAAATACTGACTCACACCAAACAAAGGAAAAGAAAAACAAAATGAAGAAAGAAATGGATTCTATGCTTCAAAATAAGCACCAAATAAATGCACGCAATTTTTTTATTATTGCAACTGACTGTAAACACATATTTCTCTGCGTTTTGTATTGACAGAAGGTCTTCACTGGTTATCTCCTTGTCTTCATGAATTATTAAGAGCTAGCCTTAATGAAGTAAATATTTTATAAGTATTTACGTACATTTATTGTATTTCAATATTTATTATAAATCAAAGCGAATGGATAAAAAAGGCTTGAACAAATGTACATAGTGATTTTCCTGTAGCACTTACCAGTATCCCTTTAGCTAACAAACGATCCTCTTTTCCTCCGCTTATAAAAGGTGTTTATAAAAGGAGTTATAAAAGGTCTGGCTGCTTGGCATCTGTAATCCTAGCTCTTGTAAAATGCAGGCAGGAGGGCCAGGCCAAGGCTGGACTCAGTTACACAGCGGGGGCAGCTGTACCAAATGAGAGCAGGGGCTGCTTGCAACCTGGTCTCAGAAAAAGAGTCTAGTAAGCACTTCTTTCCTTCCTTCCCTTCCACAGATTTTTCAGGCATGCCAAACTGATTTTGTTGTGGTGGGAATGGAACCCAGAACTTGGACATGTTAGGCAAGTCCTCTGCCCTTCGCCTCCAGACCCTGAATTCTTTATTATGAGAACTATATATTCTTTGGCAGCATTGATAGTACCGTTTGCAATTTCTTCAAATATTGGACATTACTGGAATTGTACAATTTTAATAAATTTTCAATAATACATTTCTAGATTTATTTAATATATCATGTGTCAAAGGTATTGTGTTTTAATTACTCCTCATCAAAGAAGCTTCTCTTTACAGGAAATGGAGACCATCAAGAGATCCACAGCTGGGAACAAATGTAGATATCAACAGATCCTGGGAACCCCAGCCGCAATAGACACAACTACAACACAGCTCTAAAAACTGGTTCTGCAGAAGACCCTTTATGGCTTGCCTCCTTTCTTCCACATCTGTCTTGTCTTGAATACTGGAACCAGACTATTTTAATCTAATCAGATAATTGGTTGTACTTGTATTTTGAAAATAATTTCAGGGGGCTAGAGAGATTGCTTAACAGTTGAAAGTTGCTCTTCCAGAGACATGGGTTCAATTCCCAGTACCCGCACGGCAACTTGAAACTCTGTAACCCCGGTTCCAACAGATCCAAAGCTCTTTTCTGGCATCCACAGGCACTGTAGATACATACACACATGTAAAACACTACAAGTGTAAAATAAAAATAAATAAATAAAAATAATTCCTGATATGTTTTCTTATTTCCTGGGCCTAGGTTTTGCTTTCAGTATCAACTCTAACCCCCATCTAATACATCACACTAAGTCATGATGGGTTTAGGGTCTGTTTGGTTTTATGAACCTTTAAAGATTAGACTTGCATTTCTCACAGGATAATGAAGTAGATATCCCAAATGACTTCCCTCTATGGAATTTTCAAAGAATTACATGACATAATCTTCTCCCTCTTGAAAACTCTTTCTTCACTGATGTTTATATATTCACATTCCTGGCTGTCTCTCATATCTCACCGTCTTGGCTGGGTATGGAGGGTAGCTTCCATGTGTCCTCCAGAGTAAGGGTCTCTGAGCTCTGAGATAATTTCTTTCTCACTGAGTGTGGATCAGACTTGGCGACTCACTTTTAATGAACTAAGTTTAAGTGAACACACACACATACACACACACACATTTAGAATAATTTGCACACTATTTTATAAGAGGACTGATATACTCCATGAAAGAAAACACATAGTCATCTCACACATTTTCTACTAACAAGCAATGGCTACTTTTTAGTGACGTTATGGAGGTAACAAGTGGTCAAGTGGTTTCTTCTACTGGCCTATACTATAATTCATTTCATTTCTTTATTGCATACAAAATACCCCAACAACAGAAACTTAGGTGAGAAAATGTTTATTGTAACTCACAGCTGTAGTTACAGTCCATCATTGTGGGGAAGTCAAGTAGACAGGGACATGAAACACTGGTCACACGCACAGCCCAGAGCAGAGAGAATGAATGTATACATGCATGCCTATGTTCAGGCTGCTTTCTCAGTGCTTACAGAGTTCAGGATCCAAACCCAGGAAATGATACCACCTAGACTGGGCAGATCTTCCCACCTCATTTAAATAAATCAAGACAACCCTCACAGAAGTGACCACAGACCAACTCAATCTACAAATCTCTCCCTGAGATTCTTTGCATAGGTAACTCAGATTGTGTCAAGTTTACATCTAAAATTAAGAACCACACACACAGAATCTAAATTCTTTCTATAATTATTTGAAATAACCTTTGAGAATAAACATCTTTAATATTTAACTCAAGTATCCTGAGCTTAGACATAAATTCATGTCCAATTAACCTAGAACTCAGTAGCATTTCCTATGACAGCTTTGTAAAAATGTTTTTAATTTAAATAAAATTATATCACTTTACTCCTCCCTTTCTACCTTTCAGCCTCTCCCAGGTACACTCCTACTCTTCCCATAACCCCTACTCTCAAATTGATAGCCTGTTTTTTTTTTATTGTTTATTATCATTACATATATTTGCATACATATGTATACACACACACACCTGCTGAGCCCATTTCTATTGTTTGTGTTTACAGTTTCAGGGCTGACCATATTGGATAACCAATAATGGAGCTCATCTCTGGGAAAGGCTAATTCTTCCTTTCCCAGCAGTCTTTGGCTGTCTGTACTTCTTTGTCTAAGATTGGGACCCCTTGAGAGCTTCCCTTTTCTGAGTTAGCATGTCTATTGATACTATTCAGATGTTGTCTCTGCAACCATTTCAAGAGAGAAAATTGCACAGCAGACACACACACAAGGGAAAAAAATTCCACATGCCCGGGTCAAATTGCCAAAGCAATAGCAACACGAAGGGCCAAAGCAGTATCTCTGCTGTCAAACCCACTAGTTCTACAGATATAGTCTCTATTAGAACTCGCTAGATGAAACCCAGGACACAGAATTTAAGTGATAACTCTCTATAGATGCTTCTGTATTGAATTTCCTCTTAATGAAGTGAAGAGAAATTGGATTAGACACTTTATATGTAACATATATTAAGCTATTTCTTAATACCGCAAAACATGGGAAAATGCCATTTCCCCTTGTTTCATATGGAAAATAGCTTTTTAATGAGTTTTACAAAAAACTGCTGTTAAATTCCCAAAAGAACTTCACTTTGACTGCTTGTCATGATGAAGGAAAGATCGAGAAACACCCACAAGAACAAAGTTCCTACCCATCATCTCAAGAACAATTGACTTTCATAATTTATAATAGCATTTGGCTCTGAAATGTGGAAGATTCCCCATATCTGCTCACTGTTAGTGCTGTAGTGTGTGTGTGTGTGTGTGTGTGTGTGTGTGTGTGTGTGTCTACAACATGCCATTTCAGAGCTGCTCTTTGGTGGAGACCTGGTTGTTGGGGAAATGTATTATCAGTTTTGCTCATGTAACTTTAAAACAATTGGCTTGTACGTTGTTGGGGGAAGGGCTGCCTAAGCCTTGGCAGTTTGCTTTATCTGCAGGTGTTGGCTTGATGTAAATCTGTGATCTGCACCTGCTCACAGCTCTCTGGCCATTGTGGTTCAAATAGCCTGCACTCTGAGATCTCCATCTGAAGAACAAAGTTACTGCGGAGGAATTCTTGTAAGTCCCTCTTCCAGTCTCAGGCAACAAAGGGAGAACACTCACCTCGGGCTTTGGGCTTTGTCACCAACATAAAGGTGACATAGCTTTGGCTGCTAAGGGTTGTGTAATGACTAAGCTACAAGTTTCCTTCATTGTACAAATAGGCCTCTGGATGAGGGGAGAGTTTTTGTATCAATAAAATACCTGAGGAATTCTTATGTCAATAAAAACACCTGAGGTCAGACTATCGCGGTTCAGCTGTCTAGGATGGTGTTTGCCATGACATACTGTTCCCTCGGCTAAAGTTTGGAAGGCTTGCATCTATGAAAACGCTTCTATCATTCTTGTGGACCTACACAGTAGTAATATACTGCAACGGGTCATCATCTCCAGGTAGTTGTCATCAAACTTCCTCAGCTCTGACAATTCCATCAGTTCTTAGCTCCCAGCTGAGCCTGCTGCCTCATCCGGGGATCTCACTGATAACAAGTGTCTCCACTCCCATCATCCATGTCTTGCCTGTTTTAACCTGAAAAATAACTTCCTGTGGCCTGATGCCAAAAAGTTCTTCTCATCTCTTCTGAGCCAAACATTGAAAGAGGAGACCTGTTCTTAGATGCTGTAGTTTTGTCTTAAACAGCAACACTGAAGTTTATTAGTCAGAATTACTAATCCATGGCTTTTTAAAGTATAGATGTGGGAAGCCTTTCAATACTCAGGTAAATGTGAGGTAGATGAGTCGTTCATGTTCTGCACACTTATTCCTTTAATCGCCAGGGCCAATTATCTGCAGGGCCAACAGGCAAACGGATAAGTATCCGCAATTATTTTTTATGTATCTCAGATACCAAATCTCTACTTTACTTTGGCATTTCTAAGCCTGCCTTGAAATTACTGAATCTATATAAATCACATTTTTAAAAAAAATAAGCCAGGCATTTGAAATAGTCTCTTTGTATCCTCATTTTATTCTGTAGCTTCAGTTACTTATATTCAAATGGAATTATGGAAATTTCATATGGAAAATTCCATAAGTAAATAATCCATAAGTTTTACATTATGTATGGTTCTAAGAAGCATTATGAATTCTCAGGTAGTTCACTCTATCTCACCTGGAATGTGAGCTATTCTTTGTGCAGTGTGTTATACAGTGCCCTGCCCATCTGATATTGCTAGTCTCTGGATTAGAAAATCCAATATAATAGCATTATAGTCCTTGAGTTCATATAAAGCTTATTTTACTTAATATGGTCCCAGAACTAAAAATCTAATTATAGTATAGTATTACATTTTTAAATTCTAGTTTTTAATATCTTGCTGTGACTAATTTATAAACATTATGATGGTATCTGATATGTACATGATTTGATACATCTGTGGGGGCCGGCTTCTGCCTGCTGTGCTCCTCATGGATAAAGAGGGGTTAGTACACCCACATATTACACATAACAAGTTCACATAGTGGTGGCTGAAAGTTTTTCTATCAAAACACAGACAACACAAAATTTTACTTCTTTTTATTATACATTTAATTGTTCAGTCATTTAAAGAGTTAGTTCAGTGGCATAAGGAAAGAAACTTTTGGGGAAACCTGATGAGTCAATTTCATAAATGCTAAACCTGTCTAAGATCTAGAAAAAGGCAAACGTGCTAGTCACGTTCCTCAGCACTAGGGACACAGTGTGAACGGATCAGTACTATTCCCTCTCTTGCTCCAGTAGTCTGAGTTTTAATTAAAAAATGGCCTTTCTCTTCTTCCTCTAGTAGATGGGTTGGAAAGCGAATATGGGCTTGCAGTATTCCAAGCACTATGCAAATGTGAGGTGTGATCCTTTCACTAGAGATCTGTAGATCAACTACACTCCCTGGACAAGACCCTTCACCCTGATACCAATTTTCTCTCCCAGTCCAAGTTCCCAAAAATCTCCAGATGTCAGTAGTGTGTTCTTTTTACCAGCACAGCATTAAAAAAATCACATATGCGAGATATCAGAAAAGGCTTAACACTCTCTGAAGTGGCTGCTGCATTGTAAAATATCTGTGTTCTTCTGGGGCTTCCTCTTGTATTTCTTAAGATGAGGCTGAGAGGAGGAAGGCAATTTTATGGGTCTTTGACTATGGCTGTAAAATACTGTCCCCTTAATATCAAAGCCACACTTTAAGAAGAGTCTACTATTGGGCAGAGTAATGAGGAAATCCCCACTGTGAAATAGCCTGATGAAAGAGTATGAAGTCTGCAAAGTAACAGCCTCATACCAGCACAGTCGCTGTGAGGAGGGTACACAGCAGCTCACAGCAGCATTTCTAGTACATCTGGACAGAGAAATGTCCAATGACAAACAAAGAGCCAGAAAGCAACAACCTTGGAGCAGTGCAGGCCAGGGAACCGACTCTGTGTTCCTGAAAAGAGAGTACTGGTTAGCCATGCCCCGAAACCACTTATCCATTCAGCTAAAAGGCTTCGGGGGATGATCTTATGCTGTCTAGGATTCAGTATTAATTAAACACATTTTTACAAATCATTTAGGTAACAATTCAAGACCAGAAGGTGCATATGGAAATTTTACTAGGTATGTTCTTATATTCTAGGCCCTATATTTCAATAAAATGATGTATGGATATTCACAGACTTTTTCAGAAGGGATGTTCAGTAGAGAAATGCCATTCAGAGGGAAACATTTAAAAACTATTGTAAAAGTTAGAAATTGTGTGTATTATTACCTAAACATTACTGGAATAATGACAACAATAAAATATATCTGTGCTCTGAGGCTGAGGAGGTAGCTTCGATGTTAAAGTACTTGCCACACAAGCATGATGACGTCAATTGGATACTTAGAACTCACACTGGAATCAGTGATGAACAGTTTGATTTTCAGCATCGAGGAGGCAGATGTAGGGTTCTTCCCTGAGGCTCACTGGCCAGACAGATTAGTTTACTGGGTGATGACAAAGAGGATGGCTTCTGAGAAATGACACTGAACGTTGTCCTCTGGCCTCCATGTGCAAGCACACACACACACATGCATGTGTACACAAACACATATGCACATACACAAAGATACACACAAAAAGAGATACATATATGCACATGCACACATACACACATACACACACTTTATATGTATGATACAGACACAAACACAATTTAACCATCTATGCTCTTCCTAAGGAGAATTTTCAGTCAGTTAGAATGAAATTTGAATGTGTTTCCAGGATAACTTAAGTAAGACAATCCTCTCATAAAAATGTGCAAGTATCCCTAATGTTACCAAATGTTTAAGATGAAGCAAAAAGAAACATGTAAAGGGCTTTCCTATCATGAAAGTAAAGTATGTTTAAGCAATTTTTGCAGTATATAAACTGAAAAGTATTTGTGTCAGACTCCAGAGACATGCTCTGTGGTTGGAAAATGTCTCTCTCTGTCTCTGTCTCTCTGTCTCTCTCCTGTCTCTCTCTCTTTAAGGCCAGTCCTGTTTGGTTACACCCCAGGTCTCTGGGCTATCAATCCTCAAATGCCTGACCATCAGACAGTGCTGGGTATGGACTCCCTCTCGCGTGTGGGACCCAAGCCAGACCAGTCATTGGTTGGCCATGCCTCTAGCCTCCTGCCTCAGCTTCCTAAGCAATCCACCAGCTATGAGTCAGATTTAATTACTTTCTTTATTTCAAAACAGAGTATATTAACATAGAAAAACTGGAAAATTTAAGTACATACAAAAAACAGAAATCTTAGTAATCAAACTGTTAATCCTCACTTCAGCTTTGCTTGTATGCTTTGAGTCTTTTCTTCATTCTTCTATAACAAATGAAATGCTTCTGGTTTCCTTTCTTTCACTTTAAGTGAAACTTTCATTATGTTCTGTTTATTTTATAGTATATTTCATATAATATCTCCTATTAATCCATAACTTTTAAAACAATGGCATATGTAAATGATAAATTACACTAAATGTGCATCATTTTTAAGTTTCCGTTGAGTCTTTTTTGACAATTTCAAACATGCATTCTGGTTATTATCACACCCACTCTGACTCCTCCTAATCCCTATTACCTGTCACACACACACACATGTCCTTCCCTGATGTTGACTCTTGCTTTGCTGGGACAGCTGGGGCTGTGAAATCAGCTGTGATTAAGAAACCAGGAATTGTTTCCTCAGGGTCAGCACACAGAAACTGTGGTCCAGAGGGGGCCAAGGCTATATTTCATGCTGGCAGCTGAACTTGGTAATGTGTTAAGAGTCTCCCACAGAGTATTGGTATTGAAGACACGGAGGGATCATAGATAGCAGCTGAGGCTTGGCACCACTGGATACCACTGGTGAAGGTGCAGCCTCAGTTGCAGTGGGAACCCCAAGATTAAAGGATAATGGAGAGAGGCTGAGGCTTGGCACCAGGTGGCAGAATTTGAGTCCCTCAAGAGATGCCTAAAGGCCATTGGTGAAGGTGGATCCTGTAGAGACTCCAGCATATTGGAAACGCCAGGATCATGGGATGACTACCAAGGATAGCAGCAGCTCTAGTTTAGAACCAGTCTGAGCCTATGAGATGAGCTTTGTGCATACAGGTGTTTGCATTTGGTGGTAAATGATGATACCTGATTAGGCCATTGTCTCCCCCATCACATGGTAGCTTCATTTAAAAATCCTGTCATTTATGTATATATTTTAGGAAACTTCTACTGTAGTATGTTTCCATATAGCTTTTCAGAGGGCCATTAGTGTTAGTGAGTAGAGACATCACCGTGCTTGATTCCCAAGTTATAATACATAGTCAGAGTAACAGAAGAAACTTGCTACTGGAAAAACAGTCATTCATGTAGATTAATAGGGAAAGCACTTCACAACGTAGGCACAGGCAAGAACTTGCTCAACGGGACCCCAGTTGCTCAGAAAATAATGCCACTGTTGACATTTTTCCATTTGACGAATGGAATCTCATGAAATTAAAAATTTACTTCACAGCAGAGGAAGAAGTTAATTGAGTGAAAAGGCAGGCTACAAAATAGAAAAAAAACTATTTCCTAGATATACTGAAGAAGAATACCGTAATGGCTATTAATTAACTAATTAATAGCTATTAACAAATTAATAGTTTTAAAGATTAATTGATTTAGTTCCTTTTCTAGGAAGAACTAACAAAATTAAGAAATCAAACAGCCCAATCAATACATAGACTGATAAAAATGAACAATTCTCAAAAAATGAAATACAAATGGCAAATAAACATATGAAAAAAGACTAATGTTATTAGCCTTCAGAGAAATGCAGATTAAAAGTACATTGAGATTCCATCTCACCCCTGTCAGAATGGCAGTCATTAAGAAAAATGATAACAAAGTCTGGAAAGAATGTGAGTGATCAGGAACCCTTATGTACTGCTGGTGGAAATGCTAACTAGTCCAGCCACCGTGGAAAATAACCGGGTTGTTCCTCCAAAAACTAAAGTGGATCTACCACAAGACCCACCTATAGATGGGCATTTACCTGAAGGACTCCAAGTCACCAGATGCCAGAGGTATTTATATATAAAGATTTGTTGTAGTACTATTCACAATAGCTAAGCTGTGAAACTGACCTAGGTGTCTGTCAACAGGAGTGGATAAAGAAAATGAAAGAGATATGTATGTATGCATATACACATACATACACACATGCATAAATACATACATGTATTTATAAAAGAAATTTTGGAGCCAGAGAATGAAGTTATGTTTCTTGCACGAAAATGGATGCAGCTGCAGATAATCATTAAACAAATTAAGTCAGTGTGCTAGTTACTTTTCTATTGCCCTGATAAAACATCACAGCTAAGGCAATTTATAGAAGGACGGGTTTATTTGGACTTAAAGTCCCTAAGGGATAAGTTCATCACCATCATGGTGGGGATGCATGGCAGCTGAAGCAGCAGCCTGAGAGTTCACATCTTAAATCTCAAAGCCTGTCCTAGTGACGTAGTTCTTTCAACAAAGCCACACCTCCTAACTTAGGCAGTTAAGTGTCACCAACTATGGATCACCAACATTCAGATGCCTGAGAGTTCAAGGATATCTCATTCAAACCTCCAGAGTCAGTCTCAGGAAGAAAATACTCTGTGTCTTATCTCATTTGAGGCACCTAGCTTTTGCAAAATGCATAAAATCATGTGCATATACATGACAAGAAAGGAGAAGCAAACCTGTTTGAGGAAGAAAGAGGGCTAATGTTCAGATTTTAGATTTATAATCACTGAGACCCTATGTGTCTCTTTCTTGTGGAATTAGTCAATAGGAAGAGAAAGCAGCACTGACTAGCAAATCATCACCAGTGTCTCCAGTGTCTGACTTGTCTACAGAATTCAAAGTCTTTATTGGAAAAATGCTAAAGGGGATCCATGCTTGTAGATTGTAGAAGCATTAGCAATGTCATGTTTGAAAAAATCATTATGGAGGACGAGCACAAGGTATTTGCTATGAGATGCCCCATGAGGATCAGAGCAAAGCCTTCGTACATAAGGAGTGAACAGAGACATGGAAAACTTAAGTCACTCTCTGTCTCACAGGACTAGTCATCAGTGTCAATAGTGACACAGAAATTCACACCAGGGCCTCAACACCAAGGATGCTTGAACATCCCTCTGGTAACACAGAACTCTCCATCATAAGATGCTGGGTGTGAGGCTTTGTCTCAGTTACAGAAGTGCAGCTTCCTCATTATCACAAAGCGATCACTTAGATGATAGCTGTCTTGCCTTCAGGGATTCCCTCAGAAACACAGAACATAATAAATGAAGAACACTCTCTTCTTCCTTGGCTGAGCAGTCAGTTTGATTGAAAGATGTTTTCCCAGAAGTAGTCCTTGGAGACCTTTTGCTTTTACACTGCAAGTACGTGCTAATTCTTTTGTTTCAAGACTGCCTACCTGCTGGAAGATGAGATGTAAAACTTCTTCATTATATAAAAATGCCTGTCTTTCACAAATGCAAAAATAGAATTTTTACAAAAGCTATATCTAACAAGTGGTATTAGATATTAAATTGGATCCTGTGACAGAACTTCAAGTGAGCAAAAACACTACAGCCCTGTGACTTCTCAGCTACTGTAACTGAAAAAGAGTCATGGCTATATTTCTGGTTGACAGATGCTAACTTTTTGGGTTGGATCCTACTGGTCTGGAGTCAAATTATCTTAGGCTGTCTTTAATCCCCTTAATAGCTACTCATGGTCTACCTCTGTGACTGACCTAATGTCTATGGATTTCAGAGAAAACCTTGTAGGATATATTAATTTAGCTGATCACTATCTCCATCCACACAAACACTAAGAATGTCAACAAATAGCATCTTAAAACTATAGCTAAGACCTCCCAAATTTTCTGTTACCCACCTACCTGATACTCACACCTATGTGTTAGAGAAAGTTCTTGAATCATAACTTCCTTTTATTCGGTGTCTATGCAAAGTTGACCAAAAATTATCAAATATTATTTAAGGGCAACCTGGGCCATGTTCACACATAGTTGGCTCATGAATGGACTACCCCTTCCCTGCTCTGAGGTGAGAGTTATTTCTCCTTGATGAACGGAATTGAAGTAATATGTTCAATGACCAAGCTTCAGCTGACCTACAAGATTTAAGTTTTTACATAAATCTCCATTAATATAAATAAAAATTATCTTATTCATAAAAAAGTTTTAAAGACAACAACAAGTGACTTTTCATTAAATTTTGACTTGCTTTTGAGTAGGAATTTCCTCTCTATTCTTTGGGAAAAAAATATTTTTCAACTCTTAACTTTTTTTTTAACTATCCAGTGTGAGTTCAGTTCAGTTCTCTTTCACCTACACAGCTAAATGTGTCAAATTGGGTCCTATTTTTGAAAATGTTTACTGGTTCTGGATTATAAGTAGAGGAGGTTGGAAATGTTATGTTTTCCATTTCAGTGTTCCCTTCTCCTTCGTGCTTTCCAAAGAAGGGAGCCTATTTTAAACTAGTCTCTAAATGAAGGGCATCAAAGTCCTAGTATGCTATTACATTCTTAATTCCTCAAGACAACCACAAATACCACAATTTAAAAAGACACTATACAACAGCTATTATGTTAATGATAAACCTTAGGTCAGCCCAGTTCTAAAAATCATCACATTTGAAGTTCAGAACGAAGTGCTGCTACAGAAAATGAAATCAATGCTCAACCTAACAGATGAAGCCTAAGTACCTTCCTTACTTTCTTGCTTTCTTCACTCAGATAGAAGGCTACTTGACATTGTGAAAAGTTTACTGTAGAGATTAGGACATTAACAGGACGCATAAAGTAAAAGAAACCAATATTGGACTTCATCCCACAGTAAGTTCGTGGAAGTTGTGACTCATCTTTTTCCTTACCAAAACCAAGCACACTTTTTAAAGCAGGTTAAGATGGGAGCTAGGGAGGTAAGGTAGAAAGTGATCAATTTAGCTTAACATTATTCCCTACAATCAGTAGAATAAAGCAAGGTCCTATGAAACTCAAATGCTGAGAGACTGAGAGCAGAGTCACTGTTGTCTGAGTCTTAACACTGGGTATGAAAAAGCAGACAACAGGCACAGCAGTCCAACAGGCACAGCACAGAGACATAGCAAGTTTATCTTAGGAAGGTTTTAACTGAAACTATCAGAACAGCAAGTGTCAGACATCCATGTAATCCAGAGATTGATATCTGAATGTTTCTTACTCCTGTGCAGACTCCCTGACAAAACTCAAAGGACAAAACCTAGGAACCAGATATGTTAGAGGTTTTGGTATAAAACTTGCCTTCACTTTGGAAAACTTGTCCATTGTGACTATATTCTCTGCAGGGTTTCTGACTCATTCTTACATCAGCTTCACAAAAACTTAAAGGCCTTAATAATAATGATACTTATTTAAGATGAGGGAATAATTCCTGCCATTACATGTGCACTGACATGTATGTAGTGCAAGCCAGATACCTGTCTGTCCTGGCTGTGTGTCAAAGGTTGCCTGTTAATTCTTTAGAAAAGGACTGAGAATCTCATTGTGTTAATTTAAATTTTCAACATTAAGAGCTGTAGACATGGTATAGTCTTTTCCATAAGGTAAGTACTCTGTATTATTAAAAGATTGCTTATTGAAAAGAGATTTCTCTATGAACTGAAGTTCGCAGAAGCACACACAGAAATGTTGACCCTGTGTTAAAGATTCTGTATGGCCAAATGACTGGACTCAGTGTTTATGGAGAGCTGAAGTATTGCAGACCAAAACTAAATTATCCTGAGCTATTTTTAATCCCCTTGAAAGCCATTGTCTACCTCTGTGACTGACTAAGATCTTTGTGACTATTGCAATCTGCAAGATGTATTTATAGCAAACCATTGGTGGTAGCAATTAGCTACCATGCTTTTTACCCTCAATTTCTGGAAAGAAAAATGAAGGATAGATAGAAGGGGAGAAATCTTCATGGCCCTTGTAGGCAGCTTTGATGGAGAGAAAGAGAGAAAGGAAGAAATATTCACAGCCCTTTTTGGCTGTCCAAAGCACAATAAGCAGGAGCTAATAGTAAGCTGGACTAGCATCTCAGCTCACTATCCTTGAATCCAATTTCTTCAACCAATGTTCCTCTATACAATAACTAACCGACCAATAAACCAACCCACAAACGACCAACCAATCCTGGCTCTCAGAACCTCAACCCTTATATATACTCTAGGCAAAAGTTCCCAGAAGTACAAGCGGCCTGTAATCAAGGACAAGCTACTACCTGTGGCAAAACAGCTGCACGTAAGTAAACTATAGCCACCAGCAATGAACAGTCCAAATCAAACTCATTATCATCCACCACACATGGGATGGGAACAAAATCAAAGTCCAAACATCATTTTGCGGTTTTAAAGAAAGCAAAATAACTAAACTCCTTCCAAGCATCCTGCTACAAGTGGCTTTCACCAAGATTAAAGCTAAAAATATTATCAGACACAATCTTCAGCCCTTAGCAGATTTCCGTGATTTTCTATAACTACCTACTTGAGATCCCCATGAGTGCTTCTGATTAATGCTTTGATTTGTCACTGTTTTACTCTGTAGCTGATAAAAATCTTATGGTGGAACAGGCTCCCAGACCTTAGCTCAACTGATGCCATATTAGAGGCATCAAGGCAGCATTCTGACCTAGGAGCTCAGCACTCATACCCAACACCTGCCAAACTGAGAACAAAGACTCAATCCATCTGGGAAAGTTCCTAAATGTTCTAACCTTGCTTTTTGGCTTCTGTAGCCTTACTTATTGCTAACTTTTCTTCTTAATTGAAGTATGGCAACTAGAATATGTTTTTGTGCCCCAAAGCAAAGATTGATAAGGCTTGTGGCTCCACAATTCGGGCAAATTCTGGGTGTAGCACCCCTGCTAGTGAATAAAGACTTTCTATTGACTTCAAAAGTGTATGTTCTGTGAAGGAGTTACCTCACAGCAACGAGACCACTTCCAGTGGAGCACAGTATTTTGGGCAACCTGAAAATGTGTTCCCAGATTTCATCACTCATAATTGGCTGTCTAATAAGCTAAATTGTCTCTTTTTCTATTTGAGGGAAGAAATATGTTGTGGAGTTGACAACCTCTTAATATCTGGCAGTGTGGGTCGAATAGAGGCATCTGAAGTGAATCACCCAAGATCTGCTTCTTCGCTAAACATAATCCATTTTTCTCTTCAGCTCCCACCCATCCACCCCCATCCCTATCTCTCCAAAAAGTTGCTCTGGGAACAAGATTAAAAGGGTTGTCATGCAACTATGTAGAAGAATTTCCCATTTCCAAATTAGTTAGCTATCTTCAGGGATTACATACTCATAATTATATGTGAGGATGAACTATAAATGTCATTTAGATAATTAAATTGCTCATTTGTAGCTAGGCATGGTGGTGCACACCTCTAACCCCAGCACTCAGGAGGCAGAGGCAGGAGGATCTCTGTGATTCTGAGAACAGCCTGGTCTACACAGTGAGCTTCAGGCCAGCCAAGGCTGTATAGTGAGATAATGTATTTACAAAATTAAAAATAATGTTCATTTACATTCCCCATTGGAGAAGGTGGAAAACAACTATATTACTATTTTTTAACAGGCAAGATCAAATTAAATTAGAAAATTTCTATAAATCTGATAGTGAAGGGCACATATCCTATCTGTAGGGTAGGATGACATACAGTCACACAGTAAAAAAAGCCTTGAGCTTTCTATCCATGTCTTTGTTATGACTTTGATCAAACATTTGTCCTCTCTGACACTATTTGTTCATATGTAAAATAATACTAATGGCATGTAATAGTAACTTCTAGTGAGCAAGTTAAATATGTTCACTAAGATTCATAGTTAACCAAAAAGCGTGTCTAGATTTGAGTTCAACCAAAATACAACTATACAAATACAACCATAAATATGAAGATGTTTACAGTGGATGCAAACAAGATCTTTTATCTTTGGTAATATTCAATAACTGTCCTGGCATGGGATCTTCTTAGAGCATACTTCTAACCACAGAACTTGAGGACAGTTAATGAGATGAGCCCAAAGAAAGAAAGTAGGGAGAGTGTTCAACACCATCAGGAAAGAAAATTCAATAAGAGCGCAAGCTGCCGACTGTTTGGGGCCATTGAGCTTAATCTTTCTGGAAACTTTCCAGAAACCTACAGAATAGTCCTCAAAATCTATCCCAAGAGAATGGAGAGGGTTCCTTGGGCATGTGGCTTCCTCCCCTGACCTCAACCTCCCAGTGTTTGCTTAGGACTGTGCTAGATGAAGCTTTGGGGTAGAGAAGGCAGACCAGTCTGAGCTTGGTAAGAAAAGCAGCTGAAATGCTAAAGTCATTCACTCTGCCTGTGCACAGGGAGTTAAGGCAGTACAGTGTGATTGCCGTTGTAAGGACTTAATAGGAATCTTACAGCCCTTCCAAGAACCCTTTGAGAAAATGAGAACATCTGCATCCTCACCCATCTTTCAGACTAGAGGGTAAAAGAGAGAAGAAAATCACAGAAGATACTGTCTCCCTACTCCCCATGCTCAGGTACTATGCCCTTTGGGCTTCAGAAGGAAAAGGAATGGGTTTCTATTTCAGTAATATTAAATTAGAAACCAATTTTAAATGAGAGAAGACATACATATGATCAGAGAAAATGCAAGAGGGAGGAAAAAGAAACCAATTTGAAAATGAGAGAAAGATGCATACTTGTCAGGTAGATGGAAATCAGGGGCTCTCCACTTCCAGGGGCTTCCATGCATGTTTTTTATATATGATTCTTTGATATTTGGATTCTCATTGACCTTCTGTCAGAACAGAAAACCTTTTACTTACTGGAAAGACATTGTTTCATGTATAGGTATAGATTTATGCATTATTTACTTATTCTTGTGGATTCATGGAAGAGGACAGTTTATTCTTTGCTAATTCAATCTCCAGTCCTAAAGGGTTTCAGCTTCTATACAATCTCATCTTAAGTCTAGACCTAGAAGGCTTCGGATTCTATGCAATTTAATCTTCAAGATGCAAGCCTGGACCTAGAATGTTTCAGCCTCTGAGACTTATTGCTGACTGAGCTCACTGACTTGCTTTTGAACTCTGAACTGTAAATTATAAACCATCTCCTTCTGACACTCTCCTTTCTTTCTTGGCTTATTCTGGATTGGCTCTTCTCTTCTGGGCTTCTCCTTCTGAACTGAACTGTCTGTAAGCTGATTACACTCAAACTGCCTGACTGAACTCACTCTCCGCTCTGCTTCTTGTCTGCTTCCATGTCTTTCTGAGTTCTGCTTCCTATCTCTACTTCTACACTCTGCATTAGTTCCTGCTTCTCTTTACTGAGCTGGAATTAAAGCCGTGTGCCACCACTTCCTTCTGGGTTGGGATTAAAGGTGTGTACTACATTGTCTTAACCACAGAAATCTCTTTCATCTAGCATTAGCACAAACAGAGGACAGGATTAGTCTGACTAACATTCTTTTTATTCCATCAGGATCACAATGATCTCTGAATATGTCTCTGAATATGATCCTTTCATACAGGCCTTTAGCTATGATCCCTTCCTAGCTATCACACAGCCCTTTCAATGTGATCCTTTGCTAGAGCAGCCATGATGCTGGATTAAAAGATTAAATGTTCCTCTACATTCATGAATGGATGAGACCAATATTGAACCAGTAGTGACACTTGGCAATTGCTGACCTGTCACATGATGAAGAGCTGAGTAAGCCATTTTATCCAAATCAAAGCAACTGCCCATTGGACAATGGGAGCACCCTTCTCTGCAGTTTATGTCTTCCGCAATATGAGCCAGGCACATATGCATGTTGAAAACCAAAGGATTCCCTTGAAACTAAAGAAACAGAAGTTCCAACATCTATGAACCACAATAACCTTTTCTCTTTATAAGAGTTGATTATCTCAGCTATTTTATCACAGTGTTGGAAAGCTTATTAATGAATAGTTTAATCATTTTTATCTTCAAACTAAAAATCGAAAGCTCCTAGTGTAAATGTACTACAAAAGTTGTAAACAACAGTAACCAAGCTAGTCAACTGTCATTCGCCCTGTACAGCTACACTCTGGTGTAACATCTGGTCTCTTGCCTACAGAAGAACCCATTTGTTTAAATAAAAAAAGATCAAAAGCCTCAAAATACTTGGAATTTTCATCCACAGCAGTGATTGCCTTTCACTCCACCCACAGCAGTCCATGGAGCAGATTGCGTTGTTCCAGTGCGTGCCACAGCTGCTCCACAGCAAAGGTTGGCTCCGACACTTGAAGCCTGAAGCGCAGTACAGTCATCAGCACCTGCTCCTGCTCCGAGGTAGACGTTCCCTTTACACCAGAAGCATTTGCTGTCTGTTCACATATGCCTGCAGTTCTCCAGAATCCCGATGAGAGGCTGCACTGGGCTGTTGCTGCAGATTACACTATGCAGCAAATCACCATGTACTCCCCTGATAAACACAGCGTTTGCCTGGTGACTATGCTAGGAGTGGAAGGCAGCGAGGCTGTGCTAGTGACAGTCATCTTGGAGTTTTGGTGTTTCATAAAAGAGCTAGCCGTTGTGGTGCATGTGTCTGTATGTCTATGTGTCAGTGTGTCTATTATGTATGTGGTTTGAATGTGTGCATGTGTGTATGTGTCTGTATGTGTCTGAGTGTGTATGTGTATGTGTACATGCGTATATGTATGCATATGTGCGTGTTGTGAGTTGGCATATTTGTTTGTGGGGAAGATTGTGTATATTTAAGCATGAAAGCAGAAAGAAAATGTAAAGGATTAAACATAAAACAAACAGTTCTTGTATTATGACATGATGTGCCTATAAGTATATATTTCCAGGGCTTCAAAACATCCTAAAAGGGGGGTAATTTTGATATTATAATAGCTTGCATTTGCTCAACGCTTTATAGTTTGCAAAGCTCCTTAATGCATTGTTTCATTTGCTCACAGTAGAAATTCATATTTTCTGAAATAGCCTAGAGCCCTTCTCAATGGAAATACATGAACACGAGTTATAGGCACAGTCCAGGCCATCAATACCAAATATTACAAAAGAATGAAGTACATCCTTCTGACACACAGGACACTTCAGAATTCTCTGCCTTTCTCATTTACTATAGAGTCTCTGAGACTCACTGAGGCAATATCAGAACACCCTATTCTTGATGATGAACCCTTCTTTCACTTATATTTTGGTCATGTTTGGTTTCTAAACTTGAACCCTCCTCAGTCCTCATTTAACCCCAACTCTCAAGCAACACACGCTCTCTACCTGTAGACTCAAAAACCTGAAAGGTTTTAAACATTTTAAGTTTACCTGTAATTGATACATAAAATTTATATATATAGTGGGGTACTGAGTAATTTTTTACCACATGTGTACATTACGTCATGTTTAAATCTGGTTAAACAGATCTATCTTCTCATATGTTATTATTTCTTGACCTTGACCTAGAAGAAAGGTGAAAACCCTTCCTTCTAGCTTTCTGAAATACACAGCATATTTGCTGTCTACCATCACCATGCTGTGCTAAAATATCTTACTCCTTTCTTACTATAATTTACTATTATGGACCTTTTTCCTCCACTCCCACTCTCTCCATGGCTTTCTGGTAGACATCTGATGTGGAAATCCTACTGAGAAAATGGTAATCCCTTAGGAGTGTTCATGTCA
The DNA here is from genome assembly GCA_026225945.1 of Cricetomys ansorgei. Lineage (NCBI taxonomy): Eukaryota > Metazoa > Chordata > Mammalia > Rodentia > Nesomyidae > Cricetomys > Cricetomys ansorgei. The sequence goes on along the minus strand of JAMJFZ010000239.1, from coordinate 10,887,926 downwards.
CCCAAGATCTTTATACTAAGGTGACAAAAAAAGCAATACAAAGGGACTAGGTACAAGCTAAGCAGTTGACAATCAACACAAGGGACTGAGTGATCCTGCCCAGGCACAGCGCCTTCCTTCCTCACCTCTTGACCCATAGCAGCTCTCTTTTAGAGCCTGGTTTATAGAACCAGGCTCTTCTCCCCCACCACTGGCTCCTGTTAAGTTATTTCTCTTTCAGGCAGTAACAAGGCTGAAGCTGGGAGTGGTTACTAATTAGCCTGGAAGGAGCTGGAAGGAGCCTATTTACCTTTAGGCATAATAAAAACTACCATCTTCAAGGCACAGTCTCTGTGCCACCCTAAGTTCAAAAATCTGTCAGATGTGAGAAGAAAGAAAATGTGCAAGCATATCCCAATTTTCTATGGCCTCAGCCCCGAGGGCCAGGACACTGTCTTAACTAACACTGCCATTGGTAACCAGGGCCCCAGACCCTTGGATGGAAGCACATTTGGGAAGGGTAAGTCCTGGCTGGGCAGCTTCCTTAGTTCCCCACATCAGAGAATGCATGCATTTCTAGTGGACAAAAGCTATTTTTGCCACATGTGGTCCCCTCCAAAAAGAGCCACAGGCTCTACTCTCATAGAACAGAGTGTTTTAGGGTTTTCTATTGTGATGAAAGACCATGGCAAAAATCAAGTTAAGGAGGAAATGGTTTATTTCATTTACATTTGCACACAGCAGTTCATCCTCAAAGACAGGAACCCAAACAGATCAGGAACCTGGAGGCAGGAGCTGATGCAGAGGCCATTGAGGAGTGCTGCTTACTGGCTTGCTCCTCATGGCTTGCTCAACCTGCTTTCTGGTAGAACCCAGAACCACCTGCCCAGAGATTGCCCCACATTAGTCACTAATTTTAAAAATGCCCTACAAAGCCAGACAGTGGTGGCACACAGGCCTTTAATTCCAGCACTCAGGAGGCAGAGACAGGCAGATTGCTGTGCGTTCAAGGCCAGCCTGGTCTACAGAGTGAGTTCCAGGAGGTGATACTCTCTGTATATCCTCTGACTTAACCCTTTCCCAACTGTAAAGAAGTAGAGACCCAGAAACTATACAATTTAAAATTACTTCTTTTACTGGAGCTTACAAAGTTCAGTGCTAGGCAAGAATCAGATCTAAGAACTTGATGATCCTGAATCCAAAGCACAGTGGAGAGCTGCAAACACCAGCTGTACTGGCTCCTGTGTGTTTTAGAGTAAAGAGAAGTCAAACTCATTGTCTACTACATTGTTGAAGCTTGTGACAAGAGCGCCTCCATTTTAGATTCAGATTCCATCTTAGTTGGCTTAAGTTTAAAAGTTTCCCTTACCAATGAAACGGGGCCCACTACCAAGGAGACAAGGAAGCCACGACATATCATTTTCCTTGTCCCTTACCTGCCAAGGAAACGAGGAACATAACTTATTCCTTGGCCCTCACTAGTCAATAAAAATAAAGGACAGCTGCTATTTCATTGTTCTGCCTGCCAAGCTTAGCTAATCTGGAAAAACACCTGTTTTGTGCACTTTTTTCCCCTTTTATAAACTGTATGAAATTCATCCTTGACAGCGCTCACCCCATCTGCATATGGGTGCATGATTGCTTCTGGTACACCAGGCTCCTGGTGCACCAGTGTGTGTCTCTTTTCTTTTATTTTACTAAATAAATCTTGCTACGGAGTGTAATCAATGTGTGAGAGTTGGTGTCCTGTCATGGACCCCAACAATATGCATGAGTAATGATTATGGGATACAGCCTTAAAATACTTGTTTTCTTGGATTTTTAAGCTATTAAATAAGCAGTTCCACCAATGTACTTACACAGATAGCATTTTGTTTGAGAAACATTTATCTCCAGCTAACTCTCCTTCAGGACACTGATTGCTCCCCGATGCTCATGGCCTGGCAGTTACTCATCCTTGCCCTCCCCTGCCTCTACCAACCACAATCAGAGAACACCTTTGGTTCGCTAAATAGCCATAAACATAAAGTGATGAGACAGTAACAAACAGCGTTTTATATATCTCCTGACACAGACCCCATGATAAGAGTCAGTTTCCTTCTCTTAAGTAGTCCAGTTGTCTGGGTGGTTCCAGCTAGAGAGGACTTTTCGGGGAGGGAGTCTGAGTCAGGTCTGATCAGGAATGAGACTGGACAGACAGAGAGAAAGGGAGACAAGCCAGTCCTGACAACCCAGCAAGGCTGCAAGTTCTGGGAGAAGAAGAAAGGACAGACAGCAGTGCAATGACTTCTAGAATCCTGAAAAACCAGCCATCTCCAGATCTCCAGGACTTTATGACCCTTAGCTTCAAAAGTTTTCTGCACCATCCACAGAACATTTGGCTCAGCTTTTGACAAGTTTTGGAGTTTGGATTATATATTACAAACAAATTTCATTATAATTCTACTCTTACCTCCATTTTGGGAAAAAAAAAAAGTGTTTTGTTTTGTTTAAATTTGGTACCCTAATTCCTTCCACTGAACAAAAGAGGGACTTTCAAGAGCCTTTCAAGAGCCTGTAAGTGTTTCAGTTGATGTAGTTTCTCCGTGATGCAGGACCACCTCCCATGTCCCTCTGAACAGCATAGGTAGCATCCAGCAGCCCATGCATACATTCTGAAATAAGCAGTCAGTGCAGGAAAAACAAGGGCTTTGGACCCGAGGTGCTCTTGCTATTTGCTTTCAGTATTGCTAATTAACATGAAGTTTTTATTCAAGTAATGTGCTTTTCTTATGTTAATGAAGTCTAGGGGGAATTAGTGAAACCAATTCCCAAGTACTGGAGCAATCTTACTGGGGAAAAGGTAATCTCACTGCTATGGTCCAGTGTTCCAGCTGAAGTATTTCGAAGTGATTCTCTGAGAAAGACTCTTCATGAGCAATGGTGGGGCTTGTCAGCACCTTGGCACTAAGCAAGCATTTCAATGTGCTGTGTGAGATCCAAACAGAGTGAACTCACAAAGGTGGGTGAATCCTGTGACTTAGTCACATTTTAGATTAAAAAAAAAAAAAATAAGAAAAAAAAGTCACTTGTCCTTACAGGAACAAAACTCACATTAACTGGATCTTCGGAATGTATTTCTGCTAGCTGGCACCAGCAATACTTTAATCACTTATTGCTCACTGACTATAACAACCAGATGTTCAGATTTTAAAGACATCCCACCCACAAGCTCCCAGTATGATCCTAATTACCCGCTTGCAGCTACTTGTTTCTTTGCTTGTGGCTGAAAACATTGTAAAAAAGTGCTGCGTGAATAAAGTGCTTTGGAAGCAGCTTGTATTCAGTAGGGTAGCTAAGGACCACAGTGAAAACTCCAAAGCCAGTGCTGGGAAACCTTCCTCTCTGATAAAGACGTCTTCTTAGAAACTAGTTGTGGATAAATGGGAAGAAAGATATTTTGGAATTAGAACATCGATGTTCAATCCCAAATTCAACCAAATTCATCCTCGAGTAACTATTTATTTCTCTGCCAAATAAGGGCATTAATATTTTCCACATGTCACTCGAAGACTCAAGAGACACAAGTGAATGGGAGCATGCAGCTGTGTTCAGAAGACGCCCACAATGATGTGTAAAAAGGATCGCATATTCCCCATACCAAAGAAAAAAGAATACATTCAAAAGATGCGTAAGACATACAATAAGATGGGAGTTTTATTTCTAATTAAACAACCTATCAGCTAAGCTGCACCAGGTTGGGAGGCATAGCCAACAGCCCAATGTGAATTGAACACAGGAGGCCCTTATTCAAGAAGTCGGGAAGTGGTGGACATGGGCTGCGGGTCCATTGATGGGTGCACATGGCTAATCCCAACACTGAGAAGGAAGGGGCCGGAAGATGAAAATGGTAAGGTCATCCTCTGCAGCACAGTGAGTTCGAGGCCAGCCTGGGTGGCAGCATCTTTCTTTTGTAGTCTTTCTTCTTTTTCTCCTGACTGTAGGTTGTCTTCACAGGGATACTTATAAGGTCTACACAGAAACTCCGAGTGTGGGGTCTACCTGTGGCTTGGAGACAGGAGCTGAAACCCCTCCTGTGCCAATGACCAGCTAACAGAAGACAAGTGATACTCAGTGGATAGTGTTGAGGGACTTGTATGCTCAGAGTCCTTCCAAGGAGAGAGAAGTTTCCAGGTGCCCAGAACATGCTTCATCACCTCATTGGCTTTCAGCTGCAGGGCACAACTAAAAGTTACATTATGAAGGATTTTAAGATGGTGACACACAGACCCAAACACAGAGCATCCCTGTAAGCGTGGAGATAATCGGACTGCAGGTGTAGCACAGGGTGAATCCCTCTGCTGTCTCTATGAGCTGGACCCGTATTTTCTTTTTTGAAAGTGAAAGAACTGAATTGGCTCTGAAGCTGATCACTGATTCCCTCCATGCTCCGTATTTCGCCAGCTGTGAACTTAGGTTTTGTTTTGTTTTGTTTTGTTTTTTAACTCTTTGATCGTTGGTTTCTGCAAGTGAAATGGGGTGATAGAATAGCAGCTATTGGTTTCACAAGGCTACTGTGCAGACCAAATGAAAAAGACATGTGGAAAGTACATAGTTCTCGTCTATCACATAAGGCAGTGGGTGTATCGTAGTGGTTCTCAACCTTCCCAACGCTGCGACCCTTTGCAATACAGTACAGTTCCTAAGGCTGTGGTGACCCCCAATCACAAAATTATTTTCATAGCTACTTCGTAACTGTAATTTTGCTACTGTTATGAATTGTAATGTAAATATCTGATATCTAGATGGTCTTAGGAAACCCTTGTGAAAGGATCATTCTACTCCCAAAGAGGTCACAACCCACAGGTTGAGAATCACTGACATAATTTAAGTATTATTCTTTTTATGTGACTCTACATTAGAGATCTATAATGTTTCCAAAACTCAAGTTTGTAATCCTTATAGAAAAATAAAACCAAACTAGTTAAAACATACATAAAATGCATACCTAGCAATTAAATTAGATGTAACTATATCAGTAGAACATATGGAATATATGAAACAGAACATATGGAAAGAAACATTTAACAAAGGCAGATGTATACAAAAAATAAGAAATTGTTAGATTTGCAATTCTAGCAAAGAATTACAGAAATGTGACTGGTCTGAGAAGATGGCTCAGGGAATGATGTGTTTGATCTGTAAGTATGAGGACCGAGTGTGATGGCCACATGGAAAGAACACATGGAAAAGGCAGATGCAATTGTGCAAATCTGTAATCCCAGCCCTCCAATAGCGATGGTAGTTGGAGGCAGGAGACTCCCTGCTGTAAGAGAGGGCTCAGTGAAATCACAAGACTAGATGAAACCACGGGTAGAAAGAAAGGTTTGCTGGAGATTAACCTGCCAAAGCTGGGGGCTGGGGCACAGAGAAATAACAAATGGTAGGAAAGACACAGTTTCCCATACCTGCCAGCAAGGTGGGGATATCTGAACTGATACTGGTGCCCTGGCCCAGGTAGTTGACTTTCAAGGAAAGATTAAAGGAGTTTCAGGTAAAGACAAAAGAGAAGCCACCTTAGAAGAGCTGATTTTCTGGTACATAGAAACCCACCTTTACACTTGTTGACTTAACACCACTCTTCCTGTGCTCAGTCAAGGCCTTCTGGTAAGGACACTGTCATGAGCATTTACTCTTTGTACCCAACACCTGGAAGCTCATGAACCTGCTAATCCAGCTACCCAGCGGTGCGGCAGTGAAGAGAGAGACCCTGCCTCAGAGTCAAAGGATGAGGACTGGTCTTCTTCACACATGACATGGCACAAACTCTATGTGCACACATTGTGTGTGTGTGTGTGTTTGTATGTGTGTATGTACGTGAGTGTGAGCGTACAATAACTAAATAAATAATAGAAAAGGCATAGTTCTTATTTCCATCATTTCACCCTAAATTTGTATCCAACTCAATGACGTTGCCTTAAAATGATTAAAATTACAAATACTTCCCTTAACATCTTCATTGAAGAAACGTCTTCAATTAAATTGAAGTTTGGTGGACCCAGAACAAGGGTTGAACAAATGAGTAAATGATCCGAATGAACTTAGACATTCTAGGAAAATTACAGTGAGAACTTTTAACATATTTCTCACAGCAATAGGAAGAGGGAAACATTCAGAAAGGTACATTGTGGAGGCAGGTCTCTCTTGACTGACAAATACTGTGCTCAAATAACAACTGACAAGTAGAGAACACTGAGGCCAATGGGTTCAGAATACACTGTGTTCAACTTCTGAATTGCTGGCTACCATTTGTTGGTCCATAATGGAAATAGTCTCAAAGCTGAATTGACTAAAGTCATGCAGAATGTCTTCTGACCAAAATGCAACTGGGCAAAATGTCAGTAACAAAACAAGAAACAGGAAACCAGAATGAGTCTGAAGTCAGATAATACAAGTCAGAATATTCCATGAATCAAAAGGCAAAGCACAAAAGTTATAACAAATTAAAGGCAAAGAGACAAGAAAAAACTAAATAACAGAAAAAATGCTGAAACTAACAACATAAAACAAGTGACTGGAAATAGATAAACGTGCATTGTGAGAATAATATGATTAATAAATCTCTGGTATGTACAATGAATGGAAAACATCAATAAGCCACAGATAATTTAATATTGTAACAGACAATGGCTTGCCAGTACAGGCATTATAAAAGACAGGAAGCAGGATTAGAACCAAAGTTACTTCAATATTTTTTAAATCCATACTAGTGGATTCTTCTTATAATGGATACTTTATCAAAAATAGTGCAGAATGTTTGGATTTCCTTAAAGAAAGAATTTGTGATTTAAAAATTGGCACAAACTAAAGTCCTGGATAATATGGCTTCATTGTAAATCATGCGAAAAGTTTAAGAAAGCATAGTCAATATTCTATTCAGAAAAGCACAGAAAAACAAAAAAGAATCCTAAGCCTTTGTATACATACTCCCATCCTGACCAAAGCATGACGATAAAGAAACCTTATACAACAGTCTCAGTCATGAACAAAAGCGAAACCACTAAATAAATTTGTATCTACTGAAGCCAACAATTAGCTTAAAAGCCGATGGTACATTATTATCTATTTTCATATTATGAGGATGAAATAGGTTTTTTAATTTTGTTATTAGTGTATGCATGTGAGTGTGTGTGTGTGTGTGTGTGTGCGCGTGCGAGCAGGTGTGTGCATATCAAATGCACAGCGGTTAGAAGACAGCTCACTGGAGCCGATCATCTCAGTTGCTTAGACAGTCATATTTATGTTTCTGCAGTCATATGTACTTTCAGCTAGCTGGTGCATGGGCTGTCAGGGGTTTCTCCCATCTCTGCCCTTCCATTTTGCCCCATGAGTGTTCAGATAGCAAATGCCAGCCCTGTATCCAGCTTTTTGTAGGTTCTAGGATCCAACTCAGGTGTGAAGCCTATGCAGCAAGAACTTTCACCCACTGACCCATCTTGCCGACTCAAGAAAGTAAAGTCATTTTAACACGTGTAACAATCAGATGGTGAGCTAATCACCCGGATGACCAAGGAAGCAAAGAACGTCAAGAGGCAGTGTGACGATGTGTGCATTAGTTACCTTTCTGATATTGTGATAAAATACCGTGACCGAAAGCAACTTAAGGAAGAAGGGGTTTATTTTCATTTACATGTTTCTACGGGTAGAGTTCATCATGGTGGGAAGCCATGGCAACAGAGAAAGGCAGAGAGACAATATCAGGAAGCTGGATGGCCATGCTTCCATCTGCACACAGAAAGAGGTGAGAGAAAACAGGAAATGGAGTGAAGGTATAAACCCTCAAAACCTGCACCCAATGACGCACTTCCTCCAGCAGTGCTCACCTCCTAAATGTTCCGTAACCTCTTCAAACAGTGCCTCCAACTAGGAACCAGGTATTTGATTAGATGAGCTTATTGGGGACATTTCTTATTCAACCCAGCACAGTGTATATACAAGTTCTTAAGCATTCCTACAGGTAATAACTAATTTAAATAACTCTACAAAATTTCTACTTAAAACTGAGTGGTAAAATGTTTTAAGTGAAGGATAGAATATAAATAATCGCTACTCATCCCTGCAGTTACTGCCCACCACAAAAGTTCAGCAAATTCAAACAGCAAAAATGAAAGACTGGAGAGAAGAACAAAAACAGTCATTATCTATAGATGATATGATTTTTCCTATAGAAAGTCTAATAAAGTATCTTAATAAATTACAGCATTAATGAATAAGTTAGCAAGTTTACAAGAAACTGATTAATATACAAAATTGGCATGTTTCTATACATTTACAACTGGAAAATAAATTTTTTTAGCAGATACTATTCCAAAAGTATGAAAAAGATTTCAACAATCAACACTCAAGAACAAATCTGACAAAAGATGTACACTAATTTTACAAAATTTCTGCAAATGTTGGCTGGGGATGTAGCTCTGGAGGGAAGCCCTTGCTTAGCCTGCCAAAGACCTAAATTTTGTCCTCAGCAATGAAGAAAAGAGATAGGCTCAGGGGGTGTTGTTGAAAAGGTATAAGAGATATAACTAAGAGATGGCTATACTATGTCCATAATTTGGAAGACTCTTGTGTTTGAAGGAGTTTCAGTTCTGCAAAAACCAACACTTACAAAGCCATCCGAACTGAAAAACCTGTACATACATTGTAAGACATAAAAACAATAAAATAAATAAACACTAGAAGCTAGTTTTAAAATATCTGTAGAAAAGCTATTTGAGAAAAACAGATTATGTAAACGGCAGCCTTCAGAACAAGGCAGGAGAATGCTCTTTGTCGTATCTCACAGTGTATCATAAGGGACAGCGATACGCTGGCGGAAAGGCAGAAAACGTGCTTTCACAGTATAAAACTCAGTCGCCGGTCTCCTCACATACACTTGCCGTCTGGTTGGCTTGGCACATAAAAGTAATAATAAAGAGCGGCATTTTTCCTCGATGGAAATATTAATCTCATATAGATTATAAGTGTGATGCTCAAGGTAAAAGAAATAAAACTATAATTCATTTTAGGAAATATCTTCCTGGATGACACTGGGAAACAATTTCTTCATAAAACACATGAAGCATGACACACGAAGGAAAATTGATGACATATTGGACCATGTTAAAATTTAAAACATTGGTCATCAAACAGTAATAAAATGGAAGGAAACCTACAGAATCAGAGAAGTTATTTGCAACCTGTTACAACCACAATAGACTAATAACACCCAAATGATGAGTAAGTAAGAAGAAAGACAGAGAGTCAGTAGAAAAAAGTGTGGAACAGGGACTTGAGAAAGCACTTTAAGGATCTGAAAGAGGATATAAATTGTTTTTCTAGTCTTAATTCTGTCATGGATGTTTTGGTCCTGGTTGGTTAAGGGCATAAGATACATTTGATACTGAGAGTGTAAAGTTTAACGTGAAGCTTCACATCCTCTGTTTGAATGCCAGTTCTAACTGTACAGAAGTTTGTTAAGTTACACAGACTTTGAGTCTTGTTAATTTGAGTGTGTGATGTCTTTATTTATCTGCAATTTTTATAATAAATTTTATTAAAATTATTTAAAAACAAGAAACCAATGGATTTCATGAAGGACGATGTCTGAATTGCCAGTAAATGGAGGAACTTACTCTCAGCCTTATGAGTGTTGGGAACTGAACTCCAGTTCTCTTAACCACTGAGCAATCTCTCTCTAGACTCTAATTTCTCTTTAAAAACAAAACAAAACAAAACACTATTAGCAGCACAATAAAAACACAAGGATACCCCTTAGAATAAAATGTATATAAGAGCCATAAGCATAGCAGTAGAAAGTTGTGTTTACCTACAAGTGACAAACAGGAATGTCTGACCTAACTAGCTCTGTCTTTTACAAACACTCCATCTGTGCCTGCCGCAGGCCTCAGTCCTGAGGCTCGTCTCTCCTGGAGGGCAGGCACTATGTCTCTGTTTTCACAGACTATCTACTGCTTGTCTTGTTTCAGATGCACATTTATTCATTCTGAGAGAGTTTCCAAGAAGCAATCAACGTTACATCACAGCAATTTGTTTGTTATCACAAAGGGATTGAAAGAAAAAAATAATAATTTAAATAGATAAGCAAATAACTAGGAAGTTTAAATTTTTTAAAGTTAAAAATAATTTGAAATGCAAAAGACACCAGATGACAAAAAAACAAGTTTTAGTCTTTCAGCATTAATTACTCTGACTTAGGATGTAAGATGTAGTCTCGTCACATTGATCAGCCTTTTTCTTTCTAGGCAGCAGCATTAATCTTTGGAAATACAAAACAAAACCAGGAAACATCTACTTTCTACCCATTTTTGACCTGTCCCAAACCCAGATTCTATAGAGTATACTTTTTACCAGCTTCATGTAGAAGATGAAATGTTAGGGCCCTGAGTTAGCCATTAAAGAACTTAATGGGCTACAAGATTAGTATAAATATGGCTGGGTGCTTTTGTGGGGCCTAAAGGCGCACAGTAGTGTGTGTGCTTCACTGAACAGCACAAATTGTCCTAAGATCGGCTATTTCCACTCGCCCTTATATGGTAAGGTAACTATTATGATAGTTAACACTCTTTTATGGTGAATTGCCGTGGAATGACTGAATCTCCCTGAAGTTCTATGCTACGTTGTCCTCGTAAACGGGATTTGTACCCTAATAAAAGGGACGTCTATAAAGCCACAATGAGAAGTCAGCTATTGTAAGAGCTACAGTTATGTTTTAATTACTGTTCCTGAGAGACCTATAAAATAAAAAGACAGATAATCCTGTAATCCCCACTTGCTCAAGGACAGATAACAGATAACTAAATGCTGAGGGCTGTTCATGTGAGATACCAGGCCAGGTGTTTTCGATTCCCTAACCAAACCTGGTTATTCCAACGACACTGGATGTCCTTAACCACTTGTCGGCAGGATATACGCAGACAGGAAGGACTCCAGGATATATGCTTGCCTCTGATTGTATAAATAAATCTTATCATTTATGTTTATTTTTCTAGTTTAATGATTTTCCACTGTTAACAGAATAAAGATCCATTGTTTTTTCTCTTACATAGTTGAAAGCTTACTATGACATGCCTGTTTGTGTATAGACTTCTCTATCTTATTTGGACCTCATAGAACTCCTGAGTGAGTAGTTTGAATATTTCACGTCTTGTAAGTCTCATATTTCTTCACATGTCACTCCTGTCTTTCTCTTCCAATATTCCCCTCCTTAGATCTCATTGCTGACCCTCGTGTATGCCTGTCATTTGGTTTTCAGTATTTTGCAACTTGAGTGTTTTCTTCTGCTCTATCATCTGCTTTCCAAACATCTGTTCTGTGAAATCAAGCTTATCAGTAACCTCATCTGTTGAAATACTAATTTTTGACAATGCTACTTGTAAACCAAGAGTACCATTTAATTTTTTAAGTAGATCCCTACTGTCTGCTGTTTTCACTGCAGGACCTACCCTTTGAACATGATTGTTACAGTTATTGTCAAATCTCAATCTAATCTTCAATATCTAGATTATTTATAGTTCTAATCCTAATAGAATTTCTCTTCTTTTAGATTTTAGTCTGTTGGGCATATCCTGACACACATTATAGTATTTTTTTTCTTGAATGTTATACCTTATATATATGAAAGAATTCAAGACTCTGGTAGCACTCTCTTTCTACAGAGATGGTTTGTCCAAGCATCTAGTAGGGACGACATGGGTTGATCGATATAATAAGAACATTCCAGATTCTATTCTCTGTTGTAGAAGTTTATTTTAGTTCTGTATGAAATAATTCTTTTATGCACTGTTGGGTGAAGCAGCTCCTGAGGTCTTGTCGTTTTGTATTGTTTGCAGGTGTTAGATTTATGTGGGGTTTCCTAATTGCTAATGATCTGCATGTGCTATCAGTAGAACACCTGAGGAGTTCTGTATCAATAAAAATACCTGGGCTGGGACACTTAGGGTTCCACTGTCCAATATGGCACTGGCCAGGATGGTGATTCCTTCTGCTGAGGTCTGGAAGTGTTTACACCTATGATTGTGCCTCTTTTTCTTCCTTGGTGAGCCCACACAGCAGCGAACTACTACAATTCTCTTTGTCCGGTTTTGTCTAATTTGGTTTCTTCTCAGTTACCCAGTGTATTAAATTTCAAAGGTATGTAATAACATCTCAGAGTGGTTAGTAGGGATCTCCTTCTTGGTCAGCCACAGTTTCAACTTTCATGCTGCTTGCCTAATAAATAAATAACCGAAAACTCTGATTTTTGTTTCACATTTGTCCTCATGTATCTAGCAGTGTAGAGAATGGAGAAATCATGACGAGGAAGAGAAGCATAAAACACTAGATTCAGACTCCTGAAATGGCTCAGTGGTTAAAATCCCTTGCCTGATGACCTAAGTCTGTCCCTAGAACCCACAAAAAGATGGAAGGAGAAAATAATCATCACAAAATTGTCATCTGACCTCCACATGCACACTATGTACACGTGTGTGTGTGTGTGTGTGTGTGTGTGTGTGTGTTGTGTGTGTGTGTGTATTTTTTAACCAAAAGAAAACAATGAGTTCACTTTCTTCACTTCAAATTTCATCAAAATCTTACTTCCTCAAGTCCTGGATGATAAAATGTTCTGGCTGAAAAAAAACCAAACAAACAAACAAGAAAATAACAACCAGAAGTCCTTAAGATTTTTCTGTTATTTATTCTGTTTTATACTGTGTATAGATGGATATTTTGGTGTGATGATCAGTTGACAGAGGAAAATAAACTGAATGTGACAATTTCTCTGTATACTGACCCTCTCATTTGAAGAAAATACACATTTTCATGAACTGTGTTTTAGGACATGACACTCAGCTGCCTTTTAGATGTTTGGTGTCCAAGGCTTCCCTTTGATCCACTCTCTCAAATGCCCCTCACTGGATGGGTCCAGGAAGTTTCTTTGGCTGTGGTAACTATCAGCCTCTCCCAAGATGTGGGACCTCTAGGACTGAAGAGCTGGTTGAAGCAGCTAGGAAGTGTCTCACTCCCCCAACCCCCAGAAGGTGAGTGAGTTGGACGTTCATCGGCTCCTCCTCTTTTGGCCCTGGTGAGATCCCAGCTAAATATTAAATATTGCCTGTTTCCCAGAAGCAAAAGGAAAAGTGGCCTGGCTGGTGCTTCTCTGCGCTGTTCCTGGGAACCTAGGGATGGGTCCATTCACTGATAAGGTGCCCTCTTTGTCTCTGCTAAGACTATGAGACCAGGTGCCCCCCCCATGAAAATCAGACTCACCACCCTGAGTACCCAGGGCCCTCCCTCTCTGGGGAAAAGATATAGGGAGGGGAAGACCCAGCATTAAAGAGAGCACTACTTCCACCAGAAGGTCTTCTGGGACTTTTTTATTGTGTCTCATTCATTCGTTCTCAGAGCAGTGGTCAGAGCCCACAGCCAATTCAAGAAACCCACATATGTCCTCTGGGCGCTTTCCTGCTGCTCCAAGCACGAGTTTCCCTCTCTTGGCCAGAGAAGGAAACCAAGCTGCACAGGGGGCTGGGACGGAGCGGAGTCGCTCGCAGGGTGACCAAACCGACAAGAGGCTCCCTTCCCATGCATTCTCTCAATGATTTGACTCTTCCTGTGGCAATCTAAAAGAAAAACTAATGCACATGTAAAATTCTTAAGGAAATTGAGCAAATATAAGATAATATAAAGTTTCCTTGTAACCCAAAGCAAAGTTTTCTGAAATTTTGAGTGAACAAAATCTGCCCAGGGTGAATAAACAGGTGGTCTGAAGTAGCTGCCATCGGATAATAGTCACTGACTGCTTTGCACAGGAGAATGAATCTGACAGTGCTTCCACAGCTGGTGTAGAGGATAATGTGCGAACGGGATATAGACAAGATTTCTTTATGAGCCTAGTGGTTATAGAACCAAAGTAAGATAGCGTTACAACCTTCATATACAGTCAGTACACAGAAACTTAAAACCAAGGGACTTAGACACTCGAGAATCACTGGCTTGACCAAACATTATATGGATTATAAAACTTTTAGGAAATCTGAAATTATTCATATATCTACATTGCTTATAAATATAATTGCCAACTCAATTATAAAATAAGGAACTTAAGATTAACCCAACGCAGTGGCACACCTTTACAAGTGCTAGAACTAGGAAGACCAGGGTGGAAGGATCACAAGTTAAAGGCTAGCCCAAGATACACAGCAAGACCCTATCTCAAACTCCATGCCTGCTCCAAGGAAACATAAAGGGAAAATTACTTCCTTCTCAAGAGAGACAATAGAATAAAGTCAGTGTTGACTACAAAGTATTCAGTGTCCCAGTTAGTTGCATCTTACCTGGGAGCTTGATTGACATTCTAAATTCTTCCATGCCCCACGTATTGCATCAACTTCTAGGAGAGAAGCCCAGCACCCCAAGTCCACAAATGCTGCATGTGTATACTTTCTGTACTGACTTCTGAGGAACCCCAGCTTAGAGTGACTCAAAGCTCAAGTCAAGCTGCCTGGACAGAGATCACTGTTCGTAAGAGTGCTAACGGAGAAGACAGTGAATGATCATCAGTAACCCAACGGACTTCATTTTTACATTTCACACCACCAGTGTGTACACAGTCCAGAGTGGGTAAGGGGCAATGGAAAGGAAGAGTACAGGAAGAAAGACGGAGCAGCCAGTTTATACTGAAGCTTGGGAGGAAGTAATTAGTAACTACTACTACTACTTCCTGCTCATAGTTTGGTTAGGATAATTTGCTGCCTTAACCCATTGAAGAAAACAGACAGCCTCAAATTATGAAGAATTTTTATTTGTTTGTTCGGTAGTTGGTTTTGCTTTGGTGTGCTGATTCAGCTCAAGGTAGAATCAAATTATTAATTGTGCCCGGCATTTCCACGACTAGAGTTGCTGGTGTGCATTACCACCCCTGACCTACTGCAGGTTTTATGGAGGCTTCTTCATTTCTTGGTAACTTTATGAATCTAGATTTTTGTGTGTGTATGCTTCTAAGAAAATTTCTGAAACACAGAATTTTAGATTTTATCCTAAGCACACTAGAAATAAAATTTAAAGGGCAAAGATTATTTCAGCTACTTCCCCTTCTAGGTACTGCGTGAATGCTGAGATAGGTCGAAGCCCTACTTTCCAGAAAATGTTTATTTAGGAGAAGTAACAAAGGAATAGACATATTGTTCTCAGATGCTATCAGAGGGTACCTAGTGCAGTTCGGGATGTCAGGTGGGGCAGGGTCTGTAACAAATAAACTAAGCCGAGACATTAAAGATTGATAAAAATTAATTCATAAGAAGCTTTAGGAAGACAAAAAAAGCCATTGTTAATGGCAGTAACCATTCCTTCATTCTGTTGTATGATGGCTTTATCAATGGCAGTGACCATTCCTTCATTCTGTTGTATGATGGCTTTATCATTGCATGCATTTATTCATTTAGTGACTCAGCCTGCACCATGATAAGGAACTGAGCCTGCACCTTAAGGGCACAGCTATGAAAACACTAGACCTGCGGGTATCCCTACACACCAAGAGAAACAGGATGGAAATGTCCTCTGATCCAGCTACATGATAAAAGCTCACATGGTGGAAAAATTGTTTTGAACAAACTGAAGCCACATGCCATTATTGCACTGTTGAGTATAATTCGCCTGTCTAATGAGATGAAAGACGTGATCTTTAAATTGTTCTTTCATTTTAAGCATATACCCACAATGCAGCTAGTGGCTACTTCCTTACATAGAGTACGGTGGGGCAAAGAGGCCCTGTCTGGGTGCAGGGGTGTCAGGGAGCAAGAAGCAGCATCTTAGTGAAAGGTGAGGGCAGGAGGCTTGGATCTGGAGGAAGAGACACTGCTGGCAGAGGACAGTGGACATACTTCTAAGCAGGGTGGGGGCTGAGCATTAACGGAGCCACACCACTGCTGCTGTCATCTTGGAGCACGGCTGTAATGACCACGACATCTCCAGGCCAGCTCGTGCTTTCCTTCCTAGCAGGATTCAAGTCATATTTTCCTTTGCTGAGAAGCCCAGGTATTTGTGAAATGTTGGCAGTCAGCTCAATAGTGCTTACTTTTCATACCTTGTAACACATGGGGAAAGACGTTAAGGATTGACTTATACAGGTTTAATAGCACAGTAGATCAGACCACTGCTCTCAGATTTTAAAAACAAAAAACAAAAAAAACTACTGTTCTCTTCTTCTGTACATGCAGCTGCAGTGTTATGTTTTTTGAAAAAGTGGGATTTTATACAGGAAGCGTCTCTTTAGAATGTTAAGGAATAATTTCATTTAAAAAATTTTCTGTTTCTTTTAATTATGTGTATCGCTGTGTGCTTGTGTGTGGGTTTGTGCACATGAGGGCAGGTGTCCGCAAAGACTGGAAGGCACGGCTCCCCTAGAGCTAGAGCTACAGACAGCAGAGAGCCACCCAGTACGGGTGCTGGGGACTGAACGTGGGTCTTCTGAAAGAACAGCATGTGCTCTTAATTGCTGAGCCACTTGCCAAGTGTCCATTGGGTTCTGTAACATTTCCCAAGTTTCCCATCCCTTGTCTTTGGACAAAAATTTCTTTCAAAAAAATCACAGCTCATTTAATTTAATTTCTACTTCCAAAAGTGAATCTGTCATTTTTCTCCTAAAAAAAAAATTGATACATGGGGTTTTAAAGTAGTAATATGAGTTTTTAACGCTTTCAAGTCTTGGAAGTAATATTTTTCTCAAAGTCAGTAGGTTATAGGAACAATCACTAAGGTTTTAGATTTGTTTAATGTTCTATGAACAGATTTTCGAAGCTCTTCTTCTTTTTCTTCTGGTTTGAACTAAGAATAGCAACAGCTCAATACCCCAGAGATGCACCTTCCACATGCTACGAAGAGAACCAACGCTTCTCTTTCAAAGGTGAAAAGCCAAGCTTTTACCAAAGACTGTTACACAAAAAGCCAGAAGTTGGCTGTCTGCTTTCTCAACACAAAAACCCTATTGGCCAGGATTTGGATCTGGGCCATCTTAGTCTCAAGAAGTGTGGGGAAATAATTTTTTAGCGTTGAAGCTAACTAATCATTAATTTTTTTACTCTGACTACCTTATCACAGTGTGGTGGTTTGAATGTAAATAGCCCCCATAGGCCCTTAAGGGGGGGCACTATTAGGAGCTGTGGCTTTGTTGCAGTAGGTGTGACCTTGCTAGAAGTGTGTCAGTGGGGTGGGCTTTGAGGTTTCAGAAGCTCAAGCTAGGGCCAGTGTGACTCTCTCTCTCTTCCTGCTGTCTGCCAATCTGCATGTAGAACCTCAACCACCTTTCCAACACCATGTCTGTCTGCTTGCCACCATGCTTACCGCCATGATAATAGACTGAACCTCTGAAGTGTAAGTCAGCCCCAATTAAATGCTTTCCTTCATAAGTGTTGCCATGGTCACGGTGTCTTTCCATAGCAATAGAAACCCTAACTAAAACACAGAGCAACATGGACACAATTTTCTGAACTCCAACAAAGATGATAGATTATTTTAAACAAAACCCCTTGGCCAGAAAGAAGAAGTGAAATTCCACCAAAACAAAGCAAGCATTTCTCAGATACATCTGGCTGGAGGTTGGGAAGCCTCAGAGAGGGGGAAGCTAGGAAGGTGTGCCTAGATAGCACAACTCACAGAGAAAATGACGTGTGGCAGCATAACTGCTTGTTACAGCCGTCACTCGTTTTCTGTGGACGTTGTGTTCTGTGTCCTGGCAATGCACTGTTTAAATGCTGTACCAAAGATGAAGAGTTATTTCTTCCACCGGTTTCAGTTCTCCAGTAAGAGTGTCATACCTTCACTCTGGCTACAAAATAGTTTCTGAAGTTTCAGTCTTCAACTTCCACACTTTTCCTCGTTATAACAAAATTCCATTGGGTCTTATTACAGGATAAAATGTGGGCTTTTTGAATTATATTTTCCTTCCAATACAAGGCTGATTCTCTAAACATGAATTTTTGAACAATCTCCTTTCTTCGCTGATTTTTGTAATACAATCTTTAACAAAGAACTCCCTTTGTAGTTTCTTTTACCTGTTCTGGGATGATGGCATCATACATCCTAAAATTACTTTTTAAGCATTGTTTTCCCATTTTTAAAATTTAGATATATTGTACATACCATAATTTGACCCTTCTGGAATATATAATTCAGGTTTTAGTGGATCCAAATAGTAGTGCAAAATATCTCCAACTAGAGTTGGCTCAATGATTAAGAACACCGGCTTCTACTCATCCAGAGGACCTGAGTTCGATTCCCAACACCTACAGAGGGGCTAAAAAACTGTCTACAACTCCATGTCCAAGGCATCTAACACTTTCTTCCTACCTCTATGGACACCAGACACGCAGAGTGGTATACAGACATACATGTAGGCAAGACAGTTATACACATAAAATAAAATTAAAATATTAAAAATGTCTCCAACTATCTGATACCAGAATTTATTTGTCACCCCAGAAAGGAGCAAGTAACCTAGTCACTTGTCTTGTTTCTGTGACAGAACATCTGGTGAAAGCAACTTAGGAAGGAAATGTTCGCACTGGCTCATAGCCCTAGGGTACACTCCATCATGGAAGGAAGATGTGGTAGCAGGAGCTGGAGGTGGCTGGTCACACTGCATCTGTAGTCAGGAAAGAAGATATTACTGGGTACTTGTGCTTGGCTCCAGTTCTCCTTTGTATTAAGTCCGGAATCCCAGCCCATGGACTAGTACCACCCATATTTTGTATGGATCTTACTGACTCAAGTAAGGTAATCTATATTATTCTTCACAGTCAGACTCAGGGGTTTATTTCTGTGACAACTCTAAATACCATCAAGTTGACAATCGGGATTAAACATGGCAGGTGCTCTATGTCTCCTAGTAGTCACTCTCTCCTACCTCCCCCAAGGCCCCGGCAACCAATAATCAACTTAAAACTCTATGGATTCCCATATGGATATTACATGTAGACAGAATCACACACTATTAGTCCTTTTGTGTGTGGTTGCCTTCATTTTCCCAAATGTTTTCAACATCTATTTATATGGTTCCGGGTACATCCTTCATCTCTAAGTCTAGATGATAGATTCCAGAGCCTAGTCAGCAGTTTTCAATCTGAAGGGTCACAACCATTAGAAAATACATATTTCTGACGGTCTTAGGAACTGAGATATGACTTAGTAGCAAAATTACAGTTACGAAGTAGCAACAAAAATAATTTTATGATTGGGGGTCACAACAACATGAGGAACTGTATTAAGGGGTTGGAAGATTGATTTAGAACCACTGGTCTAGATAATATGTATCTATAATACCCATTCATAGCTTGTAAGACAGGTGATTTCTCTTTCTTGCCCCTTATGAAAAAGATTGATAAGAACATTCATATATTAGTTTTCCAGGGACTGTATTTCTAGCCCTTTTCATTATATATCAAGGCTTAGAATTACAGGGTCAGATAAACGGTCTGCCCATTAAGTTTTTAGAGCTACAAAATCATTTTTCAAAAGTAACTACAAACTTTTATATTCCCACTAGCAACAACAGATAAAGAACCCAATTTCTTCTCCTTACCAACACTTGCTGCTTTCCATTTTTTATACCCATCCCAATATGTGGAAAACAATACCTTACTGTAGCTTTGATTTGTATTTTTTGCTGGCTAATGGCATTAAACATCTTTTTAAAGTGTTTATGTTATGCATCACTTGTAGAAATACAAACTAAAGCTCTTTACCAATTTTTAAAATTGAGTTAGTTCTCATTTTGTTTAAAGAATTCTTTATTCTTTCTGGATATTAGATTTTTGTCAGCTATTTACTTTACAAATACCTTTTCTTTGGTTTCTTATGCTTTAAATATTACATCTAAGAAGTCTTTGTTGTACTCTAAGATCACAAATCTTTCTTCTAAGTTCATCTTAGTCCATTTTGTGTGGAATCAACTGGATACATTGGCTACATGGTCTGTAAAGAATAAATGTTTATTTGGTTCCTACTGAAAGCTGGAATGCTCAAGTTTTGATGTTCATATCTAGTGAGAGCTTTCTAATTGGTGGGGTCCTCATACAGGGTACCAAGATAGTGCAAGGGGTCACAGAGGTCACAAAGTAAGACATTGTAAGCTTGCCAGACAGTTTAATTTTTAAAGGTTAGTCTCATAATTATACAGTATCTTTTTGTGAAGTCAAAAACCATTATGGACCAGTCATTTCAATGCTACCACAAGGTCCCACCTCTTAAAATCTCAAAACAGGAGTAAGTTTTAACATGAGTTTTGGTGGGGACATTTATTTTTATTTTTCCTTTTATTGAAAATAGATTTTTTTCTTGCATAATATACCCTGATTATGATGCCCCCCTATTCTTCCCAGTTTCTCCCCACCTCCCCTCCCATCAGAATCCACTCCTTTCCTGACTCTCATTAGAAAACAAACTAAGGAATAAAAATAAAATGAAATAAAATAATACAAAAACTAACATATTGGAATTAAGAAAAACAAAAACAAAAACAGAAGGAAAAGAGCCAAAGAGAAGGCAAAAGAATCAAATACTCAGAAATTCCATAAGAACACTAAACTGAGAGTCATGATACATATACAGAGGACCTGGTACAGACCTGTGCCGGCCCTGTGCTTGCTGCTTTAGTCTCTGATTTCATTTGTGCTTTGATTTAGAGGGCCTTGTTCTCTTGGTGTCATCTATCTCCTCTGGTTCTCACATGTTTCTGCTTCCTCTTCCACAGGGTCACCTGAGCTCTGAGGACAGGGATTTGATGAAGACATCCCATTTAAGGCTGAGTGTTCTGAAGCCTCTGGTTCTCTGCATAGCAGAATACCAGGCACTCTTAATCACTGAGTCTTTTCTCCATTCCCTTCATGAAAAATTTAAAACATCATATAATCTACAAGAATACAGTGTATCCTTACTGTATAGTTTACTGTATATACTTACTTACTCTATATACTGTATGTATACCGTATACTGTATACTGTATAGTATACTGTACTGAATAGTTGTTCAATATATATTGTAGAGGGGTAGAATGTACACCTTGTGACATTTGGGCAAATTATCCAGAAACATAGCACATATACTGCTT
This sequence comes from Cricetomys ansorgei, assembly GCA_026225945.1. NCBI lineage: Eukaryota > Metazoa > Chordata > Mammalia > Rodentia > Nesomyidae > Cricetomys > Cricetomys ansorgei. Next base: position 10,866,829 of record JAMJFZ010000239.1, on the reverse strand, counting down.
TCTTCTATAGCTTAATTATCAGTTTTATGCTTTTTCATCACTTAGGGCTTACCCTTTATTAATGAACTTATTTATATACACATATGCTTTGTTGTACTCAGAATATAGTATTTAAAAATATTAAACCCACAGATTACCAAATAGTCTATCTGTCATCCCCTTCCTTGTCTTGACTAAACCTCCATGTTTTTCCTCTTTTGAAAGCCTTTAAATTCCCCTTATTCTTTAATCCAGAGCAAACAAAAACAACGCAACTTATTGACTCTACAGGGAACCAGGTAGCATAGCAAGCCCCCTTCTTTTCGGTTTTTGTGATTTGTATCTGAAATATCTCCCAGGGGCTCCTGCTGGGGATACTTGTTCCCCAGATGTTGGTGTGTTTGGAGAGGCTCTGAGGCCTTTAGGAGTTGGGGCCTGGTTAACTGGGGTAGGACATTAGGAGTAGCCTTTTTTTGCATGCTTTACCCTGTTTTTACTTTGCCATGTGAGCAGGCTCCACCATTGTCTCCAGCCATGAAGCTTACTGAACCAGGATGGAGTATTATTGCCTCTCTGAAACATGAGCTGAAATAAACCTTTTCTTTTGTAAGTTGTTTTTCCCAGGAATTTTGGTCACATCGATACAAAAGTAAGTAAAACACAATCCAGTGTTTGCTCTAGAAATCCTGACAATCTGTGCTGGCTCCTCCCACACCTGTTGTGTGGTACCCGCAGATTTGCTATCTGGAGCATCCTTCCAATCATAATTGTCTTTCTGAGCAAAGCACCTTCAATAGACATAAAACTCGCAGCTACCTCCCATGACAAAATAATCATGTGCACTAATTACTTTTATGTTGTGTACTATGGTTTTTCAATATACAATCAAAGTTTCTTCAAATGATTAAAATCTGTCTCTATCAATAATTGTGATGAGCCAATCTCCCCAAGCCTTTTCCTGCCTCTATCAATGCCATGATGTTAAACTGCTTAGGCAGTGAGTAGTTTTCTACTACTCTTTTTCTCTCTCAGACCTGTTTTTCTCTCTTAAAGTTGTTTTTTCCTTTTAGTATTTACCCTTAACTATTTCCTCCAGGTATGGGGTATCCTGATTTTGTCCAAATGCAAAAACATCCTATTCTTGTTTTTTGCCCCTAGATATCCTGTTTTGCCCCTAGCTAGTTCCTCCCTCCTTGGCCTATAAAAGCCATGTAAAAACACTGAATAAATGGACTTGATCAGAAAACTTTGCCTTGTCCCAGTCTTTTCGCATCTCTTGTCCCCCGAAATCCTCACTCTCTCTTCCAGGTACCCTAGTTGACTGACCTGCAGGGCGGGTCAAATTATTTTTTATAAATATATATATTTATACATATAAATATATATTACATATATAAATGAATATTTATTTATTATATAAATATTTATCATGCCAATGTGAAATACCAAATTTGATTGATCAACAGTGCTAGTCATAGGCATCTTATTTCAGTCCCCTTATAAGAAACTCTCTATTATTCAACTTAAAAAATTATTTAAGTTTGGGCTTAAATTATTAGTTTGTGCTTAAGAACATTTATTTGAATTTTCTATTTCACTTCGAGTTTATTTAGAAATAATTTATCAGAAATGAATAAATTATCAAAGGATATTTGATAAAATTTTTAATACTTTCTAATGATTTGTTAATACAAAGGCTTTTATTGATAGAATTATAATGATAAAATTTCTTAGTCTTTTTATTAGATTTTGGTATAGACAAGAATGGAATTTTGTTAGCTAGATAAAATATGCTATAAAACTACCTATTGTAAAACTACAGTATGCTTTACATATTTTGTAAAGCCTTTTACATGTTGGTCTTCTCTATGAAGCTCCTAGGAATCCAGGGTAGCAATCACTGGAGTGGGGACAGATCCTGAGAGTGCATTTTCTTCATCTACTTTAAATACTCACCTTCTAATTCAGAGCCTGGTTTCCTGACTAATTCCCTACTACACCTCCCACATTTATACTGGTACTTTCCCCCATCATTCTGTAGGTAGGTTTTACTACAGCTCTTTTAGCATATGTGTGTCATCACCCTCAAAGAGGTTACTGTCATTACAATGTTATTTGCAAGGCAACATTGCTTTCAAAGTATTCTTACCATAAGTCTTTTAAATGCTTTATTAACTTTGGCAAAAATGTAACTATATAAAAATTGTTGCACATTAGTATCAAACTACTTTTCCAGGAAGAATTTCAAGGCCCTTTTCATTCTTCTAGTGTCACATTTCAAAGGAACATGAAGGCATTAACAACACTGGCTTCTGATTTAAAATTATATGTCAGTGATTCACATAAGTGTGCAGTGCATAAACATAATGAAGGCACAATTAACGCTGGTTACATGAATTAGTAAATTATATCTACAGACTTCTGTGATCAATTAACTTGTCATTGAGTAATAAAAATTACCATTATACTGCAAAGAACCCAAAGACCCTCTGCATTATGCAATAAATGTCATTTATTTGAAACAATCTAAAGCAATTGACCTCACATACAAAAATGTATGCCAGTCGTACATCAGAGGCTTCTTCAGAGCACTGTCCAACTTTCACAGAACCCCACCTCCTCAGAAAGCAAATGTCAAACAAACAACCCCCCCCCAGGCAAACAAGCAAGCAAAAACCAAACCAAACCAAACAGGCTAACTTTCCAGCAAAACATAGGGCTTATTGACTTCTAACATGTCCCACAAAAATTGTGGTTTATAAGTAAACCAAGAATAGGATTGAATTATAACCACCCTGGACTGTATATTGTCCTGGTTTTACAAATGTATCTTCTGACTTCTGCTGGAAATGTACTTTAATGGGTTAATAAAAAAAAACTGTAAAAAAAAAATGTAATCACTGGGACATACACAGTTGCTCTGTTGAACCGTTGTATAAGCAGTGTAACCTGTGAGTAAATCTAATTAAATTCTAATCTGGAGGAAAATTTCTTAAAACAGGATGTTTACAGGGAGATGAAATTACAGGATGACCTAAAGGGAGGTGAGATACCGCATGGAAACTCCTTAAGACAGAGTAAACAATACAAAAAAAGCTTCAGGAAGTCCCTGAAACTGACCAGATTTATTAGACCCTGCCTTCCCTAAGAGTAATACAAACAGCAAAGACGGCCAAGAGTGAAGACAGAGCAGAAGCAGAGAGCAACTAAGCTGCTTAGAAGAAATAAAGACCAGCTGCTGCCTGCAGGCTGTGCAATGGGCTCTAGATTCCCAGCTTTTGTGAGTTGTCACCCATGTTGGGTGGTTCTGGTGGTTCTGGTGGTACAACTGTCTTTGAGTCATATCTGCTTTCGTAACTAACCCTTCATCCATATTCCTGTAAGTAACCCAATAAGATTCATTTGTTCACTAAGTTGGATTTGGTAGCGTCTGCACTTTTGTCTGTAGTCAGTTCCCTACCTGGGTTGAGCAGATATTTGTATAACTTTGAATTGAGGCTTGGGACTCAACCTCGAGATATGTATAAGAAATATTACCAAAAAATCTAAAATCCCAAATGCTCCTGTTGCTAAACATTTCTGGATAAGAGACTTATGCTGTGGATATGAAAAAAAATAATAACTTGGATTTCAGCCCTGGGGTGTAGAGCTTCTCAGATTTAGGATGAGGGAAGCACTGGACCTTCTCCAGGCATAAAGAAAAGGAAAATCTAACAGCATAAAGTGGCACCTAAGCTGTTGTGTTAGACGAGATTTAGGTTTGAGGGTATCACTAGCTATGATCTGGTAGTAGTAGAGGTTGGAGCCTGTTCTTTCCGTTTATGGCTTCGAAGCATGACTAGCATGAATCAAATTATTACAATCACAGTAATGAAACATCAGCTCTCTGCTCACACGATCCAGGACAGGGATCTAGACTTGTGATTGTCCATAGCCAAAGCCAGCACCAAATACCTACTCAGAAGGCCAGTTCTTTTTCTGGAATGTGCAGCTATAAGAAAACAATATCAGACAAGCAACCCTTCGCTTCAAGGTTTAATTTAATATTAGTGATTCACAATTCTTACCTTATTTTCCCTCTTTGTAATTTACTTGAATTTCTTTGATGCCTGTATTAGTTATTTTTTCTCATTTCTGTGACCAAATATCTGACAGAGCTGCCTTAAGGAAGGGGAGGCTATTCTGTCTCCTAGTAAGGATGGCATGGAGAGCATGCAGCAAGAAGGGCTTTAGCTGCAGCAGCCTGGGATGTGATGGAGCTGATCCCTTTACATCTGCAGTCTTGAGCCCTGATCTGTGAAACACTAGGTTTTCCCCCCTCCATTTCTCCTCTCTAAAAATGCCCTCACAGATATGCTCAGAGATTTATTTTCAAAGATGATTTTAAACCAGGTCTAGTTGATAGTGAAGATTAACAATCACAGGGCCTATACACACTTGTCTTGTTAAAATTAAATGGGAGCTCAAAAGGAAGTTACTGCTCTGATTTCAGTGTCTCATATGCTTGCTCTCTCTCTCTTTCTCTATCTCTCTCTTTCTCTATCTCTCTCTTTCTCTCTCTCTCTCTCTGTGGTGTGTGTGTGTGTGTGTGTGTGTGTGTGTGTGTGTGTGTGTGTGTGTGTGATCAGCTTTAATCATCCTACCCCTTGGATTCATAGCTTTACTTTTTTTCAACTACTTAAGTTTTCGTGGATAAATGGAAATTTTTATTAACCAATATTTTTCTAGGTTAAGACATTTTGTATGCTGTTTACAATTTTCACTGTTAAATAGTTAGTTGTTTAACGGAAAGAAAACAGGTAAAGACTCAATCTTAGGACTTATACGTGTTGTTTAAAGCATTCCGTCATGACCTTTGAGGAATTCTTTAATATTTTATTTAAACCTTATTAAAACATATAAAAACAAAAAAAAGTTTTACTTTTAATCTAACATATTTTTACCTTTTTGGTTTTCTCTGCCACTTTGTTGCAGCTGTATCTCTCTCAGACAATATGTGGTATGCATCGGCACAGCCTTCCTGAGTTTATTTTACAGGTGTTTGGTTTATAGTCATAGTGTGATTTGGCTGTCACACTGTAGGCTTATTTTATAACATGAATTGTAGGTTTTATGACTTCTTTTCCCCACTACAGATGCAATATGTCAATATTCTTTCTCTCTCTCCTCTCTGTTTTTATTTTGTTTTGTATATTTCTGGGTGAGTTTTTCATCACACTAATTTGAAGTATTTATAATGATATTTGGGACTCCTGGTAAGTTAATTTTAACAATGACTCTTTATAAATTCTTTTTAATTTTGGAAATTAAATAATAACTTTAGGTACTTTGTTTAAATTTCTCTGTGATGATTTGCTAGAGAAGGCAGAATTGAATTACTCCCAACTACAAAAACAATGTGAGGGGATTTATCTCTCTGGCCACAAAATAGTACTCCCAGGCTCTCAACAGTTATTTTGTGTGTGCGATTATGTGGTCCTTTATATTACACAGTGGTAAGCTCAACACGAACTCTCCCTTTCCTGCTGCTCAGTAGTCTGTGCTCATCACAGTTCCTCAGGCCTTGCCAGCTTTCCATTCTTTACTTCATCCCATTTCTTGTTTAGCTGTCATTTTTCTTATTGGTGATGATTTTCTTTTCACAATCTTTATACTGACCAAATCCTTACAAGCAGAGTAGAACTCTTGCTGTTACCTAACACTGACAATTCAAGCTAGTTATGTCATCCATGTCTCCTGGCCACGAGAGCTGCTGTGGTCTGTCAAGCTGAATGCAATCAAGGCTATCTCTTCCTCCTACTGAGTTTTCAGGAACCTCTGCTGTTTTTAAGTTCTCTCTAACTAATAGTACAAGGATGTGGAGATTGACCTGCTCTTTTTCAAAAATCTGGGACAAGAAATGGTTAGAACATTTTTTTTTCATATTTTGGAATATTTGCAAATGTTTCATTCTTAGGGATGAGACCCAAGTTTAAATATATTTGAGTTGTTTCATACACACTTGATATACAACCTCCTGAAGATGATTTTCAACATATTTTTAATAATTTTGTGTATACAATATAGTCGTGAGTACTGTTCTTTCCTGCCAGAGCTGACAATGTCTTAAACACTGAAGTGATTGGAAGTTACAGTTGAGTGTGGCTTGGTCTACTTCATTCTCGTTTTCTCTAGGACTAGAGTATATAGATTCACTTCCTTATTTGTGACAAATTTTCCTCATTTGTATCAGTGTTAGATGTGTTTTCTTAAAGGCTGTAACTGTTTCAAAATGATGTATCTAACCTTGGAAGCCTTCTTTGTTTGGGGACCAAATGTAACTGTTACTTTTTCACACTCATAACAGAACTCCATGCCCCAGTTCCTCTTTCTCCCAGCTGTTGGCTGTTACTGAGAAAGATTCCCAACTTGCAACTTTTAAAATGCCCTTTAGCTCTAAAAGATTAAGAAGGAAAAGAGAGGAAGGAAGAATTCTTTACAGCCCCTTCAGGCTGTCTTAATCTGTCTAAGCCTGGAGAACTGAACTAACATCTAACATCTTCTATCCCAGTAACTCTCCTTTGTCCGAGGCTTCCCAGCAGCCATCTGCCTTCTTTCTTCTTCTTTTCTGGACAGTTCTCCAGAACTGTCTTTATCTGAGCATTGTTTCTGCCTGCCTTCCCTGTCACCAACTTCTGGTGCTCACTGTCTTCCCTGTCACCAACCAATTGACTTTTTCAACTGAACACACTCTCTTAAATAGCTACCCCAAGCTGTTTCCAGAAGTCCAAGCAACATGTAACCATAAGGGAGGCTGCAGAGTACAAAAAAAGTTCTTAGCAAATCATCCCCCTATAGTTAAGTCCATTAGTTCTTTCATTTTAAGGGATATAATTCTACTTGTAGTCTTTCCTTCTTTTCCATATTTCACCTTAAAACACGTTTCTTTTGTTGTTCTTTTCTGTGGTGTTCTAATACAGTATTTTCAAGTTTATTCTCTGGGTCCCCTTTTCTGCTCTGAGCAAGACTCAGTTTCCTTCCTTGTGTTTCCTTTCTTTCTTTCCTTTTTTTTTTTTCTTTTTTTGATTTTTTGTTTGTTTCTTTTTTGTTTTCTGTTTTTTGTTTTTCAAGACAGGGTCTCTCTGTTGTAACTCTGGCTGTCCTGAAACTTACTCTGTAGACCAGGCTGACCTGGAACTCACAGAGATCTGCCTGCCTCTGCCTCCTGAGTGCTGGGATTAAAGGCGTGCACCACCACCGTCTGGCTGTCTTTTATTTCTATGGTAACATTACTGCCAAATTTGAGTACATGATCATATAAGATGAAAAAAAAAACCAAAAGTGTTAAACAGTAAACAAAAATTGTTTATTTAAGAAAATTAAATTAATTTATATAATTAAATGTAATTTAAATTTAAAGAATTATTTTTGACAGCTGTTTCTTAAACACATTTGGTTGTGTAAGTCATCTTTTAGGTTTTATTTTCCTACTTCTGGAATAGTTCTTCTGGCGTGTATTCTTTGTGTACTCTTTACTTGCTGTGTTTAATCCTAACTACTTTTTTCCAAATAATATTCACCAGAGGATGAATCTCTTCTACTGATTTTTTTCTTTTTCTTTCTCTCACATTTTTTTTTTTGTTGTTGTTGGTTTTTTTTGTTACTAAACTCAGAGCATTTCCATCCAGCTCTTAAAGCTGATGTTCACTCAAGCCAGATGTAGAAGGCCTGTGGAAGACTCTGGGAGAGATTACATGATCAAAGGATATGAAACCTCCCTTCTTTCACTTTCTTTCTTTCTGTCATCCTTCCTTCTACCTACCTTTCAGTGTGTGTGTGTGTGTGTGTCTGTGTCTGTGTCTGTGTCTGTGTGTCTGTGTGCTCACATGCATGCATGTGCTACTTTAAGCATATCTCAATGCGTGGGATCTACTACATCCTCTCCTTGTGAACAACTGACTTCAAGAGTCCCATGCTGTCCCCTTTCAGGTGAGCATATAACTGCAGATTCTGTATTCAGAGCTCTAGATATATACCTGTGTAATCTGGGCATGTTGCAACACCTTGCTTGCCTCTTGGTCCTCCATCTTGCCTCAGCTCCAGAACATTTCTCATTATCAATTAGCCAGTCTGCAGAAAGTTAAGAAAATATGTCACTCTGCCTTAAGAAGCACTTCTTCTGTGTTTTGGTAGTAGGACATCTTGCATTTTCCCCTCTGTTCTACAAGTGTTCCCGGTTTTCTTGGACCTGTCTACTTATTTAAATGATAGGTGCCACAATAGACTCACAACCCAGAGATGTGCACTGTCTCTCAGTGTTTTCTCTCTCCATGTGGCCCCAAATCATCGTATTTGGCTACAGCCTTCCAAGGCTGTACTGAGGACATTTGCCAGCTCCTTATTTCTTGAAGATGTTCTTGAGCTTCGTTGGCCAGTGTGGGTTTCAGAGAAGGATATAGAGGAAAGAATATGCTGTTTCTGATCAGAAGAAGCCCACAAGCTGTGGTGTTTATGCATTTTGTTTTGTTTTGTTTTGTTTCACAGTAAATCATTCTCATGATGCTTTACTTACCCTTAGTTGCTGGCTGCATGTCATGTGGAGCAGTATCTGTGAGCTCTGAATATACTCATGAGTTGCATAGCAACCCCAAGTTTTATTCTTCCAGCACTCTGCCCTAACTCTACCCTCTGTGCCCCAGCCTACCCTGCCTTAAAATAGAATGTGTGGTACTGTGAGTCTTTTGAAAATGGTTCTATAAGAGAAATCTTGTTATTTCAGCGGGTAGTACTAGTCAAGAAGGTGTTCAGAGAGACTGTGGCTACTGAGAGAAGGAGAAGATGCCAATATCAGCACTAGAAATAAAAATGGATTATTGATACATTAAGGAAACACCAAAAGGTCAACAAGACTTTAGAAGAAAGTGAAAAACAAGAACCTGGAATATTTTAAGTCATAAAAATGAAATAAGCCAAGAACACACTTAGAGTCAGTCAGATAATGCAAAGTCCATAGAATTTTTACTACACATGCCTAGATAAACAGTTATCTTACTGATTCTCCGTATGCTATAAAATTTTTTCAAAAAAAAAGAGGTACATGTAAACAAGTCAAATTCAAAATTGGGGTAAGCATTACTTACACAGCCTGTCCACTCTCTTCAGGTAAGGCCTATGGGAAATGCACACTTCACAGATGAAGAAAGTCTTTGACAATGTCTCAAGAGATGATGTTAAGAGTGGATACACTGGCTCCTGGGGCCCTGCAGAGGGCACAGGCTGCCTGAGGCCAAAGAAGAGCCACTCCTGTGCCCTCTGAGACCTCCTTGACTGTATCTATCTCTACAATGTTAGGACAATGGGAGTTTAAAAGGAATTTCCCCAATAATAATATTTTTTTATTTCCGCAGAAGGCTAACTATGAAGCTCAAATGGAGATAAATGAATTTGGGTAGAAAAACTCATACTTTAAAAATGCAAAGCTAGCCTGGCAATGGTGGTGCATGCCTTTAATCTCAGAACTCGGGAGGCAGAGGTAGACAGATCCTGTAAGTTTGAGGCCAGCTTAGTCTACAGAGTGAGCTCCAGAACAGCCAGAGTTACAACAGAGAAATCCTGTCTTGAGAAAACAAACAAAAAAACAAGACAAAAAAAGCAAAGCCATTGGATGTACAAGTCAACAATATAAGTGATGTGTTTTCCATTCAAGGTATAGTGCTGGGACATAGAGGGTAGAGGTAGGGCAGACTGCGGGAAGAATAGAATTCTGGTTTTATATGTGTAAGGAAGAGAAAGTTTTGTTAACACTGCAATAAAAAGGGAGATGTATAAGTACCTAGTCAAAAGGAAAAAGAATGATAACAGCATGCAGTCAATTGCCTCAATTTCTGTTGACATTTAAATTGAAAGGGGTGTGTGTGTGTGTGTGTGTGTGTGTGTGTGTGTGTGTGTGTGTTGGAGGTATAGCTGGGGATAGAGGGCTGCCCTGAACGTTATAGCATGTTGAACATCAATGTTATCTACACCACTGATTGGCAATTAAGACTTCTGGTCCCTTACACAGTTGTTAACAGGTGTGTCCACACATCCACAGAAATTGGTCCCTGTTTCTAAGACTTCTCAGCTTTATTCTCTGATTTGAAGAACTATTTACAGTTCGTTTGTTTTTTCCATTTGTCATGGCACATCAAAAACTTATCTTCATCCTCTTTGCTATTTTCTCTGATGTACTCTTCTGGGTAAAGAAAGGGACTTTGGGTTGTGCTTTGCCGCATTACAAGTAAATAATCTTTGGAATGTTTGTGCTACAGAAGTGTCAGGGAAGCCATAATGACACTGGTTCTTGTGAGAAGGACAAGAGTTACTACATCAGTGTTTGACAGCTCTAGGTGTTCAGTGAATGCACACACAATCTCTTCTCTTTTAGTGGTTTCATGTCCACTTTGGAGAGGTGACTATACTCTGGGGCATGTGCAAGGGATGGCAGTGGCTACCTGTGGTCCATCTTCCCTTGTATACCAAAGAATGCTCCCTAAGCAACAAGGCTTAGCTGTAGCAGACCTGTCCAGGAGCAGTAGGCACAATGCAGTGCTAATGTCTGGCTTAGAGCTGGCTGCCCTGGGCCTGTGTGTCTCCCTTAAATTCATAAAAACACTTAGTAATCAAGTGCTTGCAGATACTTTCCTCATGTTCATGTGATCTGAGAATTTGGCCTGAGTGAGAGGTTGTCATTACAGCAGCTCTTAGAGAAACCTTCTGCACTCATCACTTCCAGTATTGCAGTTCCTTTCTTGAGAGTAATTAGGAGATATCCGGCAGATAGCTCTGTTCTGATTGAGAGCTGAATTCTATTTTTTGTTTATGGAATCCTTCTGCTTTGTCACACGTGTAATTAATTTTATCTGTCTTTTAAAATGGGACAACAACTGTATTTTTACCCACTGTGTAACACAGGTTGAATTTCTTTAAAAGTGACAAGAAAGAAATTTATTTTTCTTAAGATAAAAAGGCCCAAACATTAATTTATTTTGAAGAGAAATATTCATGGAAACGATTAAAAGGAGATTGTCTTTGTCTGTCTTATTTTTTTGAAGTAGTCAGCCAATAGACATTATCAGTATTCTAGGACCTTAGAAATAATACAATAATACAACAAAATACATTTTTAGAGCCTACTAATATATCTCCCCAAGAACATCTGAAGTTATGATTATCTACATAATTTCAACTTTCCACAATGTTCCCAAAATGAAGAAAACAGTTCAGACTCATAGACATACAAAGCTTGAATGGGTCAAATCAGAGATGCTCTGTATGTGTCTTTTGACACACATGTCAATGTTATTTTAACAGAGACAGGAGACCAATAGGCATGAAATAAGTTAATGGAAAGGCAAGTGACTAAGCTCTTAGGTAAGGCAGTGTTACTTTGAAATTGTTGAGAACATGAAATTTTCTGGTACATGTTTCATGTCTGTAATGTTGAATCTTTATCTAAGATATAGAATAGAATCTGAAGAACAATACGTCCATAGACCCCACCCCCAGAGGAATCTCACAGAGAATTAGCACTCAGAGAAATATTATTTGAAAACAATTTCTTCAAGTGATGCTAAAGGGACTCATCTCTAGAAACCAAGAGCATGGTGATCTTATTCCATATACATGTATTATATTATCATAAAATGCAAAAGCCAGGCTTGTTGATATTTATAATTAATTGTTATCTTCTCAGTTCCATGACCACTTCATTAGCTTTTAGATGACATCTCTGAGTGCAGCTTCATTGTAATCTAGTGGCAGCAATTAATTTCTATTAATTCACTGAACACTCTGTGGTCATTTTGGCTGACTAAAAATAACTTCAACGCCTTTGTTAAGTGAGCCAATACTTTCTGCCAATGTACTCCTTGTAGGGGTGGCTGGGATCCTGAATGTGGCGATGTCTAGCCACAGGTGACAGTGGACACTCACCACCATAGTTTTCTCACTTGAATGTATTCTTACTCATTGAAAAGACAGACAGACATGCAGTCTGCCTGTAAATAACAACAGTAATTTTCTTTCAATAAAATAAATTGAGTTGCAAGAAGTTGAATATGTAAGTCAGGGTCATGGGACTAGTAGATGTTCCATGTCAAGTCAGCTTACACTTGAAGTTTATAAATAAAACAGCAAAAAGAAAATCTTTAACTTATTACTGAGAAGAATGTTTTTTCATTTTTTCCTTTTATTGAAAATAGATTATTTTATCATATACTATATCCTGATTAAAGTTTCCCTTCCCTTTATTCCTCCTAGTCCCTCCCCACCTCCTTTCCCTTCCAGACCCATTCCCTTCAGGATTCAAAGAGACAACAACCAAATGTGATAAAATAAAATATGTTGTGGGATGTTTTAGTTGTGGATAATATTTTAGTTAAGATCTACTCTTTACTTGTTTATACCTCTATGCCATCCCCAGCTTCCACTCCTGTAGGAGGTTCCTGTTCATTTGTTTATTGAGGGTCTGTGTGAAAATAGGAAGAAAAACAGCTGGGAGAGTGGGGGGTGGAGCAAGGAGGGAGGAGGGAGGCAGAGCAGGAGTATGAGGAGGATGAGAGGAAGAGAACCAAGAGGAGAACGTGGGGTAAGGAAGCCTTGGAGGTATCTCTCTGCCTAAGCCACCAGGGTATTGGACCCCTGAGATTTGTACTATAATGTGTTAATAAATAGTTTTATCATGAACAACAAAAGACATTTATTAACAAAAATATAATAAATTAAAACAGAAATGATCACATCAAAGCTGAACAAGGCAAACTAACAGAAGGAAAAGAGCCCCAAGAGCAGGTGCACATCCATGCAGGCCCCTGTGCTTGATGCTTCAGTGTGAGTTCATATGAACCTTACTTAGTTGATTCAGAGGACCTTGTTCTCCTGGTGTCTTCCATACCTTCTGGTTCTCACACTATTTCTCCCTCCTCTTCTACAGGGTTCCCTGAGCTTTGAGGGGAGAAATTTGATGGAGATACCCCATTTATTGCTGTGTGTTTCAGAGACTCTCTTTCTCTTTTTTTTGTGTAATATCTGGCTATGTGTCTTTGCATCTGTCCCCATCTACTACAGGAAGAAGCATCTCTGACAATGACTGGATAAGGTACTGATCTATGAATATAGCAGAATATCATTAAGAGTGATTTCATTAATATTTTTTTAGACCAGTAGTGTTTGGTTTTACTCTAGGTTTTTGGTATATTTGGTCTTTGGTTTTTGGTGACCCAAGCAGTGTCAGGTATGAGTTCTGTCTCATGAGTGGGTCTTAAGTCAAATCAGACACTGGTTGGTTACTCCAAGTTCTGTGCCACCATTGTCCTAGCATATCTTGCAGAGAGGACAGGTTGTAGCTCAAAGATTTTGTGACTGGGTTGGTGTTTATGCTTTTCTTTGGGGAGCCTGCAGAGCACCTTCCCATACCAAAGATGGGGAGATGAAGGCCCCATGTAGACACCAATTTTATTCTCCATGTTAAATGGGTTGTGTGGGTGTGGTCCTCAGCAATGGAGCCTCACTGTCAGTCTGTGAAGAGCAATCTATTATCATATCAACAGCCTGGGTTGATTGGAGACTTCCATAAATCCTCCTTGACCCACGACTCAATTGAATGCAATCTAGTTCCGCCACTGAAAGCCTCATGCAGTGACCAAATGGCCAGGGAAGGATGTTGCAATCTTTAAAAGTCTTAATTTTTTTCTGTAAAAGTTACCAATGAACTTAAAATTGTGTTTATCCCCACTCTCCAGTGCTATACTGTAACTCATGCCAAATGAATCATGAGATAAGTGCTATTTAGAAAATTACCAATAGAAGTTTCACACATGAACAGTGTTTTATTATAATTATATTAAATATATTTTTCTTCTACTTTTAGTAAATATTTCTACTTCAATAAAATTATTTATTCATATTTTCCTTCTTCACATACACATGATCAGTTTTTAAAGATTTTTTTATAGTTTTTTAAGTTTCTATAGAAAATACAAAGTCACAAATTTTAAAACATAACATTTTGAAATAGTTTTATAAAGTAATGTATTTCATTTAATCCTCATCAGATAAAGAATTTAAAGTTGATATTTTGATAACAACTTTTTAGTTGATTGATAAATAAAAGTATTTAAAGTTGATATTTTCTTTTTCTTAATTTTATTTTTCTTCTCTCATACAATACATCCCAATCTCCTCCTCCCCTCCCTCCACTCCTCCCAACTACCTTCATTTCCCTCCTCTTTCAGATCTACCCCCAACATACGCATATACCAACAAACTCCACAACCTTCTTCTCCTCAGGAAAAAACAGTCCTCCCAGGATTACCACTGAAACAGGGCATGGCATAACAAGATGGAATAAGGCCAGGCACTATTCCGTACATCAAGGGTAGGCTAGGCAACTCAGAAGGATCAAAAGGGTCCCAAGGGGCGGAGATACCCCCACTCCAACCTGTAGGAGTTTTTCAAGAACACCGAGTCAGACAGCCATAAAATATATTTAGAGGACTCTGCAGGTTCCCTGTCTGCTACTTCAGTCTCTGTGAGTCCCTAAGAGTGCTGGTCAGTTGACACTGTGAGTGTGAGGCTTGTTCTCCTGGTGTCCTTGACCCCTCTAGTTCCTGAAATCCCTCATCCTCCTCTTGCACAGGGTTCCCTGAGCTCTGCACATTGTTTGGCCATGGACTTCTGCATCTGCTCCCATCAGCTGCCGGAGGGGGCCTCTCTGATGAAAACCGGGCTAGGTGGTGATCTATCGGCAGAGCATGATATCAAAAGAAATCATCTCAGGGTTATTTAGTCTCTAGTTCCTGGTCTGCCCTACAGGAAAGGATTTCCTCCTTTGGCATGTAGTTCTGCCCTTCCATTGTCCCAGAGGATCCTACAGGGTGGATAGGCCATAGGTTGAAGGCTGAGATGGTGTCTCAGTCCCACTGCTAGAAGCATTTCCTGGCCACAGGACATGGCCTGTTCAGGCTCCCTATCCCCAGTTACTAGAGGTCCTTGCTATGGTCTTCCTCATAGATTCCACTGAGTTTCCACTGCACTAAGTGACTTCCTAAATGCCCCCAAATTCTGGTTGTCTCTCCCTATATTCTTTCCTCCATCCCTCTCCCCCTTCTGGTCCCCTTGCTCCTGATTCCATGCTCCCCAAGCCTACCTGCACCATATGTGCTATTTCCCCTTCACGAGGGAGATCACTATGTCCCTACTCAGGCCCTCCTTACTGCATAGTTTCTCTGTGTCTGTGGATATTAGTATATTTCTCCTGTGCTTAACAGTTAATATTCACATATAAGTGGATAACATGTTTGTCTTCCAGGGACTGGGTTACCTTATTCAGGATGATTTTTTTCTCTAGTTCCATCCATTTGCTTACAAAATTCATGAGGTCATTTTTTAAATAGCTTAGTAATACTCCATTGTGTAAACATACCACAATCTCTTTATCCATTCTTCAGTTGAGGGGTATCTAAGTTGTTACCAATTTCTGGCTATCATGAATAAAGCTGCTATGAACACAGTTGAGCAAATGTTCTTCCGGTAGGATGGCGCATCCTTTGGGTATATGCCCAGGAGTGGTATAGCTGGGTCTTGAGGTAAGTTGATTTCCAATTTCCTGAGGAATCATCATATTGATTTCCACAGTGACTGGACAGGTTTGCATTCCCACCAGCAATGAGGGAGTGTTCCCCTTGCTCCACATCCTCGCCAGCATGAGCTGTCCTTTGTGTTATTGATCTTAGCCATTCTGACAAGTGTAAGATGGAATCTCAGAGTAGTTTTGATTTGCATTTCCCTGATAGCTATGGATGTTGTAAACTGAACTTTTAAGATTATGTGTGTGTGTGTGTGTGTGTGTGTGTGTGTATATATATATATATATATATATATATATATATGAATATTTTGTTGGATTTAACCAACTGAACATGTGAATATTTTAATTGCACTGTTTGCCTGTCATTTTGTCTGTTATCTATCATTCCTGGTATCTTGAAATAACTCAGGGAAGAGATGAGGCTGTGCTCTCTGCCATGGTTATAAATAATAGATGTTTTGCTAGAACATTCATTTTTGACAGCTGTTAATTTTTTTCTGGTAGATCTTTTTGACTTCAGAAAAGTAAGAAATCCACACAGTATTCGCTCTTCCTTTAGGGAGAAATAAATACAACAACCAACATTAAACTTTCCTCATGACTGGACTTTAAATCTGACTCGTTAAATGAACGATTCAATTAGAAATGTTAGTTTGCAATCCAGGGACCAAAGACAGATGAATTCAATGTAGTCGTTTTGACTGAGACTGTCAGTGTCCTTTGATTTCTTGACAGTTTAATTTCATGCTAACTTCAAACTATCAAAAGTACAAGCGACAAAAAGCGACAAAAAACTGAACTCCCCTAGACGTGAGGGTGGAGAGAACCCATAGAATGTATCAAGCTTGTTCAGATAAGTTTGGCAGGAACATGATAGAAAAGAGGGAATCAGTTTTCTCTTGAAAGGTATAAGTACTTTTGTTAGAATGTAAGGAAAATTCACATCTTAAGCAAAAGCATGCATTATATAAAGGCAAAGTGGCTGTGCAGAAACAAAATGCAAATTGGTATGCATGAAATCGCATATAATACATATGTGGATATATATGTATATATAATAAATAGCACCATTCAGGGGCTTTTGAGAGTTTGTCAGGAAAATGGGTAGAATCTACAGAGAGCATGAGGTGGGGCTTCCCTATGCTAAGGAGATTAAAATTTTATGTCTGAAGAAGACACATGTCAAATAAGCATCATGCACTGTGATCAGGCAGTGGGGATAAAGTAGTAGGAGGGGCCAGAGCCTAACGAAGCATTTGCTTCAGTCTGAAGACTGCTCTGAAAATGGCTCCAGGACAGAAAATCCAGAAAAAATCTGATTCATACACAGTGAACTCATCGCAGACTCTCAGGTCAGTGAACCCCTACTCTGCCACCCACCCACTCATCCTTCAGCCATCCCCCTTCTGGCTTCTGGGGGTTTGCTGCCATTACTGATTCATTTTCAGTCCATCCTTTTTATCCATCCTTTTACACAGAATGATTTCAGAAGACACTGGTCAATCATCCCAAGACTGAAGTCCAGCTTCTCTGAAAATTTCAAACCATGATACTCAAACGTGTCTGTGTGTGTGTGTGTGTATGTGTGTGTGTGTGTGTGTAAGTATGACTGCATTGCAACTCTTACTTTCTGCAGAAATCTGGCTGACTTTATAGCATAAGAGGCTACTTTTGTCCAACCACCCTTTCTAATAAAAAAGATACACTACCATAGTCATGCTGAAACTCTGATCAGAAATCAATTTTTTTCTCTCTCTCCCAAACACACACAGACAGACATACGAAGATGAGGATGAGGTTAATCCACCCCTGAACACTCATTCTAACCCTTGCCACTTTGACCTGATTTGAGTCTCTGCATCAGTCACTACCCACTACAAAAAGAAGCTTATCTGACCAAAGTCAAAAGCAACTCAGATCTATAGGTGTAAACAGAAATAGTCTGAAGGCAGTTTGACAGCATGACATTTAATATAACACCAACAATTGATTATCCCCTAGGGCTTAGACTCATGAGTTATTAAGCATGTTTACAGAAACAGGAATAAAATCATTTCCATGGAGCAGGCTTCATATTCAAGCAGAAAGCTGTCGGCTATCTCCATAATCATCACACTGCTGTTGCACCAATGGGCATATCTTGCCAGGCAAGCAGGTCATTGTTATATGTAGCATGCACGGTCCAGACTAATAGAGAGGAGAAATACTGGGGACAGAAAGATTCAAGCATGGAAGGAGATGGGAGATGGAAAAATAATGGGGTGTAGAAAGGCTATATATGGAACTGTGTGATCTTGCAGTAAAAATATAGTCAAAGGAGAGAGTAGAACACAAGTGATATGAAAGAGTGCAAAGAGTATTCTGGATTGAAAGTCTAAGGGAAGATGGTGACAGAGTTGTAGAGGAGAGCACAGACCATAGAGAAGGTTAGCCAAAACTAAGGATGTACAAAGAAATCATTCCTAGTTCTACTTCTCTGATGCTCTGATAAAACACTGACCAAAACCAACTTAGAGAAGAAAAATTGGCCTAAGATTATATGCCATCATTAAGGAAAGTAAGGTAGGGACTCAAGGCAGGAACCTGGAGGCAGGAACTGAAGGAAGAATGTTACTTGCTGGCTTGCTCCCTACAGCTTGTTCCCCTGGCTTTCTTATACAATACAAACCACCCGCTCAGAAGTGGCACTGTGCACAGTAGGTTGCACCTTCTCACATCAATCATTAATCAAGAAAAAAATGCCCCACAGACATGCCTGCAGGTTAATCTGATGTAGGCATTTTCCCATTTAGATTTTCTCTTCCCAGATGACCTTGCTTGTGTTAAGTCAACAAAGTAAATAGATAAAATAATTATAGTAAATTGTATGTGTGTGTGTGTGCGTATGTGTGTGTGCATGTGTGTATGTCTCTGTGAGTGTCTGTGTGCGTGTATGCGTGTGTGCGTGTGTGCGTGTGTGTGCGTGTGTGTGTGTGTGTGTGTGCATGTGTGTATGTCTCTGTGAGTGTCTGTGTGCGTGTATGCGTGTGTGCGTGTGTGCGTGTCTGTGCGTGTGTGCGTGTGTGTGTGTGTGTGTGTGTGTGTGCATTTTGAACATAAGTATCCTTCATGAGTGCACAATGCTGCTCCCAAAAGACACACACCACTAAGCGATCATCTCAGTGTGGACACAGGGTACCTCCCTATGAATTATTGGTCAGGAAGTCCCCAAAGGCACCCAAAACAACACAGACTACTGACGATGCTCTTGGTTGCCTGCCGTAACGAGATGGTAAATCTCTATTTTTGAAGACACCACTCACTTTTTTTCAAAATATGTTCTCTTTTGAAGCACTTCCCAAATCCAAACACATAACAGTTAATCAACCTTGTCTTCATGGCTCCCAGTAACCCTTCCCTCTCAATTCCTGTTAAAAACTATCCAGTTATTTGCTTATGGTCACCATAAATGTCATTTTTCTGAGTTTAATGTAAATGAATTATATAGCAATATTACTGTGCATTTGTTGTGTTTACTCAGCGTGTTGATTTTGGGATTTTTTCATGTTTTGCTGCATTAGTTACATCCTCTGATTTGTTGGTAAGCCATCCACTTGTATGGACATACCAGTTTTATTTACCCAACCATTGTTGATGTGTACTTGAGTAATTACTAGTTTGGGACTATCATACATAAAGCTACTATAAACTTTGTAGTTAAGTATTTATATAGCTAAATTCCAATTTTCTTAAATAAGTACATGAGAAAGAAAGGTCTGGTTCATCTTATAGATGTATGTTTAGTGCTGTAAGAAGCTGCAGGATTTTTCTCAAAGTGGTGTTAGCAATGTTCATTCCAAGTGCTGTCTAAAGGGTCCCAATGCACCATGGCATCCTTAACATTTGGTAGCAGGGGCCTTCTTAATTGTATCCATTTTATGCATGTATAGTATTTTTCATTCATATTTGTTTGTTAAGGTATTCAATGTATTTCCATTGGCTTGTTTTCTACTGATTTCTCTTGTGTAGGAGGTTTGCTCACGTACGTTATAGTTCTTAGAATGCTGTCTGGGTACTTCTTACTGAAGCTTATCAGCCCTTTCATGATCAGCACACGTGTGCTTTGTGAGGTCTGTGCTTTACATACCTCCTCCTGTCTCCTGCCTTTTTGTTCTTTTCTTAAAAATATCTTTGCTCTTTATCTAATACAGCATCTCATCTTTCTTTAGTGGTATCCTAAATAAAAACTATTTACCCACAGCAATATTGAAGATATTGTTTCACTTTCCTGTGAAATTTTGTAGTTTTTGCTTTTATATTGGGTCCGTAAGGCATTTTAGGTTATCTCTGTTTTGACATGTGGTAAGGGTTGATGTTACCTTTCCCTCTATGCCAGTTAGTCCAGTTCTACTGCTTTTTCCTGTTGAATTACATTGGCAAATTATATATCTTATATCCAACAGTAACTTCACTGTGTGTGTGTTGGAGGTCTCTCTCTGGTCTTTGTTCCCCCAATCGATTTCTACTGACCCTCTTACCATTACCTCACTGCTTGAATACAGTAATTCCACACACACCAGTCAAAGCTTCAGATGACATCCTGACTGGCATATTTGTGCATCTTTACATTTGCCGACAGAAGGTCTTTCTGTTGCCAGGACTACCCTTAAATCTATGGCTCAAGCCATGCTCCTTCCTCAGCCTCCTGAGTGCTACTACCCTAAACAACTTCTTACCATCAGTCTACCCTACTTCCAACCAACATCCTGACTGTCACATCACAAAACATCTGGAGACACAACTGCCTGGGTAAATCACTCTCAAAGCTCACACCTGTGGAGTCAGGTGATTATCATAGGGACATGAATGACACTGAAACTGATCCTTTCAACCTAAATCATAATGCAAAAGTGACACCATATTGAATCAGAATTACAGAGATTGATGCTGAAGCAAATAAGCACAACTCTGGCTCCCAGTGTGCAGCAATGTATGTGATAGAAGATTTCCTTTGATATACCCATGTCCTTTGACTTAATTTCATATAAAGACTATAGCAATCCAATTCAGGAAGGACTTCTTCAGGAGGCAATCTTACACCATCTTGCATGTGAGAAGCCGTAGCATTTGTCGACCAAGGAAATGCAGAAAGGGTGGCACGAGAAGATACAAGGTTGAAAAATATGGGATGTGGTGGCCTCGTAATATTTCCGCTTGTCTAAATGGGGGTGTGATATCTAGAGTTCCCCTCCCAGAATCTTTCTCATGAGGAAGATTGGAAGACCTCTCAAGAAAGGCTTAAAAGACAGACGTGAAGCAGCAGCCGTGTGTGCACTAGGCGCTGTTCAGGTTTATGCTGTCCATGTGTGCATAAGTCCTGTCCAGGTTTATGTTGTAGCTCTAGGGAAAGGTCCACATTCACGTGCTGAAGTTAGTAGACGTGCTAGAAGACTGACCCAGGATCCAGGCCCTCCTGGAGGGTCCCAGTGGAGGTACATGGTCACATTTGTATCCACATCCCCAACATTATTCCCCTCTGGTCCTTCCAATCCCCATCCCTGCAGATCCAAGGCCCAGAGTGACAGTCTTAGAGAATACCTTATTAGGTCTCAGAAGTTCTATGACAAATCACGTATATATTACATCATTTAGTGTGCATCCCATACGTAATTCACACATCACATGTAATTTGCTAAGATATTTAACACAAAATACATGTCATAACTATCTTTATGATTCTGCCTCTCTAACTGAACTCTGCTACACTACATTACATAAAACAAAAAACTCCATAAAATATAATTTACAGTAAGAGTTTGTGGTTTTGGCTCAAAGGAATTTTGTTGTCGTTGTTTGTTTTTGTTTTTTTGGTTTTTTTTTTCTGTGCACAAGCAAGACAATGTAATAGCTTTGCCACTTGTTTTAAAAATTGGTTCTAAGACATTATTTTCGCATTGGTTTATATTCCTGTGTGTGTCGTTGTTCTTAAACCATTTTCTAAACTGGGAGATGCTGAGTTCACATTACCGTTCATGCAGCAAATTGGCTTTAATATTTGATTGTTCGCCATCAGGTTCCAATGGGTAACCAAGAACAACTGCAGCGGTCTATATTGTTCGGGGAGGAGGTGCTACAGGACACCTCCCATCAGCAACTCAAGGAGAGGTATTCCAGGCCTGGGCTTTTTATTTGACAAACTGTGGCTTCTGAGAGGAGCATAGTCCGATTACATGCTTTCATGTAAATTTTGTATTCATATGAACACACACACAGTGGGAGGGGGTGCTTGTGACTTGTTGATCCGTTTTAACAGCTAAGATCACATGTTTTAAATGTGGAATTGCAGGAACTTAGGCATGGACTCCCGATGTGCCCTATCTCTTTTCCTTCATGCCTCAACAAGCTCTGTGTCCCCACTCTTTGTAAAGAGCACACCACAATCAAATTCAAACCCCCTCATAAGATACTCTCGAGACAAAACATACCAGCATCCTGCTGTTCACCAACTGCTGTCCTCCACTTGAATTCAGACAATTGTGCAGAAAGCCATATACATTTAAAGGGTTCTGTGCGATCAGTACAAAAGCCATTTGGAAATAAATTGCCACTTTATTGATGGTGGGCTTGGCAGTGCCTGCTGCTATTGGCCTCCCTGCACCAAGCTGCTTGTGCTTTGCCTCATTGGTTTTGTTTCCTCATGGTGGGGTGTAGAATACCAGCTAGAGTGAAGGAGAGAGGCTTGACAGGTCTATTATACAGATGTTGAGACCCAAAATGCAGAGAAAGTCAGCAGACAACAGGGGCTCCTCCACTACATCATCTAGATACATTTTTTCTGTACCAGGGGTGGGTTCAATGGACTGTGTAAAGTAATATTATGAACTGCATGCACTGACAATTCTTTCAGAGATGGTTTAAATGAACTCTATTAAGTTGACTGCCATAAATTCTGCAGATGAACACTCAATTACCAAAATGAATCTACATTTTTACCATCCAGTTGTGTAATTACATTGTTGTGAAGTAGGTTTTTGAAAAGTGTCAAGATATTCTCTCAATGAAAAGGAGCAATGGGATGTATCGTCAATAAATGTGAAAGGGGTATGAACATGTACAATATTTCACCCGTGTTAGATTACTTACTGCACCTTTGTGTGTATTAGCTAATCTTTGCTGGTTCCTATGCACCTGCTAAGGTTGTAAGTTTCTTCTACAGCCAGCATTCTCCATAGGACATTCATATAACCTGTGCAATGGTTAACTTCAGTTGTTGATTTAATTGTATTAATAAATGCCTGGGGTATTAATGAGGCATGGCTTTGGGCATACATGTGAGGGTATGTCCAGAGAGACATAACTGAGAAAGAAAGGTCCACTCTGAATATGGACAGCACCATCCCATCCAATAGGCCGGGATCTTAAACTCATAAAAAGGAGGACACTTTTTATGGACACTAGCTAGAGTTCTGTTTCTGTATCCCAGTTGGCACCACTGGTTAAACTACTCCTGTGTCCCTGCCTTCTCTACAATGATGGACTGTAACCTATGAACTATAAGCCAGAATAAAACTCTTCTTCCCACAAGTCACCTTTTGTCAGGTACTTGTCACAGCAATGAGAAGCATAGTAAGAAAAGATGATGCAGTTCACATTCTTTTCTGAATCTTCCCATTCTGAAGTTCTGTTCTCTCCTGTGTGAAGTCTCTACCTGCCTGCCTCCCTTCTGTTCACATTCAAGGCCCAAGACTCAATTCAGGGGCTCCGGGTAAGGACGGATGACATTCGTCTCCACTGGACAGACAGTATTGGTAATTGAATGATGTCCTTTGACTCTCTGTGCCCAAATGCTTTTCTCCAGCTTTAGACAGGTCTGTTGCTCTGGGGATGAAGACCAGTGGCAGAGAGTGTGCCTAGCATGCTGCTACCTACAATTTGATCATCCGCATAAAAATTAATGAAGATCTTCGATGTTAAATGAAATGTCACCCCTATCCATATGGTTTTGGGAAAGTTACCATAAACAGATTACAGTAGTCTTTTCACTTTAAGTGTTTATAATCTATCAAGAGAGTTCCATACGCATTAGTAAAATGACTTCCCAAATAACCAGACCTATGTATTTAAAAACAAGACCTCTGTAAAGTCATCTGAGGCTCCTTTATATACATTTATTTTCTCCATGTTCCATAATTTCTCCTACTTTGTGAAAGCCAAGCCAACTCACAATTACCTAATAAATTATGCTTTACAGAAGATTTTTTTATGACTTGAATATTCATCTTGCCTTGTACTTTGTATTTGTCCTTCCAAAAGAATTCTAGTCTCAAAATAACTTTATGGATTGGGAAATAACTGTATGGGATGTGGCACAATGGCTGATGACTAACGGAGGCAGGGGTAGCTCAGTCCTTGGGATGGGTGCTGGCTGCTGCGTGTGTTCTGACTATAAAAATCAGTTCATATGTTTGAATGTAAGTCATTTACATTTGCTCACATTTAAGGCTAAGCTTTCAAAGAGAAAACCAATCCACTTAAATCTTTGAATTTTTACTTAACTCATTTTTTTTCTGTTAGTTCATCTTTCCATTATTCTTACAAATGTAACAAGTAGAAAATACACCGAATGCATTATGAAAGACATGAAGCAATGCTCGCTTTCATCATTGATTTGTTGATCTCTCCGGTCACAGTTACACTTGCAGACAATATGCAGAACAGACTTACCCTAGAGCTCTTCACATTGATCAGATTCCTGACAAGCTACTGTGTCACACATTGTAATTAGATGGTCCTAGGAAAGTGTCTGATGAGGTTGCTTTTGAGTTTATGTTGTCGACAGCAAAGTTTTCAAGCACTGTGCTGGAGCCTGGTAATGACTCTATAATTAATGTGATTCAGAGGATTCACGTAGGTTGCAACGTGTCCTTCCTATCAAACACAGTTAATACTCTGCAATTACCAAATGTGATTTGTCTTGCTGCTCCTTTACATCAGAAAGAAATGAAGATTAAATGTGGAATTTTGCCATGAGGTCATTTGCCGATCTGTGTTTAGTTTCTACACCACCTAAATATACATGAATGTACTGTGTGAGCTTGTACACTAAATCATGCACGTGCACTTATATGTATACCACATATGCACAGGCATATACTCTCATATTTTGGGAAGAACCATAATCTTATAAGAAAGTGAAACACTGTATGTGAAAAACAGAAAGCAGTAGACACAGCAATAAGAATGAGTAAACAGTCAGCCCTAGATGATTAATGTTGGTGTGTTCTGTTCTACTACTTCAGTTATATTCAGAGTAAGAAGAAATATCCCAGGTAAGAACAGCAATTCCCTTAGAATCAGTGAAAACTGAACAAACGCCTGGCAGGAGTCCATCATGTGTCTACTGTAGTGCAGGGGGATTTAACAGTGATAAGTATTTATTTAAGTTTTTATACAGTGTCTCTGCTGCACCTGACCTGATGTTATCTCAGAGGAAACAACAGCAGTGACTAAGCAGACATATAAATGCAGAGCTAGGACAGCATACTTGACAAAGAACTTGTAATATCTATTTGACAGTTACTTTTACCCTAATTTTAGATCAATGATCCTTGGTAGTTTCCTGAAGACAGCAAATTGTATCATTGATTGTGACCTTAGAGAGCAATAATTTTTGCTTCTTTCTGTCCAGTGAAGTATAAACACTCATTCCTCAGTATCCCGATGGGATACCTTCGAGGTCCTCCTTCAGCTCCTCAGTCCATTGAGGGTACAAAATCCACAGATGCCCCATGACCCTATAAAATGACATTCTGTTTGTATTTCCTTAAGTATATTTTTGGTCATCCCTAGATTATTTATAATACCTGATACAACATAAACCGTATGGAAATACTTGTACAATTTAAGAAATAATAACAAGTATTTATCTATTTGACAAAAACAACATGTGTTATTTATTTATTTATCCATTCATCTATTTCTTTATTAGTATTTACAACCTGAGGTTGGTTCAGTCTACAGAAGCAGAGCCCACAGGTAACAAAACGCAACTTGGCAAAAAGAATCTTCAAAGGAAACTTCTGGTTGATCTGATTCATAGATCAACTAGACTAGTGGTTCCCAACCTGGGAGTCATGACTCCTTTTGAGTCAAACTATCCTTCATGGGTGTCACCTAAGACCATCTGAATATCAGATAATTACTTTATTATTCATAAAAGTAGGAAAATTACTGTTATGAAGTAGCAACAAAAATAATTTCATGGTGGCTGTCACTACAACACGAGGAACTGTATTAAAGTGTCACAGCGGCAGGAAGGTTGAGGACCACTGAACTAGACAATCTTACATAGTGAGACCAAGTAGTTATTCTTAACCCATGTGATCTCCTAAGAACAGCTTCTGGCCACACCCTCATCCTCATCAGTCAGCAGTCACCTTACAACATGGACAATAAATTACAATGGAGCCAGAAAAAAAATATAGATGACATTGAGCAAGTATTATATAATTTTGGTTTAAGAGACAATAAAACTCCTTCTTGGATTTATATAGCTTCCCATGGGAAAACAGAACACCACTTCATCTTCCTGATCATTCCAGAGCAAGGAAATAGAGATATGAGCAGCCAGAGAAAGGAGTGCCTCGTACCTTTTGGCTTTTCAGCATAAAGATGATTGAAAATGTAACAGAAAGGAGACATTATATGCCAAGGGACTGGCAGTCACCATAAGTTGGAAGAGACAAGGCAGGTAGTCCCCCTTGGAGTCTTTCTGTTGTGAATACTTGTTACAGCAACAGCAGGGAGCTAATACCAACAACCAGGATATAATCTGAGGAGGAAATGCTGGCTCTTTTGTTGAAATTCAAACAAAATCTCACTATAGTATTATTTTAATGTGTCATATCATCACCAAAATACACACTGAGGCTAAACTCTTTAGTTGGGAAGAAGCATGGGAAGATAGAGGCTCATGGGAAATCTTTGGGCCATGGAGACCAAAACACCACAAATAGGTTAATATCACTTTGCCTAAGTATGTTCTTACTCTTGGAATAGCTAGCTGTCAAATAGTGTGGGTTTTATCAAACGAACCATGCCTTCTAGCTTATCTCTTCAGCATTTTACTGCTGCCCTCTGCGTTTGTTATTAATTGAAGCAACTTGATTCTCTTATAGGACATGGCCATCCGAAATTATATTTTCTAGCTGGCAGAACCATAAGCCAATGTAAACTTCCTTTCTATATAAATTGCTTATCCTCAGGCATTTGGTTTTAGAAGCATAAAACATACTGAGACAGCGTGAAATATAATCAGTTGGAGCATAGTCATACAACAGCATCCAAACTGGAAAACCATGGACCATTGTATAGTCTGGGTGTGAACCAGTCATCCAGTGGCCCCCAGAGGAAGGTGTGGAGGAATAACACCCTATGATTCTACTTGAATCTGTAAGCCTTTTTTAAATTTGTGAAATAAGGATACTAGTTTCTATTGTAAATATTAAACAAATGAACATGTATTACATTCCAAATGTTAGCTCTTGCTATCATTACAATTATTATCATTCCCACCAGATAGTGTTATTGTAACATCATTTGTTCATTTGCTTGTTTGGGAGTATTTAAGACAGGTAATTAACAACTGTTATAGAGAGAGAATTAGTCTTTCCCAAGAATAAGCCCCTTGATTGGTTATCAAATATGCAGTGGTATTTGCATATTTACATATGAGCCCTAGAAACATACATGCAGGCAACACTGGATGCACTAAGGAGGCTGTATTTATATGTTAACTGTTTATATGTATATGCAACAACAATGCTTAAAGAGGAGGATACCTTTAGTTTTGGAGGGTAAGGGTTGGACACAGGACAGAGGAGAAGGAGGAAATTATGTAATTAAATTTCCTAAGAGAGAAGAGGGGGGAGAGCAGCGTTTGCTATGAAGTTGTCCTCATTCTGTAGGTCAAGGGTAGCCTCAAATTCCTGGAAATCTTTCTGCCTCAGTTTCCATAATCTGAGATTACAGGCATGTGTTACCAGTTCCATCTTATGCAAACACTATCTAGGGAACTAGATACTACTTCCCAGGAACTCAATAGGCTCATCAACTTGCAGACCAGATACCACCCAAAGAAGAGATGCTCAAGGAGACCTAGTGATACTCTCCCCTGTTCACAAGATTGTTCAAAGTCTGAACCTCTCTAGAAGAATGGAGTCTGTCTGTCTTAGGGTTTCTATTGTGATAAAACACCATAACCAAAAGCAACATGTGGAGGAATGGGTTTATTTGGCTTATACTTCCACATTGTAATCCATCACTGAAGCAAGTCAGGACAAGAAAGCAACCAGAGCAGGAACCTGGAGGCAGGAACTGATGCAGAGACCATGGAGGGGCACTGCTTATTGCCTTGCCCTTCATAGCTTACTTAGTCTGCTTTCTTATAGAACCCAGGACCACCAGCCCAAGG
Source organism: Cricetomys ansorgei (assembly GCA_026225945.1). Classification (NCBI taxonomy): domain Eukaryota; kingdom Metazoa; phylum Chordata; class Mammalia; order Rodentia; family Nesomyidae; genus Cricetomys; species Cricetomys ansorgei. The sequence continues at coordinate 10,838,795 of JAMJFZ010000239.1, read as the reverse complement.
ATAGCACCACCCACAATGAGCTGGGCCCTGACACATCAATTGCTAATTAAGAAAATGAGCAACAGCTGGAACTTATGGAGGCATTTTCTAAATTGAAGTTATCTCTGATTGTGTCTCCTTTCTAGCTTGCGTCAAGCTGACATAAAACTAGCCAGGACAGAGTCCAAGTTGTTTTCCTATAATTCTGTCTTCCCAGCCTGTGGCCCAGAACTACTGCTCAGTGGGCGTGGAGGCACACTATCCCTCTAGTTTGGAATTCTTTTAGTGTGTCTGGGGCTGATAACATCTGAGTTTTACCTCCAAATGAATGATGGGCACAGTATTTCAGAGCACCTACACACAGACCTCTTCTGTTGCCCTGGCAGGATCATGGATTGTAGACTAAAAATTTACAGAATGAAGCAGGATAACTAGGCTATTTCCTGGGATTCCCTAGGCATGATGAGGTCCTACAAAGGAAATAAAGGCAGTGGACAAGGTTAAGCAAAAGGCTAGACTGGAAAGACTTGTTGAAGAAAGATTGGCAGGTTTTATTGACTGAATTCAAAATGTTGGTATTTGAAAATGGCACCCTGAAAAGGGAATTAAGCCACAAAAAAATCTCCTAATCCAATAAAATGATGAGATTAGAACCCTTACAAGGGAAAACACTAGCGTTTGCATTCATTTTTTTCTGCATACCTAGTTAGGACACCATAAGAAGGCACTAATCCACAATTCAAGAGTTAGGCCATCACCCAACACTAGATCCACAGCACCTTTTTGACCTTGGTCTTCCCATTCCTATAACTAATAGTAGTAATAGTTTATTGTTTAAGCCAAGGCCGTTTTCATATCGCATGGTGATCTGAGAGCATGTCTTAGAGCTTGACTGTCTAGATGAACACGTTCGTCAGAGAGAACAACGAAAACCTGAAGTTTAGAAGCGAATCTGCCTGTTGGAAAGGTGATCACTCTACATTCAGACACACGTCATGTAATGATGGAACTGTGAAACTCGTAGGACTTGAGCCATTGGAACTTGGCTTCAAATAAATACTTGGACAAGCATCCACTAGGATTTATTAAGGATGACTGATATTTCTAAAAGTATGGACACAAGATCACTTGTGAAGTCCATACATGTCAAACTTTGACAAATAAGTAGAATCACAATAGAAAGTCAGAGGGAAAAGTCAATGGAATTCCAGTGGATTTTGAGTTTTGGTTCGGGAAAAGAAGAGGTGAGCTGCTATGAGCAGTTGGCAGTGTTCCGAAGGGTCCCATGCCCTCTTCTGACCTTCTCGAACGTGGTTCGTGCTGAAGGAAACCAAAAGGAGTGCTTAATCTCTGACTTTGACACCAAAATCCAAACACAGATGGCTCACCTGAGATCCCCAAAATGAGAAAAGGGGATCTTTGAGTATTCTTTTTAGAACAAACTCAGCAACAGAACTTTCCAGATAACTACAAATTAAATCAATATCCGAGTGTGGAATACAGAAAAAGCAGCCCTGGAGTTGCACTGAGAAGAGAGGGTGTTTGGGGACTCTTGGGTTCCAATAGGAATCACTTGATAAAGAGGCAAGTGAAGTTAGAAGACCAAATTTAATCAGGAAAGGGGCGTTCTCATCACTCACTTTTACATGCTGAAATAAGAGCGCTGATTACTGATGTCAGTTCATCAAGGAGTGACACTAACCCTTGAGTATTGCATTATTCAGGTTTCTCCAGAGGAATGTAGTCAAAATGACTTCTTTAGAGTATTAGATGAAGCTTACTAATTGACCCCATGATTATAGAGGCTGAGTAGTCCTGTGATCTGCAAGCCATAGAGCCAGGAATCTAAGAACAAACCCAGTCTGAGTGCGAAGGTTGAGTATAAAGAAAGCCAATGTCTGAGGGCAGGAAGTGATGGGTACCCCAAGACAAGAAGGGAAAAGAGGACAAAACTTCACACTCCCTTTGCCTTTTGAGTCATCCAGACTTCCATGAGGTTGAATAATGCATCCACACTGGTAAAGGTGAACCTTGTCTCAGCCTACGGACTAGAACATTAGTCTCTTCTAACACGCCATCACAGACACTTAAAGACAATGCTCCATCAGCTGTCTGGATTCTTTAGCCTGTTTGATTTGCTACATAACATTAACTGTCACAAATGTAACACAATTGTGATAACCGCAGCCACTGTGTGCACATACCCTTACATTCACATACGATTATCACATAATCCTTGTGTTACGGACCTTATTATTACCATCAGCTTACAAAGAACAAAGCAGGCCCATAGAGGCTGAGTGTCTGTGTGATGTCTCACAGACAGCAAGCAGTGGATACAGGTTCACATGCAAGATATCCAGGACCAGAGCCAGTACTTCTGACCAGGGTTAAGGGAGACCTGAACCCTGAATAGTAAGGCAATAGGCCTTGGAAGATACTCTGAAACACTAACTAATGTACTCACTGCCTCCTGGCATGGCTACCTTCTTTCAAGCAAATGTCTCACTGGTAGGTAATTTAGCAATGCATTTTACCTAATGGTAAATGGTAATGGTAATGGAAGAGCTTCTAAACTGGACAAGTACCTCTGCCATCATAATCTGAACTCAGGCTCACAAGCTGACCTCCCCCTACCATATGCTTGCCTCTTCTCCAGACTGATCACCTGCTTGGCCGACTTCATTCGGGAGTATTCGTCATCTTTCTCCCTCTGTCTTCTTAGGTGCCCTTCTCAGTAGAGCCTGGCCCTCCACCACCCTCTCAATTGACATTAGCGCCTCTACTCTCTCTCATTACCGGTCCCCCTGTAATCTGCTTCCAAACTAATCCTGGGGAAAAAAAAACCTTGATATATGCTCCTCCTAACTCCTCACCCCAAGATTCTTCTAAAAACATCTATTTCCAGACAGTGGTCTTTGAAGATGTGCAGGGACTTCAAGTCCTCAGCCTGAATTCCAGAGCTCTCTGCATTTGCTTTCTTTCATGTCACCTGGATGCCACTAAAACAAATGCCTGCTTATTCCAACACTTCTCATTTCTGTGGGGTTTTTTCTTTTTCTTTTTCTTTTTTTCTGCCTGAAATTCCTCTTCACCAGCTTCTTCATATATTTAGAGTCATTTTTCTTTTCTTCCTTTTTCTTTTTTGTCAGTTTAGGAGATGGAACCTAGGGCTTTTCACATGCCTGGCAAGCGTTCTACTGCTCCATTTCTAGGCCAAATGTGTGTCTTTCACTTATTTACTTATTTACTTTATATACTTTATACTTTTATAATTCATTTATCTTATACATTTAAGAGTTTTGTCATTTTGTTTTGCAATGTAGCCCAAAGTAACCTAAAACTGACAATCCTCCTGCTGAAGCCTTCAGAGTGCTGGAATTACAGGTGTGTATCACCATGCCCTGCAAACGTATACCTGTAAAGGGCTAGCTCAAATGCCTCTTCCAGGAAGTCATCCCGTTGTGACTGCACGCCCTGTTGCCTGTCACTAAGATTCACAGCCATTTGGTGACATCTTTGTGGCTCCTTATTTTATGTGCATCCATTAAAAAACAAACAAACAAAAACAAACAGACAAAATTCTCTTCCTAAGTGGACTGGAACCTAAGGAATTTTCTTCATAGAATTGCCAGATTACTGTTTGCTGAGTATTTTGCTATCCCATACGCAGAGATAGCACTTTTAGTGGGGTTTGCTAGCAAGAAGATGTTGCAACACTGAAAAGAGGTAGAAAAGTTGATTGTAGACTCCAGAATCCTAATTGTACAGAATCCTATCACCAAGGCTGATGTGTCCAGTGAATAGCACCTCACACAACTACATACTACAACTGCCACCACTCAACTCCAGAAAGGGAAGAAGTGTTCCTGAGTACAGAGAAAAGCAGTGGGCACAGAAACCTCGACATGGGAACAGCAGCAAGGCAGGGGAAACACGGTGGTGGTATGCCCAGTAGGGCTTCTACACAAAAGCACAGTGAAAATTCCCGACTCTAGGCCTCCAAAACAGTAGCTACTCACTTCTCCCGTACACAGACACATCAAAGCCATCTGTCTGAAACCCTCTGCTTTCCTGAATTACAGTATGAGGATGTCCCATTCACCCGGGTGCCCCTCTGACACTACAGTCTATTTGACTTTCAGGCAAATAGAATAAAAAATTTCTCTCTGGGGCCCAAGAATCTACATGGGTGACAATCAACTGCCAAGCATCAATAATCACTTCTTGAGAGCAAGGGCAGATGGCAGGCTGCATTTTACAGCCCTCAAGCTCAGCATGCCACTGCAGATAAACACTCAATGTGATGAAAGAAATCACTAATGTCGAAACCCAGTTAGGTGAAATTTTATAGCATGAAAAAATGATTCCATTCTTCTTACTAATAGATCTGTATTGTAAAGTGTTCTATTCAGCTAATTATATATTCTGGAATTCTGCAATAAAGTAACTATAGACCTTGTCCCACACAGATCCCTCGATCTTGTCTCTTTCCTGCAAAGCTGAAGATATCTACTAGCTAGTAACTTAGAATCAAGTTTCCCTGCCCCTTCCTCAGTACACAGTGACATGGGAAATTTGCAACACCTGATTGGAAAATAAAATAGCTTCTCATATGGGTACCAAATTTTAAAAGCCTGTGGCCTTGCAACTATGCATGGCTTACTTTATTTACATTAAAGGAAAACAAAAACTCGTAAAAAAAAATTAAAGCTGCTGTTATCACCGTTCCCCTAGTTTATGCTTGATGGTTGAGTATTCTGGCTTAATACACAAGAGGGGGAAATTTGATTTAAATTGTGCTCACCTGACATATAGATAAAATCTAGGGCCAAAATACTTAATGGTTCTAATAATTTGGGGAATAATTGCCAATATCTATACAGACATTTTGAAGAGAGGCTTAAAGGATACATTTACTATTTATCTTATTATTAATTAAATGTGTTACTTGACAATTTTACACACACATGTAAAGCTGATATGAACTATCTCACCTACTGCTTTCTTCCAACTCCTTGCTAATCCTGTCTAGCTCCCTCCTACCCTGGCCTTCCCTACAAATCTTCTCTTCTCATTCGTATCTGTTGATAAACAAAGTGAATTTAAATGCAGAACAGTGCCATTTCCACCAATAAAGCTAGTTTGAGAATCCCATCCTGTGGTCATGGCTTTCCTAGACAATCACAACAACCCAAGTATCTACTGCTGGAGGATTTAAGCATCTGGAATATGGATTTCTTTCTAATGAATGAAGGTTTGGAATGGTAGAATGGTTTACAATATTTTCATCAGCATGCTTCTTAATGGTATTTGAGATGATGTTTTTTTGTCCCACTCCCAACGCTTTCCTGCTAGAACTCTGTCTTCATAGCCTTGGTTTTAATCAGTACAAGTTTTCATTTGTACTTTTATGTAGCAGATATCTATGTACATAAATAACATGTATGCCTACTATGCATAAACATTTTAAGTTGAATCTCATAAGCAATAAAGTATGCACACTGTAACATATAGAGTTCAGAAATTACCAAAAATCGTATTAAACTTTAATGTTTTACTTCAAATTGATCTTCTGAAAATTTTACCACTTGATAGCCATTGTACATACTGATGGGTTTCATGAGGACGTTTTTATTCAAGTATATAATGTATTTTTTTCTTTTTCCTCCCACTCATGAAAGTCCCACTTACTTCCCCCATATACTCTACCTTCTATCTTCATCTCTTATATGTGACACAGTCCTCTAAGTATGACAGGGAGCTGCACCCAGGAAATCCCAATAATGTGGTTGCCCAAATGAGACCTAAAAGTGACACTACCAATTAATATACAAACATGAATGGGGTGTATCTCACAAGGCTCCATACCTAGAAAAAGAGCTGTAGGGAATTACTGCTGCTGAGAGAGGGAGAATGGGTCTTCTCCAGGGATGATTCCTGATGGGTTATCCAATTTCTAGAGGGCAGTCCTAAACATCTATGAGCCACACTAAATGAACTCAGTAAGTTGTGCGTGTGCGTGTGTGTGTGTGTGTGTGTGTGTGTGTGTGTGTGTGTGTGTGTGTGTGTGTGTGTGTGAAACAATAATAATTAAATAATAAGAGGTTATGAATTTGGGAATGAGGGTGAGGGGATCATGGCAGGGCTTGGAGGGATGAGAGGGAAGGAGAATGATGTAAAAATAGTATTCATGTAGAAAATTCTTAAAAGAATAAATTGAAATAAATAAAAATGACATTGAGATTCCATCTTACTCCTTTAAAATAATGATATTACTGAGCTATCATGGGCACAGCTTAAGTGGCATTTATAGAAGACATTATATCACTTAAGACAACCCGGTCCTCTAGCTCTTAAAATCTTTCCAGCCTGGGCACTGGGGTTTTTGTTAGATAGTCTATGGTTCTTGGTGTGGGGGATACCTATCTCAAGTGGCATAACTTCTTTGATGTTGTATATGTGTATGCATTTATATATGTGTGTGTGTGTATATATATATATATATAAAATCTAAATATAATTATTTTAAGTAAACATAATTTAAGTAAGTATAAAATAATGGTTCCCTGTGACTTTTTCAAATAACCTTAAAACTTAGCGTTACAATGTTTCTTATCCCACCTCCCTCCCTCCCTCTTCTTCTGTATTAATCTCCCTCCTGCCCCCTCTTCAGTTCAGTTCCCATACACCCGTTTTCCCCATTTCCCATGCCTGGCTAAGCAGACTTTCCATATGTTTGTTCCCATATATACTTCATCTTTTAATAACTGTCTGCTTCCTTCACAAAGCAATCTACTGACTGACTCATCTAGCGTGTTGGTATTTAAGTTTCAAGAGTTCTTAATATATTCTAAGTGTCAATCCTCTGTTGCATGTATAGCTATCAAAGAATTTCTCCAACTCTGCCAACTATCTTTTTCACTCAATTCTCTCCTTCTCGGTAAAGAAGCTTAGGGTTTTGTGCATCATTTGTGCATCCAACACCATTTGAGGTTTTGGAGTACTATTCTGAAAGTCCTTAACCTATACCTACAACTTGAAGTGACTTTCCCTGTGTTTTTCTCTAGAGAGTTTCAAGTCTTCCATTAAGGTCTTTGATTCATTTTGAATTGACTTGTATATAGGCTGAGAGATGGGAGTCTGGTTTCATTCTTCTACCTATAGATATCTAATTTTCACTGTACTTTTGTTGAAAGGTTGTCTTTTAACCAATGAGTGTTTTTCCCATCTTTGTTAAAAATCAAGTGGTTATACATGTGCAATTTATTCCTGGATCTCCCAGTCTATTCTATTGGTAAACATTTCTGCTTTTGTGCTAGTACCATGCTATTTTTGTTACCATGACTGTGTAATATAACTTGACATCAGATATACCTCCTGTGTCTTACTATTTTTCATTGGTTCCCATCCAGTGTTGAAAGTGAAAGTCATTTTTTTTTTATTCAATGCCATTTATTTCTTATTTTTCTTTGCAATTGTTACTTGCAACAGTTCAAACTATTTGTCATAGATTTCCTTGTTAATGGCAGGAGGGAACAACCACTGTTAAAGAAATAAGGAGTTTGTGTTGCTAAGCAATAATATCCCAAGAATAGGTCATAGATAAGGAGCGGAAGTTACAGGCGGGGCATTCAGCAGTAGGAAGCCCTGAGATCCATGTAAGGAGGAACCAAATAACCTAGATTCAAAAGGCCCTGTGGAGATTCCTGCATAAAACTTGATAGCCAGATGCATCCTGAAGTTTGGCAAGATACTAGAGTATTCATTTCAAAGAGCAGACCCATGAGCCTCATAACCTAGAAAGATTATTACAAAAATTTCCAAAGATGGTTTTGAGATTCCAAAATGGTGTGCTTGGGTTATCTGTTATGACAGCAGTTTGCTCAACATAGCCAGAATGTCCTCCAGACTAATGGACAGACGAGACAAGGGCAGTCTCCTCTTCACTGTTCTCCAGACAATATATACAGAGATAAGAAAATTATAAAGACCGTCATCAATGCTAATGCTTTATCAGTCTTCTTTACTCTGCTTTTTGACATTTCATAATGTAAAAAAAATGTGCATAAATAAAAAATATGGCAATGTACTAAAACTCATGGGCAAATTCTTAAAAAACTTTCAGACAAACGTGATTAGAAAAGTATGTAAACCTCTGCCATACATACATAACTTTGTGGAAATAGGTATTAAGTGCTATTTGCTTTGCTATTGAAAATTGTGAAGTTACAACTGAGGTTACTGCTACTAAGAAGGGTTTCCTTTGCTCCTGAATAGCTTCACATTGTTAATAAAAAAAGAAAATGTATTATTAATATACAAAAGAAACATGTGAATTTTAAATTGGGTTATTTAAGAAAACTTACATATCAAGTCAGCATAAGTGGCAATTACCAATGACAAACTCTTGCATTATGTGAGTGTGTCACAGAAAAGTGATAAATAATTTTTGTATATTGATAACTAAAGGTGTACACTCAAAATTATCATGCCTCTACCCTTGTTTTATAAGTTTTCTGCCTATACCTGGACAGCTATGGTGTCCAGTTGTTTGGTCCAATGCAAGGCCTGCAGTAGTGTTTATTTTAGATTTGATATTTAAGTCAATAGAGGAACTGGTGAGATGGCTCGACAGTAAAAGACACTGGCCTCTCAGAATCTCATGACCTGAATATTCAATTCCTGAGACCATATGGTCAAAAGAGAGAACTGACTCCAGAAAGTTGTCCTCTGTCATCTTCGTTTGTGCTATGACAGATATACATGAGCACACACACACACACACACACACACACACACACACTCACACACACACACACAAATGCAATATAATTTTTAAAAGTCAGTTGAGACAAATTATTTTCACTGCACATGTAATAAATAGATCTTTCAAAAGTGAACTATGGGTATATCAGTACCCATAAAAGCTTATCTACATAGAGAATAAGGCAAATGAGATATAGCTTTCATTTCCTTTAGTTTATAGAAGAGGAATTTGTTAAACAGAAATTTAATGTCATTCACTTAGTCTTCAACCCAATCCATCCATGGAGTTTATACCACCAGGTTCTCATCCTAGAACTTTATTGCTGTCTTACAATATGGTCTTATGTCTTCTTTGAACATCTTTGCATCTGAAATGCTTCTTCTTAGCACAGTATATTTCCACTGAGTTAGTGCAATCTCCTTGATGCAATTACTTTCAAGGTTGCCTCGTAGTCAGAGTCATGACATCTGATGAGATTTCTTGTGCTGCTCTGTTTTGTCTCTAACAGCTCTCTAAGTATTGTGTAGAAAGCATATCCACCTGCTGTGGGAATCAAGAACTTCAAAAGGTGGAATTTGTGCCTAGCAATAACATTTTGTAGAATAGGTCTGTGTGATATCTAGGAAGAGATCAAAGCCAAGGGTCTATATAAAGGAATCACATCCAGGGGTCTATGTGAAGGAATCACATTCAGTGGCCTGTGCAGTCCCAATAGAATGTAGAAAGAATGTTAAGAATGTTGGTGTATGCCTTTAATCCCAGTATTCAGTAGGCAGTGGTATCACACACCTTTAATCCACAAGAGAGAAGTAGAGACATGAAGTAGAACTCAGAAGGAATCTGTGTCAGACAGGAAGTGACATCTTAGATGAGTCAATGTAGAGAACAGGCAAAGGAATGGATCAGAGGAAGAATTAGCAGAGTGAGTCAGAGTGAGAACATGCCCAACTCTAAGAATAGAAAAAGCAAGCTCTCAACTCAAAGAGTCAGGACAAGACAAAGAGATAATGAAGCAATCAGAATGAGGCATTAAGAGGATGAGGCAGAGAAGTAGAGAGACTGACTGAGGCAGCATGGGGCAGTGAGAACTCACAGAGACACAGAAGCAGTCTGAAGCAGAGACATAGAGGTAGTTCAGCAGAAGTCAGTATCAGAAAGGAAGAGAAAGTCAGTTTAAATCTGAGTAGAGCTGTTCAGTTTGAGGCAGTCAGAGAATCATCCAGAGTCTTCAAGAGTCAGAAGAGTTTGATTAGAAACAATAATCCAGCTCAGAAGATCAGTTTGAACAAGTCCGCTTGGAGAAGAGTTTGAGCCAGAACGACAAGTAAGTTGAACCAGAAGAGTCAGAGTTCAAAAGGAGCTAGTGAGAGTGGCTCAGTAAGTCTCAAAGGTTGATTAGATTGTACTAAGGTTTAAATGTACTACATTGTATGGAGACTGAAGCCTTCTATTTCTAGGCTCAAGAGTAGAGTAGAGGCTGAAATGTTCCAGGGTTCTAGGGCTAAGACCCTGGATTCAATTAGGCAAAGAATAAACTGTCTTTTGCCCTAAATCTACATCTACAGTATTTGGTATACCACTCAACAACACCTGTTCTCAGTTTACCCAAATGCAGCTGAAAAACTGCTGCTTTGAATTGCATCAAAGTTGTGCCCTCTGGATTCATATTTGGGAAGAGATGAGGCTTATAACTCACTGCCATTTACCAACCATAAGCCCTGTGGCAACCTACATCTTCCATTTCCACTTTCCTCATAATTAAAATGCAAATTATGATGCTTCTTTGATTTCCTCTGAATGATTAAGACAAAATGTGATGATAATGTATGTAAAAGACATTTAACTATAAAAAGCTGTGCCAACATATCCTTTGCCCTACTTCTCAGTTTGTTTCTAATAGGTATTCCCAGATCCCACACTATCATCATATTTATCTTGGAGACAGCATGCTATTACATCAAAAGCTGTGTGTTTGCTACCACTATTTTGCACATTGGTCCATAGATAACTGGTGCTCAGTGAATCGTGTGCCTTAACTAATCTTCATGGTTTTTATTTAAAAATTATGAAAAATCATGCACTGACTATTTATGCTATAGCCTTCATTTACTGAATTTTATTTTCTAGAAATTTTAAATTATTTATAATTTACAGGGTGTCTTGATGCAGTGCAAATTCTTGTCAAATAGAAACCATTTCAGATGTAAGTCCAGTGTGCACATTGTTAAGTATTAGGAGCAATCTGTGTATTACAGGAGCTTTCATCTAAATATGTTTTGGGATCAGGTCCTTATGAGTAACAAATGTAATATTTAATCACTCATTCTTCCTAGCACTGAAGTTTTAAAAGAATAAACTGCTCCTTACATTTCTCAAAAAGTGAGACACTATTCCTAGAGAAATGTGAACAAATGTCTATTCATCTTAGATAGAGAACCAAAAACAAACCAAAGTAAAACCACCCCAAAAGCCTAAATCAGTGAACCAATGAGCTTATTGTTGCTACTTACAAGAGGAAAGCTTAAGGGTACTTACAGGAAAATGGAATACCCAAAGGCAGATGCTTCATTGAAAGCCCACCTCAGCATGGTAATAACTTACAAAGGCTAGAACCATGGAGCCCTTTGCATGACTTGCAGGTCGTTCAATAGGCTAGAGAGGCTCCTCCTCAGCAGTCCTTACTGTCAATCTAACTTTGGGGATAGAAGAATCTTATGAATCTGGTAAGTTTCAGGAAATTCCTGAAACTTGTGAAGTATTTACTTCCTGAGTCTTAATGAACCTTCCTTTAGAATTTCATGAGTGTTAATGACCTTCTTGAGTGTTAAGATGTTTCCCCATAGGATGAACTGTTTCCAGTTAATTTTTTTGTTATTGCTCCTTTGATAACTGAGATACAAATTGACTGTTCAGCAAGGAAGCCCTGATTTGCAGGCCAACATGTTCATGACTATATAAAGCACAACAATGCAATTTTCTTCAGAAAAACATCAGAAATATGGGAATGTCCATGCCCTAACTATTCTCTAGACATTGAGAAAGGTCCTAGGATCCCTGTGTTCCCTCCCACATTTGTTGGCATTCCAAATTCTCTTCTTGAGAAATGTCAACATTGGATGTTCACATTCTTGTGTCACAAATTTGTTGTATCTTCACATAAACCTTAATTCATATTCTAGATGCTTTTGTCTTATTTGACTTAATGGTAACCAAAACTGTTGGCCCTAAACATGCACCATGTAATAAAACATTGTCTTTTTCTTAATTAAGTACCAATCTAGGATTACGTGTAACTTCAACCGATATGTTTACTTATCCAAAACAAGAAGATGACCCCAAGTATCAAAATCTTTTCAATGATTTTAAATAAATGTATAGTTGCATAAATAGATAACACACACACACACACACACGTGTGTGTGTGTGTGTGTGTGTGTGTGTGTGTGTGTGTGTGTGTTAATGATACTTTTGGTAGCATCTGGGACAGATCTTAAGGTTTATGCATGGTAAGTAAGAGCTCTACCACTGACCTGTATCCAAGTCTTATTTATTCACAAATATTTCTTTTTATACTTCTAAGAATGACTTGAAGTAATTATTATACTTTTAAGGCTCCTTGAAGGTAAATAATTCACTTAAAAATAACTTACTGTGAAAAACCTGAGTCTAGATGTTGATCTATCTCTGTATACACCTGGATAGGTAAGAGTTTTCAAATAGCCTTAGAATCAAAGAACATTTGCTACATTCATAAAGTTTCATCGGTACGATTGCCTAGACATGAGCTGAACAAAAACAACAATTATCAATATGCTAATGTGCAGAAGGGAAAGCCTACCACACGCTTCAATCCTACACAAAGAACCACAGGCAACTAAAGATTTCTGAGAGTGTTAGAGAAAAAAAAAGTGTTAGCCTTTCTTGGGAATAGCACACCAACTGCTTATCCAGTGCCAAATGGTCAGCCCTGAAAACACACATACAAGTATCATTGTGCAGACTGAGCAGGTTATATTCATGTATTTAGGAATATACATGTATACACATATACATATGCGTATGTAACAACAATTAATGAGGAAAGAGGCCATGAATTTGAGAAAAAGCAAGGATGTGTATATGGGATGGTTAGGAAGGAGGAAAAGGAAAGAGAAAATGATGTAATTATACTATAATCATAAAAGAATAATAATAAACTTAAAAAATATTGGCCGTAAACTGGAAGCTAGATTCATCTATAAACTGTCAAAGTTTTGCTGAAGTATCAGTCAGTGTTTGTTAAAAGGATTTTCTTATGCTGGAGTGATCTTCCTCAAAACAAACACATTTTCATCTTCTTAATCAGCTTCCTGTGCTTCATGTTGTCTTCTGTGTTATAAGGTCTTTGATTGCTTAACTTGGTCCTCTCTATTGCAACAGCTAGCTATTTTCCTATGATCATGCCACTTTCCTATTTGTCTTTGAAGTATTTTAATTATAAATCTTGTTATGTGAATATTGTTTCACAGCGAACTGTGATCCTATTTGATTAAATGATTTAAATATACTTTTGACAAATACCCAAAATCAAATTTTAAATTAAGTCTTTTTGACCTTTAACTAACTTCATGTTCCAGAGTATTTCTCACATAGTACTATAAATCTGGCCAGAATCCCATGGCCGGGAAGTGCATTGGCTCCAAGAGTAAAGTCATTACTAATATTTTGTTAAATTAACATAGTATCAAACTCCCCCCTAAATTTGTATCTTTATAGGTACAGCTCTCAGGCCTTAGAAGAGTAGTTTCTTTGTTAAATGGCAGAAGTTTATGTAGCAACATACAACTGGTAGAGTGCTCAAACACAAATGTCTCCTTTCTCCAAGTCTCTGGGACAGCTGGAGAAAAGGGGTCAGAAAGATTGTAAAAGCCAGAGGTTGGGGATGACTAAGGCAAAACAACGTATTCTAAACATGGTAGGACCTCTGCACTCTCAAACTCACAGCAGCTATGGTTGCTTGCGTGAGACCTATAAAAGGTCAAGATAGTCACCGTTCAAGCACGGGGTAGGGAGTACTCAGGAGGCCTCACCCGCAGTTGAGGAGCTATTGACTTTGTTGGCTTCTGGGTAATGAGAGTCTGTTGTCTGCTCTCCAGAAGGACAATTATGTTCTAGTAGATGGCTCCAGCCTAAAACTTGGACTCAATGGGTTGTTAAAAAAGAAAAAAGAAAAGAACCCAGTACTCTGTAAACAAAGAAGGTAGATCTCTGATAATTCAAGGTCAGCCTGGTCTATGTGCTGACACTTGGAAGGAAGGAAGGAAGGAAGGAAGGAAGGAAGGAAGGAAGGAAGGAAGGAAGGAAGGAAGGAAGGAAGGAAGGAAGGAAGGAAAAACTAAAAAAAGAACTTAACAAGAGATGAAGTTGCCTTAGGGTGGAGAATGGAGGTAGGTCTAGGAGGAGTTGGGGGAGGAGAAGGAGGTGAATATAATATACATTTTACATATTATGAAATTCTCAAAGAATTAATAAAAAGTCTACATTTTTAAAGTCTCAAAGAATTGGCTTCCCACTTCATACAAGACAGCTATTAAACCCAAATTAGATTTATCTAACATGTTGAATTATAAGGGATGTATTGTCAAATAGTAAGTATATATTATATATAATAATTATAATAATAAATATTATATCATACCCTTTATAATATATATTTATATTTTATTTGTTTATATATAAATATTTATATTTATTATGTATATTTATATAATAAATATAAATATATTTATTTATTTATATATAAATATTTATATATATATAAATTTCCTCACAGGCCTATGGTTTGAAGTTTGGTACCTAGCTGTGGCACTATTTTGAGAGGTTCTAAAAACTAAGAAATAGGCCACTAGGAGCTGGTCCTTGGGATCATACTTTCCCTGGCTACTTTCTAAGAATTGGGGCTAACGAGATTCAGACAATTCTCAAGGAATACTCTTCCCTCTACTTTCTTGTTCCGACCATTTAAAAATCCTCTGAAAATGACAAAAGGTACTGGTGAATTTATTTCCCAATTAGTTAAAAATGTTCAACTAATAGTGTTTAAAATTCTGAAAGGATCATATTTCGTCCCTTGTAGTTTATAAGGGTGCTTCAAATCATTTTAAATTGAAAGAATGATTCTTTCTGCAAAGGAATGTTTTAATGGCAAACCAAAATAACAGTGATACACTTTCACTGCAAGGAAAATATAATTTTCATTTTGAACTTCTGAAAACTTTTCGAAATAACAAATTGAACAACAGATTAAAAACCTGCCACTTGCACTTCACTCAAAATTAAGCTGTGAAGTCACTTATCTGTGCCACAATAATATCCAAATTGAGAAAAACGTGATAATTCAATTGATTTCAGCTGGCTACTGTAGCACCTTAAATAGACTTTGCATTCATTATTCTCAGCTTCCTTTTAGCTATTAAAACTATATTAGTTCCCTGAGAAAAGTGAAACTCATGAAATTGTATTGGTTGAATGTCATTTACATAATTGTCATTACTGGTAATTGCTTGTTATGCAATAAATTAATTTGAAAATGAATGCATAAACAATGTGTATGCTTTTTTAATTTATATGGTAAATATGCATTAAGCATTTTGTCAAATTATGATTTTAATCATAGAGAAGCTACATTAGATTTTTTTATAGAATAAAAAACCCCATTATTTATGATGAGTATTCAGATGTCTAAAAAATGAATAAAAATATATTTCAATTGTTGTATAAGCAAGTCTGCAGCACATTACCACATTATGATTTTAGTATATTGCTTAATGAGGAGAAAATTGGAAATACACTTTTATATTGTGTAATCATTTGAATTACTTGCGAGCTTCCAAGTCTTTTTATTGATATTGGATTAGAAATGTAAGCTGGGTAGTGTCTTTAATCTCAGTACTTAGGAGGCAGAAGCAGGCAAATCTTTGTGAGTTCAAAGCCAACCTGGTCTACAAAGTGAGTTCCAGGACAGACAGAGCTGTCACACTAGAAACTCTGTCTCAAAAAACCAAAACCAAAGCAAAACCAAACCAAAGAAGGAGGAGGAGGAGGAGGAGGAGGAGGAGGAGGAGGAGGGAGAGGAGGAATGTAGATAAATTATTAACAGTATGAATAGGCAATGGACCTGAGATGAAATATTTCATTCATACTTACAGTTAGTCTAATAACCCATCCTGTAAAATTATCTAATCTATATCAATGAGTAGTTCTTGAATTCCACATTAAGCAAAGTAAGTTTGGTCAATATTGAATAACAATTTCAAATGTATACATCAATAACTCAAAATTCAACTAAAGGGTAACTCTGCCAGCATACCAGACTCAGTTCATAATCAGATTAAGAAGTATACAAAAAGCCACTGCAATTAAATCAAAATCATGCCTTAAAAATAGGATTGATGGATTCATCTCTAGTCCAAGTTCACAGTCATTTAAAGAATACTAGCCACCTGGGTGGTGATGGCACATGCCTTTAGTCCCAGCACTTGGAAAGCAGAGGCAGATCTCTGTGAGTTTGAGGTCAGCCTGGTCTGTAGAGTCAGTTCCAGGACAGCCAGGACTACACAGAGAAACCCTGTCTTGAAATAAAGAAACAAAAGAATATTAGCCAAGTTTCCCAAGGCTTTAGACATCATTTGTCTTCAGTGCACATCTAATCATAACTGCATACTTAGGATTGTAGAACATTGGGGTAAATATTAAGGTTTTATGCTTTTCTATGACAAACTGTAATAAAAGTAGAGTGTGTGGGAAATAGGATATGAAAAGTCAATTCTATCAAATTGATTTCAGCTTGGGACTAAAATATACCAATGAGCCATTGTACTCATCTCATATCTCTTAGGGATTATCAATATTTGCACCTACAAATGAACGGATTCTTCATAGAACTAAGGACAGTAGAATCAGAAGTAAAGGGGAATAAGAACAGAGAGGTCAGGATGATTTCTGAGTTGCCTACTGAACACGATCACTTATGTTAAACTCTAACCCTTAGTACCTCGAGATGTGACCATATTTGGAGATGGAGCCCTCACAGAGATGAGTTAGTCCACATTGGGCTGATCTAATATGACAGGATCCTTAAAAGAAAAGCAAACTTGAGGTGCATAGGGAGAGATCAATGACATGTGCAGACACATCATTGAAAGGTCTCTCTGAGGACACAGAAAGACAGACACCTCGGGAAGAAGTAAAGCTGCCGGATGTCTTTATCGTAGGTGTCGAAGGCTCAGACCTCTGAGGACGTAGGCAATTATTATGGTCTACAAACAGACTACCTGCGGGTTTTTATATCTGTAATGGTTTATTTGCTTAACTTCCCTCACAGATTATGGTCCAAAATGGTAGCAAGGACTTTTCTTCCATAGATGTGAATTTCACATCTGTTTTTCTAGAAGTTAGAGACTTCGGCGGCTTTTTTGACTTTATTAAACGGACTGTGTACGCTTACGGAGCAGCATCTGTAGATAAAATGAGGGCCACTTTCCACAGCACTTGACGTCTTTAGTGGACAACTTACGCATGTCATGGATCTCGATGGAAATGCTTTCCAGGGTCCAGAAAATGCACAGGCTTGGAGAAGAGCACACATCTACAGCCACGGTCTGTTATTTTGCCATCTCTTCAACCAGTAGCATATCTTTACACATTTTTAGCCTCTTTGGTGATAAATACCATAGGAATGACATTAAGTAAGTTCTTAGCTCCTGATTTAGGGAAGAATGGAGCTAAAAATAAGCGATTATATGAGAAGAATAGAATATCTTTCATCCCCATTGTACTTGAAACAATTAGAGTGTACTCATAAATATTAATACAAGGACAATCAGCTAACAAACTAAATGATGAGTACTCAAACAGCCCATACCCACCAGGACAGAATCATGTAGGAAGCTCAATTAAAAAAAAGTCAACCCTGTCAAAAAAACTAATTGTCAACAGAAGAGGTAGCAACATGAGATACTTAAAAGTTTAAATATAGTCTTCTGTGAGTATATTTAAATATAATACACCAAATCTCTATGAACACAGATGTGACTCCAAGGTGACAGCTCTATTTCAGGGCTATTTCTTGCTTTGTTTTGCTTTCATTTCCACAGTAATTTCACAGGCAATGAATTCTGACGTTAGTACAAAATAAAGATTTCGGGCACTGAAGAAATAAAATGATACATAAAAGTTTCCAGCCAATATTTATTATGTATCATTTGAAATTTTATGGTGAACACACTACAGGGGGAACTAATGTCACCATACCACAGTCTTGTACTAAAATGTGACAAAGAGAAATAAATGTACTCTAAATACAGTCATTGTTCCAACTGATCTGTCCTTCATTTTCTAAACATTTACCTGGAGCCCATGTTCGCACCGTGCTTGGATGCTGCTCCGTGGAGTGAGTGCTAGAGATGATTCCGCAGCTCTGTGCTCATGACACTTTGGGGCCTGGGATTCCGTCCACTGGAACAGTGGACCTGACACAGCAGATGCACATTTGGAAATCACACCTGGAAATTCTGTGGAGAATGAATTCAAGCTGAGAAGTGTCAGCAAACCATTTCATGCTCTTCCAAAACAAAATTATATTCATTTATTATCTCAACAACTTTGACGTGTATGTATTGAAATACATCACAAAGGTAGTTTTCTCTAGTGTCTTGGTACTTGATGATTGTTCAGCTCTATTTTTAGGGAAAAAAAATAAAAGATGAACTTGATACTTTTGCTAATGAACCAACACCAATTTTTATTGTGCTGTTGGCATCCTGCCCCATGATGTGAAGGACTGAATATAATTGCATCCAGCCTTGGAAGATAGGCACTGAAAGGAGGGCAGGGCAACTGAGAATGGAAATGGAAGAATCCTTTTAAGCATTCATGGAGGACGCACACAGGAAATTGGTAGTTAGGTTCTGAATATGAAATGTTTCCACAGGCTACGGTTTAAGGCTTAATCTCCAGCTGCTGATGCTATTTTGGGAAGTGCTGGAAACCTTAGTGGATGTGGTACAATTGGTTGATGGTCAGAGGGCGCAGACCTTTGGAGAGATCTTGCTGCTGCCCTTTCCTGACAGTCTTTTTGCTTCCTGGCTGCTATGAGGTGAACATCTCTGCTCCACCGTGCCTTTTGCCATAATGGTCAGCTTTCCTACATGCCCAGGCAAATGAAGCCAACTTACCAGGGGCTGAGTGGTGCTGAACCTTGAGTAGGAGCAGATCTTCCCTCCTAGAAATGATTTCTCTTATCATTTTAAAAAGACATCTCCGATATTCCCGCTAAGGTGAGAGTTCACAAGTTTACCTGAGGAACTCTGAATGAACAATTAAACTTCAGATTCCCGTTTTTCAAAATAAGACTAAATCCTAGCTCCCAACTATCTCCAAAGACAGTGAAATCTGTGATTTTATCTTAGCTAACAGCATTGCCTCTTGAATGAAACTTCCAGTCCATCACAATCACATCAGAGGAAAAACAGCTATTCCATCAATATTCAAGAACATTTCCCATGTACCCTTTGACCTTGTTTATGACAAGGGACTAGTGTGAAATAGTCATGTAGCACATGTGGTTAATAAAGGAAACTCACTCGTATGCTAAAGAAATCAGAAGTAATTGTCTAACCTGATTTAAAATCTTAATGAGAAGTAATTTAAGGCAGAAATTCCCTTTGATTCTGATTGGTACCTATGCAATCCGTTGAGGATCATATGCACAATATGAGTTACTAATGGTTTGTTTCTAGATTGGCCTCTCATTGAAGCCTCATTCTTTTCTCAAATCCAGGAAGCTGGCCCATGTGAAAGGGGCTATTGTTCCTTCATAATTACTCAGCTGCTCCCTGTATGGCATTGCCTCTGTGTCATGTGGTTCAGCAATTTAAGTTTTTCTTTAAATAGGAACAGTAAATAAATGCAGGTGGGAAATTTCTAAATATAAAATTGGATTGTTTGTAACTTAGAAATGCAATTTGTATAGAACATTAGTGCTCCTGTCCAGCATTGATGAAAATGTCGCTCGTCATTTCAAGCTTTGCTTTAGTAGGAACAGAATACAATGTTCTCCCCTTTCTATACTAACACCAGGTAATTTAAGAGTTAATTTGCTTTTCTATCTTAGGACTAAGACCTGAGAGGTCTTATATTAGGGGATGGGAAAAGGTTGAAGTCATATAGCATGGAAAGTAAGGCTAAAACTAGGTCAGGAGAAACCCCACCCAACACCCCAATAATTCACAAAGAAGTTGTTGCCAAAAATAACAGTTTCTGTGTCATTCCAAAATTTACATACTGAAGCTCAAGCCCCAGTGTGATCACCCTTAGGAGGTGGGATGTTTGGGGCATTAGATCAGGAGCATGAGGTGCTCATAATTGAGGTTAATGCCCTTATAAAAAGAAGTCAGAGCATTTGGTCACTTTCTTTGGGGCCTGTGATAATAATTTTTTTAAAAACAAGAATAAGCTGTCTCCAAACCAGAAAAGGACCCTCATCAGAGCACAACCAGGCTGTACCTAGTTATCAAACTTCTACCATCAAGAACTGTGAGAAATAAATTTCTCATCTTCATAGTCACCCAACCTCTGGTACTTTGTTATAGTAGCCTCAACTAAGACACCCCCATAAAACCTTTCTGTTTTCTTTATGAAGTTCTTGATGAAAAATCAGATATAGACAGTAGACCAGACTTAACTCAAAACTGGTAATAGGAGAAGAAAGGCTGTAGCAGAAAACTGGGCTCAATTTCAAGCACAGTATTGTCTGTGAAAATTTATAGTCAAGGATACAGGTGGGGGTTAGTGGGCGGAAGTCATGAAGCAGAGACACTCAGAATGAGGGGAATAATGACATTTTCTAACAGGGTTCTCTCTGCTGACAGGCCAGAGTGACCATAGGTCCCCTGGGAGATGACAGAGGAAAAAGGATGTAGTGAGAGACCTTGTATGATAATAAGTGACCCACTATCAAGGGGACAAGGTTCTGCAAAAGTGACCGGTGACTCCTTGAGAAACCTGATTTTATAAGCAAGAGTGCAGATGAAATAGGAGCTTCAATAATCTGACAAAATTTCGGTTCAGGAAAAAAACCTTCTTGTCAATCTTCCTTCTTGTTCTAGAAAAAAAAGAAATACTTACCCCCTCCTTCTTTTTCAACAATGAAAGTTCACTTCCACCCTCAATAATGTCTGATAGCTCCAAATATCTAAATATCTGATTGGGTGCCCAGTCCTCGCTAGTTGCCTAGATACAATCTGATCGCTCTTGCCAACTTCCATCAAGAAATCCCCATATCCCTGATATGTTCTCCTACTGATTTCTAACCCCAGCTCCTTAGCTATAAATTCCAGGTTGCTTGTGCTAAATTTGAAGTTGAGGGCAATTCTTCTCCTTTATTGAAAAAAATCCCATTGTCACAGTCCAAGTTCTTATCACAGTAGTCTACTTAAAGTCATGGTTTTTTATTTCTTAAAGATTTGCATTTATTTATGTGTGTTTGTGTGTATACCGTCTATGTGCAGATTCCCACACAGGCCAGAAGAGAGCATTGAATCTCCTGGAGCTGGAGTTACAGGTAAGTGCAACCTCCCCAGCATGGGTATGGGTGCCGGGAATCCAACTTTGATCCTCTGGAAGAGAAGCAAATACTTGTAAGTACTAAATCAGCTCTCTGGCCCTGGAATAAAGGCATTCTTAATATGTATTAACAAGTATCATCAAATACTTTTTTTCTTTAACAATAACTGTTCAACTTTTGGTAGTTGTGACAGATATGTTAGAAAGTAGCTTCACAAAAGAAAGATTTAGTTTGGCTCATAATTCCGGAGGCCTCAGTCTATGGCCACTTGGTTCCATTGCTTGTAGGGTCATGCTTGGCGGGGTGACTGAAGATTACAGCAGGGAGCATATTGTGGAACATAGTGGTTCATGGCAGATGAATGGTAAAGTGCTTAACAGGAAAGCTCTGGTGACAAGATCTACCTTTCAAAGACACAACCCAGGTGACCTATTCTCTTTAAGGAAGCCTTACTCCTTGATAGTCCATATGGCTAGCAGCTCACTATTAGATTAATCTACTAATGAGCTCTATTGATGATGAAGATCCCTCAACTTCATGATTCAACCACATCTCAGAAGCCTATCAGCTGCCAACCAAGTCTTTAACACATGAGACTTTCATGGATATTTTTAGATTCAAATAATAACAATGACATGTAAGATAATTTTTCCAGGGACTTCATTTCAGAGGAGAAGGTTCAATTCACTTCTAAATTCATGAAATAAATAAGACAGGACAACTCTTTACATGGTCACTAGCGAAGGGATGAAGGTTACCAACAGTTTCCATTTTGGTTCCAATTAAAACTTAAATAAACACAAATATGGTTTGTGAAGAAGCGATTGTAGCCTGCACATGAGAGTGGCCAAGTAAGAAATGAATGTCCGCATGCTAAGCTATAATTTTCAATGTTTTATTTCCATCATAGTTTTAAAACAGCCCAAGATGGTCAGTTCTGCATTTTTAAGCCCAAATCTTTTATGAGAAGGGACTGGATGTGAACAAGTACCTAAGGCAAAGCACATAGAACTTTGTAGGCAATGGAACTAAGAAAGAAGAGGATCGGTCAAGTGAAACCTGCACCCAATAAAGCACTGCTGCACCAGGACTGACACTGAAAATCTGTATCATATTCCACAGAGGAGAGGAAAACCATATTCAGTTTTGCAATAGTCTCTACCAGAATAAATGATGGGCTGTTTGTAGTCACTAGCAGGTACTAGATGATCTACATGGTCATTAGCCACAGGGAGCAGAGTCCGCCTACCCATACTAAAATAAAGTTGAGTCTTCTGGATTTACCTCTTTGGAGTACAGGTTGCATGCACCTGGATACCCACTAAGCTGAGGTGTACTGAGAGAGTGAATGGAAGCAACTATCTCAAACCAACTAAGGCACACTTACCCCAGAGTGTGCAGAAAGAGAGGTTTTCCTAAGGTTCTACCTCATAGTAAATCCCCAGTGAGTACAAATTCCACAAGAAGAGTCAACAGGGCCTTGCTTTTACTTTCATTTCTGTTGGTGAGCAGCTCTTCAATCTCATGGACCTCTACAGCCTCTATCAGCCCTACACTTAATCACTGAGTAGGTTCAGCTCACCCACTCTGTGTCCACTCACACTGGGCATTCAGTTCAGAAAAATGGACCACACATTGAAACGGAGGCATTGGTGATCGGGTCAGCTTCCCTACAACTTCCCCTACTAATCCTTGACTTCACTCATTTCATATTTTATTCAGGAAATAGTGTGAGCTTTGATGCTAGACGGGCCATAGTTAGATTTAGGACCATATAGTCTATGGACCATAGACCAGATACAGAATATACTAGCCATGCAATCCAAGACAAATCACTTCCGGTGCTTTGTTCTCCTTGTCTGTAGCACTAGGATCATCGAAAGCAATACTGGGTAGCATATGTGCAACACCTAGCGCCATGTGCAGCACCTAGCGCCATGTGCAGCACCTAGCGCCGTGTGAAGCACCTAGCGCCGTGTGAATCACCTAGCGCCGTGTGCAGCACCTAGCGCCGTGTGCAGCACCTAGCGCCGTGTGAAGCACCTAGCGCCGTGTGCAGCACCTAGCGCCGTGTGCAGCACCTAGCACCGTGTGAAGCACCTAGCACCATGTGCAGCACCTAGCACCATGTGAATCACCTAGCACCGTGTGCAGCACCTAGCACCGTGTGCAGCACCTAGCGCCGTGTGCAGCACCTAGCGCCATGTGCAGCACCTAGCGCCGTGTGAAGCACCTAGCACCGTGTGCAGCACCTAGCACCGTGTGCAGCACCTAGCACCGTGTGAAGCACCTAGCACCATG
Organism: Cricetomys ansorgei; assembly: GCA_026225945.1. NCBI lineage: Eukaryota > Metazoa > Chordata > Mammalia > Rodentia > Nesomyidae > Cricetomys > Cricetomys ansorgei. The sequence goes on along the minus strand of JAMJFZ010000239.1, from coordinate 10,815,141 downwards.
TGCAGCACCTAGCACCGTGTGAAGCACCTAGCACCGTGTGCAGCACCTAGCACCATGTGAAGCACCTAGCATCATGTTAATCACCTAGCACCATGTGCATTACCTAGCGCCATGTGAAGCACCTAGCATCATGTTAATCACCTAGCACCGTGTGCAGCACCTAGCACCATGTGCAGCACCTAGCGCCATGTGAAGCACCTAGCGCCGTGTGCAGCACCTAGCACCATGTGCATTACCTAGCGCCATGTGAAGCACCTAGCATCATGTTAATCACCTAGCACCGTGTGCAGCACCTAGCACCGTGTGCAGCACCTAGCACCATGTGCAGCACCTAGCGCCGTGTGCAGCACCTAGCGCCATGTGCAGCACCTAGCGCCGTGTGAAGCACCTAGCACCGTGTGCAGCACCTAGCACCGTGTGCAGCACCTAGCACCGTGTGAAGCACCTAGCACCATGTGCAGCACCTAGCACCATGTGAAGCACCTAGCACCGTGTGCAGCACCTAGCACCATGTGAAGCACCTAGCATCATGTTAATCACCTAGCACCATGTGCATTACCTAGCGCCATGTGAAGCACCTAGCATCATGTTAATCACCTAGCACCGTGTGCAGCACCTAGCACCATGTGCAGCACCTAGCGCCATGTGAAGCACCTAGCGCCATGTGCAGCACCTAGCGCCGTGTGAAGCACCTAGCGCCGTGTGAATCACCTAGCGCCGTGTGCAGCACCTAGCGCCGTGTGCAGCACCTAGCGCCGTGTGAAGCACCTAGCGCCGTGTGCAGCACCTAGCGCCGTGTGCAGCACCTAGCACCGTGTGAAGCACCTAGCACCATGTGCAGCACCTAGCACCATGTGAATCACCTAGCACCGTGTGCAGCACCTAGCGCCGTGTGCAGCACCTAGCGCCGTGTGCAGCACCTAGCGCCGTGTGCAGCACCTAGCGCCGTGTGAAGCACCTAGCGCCGTGTGCAGCACCTAGCACCGTGTGTAGCACCTAGCACCGTGTGAAGCACCTAGCACCATGTGCAGCACCTAGCACCATGTGAAGCACCTAGCACCGTGTGCAGCACCTAGCACCATGTGAAGCACCTAGCATCATGTTAATCACCTAGCACCATGTGCATTACCTAGCGCCATGTGAAGCACCTAGCATCATGTTAATCACCTAGCACCGTGTGCAGCACCTAGCACCATGTGCAGCACCTAGCGCCATGTGAAGCACCTAGCGCCGTGTGCAGCACCTAGCACCATGTGCATTACCTAGCGCCATGTGAAGCACCTAGCATCATGTTAATCACCTAGCACCGTGTGCAGCACCTAGCACCGTGTGCAGCACCTAGCACCATGTGCAGCACCTAGCGCCGTGTGCAGCACCTAGCGCCATGTGCAGCACCTAGCGCCGTGTGAAGCACCTAGCACCGTGTGCAGCACCTAGCACCGTGTGTAGCACCTAGCACCGTGTGAAGCACCTAGCACCATGTGCAGCACCTAGCACCATGTGAAGCACCTAGCACCGTGTGCAGCACCTAGCACCATGTGAAGCACCTAGCATCATGTTAATCACCTAGCACCATGTGCATTACCTAGCGCCATGTGAAGCACCTAGCATCATGTTAATCACCTAGCACCGTGTGCAGCACCTAGCGCCATGTGAAGCACCTAGCACCATGTGCAGCACCTAGCGCCATGTGAAGCACCTAGCACCCTGTGCAGCACCTAGCGCCATGTGCATTCCACAGAGGCAGGAGCCCTAAGCTCAGTTTCTTCCTTGCAGTTCTATGACTCCTGCCTTAGCATTCTCATTGTTTAGACCAGGCCATTTGGATGTTGTCCCTTCTGTATTAAAGCAACATTCTTGGGTGAATTCCGGTTAAGTATATCAGTTCTGTACACTAATTTTAGTTTTTCCTGACAAACTTCAGTCTCAAAGAACTCTGTGATTGATAGTGGCTTCTGAGGTATTCCCAGTAGCCAAGTGCTTACCCTAGTTACCTAGTCACAAAAAAATGTTTCCTTGATAAAAATAATAAAACTGAAGAGTAACTCTTTAAAATATTAGAAAGGTAAAAGCACATCCAAGGTATCACAGCTTCAGCTGAAATCCAATGTCTGAATGTGCCCAACAGGATCTCTCCAGCAAACTGTGGGGGCTGCAAAACTAAAGAGCCAGTTTCCACTTGTTTTGATGATTCCTCTAAGCACCTCTGTTGCTGCCATTCTCTCTCCCTGTGGTTTTATTTTCACTTTATGGGATTAACTTTCCACTCCACAGCGTTCATGGGCTTGTTTCCTACTGAATGCCTCGCCAAAGGTTCAGGTATCATGATAGCAGAGGGAGGGCCGTTCTTAGCTTGGATTTCTGTGAAGTTACCTGAGGTTCAAATAAAGCTAAAATTAAGATGTATTTACATTTGCCGAAATAACTCAGGCTGGGGAGATGGCTTAGCTGGTAAAGATGCTACCACCAAGCCCAGTGACCTGTGCTTCTTCCCTGGACCCCACATGGTGGAAGGAAGATGGATTCCTACAAATTGTATTCTGGCTTCTACATGGTACATGCACATACCATACACGGGAAGGAAGGGAGGAACGAACGAACGAATGAACGAAGATGTGAAATAAGTGTACCATACCAATAAGCATACTCTTGAACATAATTTTAATAAGATAATGTCTAGTTATAATGGGATGTCCTTATCATTCATACATAATTATTTTGAGTTTTCATTTGTATACTATGTATTATAATTACTATGATTTTAAAATAGATAAATTTCTCTTAGAACAATGAGAAAGTAAAAGGACAAATTAATGAAAATAAGCATGTTATCTATGGCCAAGCTAAACAGGCTCTCCTGGAATGCCAGCCTAGCAGGGAAGAGCCAAATGCAATGAGAAAGTCTTCCAGAAATTTTCTTCTGGACTCCTTCCAGACGCCAGTCTTCTGACTTACTCCACTGCTCTGTCCACCCACAGCTGTGTGCATGGACCACCTCTATCCAACTGTACTTTGGGAGATAGCAGAACAACAAAACCTGTGCTGAGCCTGGTGCTCAGGAGGAAGCCACCAGTGTTCCCCTCCCTCACCCCTCCCCGCCCCAGTCTCAACAGATTCTATGACCGGTCTTTTGGTAGACATCTCTTCTTCATCAACTTCCTGTGTTCCTGAGAAATGCTTGTGGCACAACAACATGCAGGGAAGAAAGGCTTGTTTGGGCTCAGCGCTTCCCAGGCTCAGCCTGCACCCAGCTCAGCACGGCAGGACCATGTGGCAGAGGAGGCCTATTCCTTCCACAAAGCCAGGGTGCCAAAATACCCTCAATGACTCCAGCTCCTAAAGGCCCGGCTATCTTCCAGTAGTGTCATTGACTGGCCAACAAGACTATGAACTTTTGAGGAGACAGGGCAGTTGTAGAGTAATAGTCCAGGTCTGTCTGTGGAGGCACAGGTGATACATACCACATGCTGAACATGCAATGTGAAGTTTTCTTCAGGCCTCACCTGCTTTGCATCAACATGGCAGCCAAGTCCCACCTTTCTTCCTGGCATTAACTGGCTGTTCACATAAAAGACTTCCTCTTTCTAACTAGAGTTGGCAACCACCGTAGCTTCCCTGTGAGAAATAAAATGGGTGAGGGAAACCAGGATGAACACAACTCACTAATACGGATATTCTGAGACCTTGACATTGGACTTTCAAAGGATCAAAGGCTTGCTGTCATGCCAATTGTCCCCCAGAGGCCCAGTACTCACCAGGAAAATAAAAAAGTGATTCACCCACAGAAGAAAGGGTAAATGAGCTCAGCTGGGTCTAAAAGGAAGAGGCTTTGTTTCTTTTTATCATTCCTAAGTTCACTTGGGAGTCAAGCAGTGGAAGTTCAGATTTAACTACCAAAGCACTAAAGCAATGACGTTTATGATAAATTCTCACAAGATTCTTCAAGCTAATGCACATATTATAAAGGATTCACATCTCATGGCTGCTCAGAGTCCTCTAACAGATTCAAGGGCACTGTCCAGAGTTGATTGGGTACAGACCCCCTCTTGTTTCTGCTTGACTTTGATCCTGAGGAAGGGGACGTCTCAGGGCCTCCCCAGTTCCTCCCATAACCAGCACATCCCTTCTGTTCTAAGTTTCTGTCTCTTTGCTTCCCTCTTTGGTGATGCCCCTCTCTTGGCCCCTCCTCAAAGATCTTCCCAGAGCATCTGTTCTGCAGAAGGCACTTCTGCCCTGGCTGGATCTGTTTCCTGCACTCCGACTAGGGTGGGGGATCTGGAGTTGGTAAGAGAAGGGCAGATCCCTTAGTTACATAAGAAGTTTAGGGGTACAGTGAGATCATGTCCCAAAAACAAACAACAAAAGAAACAGAAAAAAAATGGAAGGGGAGTCAGGGAGAGAACTAAAAGGAACAAGGGGAGAAACACAAGAGAAGAGGGGAGGGGTGAATAGGGGAAGAGAGGGAAGAACATTAAACTCTGCTTTGACCCTGGAGGGCACTACCTCTACTCTCTACCCTTCTTCCTCTCTACCTTCGTTTCCTGTAGATTGATCCTCAGCAATCTCCAAAAATAATCTACTTTCACCAAGGAAAGAAAACTTTAACCAACTGCACGTAATACAAAAATTAGATCATTCTGGGAAGTGTCTGAAGCTGTAGTGACTACATATCAACATGGCTACATACTTTCTTTCTTGGGTGGAATTGAAGTGCAAGCAGGGTGCTCTATAGGAAGGACTTTGGTCTGATTTCATCTTCTGGGAGGGTCCCAATGATGCTGTCATCTTCACCCGTGTACTGATATCTATCAATCTAGAAATGTTCTTGATCATTAGCACTCCCGGAGAAGAGGGAGGTTTATACCTACTGGGAAGGAAGTCCTCCATCAACATGCCTGAAACATTTGATTATCTCGGTAAGACTTGCTCCCTTCACAGGCCTGCTGAGCATCAACCAGCTGCTACAGAAGGCTGTAAATTGATATTTTGATTACACAGTCTTGTACTTTTCCAGCCCTGTGCAATTTGGGCTGAAGCTTTGCTTTATAATGCTGTCATTCTTTCCATAAACTGAACATTTGCTCTTCTGCCCTGTAAAATAGAAGCTACTTTCTGCACTTAGAACTCAATAAATATTAATTATTGCTACAAGGGCCCAAACTGGACAGACTGTCTGTGTTTCCTTTTATAAACTGAACTTCAGTCATATATTTAGCTATTACAGAAAGGCAGGTATACTGTTGTTAAATATTCAGAAAAATCAATGCCCTATTTTTTAAAGTCTCAGAAAGTATCCTCAGTTTCTAGTAACAGAGTACATATTCTTTTGTACATTGTCTTTTGTAGAAACAAAAAACACCAAAAAGAGGGGGGCACAGGAGGGCATTGCTGTGTAAATAAGAGATAGAAATTTATTTTAAAAAAAAGAGATAAGGAATATGTAAATAAGACAGGACTCTAAAAAGTTTTGCATGATTAGATTAGAATAGCTTAGGATGTGCACATATATATTTGAAGCTAATTCCCCTTAAAAGAGAAAAATAATAGCTAAAAGAAATAAAATATCTGGAATCAAAATTTCTAATCTTTCAAGTAGTCATCATCTACCCTGACTAGCTCTGAAGCCAATTATTTCTGCCTATATGGGTGTCTGCAAACACCTATGACCCAAGTCCAGGATCTCCCCAAAGTGTTACAGGACACTGACCCCAGCAACCAGAACCCATGCCAAAGCCCTGCAAAGATGCTGGAGGAGCATGCCTACTCTTGCAGACTGCTCCCTTGGACCACTTACAAAGTGTCCCCTTCCTCTGTAGCCTGCCAGGCCTCCAATGCATGGTATTCCTCCTCTGCCTCCCAAGTGCTAATATAAAATCATGCCCAGCTTTAGAATGAATTTAGGTGATTTTTGAGACCTTGCAACAATCAATACAACTATAAAGTTGGTGTTGATTCTTTTCATAGGAAAGAAACCAAGGTTCAGAAAGGTGGTAATCCCAGTGTATGCCCTTTTCATATCTTCCGAACGCAACTAGAAGATTCCTGCATATAGGTTATAGGATAGATACACCATGAGTTGGGTGATAGGATACCTTGAGAAACAGTTTTTTTAGAATGTTTCTACTTTAAGGGATTAAAGATGATCCCACTAAAACGCATTAGCACAGTGCTAAATACAGAGTAAGAACACATAGATCTTAATTGTTGTTAATGCCATTATTATTATTAAATTGTCTGTTACTCCTGTAGCTTCCTCTGCTTTAACTGTGGTTCCTACTGTCCTGTCACCACAGTCTGTATTCTGGCATGTCCAGTGCATTACACAGTCTGTATAACCAATAAGCCACACTAACAGACCAGCACCTGGTCCTCTAGCAATACAAAGTTTGGAGCTGTACACATGTGGGTCACTGAACACTGTCCCTCACCTCCAAGTAAAACTAAAACCCAGCCCTGGAAATTTAATCAATATACAACATTGAAGGAAAAATGTAGAAGGATCAATAGCCCGGTGAGTTTCCTGGGTTTTCTTTGGCTGTCTCATAATCCCTCAGATGATATCCCAGGCAGTCTGCAGCCCAGACCTGCCTACATAAACATGGAGAAGAAGAGAAGAAAAGGGAATCAGGAACCAGGAAAAACTGTCTGGCCAAATCCAGCCAAGAAAACCTCATGCAAAGCCCTCAACCTCTTCTTCCCAAACAGGCACTGGAGTTATCACATTTACCAGCATTGGACCAGCAATGGCACCCAAGACACCACCAAGGAAGCCAGATGGAAATTATAGAGCTAAACAATACAATGACTAAAATAAATAAACATATTGAAAATAGTCAGTTGCACAATGAAGTTGATAAAGGATGAATGGAAAGACAAGTTAATAGAATTCATTCACTCTGTAAAGGAGATAGCTGAAATAAAATGTCGGTGGAGACACACAGTATTTGTTACTACACAGCCTGTTGTCCTCTGCAATGTATTCAATGAGCAGGTATTCTAGAAAAGAAAAATCAGTGGACTCTTAGTGTTCTGTAGTCAAACACAAAATATAAATAATAAATTTTAAAAATAAAAGAAAAATACAAAATTTTCGAGAGCCTCTTTGCCAGCTATGGAGAAGACACAGCAAGGGTGCCAGCTGATGGTCAAACACCTGGATCACGTCTCCTCCACAGGTGCAGTGCAGTGCAGGATGACACATAGCGAGGAAGATAGTCTACATCAAAGGCCAGCCCCAGAATTCTCTGCACTGTCCAGCGCATCGCCAGAGAAACCAGTCAGTAGTGATGGTTTACAAATTGTTCCTAATAAACTTTGATAAACAGAAACAGCACAACTGAATGAGATTTTCCCAGTGTTATTCCCAGTGGTGTCAGACATGAATTTAATTTTATGGGGCCCAGTATTGCTTGGAAGACTTTTGTAATCTATTATATGTTCCAAAGATTAAGGACTAGGCTTTGTTTACTCATCAAAACCAACTCATAAATGCTTATTGGTCTATTTATAGTCCACGAGACAGAAAGATAAATGGACATTCCTTCCAGAGAAGGAAATGGCAGCCTCCTGGACCAGTGTGATTATTTTCTATGTGTGCCTGCTTGTGAATGTGGACATCTAGGATTAACTTTTTTGCAGTGTTTCCCAGGGGCAGATTACAGAGGGGGGCACATGAGTCAGAGCTCCCTCTGATAAGAAACACGATTGCTCTTTTGTCAAAAAGCCCAGTGCTGAAGGACTGAATCAATCATACTAGACACACGCTATTCCCTCTGGTTCACAAAGTTCTTCTGGGAAAGCAATTTCACAACCTCTGCTGATGGTCTCTTCTCATCTTAACCTCCTACAGCTAGGGATATGCTTGGTTTCTGGCTGCCTAAGGGACTCATCATCAGATGGTAAAATGAAAACTTCCTTGTTAATTCCAAATACAGTAAACTCACTGACTTTGAAAATGCAAAACATGAAAACAAAGTCTAGCAAAATAATTTCTCTCCAGGAAAAGTATTAGTTGAAGAGTTAATTCAGGTAACAAAAGTCTTTATTTCTAGACAGAAAATTTGCTGTATAAACGAGCCACACATGCACACACAATCTGTATCTGTTTTATGAACTAAAGGATATACTCCTTAAACTTATCCTTCTCCTTTGATGGTCTGTAACAAGATTGTAAAATTTGGTGCAAGAATTAACTAAAGTGTGTCTGAGAGGGACTTCAACAAGACAGTGTGAATATATTTAATTGCACTAGTCTGCACGGTTTAAAATGGTTGCAATATAACAGCATTTATGGCTGCGTGCTAGAACATGGGGGTCCATTTCAGACAAAAGCAAGAAATACAGACTTGTTCCATGTGTAATAACTCGTAGCAATTATTCCATGCGAACTTGTATGAACACGACTGAATTTGCTTTGAATCCTGACAGTCATGATTGCCCCAGTCAACTGTTCCTGTCTGGCTGTAGTCACAACAAACGGCAGTAAAGAATGCTACCACCAAAGCCTGGTGCTAAGGATGTGGGTTTTTGTTTGTTTGTTTGTTTTGGTTTGGTTTTGTTTTTTTCGATTAGACTGATACTTATTTAGATTTAAGGTAAGCCAGGTGCATTCCAGCGTGGATTATGTCATTTTGTCCTAATCAATACATATACCCCTCCTTCCGACACAAACTGCAGGATCCACCTGGTTTCTCTGCTGTGCAGAATCACGTGTCAAGTTGGCTCTAATAAATTACATTCTGTGTAGTCCTGGTTATACATGCCTCTTTTTGCTTTGTCTCATGACACGTGGATGCTGGTCCTCATACGCTGGAACCCAGTTGCTCCAGAACAGAACCAAGGCTCTTGCATAGTTTTTGATTCCAGAACTAAAGGAAGCTACAGGTCATATGAGTTAGAGTAATTCAAAGAACAATAATAATAATTCACATAAATAGCTGAATAATCTACTACAGTAATCATTGCAGGTTATTTGACTGGTTCTTTGCTTGAAAGGTGGTATATTTTCCTTTGTGCTGTTATATAAAGCCACTTTAAATCCAGGCAGTGAATTTTCCTATGAATGGAAGTGAGAACAGAGGCTAGCCTTGGAGTTCTGCATATACCATAGGCTAGACTCCTTTCGTGTCAGTAGTAGTATTGAATTCTGAAACTTTTTTTTATCAACAGACACAACTAAATAATATTGATTTAAACTAGAAGTTTAAAATCAGTAACTATTATATTAGTCCATACCTCATTACCTCATTAGATTAAAAAGAATAAGCAAAGTTCCTGGGTAAATGAATTAGGAGCAATTAATATTGGTATTTTGTCCTCAAGGAACTGGAACCAAGCTGCTTGTCTATACTTAAGGTGTAGGCTGGGGCCTGGCAAGATGGCTGAGGAGAAATAGTGTTTGTCACCAAGCCTGACAACCTGCTTTGATCCCCCAGACACACTTGGTGAAAGGAGACAATCAACTTCGGAAAGTTGCCCTCTCACCTCTGTGCATGAGCTATGGGAGACGTAGAGTGGAACCCTGCTGATCCGACAAGATGGCCGCGTGAACTGTGGCTGACAGAGCTGGAGCGGTGGGCCACTCAAGCTTTTTGGAACCCAGATGACCATGAGTGAATGGCAGGTGCTGGACACTGGGCAATAGACTTTGGACTTTCGCTGCTGAGTTTCACTTTGCTCTGCTCTGACTCTCCTTATGCTCCAGGTCTTCCCTTTGGGAATAAGAAAGTATGTAACTTTGATTTCTTTTACAGGTGCCTATAGTTAAGAGACTTTCAATTTTTAAAAAAGACCTTATACTTTTAAAGCACTGAAAAAATATAAAGACTGTGGAACTTTAGCAATCGCATTGTGTTTTATATTAAAATATTAACATGGGATCTTGGGGATAAGAGAATGAGGTTATGGATTAAGATGATATATTTGTATGTCACGTTGACAAGGGGTAGAGTATCTTAACATTGCCTGTCAACTTGATACAGCCTAGAATCAAACGAAAAGGGAATCATTGTATGTAGCAGGTTGACCTGTGAACATACCGGTAGGGATTGTCTTGATTGTCTTAACAGATGTGGGAGGGCCCACCTCACTGTGAATGGAGCCTTTTCTTGGGCAGGTGGTCCCGTGCTATATAAGAGGCCAGCAAAGTATAAGCCAGATGACATGGGTCGCAAGCAGGAAGCAGCATCCCTCCATGGTTTCTCCTTTAAGTTCCTACCCTGCTTAAGTATTCTGCCCTGACTTCCCTCAGTGACAGACTATCACCTGGAAGTATAAACCAAACCAAACTCCTTTGCCTACAAATGACTTCTGGTCAGAGTGTTTTACCACAACAGTATAAAGGAAACTAGAGCAATCACTAAAGTCTTTCAAGGTTATACCTACACCTTTGTACTGTAGGGGGTACTAGCCAGCAGCCAGGGTGACTCTGGGAGTATTTGTTGGGCAGAAAAAGTCTCTGGTGTTTGGAACGAGCAATTTCCTCTCAAGGGAAAGAATACCAAGCAACTAACTGTAATAACCCTGGAAGCCACTTGGGATTGGTATTTTCTTGAATCTGAGTAAAGCAGATTGAATCATCATTGTAATACTGTAAACATTTTGTATTATTGACTTCAATTTTAAGATTCTTTATTATAGAAAGTCTAAAATATATACAAAAATAAACAGAATAGTGTTCTAATAGATCTTGCATCACCAAGATGCAGTAATGATCAACACACAGTAAAATTTGTTCCACCCACGAGCCCTCCTACTCGGTCCCCTCCACATTGAACCACGTTACAGGCATTATTATTTATCCATAATTTGTGTTATAAATTTTGCCTAAGTTTTCAGCTCTGTTAAAAGAATAACTCACTTTCTACCATAACCATAATATCATTAACATACCAAAAATGAAAGTAATAAGTATTCATTTATTTTATCAAATGATTGTTGTTCGAATTTCTAACTTTTTCATGAATATCATAGCTAGAGCTAATTTAAATTAGAATCCAAATACTAGCCGCACACATTCAATTGATTATACTTCTTAAGTCAGTTTCCCCTAAGATCTCTCTCCCTCTCTTCTTATCTTTCCTACTTATTGCTATTGTTGAAAATAAGTTTTGGGTCTTAGATTTTTAAATACTCCAGATTTTGCTGACTACATATCCATGGAGTAGCCTACCATATTTCTTCATCTCATTTCCTGTTAGAGGTTTCATTAGATTCAGCAGCTTTTGTCTTTCTCTCAGAACCCGCCCTCCACCCTATGTATCCTGGAGTTCTCCCCTCAAGACGATCAGAATTGGAATGTCTGGTGGCTTCAGTTCTGTGGCATTGCCAGTGTAAATGTTACGACCCATAGATCTGCTAATACAATAGTGTCACTGTAAAATCATGTTATTCTATTTCTCTCACTTTCTTATTTCTTAGCCAGAAAAAAAAAAAGTCTGTGGCGCTTCTTTGTAGAATCAGCTTTGAAGATTCTAAAGTAAACTCTTTCATTTATCTAAATGCACACCACCGTGAATAGCACGCTGGAATTTTTAAAGTCTATTTGAAATTCAAGAGGCGTTGAAATGCAAAAGTGATCACCCGTCTTCCCATCCCTGTAATAATAAACTTTGACCTCAAAGTCTGGGCTTAACAGTACAGAAAAGCTAAGGGAGGAAAGAAAATACAAATGATTGAGTAAGGGAATGCCTTGGGTAAAATTCCAAGACATTTTCCTCCTCATCAATATAAACAAAACTAAATTCCTGGGAACTTGCAAGAATCCCAGAGGAACTAAGGAACTACGTATGATGGAACAGCTCTTCAGAGAGCACTGTCATCAGAGTTTTCTAATCAGAATGGCTGTCTTCATGTGCCAGGACATCTCTGCTTGTTTATTTACAGGCCCACATAGAGAATAAATAAACCAGCAGCCAGCTGCCCACAGCCATAGTCTGATCTCTCATCCTCAGTAATTCTCCCTGCTACCCAGGCTCCTAAGTGATCATCACGTTGATTTTCCAACTGTCTTCATGGTCTCTACTGTAATAGCGTAGCAGTTGGAGGCCCATGACAATAGCCTGGCCTGGGATCATCACATCCAAACCTGAGAGACACTCAGAGGCTCAGTGTTATCCATAACTTTCCTTAGCAAAATATTAGATTTGGAGATTAGAATTCTAACTATCATGGGTATTACTGTTATTTTCATTGAAGAAAAGTGGTTCCCCTTGTCAGCCCACCCCTATTCCTAGGGGAGAAATCTGAAACTTGGTAATAATCATCTTCCTTCTTGCAAACATGGGCAGTGAAGACATAGAGAAGTGGTTCCAACCTGTGCTTTGTGACCCCTTTGGAGGTCAAACAAAATCCTTTGACGGGGATCACCTAAAACCCTCTATATGTCAGATATGTACATTTCAATTCATTCCTAGTAGCAAAATTTAAAAAAAAAAAGAAATAGTAATGAAATTAATTTTGTGGTTGAGGATCACAACATTAGGGTGACTGTTATAGAATATCAAGACTGGACACTGTAAATCATTGTTTCTACGCTGTTGAGGATACTCCATTTTGACATTAGACATCACAGTTTTCCTCTTATATTTTCAGTCTGAGCTAAGGCTATGAGGTTTATTATTTTTCTCATGTGTGAGCTTTGCAGTTAGATTCTCCAGCTTCTGAAACCAGTTTCATCACTTGATAACTCCAGGATATTTCAACATTAGCATTTTAAGCCTTTTTGGCCTTGTCTGGCTGCTGGGAATAATGATTGTTCTTAACTCAAAGTTTCATGGATGAGAAGAATATAAAACATTGTTTGTTGTATTTTTACCCATCAAAAGATTTATCCCATAAGAAAGCAGTATTATAATGACATTACATATCTCTGCAAAACACTGTGAAAATCCTATGTACCCTGAACAGAAGCGATAAAGGCACCCAAGGGTACACGGGACATCTTCATTACTCTGGTGCCTTCTGTGTGTGCAGTGGAACACCTCTGAGAGATCTGAGGATAATATTTCTAAGCAGATCATTTGTCCCCACAAAGCTTTGTCACTATGCTAATTCATTCCAACCTAACAAGAGAATTGGAATCCTGCCAAGGAGCCCATCTGGGGACTGCCTGCCGGACGCTAGAATTTTCTCTCTGTTCTGTGTACTCTCTGGCAGCCCTTCAGCAGTGGCAAGAATGGGTAGATCATCCCAAAGGGCACCTTCCTGGGTGCTCTGAACAGAAGCTGGGCTTCTCGGGAAGTTGACCATTCTTGCAAGCAGCAGCAATGCCAGGGCCAACTTGGAAAAGTTAACCAGTTGCGTGGGTGCCTGCTTATCACTCCAGTCAATGGAGATGCTCCAAGGGAAGTAGGGCACAAGGGGATCTGAGCACTTGAATTCAAACTATGCTTTTTTCACAGGAGTAATTACTGTTAGTGATTTCCATCCTTATGATTGGGTCGTCATCACCAATACCTTCCTAGACCTTCTCCAGGTCATGTGAAGTAGGCCAAATGGTCTGACCCTGTTTAATATTCAACCACATGCACTTCTGGGGATATTGCTATATCACAGCTATTGCAGCGTGCTGAGCTGAGCTGTACTTTCATCTGCTTTGTGACCCCTAGCATAACGTAAGCATCTTAGTTTGCATTCTTTTGCTGTGATAAAGACCATGGCCAAAAGCAACTTGGGAAGGAGAGGGTGAATTTGGCTTACATACTCCAAGTCACAGTTCATTGAGTGTACCCAAAGCAGGAACCTAGAAACAGAAACTGAAGCACATGTTATAGAGGGGTGCTGCTCACTGGCTTGCTCCTCATGGCTTGTTCAGCCTGCTTTCTTATGGCACCTAGGACCACCAGCCCAGGCATGACACTGCCCACAGTGGGCTGAGTCTTCCCACATCAATCGTTAATTGAGAAAATGCCCCATGGACTTGCCTACAGGCCAACCAACTGGAGGCATGTTGTCAATTGAAGTGCCCTCTCCCCAGATAACCTTAGATTGTGTCAAGTTGACAAACTACTAACCAGTTCAGCCTTAATCTTACAGCTAATATGAAACAAAACATTTGCCATCATCTCTCCTTGCTTTTCATGGAGAAGCTATCTTTCATGGTACCTCCCAAGTATGATCAATTAAAACTCCCCCCTCTTTCCTCGTCCAAATCCTTGTGTGTCTTCATAAACATGAATGTGTTTTCCTCACCAGACATCCAGTGAAATCTCTGTCTCCTCCTGATGTCTCAGACACACAAGCATCCCGCACCTTCTAAAAGACTCCTTCAAAGCAACCACAGTGAGAACACCAAGCTGTTCCCTTCCACTCAGCCCTTCCTTTTGTATCCAGAATCTCTTATGCTCGCTTGTATAGAAGAAAGAAAAATAAGAAAGAAATGATAGCCCACACAGTCACACACAAAGACAAAATTTATCAAACATTCCCAAAGTCTCATTTGGGGCTGACAATCCCCTCAAAAGATGCTTTCCCTGCAGACACCCTCACCCACATTTTGTCCCTGCACATAACGCAGATCTCAGAGAGACTGATCCTGTCCCACGGTCTGCTTTAATAGTCTTTCTTCCCTAAGCCTGGACATTGTTAAAGGAAATATTATCTTTCTCCAGTGCTTTGCTTCAGGCTGTGAGATAAATGCACAAACACGCTGTGACGGATTCCTCCTCTTTCTCATAAAAGTTTAGTAAAATATGAACAATAATAAGTGGCATCATCAGAGTGACAGGCACCTTAGTAATGGGGGGCAGTTGCTCCTACTCAGAAAGCTCCCAGCACTTCTAACACAAACTCTTCTGCCTTCAGTCTGTTTCTCACTAAATAGATTCTAACTAAACGACTTTCGATTATTTAACATAGTGTATAATCTCAACCCACGTCCCTAACAGCCGCCGTTGTTCCTGTCGTGCCCCAAGCAAAAGTGGGGAAAGGCCCGACTTATTTTATTTTTAGGTGTCATCATTTCCTAATCATTTTTTCACATCCAGGAGGGAGGGAAGAAGGAAAGGGGGATGGAGAGAGAGTGGGGGAGGAGAAGTGGTGGAAAAGCTGGCTTGATAGCTAATGACAAAGCACTTGCAAATCATGTACAAGACTTTAGGTTTGAGCAGCAGCACAGACTAAAAGGAAGACAGCAGCAGGGAGAGAGAGAAGGTTAGAGCGGAGTTTAGTAAATGCTATGGAGTCCTTCACAGTGGGGGTGAATTACAATGACTGTGCCTCCCTACTGTGCTCCCTTTTGAAAGCTAGGGAATGACTCTTTTTTTCTTAATGTTCTAACACTATTGGAGATGCCACTATATATAATTATCATACTGAAGTGGAGATCTTTATTGCTTGATTTGATTTTTTCTTAGTAATGATTTTTACTTTGATGAAAACGCTTTCTCGTATTTTAATGATACAATGCAAAAAGTCTGTATTGGCTTGGTTTCCGTGGCTGCGATAAGACACCATGCCCAAAAGCAACCTGAGGAAGAAAGAGTTTACATGGCTTACATGTTGCAGTCCATCCTCAAGAAAAGTCAAGACAGGAACCCAAGCAGGAACCTGGAAACAAAAACTGAAGCAGAGAGCATGGAATGCTGCTTACTGGCTTGCTATTTGTGGCTCACTCAGCCTCCTCTCTCCCACACCCCGACCACCTGTCTTTGGTTGTCGCTGACCACATTGGGCTGGATCTTCTCATGTCAATCATTAATCAAGAAAATGCTCCACAGACTCGCCTACAGACCAATCTTACCGAGGCATGTTCTCAGTTGAGCTCCGCTCTTGCTAGAAAATTTTAGGTTGTATCAAATTGGTGAAAATCTTGTCAGCACACTGTCAGTAGACAGTCGCTAGTGTTTTTACTAAAACAATATTTTGTTTCCATTCTTGGATACAAACACACCTAAATCCTTAGAATCTGCCTCACAGAGCTGAGCCAACAGAAGCAAACTCCTGACCATCTAGAAGGCAGACTTCAGAGCAGGGAGCAAGGCTGAGTATTAGTGGTTTCCTGTTGTGAGATAATTTAACCTCAAAGGAAGGAAGGCTTGCTAGGAGGATTCATTTCATGGTTTCTTGATCCTGTAAGCAAATGGAGGAGAAGGCCCATTCATTTCACATTAGTGAGGAAATACAGAGGGAAGAAGGAACCAGTGTGTATTACCCCTTGAGGGGCACACCACCTGGTCTAACTCTTCCCACTGAGCCGTACCTCTTAAAGGGTCCACCACCTTCCAATAGCACCACAGACTGGTAAAAGAGCCTTCAATACATGGGCCTTTGGGAACATTCCTGAGCCAAAGGATACCAATTAAGAATGAATAAACATTTGCTTTGCTTCTTAGAGGTCTCAACAGACGGCAGATGCACCAAAGTGTGATTGTACTTCAAATCACAGTGAAAAGCAGACAGAAAGTGCTGTAGAGAAGAAGAAGAAGCTGAGCTCTGGGGTCATATGCCTCCTTCAAAGGGAAGCCCAGAAATGAAAACATGTTTTCTTCTTCTGCATTTGATGCTAAAAACTAAGTTAAAGAAGTATTTCAACCTATTGGAGTGACCCTAAATGCAGTAGTCCCCATCAAGTAAATGGGATGAATATCAAGCCCGTTGGTGGTTACTACAGTAAACTACTAAGCAGTACTAAAGCCCAGATATATTTATGATGTGTTTTTCCACCATATACATATCTACTGATAAAGTTCAATTTATAAATTCAGAACAGTCAGAGATTAACCATAACTGCCTATAAAACATGATAATTACGAAAATATAATGCAATAAAATGTATTGACAATTTGTTGTGCATTTCTGGTATTTTCTATGTAATACTTTCAGACCTTAGTTGACCTCAGACATAACTTATAATACAGATGTGGATAAGGAGGTGGCTATATTTCAGTAACACAAAACCATAACGAATTTCAAGATTGGTTCTTTTTCAAAATTATAGGCTCAGTAAGCCCTCTAAACTAGATAAGTTCAAAGAACTACAGAGCTGAAATGTGGTCTATTGTAGAAGTTTATTTTTAGTTATGCATGATTGCTTTGTGCACTGTTGGGAAAAGGGCTGCCTAGGCCTTGCATTTTGTATTATCTGCAGGTGTTGGATTATATGGGGGACGTTCGATTGCTCGTGATCTGCACATGATATCAGTAGAACACCTGGGGAGTTCTGTATTAATACAAACACCTGAGCTGAAGTGCTCAGAATTCCACTGTTCAGTATGGTGCTTGCCATGATGGTGGTCTGGAAGGGTTTGCACATATGAATATGCCTCTGTGTCTTCCTTGCTGAGCCACCACAGCAGCATAACTACTACAAATAGTTGTCTGCAACATGGGGCCCGAAGTCATCCCAGCCAATCCAATGTGGAGACAGGAAGAAAGAGAAAGAAACTTCAGACCTTGCCCATTTTTAAAATTTTTTTATTTTTATTTTTCTGCAAACCTGTCTACAAGCAGTCCAGATACTGGTGAGGTGGCCCTTTGAACGTACATCTGCTCTGGTGATGAGAACTACTCTCCATGAGTGAACTCTTCCTTCAGACTAGGTTACCAGTTGTTTTTCCTGAAAACCAGACTCTATCTCAAAATCTGGAAAGTGTTTCCTCAGGGTCAGTACACAGAAACCATCTTCCAGAACTGGCTGAGGTTGTAGCTCATGCTGGTAGCTGAACCTGGTACTGTAAGAGTCACCTAGTTGGAACTGGTTTTAAAGGCATGAAGGAGTCATGGAGAGCAACTGAGGTTTGGCATTATGAGAGGCCAGGAGAGGCCATTGGTGGAGACGCAGTCTTAGTAGCAGTTGAAGGCCCAGATAGAAGGGGTCATGCAGAGAAGTTGAGGTTTGGCACCATGAAGAGAGCCCAGGAGAGGCTACTGGTGAAAGTGCAGCCCAGCTGCAACAAGGTACCCCAGCATCTTGAAGAAGCCAGTACTATGGGACGACCACCAAGAACAGCAGCAGTAGTGGAGGGGAGCCAGCCAGAACCTGGAGGACAAGCTGTGTGTGCTTCAGACAGCGCCAGAAAAGTGATCCAAGCCCTTTGGAGGAGCCCAGAAGATTGTGAGTGAATTCCTGATAATTGGACATTGATCGTGTTTTTCTACTGTCCAAAGACATTGTGAAAAGCTAAATGTTCAGTCTCATTTGGTCCTGTGCATTAGCAGCCCTTGTGATTGTTCCTCTTGTAAATAGTTTTGTTGGTGTAGTGTTAATTGTGTTGTAGAGATAAAGCATTTATTTTTTTTTACTTAAACAGAAAGAGGGAGATGATGTGGAAATTTATTTTTAGTTATATATAAAATAATTGTTTTGTGCACTGTTGGGAAAAGGACTGTCTAGGTCTTGGAATTTTGTATTGTCTGCAGGTGTTGGATTTATGTGGGGGATGTTTGATGGCTCATGATCTGCACGTGCAATCAGTAGAACACCCTCGGAGTTCTGTATCAGTGGTCAGACATAATGAAGGGTAGAGTAGAAGTGAAAGACAGAGTTGTAGTGGTTTGCCCTACTGGAAACAGTTGGCTACCCATGATCAGCCAAAGCTAGTCCAAAGTCAAAGTTACTGCTGTAACCACTGCAGCGCAGCGCTAGTGCCTGCCTGTTTCTCTTATCACAACGACTCCATAGTGGTGTTGCCTCCTGGCACCAATACAGAATCCTAAACAAAATCAGTAGCCTCGGACAAATTTTATTCAACAGTTTGAAGGGGTAATCCATCAAGTCACAAGAGCCCCCCAGCCTCTGCCATCTCCCATACATTCAGAGATATTTCAAAATGATATAAAATAATTATTGCTTGAGAAAACAGAAAATGTCTACTTATTTTTCTCCTATCCTTCTTTCAATATTTTCCCAAATGGACAGAGTGAAAAGAGGCAACGCTTCTTAGAATCAGAAAAAACATTCTCAGAAGAATTCAAACTTCTGAATCATTCTTTTGAAAAATCAGGCCAGATCAGAGGCCTCCCTATTTTTTCTGTGACCTTTTCTGCTTCCCAGTGTTAAATTTTATTTTCCAAGTGTCCTTAAAATTGTGACTAACTATGACTTCCATCATAATCCTTGATGTTACAATGGATGATAGCAGGTTGTTGATAATATTTAGGAAATGTGGAAAAAGACTAAAAATTTCCCTCAACTTTTACAAAAGTTTCAGGTTATAATTCAAACACCATTTCAATCTGAATATATATATATATATATATATATATATATATATATATATATATATATATTTGAAAATTTCATACGTTTATACAGTTACTTTGATCATATCTACCCCCACTCCATTTCTCCACTTCCACCAGGACCATCACCAAACATGGCTGCTTTCAAACTTCATGTCTCTTTCCATTTATTTTATAATCCACCGAGTCCAATTAATATTTCCTGTGTGTTCTTGGGTGTGGAGACATCCACTAGAACACGGATGAGGACTTTATTTTAATGTCTCCATTTTAAAGTTATGTTCCCAGTCCCTTCAGACATCAAGTTTTGGGAGTGATGGTCTAGGCAAGTGAAAGACAGCTTGTGGCTGCTAGGCAGTAGGTTGAGAATCTCACTCACCTGCTGGCCAGCTCTCTCCGTGTATAGCTGACCGTGAGTGCCTGGTCATGTGTCTAATTGAACTTCAAATTCCACTAAATCATTTCTTTTATATTTATTTAATTTTTTCGAGACAAGTTTTCTTCATTGTAACTCTGGCTATCCTCGAACTCATTCTGTAGACCAGGCTGACCTCGAACTCACAGAGTTCCACTTGCCTCTGCCTCTCGAGTGCTGGGATTAAAGGAGTGTCCCGCCTCCACCCAGCTTGAAGCATTTCTTAATAGCAAGGCTCTTCACATATGTATCTTCCTATTATCTCTCCCTCATCTATTATATATCTTTTATCTATCATTTCTCACCTATGACCTTTCTTCCATCTCTTATCTGTTAATCTATAATCTATCATCATTAAATCCAGAATTTATTATCTCTCTATCAGTTCTCTATCATCTATTTGTCCATCCATTTCTAACACATTTTGTCAGGGATTTACCTGGTTCCAAGAAAAGGAGTCCAACACTTGTTCCTCAGCATGGGAGTGGGGGCATGGAGTCACAGGAATATGAGTTCTAGCTCCAGCTTCTTCAATGACTGCTGGGAATGGCAAAGGAGCAAAGCACACAGCCTCCTCTTTCTCCATCTTCCTCTCCTTTGGCAGATTATACTCAGGAACACATTGGTGACTATATGTAGTTGACCTATATTTGGGGACTTTGTGAAAGGAAGTCATATCACTGAGACTATCACTGAAAAGGCAAGTTAGTGAGATGATTGAAGGCAGGGAAACAAGTGGCTGGGATCTGAAGTTGAACTGCCTAAGGTACTTTAAAACATGGATAAAGTGGCTCCAAAGACTCCTAAGAGCTGAAAGGCCATTCAGGAGGGTAAGGGGTACAAAAGATCCTGCACATGCATTGGCATAAACACAACTGATGAAGGAGCTGGGCTTCTGGCAAGGATCTGTAAAGTACAGAGACAGGACATGAATGGAGATAGATTTCTCTAGAATACAGTTCCTTTGTGTCAACCTGAACACGGGAGAATGGTTTCTCTATGATAATTCAGTTTGTTTTGAAATAAAATCAGCATAAAAACAGTGCTCCTTTCTCCTTCTCCTCCCAAAGCTTACTCGTAGCTACCAAGCTAAGATCAGAGTTGCTGAGTGACGCCATCTTGCTACCTCCTTGCTAGGAGGAAAGGGAGCTGAACCACAGCATGATTTGTTATCTTGTAGACTTTGAATTCCTTTAAAGACCCCATGTGTTAATGGATTGGTCCACAGTTGAAAGGTACAGTCTGCTAGGGGTTCTTAGGTCATTGGAGGGTAGGCCACCGATGGGGAGAGTGGGACCAGATGCCTGCTTGCTTTTGATTCCTGTTCGTTCCATCCCTTGCCTATCACTGACTTCCGGCACACAATGGGGAAGCCCATAGCAATGCGCCTGCCCACTCATCTAAAATATTAAGTCAATATAAGTCTTTGTTCTCATAAGTGTCTCAGGTATTTCACTGAATAACAATGAAAGGAAAGGAGAAAGGGGAAGAGGGAGTGAAAGAGGGAAAGAAGAGAGATGAAGGGAGAAAAGGAAGGAAGGGGGGCAGAGGAAGGCCAGAGAGTGGGAAGTGGTAGAAAATGTAAAGAGAAAACGCACGCACCTGTAACAATGGAGGACATGAATTTTTTTTTTTCAGAACATTCAACATTTAAGTGGAATTAATTTAAAAAACCATTCAAGGTATTATGAAATTTTCTGTGGCTGAGTGAGTATTCTGAGCCATCGCAGCATCACGGGGACATGAAGCTCCCTTGTCGTGCTGTGTGGTGAAGCTGCCGAAGAGGGGCCTAACGCTCACCTGTACACAAGATTTCAAATAGAAGAAAGAGATCAAATCAAAGAAGAGAAAGAGATTAAGCAATAGCTACCGTAAAATCACTGGAAACATGTTTTTCTAGATACTGCCCAATGTTGCCTCTGCTTCAGTGATGTCCACAGGTAATATGTCCTCCCTCCTTTCGAATACAGTCCGAGTTCACCAGCCAGTGCTCAGCACTGAGAAGGAACCCAGGGCATGGGTAAAGGCAGCACCAGTGAAGGTGACATCTATAATGTGAGTCCGTTTGGGTATTAGACTTGCAGCACTGACCCTGCAGAGTAGCTATTTAAGAGGTTGAGGCCTCTTGAATCGAAACTCTAAAACCCAAAATGCTCAAAACTGAAATACTCTCAGTAGTGACATGAGTTCCCAGTGGGAGATTCTTTACTTATTTCCAAGTTGTAGTCAAACGCTGCCACACTAAAATAGTGTACAAAATTTCCCTCAGGCTGTGTGTACAGAGTGCATATAGAACATTGATGAACTTTGTGTTTACACTTGGTTTTACATCCCCAAATATCTCATAATGTAAATGTAAATACTGAAAAGTCTTAAAAAAAAATGGAAACTTCTGGCCTCAAGAATTTTGGATGAGTAATAACCAGTCTGAGTTACAAAATATACACAAGTAAGGAAATTGAATCTTAGGGAGATTATATGACTTGTGCCAGCCTATAAACCGCCCATCATTTCTCTCTTCACCATAAGACCATTCTCTAGGTAAACACATTCATCTAACCCATGAAGCAATTGATTAAATACATAAATAAATACTATGTTGGAATAAACAAGTGAATATTCAGAAGGTCTGCGGAAAAATACAAAGGAGCAACTGAGTCTCTGGTAGCAATGAAGGCAATGGTGATCGGTAGGATTTGCATTGGAAGGATATTGTTTAGAGGTAGCACCACTACAACTAAAAAAAATAATAATACTAATCAAGCAAATCTGATGTGACAAGTAGTGAATGGGAAAGAGACAGAGGTCCAGATATGTGCCCATGAACCTTAGGAGACCTGTGTGAAGTCACAGGTCATATAAACTCCTGGCAAGATTTACCCTTCAAATAGGAACAGCAGTGAGGATCCTGGGTCTCACCCACTTGGATGGAGCTGTGAAGAAGTACTGAAGGTTCTAAAGATATACTGAAGGCCAGCTGAGTTCATCCTTGTGAACTGAACAACTACTAAGTTCTTGGACTTTCCATTTGGAGATGGCAATTGTTTTATATTTATATATTTTATATACATTTATTTATAGTACTACATCCTGACTAATACAGAGGGGTTTTTTACAGGAGCAGAAATAACTCAGGAAGCTGCATCATCAAAGCCTGCCCAAGTACAGGTGACAGCTCACAAATGCTAGGAACAAGGAGCACACTGCACAGCCTGAAGGCAGCTCAGCAAGTTAGAGACTGTCCTTTCCAAGTTATTCAGTTAATCTAAACCTCTTCCAGGCAGCTCAGCTGCTTTCTGCTTCTTCTGGGCAGCTGGCCTAGACTTCAAATCTCCCTTGAAGCTTGCCTTGTATCAGAGTGATTTCCAGCAGTCTTTACTATTTCCTGTTGAAAGGAAATTACCTTCTGTCATCCAGGTAACTGCAGGATGGAATATTTCAATCTCAGGAGAAACTGTTACATACCAACTAGCCATATCAATAAGCTCTGGGTTTGACTGAGAGACCTTGCCTCCTTGAATACTGTGTAAGAAGTCAAGAGTGAGTTCCGACACAAACCTCAGGCTTACACACACACACACACACACACACGCACACGCACACGCACACGCACACACACACATTGAAAAAGAAAAAAAAGGGGGGTGAAATTAGCCTGAAACAGAAAGATACAGTATATTCTTACTTTCATGTTGGAACTAAAACTATTGGATTCACAGATACAGGATAGAAAGTAAGTCACTAGAGGCAAGGAAGGAAGATGAGGATAAAGTTCAGAGCCTCATTCCTTTGGGGTGTTTTCTTGTTTCATTTTGTTTGTTGCAGATCAGTTACACATTATAGTACACATAGTAACATCAAGAGCTGTGTGTTTAAATTTGGGTAAGAGTAATTTCAAATATCATAATCACCAAGAAGATTAAATATTGTGGGTGATGTGATAGATATTTAAAATCTACCAAATGTAAATTAAAATCATAAGGCTATTTGTACTCCATAAACACATACAACTATAATCTGTCATTTTAAAAAAAAACAAGCAAGTTTGAGGCTTGAAAAGGAATTGATGAGAACCCAACAAGAAATATACCAATTAAAATGTTTATCCCTTGGGCTTTTGTCAAGAGTTCAACAATTTCTCTGTGCTCTGTACCTCTAGGGTCCTCAGAAACATTTATATTAAGTGCAAGGTTTATACCTTGCCTATCTAAAAACATTGCTCAAAACAGAACACTGAAGCATTCAATAATTATTTATAGAGTGATAACGCTATATCATTCAATATCAATGCAATAGCAAGTAGCTCTTGACACAGCAATGAAGTTTGAGTGATACTTGCGACTTTCACAACTTGAATGCCTGAATGTAGCCCATGAGGCCCCTGCCCGCTGCCGTGTGCCTCTTATTCTTCTTATCCCTGTGAATGCCACTAATCTGGAGGTGATAGATGGTGACAAAGATGCAGTGTGTTACTAGCCTACTAGCTATTCCATATAACTGGGAGAGTAAGCATTCAAGTATGTGGGACCTCTGTGGGCTAAAGAGCAGTCGAAGCTGCTAGGACACGCCCACTCCTGGAAAGGTGAGCGGAAAGGGACTCTCAGCAAGCTCCTCTTTTAGCCCTGGAGAGATCCTAGCTAAATATTATATATTGCCTGTATTCACAGGAGCGAAAAGGAAAATAAGCTGGCAAGTGTTTGTCTGCATTGTTCCCAATAACCTCCCTTTGTCCCTGAGGCCAGGAGGCCAGGTGCCTGCCCCATGCAACTAAGACTCCTCCACCCAAGAGTACCCAGACTCCGCCTCCTCTGAGGAAAGAGATATAAACAGGGAAATCCCGCCATTAAAGAGAGTGACTTCCATCAGAAGGACTCCCAAGGCTTTCTTCTTGTCTCAACCGATTCTCAGACTGGGTGGTCAGAGCCCATGTTAAGTTCTGGGACCCATGCCCATCTTCCCTCCATGTGCCTTCCTGCCTCTAATTTTCCACCCCAGGCCAGGGTGGGAAACAGAGCCAAGATTTGGGCTGGGAAGAAGCTGAGGTCCATGGGGGAGGGGGGAACCAAGACCAACACAAGTATTAAGGAAAATGCGGATTGTGAATTAGAAAGGCTAGCCAATCACTTGATAGAATACAGAGTTGGTCCTGCTGTCTCACTACTCACCAGACAGGTACCTGCTTTCTCTTCCTATTTATAAAACTAGCTGTGTAAGTCAAATTGCCTCATTTGCTGCTGCTATTTCCTGCTGGTTCAAAGCTTAACTATTTACACTCTAGGTCCCTTCCTTACCCTGAGATTGTTTCATGTCCCTCTCCTGCATGCTTCAACAAAAGAAGAAGATTTAAGAAAACCACTTCTTGTATAGGGAACATGCAGAAATCAATAAATAGCTGGGTCAGTTATCGGTAATAGAGAGAAATTTATGGTTTCTTATTTAGTCTAAGTACATTTAACCCCTTAAAACCATTCAGAAGGATACCATTTCTACTACTCCTAAACTAATAAATTAGTTTGGCAGTTATACTGTCTGCTGGATTAGTTCCAAATAAAAATTGAATTTTTTTCTACAAAGTGGCCCAGGTGACATCACGGTATTGTTTCTTCTTTTCTTCAGCTCTGCCATATCCATGCTTGGGCAACAGACTAAATGGACTTGCCATATATGGCAGACCTCTTGGTTGAGAGAGAAGGGGAAAAAGGAAATGATAGAGATGTGGAGGGAGAGAGAGAGAAGGAGGGAAGGAAACAGGAAGAAGGGGAGGAAAAAGCAAGAACGGTAAAAAATGTAAAGTGGGGGAAACCTGAGTTCCATCACTGGTCCTTTTTTAATGGAGTTAATTGCTTGGTGTTTTCATTCATCTTTATTCTTAGCACCCCGAGGAAATGCTTTGATTTGAGTTGCAGAAGGCTGGGGAGTCCAACACGTACTAACACAATGGATCTTGTAATGGATCTTGGAAGACATTCAAAAGGCACTTTTAAGTGTCCAAGGCAGAGTTTTCTGTGTTCAAAATACAGCCAAGAAAACAGATACAGCAGACCCGTCTTCGCGGGTCTTCCCGACTTGTAGTCATGCTCGTGACAGATCCCAGAATGTAGAACAGAGTAAAAGTCAGAGGATTGAGATGGGGAAACCATAAGAGACATTTCAATAGAGCAAGGGAGAGGCTTTATGACCATGATCTAAAATTTAGCAGAGATGCCTCTGAGGCACTGAGTTGAAAGAACCAAATGCCTGTTGCTATTAAAGAAAGACAGAATTAGACAATCTTTGGAAATAAAGTTGATAGCTTTGATTTGGGGACGTGTACAGTTTGAGGAAGCATAAAATTCAGGTGGAGATGTTCAAGAGGTAATGAAAACCTAGGGTCTATAGTGTTTTTTTGGTGGGTGACAACCCAGGGAACAAGGACTAAGAACAAGGAGGGAGCAGATGTAGAAATATCCAGGGTTAAACAAAAAAAGGGGAGAAAAGAGATTCATGGCACTAAAGGAGCATTTACAGCTTGAAGTTGAGCAAAACAAAATTCTGAATTTCTTGGATTCCATCATTCATGTTAACACCATAACTGTGGTATCCATGAAAGGGCGGAAAAGAAATCTATAATTTATTTCATTCTGTCCTCTTAAATGAATGCAAATGAGATGAGTGTGTATGTGACCTATAAGGGAAGAAGGAGCCAATCCCTCTGCAGAGGTCAGTTATTCACCAGGGATCATGATGGTCTGGAATCTCTCAGAGCAGCGGATGGCAAGCTCCATGTGCCTTTAATTAAAAAGGAAGATCACAGTGTTCCAAGCTGATGCTGCTTGGAGGAAAGATGTTAGAGAGTTGCTGAATGTTCTCCAAAGAAGAAATTCACCAGGAAAGAGTCCTGATTCCTAATCCAGTTACTGCTGTAAATCACATGCAAAAGCAGCTTTGCTAGTGTGGAGAAGGTGCTTACCGGAAGCTTGACAATTCAGCTTAGTTTCTGGTGCTGTGACCAAAAGCAACTTAGAGAGGAAAGGGTTTATTGGCTCACCTTCCAGATCACAATCCATCACTGAGGGAAGTCAAGGCCGGAGGTCAGAGCACAAACCTGGAGCAGAAACCGTGGACATGGATGAATGCACTTCCTGCCTTGCTCCCTCTGCCAGCTTTCTTATACAACCCAGAACCATCAGCTTAGTAGTGGCACAGTGAACTGGGCCCTCCGACATCCAGCAACCATCAAGATAATTCCCCATAGAAATGGCCACGGGCCAATCAGACCTGGACATTTCCTGGATTTAGACTCTCTCTCTCTCTCCAGGTGAATCTTGCTTGTATCAAATTGACAACAACAAATAACCAAGATATAAAAAAAAAAAAAACCAAAATGCTACTACTGTTCCTAGAACAGAGACTATAGGTTGGTAGGCACCGAGGAACTAAAAAGTGTTAAAAATAAGATCCTAAAATATATTCTGCACAGTGATCAATTCTTACCCAACTGACACCCTGTGCCATTGTTAGGGTGAAGTGTGGCACACTTAGATCTTTTGGGATGGAGGCAGCTCGCCCACCTAGATAACAAAACTCTCGGTTTTTAAAGTGTTTGATGAGGAATGAAATCCTACTTGTGTTCAATTGTGCTGAGAACCACTCGCATGAACTATCAATATAAAGTAAATATAAGCAAGGTATTTTATAAAGCAATATAACGAATGCTAGAAACGCAGGGATTTGAATTAACCGAACCTCTCGACAGCATTAATGGCAACGGATAAAGCATTCACACGGAAGCACGCTTTAATGCACTGTATGAATGATACAACGCAAACGGCGGTTTCTGTCTCTGGAAGGGCATAGTGCTCCATCGCAGTACGAGGTCAGGGTACATCTGCACTTGGATACAATTTTGAGTTGAAAGCCATTCAAAGGAAATCAACCCCAGTAACAAATAAATCAAAAGCCATGCAATGAGAATTTCGAAGAGGTTTAGATGTTTACGTTAAGAGAAACAAGATGAGGAGGCATGTGATCCTGCAGAATGTGTGTTAAAGCATAGCACTTGCTCTCCATGACCGCAAAGGAAGAAAGAGCCAATTCATTTATTTAAAACGTACTTCTTGAGACCTTGGCACGTGTTAGATCTTTGATATACAAAGCAAAATAGAACCAGATACAGTCCCTGTCCTCTTGAACCTTACAGTTCAGCACAGGAAAGAATAACAAATCCAACACTGATGAAAAAGTAAAGAACTCTACACAGAACAGGTGTGGAGGAAAGCTTCATACAAGGATCTTACCAAGCCAGGAGGCTGAGAATAATGTTCTCGTAGCAGTAATTCCTGAAGGCATACACATAAGCTTCATATAAAGAGGGTCCTTTCAGGGGTCACAGAATAGACTACCTTTGAGGACAGTGAATACTTCATCAAAAAGGACTCAATGACTGGGTGCTGATTGCCTTACAGAGGAAGTCACTCACTAGGATGGGATAAACCAGAAATTGAGCAACCATGACACTCCCATATCCTACAAACAGTAGCTCCAAGCAATACCTAAGAAAGCCTTGTGAGTAAGATTTAAAAATGACCAGCCTACACATAGCCCTGTAGTAGGTATTCTGCCAAGGAAATTATGACATATACACACATATGTCCACACATATATACACAGAAAGAGACATATATACATGTATACATGTAACACATGAATGGATGTGTATATGCAACGTAATGCATATTTACATAATATATATGCAATAAAACACATATAGAATATATCATACATGTACAACATAACATATATACAATATAACAAGGGGCCAAGGTGTTGTGGAAGTTTATTTTTAGTTATGTATAAAATAATTGTTTTGTGTACTATTAGGTGAGGGGCTGCCTAGGCCTTGGGATTTTGTGTTGTCTGCAGGTGTTGGATTTATGTGGGGGATGTTTGATTGCTCATGATCTGCATGTGTTAGCAGTAGAACACCTGATGAGTTCTGTATCAATACAAACACCTGGACGTTCCACTGTCCAGGATGGCACTTGCCATGATAGTGGTTCCCTCTGCTGAGATCTGGCATGGTTTGCATGTATGAATATTCCTCCATGTCTTCCTTGAGAGCCTACACAATAGGTGAACTACTACACAAGGATCATGTCTCACAGCACCATGAACATCCAATCCAAAGGCATATAGACTTCAGAGAATTCTTCAGGATGAACCACTTAGTATCTCAATAAAAATAATGACATGCAGAGATGAAGAGGGAGGCCATAGAGAGCTGAAATTCATATATTTATCTCATAAACCACAGTGTGTGGTCCTTCCTTCCTACCTACCTACCTACCTTCCTTCTTTCCTTTCTATTCAATCATACTATGGAAATACTTAAAGCCTGTTTGTATGTATACCAAGTCAATGCTTGATGAATAATAAATAGTTGTACATTGTGGATATCATAATAGTGTTGTGATCTCTGAGAGCTCTCACCTTTGGGGAATATGTAGTAAAATAGGTAAAGATGAAATCATGTGCATGTGTGTTTACTTCAGTATAATTCTGGGCATGGGGAGTGGGTGGAGGGTAGGGATGAAGAATGATAAGCCTACATAGGATGTAGTAGAAATAGCAAGCCACTACACCAAGTTCACCTTTTCCTGTCTTACTATTACAAAGCTTTGAATGTGTTTCTGTAGTTGGTTTCTTTTGAATGATTTCTATCAGAGCATCAAAATTACATGATAGTCTAGACTTACCTTGACCTTTTATCACAGTGGGACACCATGTCTTTGTAAAGACTGAAATTGCCATTAGCTTTTCTTCATGCTAGGTGTCATTCACAGGATGCATTATTTTGTCTTACCTGTGTATCTCTGAGTGCTCCTTCAATACTGCTGCATTTGGGTTTCTCTACAGCTTTACGACAATTCAGTTGCTGATTTATTGTCTCAGTAATACATGTGCAGCTCCCCACTGTGTGACACACAGTGTGACTGGAGAGAGACTCAAAGGAAGCTGCTATATTTCACCACACTTCCACACAGAGACACACATCGAAGCTCCCCCATCCATGATGTCAACCAAGGAAGTGCTTTTTTTGTCCCCAGAACAAAATAAGATATTTGATGTATAACAGATGTTTGAGAAGCCTTTGTGATATATACAGAATGAATAATAAATTAACGCATCCAGAAAATCAGCAGTAAGTTCAGGTTTTCACCTCTCCTTTCTGTAGGGGCAGAGTAGACACATTCAGCTTGTGTTATCAAACCTATACAACACCATCAGACATTTGCCCACTGCTGTTACTGGACTCATGTGCAGACTGGACATTACACCATTATCTTCTGCTCTTGATTGTGTGTTCTTTAAGCACACTTAAGTGTTGAGTCTGGGACAGATATAAAAGGCAAGAGAAACAAATTTATCCAGATCCAAAATGGGGTCTACGTTCTATCGCAGTGATTCTCAACCTTCCTAATGTTGAGACCGTTTAGTATGGTTCCTGAGGTTGTGATAACCCCCCCAATCATAAAATTATTTTCATTGCTACTTCATAACTGTAATTTTGCTACCGTTATGGATCATAATGTAAATATATGATATGCAGATGGTCTTAGGTGGCCCCTGTGAAAGGGTCATTTGATGGGATGAGAACAGCTGTTCTACAATAAAGCAAAACCCCCACTATATAGATTTTGGAATGGCAACCCACTCAGTAAGTAAAGAAAAGATTAAGATTCAGCAATTAGGGAATTCTAAGATCATATGCTTCCTTGATTTGTTTTTGTATTTCTGAAGTGAAAGTTTTTGTTTTTTTTTAAATTTTTTTAAGTATCTCTGAAAAGCCCAGCGCCCCTAGTGGTAAAGGCACTAACCTCTCCTGGGTTTAAGGTCAAGTACTCACTTTCCCATAAACCTCTCAGTTTAATGGGAAGTACTCGCTTTCCCAGAAATCTTTGTTACTGTGTAACATTTAACAAGCCAATCCAGTGTCTGGGCTCTGACCAATCAGAGAGACCCCCCTGATACCTTTAAAAACCCTTGCAGGAAGCTGCTCAGGGTGGGCCATCTTGTGTGGTAGCGCCAGACCCCAGGGCTCTGGTTTGCTCTGCAGAATAAAGACTCCTTGTTTTTGCATCAGAACTGGTGGTCTCCTGGTGGTGCTTGGGGAGGAGGGGGATTTCAAAAACTGGGCACAACGTCTCTGTGTTCTATTTTATTTTATGTGAAAAACAATTTTGTTCAAATAGCGTATATAGGATAGTATTGAGGCAGTGCAGAAGAGAAATGGGAAGGAGACATTGTCCGAGTTGAGGCCCCTGCCAGCTGAGAATCAAAATCCCAGCACAGTCAATAAATTTTCTATGAAATCTGTCCACATAGAGACAGCATTACTTTTGTAGAGACGTATTTCCAATATAAATGGTAAAAGACCAGTTTTCTAGGAACCTCATAAGCAAGTTAATTATAAATAAATATTAATTTCATTTATAGAAGAAGACACATCTTAACGCCCATGTCATCTTTGTGACCAACGGCTTTGTCTTATCAGATAGTAATCTTATTCAAGGTACTTCAGGCTCTACCCTATGTTGTCACTTATGAGAGACACAGAGAGGCAGAGAGAGAGAGAGACAGAGACAGAGAGACACAGAGAGAGGCAGAAAGAGAAACAGAGACTGAGACAGACTTTTAACAGCTCTCAGGGCAACTTCAGAAGCCATAAAAACCATATACGTGGGGAACTGCTAAGAGACTTAACCTAGATTCTCTCTTGAAAAGCCCACAAACCTCTTACTCCGATGCTCAAAAGTATATCAAAATCTCTTCTTAATAAATTCCAACTCCGATTCTTATGGGTTTGTCCTGAAACTCTTTAATTTTTTTCTGTGGTGAAGTCAAGAATCTCAGCTCTGCCTAGGTAGAGATTTCTAAGAACTCCTGCTGCCAAAGGGCCAGGGCTGAGGACAGTGCCTCTAACACCTGACCCCACTGTGCTTGCTGTCTCAGTACTCCCTCTGAACAACCGAGCAGGAGATAAATGGGCTCTAGAGCACAAGGACAGCAAGTATCAGAGAACATCAGTGTCCGGCACCAGCTCCGAGAGGTTTCTTTTCCATGGGGGGCTGGTTTCTGGGAATACGGTTGCTTCTTTTCCTCCAGCCCTTCAGGACCCTGGCTCTCTTGAACTTCCAGGCGTGTTTGGATTTACTTGCCAATCTAATAGGATTGGTTTCAAAGACATTTGATTTGCAAACTTCTGATTAGAAAATTGAGAACTTAACAGAATGCACCTCACAAGACCTATAGGCGACTTGAAAAAATCCCTTCTGCAGTCAGGAGGAACTGTGCTTTGAGTTTTTTTCATTTGCTTTTGTCTAATTTCAAATCTGGTAAGGACCAAAACACAGCTTAAGTGCAGACAATCCCCACAATCTAATCTCTTCTCTCCAAAGTTCTGTCTGTCCTCCCAGAGGCAGCTTACCAAAGCTAAAGAGGGAATTCAACCACCGGCAAACTGTGGAAATAAATGTGCTTAACTGAGCAAGTGCATCGCCCTGTGTACCTGGTGGGCAGCTTAAGCCCTTGCTTATGAGTCCTAGCTAATCAACTCTAATGTTAAATCTCTGCTTGCTGTTCCTAATGTCAGCTGATGTGACTGACATGTCTGGGACGTATCTTGCCAACTAAAGGATGGCAAGAGTTTCTCCAGGCCCATAAAGTAAAACTGCAGGGAGACCCCAAAGCATGGAGACCCCCAACACATTCAAAATGCTTGGGAAACCCCTCTGTCGGTGCCTAGCTTTCGTTTTCCATTTAACTTCATTTACGGATCGAAATGAGATATGTTTGTGTCATAATTAAGGGAGTAGAAGCGGCTGCACGTCTTTGTTCTTTCTGTGCTCAGAAGGGACTGTTTTCTATAAATATGTAAACTTATCACAGGAAATAAATGAACTTTATGTGCAGCCGATGTGAATTAGCTCACTGGGGAGAGGGATTTAACAAATAACAGCCAGAGAGAGACAGAAATAAACAAACAGGGCCCCTGGGCCTGTGGGTGTGTGTCTGGATTGAAGAGGCCTCCACCAGGGGGCTATCTGCACCAGAGAGGAGGTAGAAGCTCCTCAGGGGAGGGAAAGTCTTCTCTGTGTAGTACTTTCTCAGGGGTTAAGATGAGAAACAGAGCAGCAGGCCTGTCTCCACAGATCCCAGGGCTTCAGAGATAAGAAATTACCTCTGGAACTTGGCCGTGCTGCATGCCTTCTGTGGCTTTTCTGAGCGTCTCCTCGCCCTGATTCTCACCAGCTCCATTTCCGTGTCTGCCTCCATGGCCTTCTCTCACACCCCAAGGCCCCAGGGAGAGCCAGAGACTCGAGGTCATCAATTCTCCGTCCTAGGCTTGAACGGATAAACCCGAAATCACCCAAGAAGACACTGAGAGATACGTATGGTCATTCAGAAGCAATTTAATACCACAGAATGCAGACCAGCATGCTGGCATCACCATCAGGAGAAGATGGCAGCCCCAAAATGCAGGCAGTTAGGTCTTTCAAGGGGAACAGGCTATCGTTAGGGAATCTCTCAAGCACAAGTCCCTTGCGTGCCCCGGAGGTGTGCCTGCCAACTTCTATAACTGCAGAACGCCACTGGTTTCTCTTATGGCTGTGCCTAGCTGGTATCCATGCACAGCCTTAACCTAAGCCAACAGTGGGTCGCTAAGAGCTCAGTGGAGTGAACGCAGCACTAGAGCAAAGGATCAGGAGTGGAAACAAAGCTAAGAACGGTGTCCCAGCTTGGTGGCTAATTCTAGGTTCTGAGAGTACCAGGGCGACTCCACTTTGTCCCAGGCTCCATTCTATCCTCTCAAGGTGGGCCGGCCCTGACCTCAGCTCTTTGGAAATCGCTGGTAATTCTGTAAAAGTCCGGAAGCCCTTTGCCGGCCAATCAGAACTGTGCTAGACCAGAACTAAATTCCTGAAATAGTTACTTAATCACACACCTCACATCACCCATGTCTCTCACAGACAACCAGATGTAATGAGCCAATCCAGTAATGACCAGTGTCCAGGTACTGACCAATCAGAAAGATCCCCTAAAAAAGTTCCTCTTAAAAGACCTAACCCCGTGAATTTCACGGCTGACATCTTCTCCTGGTGGTGATGCCAGCGTACTGGTCTGCGTTCTAAGGCATTAAACTGCTTCTGAATGACCATTTGTATCTCCCAGTGTCTTTCCTGAGTGATTTTGGACCCAGTGATTTTGGATCTAGCAGTTCTAGTCTCTGGCTCTTCAGCTGTTATGTGAAGAGTAGGAAGTAAGTGACTTCTAAGCTCTCTTTTCAATTTGATTAAGATCCTAATTTCATTCCAAGGTATCAGGGGCTGCTTAGGGCTCATCATGTGCCTGCTCTCAACCCCAGAGCATTCTCAGCGAAAGCTTTTGCCATCTTTCCATATAACTATAGGACTTATCCATAAAATCATGAAGGGATATAACAGTTTTACAGAATCGTATAAAGCAACTCTGCAGTAACACTCTTTTAAGCATGTTATCTCCTTCTGTATGCTCCAGAGATCAGGCTGGAATCTTTGGGCTGACTGTTGGATCCATTCTAGAATTCATATTTAAAAAATATTTTATAGTTACTCAGCATGCGTGCATGCATGTGTGTGTGTGTGTTTGTGTGTGTGTGTGTGTATGTGTACTGTGGCATACATGTAGAAGCCACAGAACAACTTCAAGGAGTTGGATTTCCCCTTCTATCTTGTAAGTCCCTGGAATGAAACTACTCAGAGCAAGAAGCTTGGCAGCAAAGTGTTTTTTACCTGCTGAACCATGTGGCCTGCCCCTAAAGTGCGTATTCTATATTTTAATGAATGGCAACTAATTGTGTATTTTATTTCAATGATAGGTGTTCATTCATTTATTTTGTTTTCTTTTAAATTTTATTAATTTATTTGTTTCTTTAATTCCTGAAATAGAGTCTCTTTTAACCCAGACTCGCCTTTGGACTCACTTTGTGCCCTGAGCTGACTGTGAAGTACTTACCATCTGCCTTGACCTTCTGAGTGCTGGAAGTATGGTGTGTGCTACCTACCATGCTCATCTCTGATGGCATCTTTATTTTTTAATTTTGTAAATTTTAAGGAAGAAATCCAGAGCTATAATAGTCAAATAAGAAGGACTTGTAAAAACTTTGTATGGAAAGTTTACCAAGAGACAACACTGCATTATTATTTAAAGTGTATTATTCAGGTAGGAAGCTAAAGTATTAAAGAATTCTCTAGAATACTTTAATTCATTGGCAATACAGAGTGATGAAAATCTAATAGGCCATTATCACATAGCAAAGAATGGCTTCAAAGGTCTCCTTTCGTGGACATTTGTCAACAAAAAAGATTCGTTCTTCTGCAAAACCACTTTCTGTAGTCTACAAACTGATTAAAATCCATCCCAGACTTATAGAATCATGAAGATTCTATAATGCCCTCGCATTTCAAAGGCTGGAAAACACAGCCACGGTATACCAAGGGTTCTGTCCTGTGAGAGTGCTTTAATCCACACCCAGCATGCGTTTTCCAGACTATGTTTAGACCAGCTTGGACACATCTTTCATGCAAGTCATCTGGGGTCTTGTGACGGGCGAAAAGGGTAGAGAATGACGTCAAAGTATACTACAAAAGAAGTTATTTGGTGAAGAAAACTGGAAATCCCTCTCCACTAAGGGTAACACAGAACAGACCAGGGCCAAATAACTGTGCAGTGTGCAAATTCCCTACAAAGGTCTCAAGCCACAGGACACAGACATCTCTGTATTTCTCACTTTCTCCAGGACTGCTCTACTTCCTCCCTTGGAAGTGTTTTCTTCCTAACAAACCATCTCTCTTTCTCCATTTACCTCTGTTTAGGCTTTTTGTTCAAGAACACAAAAAACCTGGGAAACTAGAGGGTGCCAACTGGACTCTGAAATCCACAGAAACATCTCAGGACCAGGGGGAGTTTCAAGTTTATTTATGAAGGGAAGAAGGCCCTCATCTCTCTTTGAAAGTACATTGGCCTTCCATTTCAGGCAATGGGAGTGTTTGTGTCTGAGGAAGGGGTGGTGTGGGAGAAGAAATTGAACTTTGAACGTTGTTTTCTTCAGACGACATTGTATCTTTCAGAGGAGAGGAATGATTAGAGGGAGGAGATTTCTTCTCCATTTCTTTCATTGCATTGTTTCCATGGGGCTGCTATTTTTCTTAATTGCAAGTTTTCTCTACTCCATCCTAAGAGAACTCACGTGACACTGTATCTAAGCTCACAACTCTTAGGAAAAGAGATACCATTTAACAAAGAGGGACAGAGAGGTTCAGTAACGCACTTTAGACCACAAAGCTGAGGACAACTGAGCTAGAATTGGAACTCAATGTCCAGTGCCAGATTCTATGACCTTAATCATCCCACAAAGCACTCATGAGACCCATGTCACTCCACACAAATGCACAGGGCTTTGCTGGAGATGAGAAAGAAAGGGATAGTAGTCAGTACAAACAAATAAACCAAGAGAGGCAGGAACTTTTGTGCTGTCTACAAAATCCATTCTTAGCTGCAGAAGTGATGTAACCCTGATTATACAATATCAGCTAGTTCCCTCTGCCTTGTCAGGATGTCAGGATCTTGTCTGGAACTCCACATTCTTCAGAAGGTGATATCTGAGACACCTGCCAAGCTTGTCAGGAATTTCTAGGTTCTTATAATACCAAACAGCATTTGTGCCATTAGTCTTCTACTTCTGCAGTGGCACAAAATAAAGTCTGTTTTTAGAATGTTTGTGGACAAAGTGATAATGGAAGGGGTCTTATTTCTGAAACATCATCAGATGACCCAGCTCTGTTACTTCACCAACTGCCCCTAACCCTCTTACCGTTACTCTCTCACTTGCCTCTAACTTTCCTTTGGAGTATCATTCTTACCAATTTCTGTTGACTGGATGTGTGTGTGAACGTCTCACTCATGACAACTTGATAATGACGTGAGTAATTGTGACAGGAGAGAAAGGATGTGGATGTACAGAACAGTCAGAGAAGAATGGACCAGGGAAAGGCCTGGCTGGGTGTGTAGATTTGGTCTGATTCCCATAACGTCACTCTAGAGCCAAGTGGAGAATGAAACCCTTAAGAGGCAGCAACATGATGATGAATGAGTGATACCAAAGTGGATTCCCATGAGGTTTGCATTCTAGAAACAGAGGAGAGCAATAAACAAGCAAGTGAGCACATCAGGAGGATGGTGCCATGAAGGGATACAGATGGGTCAAAGGATAGGCAGTGAAAGTGGGGTGGTTAAAGGTCATTTGGGCAGAAATCAACTAATACAGAGCACAGGTCATATGTGTGCATGAGGATGGATGACCGTTCAAGTCTGAGGGAGCACAAACTACAAGCCAGATAAGATGTCAGAGGACAGGACGTCGAGAGAATGGGCATCCAATAGGTCTGAGACCACCATGCTCTGTTCAGGGAACCACTTAAGGACCAGGGTCTGGACCCTCATGCAGGCATGCCTTTGACTTTAATTAGCTAGTCTCCTGAAGGTGT
This sequence comes from Cricetomys ansorgei, assembly GCA_026225945.1. Taxonomy (NCBI): domain Eukaryota; kingdom Metazoa; phylum Chordata; class Mammalia; order Rodentia; family Nesomyidae; genus Cricetomys; species Cricetomys ansorgei. Next base: position 10,777,983 of record JAMJFZ010000239.1, on the reverse strand, counting down.
TATTCTGTAAAGCTGCATCTTCTCCCTGTAGACCTAAAAATAAAGCATTGCAATTGTTCATATCATTTAGTTCTTAATTTTTTGCCAAACTCAGCATATAATGCTAACTTTCCAAAGAAAAGGATTGAATAAAAGCTATTATTTCCTCAAATTATTTTGTAACACAACAATTTCTGATCCTTATACCAGTCTGTTAGAGGATTTTTTTTTTTAGTGCTGTAGCATGAGTGGAGAAAGGGCTAAGTATGGAGCACAGAGAATTCCTGGGGACGTAAAACTATTCTGCAGGGTGCTATATTACTGGGTGCATGTCACTGTGCATTTTCCCAAATTCAAAAAGCACATAACATTAGGAATAATTGAGGTGATTATGATAGCTATAAACAGCATATAAAAAGCTAGTAACTCATGCGGTAAAGAAGGGTGCCTGCGGGTTTGAAGAGTGAGATCCAACCTTGATTCGAACTTCCTCATACTTAGTCTTGGGCTAGTATGGGCCAGGTAAATGTCCATGATCAGAGCAGCCTGCTGCCTCAAAGACCGTTGTGATGCCCTCGAGCCATAATCCTATTACACCAGCTGAACTTAATTGTCTTTTATTTGGGTGTTGTTGTTGTTGTTGTTGTTTTAAGAGAACAGGAGTAGAGGGGTGGAACAGAGAGGAGTGGAAAGAGTGTTTGGAGATACATTGCATGAGACTCAAATTATTAATAAAAGTGTTATTTTTAAAATTTAACCAGGACACAAAAACAAAGGGTGAACATGTATTTTGTAGCAATTAAGGGGCAATTTACTTGACCTTAGCTCCTGGACTATTTGTGTGGGTCCCTAACTAGGTAGATTTCACCATCTTATAAAAGTAGTAAGCGTAGAGTATGAGTTATTTTTCTTCATGACCACTTATTAGGTGCCATGATCATTAGGACTTGGGCTAAGATGAAAAACATCATAGGACCTGGGCTCAGACTAGGCTCAGGCTCTGCCTTAGTTTCATTTCTGTTGCTTTCATAAAATAATCTGAGGAAATCAACGTAAGGGAGAAAAGGGTTATTAGGCTTGTAATGCCACCATCGGTCTCCTTGTCTCTGTCCCTGTTTCTGTGTGATGATCTATGTAGTTGTAGTGGGGATATCGCCTCCAATTTGACTTGGGGTCATTCTAGTGCGCATATCTTAGAGAGGGTCCTATTGCTACGGTAAAATGCCATAGCTGAAAGCAACTTAGGGAAAAAGGCTTTATTTCAGCTTATAGTTCCACATCACAGTCCATCACCAAGGAAGTCGGGAATCCAAACAGGGTGAGAACCTAGAAGCAATAGCTGATGCAAATGCCATGGAAGGGTGCTGCTTACTGGTTTACTGTTCTCCATGGCTTCTTACTCAGCCACCTTCCTGGGGATGGCATTCCCAGGAAGTACGGGCCCTCCTAATCAATCACTAATTAAGAAAATGCCACACAGGCTTGCCCACAGGCCAATTTGATGAGGGCATTTTCTCAGTTGAGATTCTCTCTTCCCTAATGACTCTAGCTCGTGTCAACTTGACACAAAACTAGCCAGCACTAGCTGAAGCAAAATTAGTCTGAAGAGACAAAGATAGCAACAGCATGCTAACAATTTATCAAGAATACATAATAATTGCAAATGTAAATGCACCAAACCCTGAGGATGCTAATTTCATAAAACAAACATCCAAGGAATAAAATATCAAATATGGCCCGACACAGTAATGATGAGTATGTTAATACTCCTATGTCATCTCTAGATAGATCCTCTAAAATAAAATCAACAAAGACACCTTGGAGTTAAATAAAATTATAGTTTAAATGGGATTAACAAGTTTGTAAAGACTATTCCATCTAACAGATACAGATTGACATGCTTCTCAAAAATCCATTGAACCATCTCCAAAATAGATCACACTGTGGACCGCAAATTAAGTCTCACAAAATAGAAAAGAAATAAAAGGATGGCTTGAATTTTACTGTATCACAGCTCAAGGAAACTAAAAATCAATAGCAAGAAAAGCCACAATACCACACAAACACACAGAGACTGAACAACAGGACACTCGTGCATGACTAGTAGGTTATTGAAAAACATCAGGGAGGTAGTTAAAATTCCTAAAAACAAATGAAACTGAAAGCACAACCTACCAAAACCTTTGGATACAGCTAAGACAGTTATAAGAGGCCATGAATAGTTAGGAGTGCTTTCCTAAAAGACAGATGTATTGTAGATAAATAGCCTAATGATACACCACAAGATCTTAGAAAAATAAGAATAATTCAAACCTCAAAGCAGTAGACAGCAAGAAGTAACTAAGATGAAGGCAGAAATAAGTGCAACGGAGAATAAAAGAATAACACATAGAATAGATCAAATAAATAGCTGTTTCTTTAAAAACCTTGAACTTAAAAATGAGAGGTGGGGAATGAGGAGAGGGAGAGAGGAGAGGGAGAGAGAGAACATTATAATATTAGGAATGGAAAGGGGAAAGTTACTACAGAATCCAATGTAATCCAAAGAAACACTGGAGAATACTTTGGAAACTCAAAAAATCTTGAAAACCTAGAGGAAATGATCAAGTCCCTTAACACAAATATCCTATCAAAATTAAATCAAGAAGGTATTTTTTTTAATGTGAACAGATCTATATCAGTGGGATTGAAGCAGTAATTAAACAGTGGAGGAAGAAAATTCCAGAACTGAGTAGATTCGCTCTCAAACCATTCCAAACCTCTAAAGAAGTTATAACGCCAGTGTTTCTTAAACTATTACATAAAATAGCCTGGAAAAAACACTACCAAACTCATTTTCTGAGCTAGTGCTACCTGATACAAAATCAGATACAGATACAAAAGCAAAAAAGAAAACCACAGGCCAATTTCCCTGATGGAAATAAATAGAACAATTGTCAATAAAATTCTTTCAAGTTGAGTTCAAGGGTACTTAAGAAAATGTTATACGTAAGCCAAGTTGGTTTCAGTCTAGGGACACAAGTTTGGTTTTACACATACAGGTCATGGTCACTAAGTGTAATTGTCACACAAATGAATCTAAGGACAGAAACCACATATTCATCCAAATCAATGCAGAAAGACCTTTGATAATGATCAAGAAACTAGTTGTAGAAGTGAAAATATGTCAACATAATAAAGACTATATGACACACTTGTAGGCAACATTATATTAAAAAGTGAAAAATCAAGACTGTTTCCTTGCAGATCTGAAAAATGGGAAAAGGGTGCCCGGTCTCTCCATGGATGAGACAATAGTGCCCACTCTCTCCATGGAGGTGCCTACTGTCTCCATTAATGGGCATTGCAGTGCTCAACATCTCAGCTGGAGAAATAAAACTCGAGGGAGAAATAAAAGAGGTGCAAATAGGAAAAGAGGAAATCAAAGTATCCCTGTTTGCCAACAATATAATCCTATCCTTTAGAGACTCCACCAGAAAACTCATAAAACTGATAAACATTTTTTGAAAAATACAAAAGTTACTAGTCTTTTTGTATGCCAATAACAAACTTGCCAAGAAAGAATTCACAATAACTTCCAATAAATTATTTAATTAAATTATACTAAGGAATAAACCTAACTAAGGAGGTAAAAGAACGCTATAATGAAAACCTTAAGAAACCGAAGAAAGAAATTAAAGAAGACACACTCACATATTGTCATAATTAATACCATAGAAGTAGACACAGTACCAAAAGTATCCTACAGATTCAAAGCAATCGTCACAAAAATCAGTCCCAAAAATGCATATGGAAGTAAAAAAGACAACAAATAACTAAGGCAGTGCTTAGCAGAAAGAACACTGTGGATAACGGAAGAGAGCAGAGGACTCGGAGATAATCACACACTGCTATAGTCACCTAATAGTCAAAAGACATCAATAGCACACACTGGGGGAAAGAAGACAGCCACCTTAATGCTCAATGGGGAAATTGGATTTCTATGTGTAGAAGAATGAAATTAGATATGTACCTCTCATATGTCCAAAAAAGGCAATTTGAAAAGGAGCAAAGGACTTATCATAAGATCTGAAACCCTAGAGGAAAACATGTAAGACACTTAAAGCTACGGTCAGGGACTTCTGCGAAGGTCTTCAGCATCACAGAACAGCGTCTCCAGAAGAGGCGAAGGGATCACATAAAATTAAAACAAAAACACAAAACAAACCTTTTGTGTAGAAAAGGAAACCAGAATGGAGAGACAGCCCAAAGAGTGGACGCAGGGCGACTTTACCAATTACACATCACACAATGTATTCATATCTAGACTATACTAAGAACTGCAAAATTTAAATGTCAAAATTAAATCATCCAATCAATAAATGAGCTAATGAACTGAGAAAATAGTTCTCAAAAGAAAGACATACGTATAGCCAATAAAATGCTTGAAAGAAGAGTTCAGCAAACATAACCATCAGGGAAGTGTCAATTAGAACTGCATGGTATTCCATATGACATCATCAGAATGGCTATCAGAAAACAAATGTCAGTGATTGCTGGAAAGGATGTAGAGAAAGAAGTCCTCAGACACTGTTCACAGGAATGCAAACTCCATAACTACCATGGAAATCAATATGGAGACTTCTGAATAAAAGAACTGAAACTAGAACTGCTCTATGGCCCAGCTACCTGAAGGATGCTGAGTCTGCACAGCTCAGAGTACATGCCCATCCATGCTTACTGCAGCACTGTGATGCAGAGCTAGCTGATGTGTCCATCAATGGACTAACGCGTCAGGAAAAAGTGGTACATGCACACAATCAAATTTTAATCGGCGGTCAAAAAACACTATGACATTTGAAGGCAAATGGATAAAACTGGAAATTACTGTTTTCTGCCATCTCACTGGTCTCACTGACGTTCATTTTTATTCTGCAATTGAAAATAAGGAAAAAGCAATGAGGAGAATTTAAGCTAATGTCTATGGCTCCTATAACTTAACTCGATGAGTTTTTGCTACTTTGCACTTCCAAAAATCTGCTAAAGCATAGTTTGTAATGGAAGTCTTTGCTCCCAGAACAGAACAAGGAGACAACTGACTACTTTGCCCACGGGAGAAGCTTCTGCAAAAGGGTTTCTGCTTTGTTTTGACTTGACTGTGACTGGCCTCAGTCATGGCTGATATGTGTATCTTATCTGTAAATGGAAATATGAATCTCTGCTCTTATGCAAATATGATGTTTTAAATATAGAACGATATAAGAAGGTAATTACTCTATGAAACTACCTTGTCAGTCAGTCTGACTGCTGGTGGGCCCTGTGCATCTGCATAAAAATGAGAGCTAAAACCTGCTCAAGTTTTGAGTCTTTTGGGTCATACTTAGAGTGAATTCTTTCTTCAGGATGCTGCAATAAATTACAACAACTAGATAGTTTATAAATATTTATATTTCTCACCTTTCTGAACACTGTTTTATGAGAATAAGTTCTCCCCCATTACAGCCCATGTGTTCATGTGGGGTAGAAAGAGACAGAGCCTTACAGGTCCTTTTATAACATCAGTATTCCCATTTCAGGGGGCTCTACCCTCACGGCCTAACTACCTCCGAAAGGCTCCACCTCGTAACACCATCACTTTGGGGGTTTGAGCATAAGAATTTGGGTGAGTCTATCATATTCATTAAGCTAATCTTTCCAGGACTATAAAACACAGTCAAAATGGTCATTATAAAGGAAGAGTTTTGTGCTATTCAGCTTAGCCTATTGGCTTACTTTTAATATGAGATTTATTTCTATTTATTCAAGAAAGAGGACAACAAACAAATGTAATGATTCTGTGCAAGGCTTGCTCAGTGAAGCAATCATCTATCAGGGCCACTATAGGAGTAGGGATGACTCTCCGACACCCACATCACGGGAAATCCCACCCCAGCATGGGTGATGATCCATGACCGCAGCATCACTGGGGTCCTTCTCAGAGTGTTCAAGCAGTTACACCAATAAAGAGTATCCTCTTCCCTGGCAGTTGTTCTCTGTTGTTTTCTGAGATCCCCTCAGGCGGAGACCTCATCAGCCTTGGAAGTTTCTTGTGAGCCTTATGAGTCTCCTAAGCCCCCTTGCTCCCTCCAGAAAGGAAGTCTCATTTTGGAGGAAACACCTGCGCAGCGGTGACCTGTTGACTAGGCTGGCTCCAGGATTTGAAGGGCCCAGTACAAAAAAGCAAATATGGGTTCTTGGTTCAATAAGAAGCAAAAATAAAAATAAAAAATCTGTTCAATACACACTAAACTATATAAACTTTTTCCTTTTATTTCTTCCTCATGGCTTGTCATGGTATTATTTATTGATCATCTAATGTTATAAATTAAAACTCAGCACAAATTCTGCCATGTATCTTGAAATTGTTTTAAACACAGACAAAACAACACATGACTTACACGTGGAATCGCCAATGTTGCGATTGCCATCTTAGCTTGTGCATATTGTTAGGTCTCAGGGGGTCCAAACATCCAGAAAGTAATGAATACAATGCTTCCTTACTTAAAACGTGTGTTTACCCTCAGCGCTGGGAGAGCTATAAAAATTGTAAACATGGTACATGATGAAAACGGAGGGGCGGGGCTGGAGAGGCGGCCCAGCGGAAAAGCACTGGTCACACGCGTGCTGAGGAGCTGGGTTCAAATCCAAACCCGCATAAAAGACAGACGCAGCCGTGCTCATTTGCTATCCCAGCACGAATGACAAGACGGAAGGCAGACAGAAGAATCCCTGGACGCTCACAGGCCATCTCTTGCATCCACAGTGGAAGACAAACAGCTAGAGGCCCTGCTTCAAGCAAGGTAGCAGCCAAAAGCTGACACGGAAACATGTCTTCTGCTGTCCATACACACAGCATGGTGCAAGTGCACCCACACTCATACATAGATGGAGGGAGGGGGAGAAGGTCAGAAGCCCCAGTCCTTCCTTTGAACACTACCCCACAAACACCTAGATGTGATACAAGCAAATGGTTCACCTGTCACCTCTGCAGCAAGTGTTCATCTGTCTGGCCTTCTGCTCATAGCTCTTCTTACTCAGGAATCCCATAAATCCCAAAGATCAAATAATATGAGATGAAATTTAAACTAACTTCTGCTGGTAGATGCTATGCTTTCTATTTGCCCAGACAACGATTTGCAATTTGCTCCCAACCCAGGCCTTGCCATCTCGTCTCCATTTCCTGGGCCACTCTAGAGATGTTTCTTCCTGGAACACTAGTTTATATGGTTATCTCTAAGCCTGGTGTGAGGGTACTGACTCTCCTTCCACTAGTGGGAGGTTGAACCAACACTCTCCAGAGAGATCACAACACACACACACACACACACACACACATACACACACACACACACATGATTAAATTACCAACGGGAAAAGCACACTTGACAGTAAGATATTTTCATTCCAAGTTTTAACCCAAAATTTACTAATGTAGAAAAGCCTTTCTTAACCTCTCAAAACAGATCAGTATTCATGTATTTTTCCTTCAAGATTTTCAGAGAAAATGGCATGTTTTTGTCATTCTGGGGGTCAGAGGCAGGAAAACACAACTCCAGGCCAGACAGGACTCCACAGCAAGACACTGCCTCAGAAAAAAAAAAAATCAAAACTAAAAGAAACAAAGATATTTAGCACATAATTGAATCATTCTAATGATCCATCTCTGTCTGTGATTACTGGTCACACGGAGATCAGGCAGTCTATACACATGCGGTGGCTAAGTAATGTTGAACCTGATTACCACAGCTTATAGAAGCACTATAGCAGAGCACAATCAGAGCACAAGGTGAACCATGCAAGACCAGGACCCATCCCGAAGGAGAAAATAAGAACAAATGAACAAACAACAAAAGAAACATCCCTTTCCAGGAACAGATCAAACAGAAATTTTCATAAAGTGAGCATTCCTGTGAAACTTAAAGGGAACTATGCATGTGATCTCAAAATTAATCAAAATTGATATTTTTAAAAGAGAATTTGATTTCGAAGATTCCAGGCCATTTTATTTCTTTAATGCTCACAAACAGTGAATGTATAGTTCCTAGGATCCATGAGCTGTGACTTCTGACGCTGTCCACCTGTTGGGAACAGAGCGTCTGACTCAAGTCCAGCCTGGTTTACGTTAACTTAATTCTATTCTTCAAGTTGACAATCTTAAATGAGACTCGGTGTTCTGTTTGATTTCCCGCCGTCATAATATGCCTTCAGCATCCACTTTCAAATTGCTTTTCCTGGGGATGATTGTGGCACGATAAGCTCTCGCCAGAACCCTTAATAAATCAACTGGCGTGGAGAATAAAAGTGAAAAATGTGCAAAACAAAGATATCAGATCTCATTTATTTTTAATTTTATTCTTCCAGTACACATATATCTTTCTAATGTTTGAACATTATCTCCAAATCATCCATTCAAAGGGGAACTTTCAAATTAATTTAATTTCCATATCAAGAATACACTAAGCAAGCAAACAAAACAATCTCTCGGAGGCCAGGCTGTGATTTTTTTTTTTTTTTCTGTCTCCATAGAGCATCAATGAGGCTTCATTAACTTCTGGAGGAGGCTGATGAAGTGTCTTACAACTCAAAGGTTTTTCACATAAATTTATAGCAGAACAGCTAGGAGACAGTCCTGAGCCTTCCCCAAATCTCAGATGGTATTTACCCATCAGGATATGTTTCTCAGGAGGCGACAGCGCCTCTCTGCCACAGGACTGCCACCAGCATTTTCCTTAGGCTTCACATGCAGAAGCCCAGGGTTGGTCTGGCTTCTGACAGTGCCAAGGGCTTTGCAAGCTTCACACCGTTACCCAGGGTCCTCCAGAACATAGACATGCACTCTCTTGCTTGTTCTTTTCAAGAAATCGCAAGAAGGAAGGTGGCTAACGACTTGCTTCCTTGTCCTACCCTTCTTACAGAGATGAGAAAGTTTCCCAGAATCCTTTTGAAGTCATTAGCCATGAGTGGGACATAGGCAGGACTTGGACCCAGTCCCCCTCCACGGTCCTCACCAGATAATTGGCCACAGCTGGCTCACAAGCACACCTCTAGACCCACTATTGACAAAAGAAATATAGCTAGTATGATTCGCATGAGTTAGTTACATGTCACCCATGAGGCCCCAGCCACCATCCAAACAAATGGAGAGGAAGAGATCAAAGTACCAGCTTTATGACTTAGGTGTAGGCTACCAGAGTGGGTTCGACTGGCCATTTTAATTATGAAAGGGGATATGAAAAGTACTGAGTTCTGATTCCCTGCAAAATCCCACGGAACATTCTGGAACCACATTTCCAGTGCTATCTAAAAGTATGAGGTACCATCTCTCTGACTCTTAGTAGGGAGGTATTTGGCCTCTGCAGATGTTCATTTCAGTGAATTTTAGAATTTAAAAGTCCTATGCTTTCCTTCCTCTGCTGTGTGTCCCTGAGAGTGTAAATATCCTCCCGTGGAAGTCCTAACTCTTCCTCAAATTTTCTAGATGGTCTGCTTTTCTGACAGATTGCTTCGATGATCGTTTCTTTATAAATTTACTGACATTTTCTAATTAGTATCTTGATATGAGCATCAAATGTTGAGTCAGTCTGCAGGATCTTTAGCACAGATGTGTCTTCTTCAAGAACCCCAGTTCACGTTACTAAATACTAGTTATTAATAATTTTAGATGGAGTAACACACAAAAAGTAAATGGTTGAAGTGTTCCCTTTCCTCTCTGGAGGCCCTGTGGCTCAACGTCAGGGTTTGCTCCTTAGGACTTGGAGTGGCTGTCCAGGGAACCACTGATGGCTGTGTGCCTAGAGTTTTAAATATTGTTTTGGGTTTTTTTGTTTGTTTTGTTTAGGTTTTTTTTGTTGTTTTGTTTTGTTTTTTTGGTCATTTATTTGCTGCTGGGACTCAACCCAGGGCCTCATGCAAGATAAGTGTGTACTTTACCCACTGAGCAACAGCTCCAACTCAGCCCCAGATTCCTTACTGCAGTCTCCCAAAAACAGTCTTGTAAGTATACCTATCTCAAAAACAGTTTCAAGAGAATAATCTGTGATGTTTAAACACACGGATGCATTTAAGCATCACCCTCCCAAAGCCTGAGCCATGAGGAGATGGGCTCTCAGTGGTGTGTGGTGGGAGGTAAATATGATCAGAATATATTGTGCGCAAGTATAAAATCTTCAAAGACTCAATAAAAGATGTACTCAATAAAAGATGTAAATAAAGATACCATCAGACATTGACCTCTCACCTCCACACTGTGTACCACACATGTGAACACAGAAGCACAAAACAACCAGCAGTTACCTCTTGGGTAGCTCAAATGTTTGAGATTTTTTTTTTGCTTCTCATCTTACTGAGATGAAAAGCAAAATCCTCTTTGTTTACAAGGCTTCAAATCCATACAAATCAAAGAAAAATATCCATAACCTGAATGACTAATAAAAAAATCTGTAGAGGTAGGCTTAAATCTAACTTCCGTCTTGACAACTGTTAAATGGTTACTAACTTGCACAATAGATGCCCGGCTTAAAACTCAGTTCAAATCACACAAGCAAAATGCTCATTCAAAAGGCAGAACTCTGCACAGGAGGGACATTATCTACTAACTTTTTTTTAACAAAGAGAACATTCACAAACCACAGGATGATTCAAACAATACAAAAATCTTTGCACAGAGGGAAGAAACAATAAAACACCTACACTGTCTAAAACATTAAAAGAGAAGACAAAACACAAATCAATTCAGACAAAGCCACTTCAGTTGACCACGTGGCCTTTTCAAGATTTCACAGAAAGTTTCAGAAACTTTCTGACCCGTTTTGAACTTGGAAATCGCATCACATGTCATGCTGGGAATGGCTGCAGTTTCTGACACTAAGGCTTCAAGTTGTTGGGGATCAGCGTTGCCAGCTAAGATGCAGAACACCGAGGACCCCCGATGCACCTTTCGTGCTAACAGTCAGCCCTAAGTAGTTCCTTCAAAGAAAGCGAGGACAGGATCAAAAGGGCGTGCTGCAGCACAGTCTCCTGAGACACCCCACTTCCACTGTGAACCTTGAGAGACTTCGCTTTACAGCAGAACACAGCTTATGAGCAACAAGGATAATTAGACATTGTAAAGGTAACCAAGGGTCCTCATTATTTAAGGAGAATTTTATTCTACAGTAATTTACATAATTTTAGAGGCCAAAGTACAAGAACATGAATAGTAAAAGAGCTGGGCTCAAGCTGTTAGTAGGTAAGGACAGGTTTAAAATGCTTTTAAAACTGTTGTCAGAATCCGTCCAGAAAAAAACCCAGTGGCTCCCTTGCTATGCTGCTTTCATTGTAATTAAAAATTGTTTTTTCTACGATATATTTGGATCGTGTTTTTCATCTCCCTCAGCTCCTCGAAGATTCTTCCTATCTGCCAACCTGCCCAACTTTATGACCTCTCTCTTTCTCTCTCCCTCTCCCTCTCTCTCTCTCTCTCTTCCTCCCTCCCTGCTTTCTCTTTCTGTTACTCTCTTTTATAAAAAGAAACAAAACAAAATACAAAAAAGTGCACAAAAAAATGAAAATCATAACAAGCAGGCAAAAGAACAATAAGAAAAAAATGCCCAAACAAAACAAAAACCCTACAAAAATATCACCGAGTTCATTTTATGTTGGCCAACTACTCCTAGGCACGAGCCTATCCAGGAATGTGGCTGATATACCTAGTGATAGTCCTTTGGAAAAAGCTGGCTTTCCCTTTGCCAGTGGGTTATCAGTTAAAAATTGCTTATTGGTTAGGGGTGGGACCCCATGTCCACTTCCAACCGTCTCAGTGCTGAGATCTGGTCTGGTTTGAATCTGTGCAGGCCTTGTATACTGCCACACTCTGTAAGTTCAAATGTGCATCTGTCCTGTTGTTTCTGAAAGACACTTTCAACTTGGAGTCCTCCATTACCTCCAGCTCTAATCTTTCTACCTCTTCTTCTGCACAGAACTCTCTGGTCCTTGAGGGGAGGTATTTGATGAGACATCCCACTTAGGACTGAGTGTTCTGAAGTCTCCAAATGTATACATTTGTCCAGGTTTGGGTCTCTGTGTTTATTGCCATTTGCTATAAGAAGAGTTTTCTCTGATATGAGTTGAATGAGGCACTGGTTTATAGGTATAGCAATATGTCATTAGGAATCATTTTATTGCTATTTTTCTTTAGCAGAATAATAGTAGTAAGTTTTCCCTAAGCCCATGATCTGTTTAGTCTCAGGTTCTTGCCCACTTTACCTGTGTCTGGTATGGGATCCATCTCATGGAGTGGGCCTTAAATCCAATCAAAAAGTGGTTGATTACTCCCTTAACCTGTGTGTCACTACTCAACAGCATACCCTGAAAGCAAGTTACCTGCTTCTCACTGTTGTAGGTCACAGGGATTGTAGGTGAGAGGTGATTACCTTTCTCCCCTGGTACCATGAAGACCGCCATTCAGTACCATGAATACTAGTCAGAAGGGCTGAAATTTCTTCTTAAGCACCAGTTTAACTTCTCCATGTTTGATGACATAAATCGGTGCTGTCTTCAGCAATAGGGCATTGTCATCAGATGGTGGAGGCAACCAACAACCTTGGCCATTACCTGTGATATTTGAGGGTGTTCTGTCTTTGGCCAAGGATTCAACAAGTTGTAACCCATTCCTGGCAGTAGAGGGTTTTACTTTGTGACTTAAGATGTCTAGTTTGGCCATTGTCTCCCTGTTATTTGGTTAGACTACTTAAAGTCCTGTCACATAGGCTTATATTTTAGGAAGCTTCAATGGTGGTAGGCTTCCACGTGGTTTTTTTCAAATATCTTTAATGTTAGTAGTCCCTGCCAACATTCCCTCGTTTACCCTTCTCTCCCATGCCCCTTCCTATTAAATCTTCATGTTCTGGTTTTCCCTTTATCTCTCTATAGCACTGTATTTCTTCTCACATGGAAGATCCTTTCACCACCCACACGTCTGTTATTTTTTACTAGGTACATAACTTCTGTGGCTCTTAAGACTGTAGCACACATTACAAAAGCTTAAAAGCTAGTATTCACATAGAAAAGAAAACTTTTCATATTTGTCTTTTTGAGACTGTGTCATCTCACTCAGGATTATTTATTTCCAGCTCAATCCATTTGCCTGCAAATTTCACAATTTCGTTTTTCTTGACAGCTGAATGATAGTCCATTGTCAGCCTGCTTTCTTATACAACCCAGGGCCATCTACCCAGGGATGTCAACATCAACAGTGATCTAGACCCTGCCGTGTGTGATATTAAGAAAATGCTTCACAAGCAAGTCCACAGGCCAATCTGATGGAAGCAATTCCTCAGTTGAGCTTCCTCCTTCCCTGGGGACTGTAGTTTATGTCCACTTGACAAAAGCTAACCAGTGCACGTTCCCACTTACAGTGCCTTGGTTTGATTTCGTTTCTTAGTGTTTTTATAGAAGGTAGCTCATCACTACGGAATGTGTTACCCCTTACTGGTGACTCATATGATGAAAGAGAGAACTCTTCACTCAGAGAGTAACAGGATACAATCAGGGTCAGGGCACAGCTGACTGGCGGGTGAGCTCATGGTCCTGTGATTCATTCCTAGAGTCTAATTCTGGGCTCCTGGAACCACTGTGACCTACAAGCCTAAGTGTAGAATTGAAACAACTTCCAATTTGTTAATTATTCAAGCTTATATTAAACAGTCATATAGATTTTCCAATTTACCTGTTTTATAAAGCCTGTTGTTATCTCTCCATAGCTCTGTGTTTCTTCTTTCATGGAAGATCAGGGAAACAGGGTCAGGGAAATCTCTAAATCTGCAAGTATGACTGAGCTTCCATCAGGGCTGTGACTCTTTTCCAGTCAAGGGTTCCCATGTCCATATGGACACCAAGCTAGTGCAAAAGAGATACCAGCGGGAAGTGTTGGTGCGTCCAAGTTCAGTAAAGGCTCCTTGGAGGAGATCCAGCTGACTAAAGCAACTCCGCCCCTCCCTCGACAAGTGTCCCTCCTTGTGGGAGGTCTGCTCACTCTTTCTGCAAAGTAACCAGTCTGAGAATCACACCTCTGGCCCTCAGGCCCCCAAAGCCACCAGGCTCCTTCTGAGTCCTCACGTTCTTACTGGGATCCAAGTGCAAGGGTCTCCATCCCTGCCTTTTAGAAAAGATCGCATCCAACACCTGACTGGGAGCCATTTGCCTTCTTCCTGTTCCCGGTGGCAGAAACTCTTGAGAGCTTCTTCATCGCTCTAAGCCCAGAGCCAAGAGGGTGCCTAACAAGTCACAAGTGTGGAACATCCCCAGGCCAGGGCATCTGCATCCCCACCCCCACACGCCAAACAGCCTGACTTCTCCAAGCCTTGAGGACTGTTCAAGGTTAGGAGATCGTATACTGTGATTGCCACCGAGTGACTGAAGTGATGATCATTTTAACTAACACCACCGGAATGGAGTGGGACGGAACGAGGCATCTCAGACACTTCATCTCCCAGCTGAGGGACCAATGACTCTGGTTAGCCTAGGCATAGACGGGCTTCTCCGCACGTTGTCTTTCAGTGCTAAAACTGGACCCTCGCTTCTGGATCACACAAAAGTGGAGGGGGCGTGTTATAGAGTGAACTCCATCCATGCAGAAGTGCTAATATATGGCCACTTTGAATCAGCCAAAAGGGCTACTGTTCAACCTAATAACTGCCAAGTCCAGACACGATAGATACGAGGCCTAAGTTCGCAGGCTGTGCTTTTCCTTCATGACATATTGTCGGCAGCCGTCTCCACGTTCGCTGCAGGAATCAACATCTAAATTCTTGGGATAACCCTGAAGAAGTACAGTCCTGCATGGCGGTTCATCGCAGCAGGAGAATCTTACAAGAACCGCTGAAGGTATACTCTTGTTCATGCGTCAACCTTCTCTTAATTATCGGAAGCTAAGATTTGTCCCTGAACCTCCAAGATAAACAAAGGCTGAAGCAGGTCTTCCTGAAGGGGAAATAATGAATCAGGAGGAGCCAGATAGCTCCACAGAGTTCTAGCGAATGGCTGCTACTTGAAGTAAATGCTGTAGTCTACCAGGTGATTTTGACCTCGGACTCCGAGTTTGGAGGCACTAATTAACGCTTCTTCTTCTGGTCTCTTTTGCCAGAAAGTGGTTTGTTCACAAGGGCTTGGAAACCCTTGGCTCTGTACTCTACACATATGTATTGACTGAAGTCTGTTTGCTTTAACTTATGAAGAATCTGGCCGAAAGGGAGACTCAAAGAACTTTTGAATCTGGCTTCCAGAAAACTGAAGCTGGCAAGGAGGCAGAGAGCAGCAACTGAACCCGGATTATCAACTCTTTGTTTTGACACAGTGTAAACAGAGCTGGGGCTGGGGCACACGTTTCTGAAATCTGCTTCTTGGCTTCCTTTGGGTAGGGAGGCACTGTAGTTGACATGCAACTGTAAAATGAATTTGAGGTTTTCACAGTTCACTCCCTGGAGCCTTGAAAAAGAAGCAAGAGAATGAGAAACTGTGCTCAGTTTGGGTGGACTTGATATGATTCAATAACTTCAGTTATCTGCGTGGTATCTGGGCTGTGAGAACAGGAGTCTGTGATCAGCAGGGATTTCTGAAGACTTGGCTCTGTCTTCTGTTGATAAGCAGAAGACTTCTGATGGGAGTCCAGCCAATCCCTTGGATTTCATTAGAATTTTTTAAAGAAGCAGAGGCAGAGAGATGTTTCTGGTGCAGGGACCAGCTGGATTATCTGCAGTGACTGCATGATAACAAACAACACAGAGATTTGAAACTCTTCTTACAGTACTTAACTCTGTGGAGCCAGCCCATAGCCATTCCCTCTGTCCTCTTGACTTTCCACAAATATGTGTCATGGCCTGCTCTCTCGTTCCTGGGAAATGTCACCTTAGGAAGGTTATTGAATTTTCCCATCCCAGACATTATCTTCATTTGAAAAAATAGCAAACAGTTGTATGAAAATTAAACTAAATGCTTACATAACTTACCATAATGTTCCTGTCATTCTTTCATCATCCACTCTTTCTGTCTCAGTAATTCCTAATTTAAAATATAGGCTTTAGTATTTAAATAACAGCAGGTCAGGAGACATTGCCATTGGAAAGGGTGTGTGATTATAGTCAGACCTTATAAGAGGGGGATGTGCCACACAGTGGGACCACACGGAAGCTGCAGGGTCAGCCAGGAGCTAGAGGGGGGCAGGAAACAGGAGAGAATGCTTAAGCAGATTGCGATTTGCTGGTTTGAATATTTTAGAGCTCTAGGACACGGGAACACCTGGTCCCCAAACCCAGGGTGACAATGTCAAAAGAACAGCAGCCCGTGTGTGAGAGCCCCAAGGGAGAAGTAAGCTGTGGTGTTGTGCAGCTGCTTCTTCAAGGTTGAAACGGTCTCTTCTGGTAGGAAGACACAGGGGAAACTAGGAAACTCACAAGATTTACAAAACTAACAAGTCCCTTCTCTCGGATTATATGAGCAGTGACAGTTGCCAAGGAAGAAGAGACACCTGTGGAGTGGGCTGCATAGAATTGCTCACAGAGCCCCTGTGAACCAGCTTACACAATCCCATTTCACCCTAAGCTCCTGAGACAGCCACCTAAGCCACCCAATGTTCTGTCTATTCCTGATCCCGTAATTAACCCCAGTAAAGTCACTGATTTACCAAACCGGACTTGCGATGGACTTATTTCTCTGACCCATAGATGCCCTGCCTGAGTGCAGAGAAGTAGAATCCCCAGGAAGTTAAGCATCTTCCGAGTCCTGCTTACCTAAGTTTACACTACATCTTTCCTCACCCAAACTCCCTGGAATTACCAACAGGAGGTGTTCGAAAGCAAAGAGGCAGCCCAGAGCAAAGCAGCATGCTCAGAGGTATGTTGCCTTCTTTCTGAATCCCAGAGGTGGTGAGTCGCCCGAAGTCTCCTTGAGGGGATGTGAGAGTGAAAGGCTGGCTTTGAGAGGCACCAGCAGAGCCAGGGAAAGGCAAGTACAACCTCCACAGTGTTCCAATGTATTATTTCTCTGTCTACCATGACATCACTAGAGTGGTAGTTCATCAGGGAACCTTCTCTTCTCAGGGTTCAAAAGCAGCTGCAGAAGACTCAGAGGCAGCCAGACGGGGACGAACACACCAAATTTGTGGTGACTGAAACTATCAGAATGCAGAACGTGTCTGCGGGCACAATGCAGCATCTGATGCACTGATGGACGTGTCGCGTGACAGGTTCAGGAATAACTGGAGGACAGCAGACCTTTCTATTGGAAAGAACAGGTGATTGACACAAAAATAAACTGTCCTGAGAAAAAGAGGACAAGAATAATGGGAGCTAACCAGTTCCAGCTTGCTCTCTCACTGGGATCACTAGCTACAACTCTCTTGGGGGACACTAATCTTAGGTAACAGAAACATGGCAGCTACATGTCTCTAGCTAAGGAAGAATGGTTATTACTTTTCCTATTTACGATTGTTGTCCATGGACCATGGCAGAATCACAGGAAGGGAAAGGACAATTCTTCCTACAAACATCCATTCCTTTCCTACCAGCAGCCTGTACCTCGTGTCTACAGGACACCAGTTTTTTGTTAGGCCCTGATGGGACAGAGGTTGTTCCTTTCCTAATCCAGACTATCAGTGGAAAGGAGAACATAAGTCCACTGTGTTATGCACGTACTAAATGCATCAATTCTGTGATATTCTGGATGTCTAAGCTCACAGTTGCCCACCTCCTCTTCCTGAGAACTGGAGAGGATGTTGTCAGTCACTACACACACACACACACACACACACACACACACACACCATACCTGATAGTCCACAGAGGCCACATCTAAACATGGTTCTCCTAGAACCTTAGAAGAGCTATCTCTGGAAGTTTGAGTAAAAAGGCCCCAATAGGCTCATATACTTGAGTTAGTCCCCAGTTAGAGGAAGCTTTAGGGAAAGATTAGGATGTGTGATCTTGTTGGAGGAGGTATATCACTCAGAGTTCTTTCTCTGTCTCTCTCTGACTCTCTGCCTCTGTCTCGCTGTCTCTCTCTGTCTCTCTCTCTGATCAGATGGGCGCTCTCAGCCACTGCTCCAGTGCCATAATTGCCTGCATGCCTGCCACCGTGTTCCCTACCATGACGTTCATGGACTAACACTCTGAAACCATAAGCAAGAACCCAAATAAATGTTTCCTTCTATAGAGTCCCTTGGTCATGGTGTTTTATCACAGCAACCAAGCTAACTAAGACAGCATCTTATGAAAGAACTAATAAATAGTTCCTGATATAGGCTAGCCTACGTAATCCAAGTGTAAGGCACGTGCTTACATTATAGAAAGGAAAATATTTTAAACTAGATACATACCATTTCTAAAACAATGACACTAAGTGATTAAGTTTGGGGTGAGCTGCCATCACTTACATGGGTTTGGAGAAAATGGAATCCAAAATGGACTTTAAACTGTATCTGGAAAGAGGAGAGAGATTTTCACATGAGGGAAATAGCTCCCTATAAAGCCCTGGAATAAGAGGGCATGAAGTAGGCTGGGGTGGTCTTGGATATGCATAGACGTGTCCAACAAGGCATGGCGATGTTGTAAACGTGGCTTGCTTTCTGAGATTTATATGACAGAAGCTTGTGCCCAATGAGGCATTGTTGAGGGGGCACAACTTTAAAATGAGGAGCTTGGTGAACAGGTAGCTAGGTCATGGGAGGTACTGCCCTCTGAAGGAATTTATATCCTTTCAAAGTGACTCCAGACACTTCCTGGGTTGTGAGTTGTTCTAAAAACAGTGATGTTGGATGTCCCTGAATCTCTCTCTCTCCAGTGTGCTCTCACCACGATGCTAGCTGTCATATTGTGGTGTGACCAGATGTCCCTCACCAGAGATAAACAGATGTTGGTTGTCTTGGACCCCCAAGACTGTAAATGAAATGTACCTCTTTTCTTTATAAAGTTCTAGGCCTCCAGTGTTTTTCTATAACAACAAAAAATAAATGACATTGTACATTTCAGTATACAAAGAACTATAAAAAAAAAAAAGTCCAGTTGAAAAGTAGATGGCATGTGGAGAAAAAGTTGGGTCTGAGATTTATTTTACTCAAGACTAGTACTATATATCTCCATCAATCACCCATCAAGGATACAGAAGCAAGGGGTACATTTCATAATCGTTTTGTTTATGCTTTTGAAATATTAGGAGTAAGAGCGGTGAAATATAGCCTGATGATTATGGTCTGAGAATTCAAGAGTATGAAATAGTAAATATTTCATTTAGGAGAAAATAACTTTAATAGAATATGATGAATACAGATAAGTGGCAGACTAGAAGATAATGACCAACCAAGTGTGGTCCAGCTAGCAAGCAGAGAAGGGATGTGTTCCTTGCAGATCTTGCCCCATCATGAAGAGAAGCTTTAAGAAGTTCTAAGCAATAGAAATGAGAATTTGAAATAACATGAATAATCCTCTATGGTTCTGTTGCATGCTTACCAAAAATGTTCCTTTTTCTTAAACTTCCAGTGAGGTATTTATAAAGAAACTTACCCTAAGTCGTTACAAAAAGTTACAAATCGAAGTTGGGGAGTAAAAGAAAGTAATAGAAGCATAAAAATATCATATTGCATATAAGCATAAACTTGTCAAAAAATTTAAAAACTAATACAACAGCTTTCACAAAAGGTAAAAGAAAAATGGTTAATATGCACAGGGAACACTGGAGCTACTTCCTTCTTAGTCTGTGGCAAGTAGCTCCACTGCTGAGGAAGGGTCAAGGACTCACCAGGTGATAATCTATGACCTCTGTCTTCTGTCTAAATTTAGAAGACAGGCAGCAATGGAGCACTTAGCAGACATGGGAGTTAGGAGAAACACCCAGGATAAGCTCTAAATGGCCCAATCAAGATTACTTCTGGAGAACACCTTAGTCTTATCTGCCAACCTGCTGCATTCACCACCCAAATGGCCACCACCACAAGCCCCACAGGTCACAGAGACAAGAATGGAGAGTTGTAGTCTTCTCCAAGTCACTTTCCAAAGGTTTACCTTCATTGCCACTGGGAACACTGAGGCTACCTTTGTCTGTGGTCACCTGGGCAATCTTCCATACCAATCCCTCTCAGAGCAGAGAGCAAATGTGCCCCTTCCTTTGTGTTACTGCACAGCTTTATGCCAAGCTGAAACCCCAATGAACATCATAAAATTAATCTAGTCTAATAAATCTCCCCAAGAAGCACGCTTAGCACAAACACATTCTCCTGACAGATTGAAGATCAAATCTCCCTGTCATTGGAAGAGGCTGGGCACAGGGAACAAAATGTTTGGCTCCTTCATCAGCACGTCCCTGAAGCATGACACAGTGGTACCCTTTCCTAGGAGAGAACAAACCCCTGGAATGAGTTACTGCAGTGCTGGAAATAGGGACCCATGTGGGACACCATGAATATTTCACTCTCTGATAAGCCAGGTTCTGCAGAGCTGGCACCTTCTTAGCCATGTGACACAATCTTAAACCAAGTTCCCTGGTGGGCTTTCTTTTCTTTGTCTCATTCTGACAATCTAGAGGCTGAACCTACCCTGACAGGTGACACAGTCTGAAGCATTTATAACTGCTGAGATAAAGAGTGGGGAGCCTGCCTCCCAAAACAGACACTTCTGCCCTTGGAGGAAGTATGGGAGCCTTGGGAGGTTCCTGGATTCTGCCCTGCCTTTTTCCAAAGGCAAAAATAAACCCACAGAAACAAATAGCAAAAGTGTGGTCCAGAAGACACATGCAGCAGCTGTGAGTTCATGCAGATCATACTGGTGCTTTCAGTACCTGATGCTGCCTGGCCTGGGATGCATTCTGGTAGGGTTTGTCCTGCAGCAGCTCTACAGGTTAGGTACGTGTGGAAACTGGGCATCTGAAGGTTTCAGCACTTGTCTAAGATGGCTGAGCCAGCCTATGAATAGAGTAATGGTTCTTAGTCAGGGAAAGGTTTGTCCCAGGAGACAATGGACAATGTCTGGAGGTAGAGGACACCTCAGAAGTGGAGGTAAAACTTGTATCCAGAACAAACAAGTTCAAGATGCTGCTACACACTGTGAAATATGTAGAACAACCACGCAGTAAACAAACACCTACCCAGCTGTACGTGCCAGGAGCACTGAAACCGAGAAATTTCATTGAAAGGATGATGTGATCAGCGACCACACTGAGGTGGCAGTAGTGCCTTCTGGACAATGTCTGTCCTGAGTCTGTTCTGTAAAAAAGGGAGAAAAAGAACACAGTTTTCACTTGATATGATTTGGGCAAAATCTGCCTACAACCTTCTTCGACAGACATTCTGTGAAACTGAGCCTGATCCTTACGCAGCGGTCACATCGCTGAGGCCATTCAGGACGAGTAAGATCAGGTTCTGATGGATGGAGCTGGACATGAAGTATTCCTGCCAGCAGAACCCAGCACTGACTCCAGATTACAGGTGATAGACCAAACCAGCAAAGGTACACTGGGAAAGGCTACAGAACTCAGAGAAGCCCACCCACACATGCATACAAGCAGTAGGTGGGCATGGAAGGTCACAAACACACTGTCAATTGAAAATCAGAGACCATATCAAAAAAGGCCCACCAAAAGCCAGTCCTTGCCTCCTTGATGTTCTCTCAAAGTTCAACCCAGGCTTGCATAATGGGCGGAAAGTATAAAGGGCAGAAGTAATTGTACAAGAAGAGATGGCAGGACGTAGCACATCTACACAACCTCATGTCCGGCCAATCTTGCTCAGCTGGGCCCTTTCAAAGGAAGACAATTGCCCAGGACTGACCCTGCTTCAGGCATACGGCGAACACTTATTTCCTTTATTTCCCACAACATTTCATGTTTGTTCCTTTTGGAAGAGAAGGGAGGTCAAGAAAACTAACTGTGAGTCTTCTGTATGATCAAAATGTCCCCGTCCCAAGAGTCCGTATAATGGGGATGGTTCACTGTAAAGTGGAATCCCTGTGATAGTTCACTGTAAAGTAGATGTTGCTTCTCTTTCTAGCTTATTTAAGATCTCCCTAAATCTGAGTTCCTTAATACAGTACCCTTAACAAGTAAGGCATAGACATCAGAAAGTGAGGAGAGCATGGGGGTGGTGACATGTCTACCCTACTGCGCAGAAAGTGTTGCCATGAGCAGACAAAACCACAGCCAAGTGGCCTGACTGCCTCCTGGGCTTCTAGAGAAAATAGAAGTGTTTGAGATGCCCAGCAGTAGCTGCTGCCTGGACAAACAGTAAAATGCCCACTTTAACTTAACAGGTCCCATTCACATTGCAGCCACACCTTTTTCAAGGACTGAGGTTGGCAAACTCCATCAGGTCTTTCCTGAGCCCTGCAGCCACACTGATGTCATAAGATACAGCATCCCACATCAGGAGAGTCATAAGTATACAATGGGCAAGCTTGAGTGGGACCCTGTCTCTGCCATCTATAGGGTAGCAGACTGGGCAATCGGTTTACTTCAGGCACTTCCATTGTCTCATCCATACCAGGAGAGAGGTAACCGTGACTATCTGGGCAGAACCACAGGCTGGATGTAAGAATCAAATTCAATGAACTCCAAAAGGAGTTTATAGGAACAGCTGATTTCTAAGTCATCCCTTCACCTCCTCTACAGAGGTCTTAGAGGACCAAGAGTCATGATGCATTCTACCTTATACTTCTGATGTTTATTTACAACAGAAGGCCAGGGCCTCTGTTCTGATCTCAGCAGGGAACACTGGGACTCTCCATCCCAAATGTCTATCTCTGACTCCATTCTCCACCCCTTAACTAACATGAGATCATCCTGAGGGTCTGGGAGATAGACAGATTCCCTGGAGGGCAGACAAATGAATAGTGAGAGGGGCTGTAAGTGTCCACACTTACTTACTGGACCAAGGTTACTTGATATGGCTGGTCAAGGAATTAAACTAGGCTGATTGGAGGTGACACAGCAAAACCGAGGCTGTGACAAATTTATTTAGAACAATCAGACTTTTTATACCTTTATCAGAGACAGAATATAATGGCAATTGCCAAGATCTATACAGTGATAGTTGCCAGGACACAATAATGTTTGCAAGCTATACAGGTATATAAGATTAATGTCTAAGACCATTTGTGCTGTCAGGCTTTCCCGGGTCCTTGACTACTAAGGGCACAGAGTGGCCTGAATGCTTCACTGCCTGAGGGAGTGCCTCAGTTTCTCAGGAACTGAAAGGCCCACAGTGCCCTAGGAGCCACGGACTCTTAACCTGAAAAACCCATGACATATGCCTCTCAAGGCAGCTAGGCCAGACCAACTCCATGGTTTCCTGAAACTCCCTCTTTTTTATTTTTTAACTTCAGAGTATACGAGCCAATCTTTAAAGCAGACAGGTAAACATGAAAATTTGAGAATTTGCCAATCTTTAAAGCAGACAGGCAAATCAATTTCAAAGCTATAATGCTTTTTAGTATTACCAATAAAATTCCCAGAGACATTCCTATGTACCACAGTTTAAAGGTCAAATTAGAAACAGAAAAGTAATGCCCAAAAATCTTTGTCAGGTTTTGTGCAGCAATGGGAAAGAGAAGTCTTTCTAACTTACAATGTTTGAATAGTTAATATTTTATTATGCAAGGCTTGGACATCAATATTCAAATTATCATGTGACCGTGTTTGCCTGGAGATCAATGTGATCAGCAATGGGGGCATCCAAGCTCTTAGGGTCATTTACATAAGCACGAATGTTATTGTCTGGTAACTTATGCAATGCTTGCAGTGCCAAACCGTTTATCTGTCCATAAGCCTCAGGAGGATATATAATATGTCATTGAGCATCACTGTACAAGAGGCCATGATGAGGTAATGAAGGTGGTAAACTTCCAAGATAGCTGGCTTCTTCCTCAGCCCCCTGACCTGAGACAAAGCCTGGCAGCCTGAAACAAAGGCCTTGTAGTTGTTTTCTCCTACCTGCTGATGGACTGACTCTAGAAGCTGGATTAGAACATTTACATAACAGTTGAGGACTAATTAATCATGCTATCAAGACCCCTAGACTGTAACAAGCTTAGTATGGTGAAATGGGAAGCACCCCCCCCCCCTGCACACACACAGTTTCCATCTACCCCAGCTGCTGTCTGAGGCCAGCCCTGCCTCCACTTGCTTCAAGGCTGCAAGAGCCCCAGCACAGAAGGGGCAACTGGCCAGGAATAGGTATTTCCCGATAAGCCGCATGGGTGCTCATCTGAAGGGTGAGGGCTTGTTGCAGAGATGGCATCTGCAGAGCCTGATGGGAAAGGAAGAAAGTTATTCTTCTCACTGTGAGTACAGTACAGTAGGCGAAGCCAAGTGGAATTCTCCAGTGCAGGGGGGAATGGTGAGGGACCTTCTTTCCATGCCTGCCCAGGCTCAGCACCTCTCTCTCCCTCTCCCTCTCCCTCTCTCTTTCTCCCTCTCTCTGCCTCCCTCTCTCCCTCCCTCCCTCTCTCTCTCTCTCTCTCTCTCTCTCTCTCTCCCTCCCTCCCTCTCTTGCTCTCTCGCTCTGTCTTTCCCCTTCCTTACATCATTCCTTTTCTCTTCTAGAGAAGGCAAATGCCCTTCCTGGTACAATAGTTGTGAAGGGGAACGAACATTCGTTCCAGTTCATCAGTTATCTTCTAGGATGTGTTTGGTCTTTAAAACACGAATTTATCTAAGCACTAAAACATTTGAGAATTAAATTTGTCATGTGGAAGCCCAGATCAGTCACCTACTTCGTGGTGTATAACCAGATCAGCTTCCTGGTATGTTGGTAAAGGGTATGTCACCCTTTTGCCATTTCCTCCCTGAGACTGTGAGGCCGGAGACCCCAGGCCCTGATCATTAATCCTAAACTCTTAACAGGACATTCCAGAACTCCCTGTTCCAGGAACTAGCCCACCCCAGAAACCACAAAACAATTATTGTCAGGCTTAATTCAAGAGCACTGTGACCCAGCCCACATTCCTAAAATGAGCGGCGGCTACAGGCACCGCCTAATAGCCTTAGGCAAGGGACTTTACCCTAAGTGTACATTTCCTGGTGCCCGTGACCTTGCTATCATCAACTTAAAGGTTAACTGGCCCCTACCTATCAAAATGAGAAAACAATTTGGGAACTAATCAACTTGTACCAATTCGGTTTATGCCCAACAACTGTATAAAAAGCTTCACCATTTGCTCCTTGGGGCCGCTTCTACCCTGCGAGTTAGAACGGCCCCAGCGCTGGTTAATAAACCTCTTGCTTTTTGCACCGATTATCCGACTGTGTCTCTCTGTGGGCGCGTCACCAAGTTGGGGCCCAGTTCGGGAACCCAACAAGACATTCTGAATGACTTTCTACTGTGATCTGTATGTCAAAAATGAGACCACCACACACCCCAGCTGCCTTTCCCTTTTACTCCATGTACAATTCCCTGTCAGAAAACTGCTCCCGACACCCCTGTGCTGCAGGTTTTCGTCACTCTTGGTTGCTCTCCCACTGACACTGTCCCTTCAGTGCACTGTCAGCCCCAGGGGAAACACAAATCATCTCTCCTTCGGTAACCACAGCGAGGCTGGGGTGGGTGCCATAGGGCTGGCTGTGACTGAGAAAGGACTGCAGAAGACTTACTGGGTGAGAATGCAGGGTAGTGACTTCCTCTCACACCCTGAGATTCTGCTCAGCACGTACCTATAAGTGATCATTCCTACTTTGGCCTCCTACCCCATCTTCCTCACTGGCTAGAAGCAGCTCAGAGACTTTCCAACCTTGCCATTCTGTGCTTCAGCAGTGGCTATAGGTCCCTACTATTGTATTAGCCTTCTCCAGAAGAGCCATTTCACATTGCACTCCTCCCAATCCTCTTTCCATGATAGCACCTGACTGGTGGGGACTTGGAAGTTTAGGAGACACTATTCTCAGGTGCATGGGCCAGTGGCCCTAACATTACTTACTACCTGGGCCACTGCTGGTCTATAGAACAGTCGTAGCCTCTCTGCCCAGGCCCTGACCACCTCTGCTTCTGAGCCCTGCTCCTGGGTACCACAGAACCAGACTCACTTCTGTCAGCCTTAACATTCTCCAGAGCTGCTGGCATGGCACTGTGCTAGCCATCACTGTGCTAGAAGAAAGAAGCGACGGACATGAGCTCTTCCATCTTCTTTATTGTGCAAACACACTTGTGCTCCATGTTACAGGAGGGAATCCACATGCCTGCCGTTCACAGTTCAGAACTCACATGCTATTCATGGTTCCTTTGTTCTGAGTCAACCCCTTCCTGGGCCAGATGCACCCGGGATAGTGCAAGGTTGATTGATACCTACAGAAATCGACTCAACGTTTTAAGAGGTGTCTGAGCCCAAATATCCACAGAATAAGGGGAGGGTGCCAAGAGATGGGGACGGAAGCACAGGCACAGGAGGTCTCAGAAATATGGCCGACCACCTGGAGGAGAGGCAAGACGGAGTGCCAGGATAACTGACTGCCATTGCACTTCCTCGGCCCCTCCTCCCTATATAATCTGCTGGGTAGAGTTAAAGCAGAAGCTGACAAGCAGTTTTTAGGGTGTTAAATGGCTGCCTTCTTAGACTACCTGCTCTCTAAATAAAGCACGGCTTACGTATTTAACTCAAGTCTCTATTTATTGGCCATTGTGGTATGTGGCAACGTAAGTTTGGATATTCTGGTTACACCCGGATGATTGGGTCACCACATCCCCATTTGCTAACATGATGTTTCTGACACCAGCCTACATGTCCCTCCTCTGGACACATGGGAACTGCAAGACACTCTCTTGGCTACCAAAGGTCAAAATCCAAATGAGAACCTCCTCTGCCTAACTACCATCCTAAGCTTCATTTACTCCAGTATGGCTGCAGGACGCAGCTGCTGGTGTCTGTAAAGTGGTACATTCTCACCCCATCTGACACCAGCTTACTTCCCTAGTCGGAACCTAAAGTGGGATAGTTGCACATAGATACCTCATTTCCCTTTCCTTTTGCAATATGTGGGACAGAGGAGACATTTACCCTGCACCGAGCCACCTGCTTACCCTACACCGTACTCATCCATCCCTAAGGTATGCTCTATCTCCTCTCCTGGAACCAAAGCGACCACTGTTGCAGATGAGAAATGCAGCTTGCAGATACTAGAAATGCCAGTTTTATCCTTGATACTGGAATACGTCTACCAAGAACAATTATCCTAGCCATTGTTAAAGGATAAAGGAAACAGGGCTACTGAACTTAAACCATCAGAGACTGTGCCAGGGAAGGAATGCTGGGGGACATTCTGTGGAGACGATGTGTAGGAACCGGAAGTACTCAAACCCATGAAGGATATTCTGCTGATGAGAAGGATGAAGGGCTGCAAGTTTGAATGACTCTTGTGTCTAAGCTCGGCATGTATGAGAAGACCCATGCACTAAATAATTAGCAAAGTTAGGTATAACCGCAGTCCAAATATGCAGAGATAACTCAGCCTAGCTAAGCTTCATACACAGCATGAGTAAAGAGATGAAACTGGAGAGATTTACTCCTGGGGTCTCCAGACAAGGAAGTGATTGCATGAGTGTCTCATGATTGTGCTGAAATAGTAACCCAAGCCTTAGTATTGTGGTTTTGAAAATGAAGTCGTGAGCAAAGTACTTACTTTCCTATCTCTCTCACTATGTGAGGGTACAGGAAGAAGACAGCCATATGCAAACTGTTAAGAGGTCTGACAGAAAGTAGCCACTTGAGTACCCCACCTCAGACTCTCAGAAACAAGCCACTCAGGTACCCCAATCTCAGACTCCCACACTCCAAAATAGGGTGAAATAAATTTCTGTTGTTTGAAGATAGGAGATAACTCAGTAGTAAAAACAAAAAATGTATTGTGTAAACATGAATACCTAAGTTCAAATCCACAGAACCTACTTAAAAGTCATGTACATTAGCAGGAAGCTCTGTAATCCCAGAATTCCTGTGATCTGCATCAGACACAAATGTGCAAAACACACACATACACATACATACACACATACACACACTTACACACATACACACACACACACTTACACACTTTTAAAAATTCTGTTGTCCTTCTAGTCTATAGTAATTTGTTGTATCAGACTATATAGACTTTGGGTTACTGTTGCTGGGATGAAACACCAGGTTAGCCCATTCTTTACACGTTGCTTTGGTCATGGTCATGATGTTACATCACAGCAATGGTAACCTTAACTCAGTGCAGACAAACACAGGCCCATTGAGGAAAATTCTCATGCCATATTGATTTATTAATTCAACTAATCCTTAAAAAAGATGCACACCGTGAATGAGGTGGTGTGACTCAAAACTAATTCCAGCACAGAGAATGACAAGACAGGAGAATTTCCACAGGTTTGAGGCCATCTTGGGCTGCATAGTGAGTTTCTGGACAGCCTGGGCTACAAAATGGGACCATCTCAACACATAACAAACAGAACAGGCATTATATACTGGGTATTGTGGAAAGTCAGCACAGGATGGGCAATAGGACCACAGCAGCCACTGGGAATCAGATAGCATGCATTTCAGGATCAGAAGGGAGACCATAGGCAGCAAGAAGTGGATAAAGGAAATGGGGACTGCAAAGGACTGTACACTGTTCCAAAGATGGCTGGGCAGTCCCCGACATGACTTAGAAGTCAGCATGAAGCAACCATCTGCTCCCAGCAAGAAGCTTCTCCTGTGATCCTATATAAGGCAAGAATTCCTTGCAAAAGGGTTATGTGGTTATGTGGTACCCACCTACCTGACTTCCCCATTCTAGCTCTCTACCTCCCAGTCCCTGGTTGATGCATCTCTGCTACTTTGTCTCTCCCAAATGAGCATTAGTTCTCACCAAGGCAAGGGCTTCTGATTAGCCAATTGTGCGGGACTGTCCTAGAGCTAAGTGAGTTGAAGCTAGCCTTGAACCCCAGGAATTCTCATCCTGAGAGCAGTAGGAGTGCGGCTGCTCCTTGCCTTAGCCCCAGCCAGTACCCAGCTATATTAAATAGTGTCTGATTCACAGAAGCAAATGAATATGGCTTGGTTGGTGCTTATCTGCACTGTACCCAGTAGCATAGGGATGAACTCATTTATTGATAAGGTGCCCTTGCAGGACCTTGACACTTAGGGATGAGTCCCCACATGCAGATGAGGCTATGCCAGTATCCTGGTCCTAACCAATGGGTCCCATTCTTGGGACCAATGAGCCCCCCCCTGCCTACACCCTATAAATATACCCTAATCCCTGTATTAAAGAGAGCTCACCCCTCCAACATCCTGTCTCCCAAGTTCCTGTACTTGTGAAGCTCATGGAGCTCTGACCAAAGGCAGGATGGAAATGCAGTAAGAACCACACTGCCCACACCACTTGGGCTTTCCACCTGGTGGCTGCCACACATGCAGCTATGGCTGCTTGGCTGGGCAAGGAAAATGCAGCCAGGGACATGCAAGTGGGTGAGATTTTTACTACACAAGTGCTCATATTATTTAGATACAATTCTTGTCATTCCTTCCTCTTTCCAGTTCCCTCCTCCCTGTACTTCTTCCCAGGGCAGAGGGAATTAGAACAGCAAGAACAAGTTCTCCATTACCATTATTATGATGTTAGCAAAGAGTTTTGTAATGATGCACAAAACTCCATATTAAACAACATATATTTTTACAGCAGGGAGGAGAGAGATATTCTGCCGCTGGGTGTATAGTTTGAGGTAGCTCATTTTTATTCAGTGAATATTTTATAATAATGTGTTGCACACATGTATTAGATCTTGTAAATTCACCATGTTCTCTGTCCCAACCACTGGTGACTCCTGATCTATTAGCATGACCCACAGTTCTAAGCAGGCATACCTCTCAAGCCTCGTTCTTCAGATCCATTCATCCACCAAACAAATGATTGTTAAAATAAATTTATGGCGCTTAATGGAGAGTCCAGCGTTGAATTTTCCAATGCTTTTTTTATTAATCACAAACCATGTCAAATCTCAGGGAATTCTATACCCGGGCCGCTAGGCCTAGAGCTCACTCCAAGGCTTCTTCACCCATCCTCTTCCCTGTTCTTTAGCTCCTTCTCCTCCTCCACCTCCTACTCCCCCTCCCTCCTTGCTCCACCCCTCAATCCCCAGGTGTTTTTCTTCCTGTTTTCTCACAGACCCTCAATCAACAAATAACAGGAACCTCCTGTGGGGGGTAGAAGCTGGGGATGGCACAGAGGTGTAAACAAGTAAGAGATGAATCTTAACTAAAATATTATCCACAACTAAACATACCACAACAAATGATTTCTTAGCCTTATACACCCAAGGAGCTGAGTAAAGTCAGAAATATGTTCCTTTATACTTTTCATCCACTTTTTGCTTCGGTGCCCATATTAAGAACAGAATGAATATGCATTAAAAAGGGATTTATTAGATTGCCTTATATGATATGGTCTGGGTAGTCCAACAATTGCCATCTCACCAGAGAACCTGAGAGGCGAGTAGCTCAGTCCATAAGACTGGATGTCTCAACCGTCCAACTCTGGGGCTGAAGGCCTGGAAGAATCTTGGAGAGCCGACATAGTCTTCTGTCCATGTTGGAATCCCAATGCTGGGTAGTAATTTCAGTGAAGTAATACAGCAGAAGCTGAAACAAAGTAGATGAACTTGACAGCAAGAATGAAGGCATGCAGGCAAAAGCAAAGCTTCCTTATTCCATCTTTTGTCTGGGCTGCCACCAAAGGTGCCACTCCTGTTTAGTGTAGGGTTTCCCACCTCAAATAATCTGATCAAAGCTATCCCTCACAGGCATGTCCAATTGCTTGCCTCTTGATTGATTCCACATTCAATCAGTTTACAACCAAGATTAGCTACCGTCATACCTCTTCTTGATTCTGAATTTGTAGTCTGTCTTTTACATCTCAAACCTACCCCTCGGGCCTAGGGAAGGGATGCCATGCTACTAACACTGAAGAGCTCCTCTCCTATGCATCACAGACAAATCCTGCTCCTGGCCTGTGGGACTGTCCTAGAGCTAAGAGTAAGTCGAAGCTGGCCTAGAACCCAGGATATTCTCATCTGAGAGCAGTAGGAGTTTGGCTGCTCCCCACATTAGTCTCGGCCAGTACCCAGCTCTACTGCCTGCTCCATAGAAGCAAAGGAATGTGGCCTGGTTGATGCTTATCCATGATGTAGCTGGAGGCATAGAGAGACTTGAGCTCCACATGCAGATAAGGCTATGCCAGTATCCTTGCCTTAACCAATGGGTCCCATTCTTAGGATAAAGGACCTGCCCCCTGCCTGCACCCTATAAATGTACCCTAATCCCTGCATTAAAGAGAGATCACCCCTCTGATGGCCTTTCTCCTGAGTTTCTACTTGCATGGCTCATGGAGTTCCAACCAAAGGCAGGATGGAAATACAATAAGAACCACACCCACCCACCCATACCGTTCCCATGAGGCTTTCCACCTGGGGGCTGCCAGCCACAGGCTGCTATGACTGCTCCACAGCTGAGAACACGTAGGTTGATAAGATTCATTACTATACTGGCCTTGGTCCCATGAGCCCTAATCCTGTATCAATGGGCCCACTCGGGCTCTCTTCCCACCATCCCTCCTGCTACCCTGATGGATGAAAGTTGTATTTTTATCAACCCACAGTATAGATATTCTTTACTGAAAGGTAAAAATATAAATAAAGGCCCAGAAAGCAGACAATGTGTTGATTAGTCAGTTTGCTGTGCTCATTTGAACATGACCCACACACAGAGGCCCTGCTCCTGTCTGTTCTGTGTTAGTTAAGTTGCATGATAACAATCCCTATTGCCTTTATTCCTGAGCCACTCTGACTTAACAAATTGTAAGTGAGGGCCAATATAAGGCTTTTCCAGAAAGTAACTGGCATTTTTTAAGCAGGCCAATAAGGGCACTGTTTGCTTTGTATTATTTAAGTATCCAATGTTCACCCTATAGTCATCTTCCATTGCCAGTGTCCCGAGGCGGAGGACAAGAAGGGAAAGGCCACCAGCCTCACTCTCCATGTCATCCTGCCAGAGATCGACTCCAGCTATGAGGCCAGGGGATAGAAAGGGGTGTGAAGCCAGTGAGGGAAGCGGGAATAAGTCTCCTGGATGGGTCAAAGCAAGCAAGCTCTCTGTTTTGGCTTCTCTCTCTCTCTTTTTCTCTCTCTCTCTCTTTTTCTCTCTCTCTCCAATCTTTTTCCTCTCTATATAATTCAAGATTTTCCTCTCTGTGCAATTTCTTTCTCTTATTTAAACTTATTCTCTATTTTTCTATAAAATCACACACATACAAACATGCACACATCTTGTGAAAGAGGCAAAGTTTTAACAACTGTATTTGCTCCAATCCCCATAAGAACACACTCATTCATGCATTCGTATATCTTGTGGAGGAAGCAAAGCTTCAACACATATGCATCACACACACACACACACACACACACACACACACATTACCCATACCCGTCTTGTACACTTCCTCTTGTAAGCCTCCTCTTCCTAATGGAAGAAGCAAAGCTCCAACATACACATATCTCCCTCATACATCTTATAAGCTTCCTTCTGTAAGTTTCTTCTTCCTTATGGAAGAAGCAAAGCTCCAACATACATAGATCTTACCTACATATCTAGCAAGCTTCTTTCTTCCCTTATCTTCTTTCTTATCATTTCCCATATACCTATATACCTTTTAAACAATACCCTCTACATAAAAGAAATCACTCATAATCATGATTTCAGTTTTTCCCAGTGAATGATTACAAGTTACATATTTAAAAACAGGTTGTTTTCAATACCTACACATGATTACGCATGAACACCCAGTTTTCCTGATACTTTTCCCCACAATACATCTATATCCCAGAAACACTAATTTTTCTATTATAGATTAACAGAGCTTATGCAAGCTGAATATTTTCACAGCAAGTGTCTATTGTGTCTGGCAAGTAGTAGTCTTACAGTTACTAGGAAATGAGTACATGTCGTAGTATCCTAACAACACAAATTTTTATTTAGTTAACACAGTGAAACAAGTTTGTAATTAAGTAGAAACTTTAAGTCGGGGGTCTTTTTGTTTTTCTTATGTAAAAGAGACTCTGTCCAGTCTACATGCCACATAGCTCTATGTACAAAAACACATCAGTAATTTTATAATTGCAAAAACTAGGAAAATACCAAATTAATTGTGGCCAAGAATTTCAAACTTAGCAGTGAGCACTGGAACTCATTTGTGATACTTAGACCTGTCTCTCATGGATGAAACTCATGGGCCCTAGCAATCAGGCTTTCTTTTGTCCTTGTTTGCTAACTCTAACCAAATCTTCAGCTACTAAGGATGTTTTCCTATGTAGTTCCCTAAGTTACTTGTTTCAAAGCAGCTTGGTGAAACACCCTAATCTGATGTTATTGATCTGTTATTCTTTCTGGAGTGTCAATAGAATCACCAATTCAACTGAGTGGCACTGCCTTTTGGAAAATCATCACCGTTGAAATGAACTTTATTTACACTATTTAGTGAGGAACTAAAGGCCCCCACAGAATTTTTATACCACCAGAGATAGAATGATAGCAATTAGCATGGCAGAGTCCACAGCAGCAGCGGAAGGGATCATGCTGGAGACAATCCTCTGGAGAGCCAAGGTAAAAGCCCACTGTTGCCTTGCTAAGCAGTGTACCCCTGAAGCTCCAACACTGGCTGCATGACTCCCCATGCATTTCTACCAGCATCATCCTTCAGCCTATGGGCAGAGAGTGACAAAGATTTTTGGAGCCACAGGGAAATGTGCTTTAGGGGAAAGTTTATTCTTTCAACTTTCATATTTATGGTTTAGAGTGAGGCATAGAAAATTGGGTGAATGCCACTGGACATTCTTGAACCATATCACTGATAAAGGGTAAAGAAATGTCTAGGTAGCCCCAGCAGCCATTGGCCAAAGGTTGGCTAAAGGGGTGTACCCAAGTCTTCATCTTCTTTTTTACTTCAACAAATCAAATGGTAATTGCCAAGTGTTCTCACCCAACCACCATACTGATGCATCTTTAGGTAATTAAAATGCCAATTTTCTCTTCCATAAAATTCCTTCCAGGATGGAACTAAAAATTATTTTCATAAGGCCCACAGGTAGACATGTGTGAATGTGACTAAAAATAAGATGAATTTAGTTTGATTTCAAAAAACACAAAGGTTATTGCCATATAGACTTTCTTTTTCTTATTAATACTTAAAAAGAATTAGAATCTCACAGGGGTAGACATTCAGTAACTTAAGGGAGGAGGATGTTTGTTCTAGAATGCAGCTACACTCAAGTCCTTTACAGAATGCTTTAAAATACATACGTCATCCCATGTACTTTGTTGTCAGTAGACTGTCCATAGTACCTACCACTGTGTAAATAGTTGTTTTACTTAGGGAATATGATAAATGTCAGCATATATTCAGTAGCAATGTAATTCATTCATGCATATGTGGGTGATGTACATGCATATGTATATGCATGTCCCAGGGTGTTTGGGTATATATTTGTGCAGATGTATGTAAGCATGTATATATGCATATGTTGAAGACCAAGACTGATGATAGGAATCATCCTAGAACTCTCTTCCATGTTATTCTTTGAGTCAGGGTCTCTCAAGCAATCCCCCAGTTGATAACCTTTTTTTAATTTACTATTGTTTTTTATAATTTTTCAAAAACACTTTGACCTAAACCTGGTTGAATCTACCCACATAGAGCCCATGGATGCAGACAGCTGTACACTCCATGGACATAGTGCATCGCCTACAAAGCGAGAGATTTTCAAACTCACTAAAATCTAATTGCCGGGTTTTACTGGGAAAGGTTCTTCTGTGGAAAGTAGTCTGATTAAAGTCTTAGGTATGCATTTATACAATGCTCACAAGACATGGTGTCCAACATGACGGACATGTAACTACAAATAAGACCTCAGTACTAGCTTTGCAGGCTTCTAACAGAGTGTGCCTCCCTCCAAGCTGAGTTCTAGGTCTTCAAAGTGGCTGGTGGGGTGAACCTAAGAAGTCTCTGTAGTGTCAACTCTAGTGCACTCCAAGCTCTTGCAACAGTAAAACATACATCATCCATGGCAAACCATGGAAGTGTTTGAGATTATTTTAAGGCTCGATCCATAGGCACGGTATCCAGCACCAATCAGGCATGAAATAGGTTCTGGCTCCTAACAAAGATCAGGAAAATCCTCTGTGTTTCTGTATTTCTTTACTTTTATCCTAAGCAAAACTGGTTTCTTTCTGGCACAGAACCATAATTAATCATTCCAGATAATGTAGGGTAAACAATACATGGAAATACAGCTTCATCTACCTTTATAGGAATAGATTTGTATAACAAATCACTGGCAAGCAAAGATGCCAGGATTTACTTGGGACTGTTGGAACACATACCCTGTGATATTTCTCTAATTTAAAAAAAAAATAGACTTCCAGAATTTCATCTACTTCTGTGGATTTTCAAGAATTACCATCTTTATTTGACTCATAGAAAGGAGATAATGTATGTTTTTGAGAATTTCACACATGAGCAAATGTATCGCTCCTGCCCCTCCCTACTCATACCCCCCTCCATCCCTCCTCCTTCAGGTCCCCCCATGTTCCCCCACCTACTTCCCTGATTCATTGTCTCTTCTTTAATAACATAATTTTTATTTACTCTTTGTGGAACAATCCAAAGAGATCAGTCTGACTAATGTCATATCTTTAAAGAATGTCTTGTGAGCTTTTGAGACACCTGAAACAATTGCCCAGTTATTGTTAAGTGACAAAAAGTACTAAAACAATAGGAACAACAGCATGTGAGAAAGCAGCTACAGCCTTTAGGTGACTGCTTATCTTTTTTAAACATAATATTTGTATTAATTCTTATACATGTATACAATGTATTTAGATGATATTTACTTCCCATGCCTCCTTTTAATTATTTTGGATCCACTTCTCATGCTCCCCAAGCCTCCCAAATTCATATCCTCTTGATGTATGTGTATATATCATAGAGGGGGTGGGGATAAAGGGAGAGAGTCTAATTCTTTTGCCATATATCTATGGGCATGATGTCATCCACAGGAGCATAGTTAACTTACCAGGGGCACACACTAAGAGAAAACAGACACTCTCTCTTCTATCTCTCTCAGAGCAGCTACCAATAGTTTCTCAGATATGGACAGAGGCTCACTAGCCCCTCCTTCCTCTGTGCTGGAATGTTAATTGGCTTGATGAGTGCATCTGTCCTGAGGTGCTTAGAAGACTGTTTCACCCTAGTCCTCCATGACCCTCGGCTTTTGTCATCTTTCCATTCCTTGTTCTCTGAAGTTACTTGTCTTGGGAGGCTGATGGGACAAGATACTGATGTCTATGTAGGGTTGAGTGCTCCACAGAAACCTATTCTCTATTATCACTTCCCATTGTACAAAGAAGCTTTTCTGATGAGGACTGAAAGCTGCAGTGATCTATGGATTTAGAGACACATATTTAGAGGGAAGTTTGATACTCTGTTCATTTAGGAAAATAGTAGTACATTAACCCCTAGGGCCTAGGAGCTCTCCAACTATGGGGAGTTACAGTACCAGGCATTAGTTTCTTTCTGTAGAGCAGGTCCTAAATAAAATCAGAGAGCAGTTGGTTAGCCCCATAACACGCATGCCCCTGTTGCGCCCATGGGCCTATCTTGCAGGATCATCATTTTTGTAGTTCACAACATTAACAGCTGGGTAAGACGATTGATGATTTTTCTCCACCAGCAGCCTACATAGCACTTTTTGTATTATGAAGGCTACCTAGAGAGGAGAAAGCTTGCAAATCAGTATGAGCTTGGTTTCTCCTTGTCTGGAAACCAATGTAGGTAGTGTCTTCAGCAACAGTCTTACCATCAGGTTCTGGCTGGAAGCCAAGCACAATAGCAAAAGCCCGTATTGCTTTAGTGGACTCTAGGACACCCCTAACTAACAACTCAAGGGAGGTATTTTATTCCTGGTACTGAATGTCAAACTATGGCTTCTAAAAGGAGCATTCTCCATGTGTAAAGTAACTCAATAAGCTGTGTGTGTGTGTGTGTGTGTGTGTGTGTGTGTGTGTGTGTGTGTTTATAAAATAATAGGTTTCCATATTTTTTTCAAACATCCTCAGTGTTAGTTAGCCCTCTCCTACACCACGTCAACACTACTATCCCACCCGTCTCCCAACCAAAACCCTAAATAATAAATAGAAAAGATGCAACTCACTACACTTACCAAGCACAGTATTTACAATTGGTTTGGGGAGGATTATTAAAACTTACTGAGTAAAGACCTTTAATCTTCTTTTTCCTTAACCCCCCTTTACACAACTCTCTGGTACACTACTGGAGACCCTGGAGTTTTTAGAAATCTTGCCAGTCAATTGGTCATGCACCAGTCTAATGCTCAAACCTCCTGCATAGCACCAGGCATCTGTGTGCAGAAACTAGAGATCTGGAATCTAGAGATCTATCATTATCCACGATGGGGAGCTCATTTTCTTCCACAGCAGCTTATTCTATGTTTATGCCTCAGGGCAATCTCATAAATACTTTACCTATTTCACAAACACTATAAATCATGCACCTGCTTATACAAATGTTGTTCCAACCTGCATCATTTTTTTAAAAACAAACTGCCACCAAAATTTAGGCATTATTCAGGCAAGAATCATTGTGTTTTTATGGGTGAGAAAATGAGGTTTAAATAATTACAACTGGAGGCTGCGGAGAATAGTTTGGTCTATAAAATGCTTGTCATGCAAGCATGAGGACCTTAGTTACATGCTAGATCACAGGAAAAAGCAGGCATGTTGGTATATGCTTGCAATGCCAGAGCTAAGGAAATGGACAGGTAGATATCCCTTGGAGCTTACTTGCCAACTAGCCTAGCCTGCTCAGCAAGTCCTGGGTCAAGTAAGAAGCTCTGCCTCAAAAATAAGGGGAATGGCTCCTGAGGACTGGAACCCAAGGTTGACCTCTAGTCTCCACATACATGCACGTATATGTGCACACATAAACATGAGCTCATACAAACACACACACACATACACATTAACATGAATGTACATATACATACAAATACCAATGTCAGCTAATACCCTAAGTCCTTCAAATAATGAATAGCACATTTAAAACCAGAACTCAAATCTTCCTCTCCATAGTAACTCTATTCAATTACACATCGTTCTCAAGCAAGGAAAGCTAATTTTCAGTAAGGCAATACAGTCATATTTCATCATCCATGGAGAACTGATCACAAGACCTTGCATATAATAAAAATGCAAAGAGTTCACGTTCCCCATACAAATGGAAACAGTGTATATAACCTATGAGTATCCATTGGTATGCTCTAAATCTTCTCTGTACTCCTTTGACACCTAATACAATGCAAGAGAAATGTAAGTAACTGCTATTCTATATTTTGAAGAAAATACTGACAAGCAAAAAGTGTGCACATGTTCAGTACAGGCACCGCTTCTCCTTCTCAAATATTTTCAATCCACGGTAGGTGGAACAAGCCACAGACACGAAGGACCAATAGCTAACCCGGAAAATTATTAAAATTAAACATGTCACAGCACTTGTGGGCTTTCTCTAATTTCTGTGACAGAAAGTGAAAAAAAAAATTATAAAGTCTAGCATCTTGTTTCTGGGAAGAATTATGTTGAAAATGTTAGCAGTCAGTTGAATCAAACAGGACAGTAGACTTAGCTTGATTCAAAATTTTGTGCAGGACCAGTGGTGTTCTGTCCCCAAGGAAACTCCCAGGCCCTCTAGGAATGATGTCTGCCTTGAAGGGGATGTAGAGACTGCCTGATTTTATTTGCACTTTTAGATCTGCATAGCTGTCAGTCCGAGCAAAGCTCAACTCCATTTTCTAAAATCTTTGCATTTAGAACTAGCTATTGTTGCTTTAAACATACATGAGCATGTTAATTTGCACACCAACCATCACTGTACTGAACTGACGTCTTTGAATCATGAACAACCTTGCAATAAACTCATAAATGAAAGTTTAGCAAGTTCTAAGTTATTGCTTTGCCCACAGTGATTCTGGAAATTTCCCTTTGAGAAAATGTACTCTTAATTATCAAATCACTGTAAGTTGGCAGGACTTTTCAGTGACACTATATTATTTTATGTCTCATATATCAGCAGGTGCTCACAGTACTCAGAGTTCTTGAGTCATAGGAAAGTTAATTATAATAGCTTTAATTATTTCTCTGTAACAATAAAAATGGACCCTAAAAAATACCATTCAGGATTAATGCTTGGCACATAAATAAAAGTGGATAATGTTTTTTTTCTTCAAATCTGTTACATTAAATCATATAATTAGACACATAGCTTTTAGGTGTAATTTGTTTTTGTAATTGTGTGCTAAGTGGTTATAATTTTTAATTATATATATGGAGTTCAATATTCATTCCTTGAGTTTTTAAGCTGTAATTTTTCTTTTCTACCTGGAGCTCTTTTATTCTCTTTTGAAATAGATTATTTGAATTACTAACTCAACAATAGATCACAGCTTCCTCAATTTTACTCAATTTAGTAAGATGAAAAGTACCTGGCTTTGGAAATACTGCATAGTTCTGAAGATTAAAGTAATAATAGCTTCCTGTAATGAGGGTATGTCAAAAGAATAGCGTGTCATTGCCCCTTCTTCCTTCCCTTCTTTAGGCAAAATCACCTGCCTCTGTCATCTGAAACAATTATATTGGTACTTTGCGATAGTTGCCGACTTTGTACTTTCCCAGAGGAAAAGTCTGCCCACACATCTTTTCCCTGCCCAGACATTAGCATGGTAGAATGCCCCAGCATGCTGTAAATGTGGCGGCTGTCCCCTGGACTGCAGGGTGGCTTCCTGGCTTTACTCTCCTGGGACTGTATCGGAGTCTGCACAGCAGCTTCTCCATAAACCCAGCTTGCATCGCAGTAATGTGGATGAAAAGCTATTTGCAATGGCAAATCCTGGTTTCCAGTAGGAATATCTATGACTGTCATCAAGATCTGCAGAGACCTCAGGAAGAATGGGCAAGGCCAACAACAATAGTAATGGCAATGTGTCTGTAATAGTAACTGACACAGGGAAGGAAAAAGTACGTGGCTGAGTCAGTAACATCCCCCCTAACACGAAGACCTGGGTTCAAGTCCCCGGCAGCCACATGCAAAGGTGATCATGGAGCCAGTGAGACAGCTCAGTACTTGCCACAGAGCCTGAAAACTTGAGTCTGGATCCCAGGACCCACACAGCAGAAAGAGAGAATCAACTCCTATAAGACATCCTCTGACCTCCACATGCACGCTATGGCATGGAAAAACCCACACGCATCCACACAAATGCATACATACATACATACATACATGCATACATACATGCATACATACATAACTGAGCACAATGGCTTATCCCTGCAATCCTAGAGTGAGAAAGGATCCCTAGGCTTGCTGGCAGCTACTCCAGGTGATCAGCGAGCTCCAGGCTCAGTGAGAGATGCTGCCTCCATAAAAGAAGAAGACAGAAAGATACCCAACACTGACCTCTGGTCTCGATGTGCATCTGCAAACACAATTGCACACACACACACATACACACACACACACAGCCACTACTAAAAAAAAAAAGTCTATAAGGACTGAGGCCCCAGGTCCCCACTGGAGCCAAGAGTACAGCTGAGCTCTTCCATATCTCTCTTTCTTAAAGTTGAGGTACCTCTCCCTTTCTCCTGACTACCGTGATTATTATGTTTCAAGAAGATCTACCAACTTATAAAATTCCTAGGGCAGAAATAGCATCAGTCTTCTATTTAAAGAGGGTGACACACTGGAAACAAATGCGGAAAGGTAAAAAGACTTATGAATACCATTTTGGGTACTTAGACTAACACTCCACCCCCTTTATAATCATACCCCTAAGCACCCCGGCTTTGGCAGGTGGGAACCATGCAGTATGTAAGACAGGGCCAACTCTACAGTAGACATCATTAACCATGTTTAAGGTTGTTGAAAGATATCTTGAAATATAAGCAGCTCAGCTAATTATAGGAGACACATGAAAAGAATCCTATGCAGTCATTACCGATCATGCTCAAGTGTAATTGTGTGGAAAGCTATTCACCATGAATCCTATGGAAAAACACAAGTAACAAAAGAGTGTGCAGGCAGATGCCTCTGCTCAACCCAAGAGAAGGAGCAGCCCGGACTGCCCACATCTTCTCCATCCCTCAGGTAGCTCCTGTGGCCTCTGAGTCACCACCATCCACAACCTTCCAAATGCTACTTTCCACAAGTATTTTATGAAAAGAATGCTAAACAGAGAGGAGAAAGGAAAGAGGAAATAATAAATATTTCAAGTTTGCTTCCTCGGGGCCTCAGCTAGATTACCTGTGACCTGGATGTGTACCTCCAGGCAAGAGGCTTCTTTCTGACAGAGACCATGAGCCAACTGAGGGACTCACCTATTCTCTGAGCAGAAACTGGACCTCTCCAAAATATGCAGATACCGAGAAGAGAGAGTTCCTCCTGGTCAGGAAGCTGACGGGAACATGGTTCCCACACGATCACTGCCTTGAAGCAAGGACATTGCAGATATCACAGCCACCCTCATCAACGACCTAGGTCATCAATGACCTAGGAAGCGCAGCAGGATTCACCATGCAGAAAGGGGTGAGAGGAAAGCCCAGGAAGGAAAACAAGAACACACGTGCACAGCCAGCCTATGTTGGGAGCGGGAAGAACGATGCACCTGAAGCATAAAATATGGTGGTCGATGTCTCCATCATACATGGATGAAGTAATCAGAAAGGTATTTATGCCACAGAATCAGTAGTTTCCAATAATTAGAGTACTTCTAAAATGTTAGTTCAAACCTAAGCTATGAAAATTGGGTGGTTGTCAGGCAACAGAGAAAGCAGGACTATTTTGGGCTGTAGGGGATTAATCTAAATTTTGGAATGGCCTAAATGAACTCTAATGTCTAAATCTTCCAGAGAAACAACCAGGAAGTAACTAAAACTCTGGGCACCATAGAGTTGGTCTATGTGTCTGTAGAAGTATAAAGAGGAATCTGGATGGGATCAGAATAAGCCACAGAGGTCAGGGAAGGAGGTGGGTAGGGCAGCCAAGGAAGCAGCTGGCTACGCAGGGACCTCGGGGCTTTGGGGCATCAGCAGAAGGTATTGTCATGAGCCAGCTGAGTGCATCGGGAACTAGAAAATGTCAAGCAACATGGCGTGTTGCTGCACTGTGGTGCCCAGGACCTTCCACTGCCCTGCAGGCTCCACTGCCTACTTGTGCAGCTCTGACTTTCCTGTCTTCCACCTCCCTGCCTCCGCAGAACCCAGGTTCTGTTGCAGAGTCACGGAGAAATGACTGCAACTCCCCAGCACAGACTGGCCAAGGCAAGGCAAATTTTTCAGAGAAGCAAATCGCAAAGCAAAAGTGTCAGCTCTCCCAGAGCTGAACTCACACTCAGAAGACTCACCCTAGCCAACAGCTCCTTCTCGGTTTCCTTTTGTTCAGGGGAGTGTAGCTTATTTGGGCTTCAGAATAAAAGCTTCAGACAAAGAAGCATTGTGAAGATCAGCTGCTTGGCCCCATACTCCTATTTTCCACCCGGGCATTTCTGTGCTTCTGTCTCTTTCCTATTTAGTCCACACAGATGAACAGTGATGGTGGGATCAAAAGTAACTTACACTATGTTTCTAGAACCAAAAGCAGACTGGTTTTTATATAGAGATAATAGGATTCTATGATAAGTTTCCACAGATTCCTTCTAATTTAAGTCTGAGAGCAAATTTCTCTTTTACATTATTAAGTGATGTTTTCTAAAAATCTCGATATTTTAACCATGATACTGGCAAAGTCACTTCACATCCCGGTTGCAACAGTTTAAGAGACAAAGATTCTTTTCCTTCTGCAGAGAAAGAAGCCTGTCTGAGTAATAATGTTTGTCATGCTTTGGAATTCAAAGCAATGTGTCTGAATCTTTACCAGAAAGATTAAAAATGCCATCTTATTTTGGAAATTATTCAGAGTTATTTAAAAGCAACAAAGTAGAGAAAAAAATGGCTTCTCTGTAATAATACCCACTCCACTACCAGAATTCTGGAGGAAGATTACAACCCTGGAAACGTGTGAGCGCCTGTGACACACAGGTCTGTATTTCACAGTTACATTGAAGGAAAGCCCGTTTTCATGAGCTTGAGCACAACAATGGGAAAAAAACCAAAAGTACACAAAGGGGATGCGTGCGTGTTTATCATCAACCACATATTAATGTCAAGGCCGTGTTCTGTTTCTGACTGAAAAGCAACTCTAAAAGAAAAAAAAAAAAATCAAATAGCACAGGAGAGAAATCAGCATTCTATTTAACAGCCTGGGGCATGCTTCTTAATCATATCAGGTTAAATAGGGTTTGGCGTTGATTAGTTCTCATATCAGTAAGCATCTCAAAGAAAAGTAAGATACCTTAAAGGCAGACCATGTCTTCAATGATGAACCAAACCAGTCGACTCCCAGAGAGGAAAGGGCTCCAATACCTTTGGAGTCGACGTTCCCTCTGTTATTCCCTGGGTCAAGAGTGTGTGTGCCTCAAGTCTTTGCACAGCTGGGTCCTTCTCCTTTGCAATCAAATTCAGACAAACCTTCCCAAAGCACTGCAACTTCATTAAGTATAAAATCAGTTCTCTCTCCCAGAATCTTTGCTTTGTGTCTTCCTTTGTGAAACAACTCACATTAATGTATCTGAGACTGTGGCCCATAGAAGTAAACAGATCCATACTAGATCAAGAGGTTAGATACCACGACGGCTTCAGTGGCTTTACAAGAGCTAAGGTGACGGCTGAGGCAACTCTGGCGCGTTCTGATGCAACAAGACGTTGTGAACGTTTGTTTATACTTGTGTTTAAAATAGTTGTCTTTGTGCACTGCTGGAACAAAAGGATGCACAGGCCTTTGCGCTTTGTATTGTTCGCAGGTGTTGTGTTTCTGTGGGGAATGCTTGATTGCTTATGATCTGTACCTGAGGAGTTCTGAATCAATAAAAACACCTGAGCACAAACGCTCGGGGTTCCACTGTCTATCTAGTATGGCGCTGGCCAGGATGGTGGTTCCCTCTGCTGAAGTCTGGCAGAGTTTGCAGCTATGAAAGTGCCTCCTTGTCTTCCTTGCCGAGTCACCCCAGCAGTAACGTTCAACTACAATCGGCGCCTGCAACGTGGGGTAGGACATCACTCGAGCTAATTCAATGTGGAGACAAGGAAGAAGAGAAAAAAACTCCAGACCTCGCAGAGTCTGGTAAAGTAAGCTCAGAGGAGCTATCAGAGGATAAGGATTAAGGTATTAATGAAAAACTACTGAAGGAAGAGGAGATAAAAAGGAAATAAGCCTCTATAAAGAGAAAATTAATAATCAAATGAGGGAAAAGGCTCCGAGGTGAGAGCCACAGCATGGAGGCCTTAGAGATAAATAATTCATCTGAGAGCAGGAAAAAGCAAGGTTCTTACTGCTTTTCCTGATCCTGGAGCCAATGCTTCCTCCGACCACTGGTAGTAGTGTACTGTTTCACAAACTGAGTTTTCTGATAGCTGCACTGTTTGTGTGTGAAGCTCAAGATGTTGTGTTTGAGGTCTATGAAGAAGGGTGTATGTTTCCCCATAGCACTGGTGAGAGAGAATGCCAAACTGCTAGAATGTTTTAACCAGAGATTCTTCCTACTGGTCCAGGACCTCCCTGCTGTTATGGAAGCCTCAGCTTGGGAGCCAAGAAGCCTCTTAATTAAACTGACAGGGGTTTTTTTTCTGCAAACCTGACTAAGAGAAAGACAAGTTGTCCAGGTACTGGTGATGGTGATGAGAACTGCACCCATGAGGGGACCCTTCCTGCAGACAATGTGACCAATTATTTTTCCAGCAAAC
The DNA here is from genome assembly GCA_026225945.1 of Cricetomys ansorgei. Lineage (NCBI taxonomy): Eukaryota > Metazoa > Chordata > Mammalia > Rodentia > Nesomyidae > Cricetomys > Cricetomys ansorgei. The sequence continues at coordinate 10,733,065 of JAMJFZ010000239.1, read as the reverse complement.
CAGGCTCTATCTTAAAACCTGGAAAGTGTTTCTTCAGGATCAGCACATGGAAACTGTCTTCCAGAGTTGGCTGAGTGTGTATCTTGTGCTGGCAGACAAACTTGGTACTGTAAGAGTCACCCAAATGGTACTAGTTTTGAAAGCATGTAGAGGTCATGGAGAGCAATTAAGGCTTGGCACTGTGAGAGGCTAGGAAAGGCCATTGGTAAAAATGTAGCCACAGTAGTAGTATTTAGAGGCCCAGATGAAGGGTCATGTAAAGAAGTTGAGGCTTGGCACCATGAAGCAAGCCCAGGAGAGGCCACTGGTGAAGGTGCAGCTTTATTAGTAGTTGAAGACTCAGATGAAGGGGTCATGTAAAGAAATTGAGGTTTGGCACCATGAACAGAGCCCAGGAGAGGCTACTGGTGAAAGTGCAGCCCAGTTGCAGCAAATGGCTCCAATGTTCTGAGATGCCAGTACCATGGGATGACCAACAAGAATAGCAGCAGCAGTGGTGTGAGCCAGCCAGAGCCTGGAGGACAAACTGTGCGCTGCAGAGGGCAGAGCCAGGGAAGTGATCCAAGCCCTTTGGAGGAGCCCAAGTATTACCAAATGATAATTATTAGAAATATACATTTTCTTGCATTTTATCAGAATGATAATGTCTTTTTATACCACGTTACAATTCCTGGTTGTCTATAACCTGCCTGAAGCTATTTCCTCTCACTGAAGTGAAGCTATTTGACAGAAAATGTTTTTCTAGAAGCCAAGAAACTTCAAGTAAAAGCCTCCCATAAAGCGGTCAGTGGTGAGAATCAAAATGACAAAGGGAGCTCAGAGAAGGACCTTAAACATGTGACTGAAACTAGTTTCTTCCACTCTGTGGAAGCTACCATGTGGCAGATCCAGCGTCGGCTATCCTCTTCCCTCAGTCCAGTGACATCCCAGTTTCTTACATCTCATGGACGTTAGAAAGGATGCCAGATGCCAAGGCCTGAGTGCTGCATCAAAACCCATGTGGAAATTTAACTCCCACAATGAAGTACTGAAAGGTAGACTAAGTGGGACCTTTTGAAGACATAATAAAGTCTGGAGGCCTCTGCTGTCATGAATGGATCAACCCATTCACAGATCAGTGAGTTAGCAAATGAATGATTTATCCTAAGGCGGGGGGAGCAAAAGCCAGTGTGGCTTTCTTATATGTATACCTCTTGCCATGTGTGTCCAGAGCCCCCTCAGGATGCGATGGATTCCCCACCATCAAAAAGGCTTTACCAAATGTGGCTTACCCACGTTCAAAATGTGAGTTTCACAAGAGGCTTGCTCTTCTTTCTTTCTCCTTTCTTTCTTTCTTTCTCCTTTCTTTCTTTCTTTCTTTCTTTCTTTCTTTCTTTCTTTCTTTCTTTCTTTCTTTCTTTCTTTTTCTTTCCCTTTCTTTTCTTTTCTTTCTTTCTTTCTTTCTTTCTTTCTTTCTTTCTTTCTTTCTTTCTTTCTTTCTTTCTTTCTTTCTTTCCTTTCTTTTCTTTTCTTTCTTTCTTCCTCTCTTTCTTTTTGTTTTGTTGTTGTTGTTGTGGCTGTGGTTGTTGTTTCCCAGACCTGGGTATTCTTCTATAATAACAGAAAACAGACCATGAGCCCTGGTTCCTACAGTCACACTTTCCTAGCAGAGAGGAATTAATCACAGCAAAGCAGTGAGACAGTAGCACTTCTAAATCTGACTGCACATGGGAAGAGGCATGAGCACTCGGGCTGATCGCAACCACAGTCCATGAAGCTTGATGGGCGTGTGGGAGGGCTGGTGAGCAACGCTGAAATCCCTCCAGGTATTTGTAGAACTTCTGAGCTAAAGTTAAAAGCTAAAATTATCATTAAAAATAAGAAGTATTTTTAACCTAACATAAATTAATGATGTACCTATTTCAGTTCTCTTGGGTTGATTTTCTAAAATGCCTAAGTAACTCGAGATTTGGGCATAAATTTACATTTACTATTTCAAGTATTATGGTATTTATGTTTCTTTTTCAGTTGCAAGATCTATGTTTTTTGTTTTGTTTTGTTTTGTTTTGAGACAGGGTTTCTCTGTTGTAACTCTAGCTATCCTGGAACTCACTTTGTAGAGCAGGCTGGTCTTGAACTCACAGAGATCCAATAGACTCTGCCCCCCCCCCCTGAGTGCTGGGATTAAAGGTGTGTGCCTACACCACCTGGTTTTCCATTTTTTTTTTTTAATGTTATTAGAAATGTTACTAACTAGCTGCAAAAATCTGAAATCCTCCCATTTTATATTCCAAGCAATTAGCTTTCTTGGTGGGAAAGGTGTCCATTATCTACCTTTGGTCTATTTGTATCTCTTATACATTAAAAACAAGATGACACAAAATATTGGGATTGTAAGATCATAAGAAATCCATCTAGTGTATCTTAGAAAAATTGTCTTGTTGGCCAACAGCCCAATTAGATGTCAATCCTTGTACTGCAAACTTCATTTGGTGACAAGTGATGTCCAGTTGGGGCTCTGTCTCCACATCATTTGGCAATGTCATTTATGTCTCCCTCATATATGTATAATTTTAGGAATTTCTACTGTACTAGGATCACATACTATCCCTCAAATGGCCCCTAATTTTAGCTGTCTCTCCCCATGTTCCCTTTTTCTTCCCCTCTGCTTTCTCCCTCCCCAGATGATCCTTCAGATTCAGTCCCCCTCACATCCATCCATAACTATCTATTCTATTTTTCTTTCCTAACAAGATCTAATCTGTCTCCTCCTAGTCCCTAATTATATATCTCACCTTGGTGATTCTGGAGATTGCAGCTTAATTGTTATCATTAACTTAACAACTAGTATGCCCTTTTAAGTGAATACATACCATATTTGTCTTTCTGGGACTGGGTTACCTCACTCAGAATGATTTCTTTCTAGTTCCATCCATTTATCTACAAATTTCATGATTTCATATTTTTAATGGATGAGTAATGTTCCATTGTATAAATGTTTCACATTTTCTTTATCCATTCTTTTGCCGAGAGACATCTAGGCTGTTTCCAGTTTCTGACTATTATAGATAGAGCATCAGTAAACATAGTCAAGTGAGTGTCTCTGTAGTAGAATGAAGCATCCTATGGGTATATGCCCAAGGGTAGGAGAGTTGGATCTTCAGGTAGCTCGATTCCCAACTTCCCGAGGAACTGATATACTGGTTTCTGTAGAGGCTGTACACTTTTGCAGTCCCATCAGCAGTGGATGACAGCATGAGCTGTCACTTGATTGGTTGAGCTTAGTCATTCTGACAGGTTAAGATGATACCTCCAAGTAGTTTTGATTCGCATTTCCCTGACAGCTAAGGATGTTGAACATTTCTTTAAGTCTCTCTCAAATTTGAGTTTCCTCTTATGATGATTCCCTATTTAGACAGGTCCTCGTATTTAATTGGATTATTTGTTCTCTTATATCTAGTCCTTTGAGTTATTTATATATCTTGGCTATTAGTCATCTATCAGATGTGTAGTCGGTCAAAATCTTTTCCCATTCTGTAGGCTGCTGCTTTGTCCAAATGGTGGTGCCCTTTGTCACGCACAAGCTTCTCCGTTTCATGAGATCCCATTTATTAATTGTTGATCTTAGTGCCTGTGCTAAGGGTGTTCTGTTCAATGAGTCTTCTGCTGTGCCAAAGAGTTCAAGGCCATCCCCCACTTTCTCTACTGTCTCGTTCAGCGTTATCTGGTTTTATGTTAAAGTCTTTGATCCACTTGGAGTTGAGTTTTGTGCAAGGTGATAAATACGGATCTACTTGCATTTTTCTACATTCAGTCATCCAGTTTGACCAGCACCATTTATTGAAGATGCTATTTTTATGAGTATATATTTCTGGCTTCTTCATCAAAATTCAGGTGTCCATAGGTATGTGGAGTTGTGTCTGGGCCTTGAATTCGATTCCACTGATCAACGTGCTTGTTTTGTGCCTATACTGTGCGATTTTTATTACTATAACTCTGTAGTACAATTATTATATTGAGGTACGTCCCTTGTATCCCTAATCTCTCTAGCACTTTTCTTCTGATCATGAAGGAGTGTTGAATTTTAACAAAGGCACTTTCTGCATCTCAGATGATCATGTGGTTTTTGTCTTTCCTTCTGTTTATATGGTGGATTACATTTATCAATTTATACATGTTGGACCATGCCTGCATGGTTATATCAGGTGGTCTGCTACAGGGCTGGGGTGAGTGTGGGGAGTGGGGGTGTGAGTCTTAGATTTGGAGGAGAGGAGGGAAAAGTGAAGGTCTGTAGTTAGCCTACCCACTTCCCTGGCTGGAGTGCCATTCGGAAGTCTTACTGGACTGTCTTCAGAACTCTGTTAGGAATATATTAGCCAGGAAGTCCTGAGAGCCCAAGAAACATATACATAATAACTCAAAGGCATGCTTTGCTCATATGAGCAGAGTAGCCTTAGATGTACAGCTAGGGCTAAATTAGAAGATTTAGGATGTTGTCAAAGTCTCAGTTTCTCTCACTGTTCTACACAATCATCTTTAGGGTGTGGTTTCTATCTACATGGTTGTGAGCTGCCAAATACCTCACATCTTGGTCACAGGCATTGAAGAGGGTAAAGGGACCAGATACATTCCCAACTTACAGCTTTGGCTCTTTATTGGAGAAGAGGATCCTTCTCAAGAATTCATATCCACAAATTAGTGACAAAGGCAAGCTCAGTGGCTGTTAGCTATGAGAAATCAAAGAAGGCAAGAGATGGAACATTTCAGCTTCCCAGCCTTCTTATTAAAGGAAACACAGCATCCAGGAAGCTGATGTGCATTGATTGACTGAGCCAGCCTATAGCTTTTGCCACATCATCACAGTGAGCTTATAAGCATACACACTTATCAAGGAATTAGCCTAAATCCACCCTTGGAAAAAATATGTCACAACTGGGGATCAAGCAATGTACAAGGACTCTGCAAGCAATTACCTTAGAGAAAACGCAAACATAATCTGGACAGTAGCAGTGGCGCTGGACTAATAATTCATAGTCCAAAAGTAACTGATTCGGCACGTAGCACTCAGGTAAATAAATGACTCTGCTTCTGTCTGGGATTTAAACCAAGTCAGTAGGGTACGGAAGAGTGGCAGGTTCATTCTTCTACTCACACAGAGGACATGTGGGCTCCCAAAAGCACTTTGCAGGCAGTCTGTGCTCTGTGCCTTTCATTTAGCTCTATGGTTCCCAGAAGGACACACAATAGACTCCCCTGAAGAGTATTAGGTGAAGCACCGAAGGGGAGCAGAGCAGAGCGCAGCTTTATAACACGCTTCTAAGGCGGAGAAATCCGCACCTGAGAGTCCGCACTGGCACACTGAAACGTTCTGTTATAGTTGCACTTAGTGTAGTATTTATATGTGGCAACCGTGGAATAAATCTTCGCTTAACTGGATTCAGCCACTGCTGAAGACTTGTCTACAGATGTGAGAAGGTGTTGTGTTAATGTGTGTTAGAGGTGTCCGACATTCCTGATTCTCTAGCTACTTGGTTGTCAACTCCTCCATCAAGTTATAGATGGTTGAGAACATACGCGAGTCAAAAATGAAATGACATCCACATGGTACAGCTCCACTGGGAGCCATTCACTAGTCACCCACATGCATGGTACCTCTAGAGCTAGTCACGCATGGGCTGTGAAACTGCGTTCCACAGTTGTTTGATGACACTCTAGTGGTCTCAGCTACTGCCAGCACTTACTTAATGATTACAGAGTGACAGCTCATAAAGACAGACCATGATTTCAAGGGGTCCATTACTAATGTCAATTAGATGCATTTTACGCGATAGAATATAAACCAACATTCTCTTTTATTGAAATAACCTATAAAGCAGATAGATTTTGACTTTTTTCATCATGGTATCCATGAAAAGCAGCCCTTGTGTGGATTTGGAGGATCCACGTTAGATGTGACTCTGAAGTTGATTCATACATAGTCTTGTGAAAGTCTCGAGGTACTCGGGACACCAGCTCAACATGTGGTACACTGCTTAAGTCCCCTTCCATCTGCTTTTTGAGAAGTAAAATTGAGAATATCAAGATCAGAAAAGCCAACTACAAAACGTTTGGAGACTTTGGAAGCCAGTTCCCAGCACACTGGCAGCTCAAACTTGGCTGTGGCAAACTGATTCAGATCAAAAATTCATAAATCAGAATGTGCTTTTCCCCCCCAAGTCCATTGGTAAGCAATTGTGATCACACCACTAACTGCATAGAACAGTCTGCAGACTCATTCTCATGCAGATCAGTCATCTCCAAGAAAGATGTTAACGGAAAGCCATGAAAGTGAGGATCAAAGGACTAGTGAACACTGGGTAGCTGCAAAGCATCAAGCATGTGCTAAATCCTAACACAGGGAGCTCAAGGCACATTCTCTTTGTAGGGCTCCCAACCAACTACAGCAATGTCAATGTCGTTCATCCAGGGAGCAAACACTAAGTGTTTGAGTACCAGATGTCTGCCGCCTCATCTCATCCTCAGTACCTTGTAACATGAGGCCTGTGGCTAACCTCATTTTGAAGACAAATAAATTCAGATACGGAGACACTGAGGTATCGTTCAAGCTTACTCAGAAACTGAGTGAAATTGGAGTCATTCTGAAGCGGTGATACCGACAGATGATAACTCATGCAAGCGCATGTCAGTGAGGAGAGGTGCCCAGCCGGGTCATGTGTATGACATCAGGAATCACCCCAGGGATCCAAGGAAACAGAAGAGGTGCCCAGCCGGGTCATGTGTATGACATCAGGAACCACGCCAGGGATCCAAGGAAACAGAAGAGGTGCCCAGCCGGGTCATGTGTATGACATCAGGAATCACCCCAGGGATCCAAGGAAACAGAAGAGGTGCCCAGCCGGGTCATGTGTATGACATCAGGAACCACCCCAGGGATCCAAGGAAACAGAAGAGGTGCCCAGCCGGGTCATGTATATGACATCAGGAACCACCCCAGGGATCCAAGGAAACAGAAGAGGTGCCCAGCCGGGTCATGTGTATGACATCAGGAATCACCCCAGAGATCCAAGGAAACAGAAGAGGTGCCCAGCCGGGTCATGTGTATGACATCAGGAACCACCCCAGGGATCTAAGGAAACAGAAGAGGTGCCCAGCCGGGTCATGTGTATGACATCAGGAACCACCCCAGGGATCCAAGGAAACAGAAGAGGTGCCCAGCCGGGTCATGTGTATGACATCAGGAACCACCCCAGAGATCCAAGGAAACAGAAGAGGTGCCCAGCCAGGTCATGTGTGTGACGTAGGTGGACACACCAGAGATCTAAGAAAACAGGAGATCCCAGAAGTAGAGGAGACAAGCATGGTATCAGGGGAAGAAAGCACAAAAGTCAAGAGCTGGAATAAGCCAGGGAATATCTGAAGTCTATAATGGGGCCTGACTACAGCAAGAATACCTCCCACCAAGGAGACATCACCAAAATCTACTCTTCAGAGCCTTCTGAGGCATATGCTACACATACGTATATGTCTCTGACAGCCTGTCAGAGACAATGCTTGGACAACCACCTCACCTGCACTGCGTAAAGGTATGTGCATCAAACTGAGCTCCTACAGAATTCTCTTCACTTAAACGTCAATGCCCAAAACTCCATTCCCCATGATGAATGTTGACCTAAAACTACTGTCATTTCAGTATGCCAAGACATATTTTATGGGCTAATTACAAAACTCAAGTGGTTTTTTAAAAAAAAAAATGGTTTAAATGACACTATTGGTACCGGGAATAATGGAACTCTATTTTATTTATAAAACAGCAAAGATTTAGTCTTTTGGTGATTTGACATCTTATTAATCAGTTAACATACATCTTAGCACACAGCATTCAAAATCTGGTGTCTCACTTGCTGAAGTCTGGTTGATTGTTTTCTTAACACAGCAGTGTGTGTCCCCACCCAGATGACAGCAAAATTTGCTGTATGAAATTGGATTCACTGCAAGCAAGACCAAGTCTCTATAGTATGTCCATACTTCATGGAAAAGATTACTAAAAATAGTGACTAAGGTATATGTAGTGGTTTATCAAACCACACACACCAGAATTAATAAGAATACCCACTAACTTTGTAGAAAATTAACAGAAGAGATCAGCTGCTCTTGTAAAACAAACCACATTGGAACTGATTTATTGTAGAAACAACAAATTAATACCATCAAAGAGACACATCAAGTGCAGGCTCACAATAACTCACTGAATTGCTGATTAGTAATAATGAATATTGAGAAACAGTATAAATGGGAAAATAAAGTAAAAACTCATTGTCATCATGGGATAGTCTATCATATATCTATTTAAAATCATGTTTATGGGGGATATTAAATCCTATGGAGAGGATATTAAATCCTACAGAATGTGCAACAACATTATTTTACATTAAAATAATCAAAATAAAAATTTGTATTTCCAAATTTCATAGATAACTTGGAGATGTTTATATATGTTTGTATATATATATGCCATACACTTGGCAAGAAACAAGCAAGTTAAAGGAGGGAATATATACTTGGCTAGCATACCATCCACCATGGTTGGCAAGGAACAGAGGTAGTCTATATTTGACCAATTCTGGAGCAAGAAAATAAAATGCTAGTACTCAGCTGGCTTTCTCTGTTTTGCCTTTTAATTTAGCTCAGGATGCTAGTCCATGGAATTATACCATTAACATTTAAGTTGGATCTTCCCTCTTCAATTAAATCGGAAGCAATCACACACACACACACACACACACACACACACATCATTGGGCCTCATTAATGCCTGGATATTTCTGATGTTGATGACTAAAATTGACCTGGCAGTTGCTAAAGTTATTCAAGTAGTTGATTTACAATAAACTTTTATATTACTTATCATAGTCGTTTAAAAACTCCATTGATTTGATGATATTCAGAGTCATTGTTCTTAGTCATTTTGCATGATGTCATCTTTTGCTTCCCTCATGAACTCACATCCCTCTTGAGACAGTTTGGGTATGATGATCATAAACTGGCCAGTTCTGCCCACCCAGTCCATCTAAAGAGGAATAACAGTGAATTCTCTCACAATAATCTCTATTATCCTACAAAAGAAAATTATGTTTCTAGTAGCACCATCAGAAGCTTCTGATGCATAAGCAATTTCTACAGTTAGGACAGTCTTTACATCATGACTCGGAGCTGCCATTTCCTTGCCAACATTCCTTGGATGTCTATTGAAGACTCTTTTTGCCAAAGTTTCACCTATGGGTTCCCTCCACCATACATGTCCATCCTCAAGGTTCACTCAAAGGGAAAATGTTGTGCCTCTGGGTACTCCTGCATTGTCTATAAGTCACCTGTGGTCCTTGAAAGTTAAGTTTCTGGTCTCCATGTTGGTATCACTGAATCTCAGTTCTGAAACGTTCCTGTCACCTGCTTCCTATGTGATGTGACAGACCTTGGTTTTCAGAAACTGCCTTACCAACTACAGAGGCTGTCAATTTTCTTCTTGAGAAACTCTTCCTCGAGCTATTAACTTTCATTTTCTATTTTCTATTTATTTTTCTACTTCTGCTTATTTTCTCTTCTCTCCTACAGGAAAAAATAAACTTAAGGTTGGGATATAGCTCAGCAGTAGAGCATTTATATGGCAACTAGGAAGCCATGAGATCAATCCCCAGCACCACCAAAAATACAGCTCGAGAGTTCGATTTGTATTTTGTCCTGGGAAGTTTGTGTTACTGTCAATCAGGGTAGAGCCCCTGACTCATCTACTTCAGCTCTAAATGCTAAAGCACAACCGACATGAGTTCATCCTGAGTCAGTCAGGTTCTCAGGGGAGAGGCAAGAGTGAGGAAGAGGACTCTACACCAAAGGCCAAAGATGACCACCTGGGAGGGGCATGAGTCCGGCAGCAGGCTGTCTCTGGATGTTACAAACAAAATAAGCAGGGTGTTATGCTCATCCTCCATGACCTTTCAGAAGTAGTTATAGCCCAGAAGAGTGGAAAGGGCTAGCAGAGACAACAGAGGTGACATTGCAGTGGCCTCATGGGCTTCGACAAGCACCCATTAGCTGCGATAATAAAGGATCAGCCAGTCACTCCAGCTTCACACTGGCCACAAATTTTAACAGAAAATCTCACAGAGAAATCTCTTTTGCCATTTATCCAACTGGTTCTTCTGGAGCTCTGGTTCTCTTGCGTCAGTGACTCAATTCAGATCCTTGAGAGAATTCTGGGTGCCCATGTCTACATTATTTACTAAATCCTTAAAATTAGATTCATAGAAATTAAATGTATATTAATGATGAGACACCTCATAAAAGATGAAGATATTTCAATGGAAATATCTGTAGCCCTGAATTAGTGAAGCTCTGTAGCCCTGGAATTAGTGAAATAAAATAAGCATGGGAAATGTTTTAAAATTAATTATACCTTGTATATATTTCATTTATTTCAGTATTCATGGAAAAACTGCTTATTAAGGATGAGGATGTGTGATAACAAAGGTAAATATTATTTCTCTGCTGGACAGCCTATGTTCTGCAGGAGAAACAGGAAGTAATCAACCATGTGACCAGAGTGAAACCGCAATGCTGACATATTAGGAAGGGAAGATTCAACGGTGGAAGTCAGGACTAGAAGCTGACCAGATGGAGCAGTGGTGACGGCCAGTGATAGACAGAAGGAGGTACAGCTGGAGAAGACAGGTGGGGTGAGAGGGAGCTGGGAAGTGTGTCTCCAAAGGAACCCACATCAGGATGGAACTGGAGCCAGATGGAAAGACTCATCTTTGTTTAAGGCAGCAGGAGAGCACTAAGGTGACCACTGGCCTGATGAGGCTGTAAACGTCTTGGACCTGGTGTATGGGCAGTGAGGTTCTGACAAATGAGGACAATTGACTCAGGAGGTTGGTCTGATATCCCTAAACTCCCACATGTGGATGAGGGTGCTGAAGATGCCACCCAACTGTCTGATGGAAGCAAGGGGAGATTAAAGAAAAGTTCCACATCCTAAAGCATGACTCCATCCTCTGGGCTTTGGAGATGAGGCGGCCACGTTAGCAGACAAAATTAGACAGAAGTAGCGCACACTCACTTATGAGCAATAAAAATTCATTTGTGATGGTTTTATATCAACTCTTCCAACAGAACTCCACTAGGCGCACACCCACACAGAGCCTCTGGGCTTTAATCTTAGAGAAAGCACACAAACTTCCACATCTGCATGCAATACTTTGTATTTTAGAAGTAATTACTATACGTGGTTCTTATGATGTCCCTTGTCTTCCTGGAAGGAATAGTCTTTCCCCTTTGGTAAGCAGGAAAATGAGGTCCATTCCTGGTCACAGAACCAATCAATGGAAGAACCTATATTATTGTGTCTAGAGTCCATGTTTTCCTGCTAAAACATGCCATTCCTTTCCCACAGCTGTATCTCTACTCTTCTAACCTGACTCCCCAGATGTTAATAGTATAAGAAGTCTTACAGGGGAAGATGCTGATGGCATCTACAACCTGGGCAGTAGGCTGACCTCTTACAGAGTATCTATCTGAATATGTAATAGCCTTTTGAGATAAGTGCTGACATTATTCCACTTTTTTCAGACAGAGAAATGAACAACCAGAGAGATTCACTTACTTCAAGACTCCACAGTGGGCGAGTGGCAGGAAGTGGGCTGAAATCCAATTCTGAGCCCAGACTTTAGCCACCTGCTCATTTGACTCCAGTCTTGGGTGTCTGTAGCTGTCAAGCATCCCTCAGGTGGTTTGAACCACTGACCTGACATAAGACAAGCTTATTGGACATGAACAGCTTTTTACTTACCCCTCATGATCTCTTCATTGCTCACACGTCTAGCAGCTTATGCTGGGATCGTATTTATACTCTGGTTTCTCAAGATGCCCAGAATGTAAGGATGATGAGCAAACAAAACAGGACAGCAAGAAAAGAAAAGTTTTCTGGTCAAACTGCACAGACCTTGGGAGTGTCTAGATGAAGTTTTGGGTGTGATAATACATAGGATGGGAGACAAGGAAGGTCGTCTTGGGGACTCAGAGGAAGTTTTGCTGTGCTCAGACAGAATATGGTGAGCGTTTTAAGTTTTTGTGGATTTATTAAAAATGTTTAATTAAAATATAATTACATCATTTCCCCGTTCCCTTTCATCCCTTCGATCCCTCCCATGTCCTCTTTCTCCAACCCCTACTGTACCCCTCTCACTCTCTTGAATTGACATCCTCCTCTCCTTTGATTATTACTGTTTCATATATATGTGTAAATATTTAAACGCAACCTGCTGAGTCCATTTAGTGTGACGTGGGTGTATTTGATTTCAGGGCTTGCACTGAGTAACGATCAGGGGCCTATCCTTGAGAGAGGCTAACTTTCTTAGCAGGCAGAAGCTGCCTTTCATTCTTTGTCTAGGGGTGGGACCCCGAGACATTTTCTACTTCTTCATCAGCATGTCCATTATAGTGACATTGTTCAGGCTTCTATGCAGCCATTTCTAGAAGACATGGTCTCACGGCAGACATCCTGGACCTATAGCTCTTAAGATCTTTCTGCCTTCTCTTCTGTTATGTTTCTTGAGCCTTAGGTACAGAAGTTGTGCTGCATATATATCTGTTGACAGCTTCAGGGAAAAAAAAAAAAGATTCTTTGCTCATTGCTGTGAGGACTAAGTGACAACAGAATGGCCAGTCTCTGAGCCTTAATTGGCTCCAATTTGAAGCACAGTATGAGGTTAAAAGGAAAATAAGTGTGTCCAGGAGTGAGGACATTTATAAGCAATATCGACATAAAAATGAAGTCTCTTTACAACACAGTAAGTAGCTGACAAACCGCACCATCTTTACAAGGGAGTTTCATGGTGAACGGGACACTATTAATAACTATGTCCAGGATAGTATCAACAGACAACGCAAATGATGTGTAGACCATCCTCGCATGGTGGAAAGAGTGGAACATAGGAAAACCCACATAAAAATAAATGTGAATGATTAAAGGCAGTGTGGGAGGGGCAGCAAGCAAGCAAACGCATGACCTGTGGTATCGGAAGGACAGTCCCACATAGAAGATGCACGTGGGCAAAGAGCTGTGGGGGTTGTCTGTATGGATCCCTAAGTTTGAGCAGAAGCCAATGATGCTGAAGCATGGGGCCTTCCAGGGTCTTAAAATGTGCCCTACATTTGGTAAAAGTACAAAAATAAGGATTGTCTGTAGTTTACAGAAAAATACGTCGTGTTGCATGAGCAATGGCCCAAGCCACCTGGATGCATTCTTTCCTGCACGATTGGGTCAACGGCACGTCTGCCACATGAATCCTAGAGCGTTCCGTGGAAAGCACCACACCCGGAACTTTAAAGGGGAGGTGGCGAGATGCGTGTGCATCACTGCTCATCAGAGAACTGATACTGCTGGCCTGCCCGGAGGGCAGAACTGGGTACTAGCTGTCAGGTTTTGATCTGTTTGTGTTCAGTGCAGATGAATAAACCCAATACCTTGCCCCTGGCCAAATGCTCCACCACTGAGGTACGGCCAGGCTGAGCTCAGTTTTGAAAGTACGCTCTTAGCTCAGTGCACTAGAAGAGGTTTTCACCAGTGTGTAGGTCAACCCACAGGCTTCCTCCTGCTTTTCCAAGACAAACCCTTCCTGAGCCCTCTGCTATAACCACAGCTGGGTCCGCGATGAAGAACAGAAGAAGGTAAAAAGGATAAAGAGTTGGAACTTTCTGGAACAGGTGTTGAGATTCTCCAGTGCCAAATGCCAGCCCGACCCAGCTGAGGCACCTGCAAAGCCCCACCCACCATCTGCCTCTCCTCCTTAAAATTGAACCCTTGGAGGGGAGATGACATCTTCCTCAGAACAATGCAGCTCTGAGAGCTGAGTGGGAGGAATTAGTGACAATCACATAATGTCTGTCACCTTTCAAAAAATTGGAATGAGGAAATCCAAAAGTCAAGTTGAAAGAAGACAAATTAGGTAAATTAAGATTTGACACATTGCTGAATACATTGCTGATGACAAAAGAATTCCTTTAACTTTCTTATTGTCTTTTTTTTAGTATAACACATTTAAAAATCACAAAACATTTTTATGAACGCATAAAGAGTATCTTTTTAAAACTGTGTTCTAATATGGAAAGAATGTATCAGGCATGTGAAGCTTCTTCTCTAAAAATTTCAACAGCTGAGTCTTGAGGCTTTTTTTAATTTTCGTTTTCTGAAGCTTTAAAATAATTCAGATGGATGCAGAGGGCAAAGCCACATCCAGGTCACTGTTGAAACCGGCTACTATCTTCAGAAGTTTCAAGACACAACTGCAGACAAGCCAGCGATGGAATAGAGCAGAGAAGGCACAGGCCATTCCCCAATTTCAGTGTCTTCCTCACAAGACTGAAACACAATGTTTTCAGGCTAATTGACTGAGACGTTCTCTGCAGTCCTCACTTGTGACAAAGCCCCATAGTTTACATAGTTTTGTAAACTTGATTGAACATTCGATAATGCTCATAGCAAAGACCATGTAAAGATGACCCGAGATGGCCTCAGGAGCAGGACAAAACCTACACTGTTCAGAAGAGCCAGCTGGAAGACCCTGCATGCACGTTCACATCCAAGCTAGAGCCATAGGTTGGGTAGTTGCCATGGGAGACAGGCCAGTTTCAATGCCTGGTCGCTTTATTGCTTCATGCGTGTTTCCTGACATCCCCAGTCCTCATTTTGGTGTAACTCTTGTAACCAGTGAGATAATACACTTCACTCTGGGCCTGGCACCTAAAATGCCCTACGTAATAAAATGCAGTGTTAGGAAGGTAGCTCTCTGGCTTTGGCAGATTTGAAAATCAACCTTTCTTTTCCAATTTGATTCATTTACTAGATGAAAGCTAAGGTAGTAACTTTTGTGTAAAATACTTTGGTAAAATATGTGGGGCATTGCTAATTAAGAGAGCAATTATCTCAGAAGCTTCTGAAAATGATATATTCAAATGTCACAGCAATTCTAAGAACTGAACTGTAAACTGCTGCCTTCTGAGAGTCCCTTTGTCTTTCTCAAGCTCAACGCAAGGAACTCTTACTGATTTTTCCTCTCCTTCAAAAAAGTAAGAGAAAATTAGATAAGGTGACAAAGGTCACTCAACCAACTTTATTCTTTGTGAACAGTTTTTATGGAAATCTACTTTGAAACAAGGTGTCTACAGTTTGGGATGGTGGTAATGAGAGGAGAGGCAGCCAGACGTGAGTGGAAACCTCAAAGGTGGATGTGCAGATGACGGCATTATGGAGCTCTAACACTGTAACCAAAACTAAATCTGCGAAAACCATTCACAACATCTCTTCTATGAGCAGAAAGAAAAAAAGACCAATTAACCAGAGAGGTGGGCAAAAGATCACAATAAAGCAATGTAGAACTTAATATGACAGACTTAAATGTATACCTCTAAAAGTAGCTCTCACGTTTAAAACAAAACCATTTTAAGCTGCCGTGGAAAAAGAGGATTTTCTTTATATTTGTGAGGGAAAGCAATGAACATAACCTTAAGATTAAAGTACATGATACATATAAAGAAAATCATGAAACACGCCTTAAAACTACATAGCTTTTTGAAAGAGGTGGAATGACATGTAGCTCACATTTATAGAAAAACCCAGAGCTACAAGGTATCAGTTCTCCCTAAACTGATTTTAGGCTTGCCTTCCTCTGTGAAGAACCAATAGCCCATTCTACCCAGATCTAGACAAGGGGGCCACGTTGAAAACAAACAAGCAAGAATGGCTATAAAAATGCCGGGGAAGGAACACAAAGGGTCGAGTGAGTTGAAGATACTTTACCGTACATAAAATAATATAAATCATATTCTGTGTAAATGAAAAGGTTTATGTAATTGAAGTGGTGTGTTTGTCTATAAATACACAAGGAGACAAATGAAACAAAGAGAAAGCTCCAGAAGCTGCTGCACTGTGTGTGCGAGTGAGGGGTGGGGGTGCAGTCTTGGGTCAGTGGAGACAGCACACATTTCTCTCCGAGTAATATTGGTGAAAAAGTATGCAGCAGGTCTATTTATTCCAATAGACTCTTGGAAATCTCAATGTAGATTAGAGACTAAGCACAAAAACTAAAACCATGTAAGGAAGAAGAAACTGAGGGTGGCTTTCTTTATTACCTCAGAACACACAAAAATTTTTAACTGGGAACCAAAAAAAAAAAAAAGAGCAACGCTAAATATTGACAAATTCAGCAAAATACAAGACAAATGCCACGTCAAGGCCATATCTTGCCTTTTGTTCTCAACGGACAAAACGCTAAGATCAAATGTTCAAGGACCCTATAAACAGAGAGGAAAAAAGAGAAAAGAACAAAAGGTCACAATAATAAAAGTAGAAAAATAAATTAAAAGCCATGGTAATGCCTCCAGCACTGGAGCAGGAAGAGCATTGGCACAAGTTCCGAGCTAAATCCCAAGAGCCAGGAGAGCCCGAGATACCCAGTGAGACTCCTCCAAAAAAAGGGAAAACTTAAATGTTCTTTAAACCAATATGCATACACTCATCCTTGCTCATAGACACCTGCTAAGATACGTTCCTCTACTGGGTTGGTCAAAATGCAAGTACTTGCCGGAATAACTACTTTTCTCTTTTCTCTTCTGTGTCCTGCCAGTCGCCACGACATGTACAAAGCAAGTGAAATAAACAAATATGAAGAGCTATGGAAATATTTTCAACAACCTTGCGTACCGCATAAGATTGTCTGCTCTTAGCCAAAATGAACAGAAGAATACAAACTTGGGAAAATAAAAACCTGATTTATTACGCATAATGCTGAATTCTCCCCTAAAGACTGAGCCTTTCCTTAACTTTCAATTTAATAAGTAATAAAGTCAACCGTGATGAATTTTGCCTTTCTTTAGCCAACCAGTTTTGGCTATGTCCTGTATGTGAGGTCTCACCTCCAGATTCTCCCTAACTACACATTTGCACAAGCATTAAACTACAAGTGGGGAGAGCTACATAGCCGAGTGTGCTGAATAAACACTCAGACACTGGCCCATTATGAGGTTGTGTATCCTCAAGTTCTACCAGGCTGCAGTCCGCTCAGTAGATGTTCCCGAAAATGAGTCAAAGCGTAGAAAAATCACATTATCAAATTCCCCTCTGGTTGTTTTCTTGCCTTGGCCATCACTGAGATCATGACTGTGAAGTCCTTGTCTCCTGTGTTCCTCCCCCTGAATTTTCTGGCTCCTCCTGTTGGCCTTCAGCCCTGCCAACAACCACAGTAGGCCTCCATCCAGCTGTGACAGCCCCGCCCACCCCTAAGCGTGGCTGTATTTGGAGCAGAATCCGTTCTGACATTAGATCTCGCCTGCACTCTTCAGTGGCACATAAAATCCCATGCCAACCAACAAGGTGACATTCTGATGTTATGTCTGTCCTTACTCAAGTTGAGTAAGAATGTCAGGAAGTTAAACGCTATCAAAGGAACCTGCCCAGCAGTCAGCAGGGACCAGAGACATTGTAGATGTGTTAAGTGTCTGAAACAGGATAGACTGAAAAGGCAACTGTGAAAGGAAATGTCACATATATAAGCACCCTACCTCAGCCAGACAGCTGTGTGAAATTTGCTCTTTATAATTCACTCCGGTATGCTTGAATCGGAGCTTTGCGGGATAACTGGCTCTTTTCGGACACTTAAAAGCAAAGCACCAGGTCTGTTAATAGAAGATCAGGTGTGGGAGCTTTCAAAATATTATTCACAGTCACTAAAATCGCTCTGGGAGAAGCGCCACAGACAGTGTGGAGCCCGTTAGACTGCACTGTGAGATTGAACTGACAGGCGTGGCCTCGAAAGCAGCCGCCAGCTGCGGGTGGCAGTGTCCCAGAGTCTCCAGGAGCCTCCCCAGACACCTGCGCAGGGTCCTCTCTGTCGTCTATGAATGAGAAGGAAATGGAACTGCCTTAGGAACTGAGGAGAATGCAGAAGAATTGCCCAGACAGCTCCTTACCATGCGCCGATAATGTCAGTATTTCTCCTGTTTTCCAGCTTGGGGTCTTTCTCTTGTACTATTGCACCAGGGTGTTAGGTATGCCTAAGTTCACCTCACCATGGCATGAAAGAGCGGCCTTGTTGGGCTGGATCGCTCTGCAGTCAAGAGTAAAAGCTTTATTCTCTCACATACTCGTCACACACATTCTCTCTTGATGGATCTCCCTCACCTGGGTTACCATCTTGGCCTTCTGGGTTGGGGGCGGTATTTTCTTCCAAATTCCATCAGACTCCTTAGACCCGGAGTGGCAGCAAGAAAGAAATCTGTGGCTAGAAACTGGAGGCAGACTCCACACTCAGATGGATTACTGAGAAGGACTACAGAGGGGTGGAAATGAAGCCCCGCTGCTTTTCCATTGGGGGTAAAAAATCTCAGGCAGTCCTGCAGTGAACTGAGCCCAAACAAATCCTTCTTTCAAAGCACGTTTCATTTTTTTTAAGGTCATATTTAAAAAAAAAGAAATTCCCTGATTTCCTCATGGGGCTCATTCTCAGCCATCAAAAATTCATTTCCAGGGCTTTTGTACAGCAAGAGGCAAGGCGTGCTTACTTTAAAAATATTGTCACACTCTGGGGAATGCAGCCAAACAGCTCACAGAGCCTTGTGGCTCCATCCACCTCATAACTTCTCAATTTCCCATCACCACCTCTGATGAAAGACGTGGCCTGTTTCCTCCTTACCACCCTGAACAGGATATGCATGAGGCAGGCTTTCTTCAAGATCTACAGTCAGGACTCCTTCCTGAATTCTTTGCAGTCACCAAGCCTGTGAGGCCCTAGCTTGATTTTCATAAAATCGAAATGGCACTTTTCTCTCTATTACTTTAATGTTGGTTCAAAAGTATCTATGATTTTTATTCCCTGTTCTCATGTATTTACTACCCCGAGTTTAACTGGACGGGGGGTTGCTATGTTTCATACTGTTTGAGTCAGCACCAGCAGAGAATACAAACATCTACAGTTTACCACCCTTTAAGGATGAGCCCCGAAGTGGCTGTGGTACCAAAACAGAGGTGGAGAAGGCACCAACTGGCTGGAAGTTTCCTGAATGACGGGCCTTGAGATGAGAGACCACCTCAAATGCCCATCTCTTCGGTGTGACCCGGGTCATCTGCACACAGGTCTCCTTCAAAGACGTCACACCCAGTCTTCTGAAGAATATGTTTGTGATCTTCCTTATGTGGATGTCTTCTGGTAAAAATAATGTTTTATCTTTTAAGTAAGAGGTGCACAGTGTGAGAGAAAACTTGTTCTGCTGATAGGTTAAGTTTGCTAAGTACACAAGGCAATGTTTCATGTATGCCAGAGCTCGCTGATGTGTGTTTCAGGCCCTGCAAAGGGCACAGCAAACAGAAAGTGCAATGCTCGTTCCTGACCAGGGTAAAGAATATACATTAAGTTTCATTTTTATTGAATTATTTTCTAAACACAGTTAGTAAAATGACTGGAGAGGCACATAAAATATTCTCCTTGGCATGGTCATTAATTTGCAGACTGAAATTCTAACTACTCATAACAGTGCACTTACTCTAGATATCTTATACATAAATATTCAATGGGTATTTGCCATTGCGGTAGCTTGGGACTTCATTGAGATTCCAAAGAAACACGCTTAGATAAAATCAATATTATTCTTCAAAGTACCACTTTGCTTTTTAACAAACAAAAGCAAAGAAATACACAGTCTGCTATGATTTCCCTTCCATATCATGCTTTTGAAAAAGTTCCTAGAAATAAATAAACTAGGGTTTCGGGGGATGTAAGGGTCTGCAGAGTAGGTACCAATCAACCCGTTGTGAATGCAGGCTCACGGCAGATGACAGGAGAACTCCAGGAGGCACCAGCCAGCACTCCTGTCCACCTTCCCTTTTCGCACTGGAGCATCCAGCTCTTTAGATGCAGAGAGGTGAAGGGCAGTGTTGCTTCCATAGAAACACCTGTCAACGGTTCAGCCGCCGCTGCCTCCCTTCTCCCTCCTCCCCTCCAGCCCTGTCCTCTGAGGAGAGAAGGGCTACTACTCAGGCTCATGACTGGCAATCGAAGTCCCCTCTACTTCTCTCTCCTCTCCTCTTCCCTATTGGACACATAAGGGTCAGCGCCGAACCAAGTCACATGATGTGTTAATCCAATGCTCTCCTCACCATTTCTGTTCTCACGGTCCTAAGCAGTCACTTGGAATATGTGTGGCTCTGTGTTTAGTTATGCATCTTAAAATGCCTTTCTTTTCGTTAGTCCTTACCACCTCATTGGCCTCAGTCCTCCCAAGGGTACATGATGAAATCAAGCTAGAAACAAATCGCTAAGGTACTCTCTCATTTCAGGCCCTCTGCTTCCATATGCCTTAGAAAATACAAGTACTCAAAAATTACTTGGAGTTCAATCTAATTTAGCAAAGAGTTGAGTGCCTACTGTGTGCATTCAGAAGAGGAGCTGGATGGATCAGTCCCCAGGGAGGCTGTTGCAGTTATGTGTCCGTGCACAGGTGCTCTAAGGGGCTGTGCATGAGGGGTGCAGGCATCGGATATGAAGACCCGCAATGGAAAATAGGAAGAGATAAAAATGTGAAGTTATATACAGACATTAAACAAAACATTTATAAATTAGTAAGATAATTTATGCTTACTAAAGCCTGGAGGAGATAGTAAGCCCATGGACAAAGTAAGAGAATGTTCCTTTCTAAAAGGAATCAGGACTCCTTAACAAAATATCCCATCCCTGGCTTGGGACGGGATATCGACATGCACCTGAGGCATGAGTTTTACCAGAAGACAAGGAAACTATAGGTGACCTTGTTGAGCATCTGAAGGGGCACCCTCTGAACAAAACATTTGAAAACTCCCCAAAGTAACACATCAGACTGAAGAAGAAGATTTGTAATAACTGAGTCTCCAGGTTCTGATCCAGAACATGATCAACATTGCTGCTTCGATTTTTCATTCGTTTTTCTGAAAGGTGAAAGAAAAACACTGGCTGGCTTTAGTGTATCTCTGTATTTTAAAGTAGACATTAAATGGATGAGAGAAAGCTCTTTATGCAACAGTTCCTATTAATAATTGCAGAAAGCAGTGACAGAATCAGAAATCAGAATTTTACAATCCCTGAGAAATGGCTGGTTGGGGCAAGGATAGCTAAAACATTTTGGTGGGAAACTGAGAGAACATTCTAACGGCCGAGTCTCCACCCCAATCCTTGTAACACTTCCAGAAGAGGGACTGCCAAGATCACCTGCAGTTCTGTTATCTGGATGTACACATACCACCCACGACATATTCTTGCCAAAACGTCACCCCATATCAATCAAGCCTCTGGGAAGTTTTCCTACTTGCAGAAGACATATGGACTAAGATATGTCGAAGCTGAGCTTGCAGATGCGATCGTCCAATATGCAATACAGGGAACTCTAGAAAAAATTACTTCGTTACTTGAACTCATAAATATTAGAACAAAAGGATGGACAGCTGTTAACTGTCACAGAAAAAAATATCTCTACAGGGCATGCCCCAATATGCTATGCACACTCCTTGTTGTGATTCTAACATGGAGAAGTCCTCCAGTCAAGGTAACTTGTTTGAGAAAATTGAAAACTAAATGTAGACTGGGGATGATGTGATATTAGGAAATTGGTAATATTAAGCATGACAATGATTTATATTTTAACAGAAATATAAACAGGAATATTAGCAGGAGAGATAATATGACGTTGGGTTTTTAAATGCTTAGTAATTTTGAAAAGGGTTATTAAAACAGTACAGTACTGGTAGTGGTTGAAACTGAATGTTCTGCACATGAAGTTTCATTTGTACGTCCTGTGTTGTACATGACCGAGCTTGCCCACAGTAAAACAGTCTAATAGATACGCACACATCACATGGTGCCTGTGTAAGACAGATGTGTTACTCTACAGTAATTGCAATGGCGGCACCTGCACCACTCCAAAAATGTTCGTCATCAGAAGAAAGACAGATGCCCAGAGGAAAACATCTACATGCCCTGGAGCAAATTGGTTTTCTCCTTTGTGCGAATAACAGAAGGCCTTAACTAAACCTTTCTTTCCTCCATGCTGGCCTCAGGGCTCTCTACATTACAGAAGATGAGACTCGAAGAAGCTCTTCAGGGTCACTCTGCCTGCTGAATTCCTGTTGAGTGTTCCAGGTGTTTGTGGGAGAAAATATTTTATGATGATACCAATACGATGTCTAGCATACCGTACAATCTGGTAAACCGTTCAACAATAGCAAAGTCATTTTAAAGGCTGATCCCGGAAACAGAAATGTTCCCTGGTAATGTAATTATCCTAGCACTTAGGTCTTATCTAGGATAACACCTGAGTCGAGACCATTAGCTTGCTTTCTTACATGTTGCTTGTAACTGTTTGGAGCAGTGCTTGAGGAATCTAAGACATTAAGTGTCTGCACACAGGCAGGAACAAAGCAATATTACTAAGTAAGAGGAAGGACGTGAATCAAGAAGCCAAGAGGCTGCTAAAGGGTTTGTGAGGTGGAAACCAAGCCCAAGGAAGACACCCAAGAAAAAGAAGAGCAGACAGCAAGCGAGGCTCAGTTTGGGGGATACGCAGCCTCCATAAGCCTGGAATCTGAGTCCTTTTCAGCTCTTTGTGATCTGCAGCTGTAACTTCTGACCACCAGCCATCTATCTCACTTCAGCCTCTGCACAGACACTGACAAAATACCTGCCATGCAATCATAAGGACTTGAACTTGGACCCTCAGTAACTACCCAATAATCGGCATGAGACCTTAATCCCAGGGCAGACTGTGAGATGACAGACAGATCTGCAGAGCTTGCTGACCAGACAGTCCAGTCAATCAGTGAATTTTGAGTTCACCGAGAGACACTGCCTCAAAATAAGAGTGGAGAAAGAACGCCCAAACACGGACCTCTGGTCTCTACACACACAGGCACACATGTGCATGTGCACACACACACCACCCCCCCCACACACAAATCTACACAAATAAAGTTCCAAAGTGGAAATAGAGCTAAGTTTATTAGAGGAAAAATTAAATTCCCAAGCACTGGTATTGGAGAAATGATGCTGAGACGTTCTGAGGGAGGGAGGTGCCAGGAGAAACTGCCAAGTTCTGTCATGCTGCCCCTTCTTCCCTTCTAGCCATCTAGAAGGCCCCACACCACAAGATTAACTTCAGTTCCATCTATAGATTTACTAACATTTGATGCAGAGATGCTTCAGGCTTGCAGCGATGGAGAAACCAAGAATCTCAGTGGCCCCAAGGCTCAGGGTATTTAGTGATCACCAGTTACGTATGAATCCAGTCCATGCTATTAAGAAACCATGACAAACTTGCCATCCAGATATAATGATCACTGAAGCCTGAATCTGATTTGAGTTTTACAGAGGATCACAGTTCCTTATAGATATATGCACAGACGTACACAATCAATACATGGAGACCAAATGAAAAAAAAAAACTGAAAAGTCAACACTATATCTTTTCTTGTCTGAACCTAAGAACAGAGATGGAATAGCTAGACACAAAAGGGTACACATTGCTTTTCTCTCTTTTCTTGGAGCTGAGAATTCCAGTCCAAAGTGGGCTGTATAGAGTCATTTGTTGCGGAGGCCACTTTTCCAGTATACAAATGTCCACAGAGCAGGCTGCTGTGGAGGAATCTGACTCTCTACAGATCTTAGCTAAGGCACTGAAACACAGATTTTTCTTTAGCACCTAATATAAAATATAGGTAATATTAGCTATGAATCCATGCAGGTAGAAACATAATTCATAGAGTCCGTAGGTGCGAAGTAGGAAGATTCTTATCTGCCTGCTACAGAAGGCTGAAACCCTTCCTGTCCTTATAACAGTGGTGTCAATATCCACTAGCAGTGAAACACAATGACTTCTGGAAAACTCTTACAAGACTTTATTACCCCAGTCAGGAGCCAAACCCAAGTCCTCCGTAGGAGGCCGAGGTGCTGTCAATCTCGGTAACATTCTGAAGCTGGCGGGCCACATCTTTATGTATTTTTTCTTTGTTTCGAGCCGAAGTGCTAGGAAAAAGCAAGCTGCCTTCATGCTCAGAAACTCATGGGGCAGGCAGAAGGAGAAGCGGTACAGGATTAATCTGGACACTAACCTCTCCGTTGTTTATGGAGGACAGTAAAGCACAAGTCCTCGGAAAGACCTCGAGGACAGGCTTCCAGAGAGAGAATAAAGGAGAAGGAAGAACAAAGCTGGGGAACAGAGGCAAGCCATGCTGTCTGGTATCTGGTGTCTTCACTTAGCAATAAAGAAGGGGCTAGAGAGCCACGGGGCATGGAGCCACAGGTCTCCTGATTAGCAGGAGAGCTCGATGTGTGGGGAGACATAGGAGGTGTGGGTGTGGAGAGGAAAACATGAGAGGGAAGGAAAGTGAGCAAATTGGAGGACAAAAACCCAGAAACATGAATAAGGGAGGTGGTCACAGCGTGTGGGGTACCTGTGAACAAAGGGGTCCAAGAAAAGACGGGAAAACCTGGGCCCAACTGTCGAAGCTTGTTTATAGCAGGAAAGGCTCTGAGTTTGCATCCCAACTGTTACATGACAGCCATGGTCCCCCTGGCACTTCACACTGGTAACAGTTTCTTCAGTTCCATGAGAAGCATAGCCCATTAATTAGGCCTCTGCCTTGCAAGCACACAGAATAAAGCAGGGTGGCAGCATCTTACTGGGTTTCCTTATGTCCAGCAGGTGGCGTCTTCTTGGCCCTCTGAATGCTGGTGACATCAGCCTCTGGGCTAGCCAAGCCTAGCACATACTCCAAACAACAGTCTTCTTTTTCTTCGCTCAGCTTCCTATAAACAGAAATTAAAGCAGCATTTGGTTAGCAATTGGAAACATGTATCAAAGGGAGTGAGCTTAACTCAGAACAGATTTTCCTAACCATCTACACTGTGCATATGTAGGAAGAATGTATCTTTTATTTGTAGTGATGCAAATGAGGGTGATTATAAACATGTGTATAACAGCTTTCCCAGCCTGTTCTTGCCCTTGAAGCATAGGACGCCTGCAGAATCCAGGAGGGATTGTGGAACTCCCGTCGGAACTCCCATAGCTCTGTGAAGCACAGAATGCAAATGGTGGTCATGGGACGGAAACCGCAAAGTGCTACAAGAATAAGCCTTCGTGGGAAGCACCTGGGTCTCCTGTTCTGTAGCCCATGCTGTAGGATGTAGTGAACGTATGTCTTCTGTCACCAAAAGTGAGAGTGCCTCAAGATGTACATAAATAGCTGAGGGTAGGGATGCCGTTGCTCCATCGACAAAATGCCTGGCACACAAACACAAGGACTTGAACTTGGCCCCTCGGTCGCCAACCAAAAACCAGGCATGAGATCTAACTCTAAAGCAGTCAGGGAGACAACAGAGAGATCTCCAGAGCTTGCTGACCAGACAGTCTAGCCAACCAGTGAACTCTGTGTTCACTGAGAGACACTGCCTCAAAATAAAGGTAGAGAAAGAAAGACACCAAACATGGGCCCCCAGCCTCTACACATGCAGGCACACATGTACACATGTACACACACATACACACACACGCATACACACACACACACACACACAACACACAAATCTACACAAATAAAATTTCAAAGTGGAAATAGAGCTAAGTTTATTAGAGGAAAAATTAAATTCCCAAGCGCTGGTCCTGGAGAAACGATGCTGAGACGTTCTGAGGGAGGGAGGTGCCAGGAAACACTGCCAAGTTGTGTCATGCTGCCCCTTCGTCCCTTCTATCTATCTAAAAGTGTGTCACATTTAGCGCCCCAAACAAACATTATTCTTGTGCTAAACACACACACACACAGACTTTTCCCTTTAAAAGGGGAACACTCACCTCATCATGTCTGAAAGTATGTAAGAAAAATGAAAACATACACGGTGATTGATGCCGGCGCTGCCGATTTCCCATCAGGAAACAGTATTCTGCCTTTTCCTTTTTATTTTAGTAAACAAGATGTAGCTGTGAACTCACCCATCGCCACCGGTAAAAGCACTCCTTGTGGAGGTGCCTGTGGGAGAAACGTGGGATTGCGCTGCAGTTGAAGGGGTTCTCTGTGCGCTGTTTCTCTGGTGTGGCCGAAGTGGAAAACATTTGGGTCCCTTTCCTGCCCTCAGATTCCACACATGCTGTATTCTCATGATGCTGCCTCTCTGTCCGAAGTTCGTTCTCCATCATGAAATGATTTGAATAATTCTACTAGTGTCCTCAGGGTCTGACTCAGACCCCCAGAGATCATTCTCTGATTTCCTGTTCTCTCCATGGCTGTGCCCTTCTCTGTGTACTTACTATGCAGGGTTGCAGGGGTAGCCTTTCCTTGTAGAAGTCTATGCCTTGCAATCCTGGAGAAGGTGATACTTTCCCCACCCATACTTCAGATGGATGCATATACCTACAAGGTACTTGCTCATAAAATAATGTATAAGATACCAGATGAAGTGTGTATTAAAGCTTATTTCCACTGGCTTAGAAGATGGTCCAGCTGATAAAGTACCTGCAGTACAAACATGGGGATCCTAGTTCAGATTCCCAGAACCCCTATAAAACCAGACACAGCAGTACTTACCCATAACACCAGAGTGAGGGTATTTAGGGACTGGAGACAGATATTTTCAAGAATGAAGGTAAAGCTTAAATACTAAGAGGAAGTTGGTGCTACTGGGACAGTGGGCTTAGAATGGAATCGGTTTAATATATGGGCATCTTGACACTCACACAAGGAAATAGAATATTGATATAAGTTGGCATTAGCAGAAGGAGTTCTATACATGCATATACACAGGTGCACGAACTCACACATGCACATATACACACACACACACATGAATGCATGCACACACATGTGTATACACCATCTTGTACATCAAACTTCAAAGACAACAGGACTGTCATTCTATACATAGATCTTGAAAGTGAGCTAAAGGCATCTTAGACCTGATCCCAGTGCAATTTTAGGTTATGCTATCCTCTTGACATAGAAGCTGCAAGTCAATAAACATAAACCTTCCAGAAATGCTGAACCTCATCGTAAAACCCAACACCAAATACTCACACAGTTTCTCCATAATGTCATTTCACAGCATAGAGCACCCCACTGCATAAAAACACATACATCCATATGCATACTTTCCTCTGTAAAATACCACTTTACAATAAGAAACAACAACTGAGTGCAAGAAGAAACAGATATCATGGAGAGACATTTCATGAAACACGTAGCCACACACACCAAAGAATTCAAATTTATGGAATAGGCTTTCAGGAAAACTGAAAACAATTAAAGATCTAAAATCTGACTAAATCCTTTGGAAACCAAGTAGGATGGGTTGAAAGTAGAATGTTGGGGGAATTTGAATTAAATAGAATTTCTTCAAATGAAAAACAATTTAAAGTATATGCTTCAACATCACACCTCAGCAGATGCAATACAAGGGTTCTCGGGCGAACAGACAACCAGAGGCATAATAGACCTCCCGGTGAGTGACGGCAGACTAACCTCAGAAAGATGAATGGAGAGAACACAAAGGCGTTGTGACATATGGAGAATATGTCTATCCAAAAACTCACTAAATATAAACTTCTAGGACTATTAATCTGGAAAAAATGCTACTGAATATCAGATCAACTGCAAACAGAGACAACCCTGTCTATGTTGTGCTTTTTAAAATTAGTAACCAAACTTATTGCTTGAGATTTGGAAATATATTTTCTACCTAAAACATGACTTCCTGAAAGTTGAAGGAAAGAAAATATGTGATCATATTATTTTTAAATGCAGTTAAAACATCTTTAAAGTAAGCTTAGAGGAGACAAAGAGTTCTTTGGAAATAAAAGACACTAAACATAAAAATGACAAATTGAACTCATTAAAATAAAAAATATTCTCTTGAAAGACACTAAAATTTTTCGAAAGAAGTTGTAGATCAGAAGAAAATACTTTCAAAGACTATTCCAGTACAGAACGGATGCAAATTAATTTTAAACTCTCCTAATTCAGACTAAAACACTCGTTTTAAAGATGGGTAAAAGAGCCAAACAGAACTTTAAAATTTTTTAAAACTGACAATACAAAGCGCTATCAAAATAGACAATGATTAATTAGACCTTCTGCGCACTGTTGGTAGAAATAGAAAACAGAAACTACTTTGAAATCCCATCTATCTGTTATTTAAGACACCCACAAGTATCTGAAAAATAACCCCAATCTAGAATACTTACCCAAAATACAACAAGCCGCCTGTAGACATATATTCTCAGACACTTTATTCAAAATTTCGGAAGACGAGAGAAGCAACTGGCATGTGCGTCATTAGTGAATAACTGAACGGCTGTTGTGCACAGTGCAGCACAAGCAGCGTGAAGAATGATGCAGAGGTGTGTCGTAGCCTGAAAGAGCCTCCAAGGCCTTGTGCCAAGAGACAGAAACCAAACGCAAGAGGCCATACCACGCATATGACATCGTGGAAAAGCAGGACTATGCAATATAAATCAGAGCAGTGACTTTCACAGGAAGAAGTGTGTCAGAAGTTTAAGTACAAAGGACAAGGAAGCTTCTGAAGAGTCAGACACCTCCTGTGTCTTTACCACACTCACACAAGTGCACCTCACCCGGAAACATCACTACGGGTGAGACATTCCTCTGAGCTATCTTTACTGGCACAAAACAATTGTACACATTTACGGGGTACGGTGTAAAGCTTGAGTACGTACACATGTTCTATAATGGCTGGATTAGAATAATTATCTTATCGATCACTTCCAACATTTACTTTTGTGTTCATGAGAACATCCGAACACCTCTGCTTTAGCTAGTTTGAAATATTGGATCTGATACTGTCAACTACAGTCATCCTGCTGGGAGACAACAGCATGTGCCCCAATAAAAATGTAAATTGACTTATGCTTTCCCAGGGATTTAATGGGCAATGAAACGTTTCTGAGATCAAGAAAAAGTTATAAAAGTAGGACTAGGCTGAGGGACTCCTCTCCTAAGAGTCATTTCTTTATTTATGAATAAAATTAAACTTTAATTTGCTTGAATGATAATTTGTAAGTTTTTCTCCTTGCGTTGAAACACTTTTCTTATAAAAATGGTAGTAATAAAAAGACTTCTATACACTGCCTTTGTACATATGTGCTATAATCAATATTCTATAAGTGCTAACATATGTATATGGGAAATACTTATAAATCTATTCATTAAGCAGAAACTTCTTCAAACTTGTGGGAAAAAAACCAGAAGGGGACATTTTAAAATAAAAACACTAATACCTCAGCTTTGCCTCTTGCTTTAATATTAATGGCTTCAAGGTCTGCATTTTAATATCTCAGTAGACTTTAGCGGTATAAAGCTGCTATTCAAAGGCTTCTGAGACTCAGTCCGCCCCAACACCTATGGACTTTAGACCTTGTGACCACTGTCAGAGAACAGAGACCACCACACACAGGACATAGGCAAGAGATTTTTCCTTAAAGGGCACTCAGGACAAGCTATTGCAAGCGGTGCCGATGAAAGTCAGCTGTAAAGGACCACTTCAAAGACATTTAACTAAAGAGATGGCCCCTACGTTCTGTAGATGCTTATCTCATGTAAATATGCTTCGAACTCCACGGCCTGATCATCAGGTATGAACGGAGCTCTGCCCTCTTTGCCCGGTCAATGGTCTCCAGATGTAGAAGGTAAATCCTGGTAGCTGCTTCCCTTACAGACTCTATAATGACGGAGGTGAGTCTACCTGTGAGTAGCTCCCTCCCTCCCAAAACCTTCAGGCAGAGGTTCTGGGTTGAACTGAAACATGTCTTTTTCTTTTATTACGCGTCTCCTTATTCTCTTTTATTCCATAATTGTCCTTGACACTTGTCTCCAATCTGGCTGTTCCATGTGACAACGAGTCCCCCATACTCCAGACATTTATATACATCAATTGTAGCCTAACCTCCCCCAAAAAATAAATTGTTGTTATTGATAATTTCAAATATTACAAACCCAGAACCATATAGAAGGGTGTGGTGCCTCATGCCTGGAGTGTCAGCAAAGGCAAGACATGAGGCAGAGACCCTGGAAACTTGTACACTGACTAGGCTGGTCTACATGATGAAGACCCAGGCCCAGGAGAAAGCCTGTCTCAAACAAAAGGTAGAAGGTCCCTGAGGCTGTCCTCTGACCTCTGCAAGAGTGCTGTGCACGCACATGCACACACGGTCACACAGTTGCGCATGCAAAGAATCCAGGGATAACTTTGTGGGAAGGTCTAAAGCACTAATCTCACTAGTTTATAAAAAGCATCTCTACTCCAATTAAATCACTTACCCAAGCAGATTGTGTGCCTTCCAACCAGCACAGCTTTCAACGACAAAGTGAACATCACAAAGGCACTACCAAAATAGTTGTAAATGAAGAGTGTCCTTTACCTTTGGCTACCCTGTGTGGGGTGTACATAGTGGAGTTTTGCTATAGACAAAGTACAATAGAAAAGACCACTATACTAACTGAAGTTGCTCAGACTAATCCTTGAGACATTTTATGGTTAGTCCTAACCAGACTTTTAAAAACTTGAATACAAAATATTTTCAAGATATCTTTGTTAATGTTTGTGATTGTTGCACTTTTCCCGTATCTGTTGTCTAACGTTCAGTCAACATCTGACAGGTGATTCTGCAGTTAGGATAGAACAAACAAAAAACTCAGAGTCAAGTTTTCTCCTTGGTGGAGAATTTATCTAAGAGAAGAAACTGAGAATGTTTTGATGATTAGAATGGCACAGACTTCCCTTAACTGAGATGTAAGGAGCCAAGAGGATATTGCACAGACATTACTCAGAGGGAGCATGTCAAATACAGTCAACAACTAAACTCTCAAGGTTTGGGTCTTGTTTTGTTTTAGCCTTGAGCTATTTGGTATTGTTTACTCTCCAAAAAAATGCGTAATTAAGACTCACTGTTCCTGCCTCGCTGTTCTCTCTTCTCTCCCCCTTTCTCTCCCTCCCTCTTTCTCCTCCCTCCCTTCCTCTGTCCCTCCCTCCTCCCCTCTCTGTTCTCCATCTCCACCTCTGTCTCCTCCTGACTCTGACATCTGGAAACTAACATAGGTGTATTTCTTGAGCAATTGAGTTGAGCAGAAGGGTGTCCAAGCTCAGGTGTTTGTAATGGAACTAGCCTGAATGCTTCCAATAAGAGTTGTGACTTGATCTTTCTAGATCAAGTAATTTAAATGACTAAGCAAGAAATTCTTGAATTAGCATTAATAAACCTAAAAAAAAAACACAGCCATACTTGTCAAAGGATTATGCTATATCCTATCTTAAAACATAAAGCATGATCCTGTGTATTTTATGACTCTAAAAAACATAAGTTATCAGAGGGTAAGGGTAAGAGCATTGAAACATCAGAAAAACAGCTTGCTCTGAAGGCAGGGACAGAGAGACAGAGGAGAACCCCTAAGTGGATGCTTCCCCTCCTCATCTGCAGTTTTAAAACCTGGAACTATAACCATACTCATCACAGATAATGTACCTCTCTCTTAGGTGTGAGTGTGCTTCATTACTGTCTGTTTTTATATAACATTCTGCATTTAAGGTAGTGGATTTGAGTTTACAAGTGCCATTTAATGCTGTCACTGTTCCATGGTCAGTGTCTGTTCATCATAATCTTATTTTCCATACACCTGGAGACCCCAAAGAGAGAGTAGGGTTCGGTTTGGTTCAGCTCGGTTCGGTTCGGTTTGGTTTGGTTCGGTTTGAGACATCAATGATAAACTACTCTTTGTCACTTATTTTGTCAATGGAGTTTAATAGACCACAATCTCCCCTAGACCCACGTGTTACTTTAGTGTGTGTGTTGTCAGGTGATTGTTGGCATATGGAGGAAATCTAACCCTGAGAACAGCAGCTTCTCTCAGCATGATGTGCACACTCAATCTGCAAAACTAGAGTGTGACTGGTCTATTTATTCAACAAGTGTTTATTTGCAGCCTACCTTCTCTCATAGTCAAAAACAAAATTCTGTACCCAGCACTACAATTAACACACTATAAAGTCTGCTTGAAGTGAAAGACTTCAGTGGGTTTCAGCGGTGGCTTCTGCTCTGCTGCTGAGTCTGAAATTTACAAGGTATGAGTGAGGAGTTCGGTTCACACAGGCTTAGGCGTGAGAGCACACAGACACTGAGAGACAGAGAGCGAAGGGGAACATTGACACGCAGCCCATTAATCTGCAGTGTCCCCCATTCATTTTACAAATCAGCAGACTGAGGCTAAGGTCCTTTTTCCAACCCTGGGACCAGGGACTTAAAGTCTTGTCTTAAAGCACTGGAGATCCAGTGACCAGACTGCAGCTCCAGGATATAGACGATCACAGAAGCCCGAGCAGGCCCAGGGAACTGCCTGAGCCCTGGACCCTCCAGGGGTGACTAATGCTCAGCCCACACTTGCATGCTGAAACTCAAAGGGAGCCCGGACAGGAGCCAGATCTGATTTCCAAAGTAAGCTGGAAATCCGAATTTTTATGTAAGATTTCTTATTCTTAAATGCTGGAAACATTCAAAACTTTAAAACATGCCATGCGAGCCAAACAAAACACATCTGTGGGCCAAGATCCAAGCACTGGTCACTGTTTTGCAACATCTACATAAAAAAGTCAGTCTGAGTCTCCTCTTGGCTGGTTTTATTGCCCCTGAAGGAAAAGAAACCAAGTTACATTCGAAGCTGCCTCTATGGTTGTGACATTTCAAATTAAATGTTCACTGCTTGGATCATTTTTGATAAACAACAAAAACTGGAAACTTTTCATGTGCATATGAATATTGAGACAGAAAGAGACAAAGAGAGACAGAGAATGAGAGGGGCAGAGAGAAAGAGAGAGAGAGAAAGAGAGAGGGATAAAAGGAGAGAGAGAGAGAAAGACTGACTACAACCAGGCTGGCCTCGAACTCACTGCTCGAACACCCAAAAGACGGTGTTACAATATTTGTCTCCATGCCTGGCTAGTTTATAACTGGAGAATTCAAAGGATCA
Organism: Cricetomys ansorgei; assembly: GCA_026225945.1. Classification (NCBI taxonomy): domain Eukaryota; kingdom Metazoa; phylum Chordata; class Mammalia; order Rodentia; family Nesomyidae; genus Cricetomys; species Cricetomys ansorgei. The sequence continues at coordinate 10,700,001 of JAMJFZ010000239.1, read as the reverse complement.
GAAATAAAATTACTATCTGGCCTGTCTGTCAGGAATCTAGTATGAAGTGAGGAGATGAAGAGGCCAGAGCAGAAGTCAAGGCCACAGCCCACTATGCTAATGTACCTTGTACTGTGGCCCTGCTTATAGTCTCCACTGATACCCACTGCCTGGCCTCATCTCTCTGAAATCAAGAGGGTCTCACGACCTCTTCCAGAATCAGAAAGATAACACTGCCAAGTTCAGCTGATAGTTTGGTATGGATCCTCGGCCCCTTGGATGACATTTGCGAAGCTTTTGTTTATTGCTCCTTCCTAGGAAGAGATGATTCCTTAGGTCTTTTCCTTTCACAAGTTGGAAACTTAGCTGGGCAGGGTCTTGCCCCAGAGCACCCTCACCTACATTCCAGTGCAAATCAGGCTTCCCTTAATCACCTTATCTCTTTCAGCACAGGCCTTCTGTGCAGCATTAACTTTCCTAGTGCTCTCTTTCTCTTCAAACCGTGCATTTGGTATTTCTCTTTACCCCATTAAGTCTTTTTTTCTTTGTGGGTCAGTAGAACAGTCACTGATAATGACCTCAGCACAATACCACACTGTCTTGAAATTTCCTCCAACAAAGAAATTAGCTCATTACTTTTCAACTTAGTCTCAGGCAAAGTTTTAGGACAAAGACAGAAGAAGGCAGACACATGCTTCACCAAAATATCCCAGGAATGGCCTCTGGTCCCATTGCTGATATTGCTTCCCTCTGAAACCTCCTGAGCAGGGATCATTGCTCTCAGCACCACTGTCATCCGGGCTCCTACTAGGAAGGCCCAGTAAGTCAGGCTTACAGCACTCCAGTCTCTTCAGTCCAAACAGTTCTTCTAGTCCAAGCCCCACATCTTCCATAGTCCTCCAGAAAACACTGTGGTCAGGATCTTCACAGCAACGGCCTACTCTCTGATACCAGCTTCTGTATTAGTTACTTTTCTGTGGCTATGACAAAACGCCACAATCAAGGCAGCTGACAGAAAAGAAGGGTTTATTTGGGCTTACAGTTGCAGGGGGATGGGAGTCCATCCCTATCACCAGGAATTGCAGACATGGCTATTGGAGCAGCAATCTGAGAGTGCATATCTAGAACCAGAAAAGCCGAGAAGACAAACTAGCAATAGGTGAAGGAGCTTTTGCTCTCAAAGCCTGCCCCTCTCCCCCCCCCACTCCACCCCCAGCCCTGTGGTGACATGAACTTCTTCCATCAAAGCTATACCTCCTAATCCTCCACAAATAGTGTCACCAAGTATTTAAAAGCCCAAGACTTTGGGAGATGGATATCATTCAAACCACTACAGAGGAACGTTACAAACTTAGCGAAGGTCATGAGAGATAGAACCTGAGCCAGCACTGGTTGGCTAGCTAGATGGTTCTAGCCCAGACAATGTCCCAAAGCAGAGCCCCTCTCCCATGTCCCATTTACATTTCACCCTGTCTACTCTCGTTCTCTGACCACAGCACACCATCCTGCCGCCTCCCCCCCTAAAAAATAGAAATGAGCCAAAGATTGGGCTTATGTGGGATGTTTTCAAAAAGAAACATTTTATAGGGATTTAGGCTCTGCCTTCTCCTTTGGTGTAATAGAATCTGTCTTAAATCAAAGAACTGTTTCCATGACAGATGCACAGATGATCTCATCCATGAGACTTGTGCTTTCTTTGTAAGCACTTCAAGAGACGTAGGGGAAAACCTTCACTGTTCTCCAAGATACTATAGCTTGATAAAGAATGGTGTTTCCTCTATGTTTTAAATGAAAAGATGCTCACATTTATGTGTATGTAAGGAATGCATGCAGGTGTGTGTGTGTGTGTGTGTGTGTGTGTTACAGTATGTGGAAGTGGAGTGTACTTATGTGTGGTTAAGGTGAAGGAGGTGGGGAGATGTATTAAGGGATTAGACATATGCATACAGCTTTCAAGGCAACACTTGGTGTGATCCATTCTGCTCTGCTCTGTGGTTCTGAGGTTAGCCTTCGCCAGGTCTATTTTGTTTCCTATAGAAAACACTAGTGTAAGCGTGACCTGATGGTACAACTTGCACGACACTCTCCCAGGCATCTTGTCATAGAGCAGCACTTGTGAACCCACCCCAGTCTCCAGCATCACAGCTGCTAGGCAGGAGCTGAGACACCTGCAAGGTGACAGCAGGGGGCCTGGAAAGCCACTACCGCCCCTGAGGTGGGCTGGATGTGTGCAATAGGAAAGTAAGCAATGTTGAAGTTGGTACTAGGGAGCAGGCTGTTGCTGTGAAGAACCTGACCACGATGTTTTCTTGAAGGAATGTGGAAGAGTTGGAGACTTTGGACTAGACCCTCCCCTTTATACAGCAGGATGTAATGTAAGACCCCGCAAATGCATTCCCAACTCTGAAATTATGAATTGCATAATGTAGGCTTTATTCTCATGCTCACACACTTACAACAATCTTCAATTTAGAAAAATAGGTACCAAAAGAGATTAGCAATACACTATAGTATATTATATAGTTGGATATGTCATGTTTTAACCATCTATCTAATCATACTGTGCTATTTGTTTTGGGACCACAGTTAATCTCTGGTACAGAAAGTTCATAAAGTGAAACCATAGTAAGAGAGAACTGTTTTCTTCATTTGCATAAACTCAGAATAGGAGGAGGAGAGGATCTGTGCCTGACTACATTTTCTTTTGCATGAACTTAAGAAGAAAGAGTCTTATTCTGCAAAACACATGCACACACACACACACACACACACACACACACACACACACATATATGTGAACATGCCCTCGGGCAAGTGAGTCCCTCTATGTTCTCCATTTCTGATTTTCTGCTCTCAAATGTGAATTTTTTTAATTAAATACTACATAGAGCAAATAGAACAAGTAATGGGGGAGGGCAGTTCTGCATGCAGAACAGCATCTATTAATAGCTTCACGCCTCAGAAACAGATGGTGGCACTGCTCACTTACAGTGTGGGCTGCTGCCTGAGTCCTCTCCAAATTACATGTTGGAATTCAATCCCCAGTACAACAGTACTAAGAGCGGGGGAGTCTCTAGGATTTGATTAGGTCACAAAAGCTTCTTATCGATGTTGCTATAGTCCTTATCAACATACTTGGCTCAGGACCCGCCTCCTTCACTTCCCATCATTTCTGCCCTATGAGAATACAGTCATCCCTTGGAGGCAACAAGGCAACACCTTGGAAGAGGGCAGCACACCAAGTCTGCTAAGGACTTGATCTTGGACTTTAAGGCCCTGGAACTATGAGAAATGCATTTCTAATGACCTCATCAGCCCTGGTATATTGGCAGCATCACAAATGGACAGGAAAAACCAAGACAATGAGCTTCTTCCCCTCTACCATTATTTCGGTAATGGTAAGTCTATCACCTCATCTAGCTAGGACTGTAATCTGAATCTAATATCTTCTGATCCTGGAGCTTATCTTTTCTTACAGGTCTCTATGCCCTCCCTGGTCATCCAATGCTTTGGGTGCTGCAACACCCCTAAGCTACACCAGACTCTACCCACAAGTGCGATGCTGTCACACATGGAATTAGCAGGCTCTCCTCCCATTTCTCTTTTGTCAGACTTCCCTCCTGAGATAACACAAGTGAGGACGTGATTTGACATTTGTCTTCTTAGTATTAACAATGGATAATTTGAACGCCAATCAAATGCAAAAGAAAAACATGCTACCCTTTTAAAAATCAGTCAAAAAACTGTCAAATCATTTCACACTGCTGTTCAGTATAGTGCAAGCTAATTCCCAGTGCTTTTAAATGGTCTTTCAAAAACTATATAAAAATTAATTTGATCTTGAAAGTGATACCTTCATTCAAAACAAAAATCTGTTGAGTGTCTATTATATATCAATAATAATAGATATCAATATCTATGACTGGACCTGGGAAATGAAATAGACTCTCAGAAGTTATTTTCAGAGTAGGAAATTAAAAAAGTCTACTGCTAATTTAGTGTAAAGTAGATTAACAGAAGTATTTACAATTACTCCATTTTGATGCCAAGACAGAACCAGTAACAAATGATTGCAAAGTAAACTTCAAATAATAGTGTTTGAAAGACAGAAAACTATGTCAAACAAATTTGTCAAATACATAAATTTAATATTTATGATATCTATACACCTAAAACCATAAAACATGGCTAGAGAAATAAGAAGACCTAAGTAATGGAGATATATACCATGCTCATGGACTAAAGGAAATAGTTGTGAAAAACACCATTGTCTTTAAGTTTTGTCTACACATTTCATGCAGTTTAATTAAAAGCATGGCTGGGGTTTTTGTTGTAAGAACTGATAGATTTTAGATTCATAAGAACATATAAAGAAACTATTACAGATAAAACAGCTACATATTAATCAAAGCTAGATTTACAATGTTTTGCTTAAAGGTTTACTATAAAATTATAGTAATCACTGTGTAATCTTAGCATACAAAGAGAAGTATTGGTTAGCAGAGTAGAGAAACACACAAAATTCAGAAATACATCCATGTGTATGCTGACAGTTTTGTTGTGCTGTCAGGATGACTACATGGGAAGACAGTCTTTTCAATAACAATGTTAGAACTCTGGTTAAGTTTACGTAAAGGTTCTGAGATGGGGGGGGGGGACTTAAAATAAGTGATGTAATCTTCCCATCTCCTTTTCTTTTCTTTCTTGTGAGAGCCAGAGGCAGCGGACATCTGCAGTGACATGACAGGCCTGTTACACGAAAGTTACACGAACTTATGGCAGCTGTGAGTGCATTCACAGGACCTGCACCAGTTAAAATCACAGCATGGTGGGGGAAGGACTCAGTTAGCATTAGGTGACTGCCAGTGAGGGAGAGTTGAGTTCCTCTGGGATCCAGTTCCTGAGATGCCACCTATGTTCTCGAGCATGGTCCTTCTCCCACGTATACACGGGCAGCACACAGTGAACTCAGTGGTCAGAGAAAGAGAACATGAAATATGGGGATGGGGGAACTGGGGCTAGGAGATATGGGAGACCTGTTGGGGTGTCAAGGGGTAGATTTGATACATGTACTTTATATGCATGTATAAAATACTCAAAATATAAAAATAAATAAAGCTTTAAAATTATTAAACAAAGACATGAAGTTGTAAGGGAGATAAAGGAATTTGATGTAAATAGAGAGCCTGTTTCAATTATTATAAAAATACTCGAGATTTTTATTCCTTGAACACTCTGCTAAAACAACCAAACTGTCTTTCTAAAACTAAGAGGCCAAGAATATGAAAGTTCAGGAACCTAGAAAAGACCATTTTGCCCCAGAAATTCAAGATCAACACAGCACAGGAAAACAATCAAAAAGTTATTAATAAAAAAAAGTGCTTATAGTCATTATAATCAAATAATAATAAAGAAGTGCTTATAAAACACAATCAGTGTCATGGATAATTTTGAAAATAGCAACAGAAAAGAAACTCATCATATGAAAGAAAATTCCTTATAAAGTTATCAGTGGATTTCTCAGCAGAAGCCAAAAGTACAAGGGCGAAAGTGACACTGTATATTCCAAATGCTAAAAGATAAAAGACTTCCAACCAAGAACACTATGGGAGGCCAATACAGAATAAGAGGGGAGTAGGGACACATTACATCAAGACTGTTTGATAAGACCTAAGGAATGATATTATTTTATATTTACCCAAAATTATACACTATAAATATAAGTGTATATGTATACATACATATATATACATGTGCATATGTATATATATAAAAGTTATCTTAAAGGGGGTTATGCCACTTGAGCAGGCAATGCTCCCCACAAATATTACAGACTATCAAAAACTCCAGTACCAGGCACAAGAAATTTTCTTTCTAATGGTTGGTCTGGATAATCCCCAAGTGACTCCCAAAACAGTATAGACTACCAATGTAGCTCTTGATTGCTTCTCAGAGGTTGTAGGTATGCCCCTATTTCTGATAACGCCAAATGCTTAAGACACAAAACTAGGATGATTTGAACTGATATCCCCCCTTTCTGCATTCTAGCTTCCATAATTATATATATATATATATTGCCAAGAGAGAGAAGCAGTTAACACCTATAGACCACAACAGTGGCCATACTTGGCAAGATCCATAAAAGTTCAGTGAGTGGACTCACATGTAGGTGGTAACCAATTGGACTACGGGTCAATTCAACAGGAGAAAAATCATGCCCGGTACTAGAAACCCAGGTAACTTTTTGTGGTCAGTGAGGTCATGAATCTTAGCAGAGAATCTACTACTGCCACTTGTTAGACCAGCATAATTTCTAACTATATTCCAAATCTTATCCTAATATTCTCAGATACATATAGCTGCCACCCCCTCATCAGAGAAGCTTCTGTTTACAGCAAATAGAGACTGTCAAAGAAATCCACAATTGGATACTGGAGGGGGATACTTTGTTAAGAAATTTTTTGTACTGTGCAGCCTTCCTTATGGTTACAGGCTGTTTGGACTTCTGGGAACATGTTGGGGGAGCTATTTAAGAGAGTGTGTTCATTGAGAAAGACAGTTGTTCTGGTAGTTACGGGAGAGACAGTGAGCTCCAGAAGCTGATGATAGGGAAGGCAGGCAAAAACAAGGCTCAGATAAAGACAGATAGTTCCAGAGAATATGAAATTAGGCAGACAGTTGCTGGGAAGCCTCAGACAGGTTACTGAGATAACTGGGAAAAGTGTTAATGGGATAAAAGATTTTAGAAGTTAGTCCAGTTCCCCAGGCTTAGAGAGATTAAGACAACCAGAAAAGGCTATAAAAGTTTCTTCCTCCCTTTCCTTTCCTTCCTAACCATTTAGAGCTAAAGGGGGTTTTAAAAAGTTACATGTTGTCCAGCCAGCAGTGGTAGTTCACACCTTTAATCCCAGCACTTAGGAGGCAGACACAGGTGTATCTCTGTGAGTTCAAGGCCAACCTCATCTACAGAGTAAGTTCCAGGACAGCCAGAGTTACAACAGAGAAACCCTGTCTCGAAAAACTACAAAAAATAAAAATAAAAAAATAAAAAAGGTTACAGGTTAGGAATCTTTCTCAGTAACAACCAATAGTGGGAAAAGGTGGGGGTTGGGGGACTGGAGTCAAGTTACTAGTAAAATGTAACAGTTACAAAAGGCTTCAAGCTTAGATACAGCATTTAGAAACAGCTGCAGCCTTTAAGAAAACATTTATCTTTTGGCCCCCAAACAAAGAAGGTTGAGAGCCAAAGCCCAACATCACAGTAGGCAGAAAGATTCTAAGAGCCAGAATACTGGGAAATCCGCTGGAAAGGCTGCACAAGCAAGACCAGAACAGCGGCAATATCAAGATGCCAATACAGAAGGGGGAAATTCTTACTGGGTCCCTCCTAGACAGAAAACTACAGGCAACTAATGATTGCTGGAGGAGTGAGAATTAGCCTTTCCCACCGATGAATCCCGTTGATTATCCAACACGAAGCAATAAGCACTGAAACTATACACACACAAAGAACAAAATGGACTCAGCAAGTTGTGTTTATATATTTGTATGTGCATATACATGCATACAAGTATACATATGTAATAACAATAATAATTAAACAAAAAGAAGAAAAGAGGAAGGGAGAAAGAAGAGGGAGAAAATGATAGAATTCTATTTTAATTAGAGCATTTAAAATTAAAAATAAGTAAATAATTCTAATTATTAAAAAAGGATACTATGTTCAGGGAAAGCTGTCTCTCATAAATAAAGGACAGGTAAAAGTTTTCCCAAACAAGCAAAACCTAAGGGTGCCTGACATACCCCACAGGAAATGTTAAGGTAAGTCCCTCAAGACCAAAGTAAAAGGTGCTTAACACAAAAGCCCAAGAAATGTAGAGCTTTTTGGTCAAGGTAAATTATAGATAAACAAACACATACTATAATGTAAGAGTGGCACATAAATGACATTTCGATTTTGGTGTAGGCATTAAAAGACAAAGGTATGAAAAAGCTATGGCTATTTAACATGTCATTTGTGCAGTAATAAGAAAAAGGAAGAAGGTTCTCTTTGTGGTTGAACTTAAACATTAACTTAAAGTGGATTTGTGCATCTATGTTTTATGTAGCAACGCCCACAACAAGAAAACCCGTAGCACATACATGAAAGAAAAGGAAAATGAAATAATAAATCAATAAATAAATAAATACCTTATTTCATTTTCCCTACAAAACATCAACAAAAGCTAAGAAAGACAGCAAGAAACAAAAAGAGAAAAACAAAGACAAATTAAAAACAACAAAAGACCACAAATCCATCCATATCCATGACGACTTTAAGTATAAATGGGTCAAAATTGCCAGCCAAATGACCTAGAATGCTGAATGGGTTAATAACCATGAATCAGCTTTATGTTATCCATATATGATTCGGTTCAGATTTAAGTAAAAAAAAAAAAAAGAAGAAGATGAAGAAGAAAAAGAAAAAAATAGTAAACAAAGACACAATAGGATAACATACTTTTATAAAGCAAAGTAAAATAAGATGTGCATGTTAAAATATTATATTATCCAAACTGACTAACTCATCAGTAAGGTAAAACAATGATAAATATATAAGCATCTGAAGGATTTTTTAAACTCAGTTTTATGTGGGTGGAGAAATGGCAGCTGGGGCTAAATAGATAGCTGAACAGTGGTGAGACTTGCCACGTGCCAGGGTACACCCCTGCAGATCAGGAAGAAGAGAGCAAACGGGAAGTGAAGCTGGGCTACAAACCTCAAGGCCCACTCCCCAGTGACAGGCTTTGTGCAATTAGGCTCCGCCTCCCAAAGCTTCTAAAACCTTCCAAAACAGTGCCAGCATCTGGTCCAGATATGAACACATGAGTCTGTGGGGGACGGTTTATATCCAAGCCAGAATAGTACCCAACATAGGAAACCTCCAAATATGGAACAAACACTAACATAAACAGTAGCTCTATAATAATATATTTTAATTCCCACTTTAAATAATAAGTGGATAATAAAAAACAGAGAGGGGGACAACACTGTGTGTCAGTGAATACACCAGGCCCATAGGACGCTACACCCACAAGCATTAAGGGACACATTCTTCCCAGAAACATAAAGGCTGTACCCGGGGTACACCATAGATGACTTCATTAAGGAAAGCTTCGCAAGTTGAAGATGATTGATGTCATACCAACTATCTTTTCAGATCATAATTCTATTAAAATAAAAATAAGTAACAAAATCAAAAAAAGGAAAACTGGCAAGCATATGGGAATAAGCAGCACACTCATTAACAACTGATGAACCAAAGATGAAATTAAGGAAACATCAGTAAATATCTTGAGATAAATGAAAACAAGAACATATTAGACCAAAATGTGTTAAACATAGCAGAAACAGCACTGAAGGGAATTTCTGTAACAATAAATTCTTGCACATAAGTAGCTCAAATAAAAAATGTAACTCTGAACCTGAAGCAATTTGAAGGGAAACCAAACCCAAATTTGCAAAGAATAAAAAATAAAAAAGAAGAAGGAGGAGGAGGAGGAGGAGACGGAGAGGAGAAAAGGAAAGAAAAAAGAAAGTAAAGAAAAAGAAATTACAACAGAAATAAAAAATAGACAATATAAATAAATCAGTAAAACTAAATTTAACTTAAAAAAACAAAAGGACAAAGTTTTAAACTAGTGTGTGTGTGTGTGAGTGTGTGTGTGTGGAGAGAGAGAGAGAGAGAGAGAGAGAGAGAGAGAGAGAGGGAAAGCAGATGTGCCCTTCAGATAGGAGCACAGCTGTAATCCACAGATTTAGGAAGCTGAAGTAGGCAGATCATTCACAAGTCTGTGGCCAGTCTGAGCTACACAGTAACTTCTAGACAAGTCTAGGGTACAAAGTGAGACTCTGCCTCAATTTTTTTTTCAAGTGTACTGCCACAGAATCCATATAAAACTGACCAAAAATTCAAAATGAAACAGAAGCTGTTAACATTAGTAAAATCATACCAAGCAATCAGTTAACCCAGGAGAAATCCACAGTCTTAGAAACATATAACCTACAAAAATTCAAACATGAAGTAGAAACTCTGAACTCAGCAAAGAGATTGTAGTAGTATGCTGCTGTGGTGGCTCACCAAGGAAGACACGGAGGCATGTGCACAGGAGCAAACCCTGCCAGACCTCTGCAGGGGGAGCCACTATCCTGGCCAGCACCATACTGGACAGTGGAGCCCTGAGCATCCTAGCTCAGGTGTTTTTACTAATACAGAACTCCTCAGGTGTTCTACTGACAGCACATGCAGATTGTGAGCAATCAAATATCCAACACATAAATCTAACACCTGTAGCCAGTATAAAATGCCAAGACCTAGGCAGCCTTTTTCCAAACAGTGCACAAAACAATTATTTTATACATAACTAAAAACAAACTTCCACAATAAGAGATGATTAAAACACTCTCAGAGTAAAAACCAGGACCAGATAGATTCATTTGTGAGTTCTACCAAGCACAGAAGAAAATACAATTCTTTCTCAAATTGTTGAAAAGAAAATTAAAGAACTCATTTTGTAAAATGAGCATTACCCTGAAGTCAAAGATAATGAAAAACCATGATGCAAAGGTAAATGTAAGTCTGACATCCCTTACACATACAATCAAAGATCTCAACAAAATACAAACTATGACCAAATGGGACTTATCCTAGGGACATAAAGATGGTACAAAAAAATATACAAAAATCAGTCAATGTGATACACCATATTAGTAGAACAAAGAATTAAATATAGTAGAGTCAACCCAATAGCCTGACAGATTGACAGAATTCAACAGCTGTCATAATAAAAATAAAAACCCAGAAAAGGAGCGAGAGGAGGAAACTACATCAGCCTAATAAAAGCTGCACAAGAACACCCAGTGCTAATATACATTCAACAATCAGAAACTCAAAGGTTCTCCTCTACAGCCAGAGAAAAGGGAAGCCCACTCCAGTTCAACATAGCACGGAAGTGCTAATCAGAAAAGAGATTAAACACGTTTAAATCTCTATGGAAAAAGCAAAATTATCTCTTTGTGGATGACATGAAGGGCATATATATTTCACACACACAAAAATATATGATTAGAGCTAATAAGTTCAGCAAAGTTGGCAGGATATAAGATTGATATACAAATGAGTGATTTGAGAAGAAAATTAATAAAACAGACTTACAGTAGCAACAAAAAGAATAAAATAGCAAGGAATAAGCTTAACCAAACGAGTCAAAGACTTGCATTCAGAGAAATATAAACATTTCCAAAATGAACTAAAGAAAGCCCAGATGGATAGGAAGAGATTGGGGGACAGGGGCTCCTTCTGCTTCCCTTCAGCTCAGAACCCAAACATCCGCTCAACATGGCGGTGGCTGAGGGAAGATACTACAGTTCCACTCTCCTCATACCTAAGTTCAGACAGAATGGAGACACCCAGAGACTCTGGTCCCTGGAACAAAAGGAGACAGAGGACTCGGTAACTCCTTGCCCACTGGGACTGGATGGCACAGAGGAGAGAGGAGCAGAAGAAAGGAAAGGAGAGAGAAAAGTGAGATGTAATGGGCAAAAGCCTCCAGAGGAACTGGAGAGATGGAGCAGAGAACCTGAGGCTCAATTCCCAGCACTCACAAGGTTGCTTAAAACCATCTATAATTTCAGCCAGAGGATATAACACCCTCTCCTGACTTACACAGGCACCGGGCACACAACTGCTACACGTACATATATGAAGACGAAACAACTGTTCACACAAAGTAATGAAATAGCCCCGTACCCTCTCACACTATACATAGTGAAAGAGCCAATAGCTAGATTGGCTATAGATCCCCCAAGAGGGGTGATCACAGAGGACATACACACTCTGTATGCTCTTCTGTCCACAACAGATCTGTCTGGCCAGCTCTGCTCTGCTACAGACCCACAAAGAAAAGACTCCAGGCTTCCAAACAGCATAAACGACATCAAATTAAACCAGTCACCTGCAAAGTAACAGAAACTGTACTACAAAAGCCAGCTGGAAATACATCTAACATCTGATATTCTGGAAATATTCTCAAGAGAAGACTGTTCCTAAAAAGACTCCAACATAAAAGTAGAAGAAAAATATATCCTAACAGATACATAAACCTCAATAAAGCACAGATACAAAAAACAAGACAAGAGAACTCTTCCAAATGTCTCTAATTTCCTAGCAACTGACTCCAGAGATGCTCAAGACATAAAATAATGCCAAATAATGAATTTTTAAGTGATTTTTTTAAATATCAATGAAAAGATGCAATAAGCAATTTAACATGGTAAGGAAGAACAAAATTCAGGTTATGGTTGGAACTTAAATAAAAAATAAAAATTTTTGTTATTTTTTTTGTTAATGATTTTATTTTATATATAAATAGAATGATACTCATGGTGTATCATTCATTCTGTTTATAAACTGCTGAACTCAATGTGCCAGTCTTTTGCTGAAAATTTTGGATCTGTGTTCATGAGAGATGCTTGTCTTCCATTTTATTTTCTTACAATTTGTCTGGCATTAGCATTAGAGTGACACTGGGAAGCATTTAAAAGATCTTGGAAATAAAAAGATCAAGAAATCAATCTTTAAAACTCAGTGGAAAACCTCACCCAATAGACTAGATTAAGAAGAGTGGAACATCTTAGGTCTCAATGAAAAGATTTATTAATTAAAACACTCCGATATTAATTTAAAAACATGTTCAAAGGACCAAATGTATTTATTTTTACTATAAGGTATAGAACTACAGACTAAAGACGTATAAAATCCACCGGGTGAAATAGACCAGACAGTTCTCCAAATCTTACCTACAAGGGCAGTGAAGATTTCTTTCTAGTCTTCTTTTCTCTTTCCTTAAATTGAGGGTGAAAAGCACAGCAGCAACATGCTACAAATCCCTCCTGTATCTTGCATGTCACTGTCATGGCCATTGTTATTTCTCTTACACACACATGCACACACACACACACACACACACACACACACACCACACATCATCAGAGGCACTGTTACTATTGTTACTTGAAACAAATCATCTGTCGGGTCACTCAAGAACAATAAAACAAATTTTTGTATTTTACTTTCACTTTGTGATGGCTAAAGTTATGTTTTAAGTTTCAATCGCTGTGCTTAAGAGATCTGTAAAACAAAAACAAACAAACAAAAAGCCTCTAATCTGTAAGCCTCAAGAACAGGTAACTTCCTACAGTGCTGGGGGCTGCTGTTCATATAAGATAAGAAGCCACCTGTTTTCATTTATAGAAACAAGTTTGGTTGACCCAATTGTATACTATTTGCTTGATCACATGGAAGAAGGAGGTAGTTAGGCAGGAAATATATCAGGATATATGTTTGCCCCTAATTAGACAAAGGTAGGAAGTACAAAGATTTATGGATTTTGCCTTTATAAGCCTCGGACTTCAGAATTTCAACACTACACTTTCGGAAGACCCGGTATGGACCTGGCCAGTGTCCTTGGCCTGGTCAGTATTTAATAAAGCCTCTTCTTGATTAAACTTCACTCATGGTCATACTGGCAAGTCTCTGAATGACCCCAGACCCATAACAACTTATTCCTTCTTTCATTCTCTTCCTTCCTTTCTCAAGGGCCATATTTCTGACTTCTGCCATTCTCTTTCTCTCGGAAGACTGTCTTTTATCATCTCTTTCACTTGTTAAGAGCAAATTCCCTAATTTTGTCACTAAAACCTCTACTTCTGAAGGATGCTTTCACAGAATACAGAACTATAAGAGTCTCCCAGTACTTAGCATGTCCTGTTTAGGCCGGCAGGTAAGGCACTCACTCACCTGGCTTCTGAGGATGAGTGAGGTGTAATTCACACCTTGCTACTCTCAGTTTCTCTGCCCTCTTTCACGAATTTTCCTTATGTTTAAGAATTGAATGCCCAAGTGTGCAGTGTTTTTGTCCGTCATCCACAACCTTTAGTGAGCTTCCTGGACATGAGGTATGTGTCTGATAATTTGGAGTTTGATTGTTTGTCTGTCTTTGGGGGTGTTCTTTTGAGACAGAATCTCCCTCTGGAACCCATCCTGGCCTAGAATTCAGTATGCAGCAAGACTGGCTTTGAACTTCTGGAGGGTCTCCTGGTTTGGCCTTCAGAGTGCTAGGAGTCTAAGCATACATCTTACTGCTGTCTTTTCCTTTTGGAATCTTTTCAGCCATATATCATACCCCTAAAGTTCTCTGATACCCTTCTTTTTCTCTTTATTTTTAATTTTGGGCACTTGTTGACATATCTTTAGCCTCATATTATTGCTTTGGCCATATCTAGTCTAAGGATAAGTTATCAAACATATCTTTCACCTCTGTTACAGCATGTTTAGCCCCTAATGTTTTGTTCTGCTTCTGTTCTAGATGTTTGATATCTCTGCTTAGTTTGTCTATTTCTTGAAGCTGGTGCTATGTGTTTTCCCATTACAACCCTTTACACAGTCATCACACAGAAGTCACTGGTGTTTTAAATACCCGATCTAATTAACCCAACAACCCTGGTGCATCTGAGTGAAATTCCAATGTATCTGAGTGAAAATGCAAAGATTTCTTTGTATCTTCAAAGACGATCTTTCACCTTTTAGTCTGCCTTACTTATTTTTAATAATAGCGTGTGTCTTAGTTAGGATTTTATTGCTGTGAAGGGACTCAATGACCACAGCAACTCTTATAAAGAAAAACCTTTAATTGAGGCCGGCTTACAGCTCAGAGGTTTAGTCCATTGTCAGCACGGCAGGAAGCATGGTGGCAGACAGGCAGACGTGGTGCTAGAGACAGAGCCAAGAGTTCTAGGTCTGGATCAACAGGCAGCAGAAAGAGAGTGTGAGACTGGGTCTTACTTGAGCATCTGAAACCTCAAAGCCCTCCCCCAGTGCCACGCTTCCTCCAACAAGGCCACACTGACCAGTAGTGCCACTCCTATAAGCCAGTGGTGGCCATTTTCATTCAAACCATCATAGCTTGATAGCTAGATACGAGTCATTCATATGATGTCATTCAACATCAGTCATTCCACTGATGTCAATAGGCCAGTAGTAATTTTGTGTCAGGGAGGGGCTCTACAGACCTGTGAGTTTGTTACTCAGTAAGCCCGTGTCCTGTAGCATGAATACCCTGTGCGTTCTTCCTTACTGCTCCTTGTCAGTAGAGAGACTAGCTTGAGGGGCCTGGATTGTGCATTCTCTGCCCCTCAGGTCAGCCAGTCTCTGATTGCCTGGCTTCTTCTGCAGTGGTCAGGCTTCAAGAAGAACAAATGCTCCGTAATTGTTCATCTTCCCTTTTATCCGCCAGAAACATGCATTTTTCTCCAGAATTCATTATGATAACCGGGTCAGGCTCCTAGAGATGGAACTCAAAAAAGTGGGAGGCCCCATGTGCCTGGATCCCCGAGTTTCCTGTCTTAACCTTGGCTATACCACAGCTACAGGAATTGCCACTTGTGACGTAGGCGGCTCTGCTGTGATACTAGACCTTTCAGAGGTTTGTGCCACAGGTTTCCACTTCAGCAAGGTGTGGTTTCTCTTCTGTGTTCACCCCTGGCACTCCGCTCCAGGGAGGGCAGTGCACCCTCCTGCGACTCCACCTTATGGGCAGACTGGAAAAAGAGTTGTTGGCTTTTCTGTTTGCAGAGCTGCTGCCGTGCCATCTCAGCAGTTAACGGGACAGATTCCCTATAAAAATCTTCTGAGAACTTTCTGAGAAGGAGACTCCCCATGTAGCAGAGGCAGGCCTTGAACTCAGGATATCCCTGCCCACCTCCAAAGCCCAGTGATGGTGATGAGTCAAAGCATTTTGAGTGCTTGAGTTCATTTTGGTTGTGTGAAAGCTATAAAGAATATGACCATTAGTAGAAAATATTTTTAAATTAATTTTATTCTTTGATACCGTAACACAATCACATGAATAAGACATACTGCAAGCACCCTTTCCCTCCCTTACTTACTTCCTGTCCCTATTAATCCTCAGTCTCCATCCCTGCCAGTCCTCCTTCCAGGTTCAGGACTTCTGTTTTGGTTTCATGGCTCTTTTAGTTTAACCACGGCCATCTGAAACACATTTCAAAACAGCTTTACTAAGTATCTATTATGTGCAGCCTCCGTGGTGTGGATCATTTCCAAAGAAATTCACTTAGAAACTGAACCCCAGTGACTTCATTACTTCAGTGATAGACTAGTACTCTTCTAGTAACTTCCGACTGTAACTTCCCTTCTGGCATAACTGTAGCAACTGCTTCCTTTGGCAAAGTCTCAGGGGTAGAACTGGAAATTTAATTTTGGAAGTGACTAAGAGAAAATCAAAGTCAAACTTCTAAATAAGGTTTGTGTCCAATGAGGCAGCGCAAAATTTTACCATCGCCGTTTCTCTGGTGTGAATATTAAAGCCCTCGCCACCTTTCCAAAAGTCAAGCTGCTCCACACGTCAGGATAGACTGATTGTATTCGCAGCAATTTCTTCTGTTGATCTAATGAGTCCTGTGATTTGATTTACTCATTGTCTCAATGTACTACTTAATACTAAAAGTGATATTTTTCCCTGTCTGAGAGATAAAGGTCAAATTTAGAAAAAAAAAGTTTCTGTTCCCTTTAAGTCTATAATATACTAACAATATGTTCGGTATTTTCATCTATTCTCATTCTCTCCCCTCTGCCACACTGATCTCATTTAAATTCAGTTCTGGAGATAATATTTCAGGTTGCTTTTGCTTTCAGGAATCTTATATGCTTCTGGAATTTTGAAAATGGGAGTAAACCAGCACACGATTTCCTTAAGATGGGAGCTCACGGACAACTGAAAAGGATCATGTTCGAGCTGACTCTGCTGTATAGCCGTTCTGTATAGCTTCCTGGGCCCACCCAAAAGAATCCCTTAGCAACAGAGGTGCTTCATGCTAGCTTGCCCCATTCCCAGAATCCCATGTCACAAATCATGCACCTTAGGCTGGAACTGAAAGTAAGCAAGCTTTCCCTGACATTGCCACAGCTCCAGACATTTGACATGCTGGACCACTCTGGTGCAAAGCTGCCTCTGTCTTGGAGAGAGAAGCCAGAAGAAAAGTGCCTTCCATTTCTCTGCTGTGAACTCCAGCACTTGGGTGGCAGGAAGGAGAGAGGAGGAGGGCAGCAAGTCGTCCTCTATCCTGGAGATGATGGGACAGGATGCCTACTGACTTTTCTTCAACCCGCCCTTTCTCAAACACCTGGCTGGACAACTAAAAACTGGATTGAACACCATGAGAAGTCACTTGTGCTGACTTCTGAGCTAGTATTTGTCATCCTATAATCAAAAGAAGGCAAGGCTTGGGTCTTGACATTCAAATCAGAAATCTCTGAATCAAATGCACTAAGACTGATCCTCTTCTGTGTTTCGGGGGTGGGGTGGGGTCTGATTTCTGAAACAGCTTCTCAGAATATAGCTAAAAAATCTACCACGTATATTTGAAAGATCAAGACAAAGAAACGGATCCCAAATCAGACATTTCTACTGTTCAAAACTAAAGAAACGAATACAGAAGAATATGACTTCTACTCCTAGGGTAGATAGGGTACATGATGGGAAGAGAAGCTCACCAATTTGGCTTACTAACAAGCTTAACCCACCGGTGCCTTACCCATGCAGTTAGCCAGTCTGTGCACATTTTTAACAATGGCTACAAACAAACTATCCGTACTGGATGAGCCTGGGGACTTCTAGGGAGTATCCTCATTTACTGTGTCTCTTGTGACCTTTTAAAGGCCACTGAGAAAATGCAGCCCTTCAAGAAACTCAGAGAGGGCATTAACAAACCCTAAACCCAAGAGAAGCAAACTAGGCCCTCAGGAGATGCCAGGGAGGAACCCTGCCTAAATAGGTTGAGGAAGACCTGGCGTGCCAGCACCAATGCAGATCACTCTGATGCTCTGTGCCTGTTTCCCACCTATAGAGCGAGAGTCTAGAGCAGCTTATTTCTAAGGTTCTGGCAAGACTTAGGCTTCTGCCTTTCCAAGGTTCTAAAGTGCCTTCCAAAGCCCAGCACTAGAAAACCCTGGGAAACGTCATATGGTGCTTCTCTCCCTCTCTCTCTCTCTCTCTCTCTCTCTCTCTCTCTCTCTCTCTCTCTCTCTCACACACACACACACACACACACACCACTGCCTCCTGCCACTGGCCATGAATTTAAATCTTTGGAGTGATCTCAAGTGTGTCAATGCCCAGATTTAGAAAGGTGTCTTTTACGTAAGACTCCTGTGCAATGTATTGCATGTGGTTGCAGTGTAGTGTCTTTTTAACAAAGCCCGGGCAGCTAACAAGAGGGGAGTCTTTAAATGAAGACGAACAGTCGCTCTCTTTTGTGTTAGGGAGAAGAAACAGAAAAGAACCAAAAGGCATCAAAATCCTGGTAGGAAAGTTCTAAAAAGCAGAAAGAGGACAAAGCTGCCCTGTACCATGCAAGCACTCGGCTTCCCTGGTCCGGATACAAGGCTTCCCCAGCCAGGAGTAAAACAGGGGCACCGGTGCATCCCCTGGGCCTCTGTGAAGTGTCCACAGCTAGTACATGAGTCCTGCGGGAAGGGGGGACCAGGGGAGAGGGGAGTGCAGCCCTAGTGTCCCGATGTGCTCCACCAACACAGGAGAGCGCTGCCCTCTAGCGACCAAAATGGGAGACGCGTTTCAGATTGAGCCTCTTAGGAACTGCGTCTTGGAAATGGTGGAAGATCTTTTGGAAAGAACTTTTGTGACTGGGAAAGCCTTGAGACCCTCTCTTTATAAACTCTGGAACTCCGTGTGACATCCTCCTAGGGCAAGGGAGATAGGTTCAAATAAGGGTGAATTTCTTAAAAGAAATGTGAGATAAACTGATAATAAATCCAAAGGAGAGAGATGGTGGATGGTTAAAACAGCTTGAGAAGCCGGACAGGTCAAGTGATTTTATCTATTACTCCAGATGATTCCATCCTAAACTCCGTGCCTCCTCTTTCTCGCGTGCTGACGTAATAACATGTTACCTCGGGTGCTGTTTTACAAATAGATAAAATTGAGACCTTTGAGACTCAGAGTCTAAGACCATGTGAGATCCGAGCTTCCTGACTAGTGTCCATCTACAGGGCCTGGAAGTGAGGCAGCGGCTCCTCTACAAGCCCAGCCTCACCTTCTGCATCCAGGCCCTTCCGAAGGATGTGCAAGACCCAAGGCACAGCACAGGCAGCGTCCCTCATTATCCCCTCCACACCACACTCCTGGGACACTGACATCACACCTGCCCGTGTCACACCCCCTTACTCACCGAACACCCCCCACCCCAAGCACCCTGGGCACTCTGGCGACAGACAGCAAGTCCCGAACCTGGAAGTCCACCCAGGTTGGTCGATTGATCCCTCCCGCCATCCCTGGAGTACAGCTGCTCATAGCCTGTTTTTTGTTTGTTTGTGTGCTTGTTGAGGTTGGTTGTTTGTTTGGGTTGGGGGCAGGTGCGTTTTGTTTACTGTACCTGAGGTATTGCTTCTGTGACCAGGGATCTCATTGATCTAAAAAAAGGGAAAGTTTTACCCCAGGAAGTTTCAATTCCTGATTTCCATAACCATTAACTGAGTGCCTGCTGTGCGTCTGGAGCTATTAGACAGCAAGAAAGTCAGGGCACATGAGTGAAAAATGATGATTGTCGGATAGTTGTGCAGGGGGCCTCGAGAGGGGGTCCGGGGAGGGAGCCGGTCATCGAAACCGAGGGGGGGTCCAACTTCTCACGGAAACCCAGGTCCGTCTGCCCTCTCAGAGGCCCCCACCCACGGCGCCACTGGAGTGACTCACGCAAGGAAAGCGGTTCCCCCCCTCCGTGTCCTCCCCAGGGTTCCCAACTGCGCGCGGGGGGGCCTCCGGCGCCCACTCGCACCCGCCGCCCTCGGGGCCTCGTGCCCGGCGACCGTCCCCTCCCGCCGGCGTCGGCGCGGGCTGGCGTAGCGCCTGCGTCAGCTGCAGCCCTCCGGCGATTGGGGCGCGCTCGCCTCCTTCGGTTTGGGGCTAATTATAAAGTGGCCCTGGACGCCGCTAGAGCCCCGCAGCGCAGCGACACCGAGGACCGCAACACAGAGGTCCGGATCCTCGCGCCCCGACCCGGCTGCCTCTCACCTGCCTTCTCCTCTCTTCCTTGCAGAGTGGCATCTGGGACCCGCGCCTCCTGCTCCTCCGGACAGCGGCGGCGTGAGTGAATGCACCCCAAGTTGCCCCTTGGCGACCGTCGCCCGTCTCCTCGTTGCATGCGTTCGCCCAACTTTCTGGGGAGTCCTCTTGGCTCTGGAGCTCCGGGTCCAAGTCCCCAAGAGCCCGCTCCCGAGCCAGGATCCCCAGTGTTCACTCAAGAATCTTGCCCTCGGCAACCGACGCCTGGGAAGACAGGGCGCCCTCGGAATGGCAGGATGCCCTAGGGAGGACAGGACGCCCCCCGGGAAGACAGGATGCCATCAGGAGGACAAGACAGGGTGTCCCCGGGAAGACTGGGTGTCCCCGGGAGGATAGATGGCCCCGGGCATCCCCAGGACGGCCGCAGCGGCTGGGACCGCGCCATCCCTGAGTCACCCGGGAAGATGTTGGGGCGTGGGCGGGCCTCAGGAAGGACGGTTCCTAGGGGTCTTGCTTGCTCGACGACCTCTTAGGGAACCAGGTTTTCTTCCTAGGGAACCTTCCAGAGTTAGGACAGGTCCCAACACGCGTCCTTCTCTCCCACAGCCCATGGCGCAGTTCCTGAGACTCTGCACCTGGCTGCTGGCTCTTGGGCCCTGCCTCCTGGCTACCGTGCAGGCGGAATGCAGACAGGACTGCGCCAAGTGCAGCTATCACTTGGTACGCCCCGGCGACATCAACTTCCTGGTGAGTTAAATCCTCCGTGAGGGGATGTCCTGGGTCGGAGCGCACGCGGCCATTCTCAGACATCTAGCGGTCACTCGCGCTCAAGGTCCGCGGTACGAGCCTTTGGTGACCTGGGTGTCCCAGCGCTTCCAAAACGTTCATCCTCATCCGCTCTTTCGCAGCTTGGGAACCAGCCTATCTGGGGCCCTTAAGGAGCTGAGGTATATAGCCACACAAACCAATTTTGTGTCGACCCTGAGAGATGCGGGAACTCCAAGATGTGCTGTTCAGTACCTCGGATAGCATTTCATGTAGGCTGTCAGCAAGAAGTCCAGGCACCCCGACTATAACACTCCGGCCCTTAACAACAAATGTCCAACATTCTTCCTTCCAGCAAAAAGTGTAATTGTTTTGTTAATGAGAGTGACCCCACCTCCACCCCTACTGCTCTTCTTGGGCTCCATTAGCCTTGGGTGGCCCCTCTCTGGCTAGGAAAGGGATAAGGGAGAGGTAGGGAATGGTCAGAAGAGGCCAAAAAGAACTCATGAATATCCCACAAGCAAGGGGAAACAGAATTCCCCTTTGCCTTGACTGCACTTTTGTAATGGGCTAAAATTACAGTGTGGTTTGTCTGTGAGAAGGACACAAGAGAGGTGGGAGAGCTGGCGACGGTTCAGAGATAGCCTGTCCCACACAGGAGCTAGAGGAGACAAAATGGCTGTTTTCCTTGTCATAGTGCATGGGCTTTCCAATCAGACCTAGTGTGGGGTTCCACTAGGTCTGAATCTGTAGATTTGAGATTCCAGTTTTTTGTTTGTTTGTTTATTCTCTCTCTCTTAATTCACTTGTCCTGTCTTTGGAATTCCTTGATAATTCAAAAGAAAGGAATGTGTTAATTCAAAGTGACTCAGCTTATACTTGAGCCTTTGAGGAAGAGTCAGATTTTTGAGATGCTTGAAATGGAGAAGAGACAATGGAATCCCAAAATCCAAGCAATTTCCAGTTAGATGTTTGCTTCCTGTGAATTTTTTGATCACATGATCTATTTCAGTTGGCTTTAGAAAGAGGACCACTGTGTTTTCAAATTGCAAAGGGAAAAATTGTTACATCTAAAATGGAGTCATAATCTCACTCGGCTTTCTTCCTTCTATAGTCACGAGCTTGTAAGATTTCTGTAAAAATGGAGTGAGTTCAAATAAGAATCAACCTTGTGAGTAATTTATGCACAGGAGATTTACAACCATCCTGGAGATCACTGTCTGGCTCCTGAATTCTGTGCCACGGCCATACTTTCTGAGCAGTCACAGGAATTTTAGCCCAACTCCCTGCTTGAGGAGCACAAGGTTTTCTACCATCTGCATAATAGTGATGTGAATTCTAGAAGAGTTTATAATCCTATAATCTGACCTCAAATAATAGCAGATTTACTAAAATATGTGATTTAGGGACCTCAAATGTAATCAACATTTAACAATGCCCAGTCAAGAAAATTACACTAACTGTTCACTTCACCAAGCTCAAAATAATCTTTATCTTCCTCTTCTGTTGCTGATGAGCATGGGCAGAGCTTCTTGTATGGCAACCAACCCCCAGAAGGCAGAGATACTTCTGGTTCCTCTACGTTTTCTCACCTGCCACTCACCATTTAACAGGATTTAGCAGGGTGAGAGGGCATGTTGCACTTTCCCTGCTTTTCCTTGATGTATTTTAAGTCCTTGTTATTGTAGCTCTCTGTTCTTACCTTTGATGTGGATGATGGAGGGCACAGACAGTGTGAACAGGTTAGGGAAAAGCCACCATCAATTACAAAACCCTTTAGGAAGCATTTTGGATGAGTAATTTGTTTTTTATTGTAGCATACATTTAATATAATTTTCTCAGTCACGTAGATTTGGTTAATGCTCAAATGTTGGTAAAAAATCACAGCAGTTCCAGGATTTTCACTAGAACTCATGGGCAAAATGAGGTTGCCCAGCCAAACGTACATAGGAAGTCAGTAAATATTTGCCAAGTTCTACCATGGGGTGATGTAACGGGTACAGAGATGAGAAGGCATGCCTTGACAGTTGTCTAGAACTTACCATTCAGTGCACTCTGGACCACAGAACTTGGTGTGTAAAGCTACATGGGTAACATTAATACTTGGCAACCAGATCATAGAAACACATTTTTAGAGTTGAAGTCTTATTGCCCTTGAACACCTTTAGCTTTTGATGGTGTTTGATCATACTGATGTCTTTAATCACCTTAGCTCCTCTTTAGCTTTTACATACTCATATATAACTTTCTTAGACACAAAACTAAAATAACCATTAAGAGTTGGCTAACTATGTTTCCAGAAGATTTTGTCACATGAATAAAAGATTTTCATTGTGAAGATAATGTGACTTATTTAATAGGAACATACCAATTTTTCTTTTAAGTGCCAAAAAAAGGTCCCAGATTTCCTACCTAGATCAGGGGTCTGCGGCCTCATGTCTAAAAGGAGATTTCAGAGGGGTATAGTTCTCCCTGAAATGCATGGAAACATTGCAGGATTTTGCGATGTTATGTAATATTCATGTTATTTTTATTGTAGGCAAGCAATTGAATAGAAAAATAGTCTGAACAAGGTCATTTAAGATGTATAGCTTAACCTTACCATGGCTTCAATTTTATTACTCTTTAATAAGAAAGAGGTAATTACGTGCTCCTAATTCCTCCTTTATTAAAGAATGTAACTGAATGTAACTGATTTGGAAAAGACATGTTTTTATATGCTGGATGGTTAAATCCTAAGAAAATAATATGATTAATCTGTGCGTTTACATCAAGGTAATTAACAGCATTTGGTTCCAAATGATGAAATCTGTTTTAATCAGTGAGGGGGGTGTTAAAAGGTCAAAACATCTCACTGTAGCCAGTCATTACATCGAATCCAAATACTTCATAACAAATAAGTGAGGTGTGGTGTTCTGAATAGGTTCCTCTTCAAACTTATTTTGAAGCTGTAATTTTTTTCTTTAAAAGTTGAAAATATTTGCAGGGAGACTAAGACCGAGGCAGCAAGTGAATCTTACTAATAAAGATTGTCTCTCTAAGATGAGGACGCAGATGACATTTTAAGAAAATTTCCCTAATTAGGTAAATAGAAATTTTTCCTTAGGGCTAGAGAAGTCTCACACAAAACGGTATCTTCAGCAGGAAATAATGCAGTGAAATTGGATTCTGAGGGCAGCCACTTGAGTGAGAATTGAGGACATATCCTGGGACACTGAGATGGCACAGTATACACAACAAGATCTCTAACAGATCTCTAACAGATCTAACAAGATCTATCACCCACCTCCCTTTTTCTAGTGCTCCCAGGTTCAGTGCTTATTCAGTTTGAGAGAAAGCTATGATTAGACAGTGGGGACGGGCTCTCTCTGTGGCAGTATATGTACTAAAGTAGTTAGCTGTGTCCACCACTGGCTCAGAAGGGTCTCTTTTGATCATTCATCTCCTTGTCTTCCCAGGCTTGCACACTGGAATGTGAAGGACAGCTGCCTTCTCTCAAAATCTGGGAGACTTGCAAGGATCTCCTGCAGGCGTCCAAGTCTGAGTTCCCTTGGGATCCCATCGACATGTTCAAAGACAGCGGCAAACAGGATGAGAGCCACTTGCTAGCCAAGAAGTACGGAGGGTTCATGAAAAGGTATGGAGGCTTCATGAAGAAGATGGATGAGCTTTATCCCTTGGAGCCAGAAGAAGAAGCAAACGGAGGTGAGATCCTTGCTAAGAGGTATGGTGGCTTCATGAAGAAGGATGCAGATGAGGGAGACACCCTGGCCAACTCATCAGACCTGCTGAAAGAGCTACTGGGGACAGGAGACAGCCGTGCGAGGGAGAGCCACCACCAGGAGAGCAGCGACAGCGATGATGACAGCATGAGCAAGAGGTACGGGGGCTTCATGAGAGGCCTCAAAAGGAGCCCCAGCTGGAAGACGAAGCCAAAGAGCTGCAGAAGCGATATGGGGGCTTCATGCGAAGGGTGGGCCGCCCAGAGTGGTGGATGGACTACCAGAAGAGGTATGGAGGCTTCCTGAAGCGTTTTGCTGAGTCTCTGCCCTCCGATGAAGACGGCGAAAGTTACTCTAAAGAAGTTCCTGAGATAGAAAAAAGATATGGGGGATTTATGCGGTTTTAAAGCCCTTTTTCAGCGGTGACCCCAGGCCCCCGCCAGCCTGCTCCACCCCCAGTGAGCAATGCCTTGTCAGTGGTGTTCATTGTCCCATGCTGCTTGTGCTGTAGAGCTGCCCTCATGGTCTGGATAACCATACTGCCTGAAATCAATGATTTTGGGGGGTCTGTGTTCTTTTGAGTCTTGAATCTCAATATTGGTCAGTTGCAGCTATCTCATTTTCATGCTAAAAATAGTTTCTGTTACCTCACCCTGTACTTCAGACAAAACATCAATAAATGCTTACGTGTATATAAACAAAATAAACCCGTTACCCCAACTGCACAATGTTCTTGTAAGAGCTGGCTGTCGTTTGTGGGTGTTCACAGTAAACGCTTGACTTAGAGATATCTCCTGCTGTGACCCTGGCCTCTTCTCTCCTGACCTAGGCTACAAAACATTTTTTAAATGTAGTTCTTTATTTGTATGTGAACTCCTAAATAAGTAAATGCAGTAGGATAAAATTATATGCGAAGGCAATTTAACCCTGTTTTATACACACAGGAAGTCAAGGCCAGAATGGTTAAGTACTTGGTCTGAGGTTGCTCAGGAGCTGAAACGGGGAGTTAAAGCCCTAAGCTTTTTGTTCCCAGCCAGCATCCTTTCCACTTTTTCATTCCTTCATTCGCAGGAAGAACCTGGGACTACAACCTTGTTCGTTATTGTACATCCTTCCCCAGAGCCACTGTAGATCCTCTAACGGCTGGTGAAGGAGTGAATGACACGAATGTATGAATTCATCTGGGAGCTAGACAGCTCGGAAGGGTATTGTGGCTGCTCTGTGATACGAATTCTCAAAACAAGAGGGGCTGATGAATATGTCACATTAATAAAGGTGTTTGAGGCAACATTCACATATCAACAGTGCAAGTTTTTCACTTTTCTAGTTGAAACTACGGCTCCACTCACTCACCTTTCCAGAACCCTCATCAGCCCTTACCTGGTGCCTTTCAGAAAACCAAGACAATCAGGGCTGAGCTCCTGGTCTGCAGTATACTGGGGTGCCCACAGGACTTTACCTGTTTCGGCCTGTGTGGTCTAGCTGACAAGGCAGCCCTAACTGACCCTGGGAGCCCATCTCAAAAGTCTATCCCTACCAAGGCCTAGGGACATCCACGTCAGAAGACCCTACTTCTCCTGATTAGCTCGGGGTGTCACAAGTCCCCAGCCTCAAGGATCACTGCCACCACAGACCCTTTATGGTCAAAGACCCTAACTTTTTCTCCTAGGAAGAACACTGAGAACTCCGCATTTTAAGCCAGAGGCAAGTGGTAGAAATGAAACACTTGAGGAAGTAAGTGAGAAACAGCTCCTGGCCCTGGAGATCTGCATCAGTAGCAAAGCCCAGGCTAGGGTACCTTGCAGGTGCCCATCCAGCTGTTCCAGCTAGGGACTGTTTGTTGCCTTCCTTGGAAAGGCTAATTCCACACTCACAGTTGTTTTCAACAAGACGTTAAACTTAGATTTTTAAAATAACAGCCCATGTCATTTTTGATTTATTATTGGCAACTGGTCGCCTTTAAAACAGTGCAAGTACTTCGTGTGTTGTCACGCACCTATAAACGTAGCCCCCCTGGGGCAGAAACACGGGAGCAGCACAAGTTTATTGGCACCTTGGGCCATGCGGTGAATTCCAGGCCAATACGAGATAACGGCTACATCAAGATAAGGTATGAATCAAAACAAAAACATCGAGTCGAACAAAACACATCTTTAGGTTTCAAAAACTGTGGGAGCTAATATTTTGAAAGGGAAACAGACAGTTAATTCTTTTTTCCCCACAGCACAGCATTTGAATCCTTGGAAACAAGAATTCAACCTACACTGTCTGGAAGTCAGGGGGCACTGCCTTCTACCTTCTTCATGATGTGTTACCCTAGGAGAGTACAATACATATGCACGTATGCATTATGATCTGTCTGAGAAAACAACACGGGGTGTGGTTGGACAGGGTAATTTGCAAGCAGGCACCTTCAGGGAGTCTCTCGTTCCTGTTTGGAGGTGCTGCATACATGGGGCCACGTGCTATTAATAGAAAGTGATAGATAGCTGTCTGCCATTCCGGCTGGTCACTTGTGTCCTGTGTCAAGGACCGTACAATGCCTGCTGCGGGACAGTATTACATCGTGGTGCTTCCTCGTCTGCCTCACAGCCTCTACGGACGGAACTAGGAACTCACAAAGTATTCTGGATTAACAGAGGAATTAACAGAAAGAGGGACTGAGAATTAGGGAGCCAGAAAAGGTGGATGAGAGAAAATGGCTTTTTCTTTTTACATCTAGAGGACAGGGTTCTGAGCCCATCGCTGGCCGAGGACTGCTGACTCCAGGGTGCTACGTAGGCCTCCGTTGGTCTCCAGATACCCTCTATCTGCCTAGCCTCAAGCCAGCAGTTCCGTCACTAGAATTGTGCTTTAACTCTTAAAGGCCTGAATATTTTCAGGAATGTACTGTTTAAATTCTGAGAAGCTGTTGTCTAAGGCCACCTTGGACACGTCCGTCAGTGCAGATACCTGGGCTCTGACTGTGTGTTCAGGAAGGATTAGGGTTCGGAGTTCAGGATTTAGAATGAACCCAAGCCTCCTCGTCTTAAGGGGTCTCCAGAGAAGTGTAGGTGGGTGGGGGAATTAAGATCACGTCACCTGCAGAGGGCGCTGCTGCTCCATTCTGATCCTTTCCCCGGGCAGTTTCTTCATTCCTACTTACCTGCATTTCCACAACCAGTCCTGGGAGCCTGAGATTCTTGGAGTTCCTTCTGAGAGTTAATAACATGTGAGCTCTAAGACCAGCTGTCCTGCATGGAAATTCCAGCCAGCTACAGGACTGCCTAACTTTCTGTTGTCCTTCATTAGGTTGTAATTAGTACACGGGTCAGGGCCCAGCATGCCTTCAGACTGACAGGGATGCTCCTGCTTCTCAGTCATCTTTTTCTTCAGGTGGATCTTGGACTCTCTGACACTTGCCGATCTCAGCTTGGTTCTTTCAGGGATGTACTAGCGTCTAAACTCAAATTTGGGCTCTTTTCTGAAGGTTGTGTCCTACATGATAGCAGCTGCTTGCGGAGCCCCCTTGCATTCATAATCTCCGTGTTGGCCACACACCTGGATAGCCCATGCAATCACTAAGACGTCGCCATACACCTGTCTAAACCACGGGAGGGACAACACCAAGAGTGAACCTCAGTGTAAACTGGACTCTGGACCATTGTGTGCTGCTGTTGTTTTCTTGATTGTGAAAGGCAGGATGGATATGACAGAGAGAAGGTGTTGTGTGCAGGGGCAGGCAGGGAATACAAGGGAAATGTCTGTACTTTCCACTACATTTTGCTATGAACCTAAATCAGCTCTTTTAAGAAGCCTTTGATCCAAAAACAAACACTGTGAAGAGTCTGAGCCTTGTGTTTACATGGGCTTAGAAGAAGATGGGAGAAGGCCCTGTGCTCCCAATATTTGCATTTGCCATTTCCCCCTACAATTTATACAGCATCCACACACAAATCAATCCCTTCATTCGTTGACCAAATGAATGAAGCCTGCTGGTGAAAAGAGAGTTCCCAGACAAAAGAAGAGGATGTGCAATACCTGATGCAACAAAAAGAGAAGCCTGACTTTCATCCAGACATCAGCCCCATTACTTGCAGCCTCTGGAGAGTCCATGCATCACAGTGGAGCATGAAGGGAGGAAAGCTCTTGAGTGAAGAAGCAGAGAGAGACTGGAGTTCCCCTATCCACATTGATGACTTAACTCCAATGGTGTAAGTATCTCCTAAGGATTCTATCACCTCCTAGTACAGCCCAAAGCCAAGCTCCTGACTCATAAACCATCAAAGGACACTCAATAGCCAAATTAAGTCACAAATCCATGAGCCATTATCCAGACAGTGAGCTAAAATTCCCACCACTGCTCCAGACTCTTCTCAAGGTCCTGTCTTAGAACTAGCTCCTCATTTCCCACCCTTACTTCCAAACCAAAGATTAAGTCATCTATTTTGACTCTACATGGATTGAATCCACTAGTGATCCAGCAATGTAGTAGTGAGGTTCATTCATGAACCTTCGTGGATCTGTGTTTTATTATCTTTATTGCTTTATCCTTAGTGTCCCATTGTATGACATTTAAGTTCCAGTTCCTTGCTGAGTTGATGCTTGACTGGTTCAAAGTTTGATGCCTGTAATTGTACTCCCATAAATACCCTTGCCCATGTCTCCTCTCACGCATTTCCCTTCAGTTTATAAAACTATAAGTTTATAAAAACCAGTAGGTTTTCTCAACATAAACTATGCAAATATTCAAATGGTGTTTATAGTGTCAAAGGTGTTTGTTTGTTTTTAATATGGACTCCTACCTGTTCTGGTACAACACATCAATACTTTTATTATTAGTCTTTCATCATTTCAGTCATTCTGCTTTAATTTAGACTTTCGTTAACTACAAATGAGACCAAGTCATTTTATATATCAACCATTTGGATGTTCAGTTATTCTGATATCCAAATATATTTTTCTGGATACACATCTGATTTGCAGTAACCTGGAACATGCTACATAGACCAGGCTGGGTAACTCATAGAAATCCACCTGCCTCTGCTTCTGGAGTGCTAGGATTAAAGGTGTGCACCATCACGCTGGTCTGAATTTTTTGGAGGAGCCTCTCTGATGACTATTGAACTAGGAACTGATCTATGAGTATAGCAGAGTGCCTTTAGAAATCATCTCATTGTTTTTGTTTTGTTTTTTCTTTTCCTTTTTTTTTGCGGGGGGAGGGGCCAGTTGTGTTTGGTTCTACTCTAGAACTACTCTAGGTCTCTGGCTCTCCAGCCTCCTGTTCCTGACCATCAAGGCATTGCTCCCTCTCAAGGGGGGTGAGGGATGGAGGCTCAAGTTAGACCAGTCATTGGTTGGGCACTCCCACTAGTTCTCAACCACAATTACGCCAGCACATCTTGCAGGCAGGACAAATTGTAGATCAAAGGTTTTGTGGCTGGGTTGGTGACCCAGTTCCACCACTAGAAGCCTTGCCTGGTTACAGAAGATGGAGGGTTGAGGCTCCATATCCTCCATTACTGGGAGGCGTCATTAGTTCAAGGAAGTTTCTACTGCACTAGTTTTCCTCATCTCCCCCCCCAAATGCCCCCAAATCCAGTTGTCTCTCCCCATAGTCTCTCCCTCCATCCCTCTCCCCACCTGATCCCTCCTGTTTCCATCCCATCCTGCCCCCAGTCCACCCACAAAATCTGTTCTATTTCCCCTTCCTGGGGAGATCCATGTAGCATAACTACCCTGTACTTAATGAGTAATATCCACTTACAAGTAAGTATCGTGCTTGTCTTACTGGGTGTCGGTTACCTCACTCAAGACGATCATGTTCAGTTCTATCCATTGTTCCTGCAAATTTCATAATGTCATTTTCTTAACAGTTGAATAATACTCCATTGTGGAAGGTACCACATTTTCTTTATCCACTCTTTGGTTGAGGGACATCTAGGTTGTTTCCAGTTTCTGGCTAAGTGTATAAAGCCTCTATGAACATAGTCGAGGAGATGTCCTTGTGGTAGGATAGGGCATCCTTTGAGTATACACCCAAGACTGGTATAGCTGGGTCTTGAGGTAGATCAGTTTCCAATTTTCTGAGGAACTGATATATTGATTTCAATAGCAGCTGTGCAAGTTTGCACTCCCGTCAGCAATGGAGAAATGTTCCTTTTGATCCACATCCTCTTCAGCATGAGCTGTCGCTTATGTTATTGATCTTAGCTATTCTGATATGTCTAAGATGCAATCTCAAAGCAGTTTTATTTGCATTTCTCCAGTGACTAAGGATATTGAACATTTAAGATTCTTCCATTTGAGATTTCTCTATTGAGAATTCTGTTTCGATCTGTGCCCCATTTTTTAATTGGATTTCTTTGGTTTGTTGATGTCTACTTTCTTGAGTCCTTAATACACTTTAGATATTAGCCCTCTTTCCGATGTGGAGTTGATGAAATTCTTTTCTCATTTTGTAGGCTGCTGTTTTTGTTGTATTGATGGTGTCCTTTGCCTTACAGAAGCTTTTCAGTTTCACGAGGTCCCATAAGTTAGTCGTTGATCTTAGTCCCTGTACTATCAGTGTTCTGCTCAGAAAATTGTCTCCTGTGCCAATGAGTTTAAGTCTATTCCCCACTTTCACTTCTATCAGGTTCAGTGTATCAGGTTTTATATTAATGTCTTGATATACTAGGACTTGAGTTTCGTGCAGGGTGATAAATATGGGTCTATTCACATTCTTCTACATGCAAAGCATCCAGTTAGACCAGTGCCATCTGTTGAAGATAGTTTCTTTTTTTTTCCAGTGTATATTTCTGGCTTCTTTATCAAAAATTAGGTATCCATAGGTGTGCGGATTCACGTCTGGGTCTTAGATTCAATTCCATTGACCAGCATGTCTGTTTTTAATGCCAATACCATGAGGTTCTCATTACTATAGTTCTTTAGTACAGTTTGAAATCAGGGATGGTGTTACCTCAAGAACTTCATTTATTGTTTGGGATTATCTTAGCTATCCTGTTTTTTTTTTTTTACTTTTTCATATGAAGTTGGGTATTGTCCTTAAAAGGTATGTAAAGAATTATGTTGGAATTTTGATGGGGATTACATTTAATCTGTACATTGCTTTTGGTAGAATGGCCATTTTTACTGTGTTAATCTTGCCCATCTGCGTCTACCTACCCTTACCTGTAAAATCTACAGTAAGTTAAGTTAAAATATCCTGGCAGTGGTGGCGCATGCCTTTACTCTCAGCACTTGGGAGGCAGAGGCAGGCTGATCTCTGAGAGTTCAAGGCCAGCCTGGTCTACAAAGTGAGTTTCAGGACAGCCAGAGTTACAGCATAGAAACCCTGTTTTGAAAAACCGAAATAAATAAATAAATAAACAAATACATAAAAATAAAGTAAAATAAAAGAATGCCAGACATTAGGAAAAAAATTGAGTTTAGCGAGAAAAACTCAATAGAAAATAAAAGAGAACTGTCCATACTAGGACAGTAAAATTTTACTTTAGAAAAAAATCACCAGAGAAATTATTCAGCATCTATGAGCAAAGGAGGTATTTCTACCTTCTGAGATCTTCTTCAATTTCTTTCTTCAAAGACTTGAAGTTTTTACCATACAAGTCTTTTACTTGCTTGGTTAGAGTCACCCCAAGATACTTTACATTATGTGAGGCTATTGTGAAGGGTGTTGTTTCTTTGATTTCCTCCTCAGTCCATTTGCTATTTGTATATAGGAAGGCTATTGATTTTTAAAAGTTAATCGTGTATCCAGCCACTTCACTGAAGGTGTTTATCAGCAATATGAGTTCTCTGGTAAAATTTCTGGCGTCACTTATATGTGCTATCATAGCATCTGCAAATAGCAATACTTTGACTTCTTCCTTTCCAATTTTATTTCCTTGATCTCCATCAGTTGTCTATTACTCTAGCTGAAACTTCAAGCACTGGATTGAATAGAAATGGAGAAAGTGAATAACTTCTTGTTCCTGATTTTAGTAGAATTGCTTTGAGTTTATGTCCGTTTACCTTGATATTGGGTATAGGCTTGCTGTAAATTACCTTTATTGTGTTTAGGTATGGCCCTTGTATCCCTGATCTTCCCAGGACTTTTATCATGAAGGGGCATTGGATTTTGTCAAAGACCTTTTCTGCATCTAATGAGATGATCATTTCTTTCTTTCAGTTTATTTATACGGTGAATTACATTAACTGATTTTCGTATGTGGAGCCATCCCTGCGTCTCCAGGAAGAATCCTACTTGATCATGATGTGTCATAAAAGAAATCTCATCCATGCACTTGTTCCCAGGTGCAGCTTTCCCAGCCCAGAGGAGTGGCAGCCACCCGCAGCTGGCTGTCCCCAGGCGGGAAAGCCACGCTTTATGGTAGTGTGGATGGAATCAAAGTTCTCACTACATTCCCATTCTGTCTTTGGTGGAACCTGGCACCGCCTCATCAGCATGTGGGGGCGGTGCCTCCAGCTACAGGGCAGACAAAGCATTAACCAAGCCGCATTTCTTTGCTCCTCTGAAGCTGGGTTCTGGCCAGGCTAAGTAAGGCAAGGAGCAACCAGACTTCTATCGCTCTCATGTCTCAGAATCACGGGGTTCCAAACCAGCCTCAACTCATTTTTGCTCTAGGCAGTCCCACAATGATGGATGATCTATTTTGATGTGTTCCTAGATTTAGTTGCAAGTATTTTATTGAATATTTTTGCATCTTTGCTCATAAGGGAAATTGGTCTGTAATTCTCTTTATTTGTTGGGTGTTTATATGGTTTGGGTATCAGGGTAACTGTAGCCTCATTAAATGAATTGGGCAATGTTCCCTCTGTTTCTATTTTTTGGAAAAGTTTGAGGAGTATTGGCATTAACTCTTCTTTGAAAGTCTGGTAGAACTCTGTGTCAAAACCATCTGGCCCTGGTTGGTTGGTTGGTTGTTTTTTGTTTGTTTCTTGGGAGACTTTTAATGACTGCTTCTATTTCATTAGGGGGTATAAATCTGTTTAAATTGTTTATCTAATCTTGCTTTAACTTGGGTAAATGGTATTATCAAGAAAATTATTCATTTCTTTTAGATTTTTCCAATTTTATGGAGTATAGGTTTTGAAAGTATGTCCTTACGATTCTGTGGATTACAATTCTCAGTATCTGTTGTTGTGCCCCCCCCTTTTATTCTCTAATTTTATGAATTTGGAAATTAACTTGCTGCTTTTAAGTTTATTTGGATAAGGGTTTGTCCATCTTGTTGATTTTTGTTTCTATTTTATTGATTCCAGCCCTCGGTTTGATTATTTCTTTTTTGACATCTACTCTTCTTGGCTGTGCTTCCTTATCTTTGTCCTAGAGCTATCAGGTGTGCTGCCAAGTTGCTAGTGTGAGATCGCTCTCATTTCTTTATGTAGGCGTTTAGCGTATGAAATTTCCTCTTAGCACCACTTTCATTATGTCCCATAAGTTTCAGTATGCTGTATTCATTTTCATTGAATTTTAAAGAGGCTTTAATTTCTTTATTTCTGTCTTGGCCCAGTTATCATTTATTATTGTTCAGTCTCCATGAGTTTGTAGGCTTTCTGCTGCTTCTGTTGTTGTTGAAATCCAGTTTTATTCCATGGTGGTCTAATAGAATGCAGAGGGTTATTACAGTGTTTTTTATCTGTTGAGATTTGCTTTGTGCCTGAGTATGTGGTCAGTTTTGGAGAAAGTTCCATGAGGTGCTGAGAAGAAGGTATAATCTTTTGTGTTTGGGTGAAATGTTCTGCAGATATCTGTCGAGTTCATTTGGTTTCTAACATCTGTTAGCTCCAGTAGCAATGTATAAGAATGTAAATATATGGTATGCAGATGGTCTTAGGTAACCCTGCTGAAACGGTCATTCGACCCCAAAAGGAGCCGAGGCCTACAGGTTGAGAACTGCTGTTTTGTTTTGTTTTGTTTCTCATACAATATATTCTGATTACGGTTTCCCATTCCCCAACTCCTCTGAGATGCCCTCCACCTCCCCTCTCATAAGGATTCACACCCTTTCTATCTCACATTAGAAAACAAACAGGATTCTCATAATGTTTTAGGTCAGTTTGTGATTTTGTGTTCGGCTCCATTTGTAGCTGTCCTTGGCTACATGTGGCCCAAAGCCTATTGGCAGGACACCCCCATGGGCTGTGTGTGTGTGTGTGTGTGTGTGCGTGTGTGTGTGTGTTAGTTTTGACAAAATTCTATAGGATTTACTCCTGAAAGTAGAATTGCTAAATCAGAGACTATGCATAAATTTAATATTTAGAATATTTAGAATATTTAAGTCATCATCATGTAACTTCTAATAAGTCACATTCCCGGCTGCAGTATGTGTGTTCTGTCCTCGTATTCTCAGTGTTATGTGACATTGTTCAAGAATTCAAATGAGGGAAAACTTTATACAATTTGATCAGAATTTAAAGGTCGTAAGTCAAAGCATCTCATTCCCTATCAGTCAAGCACTGCAAGCTCACCACGCTAGCAAACCATTTCTGACGTAGCTTCTGGTGACTGACTCTGCAGCATCCACATGCCCACCTTCCCTGTGGTCATTCTCCTGCTAGCTAGGTTCACTCATTACAGGTCTCACAGGACAAGTTCTTTATTTGACAGTTTATTATTGTTCTTTGCCATCATAGTGTTGCTTCACTTTGTGGTTGTTTTTCAACATCGAAGATGAATTTGGTAATTCCTGCAAGCAGATTCTACTTGCTGTGGGTATTCAGTAAGTATCATGGCGAGCTGATGTTGTGGCCCAGATTCATAGCAAAGCATGAGAAGTGTTTTTGATGTAAAAGACATAAGTATGCATAGAAGTAGTGAAGTATGGGTGACAAGTTACAGCACGCAAACGTAAGGAACCCCTTCCTTCACTTCCTGTGACAACTGAGGCCAATTAGCAAGGTTTCTCTCCTTTTGAAATAGGATGGGAAGTGGCAAGACTCCTTATCAGAACTTATCAATACTGGCATCTTGGTGACAGAAGCAGCAGGTGCAGATAAGCACCCAGGCTCTGCCAGCCATGTTCACCCTCCTACCAATGGGCTGCATGCACTCCGGGATGCCTGTAAGTGGGACACCTACTAAAACATTATAATGTAGGTGTTTTGTGATTTTTTTAAACTACAGTTTGTAGTTCTCAAATGTATCTCAAATGACCCATATAGATGACAACACCGTGTTGCAAAGTAGAAAGCTTAGACATGACGACAGGCCAAACCACCTGCCAGCTCTGGCCCTAGACTTGGAATAGTGGGATTATGGAACTCCTGCCCCATGCATCAGAGTGAAGACTGTTTCTGGACCTCAATTGCAAAACTCTCAAAGGAGTAACAAGAGGGAGAGGCAAGTATTGCTTCATATAAGCAGCATGGTGAGACGGTAAAGTGCATTAGAACAAAAACAGAGAGATGGGCAAAAGAGCGGCAGTGGCTGGACTCCTGATGAGATGCAAATATAAAACAGTATGAATATTTTGAACACTATGAATCCAATATTTTCAAAGACATAAAGACAGGGATCTCTTCCATTTAAAGAGGAAGTGAGAAATTATGAAACGTTCATATGTCAACCTCTTGGAGCATAATTAATGGCATGTGTGTATAATTACTGTGTGACTTCCACTTCATGTCCTCTGCCTCCTGTCACCCAGATACTGGCATGCACTTTTCTTACTCATCACAAGCCTTGCAGAAAGATATGTGGGACAAAGTGTGGCCAGGAAGGTGCACCCCTCCCTCCAACACCAGAGGAGCCTTTTTGAGTAAATAATTTCCTTTCAAATGTGAAAAAAAAAAGTTTCAGCAATAAATGAGGTGCACGGACACTAGAGAACCTGGTTAGACAGGATTCTATTGATTTATTATTATGGTGCATGCAGGTGGGTGATGGTGCCGATTGGAGCATGTAGAGGGCAAAGGATGGGCTTGTGGGTTCTATTCCCTCCAGGGATTAAACTCAGGTCACCAGGCTTGTGCAGCACATACTTTTACCCACTGAAAGGTCCTACCAGCCTCCCCTAAACAGAGCCAATTTTAGCTAGGTATCGCTAAAGATTTTATTCACTCATGACAAGTTGGTGATAAACAAATTAACAACACGACAAAGATTTTATCAAGGAAAAGTGATACTGATGTTATCATGAAGTTACAGCAAACACAAAATGAAGGCCTGGCAAGTGCCTGTAGACCAGTCAGTACGTAAACGAAATGCAGCATATCCAAAATGTAAAGCCGTTCAGCAATAAAAGGAAGGGATGCTGGTGCATGTTGTCACAGAATGCACCTGAGCATGCCCTGCTACATAGAAGTGAGGCACAAAAGCCATATGATTTATGATTCCATTTCTATCAAATATCTACTTCATTCCCTATTACTCAATAAATCACCTATTTGCTAGAGTAGATAAATTCATAAACACCAAAAGCAGTGGGTAGACCAGGAATCACTAATGACAAGGCTGCCTTTGTGGGAGTGATCACTAATGGGTACAGTGCATTTAGAGGGAGAGATCACACTTCCCTCAACTACCTACTAGTGATGACAGCTGGTGAATACACTACAAATACTCGGGTACACATTTTAGAAGAATGAATGTTGTAGTATACCAACAATATTTTAATAAAGCTTCTATTTATAAAAATACCTGCTTTTTTTTTTTTAAAAATCTGGTATTGAAGACAGAATTTAATTCAAATATAAAAAGGTGACCAAGCTGCTTACATAAGTAAATCCACATCTGAGCTAATAACACTACTAAACTGAAAACCTGAAAACCGTCACTTGTAAATGACAAGTAGTCTATACAGAGATAAACGTTGGGCAGATTGCAAGATCTGTACCAGATGTAAAATGTGATAGAAGTCTCTGGAAACTGCCTTTAAGGGCAGGGGGCAAAAGAGGAATGGATGGGCAGTCAAAACAAAATCCTACATTCATATAAACTCATAGTTAACAGTCTAGACTGGAGACATTTTGAGCAACATAAATATTAAGAAAATAAACCGTTTCTGAAAGACAGAGTAAAATGATACTTCAGCATAGAAACTGTGACTGGAAAGGGAAAAGGTGAAAGGGAAGAATAGGATTAATCCAAAAACAGAAAAACAAATAACAAAACAGTACACTCAGCATAAGACTCTGTACAACGTAACACTCTTGTTCCAGAAGCAGCAATATAAATGTGCACTGAGTGTTTCAAAAATATTAAACATATTTTAAATCAAAGTTCTACATGAGGCTAGTAAAAATTACAGTTGCTTTATTAGAGTACAACTGATAAATTATAAATTTAAATTTATGTAAATTTGAAAATAATGAATATTTTGATGAGTTTTTGGTGCAGTCAACTGTAGAACTATAATCACAACCAAAGGAGTGAACTTAATTGTATGAAGTCTTCTATTGACACTTCATAATGCAAACTTTCTTACCCAGCCTGCCTTCCTACACACACTACCTGTTTCAACCATCAGACATTAGCTTACATTTTATAGAATTTAATGTAAATGTGGTCATGTGGGGTATAATCTTTTTATCTATCCCTTTCAGCCAGCATAATTGTATTGAAGTTCATCCATAATTCTTCAAGTATCAATTGTAGCAGTTAATCACTGTGCTTTTACCCTCAATTTCATGAAAGAGAAGGGAAAGAGAGAGAGAAAGAAAGAAAGAAAGAAAGAAAGAAAGAAAGAAAGAAAGAAAGAAAGAAAGAAAGAAAGGAAGGAAGGAAGGAAGGAAGGAAGGAAGGAAGGAAGAAAGAAAGAGAAAGAAAGAAATCTTCACCACCCTTATAGACGACCTTGATAGAGAGAAAGAGAGAAAGGAAGACATATTCACAGCTCTTTTCGGCTGTCTGAAGCTTGGGGAGCAGGAGCTGATAGTGAGCTGGACTAGCATTCAACTCATTATTCTTAAACCCAATTTCTCCAACCGACGTTCTTCTAAGCAACAACCAACTGACCAACGCACCAATGACGAACCAACAATTAACCAACCAACCCACCAAAGACCAACCAACAACCAACTAATCAACCTCAGCTCTTGGGGCTTCAACCCTTACATACTCTAGGTAAATGTCTCCAGAGGTCCAAGCGGCATGCAATCAAAAAGACAAGTCACACATGGCAAAACAGCTAAATTTGCATGCTAACAAACTATAGCCACCAGCAACCAACAGTCCAAATCAAACTCGTTATCATCCACCACGCCTGGGATGGGAACAAAAACATATTCCAAACGCCATTTTGTGCTTTTAGAGAAACCAAAACAACAAAACTTCTGCCAAGCATGCTGCTACACATCAATCATTCATCCGTTTGAATGGATAGACCACGACTTGTTTCTCCATTCAACTTTTGGATTTGTTTTTATTTGTTTCATCAACTTTCATTTGTTTCCAGGTTGGAGTGCTTACAAATAAGGTGCACGTGGATACAGATGTGCCTTCGTGTCCCAGGGGCAATGCCTAGCAGAAAAATCAGGTGGTGCTGTGGGAAGTGTACAATTTTAGAAGGGACTGAGCGTTCTTCTGAACCATTCCACAATGCTCATTCTGTTTTCCACACTCAGTTCTGATGGCTCCTTTAGTTCTGGTGCCTCCGTTTGTACGTTTCCTTGTTTTTACATAGATAATATCATCTGATAAAAAGTCATTTGGATTCTTCCTTTCAAATCTATGTGCACACTACATTTTATTTCCTCGCTTTACTGCACTGACTACAATCTCTAAAGGCGGTGACAGTCGGCATCCTTACATGATTTCAGACATTGGAGGCAAAGAATATAACTTTCAACAGAAACTACTATGTCAGCAACATTTTCCAAAGTTATGCTTATCACACTAGAAAGGTTTCCCTCTATTTTTTATTTAAAATAAAATTTAAGGAGGATTAATTTGCACATTGTCAACAGGCTTACTGTGTATATTGAAATTTTAGTATAGCCTTCTCCTTAGCCTCTTCATATGGTGAGTTATATTTATTTATCCATTCATCCTTTTGTTTGTTTATTGGTGGGCGTGTGTCTATGAGCGCACGCATGCCACACCATGTACATGAAACTCAGACAACTTTTAGTAGTCCTTTATTTCTTTCCAGTATGGCTTCTGGGGGTTGAAGTCATCTTGTCAGACTTGTGTAGCAAGTACTTTTAGCCACTGAGCCATCTCACAGGCCCTTACATTGACTTTCTTGTTAAACTATTCCTTCATTACTGGAATAAAATTTAAAAAAAAAATTAAGCCCATGATGCATGATGAATTCTAAGAGTGGCTCTGAGTTTCTCTAGCTATGACTGTGGATTTGTCTATTTCACCTTGGGGTGTATCTGAGCTTTACATCATTTGCTTCTGAAGCTCTTGTTATTAGGTCTGTAAGCATTTGAAGTGGCTGTAACTTCTTGGTTAATTAGCACTTTGTTATTGTGAAATGACCCTCTTTATTGCTTGTGCAGGCACTAACTTTGTCTGGTGTTGATACAGCCATTTTAGCTTCTAAAAGGTACTGTAGATGCACTGTCTCTTTCAACTCTTTTGCTGTGTGTGTGTGTGTGTGTGGTTTTTGTTTTTGTTTTTGTTTTTTGAGTGTGTGGTCATTTAAAGTGAGTTTCTTGTAGATGTAACATGCAACGGGGCTCGGTTTTTCTTGATCCCTAAATTTTTTAAACTGAGAAGTCTAAGTCTTCAGAGTTTAGTTAGCTAGCTAATTTTACAGAAGAGTTTGTTTTCCTACTTCTGTTGGCTACATGGTTCTTTCATTTACTCTTTATTCTCCTTCCTCTTTATTATCTGCCTTTGAGATAACTTAGCATGTTAATTATTCCTCTACTTCCTGTATTGGATTACTAGAAAGTATGTTTCTTTTTTAGTGTTTCCTTCCTGATTTCTGACTTTTCAAAAACTTGTTGCAGTCTGGCTTGAAGTAACATTGCATTACTTTATGTATAATGCAGGGTCTTTCCCTCGCTGTTGGTTGTTATACATTTCACTTTTACACATGATATAAACTCTATAACATATTTTTGTTTTTTTCTATGTCAAATGAGCGATTATCTTTTAATGAATATTAAAAAGAAGAAGTAAAAATGCTGTCTTCCATTCCAAATTGCTAATTGATTCTTTCATGTGTATTCAGGTTTTTATTGTTGGTTTATTTGTTTGTTAGTTTGTTTCTGAGACACCCTGAGTGTGTGACACTTTACTATGACAGCTAAAACAAAACACACAGCAAAATACCAATGTAATTTTCATTTAAAAATATGTGGCTATTGGCTCTGCAAAGTCGCAGCAGTTTGCAAAACTGGAGAATTCATGAATTCATGAAAGCGACAGCCATGCGCAGCTTGTGATCTTAGAATCCTGTCCTCTTTATCATAAAATAGTAGCCAAATACATATTCTGCTTCTTCAGCACACAGTGAAAACCAACATTCTATTGATGTCACATTCGAATTATGATGAAGCTGCAGACCAATGTATATAAAATAAACAATACTAGAATGTGGATATTCTCATGATTGCAAAAGTATCTTTAAATTTATTATGGAAAATTATATTTCTTTGTTTATATGCAGCAAAACAAAAATATATACTATTACCAGTTCTATTTAAAAGTGTAAGCCAAACACTTAATAAAATAAGACAACACCAATAGCATAAAATTGGAAAAGGAATAAATTAATTCTAACTTACGTAGTAGTAATACATTCTCTCACCTTTGTATTTCTGCAAAAAAAAATGTTCATGTAGACTTTATCTCTGAAAATATTTTAGCAGGGTATATAAATCCGATTTGATGGGGCTTCATTATATCCTTCCTCTACTTAGAGATGTTTCATTGTTTCCTGGCTCGCATGCCTCTTCCAATATGGATTGTCCTCATCTCTGCTCCTGTGTGTGTGAGATATATTTTTCCTCTGACTACTTTTAATAATTTTTCTACATCTCGTTTTAACCAATTTGATTGTGATAGGCTTAAGTATAATTACATTTATATTTCTCAGAACTGATATTTTTTTAAGTCTTTGATAGCTTTGACAAGTTTGATAGCTTGTACAAGATCTGAGGCCACCATTTTATCTCTTCTGTTTTCTTCCTTTGGAGACCACATCATATATTTGACTACAGTTATCCCAAGGATTACTGACGCTCTGTTAATTTGGCTTCATGATTTTTATCTTTGTGTCAAATACTGCTAAGCATTTACATCTATCATCTCATTTTCTCTCACAACAAACTTATAAATTGGGTAACAATGTTACCCCATTCAGGGTACCTGAGGTTATATGACTTGCTTAAGACTGCACTGTACACTGTTACACAATAGTGTAACCTACACTGTGTAATTATCCTTATGTATTGCAAAAGATAAAACAGGTAACATTCAGGGAGAGGCGTAGAAACCAAACATACCTGTGCCTCAGAGACTTGCTACTTAACACTTCTTAACAGTGAACTCAAACCTACTCTAAAGCCCTTTCAACAGCTCTGCTCAGTTCACAGAGGAGCTAAGAGAATAACTGGCACTAGGCTCAGTACATAAACAAGTCAACCCTTGAGCATTTATCTAGTTCTTGAAACTAGAACTTCAGAACAAAACACCAAAAATTTAATATTAAAATACGTTAGGCTTGTGTTTTAAGATTCATAGTCCTTCCTCTCATTTATTGAGATATATTTTACAAGACTCAGAAAGTTGCTATCCTAAAGGAAAGTTCTAAAACAAGCCTTTATAATTGTAGAAAAGAACCTAGCTTTGCTGCAGCATCTGGTAAGTAAAGATTTATGAGCACAACAGATACATCAAAAACACACTCCAAAATGCCAATCCAAGGGAGAAGGTAAAAATTCTTTACAAGAATATCAAAATGTAGGGGGGATTAGTGATTCTAAGTTCCTCATCTTCTTATATATACTCTGCTCATAAGTTTTCTTCCCACCCAATCAAAGTGGGATGGAATGAAAACACACCCCATGGAAGGGTGGGAAGGCTATTACCTAAAGGAAGACTTGGACAATTGAAATGAGAGTATTGGCCAAACCAGAGTGGCAGGTTAAGCAGATGATTAGTCAAGACAGGACCAGGCTCCTTTCCTTAACAAACAGTTAACAAATGTTCTTCTAGGCCATACCAACTTGAAAGGGAATTAAAAGTGGAAGCATTAAGCCATAGTCTGATAACAAGCTTCTTCGGCAGTTACTCTGAGAAGAGGGGGCCAGAAGCTAAACACTGGGGCAAACCAAAATGTCATCAGAAATCAGAAACCTTTCCCTTAAAATAAGTCAAGTTCCACCCAAATTGATGGCACCCTGCCTCCCTCCAAGCTTTCCAGTTTCCTTGGAGACCTGTGAGTGACCTTCTGATGAGCAGCCTCCTTTCTGAACATCTTCCCTGTGTGACTTACATGTGGTTTTCTCTGCTAACACTCAGGTTGAAATGTTTGTGAGACTGCATCTCATTCTATGGCCCAGGCTGTCCTGGAACTCTTGTTTCTTCTGCCTTAGCCTCCCAGCTTCTGGAATTAAAGGTGTGTGCCACCCTGCCTGCTTTGTTACGTTTAAATTTAATTCTTATTTTGAAACACTGAGATGAGACCACATGAGGACTTTTAGAGATGATTATGGCTCTGTCCTCACCAGTGAATTAATCTATTCGTGTCATAATGTATTGGTAGGCTACTAGGTTAATCTCAAGTATGGGGCCAGTACAAAGGTCACTTTGGATAGGTCTCTCCATCCTAAATTGTCTGAGAACTTCAGGAGAGAAGGCAAGCACCAGATACATGCTTACTCAGATATGGATTAGAACTATGAGCCAAGGTTAACTTTTGGTTAGGCATTTTTTAATTACTGTGACAAAGTATCTGAAATAACAAGTTTGTAGGAAGAAAATGTTTCCTTTATCCAACAGTTTTAGAAGTATCAGTCCATGGCTAGTTGACCCCCATTGCTTTGGGGCCTGTAGTGAGGACATGGTGGGACTGGCAAGCAGGAGAGCTGCTTACCAGGCCGGCAGCCAGCAAGCAGAGAGAGGAAGCAGAAAGAGCTGTGCTTCCCGTAGCCCTTTCAAGAGTGTGACCCTCCCCGTAACCTAAGTTTGTCTCACTAGCCCCCACTTTTAAAAGGTTCCGCTTTTTCTAACAGCCCCACATGTGGGTGACCAGGCTTCTGTAACATGTGGACTTCAGGGAACACATCCAAGTCATACAACCGTTCCCTTTCTACTCAGTCTGTGGTGTTAGGTTGTTTAGCAGGAGCAAGCAAGCCAAGAGCCCACTGTCCTCCCCATCTCATGTCCCACGTTCTCTCCTTGGCTTGGTAACCAGGGGGCTCTACTTGACTCCTTGATCCCATCTCAGACTGCTGCAACCTCACATCCTGCTAGCTTTCACTAAGCAGAGAGCCCTGGCAGACAGTAGCTGGCAGAGTTGTCGTACCTCCAGCTCCCTCATTGAAGGTCACCACTGGCTCCGTGGGCTCCTGGATTAATGAGATTCCACGAGGTAGCCTTCCCGATGCTGCCTCTCTGTCTTTGATTCCGATAACACTCCCTGCCTGTGCTAACCTCACACCCAGAAATGGCAAGGCAGTCTGCTGTCACCAGTTCCTGGATATCACACCCCCCCATGCAGCTTGTTCATGCCTACCCATACCTCTATACATGGTGTCTCTATTAAGCTACTTGGATCACCCAATGTTCAGTGCTTCCCGCTGGAATTATAACAATGCACTGGAGGTACCTAATGTGCCATGGTGAGCAAATGAAAATCTCTGAGACAAAAGATAGGCTCACAGAGAAACTGATGTACGGTGTGCCTGGCTCCTGTGGTCAACCCAAGTTGTCTGGTACAGCTGGCATTTTCACAGAAACGCTAATCATAAGGCCAGGGAACGGAAGAATTCCAAACTCTTCAGACAACCAGAACTGTGACCCTTTTGAAGCTGGAATTATTCATATTTTCGTAGTAACTAACTGTCGTCTAATTGGACATAAGGTTCACTCAACAGGAGGGAAGCCACGCCTACTACCATCACCTTACTAGAATGACAGAATTCTTTTTTCTTTTCTTTTTATTTTTTATTTATTTATTTATTTATTTATTTATTTATTTATTTATTTATTTTTTATTTTTTTGGTTTTTCAAGGCAGGGGTTCTCTGTTGTAACTCTAGCTGTTTCTGGAACTCGCTCTGTTCTGTTCTGTAGACCAGGCTGGCCTCAAATTCACAGAGATCCACTTGCCTCCTCCTCTGCCTCCCAAGTGCTGGGATTAAAGGTGTGTGCCACCAGCAGCCTGTGA
The DNA here is from genome assembly GCA_026225945.1 of Cricetomys ansorgei. NCBI lineage: Eukaryota > Metazoa > Chordata > Mammalia > Rodentia > Nesomyidae > Cricetomys > Cricetomys ansorgei. The sequence goes on along the minus strand of JAMJFZ010000239.1, from coordinate 10,655,128 downwards.
TAAGGTAATTTTTAACATTCTAAATCTTATCCTATGTCCACACGTAAGTGTAGCTCTCACGATTACCGAAGGAGCTTGCATGTACAACAGAGATTGCTACAGAAAAACACAACTGGTTATAATGCAGAGATCAAATGATTGTGGGACGCCCAGCCCCGGTGAACGCATCTACCCAACTCCCGCCCCTGAGGCTCAGCGGGAAGACTGTAAGAGCCAGAGAAACAAGGAGCCGGCTGTGAGACTATTTCCTAGAGGTGACAGGGAAGCTACACCCATGACACCACAGAAATATGACTACCAAAACAAGACCCGAATGATGGCAATATCAATAGACATGCTAATCTGGAAGGGGGAAATCTCATGGTGTCTTATCCCTAGACAAAGAACTAAAGACAGCTTGTGTTGGAGCAAGGGGAGATAGTCTCTCCCAAGAATGAAGCCCCTGATTGGTTATCCAATAGCCATTGATCAGCCCTAAAATCATCTACATACAAGCAACCCTAAACAGACTCAACATGTTGTATTTATATAGTTATATATGTATAAAAAAACAGTAATAATCAAAGAAAAAGAGGCCATCAATTTGAGAGAGAGCTGAAGGAATATTGGAGAGGCCATAGGGAGAAACTAGAAGGGGGGAGCTATGTAATTATATTACAATTAAAGACTGTTTTTCATTTCTTAAATATTGGAAATAGATACACGAGAATCCACGTTAGGTCATTATTTCCATTTTTAGAGTAAAACAAAATATACCACACCAGCACTCGAGACTACTCACAAGAACATCATGGTATTTTATGTATTTTGCATACATGTGATAATTTAGTGGATTCTTTTCATGAATTCTAACTATCCAGCACCCCCTAACTCCATGTAATTTTCCAGGTCTGAATTGCTATAGATTGATACCACCTGAAAGTTCAGTTTCTCTTAAATAGATTTTGCCCCTGGGAGTTTTGACCTATATACATGTTTTCAGCCTCACACATGCACACAGCCCCTTATTTGCAACCTCACTTTATGGGATTTCAGTTATCCACAGGCAAAATGTGAATCAAAAACTTAATACTGTTGGTCTTGAAATTTCAAGAGAAAGACTAATTGCATTCACATAGCTTCAAGTATATTATGTTATTGTAATTACATTTTGTGATTATATAATATCTGTGTTATTACACTGAACTTGTAAATTAAACTTTACCATAGCTGGAGAAATGTATGTGTAGGATTCAGTGCTATCCCTGGTGGAAGGCAACCACGGGAGTTCTTGAACATGTCTACAAGGGAGAACTACTCTATTTAATTTTTTCTAGATGCGGTATGGTGCAAAAAGGAGGGCTATGAGTGAGAGTATAGGGGTTAGCTTTGCACGAACTTTGTGCTTTATGAATGACTTCCCTGGGCTCCAGGTTCCTTATTGGTCAATTAAGAAGGGACCATAGTTGAAGAAGAAGAACCTTTAGCAATGAGAACAGGTGATGGAACTGGTCAGACAGGGCATGGACCCCAAAGCAGCACCTCTGAGAATGTGAAAAGAGCCCTCACTCTGGGTATCTTACTACCTATCACAGTGATCTAGAGCTGTACTTAAGGATGTGGCTGAATCTAAGAGGAGGCACCTGGCTAGGTTTATAGGCCTGGATTCCATCCTTTTGAGCAGGCTGTATGTCCAATTGTAGAGCTGTGGGTTACCCCCAAAATATAAGTGTCACTATTGCACTACTGGGGTCACCATTCCAGTCAATGTTGTGGTTTGAAGGGTTTACCACTATATAGGGCTATTGATTCTTTCCTCCCTTGCAGTTTGCCAAGCACCATCAGATATGAGAGCTAGTCTTCAGGGAGGATGCTTCCAGGTCAGTCCCAGGTCCATTTCCCCAAGTCCTATGTATAAAGTGTCTTCAGCAATGGGGTCCTAACTTCATGTTCTGGGAGGCAACCAAGGGCAACATCAATAGCATATATTGTTTTAAGGGTCTCTTGCGCTCCCCTAATCAACACCCTAAAGGGAAATTTCCAATGCCCAGCACTGGGGTTTTGTTAGACAGTCTATATAGTTCTGGAACAATTTATTACCACCCCAAGTGCCAAAACCTCAATTAATATACATATATATATATATATATATATATATATGTATATATATATACACACATATGTGCATATGTATTATATATATTTTAAGTAAACATAAAATAAATGATTCCCTATAGCTGTTTGACATCCTTAATGTTATATATCCTTCTCCCTCTCTTCCTGTATGTATTTCTTCCCTCCACATTCCCCAGTTAGTCTCCCTCCCTTGCTTTTCTCATCTCTTCTCAAAGTAAAATACTTCTCTGAAAATGAATTTTACCTAGTTGTGTTTCATCACCATTTAGTTACCTTAGCTAGTCCATGTAAAATACAGTTATTATTAACTCATTATAATAATTTTCTATTATGTAAATATCTAATATGTTATAAAGTGTTCAAAAGGATTTGCAGAACCAAGAAAATTTTTCAACAGCCCAAGATATTAAGCGTTCTAACAAGGCTTCCAGGACTCTTTATAGCAAATGCAGTTTTGTAGTAAATGGCTTAATTATTGAATTTTAGACAAATATCAAAATTCTGGAATTAGAATAAATAACTTTAACAGATCCTTTACTATTCTCCAATTCCATTCAGATCAGTAGGATGTAGTTCAGAAAATTCTAGAAGATAAAAAGAACCAAATCATTGTGCATAATAAATGTTTCTTAGGGATAAAATACTATTAAAGTGTTTGTTTTTTAATCTGTTGTCATTGTAAGTCACTGATATGAAAAAGGGCATAAATAAGTTTTTCCACTAACCCATCAATGAGTAAATATTGTATACCTTCTATGTGAAATCATGTAATATATGACCAGATAGCAAAACACAGCCACCTTCCCAGGGAATGTCCACTTTAGATTCTCTGAATACCTATGTGTGCCTGTCACATGTAACTGATATTAAACACTCATGCTTTATTAGTTGTTTTCTATCTTCTGCCAAATATTCCAAGTAGCAAAACAGTCTTTTAGTTGTCCACTGGGCCACTGGAGCCTAGCACACAAGACCCAATAAAAGAAGCATTTGAAAAAATAGTTGTTGAACAAAATGAATGGCTTAAAAACTAAGGCATTTGTGTGGATGTAAAACACACACCATTGAAATTAATTAACAAAAAGTAGCAAAAGTAAACAGGCCAGATAATTCCAAGAAGAAGTATGACTGCACGCTGAAATGGAGAAGATGTAACTGGACCAACGGCAGGACCAAGGTCAGTCTTAGGACACAGTGTGTGGGCAGGACCAAGGAAGGAGAATCAGGCTGGGACTCACATAACTAAACCTTACAGATGTTCAGCTCTCGAAGTCAGCCTCAAGTACAAGGAGTGGTTATTCTCATGATGTGACATCCGCTGGAGAGCAAACATTTTTAGTTCATTTTTACATAAATCTAATGGGCATGGCACTATCAAAGTCATAGTGCTATGTACTTTCTGGGTTGGAAACGTGACTTACTAAACAAAAATTTAAAGCCACAGTCTTGTTAGCTCTTTGATTTGGTTTGGTTTTTGAGACAGGATCTTATAATGTCGCTTGGACTTGTCTGAATCTCACAACTGTCTTGCATTAGCCTTCCAAGTGTGAGAAGAAAAGGTGTGCACTGCCATGCTGTTCGTTCTATTATCTCTATTTGGTATTTCTTCATTTCAGTGGGCATAGTACATGGAAAGGCCACATTCTCATCTGTCTCTACATTGTCCACTGGCTTGTCAGTGGGTTGACTATAGGAAAAAAATCTCATTTCAGCTCATTCCCAGAAACTGGGAAAATTTTCAGCAAGAGAGTTGGCATATAATCAGCCTGCTCCATCAACAGTGGAAAAGCTGGCTGACTGTGCTGTAACAACCGATAAAAGGAAAGAAATCTAGATAATCAAATTTCATACAAGATCTTAGATGCCAGATAAAGTAATTTAGATATTCCAGATAAGAGTGGTCAAACATGCACTTGGGTCCCTGCCTCTTGCTGCAGACCCACAGTCCCCTTGTTCCTCCCTGTGGATCCTTCCAGCCTTTCCTTCTAGCCCACCTCTATTCCTTTACGATTCTGTTAACTCAAAGAACCACTCTCTACCAGAGACCCAGGGCCCCCTGTCAGGTCTGGCCTGACAAATGGGAAAGTACCTGAATGGAGGGTGGGACTGAAGGGCCTTATGAGGAGAGGGGAAAAGAGACCAGAAGGGAAGGGAATAGACAAGACACACACAGCATCATTGAGCTCAGATGGAATGGAGCTGGAGTTTAATTTTTGTCTCAGTTTTTATACACCTTTCCTCAAGGGTCTACGTGCAGCTGCAGCAGTTACAAAGTTAATGATCACAGATACAATGAAGGTTTCAATCACTGGGTAAAACAATACATGAGTAAAACATTCCATTCTCTAGCTAAACCTAAACCTTGAAGCTTCCTTCTTTCTGCCAGAGAAGGATGTTTATCCTGAGAGATAACCTGTCTCAGGGAAGCTAAATGTTTACCCAGGGAAGTAGCTTCTCTGGGTGGAGTTAGATGCTTGCCTAGGACAATAGCTTCTCTGGGTGAGGTTAGATGCTTGCCTAGGACAATAGCTTCTCCCCATGAAGTTAAATGTTTAGCCAGAGAAGGAACGCTCCTTTAGAAAACTTTGACTTCCCTGAAACAAGCCGCACTAGGGCAGTTATTAATATTTTATAACTCAGTTTTGCTCAGGAGATCTCCCAATAAAGGAAGTAGGCAATATTAGTCAGAGGCTCACAGTAGAATCCAGGCCCAGAGTCTGAGGGGCTCACCACACCCCCACAATAGGCTGGAACACAAGTAGGCAACCTTCGCCGTCCTCCATTCCAGTCTCTCCAGATTACTCTGAGCCCTGCTGCAGCCCACTTGCCTGAGTCCATCCTCCCTGTCCACCTATATCCCTTCTGGCCTCTTGATGCTGACCTGGGGTCCCCTAGTTCTTCCCCACTGCTCCTCTCAAACATTTTCTTGTACCCATCTCCATCCCTTTGTGACTCCCAACAAACCAACAGAACAGCTCTCTACCAGGGACCTCACAGCCACCACACTTGGCTGGGACTCAGGTTCTCTACAGCCTCCATACTTGGCTTGGGCCCAAATTGGGAAATATTAACCGAAGAACAGAGCATCCACCTAACAAAGATAAGACCAAACGTCTACACACAAACACCATGACTCCATAACTCCATAACTTTGCCTGGATCGTAGTGCAAACACAAATACATAAACAACCAAGAAATATGCCTCCAGAATCCAGCAGCACTATTCTGATAGGCCATGAATAAAGTAATGGAGTTGAGGCACAAGACACGGCATCCAAAATAGCAATTATGTATGTGCTCAGAACCTTTAAAAAGACATAATTAAATGCTTTAATAGAAACGCAAACAGTAGAACGAAGTAATTGAGCTACTCAAGTCACAAAATCAGAATTTAATGAAAAAATATAATCACGAAAGAAAATGGAGATGGAAACAAACCTAGAAATGAAAGCCTCAGAATGTCAAACACAAACTTTCCAGGTAAGACTCAACAACATATTGAAAGACACTTGAGGGAATGTCAGGTCTTAGTGGTGAGGTAGATGAAACTGATAGTTCACTCAAAGAAAACGTCAAGTCTCAGTAAAGCTAGACATAAAACACCCAGGCAATTTGGGACACTAGGAAAAGACCAACCCACCAAAGATTTTTTAAAAAAGTAGAGAGGAAGGAGGTGAAGCGCAGGTCAAAGGCACAGAAAATATCTTATGTTAACTAACTTGCTTTATTCATTCCACATTCATACATGGACCAACTACAGTTTAACAAGCCATAAGAGCAGATTTCCCCAAGAAACAAATGCCTACCAAGATACAAGAGGCATACAGAACACCAAATAGACAGAACCAAAAAAATAAAATAAAAAAACTACCCATGGCACCTTATAATCAAAACACTAATGGGCAGAACATAGGAAGGACATGAAAGGCTGCAAAGGAGCTTCACTCTTCCTTCTATGTTCCAAATCTAACCTCACAGTCATCCAGGGCTCTGTAGCAGCATCCCCTCTACTCTGCCTTTCCTCTCTGCCTCTATTTCCAGCAGATCACCCTTTATCCTACAGCCTTCCTCGACACCAGTACCTTTGTCTCAGCCACCAAATCCTGTCGGCATTCCCTAGAAACCAGCCAGCCATGTCAGCCATGAAAGCAGGTAGGTCTTCATGCTCTCCTAAACACCTGCTTACCACCTGAACACCTGCGGTGGCTCCCCTCCCTCTCTGTCCCCATTCCCAGGGAACTACACAGCTCATGGTGTCACATCCTGCTTTCTTCCCTCCCAATTATCCTTTCAACCCCCTCAATCCTTTTATCCCATCTCCATTTCTAAGTGTCAGCTCCCCAAATCTAAAAACACATTCTACCTGGAACTCCCCACCCCTGGGAGGATCTGAGAAACATTGCCCATCAGGCAAACAACAGCTACCACACCCTTCTAAGAAGATGTAGCCTTAGGAGGGCAACAGAAACCAAGGAACAAAACACGCACCCAGCAAAGACAAGACCAGGTATCAGCACATAGAATTACAATCATCTCCAAACCAGCTGTATAGATAACAGGGTAAAACAGTCAATAACCACCAGGACAATATGTCTCCACTAAAACCCAGCAGCCTGACCACAGCAGGCCTAGAGAAATGCGACACAGCCGAAGCACCAGAAAAAGACCTTAAAACAGCCTGTGTGCATATAATAGAAGTCCTTAAAGGGGAAATGAATTCCTTAAAGAAATCTATGATGAAAACAGAAACAGTGAAATGAAATGGATAATATAGTTCCAGACCTGAAAATGGAATAAAATCAATAAAGAAAACCCAAACTGCAGGAAAACTGAAAATGGAAAATAAAACCATAGAAAAAAAAATTCCCTGACCTACAGAAGGAGATACCTATCAAGGTACAAGAAGCATACAGAACACCAAATAGATAGGACTAGAAAAGAAAGTTCCCACAACACATAATAATCAAAACCGTAAATGTACAGAACAAAGAAGGAATGTTAAAAGCAGCAAAGAATGAACTCTTGCAGGGAGTCAGATGGGCTAACTGCAGATCTTTACCTTCCCCTCTGTTCTCCTAGATGTAATCTCAGCCCAGCTCTTCAGCAGAACACCTGTGGGCGCTTCCCCTACCCACAGATCTTCCCCCTCTAATCCCCATTTCTCCACCTGCTTCCCCCAACTCCAGCAGGAACTCTCTGCTAACACACAGGTCACTCATCTAGGGAAGCAGGTAGGCTGACTTCAGATCTTCACCTTTCCTTCTGCTTTCTAGAGCCAATCCCTCAGTCTCATCCCCCCCCCCCCCCCCCCCCCCCCCCCCCCCCCCCCCCCCCCCGCTCTGTAGCAGGACCCCCTGCTGCAGCCTCCCTTTCCTGTCTGACTCCATCCTCAATGGATCACAGAGATCTTCCCTCAAGTCATGCCACTATCCCAGTCTCCAATGCCAGCAGGTATTCCCCGCCAACACACCAGCTGAGCAGGCCATGGAAACAGGTGAGCTAACTGAAGGCCTTCACCATCCCCTCCTCTCCTCCAAATGTAATACCCCAGACTCATCCCTATCTCTGCAACAGAACACCAGCTGAAGCCTTCCCTCGCCCCTGCCCACATCTCCTGTGGATTCAATAGACCTTCCCCTCCTCACCCCCCTCCTCCAACTCATTGCTTTAATTATATCCCCCCCCAAAACAATCAGGCCCTCTCTGTTAACCCACAGGCCACTCCTACCAGGGAAGGAGGTAGACTGACTGTAGACCTTCCCCTCTGCTTCTGTTCCTCTAAATCCCAAGTCTTATTCCCAGATCTACAGTAGTCCTTCTAGGATGCCCTCTCTTCACTGTCTACCCCCATTCCAAGGAGAATAAATAAGCAGATCCAGGTTGGTCACTCTGCTCTTCTCCCTCCTGTGAACCCCTTCAGATATTTAGCCTATTCCTGTTCCTAGTGTCAGCTCCCAAAACCCAAAAACACATTTTGGCTAGAACCCCCAGTGGCTACACCTATCAGGTCCACAAAAAATTTCCTACCAGGCAACACACAGCATGGAACACTCCTAAAACCTAGAGAGAAAACAGAAACCGAGAAAGAAAATACCCACCCACCAAAAACAAAACCAGATATCAGAACCTAGACCTATAATGATCCCAATCCCAGATGCAAAATGCCAGCATAAAAAACACAATCAGTAATAACGAGGGCAATACGCCTCCACTAGAGCCCTACACAGCAGGCCCTGGACATTACAACACAGCTAAACATAGCCTGTACAGATATGACAGGTGTCCTTAAAGAGGAAGTGAATAAATCCCTTAAAGAAACCCAGGGAAACACAAACAGTGGGAGGGAAAGAATAAAACCATTCACGTCCTGAAATGGAAATAGAATCAATAAAGAAAACACAAACCGAGGGAATTCAGGACATGAAAAATTTAGGAATTTGAACAGGAACTAGAGAGGGAAACCATACAAACAGAATGAAAGAGACAGAAGAGAGAATCTCAGGCACTGAGGACAACAATAGAAGAAATGTATGCATCAGTCAAAGAAGATGTTAAATCTAAACATCTCCTGACAAAACATCCAGGAAATCTGGGACATTTTGAAAAAAAAAAACTAAAATGACCCAGAAAATATTTTCAACAAAACTATAGAAGAAAAATTTCCTAACCTAAAAAGGATATAAGAACAGCAAAGCATAAAGAAGCATAAAGAACACCAAAAAGACTGGACCAGAAAAGAAAGTCCCCTCACTACATAATTATCAAAGCACTAAACATAGCAAACAAAGAAAGAATATTAAAAGCTGCGAGGGAGAAAGACCAAGTAACATATTAAGTCAGAACTGTCTGAATTACACTTGACTTCTCAATGGAGACTCTAAAAGCCAGAAGGGCTTGGACAGATGTGCTACAGACTCTAAGAGACACAGATGCCAGCCCAGACTACTATACCCAGCAAAACTTTCAATCACCACAGAAGGAGAAAACAAGCTATTCCACAGTAAAGCCAAAGTTAAGCAATAGCTATCTACAAGCCCTACAGAAGGTGCTAGAAGGTAAAGTCCAACCTAAGGAGGTGAACTACAACCATGAAAACACAGTGGAAAAATAATCTCACACCAGCAAAATCAGAAAAAGGGAAACACACACACACACACACACACACACACACACACACACACGTACACACATCACCATCAACAACAATGACTCTATACCCTACCACAGAGACACTAGAACATCTGCTGCTCTAGTCATAACAGCAATGTCCATCCAAAGATGAACAGTGAAGACACAATTCGTATTCACAATGAAATTTTATTCAGCTGTGAAGAAAATTAAATTATAAAATTTCCAGGAAAATAGTGTATCTGAACAATGTTATATTTTTGAAGTAACCTAGCCTTGGAAAGTCACGTGCAGGTCCTAGCTAATTTTCATGTATGTGAGTGTGATTATCAGCACAGTCCATAAAGGTAGAAAGAGGACCATCAGCAGGGAAAACAAGGCTTTAAGGGAGGGTGATAGAAGATATACGACATGACAGTAAAGAGAGGAGGACCGAGGGTGGCAGAGCACAGATAGAGTAGTGGGGGAGGGAGATCAATGAAAACTACGCATTAACATTGTGATGCTAATCCAAAAACAAGGAAATAAAAACAACACTGAAACTGCTAAACAGCAAAATCACCACTTTGCATGCTTCAGGGAAAACATCACTTTGGCAAGGGTTAAAAATGGATGGTAAAATCATTAGTCACAGTGACTCACACCCTTATGAGAGTAGCTGAACATCAGAACACTCAGTGCCAGGTGAGATGTGGAGCGACAAAAACAGCCAGTGATTGTTGGTGGCAGTGCAATACGTACAGCCACTTCGGGTGACACGCTGGTGGTTCCTGATAAAACTAAGCAATACTCTCTCGTGTGGGATGTAACTCCACTCCTTCGTATTCACCCAAAGGACTTGAAGATTGTGTCTACGTGTAAACCTGTGTGCAGTGTTTATAGCAGTTTTATTTACAATTTCCAAAACCTGAAAGGAACCAATATTCTTAAGTAGATGAGCAGATAAATAAATGTGGCAAACTTGATAGAATGAAATGAAGTTATCAGACCATTAAAATACATAAAAATGTGACTAGGTAAAGAAGAACATGGATATAAGACCACCATCTGTCTTCGTCAATGTTTCTGTTGCTGTGCTAAAACACCATGACCCTAAGCAACTTGGGCTTATTTTGTTTACACTTTCACATCACAGTCTGTCATTGAAGGAAATCGGGGCAGGAACCTGCAGACAGAAGCTGATGCAGAAACAATGGAGAGAGTGCTTAGTGACTTGCTCCTCATGGCTTGCTCATTCTGCTTTCTTATAGCACCCAGGACCACCAGCCCAAGGATAGCACCACCAAGAGTGAGCTGGGCCCTCCCACACTGTTCATCAATCAAGAAAATGCACCCATAGGTTTGTCCTCAGGCCAATCTGGTAAGGGGCATTTTCTCAATTGAGGTTTCCTCTTCCAAGATGACTCTAGCTTGTGCCATGTTGACACAAAGCTAGCCAGCATATGATCTGAATGTAATATTTATTTCGGTACAATTAGATCCTTTGGTCCATCAAAAAATGCTGTATATCATTGTTAAGAGCTGGTTTTTCTGAGTATGGCTGAGTATGTCTCCTAGTTGGAACCATGAATTAACAACATCTCCAGCAGTCCTTTATTGTTCCTTTCTAGTAGATTTCCCTTACTTTCTGTGTCTTTTTGTCAGGTTAAAAAGAATGTGAGATGGAGGGAGAAGGGAAATGCCCAGGGAGTGAGGGGAAGTACTTGTAGGGCTTCTGTGGGCCAGAGGACATCCCCACGATGCCCACTGTATTTGGCTTGTGTATGCCACAACATGTATATACAGGAACCTATATTTGGTCTCTTAAAAGGATCTTACACTTACCAATAGATGGCATACAAAATGTGACTTAGGTGAATTCCTATGCAAACCCTTCTTCCCAGTTCTCTGGGGTAGTTTTATTGCATAGGTACAGCTGGAAACCACACAGATGTTTCCCATGTGTTGTTATTGAGCGTATTTATATATGGATGGACTGCAAACCTGCTGTCACTATCAAAGAGGAGCTTGTGAAAGGGACAAAAACTACTACTTGCAATGCATTTGGTAATTTGCAGTTGGTAAAATTCCCTTTCCATTTGCTATTTCATTACATGTGGCACTCGTGGGAAGTCCATAGTACGCTTGCCTCACAAACGTGGAATCTAAGCATGTCTGAAATCCACAGGAGTAGGCAGCACTGGAACCCGTGTCTCCAAATATGAACCTGCTAATACCAGCCTCAAAATCCATATGAAAGCAGCGCCAGGGTCTACCCCGGTCTTGGCATGCCCTTCAACTTGAAGCCATGAGCAAATGTCTAAAAATTGAAGAAAGGCCCTCATGAGTCAAAGCCCGATTTATTGCAGGTTATTTGTGGACATTGTCTTTGCTACAACCAAGAAAGGAAGGGTACTACAATCATGGAATCTGGGCTATAATATAAATCTACTCATGTGTGGTGCAACCCACACGAGCTACCTTGTTAATCTTCTGGACTACAGAGGATTAAATAAAAATAAGGCAGGAGAATCATAAACAGGCACATGATAAGTGTTTAGTCATTATAGTGCTTCCTGAAATTTTTCTGATTCCTTGGTAGCTCCAAGTCTCCAAGCACCCATCTGGGATCAACAATTCTTATGGCCAACACTAGCTACAGGGTTTGCGTGTGTTTTTGAAACTTTGTTCCAAAATTGAATGCTTTCAGTAGTCTGAAAATGTCAGTTCAGTAAACATTTAAATGATGGCTGCTATCTTTAAAATGCAAAGCTCTTATTCACCTAGTAGCGCCAAACATAATATGTTACTGAAGTGTGATAGTTTTTATAACAAGATAAATTGAATTCCTTTCTAGATTCTTCAAATCATCAGTTGAGAGCCTCAACATTCTGAGACTAGAACATTCAGAGGCACGTTCCGGCTCTCGGTTGTCTTCCCTATATTGTTTGGCCCAGTGCCTCATCTACATCACACCTGTAATTGTTTTTACTAGAAAACAAGATACAGGTTTCCTTCATCACTGAAACGCAGCACATGTTATCTGAGGGTTGCGCTTGACCCAGAAAGGACTTTATAAGCTTGCGGAAGACAATGGATTTTCTATACCTCGATTGCTTTCCTAATTAGAAACCTGCAAATGACGTTAACTCTAAACATTAAGGTAAGTGCAAATCCCTAGGATAACCTCTCTTAGAATAGACTTAATATTTTCAATAAATCCACATAAGTTAATGGAAATGATCCATTCTATCTTAGAGGAAGCCGCCTAGACAAACTAAAAGCCAATCTTCTTTATATGCCACTCTGGTACTAAGAACCATGCCCCCTGTCACTCAGCCTTGGGACTAAGGCGTTTGTTAAAATGATAGCTGTTATCACTTACCATGCTGCAGTTCTGTGTTTACTTTCCTTCTGTGTCTCAGAGCTACACTGTCTTCCTCGATGGTAGAGACTATAACTCAGCATCTCTGAAACCCAACACCTGATAACTTGAACCTAACTTCCTTTGTTTTCTCTCTTCCCTTCTGAAGTCCACATAAATTTTTGCAGTGGGTGATTTGGGAATAGAATCCTTCCCTTTCTCTCTTCTCTCAGTGGAAATGACTGGCAGGTTAGGGCTAACAGCAAGGTGACACCATCCTGGGTCTTTTGGCATCCACAATAGGGCATATCAAATTGTGACAATCTGTGATTTGTTTAAAAGAAAGATCTTAAAAGACAGTTCTTTTTATCAGACCCCACTTTGGTCCTTTACAGAGGGTGGGAAAGTGTGGGCTATCGCTTAGAACTTAAGAGCGAGGGCACTGAAGTCCTGTTGTGGAGTCAGCTTCTATCTCCACTGTTGTTAGCTACGGTCTGCTTAGTCTCTTAGTGACTGCACTTCCTTCAGTAAGATGGGCATCCTTCGTGAAACCTGAATGCCTGCTAAGCACTTGGGATTTGCCTGGCATGTGGATTTCCGAGGCGTTAATAACAACGGTGTGATAGCATTTTTATCATCATCCTTACAGTGAGGATTCCACTGAGGCACTCTGGCTTCAGTACAGATTGTACATGTTTCTATCTCTAATGACTCCGTAAGATGATAGTGTAGCGTTAGTTAAAGTATGACAGAATAAAATTATCAAAAAAAGGATATTTGGAAAATGTGACAAAATGTAAAATCATCTTTTTTCAGAAAAAAAAAATGGCTGTTGGTAATGGACCCATTAGTTCTAAGAACAGCCTGTTCTAGTTGTAAAGACCTGGATGGCAGTGAGGGACACTTCTGTCTTTGATTCACTATGTGAACTTTGAAACTGCTTGAGATCTGCTGCTTCAGTGTCCGTACTATCATATTTGGCTTGTTCCTCTCAAAAACGATTATAGGAAGCAGGTGAAAAGACATCAAGGCTTTGTTTGTAGCATTTCATTATTTCTATATTAGTATTAACCTAGCGAATGGAAGTATATTTCTGATGCTTGAGAGATGGCTCGGTGGTTAAGAGCACTGACTGCTCTTCCAGAGGTCCTGAGTTCAATTCCCAACAACCACATGGTGGCTCACAGCCACCTATAATGGGATCAGATGCCCTCTTCTGGAATGAAGGTGTTCATGCAGATAGAGCACTCATAAATAAAATAAATCTTGAAAGAAAGAAAGAAAGAAAGAAAGAGCACTCATAAATAAAATAAATCTTTAAAGAAAAAGAAAGAAAGAGAGAAAGAGAGAAAGAGAGAAAGAGAGAAAGAGAGAAAGAAAGAAAGAAAGAAAGAAAGAAAGAAAGAAAGAAAGAAAGAAAGAAAGAAAGAAAAAATGCATTTCTGTTAAGTTTGAATCATAAGATCATTAACTATGTTACCTTATGTGCTGGCTAGCCTTTCCGTCAACCTGACACAAGGCAGTGTCATCTGGGAAAAACGAGTCTCAGTTGAAAAAAACAAAAATGCCTCCATCACATTGACCTGCAGGCAACTGTGAAAGGCATTTGTTTTCTTGCTTAGTGCTTGACATGGGATGGCCCAGTCCATGTGGTCAGTGCAAGCCCAGGCAGACAGTCACAAGCATAAAAGAAAGCAGGCTGAACAAGTGAGTGAACAGCACTCCTCCACGGTTTCTGCTTCAGGTTCTGCCTCAATACCCTCCTTCAGTTCCTGTCTCGACTTCCATTCATGACGGACTGTAAGCTGACAGGTAAATTAAACCCTTCTTCCCCCAGTTGCTTTTGGCCATGGCCTTTATCACAGCAATAGGATCAAACTATGACAATACAGTAGAAAATGACTGGATCAAATGTTCAAAGTCTTAGCTTACTTGTAATATAAGGCTCAGTGAGTCAAGCCACAAAAGCTATGTCCTTAACTGTAAAACTATTCTTACCATCTATGGCCCACCTATCAATCAGATTATCTAAAAAAAAAAAAAAGTGTCCTGTAAATTAAGATGTTCCTTTTTAGCATAAAATATTCTCATAAATCACTGTTTATATGATTTAAAAGTCAGCAGTTTTGATAATCACTGCTAAGGCATATAGTTTGAAAATAATGTCTCACATATAAAGCCCTAGAGTTAATGGTGCATTGTACTGCAGATGTTGTAATGAAATGGACTTACCGGCTACTTTTCTCCTTACTAGGACATTGCTTTCTTCAATCAATCAACATGAATGCAGCAGCAGACACAATGATCTTTTTAGGAAAGTTTCTATATTATTTTTTAGAATCTGTAATTTTCAGTATAATTCCTAAGAAGAAAAAGGATGTTTCTGGAGAGATTGTAGTTATAACCGGAGCTGGAAGTGGACTTGGAAGGCTACTGGCCATCCATTTCGCCAGCCATGGGGCCACTGTAGTTCTCTGGGACATTAATCAAGAAGGCAATATGGAAACATGTAGACTGGCCAAAGAAAAGGGTGACGTGAAGGTCTTTGCCTATAAGTGTGACTGCAGCAAGAGGAAGGAGGTCTACAGAGTCGCTGATCAGGTAAGCTTATTGTTGCTCTTTGCTTTTATGCCTGAGAGAATTTTTTCTAGCCTGCACTTTTACTAATACCACAGAGAGTGATTTGTTACAGGTTCTCCCAAGGATTGCTGTGTACTTCTAGCTTAATTCTATTTGTCTTAAGTATGATTGATGAGCTCCAAAAGTAAATCAATTAATTAATTAATTAAATTGAAAATAAAAACCAGCATAGCCTAAAATAGTAGGAGTAGGGCTTGATCCAGCTTCATAGCCCAGGGCTGCCTGACTGCATTGCTTAGTAATACACTCGACATCCTTGGTTGGTAGATACTCTACCGAGCCCTAACTCTGCTACTTTAGCTGTGAAACTTCTACCAAGTTATCATTTTCTCTTTCTACACCCCGTTTTCACATCTGTGAGATGAAAAGCTGGTGGTTGGCAAGAACATGTACAATTTTTAACTTCCCATTGCTTCATGACTGTAATGACACTGAAATTCCATCCCATCTTAAGGCAGGTATATGGCCACACTGCATTTCTTGAACACAGTGTGTGGGATATGAAGGGGAAAGCACTCAGTGTACAAGAGTTCTTATACTTCACCTACTAGCATTGTGTAACTCGAGTGGGATGTTCCACTTTACCCACAGTCCCCTTGGCAGACGCAGTGCAGCACGACACATGGGAAACTACCAATGGAAATATCAGTGTGGCAGAAGCCAAGAGAATGGAAACTGTAGGCAGATACTTTTATTATTGTTTCCACAGAAACACACTGGTTATTTAGTAACTGAATAATTTGAATAATTTCAAAGGGCTCTAGGACGTGGGGACATCCTGGTTTTCTGGTGGCTGACTCTGGCATGATTGAGATAGGCATATCAGTGGCCTAGACTGTGGCAATCCTACTAAGAGAAGCAGGTGGATAAATGAGGTTATGTCCAGCTTCTCAAAAAGGTTAATGTACCAGCCTCTAGCCAGAGCCACAAAGCTGAATCAAAATATTTGAACAAACAAGCCAAAACAAACCAACAAATAAGACTAGTAACTATATTATCTTTATTTTATTGCTTACTATTTTAAGTAATTTGTACACCCAATAACTCACAACATACTCAACCTTCTGAAGATTTGAGTTCTATTTCTATTAAACAGAGGAAGAAGACAAGGAGCACTTAACATGCAATTTACCCAACATGACATGGCAGAAACTGGCTAGAAACAGGGTCATGGCCAGGTAGCTGGGAGCCATGGGGTGCATAGAGTTTGACCATAGAAGCCTCAAGGAATTTCTTTGCAATCCAATTTCAATTTGGGGGATTCAATTTTTTATTTATTCAAAATTAATTATTGAGTTACCACCCCATGGTACTTTCTGAACCTCTCTCTTCATACTTCTTTCTTCTCCCTCTTTGTTTGAAGACCAACAGGATTTAGGTTTTATAACCCACTAACAGCTAATGACAGTGTGGGCAATATACTATTTTGGTACAGAACAGAGGAAATCAAAGCTAGTCTTCATTTTGTAAAAGGGAAAGAAACATGGCAGAGAGACCCTAGCAGAATGCATCTGGGGCAAGCTTAATGTAATCTGTTTAACAGGGGCTCCTGAACTAGGCACCAGCCAGTTCAGGATGCCTGGAAAGGCCTTTCTTCTGTACCTGATCATATATAAAGTTCACAATGAAACAGACACTGTTATTTGCTACTTTACCAAAGATGAATCAGGCAGGGAAAGTTGAAGGAACTTAGCGAAGTCCTGTGTCAGGAAACTGACAGACCTGACGTGGTCCTAGAGAGCCTGCTACTTTATTGCAGAAGCATCATCAGAGAATTGTGAGCAATGAGAACATCCACCAACCTTCTCCTAGTGCTCAAAAGTATCATCACCTCCTACACCACCACCCCTGTCTCCTGACAAATTTCTATTCTGGTTATAATTTTCTTGATGTCCACTAGAAAACATCCTAAAAAATTTAAAAAACACTATTTGCTATTGAAATGTAACTGAAATATTCTTCTTTATTTCTTCTTATAAGTAGTATTTTTCTAAGTTTGCTACTCTGTCTTGTTTTGGCTTAATACTTGACCTGTAAGGCTTTAACAAATCATCCTCACCCTTGAAATGGAGACTCAGTTACCATGGCAGCATTCCAAAGAGTACAGTAATTAGCTTTCTAATTTTCTACAACCAGAGGAAGAAAGAATTTACAGCTTCAGCATGCAAAGTCAACATATACAGTCAAACACAGCTACACACGCCTGTAATCCCAGCACTGGGAAGGTTGAGGCAGGAAGATTGTGAGTTTGAGGCAAGCCAAAGCTATAATTTTGGTGATGAAGACTAACTTTATATAAAAGCAAGTATTGTATGTGCCTCCAGATCGGGTGTGAATCACTGTTCCTTTCAGAAGCAGCTTGTCTTTTGGTTTAATTTTCCTTAGCTTATTTCATCATCCATGAGCTAGAACAATGCCTTCCTAAGCATTCCTCAAAGTACAGTGAAAATTAAATCCGGTGATCTAGATAATACCACTCCTGCTGTTGTGTCCCTCCGATGCAGGCTTTCCCTTGGAGTGATGTCAGCGACCATTCATCTTCTAAGATGTTCAGAGATTTGATTCAGGACCAAAAAAAAAAAAAAAAATGCCGTTTTCAGGTTCTTACTTGGCCTTGTTCCTGCTCTGCCTCAGCATCAACTTCATCACTACGACTTACAAATATACAATCTGAGGCAAGGTGGTAAAGGAAAGGAGTAATTTGCTTAGTGTTTCCTGTAGTATGTTCTGTTCCAAATAGGACTCATGGCGTTTAGTGGGCTATGCAAGCAGGTGAAGTGGGCTGTGTGGGAGGGAAGGAGGGAAAGATGAAAACATCTGTAAAGCTTGTAAAAATATTAGTGGAAGATAGCATTTAGATTATAGGTAGTCTTTGGGGCAGAGGGCACAGGATCTCAGAAGTCTCTGGGCACTGGATCAAATACACCATTGTTTGGGATGTCTTCGTTCCAAGCACTGACTTGTCCTAGTCAAACAAAAGTCAGGGAAATGACATCTATAGAATTATCCATCAAACATCCACTTGCTGACAATAAACTTTATGACTTCAAGAAGGAATGTGCTCAGAGACACATAGATAGACATTGTCCTCAGACTTCAGGGACACAAAGACCAGCAGGAAAGAAAGCCAGAACGAATGCAAGAAAGGAATGGGTCTGTGGGCCACTAGCTGTTTACCCAACTAACCAGGAAGCTAAGGTGAGAGGATCACAAGCCAGGATCAAGTCCAGCCTGTGCTACATAGCAAGAGCAATGCCAGTCTAAGCAACTTGCTGAAACCTCAAAGAAAGAAGAGGGCTAGTGAAACAGTTTGGAAGTAGAATGCTTGCCTAGCATGCACAAGGCTCAGAGTTCAATCCCCAGTATCAAAAAAAGGGAAGGCAGTAGGGAGGGAGGGAGAGAGGGAGTAAGGAAAGAAAGAAAGAGAGAAAGAAAGAAAGAAAGAAAGAAAGAAAGAAAGAAAGAAAGAAAGAAAGAAAGAAAGAAAGAAAGAAAGAGAAGAGGAAGGGAGGGAGGGAGGGAGGAAGGAAGGAAGGAAGGAAGGAAAGAAGGAAGGAAGGAAGGAAAGAAGGAAAGAAGGAAGGAAGGAAGGAAGGAAGGAAGGAAGGAAGGAAGGAAGGAAGGGAAGGAAGGAAGGATACTGTCCCATATAGCAAGCTATTTTGTTCTGGAACAGGTTTATTGTGTCTCATGACTTCAATCCATGGTGTACTGAACCACTGAGTCCTGTCAGGAGGGTTCAGTACCTCACCACAGGGTGGACATAGAGCACTGTAATCTGCCTGTTTCCCATGTGGCCAGGAGTAGAAAAGAGCAACAACCACACAATCCCCACTGAAAATTCCTCCAATGACTGAAACTTCCCACTCAAACACACATCTCAAAGCTTCTACCATGTCCCAATAGCACCAAGCATCGGGGGAACTTTTCTAGATCCGAAATATAGCAAGCAAGAAGAGAGACTTACAAAACCTTTTGGAGTGTGGGAAACATGTTTTATTTTCTTCGAAGTAAAGGTTACATGGGTATAGGAATTTACTAAAATTCAGACAATTGGACACTTAAATGGTACATTTTTGTAATGTCATATATACTTATAAACACAATAAGAGCTGTTTGTGGGTTTTTTCTTTCTTGAAATTAAAATATAATTGCATTATTTCCCCTGTCCCTTTCCTTTGTCCAGCCTCTCCTACGTTCCCCCATTTGGTTGCCTCCTTTCAAATTCATGCTCTCTTTCTCTTTCAGTGTTTTACACACACACACACACATGTGTGTGTGTGTGTGTGAGTGTATTGCTCAGTCCATTATGTTTACTTGTGTATGATTTCATGGCTGACACATTGTCATGGGATAACCAACTGGGGGCCTCACTCTGTGGGAAGACTATTTCTCCCTCTCTCTTAGCATTCTTTAGTTGCCTATATTTTTTAAGAGGTGGAGCCAATGAGATTTCCCTTTCCCTGTTAGCATGTCTGTCGATATTGGCCTTGCTCAGACTTATGTAGGTGGCCATATTGCCAAGATAGCTATATCATGGATCTAGCTTCCCTGGTATTTCTAGGAGACATAACCTCACAGCAGACTTTCTGTTCCTCTGCCTTGTATCATCATTCTGCTCCCTCTTCTCAACTGTTCCCTGAGCCTTAGGTATAAGAGGTACATTGGAAAGTATCAGTTGGAGCTGGACACCCCACAATCAATAGTTCTTTGTATTTTGAGTAGTTATGCTTTTGTGTGTGTGTATTTGTGTCTGGGCCAGCCGGACAGTCAACGGGGACCACTGGACCTGTAGGAGAGAATGAGGGACAAGAGATACAAGGAAGGACCAGCAAGACAAAGATTCTGATCAAGCTGAAAAATTTTATTTTTCTCAGGTGGGCTTTATAGTCAGCAGAGCAGGATGTAGGGAGGGGTTAAGCGGTGCAGGTGTTTGGGCAGAGCAGGATGTAGGGCAGGATGTTAGCTATGCTCTAAAGGTCACCAGGAAGCAAGGAGGGTTAGGTTGCTAGTTTACTCACTCACCGGGGGGGCTATTTCTAAACATTAGCTTGTTCTCGGAGAAGGTCATCTTGCTTGTTTTTCTTAACTTTGTACTAATCTAACTCTGACTTAACTATAAACTTATATAACTAAAAGCTATGTGCAGTGATGGCTGAAAGCAGGTTGCTATTTCTAGCGGGCAAATATCCAAGGGTCCGATGGCTCTCAGCATCTCCCCCTGTTTTATTTGTTTAAAGGATCCTAGTTAGTTGGCAGGGAACAGAGGTCTGACCCTCAGGAAATGATGGGCGCTGTGTCAAAGGAGTCTGTCCCCACTGCTTGGAGAGGGTTACCGACTCCCAACCTCCCAGGTGTCTTTTAGAGAGGAGGGGAACTAAGGACACCAACCCCTTTGCTGCCAGACATGTTCCACAAGAACCCCAGAGTAGACTCTAGATGTCCATTCTTTGCAGTACTTAGTCGTGCACACCAAGCTGAACTATGGATCCTTGGGATATAGTAGGTTTCTGAGTGGTCCCTACTAATCCCCAGGATGGTGGTAGTGCCTTGCCCCGCACTTAGGCTGGGAGCATATGGGTCGATGACGGGGTTCATCATCCTCTATAGCCAGTCAATGATAATGGACCTGGATGGGTTTTGCCACAAGAAAGTCTATTTGCTGCTTTATCAAGCCAGTGAGTCTACTGAAAACCCATGGGCCAAAGGATATTAATAATAGCAACCCTATGAGGGGGCCTAGTAGGGAAGGTAGTAGGGTGGACAGCCAAGGAGAGGTGGCAAACCAGTTTTGTACCAACTCTCGCTTTGTTCTCCTTCCTTTTTTCTTTTTTCTAGGCCCTCTCTGACTCTTCTCATACTATCCTTGACCAACCCAGTCTTGTCTGCATAAAAGCAGCACTCCTCCTTGAGGGCTGCACATAATCCTCCCTGTTGTAAGAACAGGAGATCTAGGCCTCTTCTATTTTGGAGGGCAACTTCTGCTAAAGAGGAAAGGGAGTCTGCCAGGTTGTTAATGCTGGATTGAAGCTCTTGGATATCTTTATCTATGGTAGCTCCCTGTGATGGGACTTGTCTCAAGACCTGAAATGTCAGGAGGATCAGTGTCACCGTGGATAGAAGAGCCAGGATCATCATCAGCTTTTGAGGGACGAGCAACATCTGAAAATGAAGAGAGAGGTGTCTCAGGAGATGAGGCAGGCTCCATCCTGGACAAAGGAAGGTTAATATGTTTAATCAATCGCTCTGGAAGACACCTGGCATTTTCAGTGTCCTGTGGAAAAAACACATATACAACCTCCCCATCATCTCAATATGGGGTCTGGCCCATTACGTTTTCCTGTAAGGGGATCTTTCCTCTTTCCACCTTACTTGAGCATAGGCAGTTTCTGTGTTTGGATGCCAAAAAGCGTTCAGCTGCAGATAATTCTTGAGTATCCACAGTTAAATTTTTTTTTTAAATAAAGAACATAATTTAGTATTATGAAGACACAGGGTATAACTCCCCCTTTAAAAAAATTTTTTTCTACTTTAATTATCAAAATAACTAAGACTTAACAAAGCTAGCAAAGACAAGCAGGTAAAATATACATCTTTGCACCCGAATAGACCTTCCATAAGCGGGGACAAATTAAGCCAGGGGTTCCTAATCTTTCTGATGTTATGACACTTATAACATAGTTCTCATTTTGCAGTGACTTCCAATCATAAATTTAAATACCTTAAAAGAGCTGTTTTCTTAAACTTTATCCTTGCAAGATTCCAAATTTTAAAAGTAGTTTAAAACCTCCCAACTGCCTGCCTGCAGCACCACAAATAAAGTTCCTCTATTGTAATGTACATTCCTTCTGTCACACCTCCGTGGCAGTCTGCCTTCCAGGCCTGTTCAAATCAGCTCTGGTGCAGTGGCAGTTCAGCTATCTTAAAAATCCTCTCTTATTTTTAGTATAGAAAAAAAACCATTACATGGCCTCTCAATCTATAAAGACTGCCAGGTTGTTTACTTAAACCTCACCTGCCTTGATTTACTTTGTTTTAATCCCACAACTCTCACACTGAAAAAATTTGGCTGTCAACACAAGGTACATTCCTGTATCTGAATGCACAGAGGCATAGTTTTGATCTCTCATTAAACATTGTTCTTAAAAATCCTATCTTATTTTTAGCATAGAAAAAACCATTCAAAATCCAATTCAATCCAAAATATCTGAGATCTGTTGTCTCCTTGAATGGCAACATGTGGCTACCTCCATTAAGATGGTGATGGAGTCACATGGCATTCGTCCTCCTTGATCCTGGAAAAAATGGCAGCGTCCACATGGCCATTCTGCCAGCCACGTCTCCACCTTCTTCCCCAAGTAGGGAGGAAGCATATCAGCAAGTCACATGTAGTCCACATCCCAAATGGAGTCACATCCAAAATGCAGTCACATATACATACACTAGAAAAAACATAGCCATTCACACACACACACACAGATAGAAAACAGAGAGACCTCAGAACTTCTCCTGATATGACCTGCTTTTTTTACAATTTGTCTGCATAAGCAGAAATCTGAAACAGTTCAGCCCAGCGTCCTTTTAAAATGTCTATCTCTGTAGCCATGCATGCAAATGGTCACAGAGATGACAGGGAGAGTGTGCATAAACCATTCTGGAATTTCGGCTAGTAGCAGAAACTGCTCCAAGAAGTCTCTCCTCTGAATTTGCAGCAAGAACCATTTCCAAAGAAAACTGCCCTGGATCTTGGCCATCCAGCATTCAAGACAATGATATTCAAATGAACGCAGAACATACATACATTTCCACACATTTAGACACCATCCATACACAAATAAGAACAGACAGAACAACAAAATCAAGACACTGACAAAATATTAATCAGGCCCGATAAAAAAGAAATGAATTTTAAAGAAAGGGTGCACCCAGGAAAAAAAAGCAGAGTTCTCTGAAGCTTCAGGGCGGCATGCATGCCAGTGTTAATGCAGTATAACCTTTAGTTTTTATTCAATGGTATTGGAAGTGAAACAGGAAGCACTTTCCATTATCCAAAAAAATCAGGTATATTGCCAATGTAAAGTACTTAAAATCTATTAAAAAAAAAATTTTTAAATCTTGAGTTTGTTCCTGCTAGTAGGATCAGTTTATCAGAACTTTACAAAAACATGTATCCAGATTTTACCTATACACTTTAAATCACTTCTTCTGACCTTTACCAATTACTTAGGCTTTCACACCCTCAGACCTGTAAACTTCGAAGCATTTTTAAATAGTTTCCTAATTAGTTCAGGTGGAACAGGTTTTAATTGTGCCCGCTTGGAAGAAGCAGGAGCTAGGCTGTTACTTTCCGCTTTGCAGAAGCGGCGGAGATGGGGACCCCGCTGGTGGCTGGAATGTAACTGAGGCTGCATCGGCTGCCATGACTGTACAGACAGCTGTGGCTCTGCCAACAGCTTAGCTGCATCAACGATTGAAATCATGCTATCAGCAGAACTGAACTGGCATGAGCTGGAGCAACTGCGTAGACAGCAACGGCAAATTCCTGTATAGGAGGTAGTCAGAGCTATATAGAGGGGGTGGGGAACACAACCTAGCCATTTCCTCGTCCAGCTCTTTTAATGTTTTCATGAGTTGGATCTGTTCCCTACGATTTTTGACCATTGTAGTAAGGGAGGACAAATCTGTGGTGACAGCCTGGGGAGCCTTTAGGAGGGGCGTTCCAGGGGCAAAGAGGTGATCAAGAGGCGCCTGTGTTTAAGGCGGCGGCGGTTGAAAAGAGGGAAAGAGGCGAGTAGTAGGAGGCCAATTATCAAGAGGGGGGGCTGAAGCACCACAGTAGGCGACGGTGGCCGTCTTTGGAGGCCGGTCAGGATTATGATAAGGGTGACCGTTTTTGAAGAGGCCCCAGAGGTGATATGGGTGCCTGGGGCGGCTGTTGGCCAGTATAAAAAGGGGAAATAGGGCAGGAGGTTGTCTCAGAAGGAAGGTAGGACCCCGTCCATCCCGGCCCCATCCCGAGGCTCGTGAATGGGACTGTAATAAGTCCTCCCACTGTTTGAAAACTTGTTTTAAGTCAGGCCAATCATGTCGGATTTTTACCACTTCATTAATTAGGTTCCAATAATTGAAAGCGGTAACAAAACAGTCACCCACTCTCTGCCATTTTTTCTCATCAAATCTCCCTTCTTGGGGAAACCAGGGACAGACATCAGCCACAAAAGTAAAAAAATTTATAAGATCTTTCTTTTTAACCCTAGTCCCTCGCGCCTTGAGGGACTCCTTGAGTCCGGAAATGAGCATTTCCTGTTCTGATAATGCTTGTCCCATAATGTTATTTTTCTACCTTATGAATTTGCCGCCTGAATCTCTCCTCCCAGTCGAGGGTGTCAGGTCAGGCACGACGACTCAAATCCGCCCGTGCCAGTGGATGACTGGGGGCTCAATGTCTATGAGGTGGCCACCTCTCCTTGGACGGCGTTCTCCCCTGGTCAGTCACAGTTCGGGCCGAACCTTAGGCGCCAGTTTGTCCGGGCCAGCCGGACAGTCAACAGGGACCACTGGACCTGTAGGAGAGAATGAGGGACGAGAGACGCAAGGAAGGACCAGCAAGACAAAGGTTCTGATCAAGCTGAAAAATTTTATTTTTCTCAGGCAGACTTTATAGTCGGCAGAGCAGGATGTAGGGAGGGGTTAAGCGGTGCAGGTGTTTGGGCAGAGCAGGATGTAGGGCAGGATGTTAGCTATGCTCTAAAGGTCACCAGGAAGCAAGGAGGGTTAGGTTGCTAGTTTACTCACTCACCGGGGGGGCTATTTCTAAACATTAGCTTGTTCTCGGAGAAGGTCATCTTGCTTGTTTTTCTTAACTTTGTACTAATCTAACTCTGACTTAACTATAAACTTATATAACTAAAAGCTATGTGCAGTGATGGCTGAAAGCAGGTTGCTATTTCTAGCGGGCAAATATCCAAGGGTCCGATGACTCTCGGCATAATTGTCTCCATCTGTTGCAAAGAGGAGTTTTCTTTGATGAGATATGAGAACTACACTTATCTGTGAGTATAAGCGTAAGTGTTTAGAATACCATTAGGTAGTATACTGATTTAGTAAAATGCAGGAAGTGAACTCTCCTCCAAGATCCATGATCTTGACAGCCCCTGGTAATTGGGTAAGTTTCCAGTACCAGGGATGAGTTTCTTCCTATCATGTGGGCCTTAAGTCCAATTAGAATGATTTTGGTTACTGCTAAGATATGAGTGCCATTATTGCACGTTTAGGGATATTTTGTCCTGCTGATCATTGTTGTGTTTCACAGGTGTCACAGCTGGGTAGTACTATGGATTGTTCCGTCCCTTGGCAATTTTCAAAGCTCCTTCTACTACTATGTAAACTGGTCTTCAGGGAAGGGGCTTTCAGGGGGTTTTCCAGGCAGATCTGGATCAGATTCTCCAGGTCTTGTGTCCAGAATGCATGGTGTCTTCACCAAGAAGATACAAGTGATATGAAGAAAGAAATGGTAAAAATGGGAGGTGGATTTAATTGGGTGGACAGGTGGAAGATCAATACAGAAGGAGGGGATGAAGGAAGGAAAAAAGTAACATTGAGGATTTAGTTTGAAAAAGCCTTAAGGAATCACATTATTTTTATTTATCTAAAGCTACATATAATACAGAAAAGTGTATCTAAAAATATAGAGTTTAAACGAAGTTAAGTCATTTGGGATAACGATGCTCCTGCAAGAGCCATAGACTACCTAACAGAACCTCCAGTACCAGGTGTGAGAAAACCCCTTTCCAGTTGTTCATCAGAGAAATCCAAGAAACGCTGAAAACCATATAAACTACTGCTGTGCCTTTGGTTGCCATCCAGAGAAAATCATGTTCTTTAAGCAAAATTTCCAAATTAAGTGTGTTCATTTCAAAAAGTATAATTGATCATAAGATTACTTTTAAATTGCTGAATTTCCTTATGCCAGACAAAAGCAAAATAAATCTAATTTGAAGGAAATAATAGTCAAGTACGGTTAAACGGTGGAGATGTGCTCTGAATGACGCATTGCTAAGTGATTTCACGGTAGTGGGAACATCACAGAGTCTCTCTATGCAAGCAAGTATAGCTACAGTGCCACTAAACAGTTTAATCTTGGAACAATCTTTATCTGTCATTGACTGACACAACGTACATTCCACAACTGCACTTGGGGGAAATGTGACTTATGTGATTAGGAAAGTAAATGTCAAAACTTCAACACTTCAACCTATGGAATGTTTCTCTCACTTCTGATCAGGTTAGAGAAGAAGTCGGTGATGTCACCATTCTCATTAACAATGCTGGCATTGTAACAGGGAAGCCCTTCCTTGATACTCCAGATCACATGGTGGAAAATTCATTTCTTGTCAATGCCATCTCGCATTTCTGGGTAAGTCTTTCTTTCATTTTTTTTATTAGTGAGTGTTAAAATTGCATGCATTTCCAGAAGGAACTGTTCAGTCATTTGTCTATAAATATAGCATTCGGTTTTTGTTGCTGTTGCTGTTGTTGTTGTTGTAGTTGTTGACAGCTGGTGACATCCTCACCAGGCTCTACTCTACCTGGCCTAGATTATTTTTCCTGGTCTTGCTCTACTCCAAATTCACAGGAACATCTCTTTCCAGTACAACTGCCTTTGACAATTAAAATACTCTCTATCTGCTTCTTAATATGGTAATCACTTGGAAACATGATTGATGGGAATTAAGAGCTAAACTCTTAATTTTATTCCCTTTAATGATAATATATAATTTATAATCATTAATGTACATTTAAATAGCTGTAAATGTCTAGAGGCTAATGCCTTGGTCAGTGTCACTCGATGGAGTGGGTAAAAGTCTGAAGGAACCTGGGATTACCATGGTTCTTTCTACTGGGAGGAATTACATTTGTTGAGATAGAAAAATAATTACCAGTAACTGGTGGTGCATGAAGAATTCAGGATGTTCAAGTAGCTGAAGCCACAGCAATGGATAACATGGAGACTGGTGAGGGGTAGCAGAACCTCAATCCTTTTTGTCTCAGAGACATTGGAAGGGATTTGTTTCCAATCTCCTAATTCCTGCTTATTGCCAAACAAAAATTTTTGCAATCTTTATAATCTTCATAACATTTGTGTTTTTTCTTGGTGACCAGGTGGTGTGAAATGACACAGGAGCCCAAACATTCATTTCACTCAGTGCTCATAGGACACCTAACACAGTACTTGCACACTGTAGGTTTCCCACAAACATTTCTACAAGCTGTTGCTTTCTTTCTCTGAACCGTCTCAGCCTATGCTTTTCCTCTGGTGACAGTTAATGCCATGTCAATGGGAGGAACCAGGATTCACATACTCCTAACCACATCACAGACCTAGAAACCACCCTTGGTCCCTCCCTTTCTTTAACACTGTTCTGCCTGCCATGCAACTCAAGCTTAAGTGCATGTCTCTCCACCCCTGATGCCAATTGTTCAAAGCACCTCTTCCCTTTACTGACAGCTTCTCGTGGCCTTCCATCTTCAACACTGGTGTGTTCTAACTTACCTTCATATGGAAGCAAGGTAATATTTCCAAAGTCTTAATCAAACGATCGCATTCAATGTATTAATCGAACTACCCTCATTCAGAGGGTCTCAAACACATTAAGAGTGGAGGACACTTACATACCACAGCCTGTAAACCCTAGTGTGAAGTGGTAATAGCCTCTGTTATCTGTCTCCCGACTTTCACCCTCTGTACTTTCTGCTCATGCTCAGTCTACTCCAGACTAAACCCTTTGTAGGTCAAACCCTCCTTAGAGGGTTTGACATGAGCTGTTCTCTCTGACCAGATTCTTCTTTCTTCTGACTCATACCCTTCTGCCGTCTTATAGTCATTGATTCTGCACTTCTATATTGTATCAAAGTACAGTTGTGACCTTAGTTGGCTCACACAATTAACAGTGAAAGGAATCAATAAACACGCTTAAGTCATTGTGGTGTATGCCAGCAAATTTAGATATGATTCTGAACAACCAATAAAACCAGAGAATCTACTTCCATTCAAAAAACTAAAGAGAAAATCATCATTCAGTTCTAAAATTTGAGAGACTCAAAATTTTGTATTTTGCTTCCTTGAAATGGACTAACTGCTTCAAAGCTCAATAGCCAAACTCACCATAGATATCTCCAAATGCTGTGTTTGTAGTACTGCTAGTGAGACATTTTCTTTTCTCAAACCTGTTAAGCTTCCTAGTCTGTCAAAAGCTACCTTCCTTATACCCTCAGATATTTTCCCCTGGATTCTGTAGCACACAAAGAATTTCATTTTGTCTTGAAAGTAGTTATAGTTTCTTAAATACATATTGGATTATAGCTAATCCAATAATGTAACATTTAACTCAGGTTACAAACTCGTGAAAAAAAAGTGTCCTTATGTAAATTTAATATATGCAATAATTTTTAAAGAAATAAATCAAGAATAAAGAAAAGTATTTCCTCATATACCTACCAATATACTCACCAGAAAATAAAACATTAATTGTGTTAGATATCCCTCATTGGTTTCATATTCTAGCCTTTTGCAGCCTGTCTTCATATCTATAAATTCAATCAAGCACTAACTGAAAATATTTTTAAAGAATGTTGCATCTGTAGTGAGCATGTACAAACATTTTCTTCCTATTATTCCCTAAACATACAGTATAAAAGGTAACAAATGGATAGCACTTATATGTAATTATAAGTAACAGACATGATTTTAAATTTGCAGAAGAATGTTCATAGATTATACATAAACACTGCATCATGCTATGTAAGGGACCTGTATAATCTTGAATTTTGGTAACAGTTGGAGTCCAAGGAATCAGCATTGCTCCAAGACCTGGCCAGAGTCTACTTCTCTATAGCCACTAGTTTATGAGTTAAGTCTATGCTCTATAACTATAAAATGCCATTTTTATCTTTCAATGTAACTTTAACAAACAATTAATTTATTCTCTTAGAAGATAAGGTATATGCAGCATTGAACTCATCATATTAGTTAATAGTATGTTATAAAAAGTCAAAACTGTGCCTGATGGCTCAATACTTATTTACTATTGTTCTGTGGTATCCACCAGAGAAGACTGCTCAGACAGGATTTAAGCCAATAGAAAGTCTTGGATCCCAATATAGCACTGAGCCTTTCTCAGGTAAGCTCAAAAAAAATTTTTTTTGTTGGCATATTTCAGTTAACAAGAACAGTTAGCCAGAAGTGGAACTATAGAAGCCAAAAAGCAAGCTTAGTACATCTAGAGACTTTCCCAGAACTATGGACTTTGATGGATTAGGTCTTTATTTTCATTTTGGCAGGTGATACTGTCTACATGTTCAGTTTTATGGCCCAAAAGCTATTTCTATGATGGAGTGCTGAACTGTGGGGTCCTACTAAGGTCTGGGGCCCTGTTACACTATGAATTCTTACTTCTTTTAAAATATTACAAGTAATGTTCTCATATAGTTACCCAACTAATACTACTCCCAAATCTTCAAATCATTAAAGTTGGCACTATACATCAATATAATTTCTGGTGATGCTTTAAGGTTGTCAAAGAAGTAAAGCTGAAACTTGATAGAAAATAATCCACATATGTAAGTCCAAACCATCCACAATGCTATGGAAAGTTCAGCACCACCAACTTTGTTTTTGATAATAAACTCATTACCTTGGGTTTGAATGAATACATATTCCATGAAAACAGAGACAACTTTTTGAACCTATAAACTAGCATGAAAACACTTAGGAAGATCATTCAATAGACTTTTTCCAGAAAATAAAGATCCTGAGATAAATGCAGTAAAATAAAATCAAGTGAATTTAATGATTCTTTACATTACAACCTACATATGAAAAATTGAGGAAAAGAAATATAGCATTTATAGAACAGTTCTGATTTGCTTACACATTTATTTTAATACAGATAATAATAACCTGTATCCAGTGTAATCCTTTATTAATTTTCCTGTTATTCAAAACACTTCATAGCAGGGCGGTGGTGCTCACACCTTGGTGATGCTGCATGCCTTTAATACCAGCACTTGGGAGGCAGAGGCAGGCGGATCGTTGTGAGTTTGAGGCCTGCCTGGTCTACAAAGTGAGCTCCAGGACAGTCAGGGATACACAGAGAAACCATGCCTCAAAAATAAAATAAAATAAGTAAAACTTCATGGGCTGAGGAGCTGGCTCAGTGGGTAAAAGTGCTTGCTTTCCAAGCATGAGAACCAGAGTTCTGATCCCATTTAAATTTACCCATGTAAATGCCAGGCAAGCTTGGCAGCCAGCCTGGAATCCTAGCACAGGAGAGGCAAAGATGGGAGATCCCAATAGCAAGCTACCTAACGGCATAAGCCAAACTGGTGAGCTCTGAGTTCAAGTGAGAGACTCTGCCTCAACGTGGAAGGCAGACAGCACTCTCAAGAGACACCCAACATCAACCTCTAGCTCTACATATACACAACACACACATGTACACCCCTCAAACATCCACAGATACCATACTTACATACAAAAACACACAGAAATACTTCACAGAGTTTGAAAAGCCTTCTTCACAAATGATTGATAAGTGAACACTCCTCTGTACTCTTTTTCTTCCCTTTAATAATACCCATGTATAAAGTGTAAATTTTGTATTCCTGTGATTAATTAACCTTCATGACATTCTTTAAAGAGTCTCCACCAAACAGGCTCTCCCATGGCAATCCCTTCTTGTTACAGTTTTGGTTTTCACAGTTTCAGTTCAACTTGCTCAACCACACTTTGAAAATATTACATGGAAAAATCCAGACATAAGCATTCTTAAGCTTCAAATTATGCGCTATCTTGAGTGGCATGGTGAAGTATTAGACTGTATCACTCCCACCCAATGAGTCAGTTCTTTGTCAGTGTATCCACAATACATGCCTCCCACCCACAAATCACATGATCACGCTTTCAAAGTCAGCTGTTGGGGTCTCACTCCATTTGTGCACAGAGAACTTTTATTTTACCAGTGATGTTGTCAATTTTTATATGCCAAAGAGAAGACAAAGTATTTCTTTTAATAGGAAAGAAATTCTATGTTAAAGTTTCTAATATTCATAATTCACTAAGATATTTTAGCAAAGGGAGGGCACATTAATAAATATACCTTTATCACAGTATATTGTTTTAATTGTTCTAACTTATTATAAATAATACTTATAATAATTTATAGATACTTAATTTATAGACTAATTTTATCATAAGCATGTAGATGTGTATAGGAGAATATATCCCATACATATGTTTTAATATTCTCCAAGGCTTCAGCATTCACAGAAGTCTTGAAATGTATCCCCTGTGCTTAAGGGATGAGGACTCCTGTAAACACCCAGCCATGTTTATCTTCAATTGAAAATACAGAAAATTAACAGCAAATCCAACCCCAGCTCAAAAGCAAATGCGCATGTGGACATATTTGCCAAAAGACAAAATATTGTGGGAAAAGCAAACAAAAGTAAATCTCTAAAAATAGTTAGACCTCTGTGAGTGAGGTCTAACAGGGCCCCCTGGACATTTTGGTCTACCAGTGTTTGGCAGATGCTATGGACATCAACCTCTCTCTCTTAACACCTGGGAGCTTTCTGTCCTCAATGCATGTGGCTCCATATCAAAGTCATACTGACCCACACCTTCAACTCTTTTATTTACTTCCCTTTCTTGAAAATTGCTTAAGCTCTCAGATACAAAACAAGTATCACAGCAGGACCACTACCTTGGCTTCCAGACCTTGCATTTCACAAGGTTTAATGGACGGTCACATAGAAGATGCCTGTAGGGTTCAATTAGAACTGTCCAGCTTTTGAGCTGAAGGACAATAACCAGTTCTTGCAATTACCAACCAGTGTACAGTCATGATCGGTGTCTCATCATTTAAAGAGAAAGATGTAGTAACCATAAGGAACAGATCCTTAAATTGCACTGCATATAAACATGAAATGACAAAAGAACACAATTGTCACCGACAGAGCAGAAACTCGGGTAATAATTCAGCAGCCACAGAACAAGGCTAATGAAGCAAGGTGCTGTTTTTGTCCAGTGGCCTCTCTCTGTCAGGTGGGCACATCTGGGCACCCTCTAAAAAACTCCAGTGTGAAAATTGTGAGTTGTGAGAACCTTACACCTCCTGTATCCTGATGTCAAATGACAGAACAGATGATATCAGGTTTTGCTGAGCCTATGCATGAGTGAGCCAGCGGAAGAACAGAGCTGATAAAATGGCGGCACGAGAAACTTGGACTTACATAGTAATGAGGAGTGCAGAAATAAGATCACTCTTGCCTGGTATTGATGCTCAGGTGAGCTTATTAGAAAAATTCTAATGGGCTGGAGAGATAGTACAGAGGTTAAGAGTACTTGCTGCTCCTATAGAAGATGTGGGCTCAGCTCCCAGCACCCACATCAGGCCGCCTATTCCGTAGAATGCCACAGCCACTTCTGAACCCTGCGGGCGTATGCATGCATGTGGAATACATGCATGCACTCAGGTACACATACATACTCACACTGTGCCAGCTAGTTTTTGTTAACTTGACGCAACCTAGACATATCTGGGAAGAGGAAACTTCAGTTGCAACAATGCCTCCATCAGACTGACCTGTGGACAATTCTCCGGATCATTTTTCTTTATTAACAATTGATGTAGAAAGACCCAGCCCACTGTGAAGGACCAGTGCTACCCCTAAGCAGGTGCTCCTAGGTTGTGTAAGAAAGCAGGCTGAGTGAGCCATGGGAAGCAAGCCTGTAAGCAGCAACGATTCACAGCCTCTACATTGGTGCCTGCCTCCAGATTCCTGCCTGGAGTTCCTGCCCTGAGCTCCTGACCTTACTCCCTTTCATGATAGGCGACAGACAGTGAGAAGAAATATCCACCCTCAAGTTGTTTATAGGCATAGTGTTTATCACAGTCATAGAAAGTAATCAAGAGCATACATGGGGGCATACACATATACATGCACCAAAATCAATAAATACATATATACATACATATATAAATTAAAAGGTCTTTTTAAAGAAAGTATTCTGGTATGCTGTAACTCATGCCATTATCTCTGATTTATTTCCACATTTTTTACAAATTGCTTATAAATCAGGTTTAGGATAAAAAGAACCTATCACCTGGGTTGAATAAATGGTCTGTGTGAGGAACAGGAGCAAGGGAAGGAAGGGGGCATTTGTGGCATGGGGACATACGACGCTGCTCAAAGATACATTAGTAAATTTTACCTAACACACCAGAGATGTCTACTCACGGTAGACAGTTCTAAAGCATCTTTCTCAGCAGGAGGTAAACAGCTTGCATCAAATTTATCTTCCTCTGCCAGTTTCTCCCTGAAAACAAGAGCAAATTGTGTTGGTAGTAAAGTCTGGAAGATAAGTGTGACTGATTTTAATTGTCAAAATTATACAAAGAACTCCAAGTACTTAAGAAATTGCTATAACTTATAGGAAGCCATCGAGAGTAAAAGCTCATTTAGTTAAATTAGTAAAGTTTACTTCAAAAGAAAAAGAAAACATGTACTATTTCTTATGTCTGAGCACATAATAAACTCTCATCTCCTTGGGAATGGTGGCTGTATACTTCCTATTTTTGTGTTGCCAAAGAACTTAGCACACCATGAGCATCAATAAAAATTTACTAAGTGGATTAATAAATTCATCACATGCTTACAAAGTAAATAAAGTAATTAATGAATCAGTTAATGGCACAATATATTTATATCTCCTAGACATATAAGGCCTTCCTTCCTGCCATGATTAAAGCTAACCACGGTCACCTGGTCTGTATTTCAAGCATGGCGGGACTAGTCGGTATTAATGGACTATCAGGTGAGTATTTCCATTCACTGCACATCCTTCTATTCCTCCAGAAACATGACCCTTCCAGGATGCAGAGGAGCTCACTCTGCCCCAAAGGGAAATCTTAAAACATTCAGCCCTACTTATAATACCAGGAGCATTTCCTCCCACTTCCCTTCTCACAGTGGCAGTGTGGGAATGGTACTCTCCTCTAAAAAAAAATAAAATAAAATAAAATAAAATAATGTGTATGTGCCTGTTAGTTCATTAGTATCCTTCGGCTAAGGGAAATTGAAAATATTTCAGTGTTTTTATTGGCCACTCCATGTGGAGATACTCTGTCCTCAAGAACAAGCCAGAAAAGGGAAAAGGAGATACATTTTTAAATAATTGTAAGAATTTCATGAGCGGCCCTTCACTTTATTTCAGATTATTCTTCAAGTAAATTTGCAGCCTTTGGCTTTGCTGAGTCTCTCTTCGTTGAATTAACTATGAAAATGAAAACTAAAATTAAAAGCACCATCGTCTGCCCCTATTTCATCAAAACGGGAATGTTCGAAGGCTGTACATCCAAGTAAGTGAGCTTTCTCGGCAATCTTTATTCTCACACTAATCTTCCAACATGTCTCGGTGATCGTCGGATCAGTCTAAAGTTTTAAAATACCAATAGTTAAGCAAAAAAATAATAATTTCTAATGTAGTAAGAATTTAAATATAAATGTATATTAAATTAACGAATATGTTTAAAGATAATATACTTATGACATTTATGAAGTGTTTAAAATCTGGCACCTGAAATAATAATCATAATATTAAAGTATAACAGAAGCTGGCAGTGGAAATTTATTAAGATAACATTGTTTCATTTAGAAAATAATTTGTTTCCAATATAAAATATTCAATTATATATATATATATACATATATATATATATATATATATATATATATATATATCTCCCCAATATAAAATGTATTTGTTGTTATTATATACAGGAAACATTGCAAAGTGATCTTTATACTAAGGTAAAATTTATCTAGAATAGTTTAAACTAGAATGCTAACAAAGCATTTGGACTTCTACACAGGGAGCAGTGGACTACAGTGACCTTAATATGAGGACTATAGAGCTATTGTCATTGTAGGAAATGAGCTGGCATGATCTAGAGCACATGAGTCATCTGTATTTGGAGAAAGGCAAGAGAGCCAGCAAAAAGACCATGAGGATGCTTTGAGTCCATTGAAGCTATAAAATTAAGTAAAAAAATCCAAAACAGGTGGTAAAGCATTGTTAGAATGTATTAAGCTGCTAAAAGTCATAAGGACAATCATTTGAAGTTCCTAGGGACTGATCAAAGAACACACTGCAGTTGAGAAGACTATTCAAAGAATTCTGTGAAAGTCTCATAGTAATCCTGAGAGGCTGCGACATTAGGAGTGCCATACTACACCTGACTATGTTGCAGCCACTTCGGTGGAAACAGACAATTTCCACCTTCCCTCAGCTCCCAGGACAGAAGAGCTGTTCTGGCATACTGGCAGCAGGGAGTCCTTGTCAGGCCTGCTCTCAGCAGCCCTGCTTCGTACACCTAGGAGACTGTAGTGAAGGAGTTACCTTCTTCAGACAGGGCTTCTTCCTCTAACTCCAACTGTCCTGAGTCAGGAAGCTCTGGACAGGCCTTTGGCAGAGAAGGCTCCTCCTGTGTCTAGATTGTCTGCTTGTTGTAAGAGAGCTTCAGTATCCTTAGCAGCCAAGCATCAGGTCCCATGTCCTCAAGTATCCTAAAACAGATGGATTTTAGGTAGACTTGCCAGAGAGTTGATGTCAGTGGATCTTGTCTTCCCAGGCTCTGGGTTGTGGAAAATCCATACAGGAGAATGGCAGCGGCTGGCTGTCATCTCTAGTTCCTTCCACCCCCTCCAACTTTCATATCTTGAATGATAAGATGGATTGAATGGAAGTAGTCAGTGGAAGACAAGGCCTCCTGTCCCCTGCTCTGTAGCAGAGATTCTAATAGGTGAAGGCCAAAGACAATCTCAAAGAAAGGCAACTGTTTCTCTGTGGACCTCGCTTCAACTAGACCACTGATTAGAATTTTTTTAAGACTAGCACAACCAGTTAGCAACTTTGGATCTCGGTATGATATGAAAGCAGCGAACCAACCAGAAACTTAGCTATAACATCAGTGGAGAAGCTAGCAAAAGTCTGTTGGCTGGGGGCTAGGATGATGACTCCCAGAGTAAAGTACTTACTGTGTGAGAATGAGGAAGAAAGTTCAGATCCCTATCACTCGTATAAAAAGCCAGGGTGACAGCATGTACCTGCAACTTCAGGGCAAGGTGGTTAGATAGATGGACGCTGGAGGCTGGAGAGCCAGTCAGCACATCTGAAATAGTTAGCCCGGGTTCAGTGGGAGACCGTATCTCTAAAGAATAAATAAGCTGTAAAGGCAATTAAGAAGGACATCCTGTTGTCAGCCTTTGGCTTCCACACGCTCCCACATGCACACCACACACATGCATATAACACACACACAAACATTCACACACGCACACACAATCTTTGGTTAAAACCCACACTCATCAGTGACATTCGACAGCCAGGAAAACTTTGCTATACCCAAAACTACATCAAAATTGAAAACTGACATCAAAATTAAACATTGACGGTATTCAATCAGAGGAGATAGACTTCACTGAACTAGTCCAATCAAGCCATTAAATAAATACACAAGCAAACATATGTCAATGGGCCCTACAGGAGAGTACAATCCAGTGCGGCTGAAGTATCTGAGGTGTTGTTGCTGTTGTTTGTTTGTTTGTGATATAATCACATGATATAGTTCAAGCTGGCTGGGGCTTGTTGTGCAGCCCAGACTACCCTTGAACTTGTGATCCTCCTGCCTCAGATTGCAAGCGCTATGATACAGGGTGTGCCACTATTCTCAGCTCACAATGCTCACCCTCACCCTCAACTTCACCCAGGCAGCGAGTCATTGAATATCCAAGACACCAAACTGGCTGTGTCTGGCATTACATGCAACCCACTCATTCACTCCCATGCAGAAACATGATGGACTACCTTAGTGTGGCAGGAGGCAGCCATGGGTGCGGGAAGGACAACCATGTGTAGTATGTGTGTGACAGATCAATTATGGAGCAACTCTAGCTTCTGTTTCCCACCTTGATCAAGAAATGCTGATCTTCTTAATCAACAGCCCTGAAAGCTTTGAGTAGCTGTTTACCCAATTGTGTCATTTTTATACTGAACTGTTTATATCCACAACATCCAACGGTGCATTTCAGGGAAAGGATTAGTTAGTGTTGTCACCAAAACAGTTTCAGAAGCTGCTCAAAATTAATCTAGACTGGGGACTCACAGACTTCCTTATTAGGTCCTATAGACAGGAAAATCACAGAAATCGTTAAGTCCTCACTTTGAAAATCTTTTGCTTTCTGAAACTGCTGTGCAACAGCTTCAGAAGAAACACCGAAAATCCGGGTTCCAGAATGACTTCATTGGGAGCTTGAGTCTGCAGCCACTGTGGTCAGCCACTGGCTTTGTTAAGATATCAGACGTGTGTATCAGGCAGATCATCTCCACCCAGTCCTTCCCTTTCATCCCTGGGTGGGCCAAGTAGGGGGCACCTGGGAGAAAACATCAGAAACTTTGGGAACTGGGACAGAATTGGAAACAGCAAGTAGATTGCCCCACCCCCACCCCTCGCCGCCTGAGTGTTCCCAAAAGCTGGTGTGTTGGTCAGCTTCAGCAGATTGCCACACTGGTGGGGAAAGTGGCAAATGCAATGAGTATTGTATATCAGACCGTAATGGCCTTTTTATCAAGGCACTTTAAACAAACAGGAGATTCTACCCTCCAGAAGAGGAGCTGAATTTGATTATAGGACAATGGAATTTCTGGGAACTGCCATTCCAAATATCAGATAGAAAATTAAAAAACTAAAGTACTAATTATTTCCTTGTAGTGTATAAAATGAATATCATTTAAAAACAAAACTCTGGATTTTCAACAACTGTTTACCCAGAATCCCTCCATAATTGTGGGTCACTCCTCAGTTACAACTGAAGATGTGTTTTAGAGTTATTTGCTAAACAGAATGATTCCTAGACAAAGTAATGGTCATGTTATCATGGAACCAGTAAATGGCTTTATTAAATATTTTTTCTTCTCTCATACAACACATCCTGACCCCACCCTCCCTTCCTTCCCCTACTCCCAGCTCTGCCCCATCTCCCCTCTCTGGCAGATCCACTCCCACGCCCTACCCGTGCCTCCCCTCAGAAAAGAGTAGGCCACCCAGGGTTACCAATCGAACAGGGCATAATAAACTGGAACTAGGCCAGGTGTGAGCCCCTATGTCAAGGCTGGATGAGGCGCCCAGAAGGAGCAAAAGGGTCTCAACAACAAGCAAAAGAGTCAGAAGCCCCACTACGTATACTCCAACTTTTAGGAGTTCTACAAGAACACTGAGCCAGGCAACCATAGATAAATGTAGGAGACCTAGCACAGATGCATGCAGGCTCTGTTTCTGCCGCTTCAGTCTCTGGGAGCCCCTATGAGTCCTGGTCAGTTGACTCTGTGAGGCTTGTACTCCTGGTGTTCTCAACCCCTCTGGTCCCCACAATCCCTCTTCCCCATCTTCCTCGGGGTTCCCTGAGCTTTGCACAATATTTGGCCCTGGGCCTTTGCATCTTTCCTAGCCCAGTTGCCATTAGAGAGGCATCCCCTGGCAGCTGATGAGAGCAGCTCTCATCAGCTGCCAGGGGATGCCTCTCTAATGGCAACTGGGCTAGGAACCGATCTATAAGCATAGCAGAATATCATTAGGAACCATCTCCGGGCTATCTGGTCTCTGATTCCTGGCCAGCCCTGCAGTGTCAGGCATGGGTTTCCTCCCTTGGTGTGGAGTTTTGCTCATCCATTGCCACAGCAGATCTTGCAAGCAGGATAGGATATAGGCCGAAGGTTTTTTGTGCCTGGGATGGTGTCCCAGTCCCACCTCTGGAAGCCTTGCCTGGTTACAGGAGATGGCCTGTTCAGGTTTCCTATCCCCTGTTACTAGAGTCCTCCCTAGTGTCACCCTCATAGCTTCCAGGGAGTTTCTACTGTACTAGGTCTCCAGATCACCCCCCAGATGTCCCCCAGTTTCAGGAGTCTCTCCCTATATTCTCTCCCTCATTCCCACCGGAACCCTCCTGTTCCCATTAGCATCCACCTCAGCCCACCTGCAACATCTGTTCTAATTTTCCGTGTGTCTCCATGTGTCCCCACTTGTTGCATACTCTTTCTAAGTCTGTGGATTGTAGTATAATTGTCCTTTACTTAACAGCTAATGTCCATTTGTGAGTATATACCCTATTTGTCTTTCTGGTTCTGAGTTACCTTACTAGGGATAATTGTTTTCTAGTTCCATCAATTGGCCTGCAAATTTTATGATGTCATTTTTTTAATAGCTGAGTAATAATCTATTGTATAAATGTACCACATTTTCTTTATCTATTCTCAAGTTGAGTGGCATCTAGGTTGTTTCCAATTTCCTACTACTACTACTACTACTATTATTATTATTATTATTATTATTATTATTATTCCAACTATTATGAATAAAGCCCCTAATAACAAGGTTGAGCAAGTGTCCTTGTGGTAGTATTGAATGTCCTTTGGGTATAGCTGGGTTTTGAGGTAGGTCAATTCCCAATTTCCTGAGGAACTAGCCTATTTGTTTCCATAGTGACTGTACAAGTCTGCACTCCCATCAGCAATGGAAGAGTGTTCCACTTGCTCCATATCCTCTCCAGCATGAGCTGTCCTTTGTATTATTGATCTTAGCCATTCTAACAAGTGTAAAATGGAATCTCAAAGTAGTTTTGATTTGCATTTCCCAGATGGCTAAAGATGTTGAGTATTTTTTAAGTGTTTCTCAGTTATTTGAGTTTCCTATACTGAGAATTCACTGTTTAGATCTGTACCCCACTTTTTAAATTGGATCATTTGTTTTGTTGATGTCTAGTTTCTTGACGACTTTATGTATTTTGTGTATGAGCCCTCTACTAGATGTGGAGTTGGGTAAAAAAAAAAAAAAAAAATTCCCATTCTGCAAGCTGCTGTTTTGTTTTCATGACAGTGTCCTTTGCCTTATAGGAGCTTTGAGTTCCATGAGGTCCCATTTATTGTTGGTCTTAGTGCCTGTGCTATTGGTATTCAGTTCGGGAGTTTGGCTCCTGTGTCAATCTATTTGAGGTTATTCCCCACTGTCTCCTCTATCAGGTTCAGTGTCTCTGGCTGAGATTTTGATCAGCTTGGGCTTGAGTTTTGTGCAGAGTATGGATCTATTCGTAAACTTCTACAAGCAGACATTCAATTAGACCAGCACCATTTGTTGAAGATGCTTTCTTTTGTCCAATATATATTTCTGGCTTCTTTATCAAAAATCAGATGTCCATAAATGTGTAGATTTATGTCTGGGTCTTCTATTCCATGCCAGCGATAAATGTGTCTGTTTTTATGCAAATACCATGCAGTTTTTATTACTATATCTTGGTAGTGAAGCTTGAAATCAGGGGCAGTGATAACTTCAGAAGTTCTTTTACTGTTCAGAATTTGTTTTAGCTATCATATATTTTTTGTTTTCCAATATGAAGTTGAGTATTGTCCTTTCAAAGTCTATAAAGAATTGTGTTGGAATTTTGATGGGGATTGCATTGAATCTGTAGGTTGCTTTTGGTAAAATGGCCGTGTTTCTATGTTAATCCTACCGATCCAGGAGCATGGGAAATCTTTCCATGCTGGAGCAGGTTCAGGTGCCTGATGAAGGATGTGCAGAATCAGCAAAGGAGTGAGGCTCATCTGAGTTAATGTGATTAATTCTGTAGCTGCTGTCTTTTTTTCTTTCTGTTTTTGTTCTCCTACTCTTTTTCTCTCTCCCTTTTTCTCTCTTACTCTCTTCTACTCTCAAAACAGTAAGTGGTTTATTTATATGAAAAGAAATATGCCCCAGTGCCCCAGGCACTTACATCATCACCCCAAGCATATTTGTTTTAAGAAAATTATTACGGCATCATCATGCTCTTTTCAGCCCCATCTATTTTTCCTAGTTAGTCCCCGACACAGTTCAGAAAGTTATTGTTCTCTATACAGCAGGAAGTCCCTTCCACTCTTGGTAAGTCAGCAAGCAGGCAGCAATTGCAGTTACAAAATAAAGTAATCAAATCTATTTACAACAGGGTAAGCTTTCTATCATAGTCATATGATTGTTTTTTAAAGACAAATGGTAATAACCTAACCCCTGCATCACGTTGTGCTCTTTTGGTTTTGTCTGTTTCTTTCTAACTCCTATTAGCCTTGGACCTCCTGTGGCTGCTTTTAAAGTTTTATCAACCATGGAAGAAGATGGAGTCTCAGAATGATTAACTTTTACACAAGAAATCTGAATTAGATTCTTTCTCATATAAGACCTTATTTCCCCAGCATATTTAGAACTTGTGCTATCTGTGCACACACAAGAGAAGGTAAAAAGTGCCACAGAAGAAGAGGGAGTAGCAATGGAATCGCACATCCGTCCAGGAACTCGAGGGGAGCTCCACAGGGATTGCTGAGCTAGGGCCTGGCCACACAGCTGGGGACTCAGTGACTGCCTTGCTCATCAGAGAGCTGTCCCTGTTGCACCTGCACACCCTTTCCTATGGCTGTGAACTACAGTGTGGGTGCTAGAAACCAAACCCAAGTCCTCTGCAAGAACAATAAGTGTTCTTAACCACTGAGATACTCCCAAGCCCCAAGTAAATGCTTTTAATGCACAAGAAATATAACCTGCCAGGATACTGTAGAATGGTAATCAGTAAAAGGCTATGATGTTAAACAATGGTTTTTATAAGCTTGGTGTGCCTATATGCATAAAATCCAAAATCTCCAGAAAAAAAGAAAGCTCCATAATCCTAAAGTGACCCTTAAAGAATGAAAGGAAAATGGTCTGTAGAGTATACATCTAAATGTGCTGAGACCTTTAAGCTGGCAGGCCAGGGACTTTCAAGAGGTGTCAAAATTCAATCACAGAAAACTGAATCCTTTCCATAAGCCAAAGCTGAGAGAAACAGTTTTTGAATAGGTATGGTTTAAGCGATTAGAAGAATAAATAATCCAAGAATAAATTGGAAAAATAAAATGTAAAAATATGAGAGAAATACAGAATCTTTACATTCAGTCTAGTCCACCACCTCTATTGCTTTGTAAACCTCCATTTTCGCTCGCTGATATAACAACCGTCTACTTAAAGTGATATATTATTCATTCTCGAGAGATGGTTTTGGTAAATAATTTTTGAATTTTTCCTTCTTAATAACATATAGCTTTGTGTCTATTATAATTCTGTATGTTTGAGAGGAAGAGAAAAGAATGATACAAAAATCTAAAAGTATCTGCATCACTTTCTACATTTTGTGTGTGTGTGTTTCATGTGTGTACACATATTTCTTCATGTGTGAGCACATGCACATGTGCACATGAAGGCTTTCAGTTGATGGAAGGGATCATCCTGACCACACTTGCAGCTTATTCACTGAGGCAGGGCCTCTGAGTCAAACCCAGAGCTAACTGATGCTGCCAGTCCTGTTAACCAGCTTGACCCCATCTTGAACTTCTGACGAGCGGTCTGCAGTGACTACCTTGCATTTTCTTGGGTTCTGGTGATCAAACTCTTCCCTATGCTTGTGCAGCAGAGCACTT
This sequence comes from Cricetomys ansorgei, assembly GCA_026225945.1. Classification (NCBI taxonomy): domain Eukaryota; kingdom Metazoa; phylum Chordata; class Mammalia; order Rodentia; family Nesomyidae; genus Cricetomys; species Cricetomys ansorgei. The sequence continues at coordinate 10,612,313 of JAMJFZ010000239.1, read as the reverse complement.
TACCCACTGACCCATCTCCCCAGCCCAGCAATTGCATCTTTATATCCAAAGCAGAGAGCAGAAGGTAAGCAGGGCTGGGCATTCACATGAGGCAGTTAAAAGTATCCACACTGGTCCCAGTGTTGACCATGAGAGAAAACACAAGATAACCCTAAGTATTCACTCCTCTTTTGACTAATTGCAGCTCTTATTTCTATTGTAACTCAATACCTGAAATCTAGCGCTCAGCACTGATTACCATAAGAAAAGCTGCTCTACTGACAAAACCTCGGTAATGTCATTCCAGGTACCCACTTCTGTTACCGATGCTGGATCAGGAGTATGTGGCTCGAAAAATTTTCAATGCTATTTTAGAAGAGCAAGTTTACCTCCTCATACCCAAGTTTGCATATTTTGTATTGTTTCTCAAACAGTAAGTTAATGAAGCCCTAATTAGCCTTTGAGTTGAATGTGAATTAATTGTCTGGTCATTGATGGTTTTTTCTGTCCAGAAGGGAAACTTCATTGTTATTTAAAATGATGTCAAAGAATTTTAATATTACACAAAGACAATTTATTGGACTACTGTGAACTATATCTTGGTTACTTCAGGGGTTAACTAAATTTCGCCATGATTTATCTTTCCCAATCGCACTGTATTTGTTCCTTCACAGAATCGAATAGCACACAAATTCTAGGGGAGGCTTCGGAGACATTTTAAGGTCGTTTCCTGTTTTATTGTTGCTGCTGCTGCTGCTGCTGCCATGTTTCTTTATTCACTTGCTTGGGTCTTTTGAGGTGCTATCATACTAGATGTTCCAAGGTTTCAACCCTCCCACCTAAACTTCCTGAATACTGCATGCAACACCACATTCAGCTTTTTTTAAATTGTTGCTCTCACGTCTCTATTTTTGATCAGTTAGTTTAGTGAAATACAGAGCTATGTTTTTTTTTTCAATCATGGACAAAACTCCTGAACGTTTCTGGGAAAACACTGAAGTATTTGGTAATTTCTCCATTCCACTTAGTGAAAGAGTTCCTGAAACTTCCTTGAAGGCCAACACAATGCACGCTGGGGTATTTGTGGATATACTCTCACAGGCCCACGTCTGGCATGTATGCAGTGTCTTCTGTGTGTTGTCTTCAACCCTGATGGCTGTGCATCCTGAGTCTAGAGACAAGAGACCATTCTGCAAGATTAGGCAGAACGACTAAAGCTTTTGCATCAGGACCTTCTACTATGCACAAGATGTTCTTGTGCACAAAATTGCCCTTGTGAGCAGTGCTCGAGATCAGAAGCGTTTGGGGCTTCAGATGTATTCAAATTTTGTATTAGTTTATACTTAATAATGTATCTTGGAGTCTTGGAGATAGAGCTTAAGTCTGAACAGGTAATCCATGTGTACGCCCACAACTGCACACAACATGAAGATCATCTGGAGAACTGTGTTGCTGGGAAATACAGCACATCCTTTACTATTTCTACCTACTCGTTCATTCTCTTTTCTTCCTCGGTTGCCTCAGTGCTTGAGAAAGCCAAAGTTCCTCGGTGTGTGACATGTCACACTTGCTGTGGCCTTCTAGCACTTAATGTACTGGACACTTGCCAGCTTGCATGTTCTCGGAGGGCACAATTTCTGAATTCTTTCCTGGACTGTGCTTACACTGATAAAGAGTAAGCATGCAATAAATATTTGCTTGGTTAAGCTGAGCAGAACTGGGCTGATCCAAGCTGAAATGATCTGAAATCTAGCCTGTATTATCCTTGATCTTAACTAGTGGTTCTTAACCTTCCTAATGCTGCAATCCTTTAATACAGTTCCAGAGGTGGTGATGACCCCCCCCAACCATAAAATTATTTCCATTGCTACTTCATAGCTGTAATTTTGCTACTGCTATTAATCATAATGTAAATATCTGATATTCAGATGGTTTTAGGTGACCCCCGTAAAAGGCTCATTTGACTCCCAAAGCGGTCGAGACCCACAGGTTGAGAACTGCTGGTCTAAGCAATGGTTCTCGGTCTCAGGTGCACATTAGAGCCATCCTCACACTTAAAACTACTGTGCCACACATAGTCTTCCTAATTGGTATGCTTTGATTCTAATTCTTGTACTGTTGTAAGTAAATAAGGATATACCAAGTAGATAAGGAGCCATTTGGTGTCTATAAAGAGCCAGTAAGTGTAGCATGTGGAGAAACCGGGATTTTTCAGTTTCTGGGATGGTTCTAGGGTGTAGGAAGGGCTGAAAACCATAGGATTCCATGATGTTGATGCCCCTGAAATGACATAGTAGCATCCTTCTATTACCATTAACTGACAGATGCACAGCATGAGTCTTGACCTTTTAAACTTTGTACTATTTGCACTATGTATTATTGTTTAGACTTTGTATTATTTATATTATTTGCACTTTGTATTATTCTTTGCAAAGTAGTCCCTTTGGTGACTTTAGGAGTCATAAAGGATCATAATTATTCTCTGTTCTTCTCTAGAATAATATCTCCAAAAATGATGATTGCCCTTGGTGAATACCTTGGCATAGACAACTATATGACTTCGTTCAGAGGGAGAACGAAAGCAGAGGAACTACAGACTGAGACAGAAAGGAAAGAGCAATAGCTCAGGCATCCAATGTGATACTCACATGTAGAGATGGTACACCAGAATCGCCTAATGGTTGCAGCATCCCAGTGTACCCGTGACGACCCGGGCTTCCAATGGGTGCAGCTTCTCCCAGGAGAGAGTTTGCAGGATGCTCTCTCTCTTTCTATTTTTTTCTCTCTCCTAAGCTTTATTTTTCTTAGTTCTCAAACAGGCTCTCAATATATTGCCTAGGCTGGCCTTTCATAAGCCTCCTGCCTCAGTCTGTTGAGGGCTAGATTTGTAGACGCTTGTCATCCTTCTCAGCCACAGTGATATTTTTCTCAACATTTATATTATCTAACCAGATTCCTATGTAATTCTTCAGTTTCATAAATAAAAATATCATAGTCTTTTCAGTGAACTCTGATCATATAGATAATATAATTATAAAACATTAATGCAAATTAGCCCTAATCTCATTTTAAAATAGAATATAAGACACTTCCAAGAAAGAGGAAATCATAAGTAATGAGCTTGTAAATCGGTGTTGTAGACTGATAATTTTCAATATCCTATTTAAACATAGATATTAATTTTTGTAGTTAAAATGTTAACTTCACAAAATTAAGGCTGATTTGAGTTGCCTACTAATCCCTCCTAGGCTTAGATGATCATGTGAAGACTATTACTGGGACTGAACATGCTTATTGAATTAAAAAAAATAAAATCTTTGACATTGTTTGCCTCCCAATGTGTTGACCAATTCTTTTACTCTGTAAGAAAAATTAACGCTTTGTACTTATATTCTTATATTCACTTGCATTCTGCTCGCTTGTAAGTAAACCTTATTTTTGGAGTAACATCAGGAAAGGCTGCTTTAATTAATATCTTAATTCAAGGTACTTGTCAGACACTTATAACATAGGAATGTACTCTTCACATCTGGCCATGTCACAGGCAGTCCTGACAAGGGCCCTTCCGGTGATGTCTAGGTTAGAGATTCTTCTTTAACTGTTATTACTGCACATTGATCCCATTGACCTCTCTCAAATCCAAGGACTAGTACATGATAGTGAGACCAGAAATCTACAATTCTACTGCATTACAATATACTTTGTTAGAGAGTTTATTGCTAAGATCTATTCTATTACTGGGGATGTGATCCTTATATATTCATGCAACTACAGCATAGTTTACCTTGAGACAGAAAAAGAAGAGAAAGGTTGGCCTGATAGAAGAATAAAGCAATCCAAAGAACATCAGTAAGGCACTAAGATATTTGACAGTTTTGTGAGTAAGAAATGGACCTGTTTTTCTTTCAGTGTGTACTGTAGGGAGTCTTTTATCCACTAGCTCAATACATATTTACCAAGTACCTGCTATCTATGACATTACAAACAGAGAAACAAATAAGGCAGTCACTAAATATAAGACAAGAGCTTTCTGAGAGCTGCTAACCACACAGATGTTGGTTTGGTTTGGTTTTGCCCTTTTCCTGGTCAATATTGTTGGTCAATATTGCAGGTTTATAGTATTTAAAAACTGCACACAGTCTGTTCTCCTGTTACTTTTTATTTGTATTGACATATTCTGGATAAAAAGTTAATAAAAACCTGTTGTGGATGTTTATTTTTAATTACATATGAAATAATTATTTTGTGCACTGTTGGGAAAAGGACTGCCTAGGCCTTGGCATTTTGTATTATCTGCAGGTATTGGATTTATGAGGGGGATATTTGATTGCAAATGATCTTCACATGCTATCAGTAGAGCACCTGAGGAGTTCTGAATCAATAAAAACACCTGAGCGCAGATGCTCAGGGTTTTACTGTCCAGTGCGGCACTGGCCAGGACAGTGGTTCCCTCTGCTGAGGTCTGGCAGGGTACGCACTTATGACTATGCCTCCTTGTCCTTCTTGGGTGAGCCACCACAATAGGCGTACAGCTACAAACACCTTTACATCTCTGCAGAAGAATTGCCTCAGCTCCCTAATTCTGCTTCCCTGGTAACTCAGCAAGCATCATATATCATATGTTTCTAAGGAATGTTGCTTATAAGGATCTCTGTTTGGCGGTTTGCAATTGGCAGAAGTGATAAATGGACACTATGTTCCTGGTAGGGAATGACATCATACCTGGGCTTCCCAAGCCTCGAAGATTCTGCTCACTTGGAATGTGAAGGCTTTGTCCATAGAGTTATTGAGTCTACGAAGATGTGAGGCAGATATCGCATGTGCCCCATACCAAAGCTGAGGAGAAAATGTGTCTGACCTCCGTGCTAACTTCAGCCTCGACTATCGCCTGTCTAAGATCCCGGCCAGTGGGAGGAAGAAGGGGATGCGAGAGGAGGTTGCCACAAGGTGTAGTGACCCCTTCCTTCTTCCATCCTTGGAATCAACTCATACTCACTCTTGATTTTGCAATTGAATGTTGTCTTGAACATAAAAAGTCTCCACAGCCATTGTGCTTTTTTTTTCCTTTCCTGTTACGATATCTTTAACTCTTCAGAGTAAAATGTCCATTGTAATTCATTCAATATTGGTACAGGGTGCCCATAGATATCAATATCCAAGGATGCCTCAACCAAGCCCGTGTGTTCGTGTGTGTGTGTGTGTGTGTGTGTGTGTGCACGTGTGCGCGCGCGCGTGTGTGTCTGTTTTCCAAGTCGTTTCTGTCTCAAGTTATTTATATCTGCACTTTTGAAAAAGAAGTGTCAACTACATATACCATGCATCTGTGTAATGTTGCCCAGAGTTTTATGTTTGACTATGAAGTCTAACAAACTCATCAACATTGAATTGAGTGGGCCTGAAACTTGATCACATATGATTTCTTTCTAGGAATTTCTCAAAAAATAACTGCATTTAAAACACTTCACTTGCTGTCAGTCTGGGGAAGCAGGGTTCCTCTGGGAATGGAAGCCAAAAAAATACAAGGCTTTTTGTTTGGGGGGGCGGGGGTATAGAACACTGTAATTGGCAATTACCCCCATCCTCTCCCCCCCAAAAAAAAACTTTCTTAATTCAGTGTAATAAAAAGAGTTGTATACCCACTGGTGAACCTACCAGGGTCCAACGCACAACTCCCAACCCATGATCATGCAGACTGCCCTGGATAAACCCCACTGAGTCACAAAACAAAATGATAGGACATGAATGTAAGACAGGGGCTTATGGGAAGGAGACGGTGGACAGGGATGGAAGGGAGATGAGGGAGGGTGTGTGAGAAACCAAGTGCCTTAGATAAATCTGTGAACTTATCAAAAGGCAAATTTCGTTATCAAAAATACTTGACTATGCTAAAAGCTAAAAATATGTAAAAAATAGTAGTTAATAATGAGTAAACTATTTAAAATCAAATGCTTGGGGGAAATCTTAAAAGCTAATGAAGTAGAACTTTGCTATCGTTGTACTAGAATCTCCCAAGGACTTTCAAAAAATGAGCCTTTTTTTAATACCGAAAAGAAGATTTGGCTTAACATTAAAAAAAAAAAAAAAAAAAAAAAAAAAAACCCACTTCCTAATGATAACAGCTGCCCAAGATTAACAGCTGTTTTGAGTATTAAAGGAGTTTCCCGGAGTCAAAGACAATGAGTGACCTGTCACCAGGACCTGCCTGACCTTGAAAAATTCTGAGTTAACATGAGTGACTTAGCTCTTTTGCAACCATCTTCACCAGGAACATGAGAGCTCCAGTTTGCAAAGTCACCGAATGTACTCGGACTGACAGAGTTTGGTTTGAAAACAGAAAATAGAGAGTCTGGGACAACTTTGCAAGATTTGGAAGAAAAGCAAGGGATTGGGAGTAGAAAAGAGAATTAGGACATGGAGACCATCTTCTCTTGGAAGAATTATGTTTTTTCCCAAGAAGACTTCCAGAAACTTGTAGAAGGAAGTCCTCCCTGAGTACAGTAGCAGAGCTGGACCGGACTCGCTCCTCTTGTCAAGAGTTCTGGAGAGAGTGTGGAATAGAACTGTGCGGAAGTGCTGGAGGAAAAGGAGCATCCAATGGGAAGACAAGGCATCTGATGGACCAACAGTGCTTCTGCGGGGTGCTGGGCACACGTGATCTTTCAGTAAATCCTAACAGTCTTTAGTCCCAAGGAGACCCATGTGATTTGAACGAAGTAACCAATAGTAAGCACAAAGTATGGCATCAAAGTGCAGCCAAGAAGAAGTTGCCCCATGAAGACACTGCACTCAGACTGCCCAGATGATGCAAAAGCAGGTACTGGGCATGGTGGCAGCAGCCTGCGGTCCCAGTTGAAATGGGGATCTTCAATTCCAGGACAGTCTGTATTATGGGATCTTACTGATCCCATCAGGAACGAGAGGGGTGGGAGCAGATGAGAGAGGGAGGAAAACTAGAGGCAAATCAAAGAAATAAAAAGAAAACATGGACTGGATACAAGTTTCTCAAAATGAAGAAATAGTGCCTCTAGCAAGCATCAATGTCAGAAGCAGAGGTCCGTTTCTGGGACACTGTGGTTCCCCATCAGTTTCAAGTAAAACAGACCCAGCGGTCAGAGAGAACAGTTGTGCAAGGCTGGGACAGAGATGAGGCCCTCTGTCTGAAAACCAGAGTAGAAAAAGATCACTAAAGTAGAAAACTGATTTCTTTTTTTGAAAAGTGTGTATTACTTATAAAACACACTTATGATCACTCTAATACGTGAGTACCGGACACAGGTGCTTAGAAAAAATGTAAGAAGTCTGGTTTTGTAATCATATATAATATAATTTATATTATATATACATTATATATGTGTGTGTATACATATATGTGTATATGTATACATTATATATGTATATATATACTATATAGTATATATATATATGCTGAGAATTTGCGATCTCACATTTTTTGCAGGTTCATTGGTAAGAATATAATAAGTAGCACTTTCAACAATTTTACATTTAGCCAAAGTAACTGCTCTGGGAAAACAGAAATTGTAAATATGTTTCAGCTTTGAGAAAAACATTTCTGTTGACACAGTTGTCAAAAATGTGTCCCAGGCTGTCACAATACTAATATATATTCCTAATCAATTTTTAATTTGAATTCATAGATATTGAATACATATTAGGAACAATTTTTCTAGAAAGATTTAGTTCTGTGCACATCAGCTGCAATGTGCACATTTATTCTAATGAGCATTTGCTCCCAGGCATGCCAGTGCGTTTTCAGAGATTTCCTGGGACTGGTCAATATTGGAAAAGAACTCAAAGTAATTTTGTGATGCTCTTATTTAAATGTCTGTTCATGCATTTTATAACATCTTCAATTGTAAGGGAAGAACTGATTTCAAAAGTGTTTTCCTCACTTTGCATTGGTTCACATGAAGCTTCAAATTAAAATAGTGTTTTTTATCTCCAATGCAGAGATCTTCATTTCCAGTTTCTATTTCTAAGCCTGTGGACGCTTCCATTGCAATGAAGTTTCGAGCTTCAGAACTGGGAATTCGAGCTTCCCAAATTGGGAATTCCTAGCAACTAAAGCAAAATGTCTGGTGACATTTTGGCATACTTTATTAAAAGGTCCAGACATAAAATCTCACTTTGTAATTATTTATTTCAAAGTTTTACTACCTAAGAGCTGACAGCTTCTTTTCTACTTCAAACGAGTTAATATTAGTGCGGCTGCCACAGGCACAGACTCTAGATACAGTCTAGGAATAGTGTGACAAACTTGCCACACAGACCTTGGCGCCACACCAGCGAAGAATTACTCTTTCTCTCCTATAGGAAGAGCCATTTGCTACCATGAATTGTGCTAATGTTGACGCTAAGAACTGCAGTCTGGACCTAGATCCAGATCAGGTGCCATGTTGGGGCCCACGGGTACTCCAAAACTTTCCCAAGAATCCACTGCTGTGTGTAATCGACCATTATGCCCGTAAACTGAGCCCTTCCCTGAGAATTTGCTAGGACCACCACCCATGCACATGCTTCATGCCTAGGTGGCTCCATTGTCCCACGGACTTCACTTACAAAACACAAGTTCAAAGACAGGTTGTGCAAAATGTAAAGACCCTGAAGGCAGAGCATTCACCTGGGCTCTTCTGAGCATGGAAGCTTGTGTAGCCTCAAAGTCAGCCCTGCCTTTAAATGTCATATACAAAGGCAGATTTTCTTCAAGGAAGTTTAAATGATGGAGTCAAACTCCCAGTTTAAGAATTTGGTGATCTTCATCAAAGCTACTGAGCCTTGGGGTTCTTAGTTATAAAGTAGGAGTTATAATATCATAATTCCTATATAAAGGGGCTTTACAAAAATATATATTTTTAAAAGCATCTGATACATTGTAGATGCCAAGTAAATTGTAGCTCTTGATACTTAAAAGAGGCAGGAACATCATAACCTTGTTTGAAACGCAATCAGAACCAATGATTTCTAAATATAGCTCCAGGCAAGTAATTATAGTGTTTCTGGATCCTTGTCTGTAATTGATTAATATATACAAAGACCTCAAATAAGTGTCTGGCATATGTTAAATACTCAGTAAGTATTATGTAGGTATCTTCTTATTATCATAGTTTATTCCGAGCAACTAGAGTAAGCATGTGGTGTTAGACCCACTGCACAGATGAGCAAACGGAGCTCATAAGATTCAACAAGAGTTTACTAAACACCACACTGACAAGAATGGTTAGATCTGCGCATCAAATATAAGACAACTCAATTTCTTTCCAGATCAGGTTGCTCCAGAGGCAAACCTCATAACTCTTGCTATTCTTCAGAAAAGAAAGCAAGGGAACAGAACTGATCTAGTTAGATAGGTGGTAAGGATCCCACAACTCCCAAGTAACTTCTGCAAAACCACAAAAGAAAACTTCCAGACTTACCAGAATTTGAGGGGAAAAAAATTGCAAAAAAAAAAAATCTTCCCAGTTCAAACATGGGAACTTTGTTCTCCATCTCATCCTTGGCTCTCTGCTTGTGTCTCTCAGCCACCTGCAGTTCTACTGTATACACAGACACTGCTGCCCAACCCTCAGCAGGTATCAGCAGGCAACCAGCAACAGTGTTCTTAATGTAGTCATTGCCTCCGAACATGTTTACATTTCCTCCAGGGTTCAATAACTATTGTGTCCGGCTCTGTCTTCACCTCTTTTTCCCATGTTATATTTAGATGTTAAATGTTCCCCAGAAGTCAAAGTGCTAAAGGCTTGGTCAGCAGCCCATTGATATCAGAGGGTGAGGTCTCATGGGAGGAAGTTGGGTGATTAGGGAAGGGCATGTCTCTGAAGGGAAACTGGGCCCAGGCCCCTCCTCTCTGTTTCTTTGCAGTCACAGATGCAAGACATTTCTCCATTATGTGCTCTCTACCATGGTGTGCTGCCTCACTACAGGCCCAAGAGCGACAGTACCAACCAACTACAGGTTACAGTCTCTGAAACTGTATGTCAAAATAAACTTTTCCTCTGTTAAATTGAATATCTCTGGTATTTTGTCACAGTGGCAGAAAGCTGACTGAGACATCTTCCATTCCTGGGACTGTCCAGCTCAGGAGCACAGATGTTTCAGAGGTCAGGTTAGACTCCAGACTCACTCAGAAGAGCCACATGGGTTAGGACAGAGAAGGCAAAGGAAGACTTCACAACACTGGGCAGAAGTCAATTCCACACTGGTGGCTGATGCAAGCAGGGAACAGGAGTCCTTGATTACACTGGAGAGGATGGATCTCCTCATATGACAAATCTGAAGAACACATTCTCAAGTTCATTGCTTGCAGAGGAATAACCCTGTGTGAAAGCTAGGGTCTATATTCCAGGGGCTACATTCAGAGGCATGTGTGGTCTGGATGGAATGTAGACACACCTTTAGTCTCAGTGTTCAGAAGACAGTGGTGGTCCACACCTTTAATCCCTAAGAAAAAACAGAATCTGCCAAAAGCAGGCACAGGAAGCAGAGCTCAGGAGTTGGTGTCACACATGAAGTGATGTCTGCGATGAATCAGAGTGAATGGCAGGCAAAGTGACTAATCAAGGAAGAGTTAGCAGAGTGAGTCAGAGTGAGGACATGCCCCACTCTCATGATATATAAGACAGGCTCTTGGCTCAGCAGAAGAGTTACAGAGGAGTCAGAGCAGTTAGTTACAGAAGAGTGAAGAAGAGTCAGTTACAGAAGTGTCAATTACAGCAAGCAGATGGGGCAGTGAGCACTCACAGAGACACAGAAATAGCCTGAAGAATCAGAGTTCAGAGGGAGCTAACCCGGGTGGCTCAATCAGCAGTGGAGGCTTAAACATTCTAGATTGTAGGAAGACCGATGCCTTCCAGTTCAAGGCTGAAGACTAGGTTGTGTGAAGGCTGAAAAGCTTCAGAGCTCCAGGCAAGAACTGGTGATTTAATTAGACAAAAGAATAAACAGTTTTGAACCCGAATCTAAAGCTACATCTGGTGAATCTACAACTACAATTACTTCTGTAGTCTCTAGTTTATGATTGAAATGATAGATGCCAAAACCATTCATGTCATCATGTGAAAGCTCTCTGAATGAATCTATCTCGAGAACATAAATCTGCTTGCAAATTTCTAAGGAATTAGATCTAAATCAAAAGATTGTCTATCTTGGTGTTTCAGGTTTCTACAGCTGAAGAACACCCCAGGAACCAGGAAAGAAGGTGGAAGAACTGGCATGCCAAGGGTAGAGATCTGATCTCCATGGGCTGAAAGAAAGAACAATGTTAGTCAGTCAAGAATCCTGTGTCCCTCTGCCTAAAGTTCTGTCCATTATGCTTGGGTTTGTCTCTGGAACTCAGCAGCCTAGGAACTTGCACCCCAAAAGTCCATATTCATAGCTGAACAAGAAAATCTTCCCATGGAACTGGCATTATCCCAAGCCCTGGTTCCATCTCATCAGAAATGAGAGATGGTGCAAGCAACACAGCTCAGGTAAAAGTGTTACATCAAAATCCTGCACACAATTGCATATGCCCAGCAGAGACTGCATCAGCCAGAAGGTCTGCAGATAGACCTGAATCCTTCACCAGTTGGTGTCTTGCCAAAGAAAAGGAATCCCATTGGCCTGAAGCAGCCATATGTCTGTGGTGTTATGGATGTCATGTGAAATTATGGTTGTCACGTGACAATTATAACCCACAACCATAAGACTGAGTATTCAAACGGGTCGTTTTCACCTGAGTACTCCCAGTAGACCAAAGAACCCATGTTGTCTGCATAGGCTTAGGCTATATATTCTGACTAGTAATTCTGAGTATGAGCACCTGCAGCAGAAGCAATAAAAATAGGTAAAACAGACTCGGTATGACTCAGTGGTAGAACACTCCCTGAGCATGCAGGAAGCCCTGGCTCAACTCTCAGTATAATTAACTTTTTAACTAATTAAGTAATTAAAATAAATGTTTTGGAGGCTGGAAGAATGGCTCGATGGCTGAAAACATTTACTGCTCTTCCAGAGGATCTGAGTTCAGTTCCTAACACCCATATTGGGTGCCCCACAACCTCCTATAACCCCAACTCTGAGCTCCAGTGTGCTCTTTTGGTACATATATGTGGCACCCATATACAAAGATACATGTATATATACGTAGACAAAAGATAAATCTTTAAAAATTTTTCCTTGGTCACAAAAAGTAGTCTTTTCTTTTTAAGTGAAGTTTTTGTTCAAATAGAACTTGCTTTCAGGAAAAAAACCATGTGAATAGATCAGGTGGGTTTTACATACTAAACATAAACATGTAGCCACCACCCACGTCCGTCTGGGGACCACAAGATGACTCCAGAAAATGTCACCTCTTGTGTCCCCTCTTATCCATGCTCACTCAAAGGTAACAGTGTCTTTGCTTCCATCACACAGATTTCCATCAGTGGTTTGAACTTCATGAACAAGAAATTTATTTACTCAATACCATGTTCATAAAAATCACCCACAGATTGTGTTTCATTGCTGTGTGATATTCTACGGTAGGAATACATCACATACTCTCTGAATATTAGGTCCAGGTTTGAGTTATTACAAAAAAATGCTAAAATGAATGCTTGGTACATGTTCTTTAAATGAGGTTGATGTAAGACAAGATTTATTTCCAATCATCGTTCCTGTACTTGATAGCTAGACTGTCTTTCTGATTTCTTCCGGTAGTTTCCAAATAAAACTCAGATTTCAAAGTTTTGATGAACCAGTGAGATGAAATAGCAGGTAAATACACCTACCACACAAGTTGCCAACATGAGATCAATCCCCGGAGCCCACGGTGGGAGGAGAGGACTGAGTCCTGAAGTTGCCCTTTGACCTCTATGTACACTGCAGCCCACGAGTGCCCACAGGCAAACAGCCATAAATAGATCAGATATTTCACAAAGTAAGAGCTAGAAACCCAAAAAATATTGCTTAAATTACAAATGTGATTAAAAATATTAAAACAGTAATTACAAAAATAAAAAGACAAAACATTAAAAGAAGAAAAATGTCGTATGCCAGTGGTTTTCAAATTTAACTACCAAGAAAATGGTTTATCTATCACCTTATGTGCTTTAAATTTGGCACCTACAGCTTCTTAAATTATAGTTGTAATTGAAAAAAATATGCATTCAATATGATGTGTATTTCATATACTTTAAGAGTATTTTTCCTCATAACTTTGAAGCTATACATTTAGTCCATTCAGTGTCCTCAGTGTGACTTAAAAGACAAAGTCAGCCTTTAGGGTTGTGGTAGTATGAATGAGAATGGCCTCATTGGTTCACAGATCTGAATACTTGGTCACCAAAGAATGACGATATTTGGAAGGATTAGGAAATGTAGCCTTGTTGGAGGAAGTGTGTCACTGGGGGAGGGCTTTGGGGTTTCAGAAAGTCCATTCCAAGCCCAGAGTCTTTTTCCTGCTGCTGCCTGTGGATCCAGATGCAGACCTCTCAGCTCCTTCTCCAGCACCATGTCTGCCTGTGCGCCACCATGCTGATGATGGACAAAATCTCTGAACTGTAAGCCAGCCCCAACTAAATGCTTTCCTTTATAAGAATCTCGATAGTATGGGTGTCACTTCACAGCGGTAGAACACTGACTAAAACAGGTGCCAAACCAACGCACAACATAATAACACACTTAAACTGTTCCAAAAAGTTTGGTTTGGAACTGGGTGTTAACATGCAATCCTGTGACAATAACCTCACTCAACTTTTCATTTCAAGGATAGACTGAGAAAGTGTGAAAAACTACATTTTTTTGGGGGGGTGTCTGACAGTTAACAAAGGCTGAGGAGTTGGGAGCATGGCATAGCAGTGGTGTATTGGTGTCTGAAGTTCTCAGACATCGGGGAGAATAGGAAAAAAACATGAAAAGCACGGGCCTTCCCATTTTTTTCTTTTTTTTAAAGCAGTTCTCTACTGCTTTAACAGACTTAGACTGGAAACAACACAGGAAGAGAAATCTATTTCTAAAAGAGGCTGGGAAGGCCAGCTAACAGCGTTCTTGCTGTACCCTACCACAGTGGGTGTCTTCCTCCCCAGCTCCCACTGGAGGAGAAAATGCAGTGCTCTCCTTAGCACTCTGCACCATGGGTAATTTTAGTTTTGTTCTTGCTCATTTCTTCCTCAGAAGCTTCTTGGATTCCCGAATTGTCTAAGTTGACTCTGTAAAGAGGTATGGCGGTAGAACTACATAGAAGACAGGCGACCTCAGGACTTTCTCGGGCAGACCTGCCTGAGGAAGAGTACATGTTTAAAGACCTGGAAACCAATTTCCTTTAATTCTTTTAACTCTTTTAATGTCACCCCCACCCTATACTCCTTACCATCTCCCTGTGTGTCCAGAGGCATGCTGATGGCAAGGACAGCCACCATTTCTGTGTGCCCTCCTTGGAGCCCCCAGGGACAGTTTTTGTGTTACTGAAAACATCAAATGTGTTTGAAAAGGATAAATGATTGATGACTTCTAATTTTAGCTGTATGGACGGCTACATGTTTGGAGAAAGTCTCCTGGCATTAGATCTGAGATGTATACATATTTAAGCCTTTAATATAATTGGCTGAACATTTGGGAAAATAAGTAAGATCCATTCCCTAGATCGTAACAAAGGAAAACCCTGGAAGTTAAGTTCACATAAAGCCAGCACTTTTCTGGGGGCGATAGAGGAGGTATGTGATTATCCCAGGTGTGCCTTTGTGCATCAACTGCCACTATTTCAGAATACCACACACCTTGTAGGATACAGCAAAGACAAATGTATTTCTCTGTGGTCTGGTGCCTGGGAAATCACCAGCATCAGGTGAAGTGATGTTAATATATTATCAGGGCATGGAGGGCACTCCATGAGACCAGCCCATGAGCAGTGTGTTCAAGTCTCTTCCTCTCACTAAGCCATTATTCCTGTAATAGGGGCCCTCCTCCAAACACCATAAGCACCTGAATCTAGCAGTTAACTTTCCAACGTATGAACTTCTGAGGACAGGTTCAAATCCTAGCAGCCATTAAAATGAAAGAGAACAGACTTGAAAACCTCCATAGGAAATGAGAATCCTGGAAAGTTCAGTCTGTCAGAGGGCCAAACAGCAGAGATGGGGACGCTGAGGGATGACCATAGGGAGACACATCGGGGAAGTTCCTCATCTCAGATTCAAGTGAAAAAGACAACTGGGAAAAGCAGTCCTTGGAGCTTGTTATTACATGTGTTTTGGGTCCCAATTTTTATCATCAATTTTATTTCTACTACCTGGTAAATTTTAAGCCGATATGTGGTTTAAAACATCTATGACCGAACTTATTGGTAAAGGTGTTAACACGGAACTGCACATTCAGGCTATGTGCTTAAGATACATGAGCTTTTTAATCCCAGCACAATAAAACCAAGCAAGTGTCTTGCTCCTCACACCAACCACTTACCAAGAATTCTTTCCATATTCAATATAAACAGTTAGTTTATATTTTGTTAGTAGTATTTACACTGATCAAAGAATCCAAAGGGAAAAGCAGTCTCAGAAAAGTAAGATGAAGAAGGGGAAACTGGGCCATGAGACACTGGCTCTGTCTGAATTCTCTTCCAACATGATTTAAACACAGCAATCTAGGTCAAATCCACATAAATTCATTACCATGCCGTTCACAGTGCAATTACTCAGTGGGGAAAATTGTTAGCAGTGATAACGATCTTGAAATAAATAGGAGAGCAAGAACCAACACATAACAATACATCCTCTTGTGTTGGAGCGAGGTGGAATGAATGTTTGGCTCCCTGCCCAGCCATCCTGAGAAACATAGTTCATAGCGAAGTCCAGTCATGCCTGGTCCTATCACCATCTCAGTTTTCTGAAACGTCTGCATCCCTGCTATTCACTGACTTTCCCCCAGTAAGGTGACAGGACAAACACCCCCATTACTCAGCCCTTAGATGACTCACGCATACTGTCTGTCACGCTCTTTTGCAGATCAGATGCTTTGCTTCTCACTCTTGACCCAGATAGCAGAGTTCTCCTCCTGTCCTAGCACAAACAAAGGGTACCTTTTTTTTTTTTAACTAATCAGTTCTCAGAAAGTTTTTTATCATCCCCTTCTACCAGTAAAATGTATTTTGACAAAATGGATAAATTCTTAATATATCAGGTGGTGGCTGCATTTCTCTCACTATTTGATAAAATACGACCCCAAGGATATATTCTTAAAATGAGTCTTTCGGAATAGAAGGTTTACATGTTAAATTTATTATTGTTTTTGGTATCACAGACTAAGTAATGACTTTTTTGAAAATGCCAAACATCATAGGAGCAAATATCAAACATGGGGCGCTGCCATTCACTCTCCCCACTCAGTCTCCCCCCAACACACAGGGAATCACTGCAAAGAATGTAAAGATCCCTTCCAGACACAATGTTCTGTGCCTCTCCATGCATGCTAAATGTATCAGCAAGTGTACACAGGCACAAACACTGTGATTGTGAAATTAACTTGGTGAAATTATTCTATGCTTTTTTTTCTTAACTACTTTCTGAAGATTTCCCTGCCAGTAAGTGTTCCTCAGAGTTCTATTACCTGACTACACCGTGGTTGATGAAGCAGAGGTGTTTAAGTGGCTCCTAGCTCAGTTTGCTTTCACAAACAAGCCTCAGTGAAAATTCATTGTGCCCAGTGATCTACTCCAAGATATGAAATGACAGTCAACAATGTAAGTACTGTCCAGCTGTCACCCCCACAATTCTGGATTCTCATCCAACATTTTAATGTGGATTTTGGTAGCTGGGGAAAGAAAAGGCATTTTTTTTTCAACTGACTTTTTCTGAAAACCAGTGAAATTTAGCACCTCAGAGGCTTTCTGCTATTTGTTTGTTGGTAAATGGCTTTTCTCTTCTCTATCCACTTTTCCTAGTCCTATTCTAACTGGTCTATGGAAAGATGATCATACTAGTCTGCTGTTATTTACTTTGTTTTCTTGCTGTGAAGAAGCTTATGTGGTTTAGGTATTTACACATGTTTCGGTCTTGCCGAGCCATGAGTTATAAAACAGTCTCTGACGTTTCATACTGTACTAGCTGTTTGTCACACTGACATTCCTTAGTCCATCTGTGTGCCCCATGTTCCACTTCTACTCTGTGCTTCTGACAGAATCCAGTTCTTTGAGTTTTTGTGGGGAAGGATGACTCATCTCTGTGATGCCTTCCCTGGGTGTGTTTCAGCTCTTGCTATCTTGTGTTTAGTTTCTGGAAATGGAATCAGTTCCTTGCCCAGTCTCAGGGCAGCCTTCACTGGGAGCCACTTTCCTCTTGTTTATTTTCTTATCACTTCTATATATTT